>OY998164.1:114432081-115782795 GCA_963921995.1 Oxystoma pomonae
TCTACAATTTCTATTAAATCATAAAACTTAGTTGACATGGATGAAACAACTCCAGAAATCAAGCGTGAGCACTTTAAAAAAATGAGTGATTCTTTAAAAAAGTTTAGCAAATGTCGGAGCCTGTTAAAAATGATAAAAAAAGAAATACAAGAAATGCCAAAAGAACTAATGATAGCTTGTACATCGGAGGAAATTGCATGTGTGTGGGAGTATTTAAGTGAAGAACAGAAGAATGATGAGTGATATCCAGCAGTTTCAGTATTGTACAGACCATTATAATTACAGAAGAGAAAGCTTAGTTGACGAGCCTGGCGGACCTCCACCAAGAAAGTTGTTTTGTTGTTACTGTAAAACTGGAAATATTAATATTAAAGTAACACTCGTGGCATATCGGACAAAGCGTTTTTGTTTCTCACTTCATTACGACCAGGCCTCCGATGTCTAATGGAGAATCCAGACACCTACAGACCTGTTTCATCCTTATTAGGAATCATCAGGGAGTCATAGGATTATACCTGGCAGTTGAATCTACACAGTGACCATGCACACGTCTCGAATTTAAAACAAAAAGTTTGTAATCCTTGGGGACGTAGTAACTGTGTGCGCCACCTGTCGAATAAACCGAGAAACAAAAACATCAAAATTCAAAAGTGCAGGACACCGTAAATACAGAATCCTGTACCTTTCAGCAGGTTATAAAGTAAAAACCTGTAAAAGTATAAGGTCACTGTAACATGACTCTTAAAAAGAGGTAACGTTCGCAGCAGCACCGTCCCCAATTGAAGCTTCATACTACGTGGCCCTAATTTTAAGGCATCAGCAAGCAATCGCTTCGGAGGAGGCTTGTTCAACAGGATGAAACAGGTCTATAGGTATCTGGATTCTCCATTAGACATTGGAGGCCTGGTCGTAATGAAGTGAGAAACAAAAACGCTTTGTCCGATATGCCACGAGTGTTAATTTAATTTTTATTTGCGGACACGAGATTCATTTTGTTGTTTTCTAATATTAATATTAATAAACCAAAAAAAAAATTATATAATTTTCTAGTTGTTGTATTTTACAAAAGAAGTATAGATCATAAAAAATTAGTTTTAGTCATGTCCATTACCTTTACTCGACCATATTAAGCGCAAACTTTTATCCTCCCATAGAGTTGGATAAAAAAGAAAAATATGGGTGAGGATTAATTGAATTTTATTCTTATAAATCTGTTTTTATTGTGGATAGGTTTAACAACTGTTTTGGTTATAAAAAAAATGAAAACCAAAAATCAAAAATACTTTAAATTCCACCTTGGTGCATATGAAATTGAAGAAATAAATAATGTGATGCCAAAAATTATTCCAAAATCTACTCTCTTGCTAACAGCTATATTGCGGTAGTAAATGCTACTATAGAAGTGGATAAAATGTTTACAAAAAAGTATCTTTTTGGATGCTAATTGTGCTGCCATTGGAGGCAGAGCTATGGCTGATGTAAGTTTAAAAAATATACATCAGCCCTAGGAGCACAATTAGCATCCAAAGAGATACTTTTTTGTAAACAATTGCTTTTCTCTCGTATTCCTTTCCTCTTTCATTTTTCCCTTGGGGTACCGTCGCTGGGAGTTTAAAGACGAGCCTGGTGTCGAATAATTGTTCTGGAAGGTTGTGGCTTAAAAGTGGATGCAGTTTGAACAAAATAATTCTTTTTTGCTGAATTGTTACTAATTTTAATTTCTCTGCCCGTTTTAAACTCGAGTTCCATTGTTCTGTAATGCGCAGTTAATTTACTTTGCGGTATAGACAAATTATATAATATAGACAAACAAAAAAAATTAAATCTAAATTTTCACTTTTTTTTATTTTGTGGTGCAAAATCATCTGTTTTTATATTTTTCTTCAACTTACATGCTGTTTGTGCATGTCTTTTTAAATTGCCATTTTGGTTAAACTCTTTGTTACAAAAATAACACCTAAACATATTTTTAATATTATATATCTCGTATGCAACTTAAATTCAACTAACAATTATTTTATATTTTCATGATGTATTTATACTCGATTTTTAATTCAGAAACAAAAAGCATGTGTGGCTTGTAATATATATACGTTGCAATTTCAAAATCGGTATTTTTTCAAGGTTATTCATGTTTTTAAAATTTCTGAAAGTTTCATCTACTACCAGGTGTATTTGTAAACCAACATTTTAAAAGTTAGTCTAAAACCTAAACAGGGTTAACGATGTCATACACCAATATGGGGCGGCGCAATGTGGGCTAGAAGCACCACCTCTCAAATTTTTGGTTTGCCCTTATAGGTTGAATAAAGGAAGATCAAAGAGAGGTAAAGTGATTGCTTTTGGTTTTAAAATATACTTTGTTATTTCATTTTATCTTCTGAAACCATGGGTAGCGCAGCAGATAAATACTGGGCTCAGTTTGCCAAAAAACCGAATGTGTTAATTATGCCATATTTATGGCAAAAATATCGAGAATGCGCTTCTTGTAAACATTGGAGTGCATCATTAAATTTTAATTTTGAAGATATGTGCTTAACAGGTCAGAACCAGAGCAATGTCAAAATGATGAATATCATGGTGCACTTCATTTTAACCCAAATAACCCAGCTGAAGATATGGCTGCTTATCGAAATATAATGCTAAATATTGGTATATCAATGAATCCATAGAACACTATTAATCAAACTTCTTTAGATTTTATGGAGTGTACAAAACATTGGACGGTACACACAGTACAGTGCGGGGTTGAGGCACTGTATAAATTTTTTACTTCCTTACAAAATGTTACATATTGGAAAAATTTTATGAAACATTTTTATTTTTTGAGGCAATAATACTTATAATCTATAATTTTTCGAATATTTTTACCAACAATTTCATTTCTTAATAACTCTGAACTATAAAACATATAGGTAATATGTTGGAGATTTGGACTATTTAAAAAATTAAAAATATAATAATTTCTTAGTTTGATATAAACTGAAATTAGTTTCAAATATATAAGTAATATGCTGAAGATTTGAATTATTCAAAAAATTAAAAATATAACAATTTCTTAGTTTATTATAAACTGTTTACTAGCTTGCTAACAACAATAAGTAAACACATATATATATACACAAGGTTGGTCTAATAGGGCTGACCACCGGATTTATCTTGACAGTTATGAGAACTGCAAACTTGGGAAAAAATTCTTTCAATTGAAGACTGCCATATGTAATCATTTTTAAATGCTTTATACCAAAAATCCAAAACTGCTTGTTGTTGTAAACGTTGCACACTGGGGTGCAATGTTTGCACATGGTTTTTTAATTTACTAAAGAACAAATAAAGATCGTTTTGAATTTTATTACGTTTGGATTATATTTGCAGATGTATAAAAAGCATCGTAAAAATTCGTTTGAAAACGATTTTGCACGCTTATTTGGTTTGTGGGGCTTGCCTTCAGCTTAGCTCACCAAAATGCATCTCTCATATGCAAAGAGTCGTTTTCAAACCTTGGAAAACTTTTCCTTACACCTATCTTTCAAGTTTGACTTTGTTTTTAAACCAAAGCCATAGTTTAAGTAGAACTTTAAACATATGTGAGAATATTGTGAATTAATTGAATAAAAAATTTTACTATAAGAAATAAAAATATTATTTAAAATTGTAATTTATTTTTTATTTATTAAATCTATACAAAAATTAACATAACTAAACTAAAAATTAATTATTGTTAAAATATGCGCTAGATCTTCTACCTTTTTTAAAATTCTATTGGTGTGTTTGCTTATGTCTTCTTCCATTTTCTTTAATTTTCTTTTTCCCAATTCAATTTTATCCCTTAATTTTTTTATTATTGCAACAGTCTCATCGACAGCCTTCTTCTCCTTTGCTGATAAGTTGCTGCTTGGCCCTGCATTTGTCTCCATCTTTCTTTTCCTTTTGTTGTTTTTGATGTTGTTGTTTGCTTGGATCTGCGTAAGCTGGATTGGCTTCTGTGGTATGCTTGCTTGTGAAATCACCTCATCCGAATGTATAATTATTTTTTCATCTTCTTCGATTTCTCTCAATAATTGAGAGAAATCTTCAGGAAAAAACCGTGTAGTGCCATTTGAAATGTTTTTTTTTAATGCTTAAATGGTTTATTGGTTTCTACAGGAATGATTTTTAGCTCACAATGCTTGAGCTTTTTAAACACTTTTCAAACCGTAACGCACCCCCACCTAAAATTGTAAAGTTGCAGAGAAACATAGATTAACAAAATTATGAAAGAATTTCTAAGGCCAACTACATTTTTTCCTCTTATAATAATATTAAACCAAAAGTTATTTAAAAATCTAATACCAAAACTGTCGCCCATGCGTATGACATTCACAAAAAATTCAATGTCAAATTTATCATTTTACGGGGCAAAAAATATAACTACAATTTTTATCAAAAAGAAGCCGCTCTGAAAATATTCTGATAAAAGAGTCGTTTTACTAGGCAAAGCCAACCACGTATCTTAAGTATAGTATTACAATCCACCCTTGGCACTAAATCAACCTTTTCTATTAAATAATGCACATGTTGATTTTAGTACCCATCTCCATATGAAAAATATATCTTGACATTCTGCCTTGGATCGTTTTTTAAGTCGGCTTTCTGTTTTAATAGCGATTTTTTGGAATTTCAAAATTTGTCTTTGCTACAAACAAATAAAAATGCCGCCACACTGCTGTGCGAGAAAAACATTTCACCACTGGCCCTAAATCAACAAAAATATTTTAGGGACTCTAGACTCCTCTTCTAATAAATAGGACACATGAAAAATATAGCTTGACATCCTGCCTTGTATCACGTTAAACAACTCGGTCGGTCGGCTTTCTGTTTTAATAGACAACTTTGGAATTTCAAAATTTGCTAGAAGCAAATAAAAAAACCGACGCTTAAAGCAGTGCGAGCACAAAATTTTGTTTTCAACTGAGATATTAACTTCCTCCCTATTTTTAATGTGGTAATAAAGGTCAATGAACCAACCCTCCTTCTCATTTGGTCAGTAACCGATTAAAGCCTACTACTGCTGTAAAATTAGTTTTATTCGTTGGTCATAGGTAAAATACTTTCTTCTGATTCTAAAGTTCTTTACCACAATAGCAGCATACTTCCTTGTTTCAGAATAAAATGAAATGATAAAAGCTTTTCTAGGTGTAGATTTCATTTTAAAAAAAATAGAGTTTTTACCGCATCATGATTCTAAACCTTGATTGCATATAGCCACTCGCCATAATGGACTCATCAGCTTTATCAGAGTCCTGCGTTAATTTATGCCCTCTACATCGCGTGTCCTAGCGTCTGATGCTATTCGACCATAATTATTTCAATGTCGCCATTTAATTAAAAAATGACATTGATGAGAGTTACTTTATTACTTTCGTGGAAGCGTGTTGCATACTGCCGGTTACCACTTTAAATAAATGGTAATTTACAAAAAAGTCAAATAACTACTGCTGACCTTTGCCAATCTTTCACACCAAAAATTAAATCTTGCTTACCCTCCAACAAGTAACTGGTCAGTTTCATATAGGGAGAGCTTACTTGACCGAATAATATTTTTTAAATATTTTTATATTATTCGTAAGGTTTTTGCACAAATTCGCAGAATATTTTTAAAAAATTCAAACCCCCTGGAACCCTCGTCGTGACTATCAAGTAACCAAGTTCCTGGGGTGTGTGTAAAATTTTAAATTGGATGCGCAAAATTGTGCATATAAAAAATGTTACCCTCATTTTGGGGTAAGTTGAAACTTAAATGGTGTTAGATGATACAATATATATTATATTAAATTATATTACTACTACAAACAAAAACAGTTCTTTGATCAAAAATTTAAACTAAAGTAAACTTTTGGTAACTAAACAAATAAAAAATATCCAAATATTCTAAAAAAAATTTTTGGTAGGACTTATATTTTACGTCATCATCATCATCGGAGTCGCAATTTTGACAAACAAAATATGACGTTTTGTTGGTGCACTCGTTACACATAGCGCACATTACCCATGTTTCTCTTCAGCAAGAGTCAGAATAAGGTTCTCCACAAATCAGACAAAACGTTTCATCTTCATCCTCCTCTTAACTGGAGGGTGCCTTGGATTTACGAGAAGGTCGTGGTTTTATTATAGGTTTCGGTTTACAAATAACTCTTTTTACTTTCTTCTTATGATGTTTCTCAATTTTTTTGTCGTGTTGTAGTTTTAGTTCTTCCCGATTTGGAGTGTCGGTCGGTCCAAATGGCTGATTTTCTACGCTTTCTGCCCTTTCTTGTACCAGTGCGTTTTTCATCATGAGATGTTGGTCGTAAATCTTCTGAAGTAAACCGCTTTTTTTTTGCCAGATGGGCCAGCCTCTGTTGTATCTAAGGTAAGTGAAATAGAAGGTTCGATATTTTTAGATCCCTCAGTTTTCTCAGGGGTGACTTGATCAGGCTCAACATTTTGATCTGGAGAATTTTCAGTAGTAACAAGCTGAGCTTTGTTCAACCGCATATGTATTTTCAAATGGTCGATCAGTTACTGATGATGGCAGGAGTTCGTCATCATTAAAAATGAAACGGTTAAAAGGACAAATTCCCAAAACTCTAAATCCAGCTTGGATATTATTTTGTGTTAGTGGTGGCAAAGCTTTTTTGGCTATTGGTGGTATGTTATATACTGTCATGGTTTTGCCTGGATTATTTCTCATCCAGGCATCACATGCTGCGTTAATAGAATGTTTTAAAGGTCCGTAGACAGCGATCTAAAGGCTGCAGTTTATGCGAGCAATGCAGAGGCAAACTAATCACTAATATTCCGTTTTCTTTACAAAAAATAATTCCTTCTAAAGACAAATGGGAATCATGGTTTTCTAATATTAGCAAAACAGGCTTCTCCTTTGTAGCTCCAGAGTGCTTTGCAAAATGCTTAAGAAAATTAGAAAATCAGGTTCTGTCATCTAGCCAAAAGGATTGGCTGTTCCAATACATCCAGGTGGTCCATTATTAACGAAATACTCTCTGTAGTTTTTTCTAGGAAACAAAAACAATGACGGGATTGAGTTTCCACTAACGCTAACTGCAAAGCAAAATGTGACAAGGGTACCTCTTTCTGCTGATGTTGAAAATCCTATTTGTTTTGTCCCAGGTTTTGCAATCACCCTGTCCGGCTTCTTCTATGTCTTGTGGTTCAAATTTTTATCGATCCAAAACTTCGTGCAAAAGGTCAAAAAACTTGGACACATTGTGTCTGTTAAAGCTTGTGGCACGACTTAGGCTTGTTGCTTTAAGACGTCTTATAGATAAAGTGGGATGGCATATTCATAGACCAATTTTCTAGTTTCATGGGTTGAAAGACCAAAGTAGAATTTTGACTGTTGAACCCGATATGAGGCGGTATATTTGAGCCTATAAGAAATGTGGAGATTAGTTTAAACTGATTTGTTTGAAGTACAATTAGATAATATATAATTATATTTGCATTTTTGAGAAAATATTTTACCTAATTGATCCACCTGTTTTCCCTTGCAGAATCTTCGCAAATTGGAAAAATTAATATCAAATTCATCACCCGCTCTTCTTAGAGATTTGCCTCTATCTGTTATTATAATAATTTATTTAATGAAAAATAGTATTAATTGTTTTAAAAAGTGCTCGGGGTTAGTTAAAGCAAGTGTCAACTTGCCCCAAAAGGACTGTTTCAACAAACCCCACTGGCACTTTTTTTGTAATGATTTTCATTAAAAAAATAACATAAAAAACATAATTTTGGGGGTGAAATATAATAAAACATACATTTGGCTAACTATTTCTGCAGCAATTTTATTAATTTTTTAAATCTTCACGATTTAATATAAGAATTACGGCAACACATCTTTTTTACTTTGGCACCTTAACGGCCCAATTACATCGTTAAACCGGCAACGCTGTTGGGTCCGTTTATTAGGCAATTCTTTTTCCGCATGTTTCTCGGAAACGGGACTTCCAAATGGCCTGAAATTTTGCCTAAATTGTTTATTGGACTATGTTTTTCCATCAAATCTTGGTACTTTTTTAAAATTTTGTTTATTTTTTGAAAAAAACTGTTTTAGCTTTTGTGGTGTTTCAAAATTGCCGCGTCCATATTACGTCAGAAACAGTCAGAAATACCCTTTATAGAGACCTGTAAAACTAAATTGGAAATATTTGTAATTTTCCAAATAATGGACACCTAATTTCAAAAACTCTCTAGATTGTATTAATAAGCTTTGTAATCCTTTTCCTCTAATAAAAAACAAATTGAGTATTATTTTCCTCTAAAGCTAAAACATGCGGAAATGTAAAAACATGGACTATAAGGGTTACCTATCAATATTAGTTATATGCCTAGCATCAAAAATTACTTAAATGGTTATATTATAGATACCGCCACCATCAAAATTAACCACCCACGTCTTATTTTTGTGAGCTTACCCTAGGCATAGTTTTTAGTGTTCTCCTTTCCTAAATGTATTCGGCTAAGAGAGATCTAGCATGTATACCTAGGTAACACCCCTTACCAGGAAAAAAAAATTATGCCATGCAAACATCGAAATTGGTCGACTCACTGTATTTGCAACTAACCAATGTCAGTGTGTCTGCCTGACATTCTTCATAACCTTAGTTTTGTCGTTTTGTTTTGGAGTTCGTCGGCCTGGTTTTTGTGTTTTATTTAATAATTTTTCCTTTGGTGAAAAGCTACTTTTTAGAACCCTTAAGTGATCTGTGTGTATGACCATTTGACTTGTTGTCACTGCTCTCAATTCGATCACCTAGGTGATAAATAAACAATCCCCCATAGGGTCACTGGATCCTGAGACCTGCGGTCCCAGCCGCAGGTTTTAGGATCCAGTGACCCTAATCCCCAATGAATCGCGGCGCAATCTGTGAACAGGAGAATACAGTAAAGAAACCAGAGATAGATAATGAGTGGTAGATGACGTATTGAAATCGATTGACAAATTTATATTATCTCTGGATTGTTCTTGCGCCATCACAAAACGTACAGGTGCTTCCACAATTGGTAGCCGACTGACTTAAAAATAAATGAGAGCGTGGAGCGATCGTAAAGTAATAGAACGCGCTTTGAACAGGCTTTTTTTGATACCGGTTCCATCTACCGTTTGCGCGTAAAAGCCGTTGTTTCAACTAGTAAAACTGCACAAAACTTTTAAAAGCAACCTTTTTTCGCTAGACAAATATTACACCTTTTTTTCGCAAATTCGTTGAAAAGAAACTCAAAAAGGGGTTGGGTTGGTCTGGTGGAGTAATAATAAATGGCCAGGTTTCATAGTTGACCAACTATAGTAGTTTTATTTGCCTTTTCCTCCATATAATCGTAAATCATCAATAAAATTGTTTTTTTTTGAACAACCTCAAATTTTACATTGCTTTTTTAAAGCTGACAAATAATAATCATGGTGACCACACAAAATTATGCAAATAACTACCACCTTGCCAATAATTTCCTTACTTTTTCTAAATGGAACATATTCGGAACTTTTGCAAACCAAAGGGTCACCCTCAGTTCAAGCGGCACTTGTACATGTGGAAGAGGTAAGGGGAAGTGATGCACACGGGCATTAGTCTCACTTTCAACTTTCTGGTGTATGGCTGATTTTCTGGAAACCCCTGCTGGCGGCATTACCCTGCATGGCGAAATTCCCCAGCTCTCCCCTACAGGTGGCCAAACTTCACATTTTATAGTCGAAATTATACCCATTTGTAGTGACGTCATAATGGCAGCCAAAAACGTATGTCCACCGATACTTCTTTTGTAACAAATGACTGGTGGCTAATTAACGGTGATACTTTTACTATAGGGTGAAAAACATAATAAAAAATGTCATTTAAACTTTGGATATATTAAGGCAACACCGTTCTCAACTAAAAAGCCTGTTAATTCCTACCGCCTCAGTGCCCTTTAGCCTATTGTGGCTGCCATTTTTATAACCAAATCGACAAGTAAAACATGGATTTTCTGTCAGTTTGGTGTCAATATGGCACCGATCATAGACCAAAGGATACTAAAACGAAAATGAGTTAACTGCCTTTTTAGTTGAGAGCGGTGTTGATTAAGGCATCTACAGCTGTCCATGCATAATCTGTTTATCCGTGGCCTTATAAATTAAGACTGGGTACCTACTTAAATTGCCCGAAAAAGCACGAACTGATTTTATAAAATTAGGGTGATTTTGGTCAGGTTTTTGGCCACTCTGTTACCCCTAACTTTATTCTGGGCAGGCGCAGTAGCACTCTACCAGGCTGTTACCTTTATTAAAGGTAACCACAGGCGCTAATTAGCTAATTTACCGTTAAAAAGCCAACTAACCAAACTTAGCATGATTCTGTACAGAATATAAAAAATATTAACACTTGAATTTACTTGTTTAAAACATTAACGTAAATAAAAAATACAGTTCCAAAAAAGTTGCCAAGTTAATGTAATTGTAACAAAATGACTATAGTACGAGAAATCTCAAAATAAAATTAGGATTGTTTCATAATCTTTTCTGGAAGGTAAATATTCTTTTTCTTTAGCCTCCCGATTAGCCTCTGCTGGGTCCAAGATTTTCTTGGATTCTCTTCTGATATATGCCAGAATTAAAGCTTGCGTTGTCCATGACTATTAAGACTTTGAAAGAAGATTTGGAACAAATTGTGTTTGAAACCAATTTTCAAAATTTTTTCTGTTCATGTTTTCATAATAACCCACCTTTGAATGCTAAATTAGCGCCTTTAATAAAGGCATCTTTTGTTCCAGCTTGAACCACAATATTTCGATGACCTGAAAAAAAAGGAGATAACTTACTTAATTTAAACTTAACCTATATTCTGTAATACAAAATAAATTTTTCAACATTGGAAAATTTGAAATTCAATTCTCTGATATTGCATTTTATATTTTTTTTTAATAAAAGTGGCGGTCAATCAAGCTGGTTAAAAGGTACGGTTCTTTAAAGGTCCCCAGAACTTCACAGTGAGGCAATATGAGACTCATACTCGGAGTCAAAGCAAATTATCTGATTGAACTGAACTTATGGACCATGTCTTGTAAATCCATTAAATATTTTTGACTGTTTGATTTCTTCCACTTAAAGCCTACTGTTTATCCATCTTTGTTCCCTGAACTTTTGCCAACGTCACATATTCTTTTTGAAGACATATTAGATGCGTAAGTTTTGTCTGATTTTATCCCATTTTTCTTAATATTTGCAATTTTTGTGGGACTTAATTTGGTTGCTTCTACTGCTTGCTCTATTATATTCTTAACTTAAAGGGCGGTTCCGTTGCGGACTCGGTCTTTTTTCCAGTTAAAAAAAGCTAATATGTTTAAAATTATAAGCTGCGTTTCCTCATTAAACCTATTGTATTTTTTTCGAGGCATTTCTTGCTTTAAAAAATATCTTTGACAACACACTGACAAATTGATGTTTTTGAACTACCAGTGACGAATATTTCAGGAAAAATATAGAGGACTTTTACTCATAAATATCAAACAATAATCAGACACCAATTTTTTCGAAAAATTTGTTGTCACTAACGTTTGAAATGTACCAAACAGAGATAAACAAAAATGACGTCACTACAAATGGGTATAATTTCGATACATAAAATACTTCATTCCAAATTTAATCGGACCAGTTTTTCGACACTGAAAATGACAGTTCCACTTAGTTTTTGTGTCAAATTGTCAGCCGCCATATTTGAATTGAACCAGAGAATTTGGAATGAACAGTGTACAATTAGGTACTTTCTGTTTGACAGTTTGAGACAATGATGAATTTGCTGAATTTGATGAATTTGAAAAACGCTGTGTTTCGGACTTCAATTGTCTATATTTTTATTTATACACGAAGTTTCGATCAGTACAATCTCTGATCGTCTTCAGGTGAAAACTACAATCTATTCCTAAGGCTAGGTACTTATATACTATCGAAAATCACTCAACCGTGAAGGAGGGGCTTCCAAATATTTGGAATTTCAACACTTGGTTTACTGTATATAAAGGCAGCTTCAAGGAATTTTCGTTTCTTTCAGTGTGACTCCTTGTGCAAAACCTTTGCTTCTGTGCACTTCATTGTTGTTTTGACCATGCGTGTTCGGCGATTCCTGATTTCGTTGTTTCATCTCTTTGGGTATTCGTCTGATGTTCTTTAAGCCTAACAGATAGTGGTCTTTTTGTTTCACCTATATATGATTCACTACACCCACAAGGAACTTGGTAAATGCTTTCCTTATTTGGTTTGTTCTCCGGTTTTGTTTTACTAAGAAGGCTTCGAATTGTATTATTAGATTTAAAAGCTGTTTTAATATTAAAGTTGTTCGCTACTCCTCGAATTTTCTATGATACGCCTTTAATGACCATATAATGACCCGGTAATCAAGAAAATATTTCTATATTTTATCGTTATCTCTTAGCTAACCAATAAGTTTTTTCATGATTTTGACAGTAAATTTATTGGTTGCTTTTAGTTTGTAAATTTTTTTCACAGGCCATTTTTTTAAGTTTTAAAAAAGTAGGCATTTAGTTTATAACTAAAATGTATAGGTAAACGTATCGCAATATTTGCCAGATAACCGTCTTTACGCAACACTGGCAAGTAACAATTTATAGACGATTCAAAACCTTTTTTTATGTCCGCATGATTTTGTGCTTACATCGTTAACAACGATAACAAAAAATAACCATCGCAAAAAAAACTCACATCCTAAGCAACATTTGCATAACTTTCTAGTCACATGCTGTTTGTTGTACAAAATCAATATCCCTTCTTCTTTCGTATGACGAGGTTTGCCAAACGTCGCGTCCTCGATCAACAATCCAATTAAGTCTGGTAGATCTGAAGGCTGCTGGCAATGTTGGCCTAACGACAAAATAGTTCTGGAAATTTTACTGTAACCGTTTTGGAAACCTGTTGAAGTCACTCTGACGTTGGAAATAGTTGTGCGGAGACATATTGCAATAAATATGAGAAGTATACTATAGGATATTTGAAACTAACGTATTTTTAAAGCGAGTTACAAAATTTATTCATACACTACCTGTATTTTCATCAGGGGCTAACATGCTTTTGTTAATATTTTGTTAACTGTTGCCATTAACAATATTTTAATGTTCACCTTTCGTTTTACTAATGTTAGTAAACAATAAGTCATAAAAGATTTTCCAACCAGACCGAAACTGTCAGAATCCAAATACACCTATACACGCATGCTCTTTTGCAAAGCCGGTATTTTTACGTCGGGCTTACCTACGACCCGACAAGTACAAGCGAACGTCGCCTAACGCTGGTAATATGTGTTATATAAATTTTTGATAATTTTAGTTTAGTACTGGGTCGTAATAACGTCGACTACTAGTTGGCTACCAACATTGGAGTCAATTATTTTTACGCAGGCCTCACGTAGTTATTATTGCTTCTAAAAAGAAAGGTTCATGGCTATCGGACATACATTGTGGTTTTCAATTCATTACAACCAGGCCTCGAAGATTTAATGGATAGCCCAAAAACGGTTTCATCCCTGTTAGGAATCATCAGAGTAACAAGGATGAAACAGGCCTCTAGGTTTCTGGACTATCCATTAGATCTTGAAGACTTGGTCATAATGAATTGAAAAGCAAAATGTGTGTGCGATAGCCACGAACTTTTCTTTTTATATATTTTTCACGGATAAGAAATCTACTTTTTTAAATCTTTTTAAATTATTGCCTCTCTTAAGCATACGTAAATCAGGAGGGAAAATCAAGCTTAAGATTTATAGCCTCGCGAGGATTGCCGCAGTTTTCTCATTACAATTTATTGGGAAACCAAACCTCCGGGATGCGATCTTATTTAAATGGCCCTATATGATGCTTGTAGTAAAGTAAAGCTTCCCAATAGACCATCTCAACAAACCCTTATCGTTGTCAAATATATGGTGGGCTTTAAAATCTTGGAGTGTTTTGATTTTCTAATAACTCTTTTGCTCCTTATCTGATTTTTATAAATTGAAGCTTTTTAAAAATTTGAAGGAATAAGTGTTAATGTATATTTTCCAAAAATGACAAATGTCAAAAATTCAAGATGGACTAAAAAATTTAAAATTAGGTTCACCCTTTCTTAAAAGCCAAAACAATATAATTTACTATTTTTTCACCAAGATTGGCGGAGTAAATTAAATATTACTTTTTTTTAAAAAAGAACTGACATTTTATTTTGCCCATCCTGTATGTTTTTCTAAGAAAAATAGGGAATCTAATGAATTTTCACCTCAAATGACGTACTACTTATAAAAATCGGTTTGCTCGTAAAAAAATTGACGATTTAAAGTAACCTTAGAGCAAGTTCCCAAGATCCAAAAAAGTTAAAAAAGTTTTTAATAACTAAAATTTTTGGAAAGACATTAAGTATTTTTTTTGCCAAAATGTCAAAAAATTAAGGTGAGGAAATAAATTAAACATATTTTTGTTAAAAAAACCTAAGCTTTTATTTTTCTAGTCTGTATATTTGTTCAGTAAAAAAAGAAAGCTGACGACGTTTTAAAAGTGAAACGACATCCCACCCATAAAAATTGGTTTGTTCGAAAAAAAGTTACAATGGTTGAAATTATTTATCAATCAAATGAAAATATTTTTAAATTTATATTTTACGCCGCCGCGCGCGCGATCTTGAATTTCTGACGTTTCACGTTTTAAATAAACAAGTTATCTCTTTCAGGCACGAAGTTGTGATAATAAAAAAAACTCTAGATGCATAAAACTCTCAAAAGCGGTCTCATATACAACCTATATGCCCACGTGTTGCACGCTGAATAAAATAAACAAATGTGGTCAAATGAACACTGCTTCCGGTTACTTTGTTTCCCAAATAAGTCTTTTAACAAACTATTAAGTGGGATAAATTAAAAACCTATGTGCTTTAAAGATACCCAATTAGGAATAACCGGGACAAATTATAGCCCACTACGCAAATACTGCACCAAATATGTGGGTTAAATTTTAAAACGATATGCCTGAAAGAGTAATTAGAAAAAAAAAATGTTTTTACATTTTTGGATATAACAAACTTGCTCTAAAGTAAGGGTAGTTTCTGTCATTCATAAATACATACAGGGTAAGCAAAAAAAAATTTTCAGGCCTTTTTTGAAAGATTAATATTTAATTTACTTCGCCTTTTTAGATTTTTGACATTATAGACGCTAAAACAAAGTTATGATTGTTTTCCACAAACCAAAACTACACTTTTTTGCACTTGACGCGCGTTTCGCTAACAACGTTAGCATCATCAGGAGACGATAAATAATGAACTATATTAATCTACGCTCTATCTTATATACAATCCTTTAGTGGGCGGAGATAAGACTAATAATTTGTGATTGATCACGATTTTTAATCCTATTTCCCCTCAACCAAAAAATAAAGTGTACTAAACGGGATGGGTGCTCTATCTTTATTTAAACTATTTCTGGATTTAATAATTTCCATAATTTCATATGCATTCAAAAGTCTTTTGTTTGGTACACTTTTCAGAAGTTTTAGGTTATCTAATGTGAATCTATGATTGTTTTCAAAAGCATGCTCGGCCACACTTGACTTTTATGTTCTTCCGTATTTTAAGTCTGCTAAGTGTTCTCTAAAACGTGTTTGAATAGAGCGTCTCGTTTGGCCAACATATTTTTTGCCACAATCCATGCAACTAATTTCGTAAATTCCACTTTTTTCTAGAATTGTAGTTTTATCGTTGGGATTTCCTAGTAAGCTTCTTATTGTGTTACCGGATTGATATACTAATTTAAGACCGGTGTTATTAAATACTTTTTGTAATCCTTTCGTATAAGTAGGATTATAAGGAATTGATGCAAAATTTGAGTCGCAGGTATCTTATTGTCTGAAAAAAGTGGAATTCCGAAAGGTCTTTTGAAAAGAATGTCTATTTATCAGTTTATTTATTAAGCCTTCGTCGTAACCGTTTTCGCCAGCTATATTCCTAATCCTATTCGTTTCTGCTTCAAATTTTTCTTTGTTTAAGGGGAAATTTACTAATCTATATGTTAAAAAGTGCAAACTTACAAGCTTATGTTGTAAGCAATGAAAAGAGTCATTTGGAATATACCTATTGATGGCCGTTCCTTTTCTGTATAGGTCAAAGTCCAATTTATTTTTATTTCCTATAACTAAAGTGTCTAGAAATTGCAGTGTACCGTTGTTCTCTGTTTCATAAGTAAATTTAATTGTGGGAAATTTGTTATTTATTTTTCCATAAAATATAAAATACGGAAGAACAGAAAGTCAAGTGTGGCCGAGCATGCTTTTGAAAACAATCATAAATTCATATTAGATAACCTAAAACTTCTAAAAAGTGAACCAAACAAAAGACTTTTGAATGCATATGAAAGTATGGAAATTATTAAATCCAGAAATAGTTTTAATAAAGATAGAGGACCCATCCCGTTTAGTACACTTTATTCTTTCGTTGAGGGGAGATAGGATTAAAAATCGTGATCAATCACAAATTATTAGTCTTATCTCCGCCCACTAAACGATTGTATATAAGATAGAGCGTAGATTAATTTAGTTCATTGTTTATCGTCTCCTGATGATACTAACGTTGTTAGCAAAACGCGCGTCGAGTGCAAAAAAGTGTAGTTTTGGTTTGTGGAAAACAATCATAACTTTGTTTTAGTGCAACCAAAGGTTCCAAATTCCCAACATAGACGCTGTTGGTGAAAAAATTGTAAATTATATCCTTTCTGTTTTTTTATAAAGGGCGAATCTGCAAAAACACGATAAGAAATGAAAGTTATTAAAAAAATATATATTTTTTCACACGATTTGCATCCGTACAAAATTTTAAATTTCACCCATCTGCAGAAATTTTTCCGCGCACGTGTGGAAAACTGTACGATGACGTTAACTGTCACCAGTACTTTCCCAAACATGTAATTTGTGCAAAATTAAAGACCAATTTTTACAAAAGTGAGTGCAATTCATCAGTGTTCGTAGGCAAAATAGCGTACACAACTCGATAGAAAGCAACTTTCTTACACTCGCGTGTTGTTTTACTTTTAGCGCCTCGTTCACAACAAGCACGCTTGTGTGAAATTTATCCCTTTCCTCTCTTGTTATGTAATGTACTATTTTGGTATTTAGAATAATAGTCTCTATATATTAAAGGAACGTTGACAGCTTACGTAACTATTGTATAAATAAACCGAGTTGTATAATTGGTACAGATCTGGCGAAAAAAAAATAGGACATGTAAAATATATATTTGCTTTTTTAGTATGTCACCCTATGCGTTCAGATATTTATTGGTTTGGCCACCATTCGTCAAAATTTTGAAATACCTGACAATTATCTGACGCTTTCTTACTATATACTTCAAACTAAATAAAAAATGCCTCAAGTTTCAGAATTTACCAAAATTCAAATTATAACTCGACATACGGAAGACAACTGGTCTATAAGAAGAGCGGCGAACCATTTTGGATTTAATAAAAATACAGTACTACGCTGGACCAAGTGCTGGACCGAAAAGAATACCACAAAGACAAAGGAAGGATCAAGACGAAACAGAATCCTTTTACCACATGCTTCCATGCTGCCGCTGCAAGCATGTTTCCAGGGTCCCGGCGAAGTGCTTGTAGTAGGATACAAAATTCAAATCTATCGTGTAAAGTTGCAGCAAAAAAGCCCCTTTTAACGGAAGAGCAGAAACAGGCTCGAGTAATTTTGCGGCCAATCATCTTTTAGAAGGGTATGATTTTTGGAAGAAAGTAGTTTTTGCGGACGAACAAATTTTCCAGACATCGTCAGATAGTCGGAGAGTTTTGGTTTGTCGTCCACCAAATTCAAGGTATGATCCAGAATACACACACAACATCAAGAGAGCAGGACATGTTTCCGTCAACATGTGGGGATGATTTAGTGCGAGAGGTATGGGTGTTTGCTGGAAAATAGAAGGTAGATTTACCAGTGAACGATACATCGAAATTCTGTATAATATTATGTATCCATCTGCTTCGGCCTTGCATGAGAATAATGAATTCACCTACCAACAAGATAACTGCCCTGTGCACACGGCGAATGTAGTGAAAAGTTGGTTTCGAAAGAACAATATTGAAACTCTACCTTGGCCATCCAACTGCCCGGATTTAAATCCCATCGAAAATATTTAGGGATCGATTGTGAAGATAACTTTTTAGCGAAATTGGTTCCCCAGAAATTCAGACGAGTTGAATGAAGCCATTGAAAAAGCCGTAGATATCATATCAGAAGAAGAGCAATATTCTCAAAATTTAAGTTTTTTATAGCCAACTCGTCTGCAGCTTGTTTTAGACAAGAACGGCGAGCTCATTAAGTATTAAAATTATTGTTTTTATTTATTTGCAAAAAGTTCAGTTTTTTTATCGCCGTTTATTGTATTCTTGTTTTTTCTCTGTGGTATTGTTTTTGTTACAGTGCTTTGCCCAGCGTGGTAATGTATTTTTATTAACTCCAAAATGGTTCGCCGCACTTCTTATAGACCAGTTATTTTTCGTAATTCAAGTTATAAGTTGAATTTTGCAGCTCTGTTAGATCCTAACATAGGATTTTAAGGGATTTTTAATAAATTACTCTAAAAAAAATCTCCTTTGATGTATTTACTATTATGGCAAACACAAGTATCAAATGTATCAAGGTAAATAACGAGAGGTTAACTTACAAATGACTAACAATGTAAATTTTCATTAATATAGGGTGTTATAGTTACCCATATTTCAATTCCTTGTGTGGCCTTCAGATCTTTATTTTAATATTTTTTTCTTAAGGACGCTACGTTGTGTTTGTAGTTTTTTCTCCTCTGTCTTTCTTTTTGCCAAGGTTCTAAAGAGTTTGACACAGTTGACCTCCCACCGGAAGTCAAATAAAACCACACCATTTAAATTAACATTACAGTTATAATGAATAAAAGAAATATACAAAAAAGTTAAATTACAAAAATATACCACCATTGAAAATTAAAAGGTAACTCGATTAAACATAAAAATGCGATAATTGAATCATAAAAATATTAACAGTGAATCCTAATTAGATACGGGATTCTTGATACTTTGAGTATATTGTTTATTTACCATCCAAGAATCAAGAGAGTAACCCAAGCTCCCCTTTATGATTGTTTCCATCATTCTATGTCTGCTTTCTAAGTTCCAAGAGAGGTGAGTAATGAGCTGTTTAGTTGAAATACCTATAATAGCCCAGTACTTTGACCAACACACTATTATAGAAAAACATTCCATTGTTGGCTATTTTCTAGAACGAATAAAAATAGTTGTTCCTTATTTTTTAAACAGAAAATTGCTTGGTCAAAAAAAATTTCAGCTCCATTTTGAAAGACCCAAATTTAGTCTTGACATTTGACGTTTGTAAAAAATAGTAAAATCTAGTTCGTTAACTTTTCAAAAGGCTAAAGTTTATAAAAATAGATTAATGTGCAAAAACGTTATTAGAAAATCAAAACAATACGAGATTTTATCTTAACTATAAAACAAATGGCTTTGGTCAGCAGTATTTTCCTATTGAGCACCCACCACAAAATAGTAGTTTTCAAAACTAGTGGCCAAAATAGTGCTTTTTTTTACAAGCGTTGGTTTAAATAACGAGCGCAGCGAGGTATTTAAAAAAGCGAGTAAAAGAAAGCACAGTTTAGCCGCGAGTTGTTAATACTGTTTTTTTAATACCTTTATCAAAAAATCCAAGAAAACCAGGGAAATACTTTAAAAAATCTCGAACGAAGAGCACTTTTTGCAACACACCATCTTTACACTGTAAATCAAGGCGGCTGGTAAATGAAATAACAATGGTTTCCATAGCGATGTGCCTTTCTAATCTTTGACAGTTTGATATTTTGATGATGAAACTAGCGGAAATGGCTTAATTTTTAGGCAGGAATAATAATATTTTTACAATATTACTATTTTCTGCTATTTCTCTTTAATTTTGGGTAAGAAACGAGCAGAAATCTTTTTTTGTACTCGTGATCAAAAAAAATGTCTTTTTGCATCGGCATTCAAAAAAACCATGCTTTAGTTATCTGCACACACTTACTAAAATCATGTTTTTGATGAAGATATAAAAAAAAGCTCTTTCCTAAAGTAACATTTCGCGAGTCCGGTTTGAACAAAGGAGGGTAAATTATGATGTCACCTATCAGCTGTTTGACATTTGGTAAATACCAAGGATAACCGCATTTTGGATCTGGGTTAAAATTTCAGTTCAAAGTTGGTGAGGTTGTAAAAGAAGATTGAGCTTGCTAATAATAAGTAACTAGTAAAAATGACCTGGGCGCTTGCTTTCTAAAATCAAGGTAACAATAGTCCTAATCCAACTGTTTAATGGGTTTTTTTGATAAACAAAGTCTAACTGAAAGATGATACTTTCACGGATGTAGCTTGTAAAAACATTTTTCATTTGAAAAATAAAACAAACACAACAAAAAATTACCTAAAAAAATATAACCAATTCGCGATCAGTTTGTTCGGTTATAATTCTCGTGGAGTGGGGAGCAACGACGTCATAAGTATAACCCTTAACCTTGTTTTCCTTGTTTTTCTTAACATACGTGTTCTTTGTATTTCTATCTGATAATTTATTATTGTTAACTTTGAGGAAAAAAATAAAATGAAATATGTTGTTATGTAAGCAGGTGGTTGGATTTAATTCTTGTTAATTTTAGATAACTAAGATCTGGTTTCCAAAGTACCGCATTGGTTATATTAATTAACTAAGCACAACTTTTTAATATTTGTAAGAATATCCTCCCAAAGGTAATTTTAACTAAAATCCAGGCAAGCTCGTTTCATTATAATTAGTACTGTCATCAATGAAAAATTATGTAAAATTTGCAATTAATTGCCGATGCCATTCAAAAGTGCGAGCGACCGAGTGTGTGTTTGTCGTACAAAAAACAAAATTAGATATTTTTTATACGAAAAATATGTCAAACGATAGCCCGTAATAATTGGGGCTTGCAAAATTAAATACATGGGAAGGAGGAGCAAAACCGGATAGCTAAGTTTAAAAAAAAATTACTAAATAATTTAAATTTATAATCGACAGTTTGGCAGCTAAATACTACAAGAACTTTTCTACACAATAAACCAATTAAATTAAAAGAAAAAAATCCTTGACAAAAAATAATGCTAAAGACAGTTTTGGTCCCACCCTAGTAGACCGATCGGATTAACTCATTTAGGTAGTAGGTAAAGGGGCTTCTAATTAACGTTTAAAAAAAAATTCGTGAGTGGAGCTCTTGTGGGGTGGGTTTGGCGGGGGAAAAGGTAAAAACTTCAATACAAAAGTTGTAGACGATGCAAAGGTCTACAAATTTTGTAAATGTCACTTTTTAACATAACCTCAAAATTTTAGAGAAAAATGCAAAAAATCGTAATATTTTTATTTTTTTGGTAAAAACTTGGTGAAAATATACACTTCTCTCCACATAAAACTGGTACAACAAAAGGTAGCTGCAAATACGATTTTTTATAATTTCCTATGTGCAACACTGACTTTTTGACTTTGTCATTTTAGGTTATATTTTTGGGGAGAAAAAAGAAGGATTTTTTACTAATTCAAAATATAAGGCCACTAAAAATAAAAACCACATTTCAAAAAAGCAAAAATATTTTATGAACTAAACAAAAGCTAGACAATAATTGGTCTATTCGACTAGCTGATTATGAAAGAAACAAGTCGACAATAGTAACCATAATAAATCGATTTCAAGAAGTAGGAACTGTCCCTCGAAAGAAAGGCACCGGTTTGATGAAAGTTACTATTCAAAAAAAATTAAAAGGCCAGATGAAGTTAACGAAATAAATAAACTTAAAAAAATAACAAAATTAAAAACAAAAAAAAACTTATTTTTAATAGCGCTAATTCTATAAGAGCTCCATCTCTAGCCGATATCCAGCTACAAATATTTACCGAAAATCTTCCCGTATGGTACGGTCTTAGTTTCCAGCAATATATCGTTTTTCGTATCGGGTTCTTGGAGGTCGATTCTCATCTGTGAAAACCACCTGCTGCCAAAATTCTTCGTCCCTCAGAGAATAATTCAAGGCAAAATTAATCAACACAACACCGTTCTTAACTAAAATCGACACTGCTTCTTTTCCTCACTTCGTTTATTTTTTTTGCCACAATGCACCTTAGCCTCGAACGTTTAATGAACCTGCCTAATGTTGTTATGGATCCTGGAAAATTTGATTCAATTTTTACTTCTTTCGCTTTTGCAAATGGATGATTTTCCAGAAAATTTATTGCTTCCTGGTCTTCCTCTGGGCAACACCGTTCTCAACTAAAAAGCCAGTTAACTCATTTTCGTTTTAGTATCCTTTGGCCTATAATCGGCGCCATATTGACGCCAAACTGACAGAAAATCCATGTTTTACTTGTCAATTTGGTTATAAAAATGGCCGATACAATAGGCTAAAGGGCACTGAGACGGTAGGAGTTACCTGGCTTTTTAGTTGAGTACGGTGTTGCTCTGGGCTACTAACGTTCGTCAAACCGGTGCCTTCCTTTCGGTGGATACTTCCCTCCTCTTGAAATCGGTTTTCTATGTTTACTATCGTAGACTTCTTTCTCCCATAATGAACAGCTACTTGCCGAATAGACTAACCACCGTCTAGCTTTGCTAAAATTAGAGCTTTATCAAATTCGGAAGGATGCAGCGGCCTTTTTTTAAATTTGGATGACACTGATATGCAAAACATGATGTTGTCAGGAGTCTGTGACATTGTCACTTATAGGAAGACAATGCCGTACTATAAAAATTTTAAAAATTAAACTTCTGCTGTACCAGTTTTATGTGGAGAGAAGTGTACCTGTCTGTGTTCTTAATGCCTACAATTTTTTTTAGATAAAAAGGTTAAAAAATTTTTGAGATATCACTTTTTTTTCAGTAAAATATTCTACTCGGGAAAATTATCATAGTACTTTTTGAGGTTGCTAATTTTCTTTGCTTTGACACATACTTTTTGGTGGAATACTAAAAAATTATAGTAACAATTAAAAAACATGCTCAGAAATGCAAAAAAACCAATAATGGCTTTTGCAACAAGGAATTTTTCATTTCATTGTTGATAATTTCTTTCAATTAAAAAAAAAATCAACAACCGATTACACCGTCTATTTCTACCGAAAAAATACAAAGTAAAAACCGGTTTTACATAAAAACGGTTTTAAATAAAGTCGCTTTCTTTTTCATTAAAATCGTTTTCTAACCGTTATCTTACAGTTTACCAAAAACTAAAACGTATATATTATTATATTATATTGCATTTGTTGTAACCGCAAATAAAACAACTAAGTTAACAATTTTTTTTTCCGGTTTAAAATAAAATTGATTTATTATTTAAAATTTTTCTAATGATATGCCTCGGACAAACATTTTCACACCGTCATTTGTTTAAAACTTTATTTTTATGCAGTATTGCTACAAACATCTTATTTCGATTAATAAAGTGTCATACATAAACAAAAAGTTGTTTGTCGTAGAATCGATTGGTGCACTTATTTTTTATTTTATTTTAACAATTAAAATATATTTTTTTAATATATTATTCAAGATTATATTTTTTACCTTCTAAATAAATTTGAATCTAAAATACGTGTCTGTTATGAATGTAATTTTTTTCAAAATTTTTAAAATGGATATTTATATTGAAAAATCGTTAGGTAATCTATTAGAGACTTTATTAAGCCGGAATTGCAAAATCAATTTTCGTTTTCAATATTTATTTATTTTTTAATTTTAACGAGAATTTTCCTGAGTAGAATATTTTGACATTACTCATTTTTTTTTCTTTTGACATATACTTTTTAATGAAATAATAAAAAATTATAGTTACAATTAAAAAACATGCATTACGAACATTTCATTTTTCAGTAATTGTTCATAATTTATTTCAATTTAAAAAAAAATCCAGAATCGATTACACCATTCAGTTCTACGGAAAAAATGCAAAAAAATTTTTTGCGTGGATGCAACGTGGGGACAACGCATGGATGCAAGTTGTCACATTTACCCGATCTCATTTTTGGTAACTAAATGTCTAAGTTAACAGCAACTATCAAACAAGTAAAGTTGTGATAAGTCACGGTAAACGTTGTCACAAACCAGCATCTGATTTGTGGTCACTGGGGATTTAAGTTGCCACAAACCCCAAACTGACTTGTGGTAACTCAGTGACTAAGTTACAACAGACAGTTATCTGAGTTGTAGTAATTCACGCTAAAAGTTGCCACAAACCCCAACCTGATTTCTGGTGACTCAATAACTAAGTTAAACCGTTTTGTATGAGTTATAAAAACTTAAAAAAGTTAACACAGGATAAGGAGGTAGAATAAATCCAAATATGGGTAAAATATATTTTTAACCCCATATTTAAGTTGTAATGAACCCTGAATCCTATATTATTTGAAATTATTTTTTTACCTTCTAAATAAATTTGAATCTAAAATCCGTGTCTATTATTATTTTTGACATATAATTGTTCGTGAGATAATAAAAAATTATAGTTACATTTAAAAAACATGCATTACGAACATTTCATTTTTCAGTAATTGTTTATAATTTATTTCAATTAAAAAAAAAAAATCCAGAATCGAGTACACCATTCAGAAAAATTTTATGATCATTTTAGTAAATATGTATTTTTTTATCTAAACCGTGGGGACAACGCATGGATGCAACGTGGGGACAACGCATGGATGCAAGTTGTTATAACTCCTTCGAAATAGCTACGAAAACCCACCTTTCGTGGGTTGTGGCAGCACACAATATGTGTTAAAGATTTATTGCATGAGTAAATTTACAGTTAACAGCAACTATCAAACAAGTAAAGTTGTGATAAGTCATCGTAAACGTTGTCAACAAACCCCAACCTGATTTCTGGTGACTCAATAACTAAGTTAAACCGTTTTGCATGAGTTGTAAAAACTTAAAAAAGTTAACACAGAATAAGGAGGTAGAATAAATCCAAATATGGTTAAAGTATATTTTTATCCCCATATTTAAGTTGTAATGAACCCTAAATCCTAGAGTTATTCCAGCTAATTCAAATAAGTAGTGACAATTCAGGGCCGAATTAGAACAAGCCATTAAAATGTGTTCTAGCAACTTAAAAATCTTATCACAGGGTCTGGTGAACTCCACTATTCTCAGTGTATGTACTTATAATTTGCTGAAATACCAGTAATTTAGAGCATGTCCTTACTTACCTATGATATAGGTCTCATCAGAATTTTCAACCAGGTGTGTTATGGTCATAACAGCATTGTACGGCTCTACCACAACATCCGATACTTTCGGACTGGGTATTACGCTAAAAGTGCTTATAATCCTATCTGGATACTCCTCTCTAATTTTATCTATCAAAAGAGATCCCATTCCACCGCCAGTTCCTCCGCCTATTGAGTGGACGACTTGAAACCCCTAAAAATTTTGAAATGTTCTCTTAACACTTCTATTGCCAGCGATACACCACGCGCTGTCACCATCGAGCAGTGGCGGTCCCAGCCATTTAAAAAGGAGGGGGGGCGGTTTCGATACGAAAAAAAAACTAGGATAGAAGTATATCTTTTATGAGGACCATATCAATATATGAAAACAAAACTTAGTAACTACAAACGTCGATTTGGCCTCAAATCTAGGGGGGGGGGGCTACTCAGATTTTAAGTTGTTTATTTCATACATTTTTTATAATTTTTTTTTGGAAAATTGCAATAAAAACTGCATTTTTTATTCAAAATTAAACGTATTAAATAAAAATATATCAATGGTTTCAAAGCGCAGCAGCCGAAATTTTTTTAAGAAAATGACACTACAAATGCCACTTTTAACAGAAAATAAAACTAATATCTTAATTATCAAAGGTGTTATAGCGCCGCAATTTATGCCCTACTATGCAATTTTTTGGGAAACGAATTTAGTTAATTTTGCCTTGATTTTGGCTTCACGTCGTATAAAACTTGGTATGAATATGTTCAGGTCAAAAATACTTTTTTATGTCCGAAATGATTTTGTCTAAAACTTATTTATAAATAGAAACTCTATAATACTGTTCCGTATTTCCAATATCGTGGTTTTCGCGGTAAGTACTTCATGCGTTTGTTTATTCCTGGTGTGACGAATTGAAGGTCAAACTGTCCCAAAATACTGTGGAGGGATTGTAGATAGAATGTCTTTAAAGCAGGGTTGGCTGCCCTGTGGATAGCCCACTGGGTTTTTTGAGTAAAACCCACTTAAAAAAACACGTAGGGCTTTCTTAAAAGTGGGTTTTTTCATTATTAATAAAATAAATAAACGCAAAAAAGGTATATTATTACCAGTCGTCTGAATCTGATCGTAAGGTTCCATAAACTTGTGTTGCAAAGCTTCTTCTAATAGCAAACAATTTCTTATTTTATTATTCCAAATAAGACCGTAAGTTGAAATGTCTTTTAATGGCTGCTGCACTAGTTGGACAACAATGCAAATTATAAAAAAAAAACTATTCTGGTTCAGTATTTGCAAACTCTACTTTTGATTTAATAACCTTAAAAAAAACGAAAACTTGAATCGTATACTATCATATCATACTAAGTAAGCCGGTACCTACAGTGTAGTAAATACACAAACTCCAAAAATAATTTTCTTAAGGTTTGTTTACATTAACTAAACCAAAACTGCTTTGATTTATTAACAAACAAACAAACTATAGTTGATAAATAATCACGAGAATAAGTCCTAATTTTAAAGAAGAATTACAATCTATATATAATATAAAAAGAAAACTATAAAAAACCCCAATAAAACTTATTTATAAATCCCAAAAAAGCCCAGTGGGTTGGGTTTTATATAAAAAAAACCCGGGTTTTTTACAACCCTGCTTTAAAGGAACGTTCTGCAATTTCTCGTTTTTTCTCCAAAGGCTTCAAGTTACCACCAGCATCTTTGTTATCTACTTTTTTCTGGAGCAAAGAGGGGGCGATCGCCTCCCTGCCCCCCCCCCCCCTTGGACCACCACTGCCATCGATGGATGTATTCTTAGCAATTCATCATGCGGTGAGTTTACTTTTTCAGCAGTATATCTCCACGGAGCATAATTTCTACAGATACCTCAACAGATGCACTGTCATATCGAACTTTGACGTCGTGAGGTCTCGCTACTTTCTTATAGTATTGGCGTGGTCGTCAAAACAACAATTTGGGAAAGAAAAGATCAAAAGGTCTTGGGCAGAAAGAACGAAATTTCAAAATTAAACGAGTGTCCCACAAGGAACACACAAAAGTCCAAAGCGGAAAGGGAAACAATTAAATGATGTTTCGCCCGGGGTGACTAGCGTGGGCTCGTCAGTGGATTCATTAGTCACCCTCAATCCAGACATCATTTAACACCATCGCACACTCTGACTTCCAACTCTGAAACACTCACAAACAGGCACAATTAAAACAAGAAGTTAAAATTTCCAAATCAGTTATATCAACCGAAAAGAATCTAAAAAAGGAAAATTTTCTTTTTTTTTAATTGGAAAGATTAACACGCCAGGACGAACCCGTATCAGGCGACTTATAATAAGTACCATGCTGAACGAATCCTATTTGTGAGTGTTTCAGAGTTGGAAGTCAGAGTGTGCGATGGTGTTAAATGATGTCTGGATTGAGGGTGACTAGTGAATCCACTGACGTGCCCACGCTAGTCACCCCCCGGGCGAAACATCATTTAATTGTTTCCCTTTTCGCTTTGGACATTTGTGTGTTCCTTGTGGGACACTCGTCCAATTTTGAAACTTCGTTCTTTTCTCCCAAGATCTTTGGATCTTTTCTTTTTTAGATTCTTTTCGGTTGATGTAACTGATTTGGAAGTTTTAACAATTTGGGACTTATAAACTTGAAATACTTTCCAGTATTTAAGTATTAATTACCCCCAGAAACGACTTCTAAGTCGTGTTCCTTTAAAGTGCCGTTTGAAAGTATTCCTTACCAACATAGGACAATAGCAAGTTCCTGTCCCTCCAAGGTCCCCTCTTATTAGTAAATTTGTCGATATTTATTTGTCTTAATAAAATTAAGCCTCACTGATGTAGCTGACGATGTATGCCACCACTGTGAAATTGCTTTAACTTTTAGTACAAAAGTTTGTGACATCATAGTTGCAAAATGATGTGGCGGTGTAGAAGAAATAACTTTTTATGATCGCTTTTAAGTCCTAACCCTTTTAAAGTAACATTTTTTACTATCATGCTTGGCCATGTCTTTCCGAGAAACAGAAAATCCGCCTTCCTTTATTTTTTGGAGCTCTAAAGGCGCATTTACACAGACAAACTTTCCTTTGATGTTGAAATGCCGACAAACATTTACACGAGCCTCTTGAGCAAAATGTTCAAAGAAAGGTTCGAGCAAAATCTCGTACAAAAAAACCCACGTAAATTTTGGAGAGAATGTTGAGCAAAATTTGTTTGAAGAATTGGGGGTATAAAATTTCTTTACAAATTCAAAATATATATTGTTATCGGAATTCGTTGAACTAAACTGAAAATAGAAAAACAAAGTTTTGAAATAAGGTATTTTTAAACAAGTGCTTTCCGACGGAAAAACGATTTGATGACGACATTCACATTTTACCTCATAAGCAACTTCGATTGATCTGATTTTTATAGGGGATATGCCAGTATACTTGTAACTTTTTTGGGGTTGTAAAAAAAACGAATTAAAAAAAAATTATAATTTTTGCTTATTTATTGTTGTTGTCTGTAAAATATAATGATAAAAATTTACGTTTAAAAGAATATCCCTTTATTTTACTTCCTAGTTTAGTCTTTTACAATAATAAGTCAAATTAAAAAACCTATATACATTTTATTAAATCTCAAATATATGAACAAAAGCACGTTCGGTTTAAATAATACCCGTTTATTACCCACTTTTACAACCCTACGAACCCGACCCTTGTCTAAAAAATATAATTTACCAGTAATTTAGTAGACTGTGTCGCTGATCTATCATCCCGCGTTTTGGATTTCGCAGGTAGTAGGCCGATCACCCTTTTGAATCGCAATGTTGTCCTTTGCATATTGTTGGTTCAGTGTCGGTAATCGACCTTGATTATTACATTAAATTGAAAGTAAATATCTATATTTTCAGCATTTTCATGAACCTTTTGCTTTTTTAAGCAACCCTTGGGACCTTAAACTAACTAGGTAAATCTGGTGTGAGGAATTAAAAAACAACAATAAAAGCTAAAGGTAAAGTAAAGTTACAAAAATATGTTTAAAAAAATCCCCTCCCCACCACTCCTCATAGTCGTGAGGCGCGGATTACCGCTTAAAAATCCAATTTTTGTGTTTTTTGCCGATATTTGAAAAACTCAAAATTTTTTTGGAAAAGAAAAATTTTCCTGGGTTGTTTTTTGAATTTAGGAAAAAAACCCTTGGAAATAAAAAAAACTTGCAAGAAAATCCCAAAAAAACCTCCGGGCAAAAAAATCCGGGAAAAACCCTAAAAAAAAAATATTAGTAAGTAACCCTAATCCATGTGACAAAACTGATAGCCAAGAATAATGTTTTGCTTGCCGTCGGCTTTTTTTCACAAAAATTTAAAATAAAAGTTGGTGTTCCATTTTTTTAAAGAATTGAGATCACTGATCACTGATGTGAAATTTTATTCATTCTCATCTTTAAAAATATGTTTCCAAGACAGATAGCAATAATTTGTTCAAAAATTTACCCGAACAAAACGTTCAAAGAAAAGCTCACAAAAATGTTCACGCAAAAAATTTTAGATCTTTTGCACGAGCTTTTGTTTGAGCATGTTCGTCTGTGTAATTGCGCCCTTAATATTAGACAAATAAATTATATTATGATCAGCAAAAATCCAAAACAATTTAAAAGGCCCAATAAGACCACAAAAACCACACCGAAAAAATTGCATCAGCTACAAGAAAACGGCAGAATTTTGAGGGCGTCCTGTTTTTTTTTAAATAAACAATAAACACGTCATATATTTCACATAAAAATTTCAGGTGCATTTGAGTTTTGACTCTCTACTTGTAAAACTTCTCACTTTTTGATCGTTATGATACATACTAGCCATAACCAAGCCTATAAATTTGGCGATATATAGTATCAAGAACATGGTTGCGACATAGCAGTGTGGTATATGGTACCTAACTTTAAAGTTGTGGCTATGTAATAATAACCGGAAAAGTGTTTCCCGCTTAGGAAATTACTACGTCGTGATATAGTATACAGTCTTAGAACATTGAACTACTAGAAGAAGTCTGGTCTGTCTGGTTACACTAGTTGTTTGAGTGCAACATCTACAGTGGGGAAAGGGGAGAAAGAAATCTGTGTTGTCAATTTTAATAACAGAACTATGCAACAAAAAACTCATTAAATATAGATTAAGTTTTGACGCTTATTTATTAATTAAGTAATGATGTTTAAGATATATGTTGAAAAAGATAATATACACAATATATAATACGCACACCTTATTTAAAACTTTCGACGTTTTTTGAAAATTTGACATGAGTTTTCCTTAAACATCTTCTTTTGTAGTCAACGTGGCAACGTTGATTGTTTATTGCAGTTTCTCGATTTTTCCTGGAATATCATTATTGTTTAGAAAGTGAAAGTTTCAGCACTTGTCAATAGTGTTTATTCGATATTTTTGTGAAAAGTTTGTAGCGAAAAATGGTTCCGAATTGTATTATTATATGCAAGTTAAAACAGAAGCCGGGGGACCGCAGTATTTCGTTTCACAGGTACGTTAAATTAAAATATTAACTAAATATTAGAATTCGTCATATTTGGCCATTCTTGGTAAACAAAGGCATGAAATCTGTGTTGCCGGCTTGGCATTAATTTCAGTGTAAGTAGGGATTTCCATAGCATCTTTTTCTTATTTTTATAGTTGTACATCCTACTTGAATACATTTTTAGTTTTTTTTATAGAAACATAGATGTCTACTAAAATATCTAGGCCATTTAATTAAACGGAACTAAAAATTATTGAAGGTATTTTAAATAATATTAAAAACAGCATTAGGTTAATATGACAACAATGGAATGAAGATGTTGAACTCAAACACCCTGCCCTAGGTCTGAAAAAAAGCTCCTTCTCGTAGTTCAATGCTCTAAGTATACAGAGACATAGCGGGGGCAAGTTGCCACTACTTTCAGGAAATTTTATGTCGTGCCGGTTACGTCGTGACAACTTTAAATGTCAGTTGAGAAGCTGACATTTTGGTATTTTTTTGTTTTGTGCCAGATAGATGTTTTCCGAAAATCAATATTAGGGCCAATAACCTTTCGTTTGCTTTCCTTTCAAACATATATTTTTATGACACCATTAGCATCGGCAATGGCAGTACCTATGATAAGGTGACCAACCGTACGGTATTTGAACGAAAATTCCGGTATTTTGAGGGGTGAGGGGATACGAGACACCACTCATGCATTTGCGGATTGCGATTGGTTGAGTTTATGCAGTTCCGCCAATGGCATTGCGTAACTCTACGTAAGGTGAGCCGCATTATTTTAGAATAAGTAATTGTGTCATTTGTTAGGGCCATTCTACACGAGCCACAAAAACACGACCGTTTGCCTGCGAGCGACACGCGTGTGTCACAGAACCACAGAGTGTTTATTGAGCATACTATACGGGCAGCTTTGCGGTCGCGTGTGCACGCGTTCGTTGGCGTGCCGGCGTTTTGAACGCAAGAGGTTGCGTAAAAGTTGCGCGCCGGATGGCAGCGTATCATTCTACATGTAGAAACTTGCAAGCGTCTGGTCGGCCGAACCGATTTTTCCTTCACCAATCCACGATTAGTAGTGCAGATCGGGATATGAGGCGTTTGGTCGCTAGTCTAGAATTGGGTCGCGTTTCACTCGCCGGTTATACGCGCTACAAAGGAGCGGCGTCTACACGCTCGTATAGAATGGACAAAATTTTCAAGCGACTGAGCGACTAACCGGTCGCCTTTTTGTGGATCGTGTAGAATGGCCCTTAGTTGTGTGGTTTTATAATTATAATCAAAGGTTTATAAATGTTATTTGGCATTATCAGCACGGGCAGCTACACGCATCTAAGCGCATCAGTGTTAGTTCCAGGTGGGTCGAAGTATTTGAATTTTGTACAAAAAAATAATTTTGAATTTAAGAATGTTTTAATTAGTTTTAGAGATTTGGAAAGGGTTTTTTCCCTTTTCACCAACATGTGGACTGAGAAGAAAACCTAAGCCTCGAATTTTATAAACATATTTTGGAAAATGTTAACGCACTACATAATGATTTGTTTAAGTTTATTTGTTTAATGGGCAATTGCACCGTAAGGTTAATAGTGGTTTAAATTTTAACAGTCGCCTAATATTGATTTTTGGCTTGCACCGCAAGTTAAGCCAAGTTCAAGTGCTGTTAAACTACTGTTAAATTAAATCCTCAATTTCGGCGGATTAAATGGGTTTAAACTATAGTTAAGACAGTTCTAACATAAAAAAAGTTGTTGTTGTTGCCACGATACACTTAACACGGTATGACAATGCGCATTTCGGCGTGACGTCAATTTGTGACTCCGATACCACCACATGTGCAAGGAAAAGGTATTAATTTTCCTTAATGTAATTTTGGGCCGCCGCACGTTTAATTGTTTTTTGGTTGGAATGGATTGACTTGCGTTTGTTTAGGTTAGGTTTTGTTCATTTAGTTTAAAAAGTAAAAAACAAATAGCGGAAGAGCTCTGAGCCGTGTTTTAGTTTTTACAAAATGTACCTTCTTCACAAACATTTATAAAATCCATAATTTCTCAACCCCAATCAAAATAACAGACAATTAAGATTATATTTAAATAAATAAAAACGATAAGGTTTCTCAAAACATTTTATTAAAGTAAAAATAAACTTAAAAAAATGGTTTAAGTTAACGAACTTAAACCACAAGATTTGTTCCTAAAATTTGTGCTCTGATTCACATCTTCTTTTGGCAACCACCTGCGATTTTTCTTCATATTTTTGCTTGCGTACAGAATATGTTAAACTTTCAGGTATATTTAAAGTAGGTACTGCATCAACCCTTAAATTATGAGCGTTCTCTGGGGTGTAGTTCATAAGTTTTTGTTGTAGAGGTACTTCGAAATGTTCTGAAAAAATCCTATCTGGAAAAAAATTATGAATACCGATTATATGCCGTTTTTAGCCTAATAATAGTAATCTAAAAATGTACCTACCTAAACAGGTTGAAGTAAAATAAATCATACCTCAAAATATACGTATGGAGTTTTCTAAAATTATAGCCTAAATATAGGGCTATGCTAAAATATAAGGGTTAAAATAAATAATAAAAACTTACAATTGTTTGACTGTATTTTTTTGTTTACTTGGTAGGCAATTATCCATTTCATTTCTACATCATTTTCCCTTGGACAGCTGAAGTATATAATGTTTTATTTTTAATTATGTAATAATTTTTACATCCAAAAGCAGCGCAGTTTGACATAATTATAGATAAATTTTGACACCGAAATAATCATTATTAAACAACAAAGTGGTACTTACACAAGTTGTGTGTTGTTATCGTAGAAGATCGTCGTATATTTGGGAGGGCAAGCGCATCGAGAATATTTCTGTTCTTTACGGTTTTAATTAAAACATGATACAAATATATCAACTGTGTGAACTCATTCTCTCAATCGTGCACGCTAATAAAACTTGACGTCAGTTTATGTGTATCGTGGTTGTTTCCATAAATAAATATTGTAAATTTGCTCTTCCGTTGTTTTTTGTGAGCGGTCATGGATAGTATCGACAAAATATAGCTGGAAGATAATCAAGATATTTTAGTATGTAATAGGGAAGACGATCTTAATGGGATGGGCAACTTGAATTGAGACTCTGTCTGTTAAAGACTATATCAGTGCTTAAAATTCGTCTGCTTCATTTGTAAGTAGTTATAGATAATTAATTAATCCTAATAAAATATCTGGTAAATGTTGGAATCATATACCTACAATATAAACAAGTTATGATAAAAATAAAACAATCAAATTCAGCAAAGTCCAACCAAGACCTGTCTTCATCTTTTAACAATCTTCTTTTTGTTTTTAGAAACAACATTTTCTCGCCTATTAATCAAATATTAATGAGGCTGTTTATGTAGGGGACTACATGAAAATTCAGGAATCAACTTCAAGTTCGATTGTCTGCTGGGTTTGCACAGTCTTGGCTTCATACTGAATTTTAAAACAAAGCAAAGTGAGGTAATTAATTACTGGGGTAATTTCAGTAACAGTTGGGTCTCAGTAAACCATTTTATTCTTGATTTTTGAGAAAAATTCAATTTTTATTCAAAGGCTCTAGGGAGAAGGGGCTTGTATAGTTTAGTTTTACTTATTAATAATATTTACGCGTCAGTGCTTTTACAAGCCATCAAAAAAAAAAAAAAAAATTGCACAGGTCTCTTTTCAATTATTTTATCATTGTTTTAGGTGCCGACCATCCAGAAGTTTTTCGCAACAGAAAAGGGTATTTTTCTGTAAACACTCAAGCTGTGACTGATGCAAACCTCAAGTCTCTAAATGTAGTGGCATGATGGCCGGGATCAAACCATGATAATACAATTTTCCTCATAGAATAAGACGAAAAAAAAAGTAATTAGAAGGCAGAATGGGGCAAGTGGGCGCAAGGACAAAAACGACAATTTTTTTTTTAATTGGTTTGTTTTGGGTTTGGTTTTTATTCCGGAAGATTTTTTTGGAGGGTTTAAACTAATAATACTTTTGGGCCCAGTTGTCCATGCGCCCACTTAGTCTTGCGCCCAACTATCCTAGACTCATTAGAAGGTCAGTTATATTGGTGCTTGTGCCCTATTAGCAGTAATTTGATAGCAATAGGTAGAGCTGTGTTCAATAAATTTTGTCCTCCTTTATATCACATATGAAATATATCAATAATAATAATAATGAGATAAACACTCATTTTTGACCCAAAGTGGCAGAATTTTTTATTGGTAGCTGTTCTTTATACCACAGATATAATGCCAGTTTTTTTTCAAAATATAATTTAAATATCATTGTTCTCAGAATATCAGTAATTATGTATTATTTTGAGTTTTTTTTAGGAGATCGTGGTTACAATGCTGGGTTGTTAATCGAGCTCAAGCATTGTACAGTGAATCTCTAATAAGGACAAGAAACTCTGTGGAAAGAGTGTTTGGAATATGAAAAAGACAGTTCCCTGTCTTAGCTTGAACTAAGTTTTCCTCAAGACGGGAAAGCTTTGTTTTTGTTATTTATTCATGCTTACTAAATAGTTTTTAAAATTATTATTTTAGATGAATCATGCAGCAATAGCTACAAAACTAATTTATTGTGAAAAAATTAAAAACTTGCATCAAATATTGGCTAGACCAGCCATTTTTTTAAAAATCCAGTAAGTTATATTTTTTTTGGATTTCTTGATAACTTAGAACAATTTCAAGTCATATATTATGTTTCAAAGTTTAAAATCCTGAGTTTGTAATACTATCTATACCGTGAAAGGTCATAATTATGTGGACTGATTCACAATGAGCGGATAACTCATATCCCAAGTGTGCAGGAGAGCCAGAAACAGGGTGCCTTTATATTAATCCATATGATACCCGGACATTCGATTTTTGTAAATTTTCTAATTTTTAATACCTACAGTCAGATTCCAGGGTTCAATTTATCCTAAATGTATGCAGATCAATCAAGTCCAAATCTATAAAAATCTGAATTTTGAAAAAATGTTGACATCCACCCTTTGTTTGCACTTTTTAACACATAGATTAGTATATTTCCCCTTAAACAAAGAAAGATTTAAAGCAGAAAAGAATAGGATTAGGAATATAGCTGACGAAAACGGTTACGACGAAGGCTTAATAAATAAGCTGATAAATAGACATTCTTTTCAAACGACTTTTCGGAATTCTACCTTTTTCAGACAAAAAGGTACCTGCGACTCAAAATTTGTATTAATTCCTTATAATCCTAATTATACGAAAAGATTACACAAAGTATTTAATAACACCGGTCTTAAATTAGTATATCAATCCGGTAACACAATAAGAAGCTTACTAGGAAATCCCAAGGATAAAACTACAGTTCTAGAAAAAAGTGGAATTTACGAAATTAGTTGCCTGGATTGTGACAAAAAATATGTTGGCCAAACGAGACGCTCTATTCAAACACGTTTTAAAGAACACTTAGCACACTTAAAATACGGAAGAACAGAAAAGTCAAGTGTGGCCGAGCATGCTTTTGAAAACAATCATAGATTCACATTAGATAACCTAAAACTTTTAAAAAGTGTACCAAACAAAAGACTTTTGAATGCATATGAAAGTATGGAAATCATTAAATCCAGAAATAGTTTAAATAAAGATAGAGGACCCATCCCGTTTAGTACATTTATTGGTCTTATCTCCGCCCACTAAAGGATTGTATATAAGATAGAGCGTAGATTAATTTAGTTCATTGTTTATCGTCTCCTGATGATGCTAACGTTGTTAGCGAAACGCGCGTCGAGTGCAAAAAAGTGCAGTTTTGGTTTGTGGAAAACAATCATAATTTTGTTTTAGTGCAACCAATTCCCAACATAACTGTTAAAACTAGACAAACATTTTTTACCGCGTCCGGTATTTTGTTGTTCAAGAGTTGGTCACCTTACCTATGAAAGAAAAAAAAGTAACAAGACACAAAAACCGGCGATTCCCTTGGCCGTCAAAGTTTTAATAAAAAAGCTTTCCTTTCGCATTTATTTTGCCAACATTTTTGTTGCACATACCTTTCCAAATTTTCCGCACGGCTGACAATTAAACACAAAGCTAAATGGAACTGTCATTCTCAGTGTCAAAATAAAGTAGTAAGAAGTCCAATGTAACTACGCCACTGATTATTTAGCGAAATATGAAGATGGATTCTGATTTTAATAAAACCTTTCCCTACATTATCATCATTCAAACTGATAGAGCAGACAATAAACGGATATAAAAAAAACTTTAACCCCAACTAACAACGAAAAATAATGCAGATAAAATAAGAACAAAAAACTCTCTCTTAACACGAACCTTTGTTTCCATTGGAAAGTAACTGAACAGAGAAAAATAAGGTTTTAAATTAAGATTGTGCCATGTTTTGCTAGGATTAAATTTTTTAAAACCCTTTCATTTAAAGTTTTCAAATCCTTTTTCAAATTTAAAAAATATCCTTAAGATTTTGTCATTCAAAGTGAATTTGAATCCTAAAACCAGTTCGTTTAGTTAAACAGATAAACCGCCCAACAAACACAAATCGTCGGTATTGAATCGGGCCAATGTCGATAACGTCGGCAGTGTGTCGGCATCGGCATTGCGATTTTCAATTTTCGGTCAATAATCGGTAACTGACAGAGGTTCACATTACTACAGTCGACTTTAAGCCGACACCACTTTAGGACCAACGATGGTCCGATTGGAATCGGTCGAAAATCGGCAACTGACGATGACCTGATTTACTATAGTCGACTTTATGCCGACGCCCACTTGATCTGCTTTAGGGCCGACGAAGGTCCGATTGGAACTTTGTTTAATCGGTCGAGAATCGGCAACTGACGATAGCCCGATCTATTATGCTTTATGCCGACGATAACTTTATCTGCTTTAGGGCCGACGATGGTCCGATTGGAACTTTGTTTGATTGATCGAGAATCGGCAACTGACAATGGTCCGATTACGTCAACTTAAAATTTTTAAACTGCTTAATAGTTTCTTCCTAGTATATAGAGATGGCGCTAATGTCACTATGTTCCCTGTACAGGGAAAGATAATATTATATACATAAGGAGCAAAGATATTTTAAAACTAGAATGCGGACTTGACAAGATGGTGGTACTTCTCTACAAGAATCACCTCTTCTGCCACTTAAACCAGCCCGACTGGTTAAGCACCGACATTATCGAAACTTTGTAGTTTGCCAATATCGGATCGTGTCAAGCAATCATCGACGGACCTTCGTCAATCACCGACGTCGGGCCGCTTTGAGAAACTGATGTGGGGCCTTATTATTTACCCATGTCGGACTTGAATAGTTTACCGATGTCCGAGACCAGCTTGCCTACGTTAGACCGACCAAATTAAGCAGCTTTATGGGCGGATGGTCGGTAATATGTGGTTAAACCATATCGGACCTTAATCGTACGGTGGCGGTATGCCGATGTCAGCAAAAAGTAAAATTTACCATTGGTCCGACGGCAAGCACGACGCAGTCAACGCAAACATACGTTGGGCCTACATCGCAAAGTGGACAAAAAATACTGGTGGTCCGATGTCGTAAATCGACGCCGTGCCGATGACGGCAAATTCGGCAATCGACATCGGACCGATGAAGGCCCGAGGGAACCGTGTTTGCTGGGAGCACATCAAAAATTAACAAAATTTTGCACAGCGAAGGCCTCTAGTTTCCCCCACAAACCATTCGCGTGTTTTTTCACAAAAATATATATATATCTTGTTTTTATTTAGATTTTAAAATAATCGATAATTTTTACCGTCCAAAATTACGTGAATCGTTCCGGGATAAACCTTTAAACTTTCACCGTACAAAATTTGATACAAGTTTAATTAACAGTTTTTTAGATTAACTAATTGGAAGGATCGCATTTTTTATTCAAATTCACCACTAAACTTTTTGTTTAAAAAAGAAAAGTTGGAAAGCTTTATGTCTAATCTATTAACCAGTTATATGATGATGATGATGATCACTTGTGAGACTTATATGCGACTCAAAATATGAATAAGTAAGTACCTGCAGGCAATCACATCCTTCAGCTTCCCTCCTTACCACATCCAAAACAGCATCGCATAACTCGGCGCCTTCGGTATACATTCCTTTAGCCCAGTTATTTCCAGCACCTCCTTGTCCAAACACAAAAGTGTCAGGACTGAATAACCTAACAAAAATAATAATAAATGCATTGTTTTCCATGCTCTTTAAAAAAACATGTCTATGTAATAATATGTCATTTACTAAATAAAATCGCTATGTGCGAGGCAGCAGTCCATGGAAACAAGGGAAGCAGTGCTTGTCCTAGAAAAACTTAGAAGGAATGCTAAAAATTATTTTTATTTATTATTTTAAATATCAAGCCCATAACAAAGCCGCCTGCTTGGTTTCGGGGTTAACGCCGCGACTTTGAAGCAGGAGATACCGGGTTCAAGCCCCGGGTCTTGCAAGTAGTCTACTTGGACTTTTTCTTATAAAATTGCAGAATTTTGTAAGATTAAGGTAAAACGCAGTATGAAGCGGAGTAGACCGAGTTAGCTAGAAGGCAGGCTAATTCGATTCCATTCCGTCCCTCGGAGAGGACGTTAAGAGGACGGTCCCGTGTGATTCATGTGTTGATAGTGGAGCACGTTAAATTTCCCTAGCCCCGACAAAGCGGTTTAGGTCTAAATTCCCCTAGAAATGAGCATCAATAGATCTCTCAGGTTTCAGTGGAGGGAGCTGTAAATTGCACCACTTATAACAAACCTAACCTAACCTAAGCCCATAACAAATGCGGTCTTGACTCAAACCAAGTCACAGCAGAAAGTCTGCCCGCTTGTATGCGCGCGGCTTTTCACTACTCTATAAAAATTCAATAAAAGCAAAGACCTTCAACTAATACCTTTATAAATAAAAGCTATTCCCGCTGCTAGGTTCTCTGTAACCTGCAGCTATAATACGCCGACAGCAGCAGGATGCCCGGTTTCGTGTATCATGCGAGCTTCGAGGGCTCACACATCCTTCATTAAATGTCATCATCATCATAGGCAATCACTCGATACCGAGTATGATTTTCCTCTATTCTGTATCGTCGCTATCTGTTGTGCGTTTTTTGATGGCTATGTAAGCCAATTCTCGAGCCACACACCCTTCCACAGTCCTGGCACACCCAGTCTCCGGCAGCAGCCGGGTGTTGTTGGTCATCCATTCTTTCATTTTGTCGCTCCTTTCTATGTTCTCTCTTTTCTGTCGCTAATCTACGTCGTTGTTCTTCAAAAGTTTGTGCTCCCTCATGGACTGTTCGGCGTGAAGCCCTATCGTTTGCCGTGGTCTCGAAGTTGTTTATATCGATGTGACCCTTCATCATACTGCCGTCCTTGTACCTTTTTTGTTGACCTCCTTAATTTCTCTTTCCCTCCTTCAGTTGTCCATAAAATATCTGCTTTGGGAGACGTGTTTCGGGCATGCGGATAATGTGACCAGTCCAACGAAGCTGGTGCTTGAAGATAAGGGCTTCTATACTAGTTGTTCTGGCTTCTTCTAAAACACTTATATTTGTTCGTCGGTCTTGCCATTTGATTCTCACTATTCGTCGTAAACAACTTTGGTGATATTTTTCTAGTCGTTTGATATGCCTTCTGTAGGTGGTCCACGTTTCGCATTCGTATGTTAGATTTGGTATTATAACTGTGTTGTAGACACGAAGCTTGGTCTCCGCATTGATGTCGTGATTATTGAAGACTCTCTCCGAAAGCCGTCCGAACGCTGCGCTAGCACATTTTAGGTGATGCTGTGTTTCTGCGTCAATAGTTGCATTTGATGATAGGTGGCTCCTAAGGTATGGGTAATGTTACACGTTCTGCAGAGGATGGCCATTTATGGAAATATTTGGAGCTTGGGGATTCATACCTGGTTCTGGTTGGTGAAGAACGTGCGTTTTGGCAAGATTGACCTCTAGGCCAATGCTTTTGTAGGCTTGGTTAAATGCGTTGATTATCAGCTATAGACCTTCCTCTGTATCGGCCATAATGACGTTGTCATCGGCGTACTGCAGTTCGATTATCGAGATCGTCGAGACCTTAGTTTTTGGTCGCAGTCTGCCTAGGTTAAGTACGCCACCGTCGAATCTATATAGAATTTTTACTCTCGGCGGTAGATGTTACTCAACAAGGTGAAGCATAGCACCTAAAAATATAGAGAATAGGGTGTGCGCAATAACACACCCTTGTTTAACGCCTATCGTAATCTGGAATAACTCTTCTGGTCCATCGTTGATCAGGACTGTTGCATTCATATTGTCATGTAGTAGTCGCCTTTTTTGAAAATGGTAACTATAGAGGCGTCTCTGAGTTCAGCAGGAATGGTCTCAGTGGTCCATATTTTACTTATTAGAATGTGCATTTGGGAATTAAGTGCGGGACCCCCTTGTTTGTAGAGTTCAGCAGCGATACCATCCGTGCCTGCTGACTTGTTATTCTTAAGCTGTTTGATTGCCTTTTCGACCTCCTCTAATCCCGGAATCTCACTTAGGTGTTGTTTTGTAGTTTTCTCCGGAATTGTGTCGAAGATGTCATTATCGACCTGAGACTCTCTGTTGAGTAGTTCTTGGAAGTGTTCTTTCCGTCGTGAATTGACAGAGGATCTGTCTTAAGCAGCCTTGTTTCATCTTTCGATCGTAAGGGATTGATACCTTGTGCAGTGGGACCATATATTATCTCAGTAGCTTGAAAGAAGGCTCTGGTGTTGTTGGACTTAGCTAGATGTTGCATTTCATGTGATTTTGTTGTCCACCATTGGTTTTTTAATCTACTTGTTTGTCTTTGTACTCTGCTTTGGCTTCTTGATATTGCCTTTTCTTTTCGTTAGGGTTAGGGTGGCTTTTCTCTTCCTCTCAATAAGGTCTCGAATTTCTTTGTCGTGCTCATCAAACCAGTCTTGATGTTTTCTTTGTGTGTAGCCGACCGTTTCTTCGGAGGCAGATGTTATTGCTGTCTTCAGCATTCTCCAGTGATTGTCAATATTCTCCGGATATTCTAAAGTACCCAACTTTTGATTCAGAGAGACTTGGAATTTTGTTCTGGTTTGATCACCTTTAAGTCGTTCTACATTGAATCTTCTTCTGATTTACTTTTTTTGACGGCTACTTCTTGGTGGAATGTGCAAGTTTATTTTGGCTCGTATCAGGCGATGGTCTGTCCAGCAGTCGTCTGCACTCGTTATTGCTCTTATAATGTTTACGTCTGTTTGATCTCTGGAACGTACAATAATGTAATCAAACAAATGCCAGTGTTTTGATCTCGGGTGTTGTCAGAAGTAGTCAATTGTATTTGAGATTATGAGGTCATATTCCGAACATAAGGTTAATAGGCGCAGTCCATTTGAGTTCATGTTTCCAACACCTTCCTTACCAATGTCGCCCTTCCATAGGTTTGAATTCGTACCAACTCGAGCATTCAAATCACCTAGGATGATAAGTTTATCAGATTTAGGTACAGATGTTATGGCTTCACTAAGTTGAGAATAAAATTTATCTTTTTGGTTTTCATCAGCTGCAAGAGTTGGAGCGTAGGCGCTGATTATAGTAGCGTGTTGGTGTTTGCTAAGGTTTAGGCGCAATTTCATCAATCTTTCGCTTATTTCGGATGGAAATTCGATAAGGTGCTCCACCCAACTCCGTGAATACGTGGTTCATCTTCTTCTTTTTCTTTCCATTAAATGTAATTAAATGTCAGCAAAAAAAAATTAAACAACTACCTACAAGTTTTTTCGGTAAAACCTGGGATGAGTATTTCTTGAGGTTGAAAGCAATACGCTGTAGCGATTTAATAGTTATTTACTTAACAAGTAAGGAAAGTGATACTTTACCGCACGCGACGGCAGTTCGGTCAAGCCGACAAGGCCGGTAAAGACACTTTACGCATATCTCAGGTACACGAATTTACCTACAAGCCTCAAAAAAATATGCTGCTGTGCTACACGTAAACTTTACCGCACTAAGTGCGATAAATTACTATTTTCCGCACGCAAATGAGTGCGGTAAAGTGCATTTTACCACACGCGAGTAGGCAAAAGTTTTTATATTGACCTTAAAATGGGTTTCAAAGCGATAAATCGTTTTCAAAAATCGCTTTGAAACCGGTTTAGTGGTGTTTATACAAAAAAAAATTTAAACCGTTCTTATAAAAAAAAAGTGGCTTAAGACACCCGCGTAAACACAGATTTTTTTTACAAAAATCCAAATTGTGTCGTCGAAATTTTGTGATCAAACAGAAGTTTGTTCCAAAGTACAAATTAATTTTCCAATAATTCCTTTGAGTAGCATTTTTTCCGGCAGAAAATTAATTTCAGAATAAATAATATGTTAAAAAATTTAAATTTGTGTTTGCAAGCATTACATTATAAGTAGCTGTAATTAAATTCCAAAAAATATTGTACATTAAAACCGTCGGGTTTTTCTCTTATTAACCAGTTATTAAACAGGCTATTTCAAAATTTAGTATCAAGATTTACTTCATGTGTCCTCAAACGCTCCGTGACCGATCTTTAAAGCGTTAATTTTTTTTATTAAATCTGACGAATTACAAATTTTTTTTTTTTTTCAATGATTATGGTCGCAAATACGAAAAAACTAACACGTGACTAAAATAGTGCTTGTCTTACAAGCGTTGGTTTAAATAACGATCGTAGCGAGGTATTTAAAAACGCGAGTAATAAAAGCACAGTTTAGCCGCGAGTTGTGAACACTATTTTTTTTAATACCTTTATCAAAAAATCCAAGAAAAACAGGAAATTACTTTTAGAAATCTCGAACGAAGAGCACTTCTCGCAACACACCATACAATAAGGCGATATGCCTTTTTACTCGGTGACGTTCATTGTTGCGACATTTAAATCTTTGACAGTTTGATATTTTGACGATGTTTTTAAAGGATTTTTTAGTAAATACTTGGTGAAAACTGGCGGAAATGGCTTAATTTTCAGGCAAGAATAATTCGCTTTTTTCAATATTGCTATTTTCCGCTATATCTCTTTAATTTTGGGTAAAAATCCGACCGAAATCTTTTTTTGAACTAGTGATAAAAAAAAAAGTTTTCTTGCATCGGTAACCAAAAAAGCCATGCTTTAGTTATCTACAGACAGTTACTAAAATCATGTTTTTATGAAGGTTTAAAAAAAAAAATTTTTAAACAAAACAAAACCGCCAGCGGCGCATCACAAAAAGGTTTATTGTGCAAAAAAAGGACTCGACCCCTGAAAAATATCTCCCCTATAGATTCTTAGAGTCACTCTTAAGCCCCAGGCGAGGGGTGGCTCGGTAATGCACTTTTTGTGGCAATTTGAAGCAATTTTAGGCAATTTGAGGGATTTCGGGGGAATTTAGAGGCAAAATCTGGTAAAAAATGTCTTTTGGTGTACACAAAATAACGACCAAGCCACCCTTCGGTCCAGGGTCGACTGGTTTCAATCGGTTTACAGTACAGCTAACCACAGCGACAGCCAAATAATCAGCGAATATTCCAAAAACGACATATTTCTATAAGTTTTTGTTTTTCAAAAAATTACAGAATCACGATAGACAAAAGGCGATACCTTTTTTGCACTCAGGTAACATTTTTTGTTACTTATCTAAAAACCACATTCTTCTATCGGTTTAAAGCGACAGCCAAAAGACAATATTCAGCAAATAGTCTAAAAACGACATATTTCTATAGGTTTTTGTTTTCTAAAAAATTACAGAGTCACAATAGCCAAAAGGCGATAATTTTTTTAGACTCAGGTAATTTTTTTTGCTAATAATCCAAAAACCACATTTTTCTATCGGCTTCAAGAATTACAGAAAAGCGACGGACTAAAAAAAATAATCAGCGAATAATATAAAAATGACTTATTTCTATAGGTTTTTGTTTTTTAAAAAATTACATCACAATAGCCAAAAGGCGATAATTTTTTTTGCTAATAATCCAAAAACCACATTTTTCTATCGGCTTAAAGAATAGCAGAAAAGCGAGAGACTAAGGACAATAATCAGCGAATAGTATAAAAACGACATATTTCTATAGGTTTTTGTTTTTTCAAAAATTACAGAATCACGATAGACAACAGGCAATATTTTTTTTAATTTTTTTTGTTTGGCTTAAAGAATTGTAGAAAAGCGACAAACAAAAGACAGTAATCAGCGAATAGTCTAAAAACGACCTATTTCTATAGGTTTTTGTTTTTTAAAAAATTACAGAATCACAATAGCCAAAAGGCAATACTTTTTTTATACTCAGGTAATTTTTTTTGTTAATAATCCAAAAACCATATTTTTCTATCGGCTTAAAGAATTGCAGAAAAGCGACAGACCAAAGACAATAATCAGCGAATAGTCTAAAAACGACATATTTCTATAGGTTTTTGTTTTTTAAAAAATTACAGAATCACAGTAGCCAAAAGGCGATACTTTTTTTAAACTGAGCTAACTTTTTTTGGTAATATTCTAAAAGCCACATGCCTCTATCGGTTTAAGAATTGCATCCGCATATATTACATAGGAAGAAGCGAAAGTAGTCGCATGCGAATATTTTCGTATGGTTTCGAAAATGGGACATGAGAACGTAACCTATGTTTCAAATGTAATCTGAATATAATAAAAACTGCAAGAGCTAATTATAAAGAAAAAACTAACATAATCAATTCGCATGCGAATATTTTCGTATGGTTTCGAAAATAGGACATGAGAACGTAACCTATGTTTAAAATGTAATCTGAATATAATAAAAACTGCAAGAGCTAATTATAAAGAAAAAACTAACATAATCTTAAAACTTTTACGCTCTGTAGATCTGTATCAAAGCCCATGTTTATAAAAAAAAAATTCTTATTTAATCTGAGAAATACGCCCTGCAAATTTTGATAATGAATTTTAATACACCAAGTACATTGTGCTCTAGTAACAACACAGGGTGGAGAAAACAATATCTTAAAGAGAAATGTAAACAAATCCATTGTGATTAATGATGTTTCTTCTACATAAAGAAAATATATAATTTATAAACTAGAATTACGTTTTGTGTCTTACACAATACACTCTCTAATTAATAACCTCAAGCCCCAATTACGTCTTTTTCCTTTATAGTAAACCTTACCAAGAAATTAATTGAGGTAAATCTTTAAAAAAGGTATTTCACCTGTGGTTTAGGTAAGTGATTGCAAGGGCGTGTAATTCGAATAATAGGTAAATGGCAGAAACAGATAGGTTTCGACGTTTTGAGGACTGTTTTTACCTCGTTCCCTTTACGCATCGTAACATACGTACGTTGCGGTTACGCAATTTAAGGCTTTTAGTCCCTAATATATTTCCTTTATAAACCACCTAATTAAAATTGTGTGTATTAAAGCCGGAACTCGATTTCCTTACAAAATTTGTATTCTGTCTAACGAATAAAGCTTAAAACTTAACTTGAAATCTTCTATAAATCTCTTTTCATACATTCTGGGGAAACTAAACTTGCTGTTATCAGATACAAAGTTAATTTTCCGAGTCTCCCAAATTTCAGATTTAAGAATACATCGTGGATTGACCTAATTTAGGTTTTTCTTAGAGATTGTAAACATATTAGTGTCTGTATATTCAGTTACAGTACAAACTTGTATAGGGCCTGGTAGCGCCTTTTATAAATCTAGATATCATGAATGAAATAGTATGGAATAGAATATTATATAAAAAAATATAATAAAATAGAATAATAACCCACATAGCAAGCCTTGGATATTGTATAACACAAAGATATTTCAAATTAGGATATACGTTTTGTACGTTACATGTATATTTTATATATATTAGAAAAAAAAACATGATTCGTTTGAACAAAAGGAAACATGAATGGATATTTACTGTATATTCAGTTTATATGCGCTCTCATACATCCTAAAAATATGATTTTTGTATACAAGCCTTATATTATTTAACCGAATATAAGTTAATATTTTAAAATAATTAATATTTTAAAAGAAAAGAATATATATAATTATATATATATATATATATATATACAATTCTTATATCTTTACTAAAATTTTGACAAATATACATTTTGTATATCCTGATGGATTAGTCTATATAAATATATACCATAGAACATCAAATTTGGTGAAATAGAAATATAACTCAAATATTTTTGTGGAGTAATTAATACATATTCAGAATATACTTATAACGTATATTCAGTGGATGTTACCTAATGGGTACCTCTGGATCTAAATTGGATCTTTTTTGGAGGTCCTATGCACGTCGGGTGGATAACTGGGTGATATCAAGGGCAATATCCTTCTCCGTTTTCGTATATACGCCGGATATACGCGCAACATATTTTTGCTATGTGGGAATTCTGTCGTGATAATAAAGAAGAGCGAATGTGCATATTTCTAGTGTTGAGAAAGACGCATTTGAAGTTTCTGATCTCTTTAAAGTAGTTCTAACTTCTTTAAAAATTCATATATTTTTTTCACTTTTCTTTTGTTTAATTTTCCCGCAAAAAAATCTTAGTATATTGTAAAAATTATCAATTTTGGTTAACTTTTGTTATTAGAAATTAATATAAAATCAAAACGAATGTTCCCTGATTTTCAAATTTAAGGCAACTTAAGAAAGAAGAGCGAGTGTTACAGCTATGACACTTTCGCCGTTCTTTGTTAATATTAATAAGCAACATTTTCTCACAATCAGCGAATGTTGAACAAAAATTATAAGTTTGTTGACCAAAACAGCTCATGTTACGTATCTTCCGCCGGTTGCTTCGTTGTAGTAGACGTTTATTTTTTCCAACTGTATATTTGAAGAAAAATAATTTTGGGGAATTTTGATATCCTGATTAAATAAGGTTAGATTAGTATTACTATTCACTAGTATGATTTATACAGTAAAAAACATGAAGTAGATTTTGAAGTAGTTTTTACATAATAATAAAATTGTACCGCATCGCGCAAACCAAAAATTTTATAAACTCGTAAAAATTGCGCCGTAAGTAAAAACTTGTAGGAAAAGAAAAAATCTTTCCACGCAAAAATTGTGCTAAACGCCAAATAGAGAAAAAATTGCTCCACTTTATTAAAAAGGTAAAAGTAAATAAAATCATTCACTATAGTAATAGCAATTCGTTAAACTAATTTTTTACCCGAACCTTATTTCTTCAGACCCATTCAATAACAAATTCGAAATTTATAAGACCCATTTTTAATCAAACCATTGTTCATCAAACTCATTCAATATCAAACCCCTAATTCGTAAAACCCGTAATTTATCAGAAAATTTTTGCGAAATTACTTGTGCATTCGCCAATACCACATGAACCAGAGGCGTACACGCAGGTGGCGCAGCGGCGCGGCGTTTTGATGCATTTGTCGCTGTTACGCTTGCATACTTACAGGTTGCGTTCGATAGTTTGTGTATAGATGTCACTTGCATTCACCCGTCTTGCATTCATGTGTTATTGGCGAAGGCCCAATCAATTGGGCAAAAAATTTCTGGTAAATTACATTCAAAATGGATCTGTTAAATTTCGAATTTGTTATTGAATGGGTTTGATGAAATAAGGTTCGGATAAAAAATTGGTTTGACGAATTGCAGTTTCTATGGTGAATCGTTCTTACTGTTTGATAAACCATAGGCATCCGAACATACAAATAACCTACCTTCCAAATGGGCCAGACCTAACATTATCCAGTGTGTTTGATTCTAAATCGACCAAAACCGCTCGTGGTACGTATCTTCCGCCGGTCGCTTCATTGTAGTAGACGTTTATCCTTTCCAACTGTAAATCTGTATCGCCGTGCCAGTGACCGGTGGGATCGATTCCGTGCTCGTCTGAGATAACTTCCCAAAACTAAAATATAGGATGTCCGAAATCCAGTAAAACCTAATATGTAACCTTTTTCTCTACGGTTTTTAAATAAAATGTTTTTATTTATTTATTTTTGATGTCATTATGACAGAGCAAAATAAATAATGGTAAATGGAAGTGCAATGTGTACATTGTCCAAAGATCCATAATTTTCGCAAAACCAAAACCAAATTTTCTAAGGCAGTTGTGTAAAATATTGATTTATTTGCATTAGGTTAGGTCAGGTAGTCTTGTAAATTTAATTTTTTTTTTGTTATGATACGAAAAGCCAAGAAAATATATTAAGTTTGGTAAGTTTTGGAACTTTAATAGGTTCGTTTATATAATGGTAGAGCCATAATGGTAATTTAAGGCCTAACATATTTTAGCATAATTTAAGGAATAAGATTTTTTTTAACCGTTTTTTTCTATATTTTTAAGCTTTGTTTCCAAACTTTAGATTTCTAGAATAAAACACTCAGTTTTTTCAAATATTTACTGTTTTTTTAGCGTTCAGAAAAAGTACTGCCAAAAAACATTCTTTCTCTTTTAAAATGAAAAATAGTTAGAAGGAGAGCGCAAAATTTTAGAGCTAGATGGATTTAGTGAAGTGAAAAGTATTTTAGAGAATGATGGAGATCTGTTATAATTGGTCGCTTAGAATAAAAATATATACTGAAAGTTGATAAAAAGAAGGATTTTATAATATTCCAAAAAATGCTAGACTGAATAAACATGTATTTATTAATGATATATTTTATAATAATAAGGTAAATAAAGAATGCCAGGAAAAATTGGTTTAGTGTTTAGTGCATTTTTTACAAAAAATCGTTAATGATATAATATTTTTTAATGCTCAGAGTTTATACTAAGCCTTAGACGAGTTTACTGACTTCTTTTTTTTAAGTATCAAGTTCTTAAACTCTTTACAATTAACGAAAAATATGCCCATACCTTAAATATTTTAACGCCTCTTAAAACATTTTAAAAGGTATTTAACTAAATTAATTTATGGTTTATCTTGGCTCTACCATAAGTGCACCTAATAATGTAGTTAAATATATAAGCATACGGCCGCTTTTTAACTATGACCTGATTTTTTTGCAAAACTTTACGTTTGAAATTGTTTTCCATGGCAACGCGGAGACTTTATTTCTGTTTATCCAGAGTGACTGTGGAACACCAGAGCTTTTTTAGCACCGGGTCAAAAATTTGGGGTTAGGTTATTTATTTTGAGACTTATACTGAGGTTCTAAAATCTATCCTTTACAATCAAAGATTTCACTAGTACACTTGAACATAACTATGCCGCAATAATTTAAATTTAAAAAAAATGGTTAAATCAAAATAAAAACAAAATTATGTGAGGTTATGGGCGCCGAATGTTTCTATGCGAATTCATAGTAATCCCAGCGAGTCAGTAAAGTTCTCTTGGTTCTTTGATAGACTCGGGGTAATGCCCGCGCAGGGCTAGGCCTTTTTTGGCAAGCGACCGCGCACGCGGAGTGGGTTCATACTTGTTTTAGAACAATGTTTTTGAAAACACATTTTTGTTTAAACATACTCTTCTGTCCCACTGCGGCCCGATTTAAAGTTTGTTGACAAAACACCTGCAGTTACCATGGAATCGTATAAATTCTGCAATCTATCGGCCAATACTTGAACTGCATGTGTCTCCCAAATTCAATGAATTGTGATTGATTGATCGGTTTTCTTTTCCGGAGTGCACAGGCTTTTAGAAAAAAAGGAAACTTAGTTTTTATTTGCGCTAAAGCAAGGAAATATATAAAGGAAAAATTTAATCCAGAAGAAACTGTGAGTATTTAACTATTTTTTTTGTAAATCGGGTTTGTTCTAAACCGCAATTATTTTGAGGATTTTGAGATAGATGACAGCACCAGAGCTTTTATTTTGAAGAAAAAATAATTGAGAATTTTTAAAAATTCTTCAGATATTTTTGTTAAGCATTGAAAAATGATCACACCTGCAAAATTTCAGCTAATTCTAATGTTTAGTTTTCCTTATGCACTCTTGCAAAAGATTAAAAATTTAAAGAACAAGGCGTTGCCAGATGTACTTTTTTTACTTAAAATCTGGAGAGAAACTATAGCCTTAAATGGATTGCTTTTATCAATTTATTTATTGCATTATTAGAAAATGTTTATTCAATTATTACTATAAAAAATTCCTTACCTTATTTCCAATACTATTTCCGGCCTGACCAACTTGAATATGCACAATTTCACGCATATTATTTTGAGTATATTTGCACTAAAATTTTGTGGTATAAAAATAATGAAAGCTAATGTTTTGAAATGATCATTGACAGTGACATGTTCTGAATTTTTTGCTAATATTTTTTTACATTTGTTTCGTGTAAAAGTGTTGTCCACTTTTTTTACTAAATGTCACTAACTGTTAGTACAAAAATCCCAAATCAAATTTCTGGGGACTTTTGTACTGCCAACTAAGTAACCGGATAGTAAAATTTGGTAAGAAAAGGTTGGCAACTCTTTTACGCGAACCAAGACGTCCGCCGCTCAAAATATTGCTAATTACGGGAGAGGTAAAAAGAGCCCTGCCATTTTCTTATAGGGGATGTGTTTCGGTTAAATTATTTTAATATGTTATAGAGGGTTGAAACTACTTTTTTTGGGTTTTTCGCCACTAAGTTAAGGATTTTTTTTCAAAAATACGTTAAATTTTAAATTTCTTTAACTTAGTGGCGAAAACCTCAAAAATAGTACTTTCAACATTATGAATCCGCCACAAACATATAGATTTTATGTTATAGAGGGGTCCCAATGAGCAATTCGTTTACGACAAAACTAAAAATAAGATACTAATGGTATCTGCAGATCTAATTCAACACATAGACATACATTTAGTACCAATGTGCTTATGTGTACAGGGTAAGCCACAAAATGGTCTTGGAATGACGCTTGTATCCTAAACAAGATGCATACAAAATGATCGATAAACTTTTAAATATGTACAGGGTACGCCAAAACATACGAAATAAGTTTTTGAACCTTTTCAAATTGTCCTTATAAAGACACTACCAATCAACACTTATATTTTATTAATTATTTTTTGTAATGTTAGTCGCTTTAGACCACAACAAACACATTTACCTTAATTCCGGATATCGTATATTTACATGCCCAGCAAACACATCGGCATTGAATCGGGCCAATGTCGATAAAGTGGGCAGTGTGTTGGCATCGGCGACTACACTCTGGCCCGATGCTGGTCAGATTGCGATTTTTAGTTTTCGGTCAATAATCGGCAACTGACGGAGGTCCACATTACTATAGTCGACTTTATGCCGACACCACTTTTGGACCGATGATGGTCCGATTGGAACTTTGTTTAATCGGACGAAAATCGGCAACTGACGATGGCCCGATTTACTATAGTCGACTTTATGCCAAAGCCCACTTTATTTGCTTTAGGGTCGATGACGGTCCGATTGGAACTTTGTTTAATCGGAGGAGAATCGGCAACTAACGATGGACCGATTTACTATAGTCGACATTATGCCAACGCAAACCCTATCTGCCTTAGGGCCGATGATGGTCCGATAGGAATTCTCTTTAATCGGTCGAGAATCATCAACTGCTGATGGCCCGATTTACTGTAGTACTTTATGCCGACGAACACTTTATCTGCTTTAGGGATGGTCCGATTGTAACTTTGTTTGATTGGTCGAGAATCGGCAACCGACGATGGTCCGATTACGTCACCTTAAAATTTTTAAACTGCTTAATAGTTTCTTCTTAGTATGTAGAGATGGCGCTAATGTCACTATGTTCCCTGTACAGTGGAACATAATATTATATATATAATGAGCAAAGATATTTCAAAACTAGAATGCGAACTTGACAAATTGGTGGTACTTCTCTACATCACCTCTTTTGCCACTTAAACCAGCCCGACTGGTTAAGCACCAGCATTATCCAAACTTTGTAGTTTGCCAAATGCCAATGTCGGGCCGCTTTAAGCTACCACCGACGGACCTCCGTCAATCGCCGACCGCTTTAGGAAACCAATGTCGGACTTGAATAGTTTAATGATGTCGGGCCCAGACCAGCTTGCCTACGTTAGACCGACCAAATTAAGCAGTTATGGGCGAATGGGCGGTACCATGTGGTTAAACCAGAATCGGACCGACAACGGGCCACAGTCTAACGCTGAATCGGCAAACATACATTAGGCCTACATCGCAAAGCGGACAAAAAATACTGCGATGTCGTAACTCGACGTCGTGCCGATGACAACAAATTCGGCAATCGACATTGGACCGATGAAGGCCCGAGGGAACCGTCCCCTACTTTTAAACTTGATTTAACGTTTAAATAAGCAGATAACTAAGGAACAGTAAACTTTTTGTAGTTTCTTTGTAAGGAAAATTTGAAAACGTTAAAAAAACGTATTTCGTATTTTTTGGCGTACCTACTCTGTACATATTTAAAAGTTAATTGATCATTTTGTGTGCATCCTTTTTAGGGTACAAGCGTCAAATGTGCTTCTAAAATAAGAAATTTTTAGCAATTTCAGGCGTATTTTGGTTTATCTTGTACATATACGGACAATAGTACTAATTAAAGTAACACTTGTGGCATATCGGACAAAGCGCGTTTTTGTTTCTCACTTCATTACGACCAGGCGTTCAATGTCTAATGGAGAATCCAGACACCTACAGACCTGTTTCATCCTTATCAGGAATCATCATCATGCTTCTAGTAACGGTCTACAGGGTTCGTAAGCAAATCCTTAGGGGGCCAAGCAGCCGTGTATAAGATGCAGACAAACGGAAAAGCACATTAGGCAGAAAAAGATGGGCATGGGGCGATGTTGTCACTACATCTTACACGTAGTCAATCCATTCCAGGTTGTTGTTTTCTAATGTTTTCCATTTTCATACCTTTAGGACAGGAATAAAAATTGTTTTTGCTCGGCTTTAATACCAAACTGATGAAAGATATCATAAAAAAAATATTTTTCGGCTTTTCATTTTGTAACCATTGTCCTTACGCACTGTTTACAGGCTGCGGACTGAGATACATGCAAATGCCTAACCTAAAGCGTTCATACACGGCCGGAGAAATCGACTGAGATATTTGCGTAGAAACTATATCAAGCAAATAGGACGGGTTGACGCCTTCGAATGTCCAACCCGGGTTTTGCACTTTGATTCGAAATCAAAAAGGAGGAACAGTCAGATGTGAGGCCGTGCTCAAATTACGTAACGGTGATTTTACCAATTTTTGACCCCCTCCCTATGTAATGTTTTGTAACGGTTTGGCAGGCCCCTCCCCTAATATTACGTAACGATTTAAAGACCACTACCCCCCCCAAAAAAAAATTTTTTTCACTTATTTTCATTCCAAATTTTCTTAGTTTTACACAAATGCAAACGCTGTCGAAAACCCCCCTCCCCCCTACGTAACGTTTTGTAACCCCCGTCCCCCCCCATGACCACTACGTAATTTGTGCACGTCCCCTGTAGTCCCAGTGGAGGAGGGCGAGAAAATTGATATTTTTTTCTTAAAAATTATACTCTTTAGACCTATTTTTTGCGTTCCCGAAATTACGTAATTTTTGAAAAAACATTGTAAGCGGCGCCATTTTTATTTCGTGCTTTGTTTTTCTAACATTTATGCGTTCGGCTAATTTAATTGAAAATTTTTTTTCTCGAAACCAAGATCCCCCGTTATAGGAAAACTGATCTCGTCCCTGTTTCTAAATTTTTTCGAATAAAAGTAGAGTATGACCATGGGGGAAATAATTTTTTTCTACGGTATGACGAAAATTTCGAGAAAGTTGAAGAAAAAAATAAAAAAAGTGGCAGAGCTCAAGTTTTTCGTAAAAAAAAAACGTTTTTTGTAAAGAAAAGAAACAGAGCAAAATAAATCTTTTCACCCCTTTTTGGGTGTTACAAATATTGGCAGCCCCTTATTTTTCGCTTTTACCCTCCCGCTAGTTTTGAACAATTGGTTCGCTACATTTTTCGAGATCATGTCATAAAACACCTCGAAAATATCTAATGTAGTGTAGGGCCAGTTTTATTTAAAATCAATAATATCGTAAGCAAAAAGCTCTGCAGGAAAAACAGCGCCGTTTATTGATTTCTTTGGCTGCTAGTGCTAGCTGCATGGTTTGGCCGTTGCCGTATAGATGTCACTAGTAGAACAGAATGGAAAGAAATTTAATTAAAAGCGGAGATATTTCTTTCTAATGTTAACAAACTCACGAGTTAAATAATGAAGCCTGCCGCCTCCTTTAAGCAAGAAAAAGCTGTGGTTTGGACTTGAAAACATCTAATTTTTAATTAGATTAGATGTTCAAATCTGTCCCCTTCTTGAGCCTCACAATATACCAATCTAAAGTAAAACTCTTGGCGCGTAGCAGCCAACATTTCAGGGGTGATAGAGTTGCCCGCCTCCAAAAAATTTCGCCCTCAACTCCTGTATAATCGTAAGTGAGGGTGTTGGAAAATTTTGTCGTGCCAACAACCCCATAGGAAAAAGTCATTTGGCGCAAGATCTGGTGATCGAGGAGGCCATCGGATATTTCCGTACGTGGAAATAATTCTATCACCAAACACCTGACAAAGGTAATTTGTAGCCTGGCGTGAATTGTGGAATGAACAGCCATCTTGCTGAAACCACAATTCGTCCAAATTTATGTTGAGTTCCCTCAACCGTAGTAAAACCTGGTGTTGGAGAAGATCAACATATTTTTGGCTATTCAAATTCCCTTCAATGAAAAAGGGTCCAGTAATGTGATCCCCGACAATACCGCTCCAAACATTTAATTTTTGAGGATGTTGCGTTCTAACACTTGCTTGTGAGAGCTATAAAGTTCAAATGTCTTCTCGTCACTAAACAAAATTTTCGTTCCTGTCACATTTATCCCTCATAACCTCACAATATTCTAACCGGCGAAAATAATCACCTGGTTGCAATTCCTACGACTTCCCAATCTTAAACGACTTGTAGCCGTATTTTTTTAGGATCCATTGGCAAGTACTGTAGGGAATATCCAGTGCCTCTGCAATCGGTTTCGTCAAACATGGTTCATGTGCCGCAACGTAAGCGCATACCATTTCGTCTCGTTCCACCCTGTGTGGAAGAACGGGATGCTCTGGTATTTCGCCGTCGTGGTAAAACTTTCTACAACCATTTATGCACCCGTACCTTTCAAAACGATGATAAATGTTGTAGACAGTTTGAGCCACAGGAACCGGTCGATCTGGAAACGCAAAAACAAAAAGCCCAATGACCTCGTCCGCACTGTCACTTTTTATGTAGTTTTGAATAATAAAAATCTTTTCGTCTCGAGTATACGGCATTTTAGCGACTCGAAAGAAAATAAAAATGCAATGCCTGTGAATCCCAGTATTTTCTCGATCATCTCATAGTGTGGCCGCCATCTAGCGGAATTTGCAGACATCTTGTCAACGGTTATTATTGCAACTATGATTTATGCTCACAATGAAAGAGTGGCGACAATTTTTTCTCATGAAAGCAGTCTGGAGATAATAACAAACTGGCACCATCGCTCAATATACCTGTTTCTTTTGTGCACGCAGAACTTTCTATGCCATTTCTGTTTGATTTATTGAAATCCTATCCCTAAGGAAAATCTTAGGAACCCTGTATAGTTATGTAGTGGAAGGGGGCCGCTGTAGACCAGTGAACAAGACCTGCAGAACAAAGATCGCAGGCAGTGTTGCCAGTAGATTTTAGAATTTTTATAAAAAAATAGTAGACTAGAAAAAAAACTTTTGTTGATAAAAAACTGAAAAAAATAGTACATTATAAACCTAGAGACTAAAGTGCTACTTTTAATCCCTACGGTCGGGCTACGATTTGCTAAGGGATTAAAAGACGCTTTAGTCCCGAAGTTTATATTCTACTTTAGGAAAGGTTATTGTTAAAATCACGTTATTTCTACGCCAAATGGTTCGTCGAGTACAAGAAAGTCGGGCTGATAGTTCTGCATTCAATAAATGGGAAAACTAGACATAGAATAGTTCTACATTAAGGCGACGAATAACTTCTAATCTCTAGTTTCGAAAAAGAGGGATTAACCCCTAAAATGCATAAAATAAATATTATAATCTTTCCACTCATCCTAAACTTTATAAATTGTTTCCTATCTCGCTTTAGTTCAAAACCGTAAAAAGGATAGGAGTAAAGCGATCCACGTGTCTTTTGAAAAATCTGTTGCTGGTGAACAGCGAGAGCTTTTATTTCCATTAGAAATTTCCTGTGTGATGGAAAAAGAAAACAAGTGTCGTGAACTAGCAACTGTGATTTTGGAACGAACTCCGCTCCTATACTTTCTGCTGAGTAACCCATGCACTGACCGTGCATTTGCTTCAAACTAATTTTTGTCACTCTAAGATTTACTCTTTATCGAGCTGTTTTTGGTATATATTGCTGTGGTAGACTTTCACTTAAAGAAAATAGTAGATTTTCACTTGAGAATAGTAGAATGGTAGACGTGAGTGAAAAATAGTAGATTTACTATTAAAATAGTAGACCTGGCAACACTGATCGCAGGATCGGATCTCGGCAAGTACACATTAGCTACGTTCGGTATATAGATCGCAGATCAGACGGATTTTTGATCAGCTGATCGTCGATTAATCCGAGCAAGTAGCATTACCGAACGGGTTCAGATTTAAACTTTCTAACCTAAGTTTTTTTTATTTAAATTTTTTTATATTTTTGTCGGCTTCTGGGCTTTTGAGTCTGAAAGGTAACATGAATAACATGGTTTTAGAGGCTATTTGTGCTGTAGTGCACGGACAACAAATAATGTTTGAAGATTACCCAATAAACCAAATCCCCATGGGCCGAAATTGGCAAACTGAAGGCTTTGCGAAGTGACGGATTCGGGCCGAAAGTACCCGCCGAAGCGGCGCGCTTAACGTTATGACCCTTCTGCCTCCAGGCGACTGCGAGTCGGATACCCACTTGAAGTATGGAGCTTCCTGGGGCGGGGGCGTGCCGCCTTCATTCCAAACATCAGCCACAGGGAATTACCGCTTTCGACCATCCAGATTTTACCACTTTTGTATAATAGGCTAGGCATAAGCTGCCATGTTGATTTAATGTAGTGATTTATACAAATATTTGTTGCATATTGCACCGCAATGTTAAACCTAGTTTAAATTTAATTGATGTTTAGAATGTGATACCTTAGTTTATTATGAAAGCACATTCTAAACTGCAATTAAATTGAAAGTTTAGTTTAGTTTCTTTATTGGTAAGTATTACACAAGTGCTTTCACAAGTCAAACCAATTTGCAATAATAAGGAACAGAAATTTATATAATTTTTTATTCTTTAAAATTAGTACAGGCACTTTGATTTGGTGTAGAAAAAATATCATTTAACAAACACACTAGAAAAGTCCATTGCATTTTTCCAGAACTCATCACCCTGCTGCAGGCTGAATCGTGATCAAGCTATATCTGAAACAATGCAAAAAAAAGGATTTTACAAATTACGTTTTTGATTAAAAATCAGTTTCACAAAATTTTATTGTTCTTTGTTATGATGAACATTATTCTGATAAAACTATAGAGACTCAAGAATTCATTTTACATAAAAAGGCCTAGAAAGAACTCCTTCCAATTTCCTATGGAGCGTGTGCACCCATTCAATTTTCTCAAATTTTAATATGTTATAGGAGAGGGGCAGACAATTTTTTCTATCATTGCCAGCCCTCCCCCCCCCTTTACTACTAGGTTCATAAGTATAGGTGGTTAAAGATACAAACTTTACGTTTACTGCATAGTCATTTTTTCAGAAAATGTTACTAGGTCTGTGGAACGGAAATCTTTGTGTGACTTTGGTGGGTTTTTTTTACTAACTTTCATTTAATTAAGCTGTAGCTCTAGTGTCCAGATATATTTAGACTTAACTTTTTTAATGCTATGGGCTATCCTTTGCCATTTTTTTTTTTTAATGTTGTAGGCTAGCTTTTGCAATTTTAATTGAAAGTTCTGTATTTAAAAAAAAAATAACTGTATGTATTGTATAATATCAAATTTTACTGAGTTATGTAATATATGTTTTATTGATTAAACTTAATATTAATTATATTTATTTATTTATTTAATGTACTTGACACAATCGACACCCTCTCGGTAAAAATCTAACTTATACAATGATCAAATAAAGTCTAATCTAAACTTTTGGGTAATACAATACTGACATAATTATTATCATATCTAAATGGCACTTAATCTTCCAAAAACAGCCTATGATAGATTTAAAAAGGATGAACAGATGGTTATAATCTAAGGTTATAACGACAAAATACTGACCACCTTATTAAAATTCTCAGTTATAAAAAGTGATATAAAAAAATCGATTAAGCCACTAGTTTTAGGATCATTTCTACTACAAAATAAACACAACTTGTATTTTTACAAAAGACTTTGACTATGTTGGGAATTTGGAACCTTTGGTTGCACTAAAACAAAATTATGATTGTTTTCCATAAACCAAAACTACACTTTTTTGCACTCGACGCGCGTTTCGCTAACAACGTTAGCATCATCAGGAGACGATAAACAATGAACTAAATTAATCTACGCTCTATCTTATATACAATCCTTTAGTGGGCGGAGATAAGACTAATAAATTGTGATTGATCACGATTTTTAATCCTACCTCCCCTCAACCAAAGAATAAAGTGTACTAAACGGGATAGGTCCTCTATCTTTATTTAAACTATTTCTGGATTTAATGATTTCCATACTTTCATATGCATTCAAAAGTCTTTTGTTTGGTACACTTTTTAGAAGTTTTAGGTTATCTAATGTGAATCTATGATTGTTTTCAAAAGCATGCTCGGCCACACTTGACTTTTCTGTTCTTCCGTATTTTAAGTGTGCTAAGTGTTCTTTACAACGTGTTTGAATAGAGCGTCTCGTTTGGCCAACATATTTTTTATCACAATCCATGCAACTAATTTCGTAAATTCCACTTTTTTCTAGAACTGTAGTTTTATCCTTGGGATTTCCTAGTAAGCTTCTTATTGTATTACCGGATTGATATACTAATTTAAGACCGGTGTTATTAAATACTTTCTGTAATCCTTTCGTATAATTAGGATTATACGGAATTGATACAAATTTTGAGTCGCAGGTATCTTTTTGTCTGAAAAAGGTAGAATTCCGAAAGGTCTTTTGAAAAGAATGTCTATTTATCAGCTTATTTATTAAGCCTTCGTCGTAACCGTTTTCGCCAGCTATATTCCTAATCCTATTCTTTTCTGCTTCAAATCTTTCTTTGTTTAAGGGGAAATTTACTAATCTATATGTTAAAAAGTGCAAACTTGCAAGCTTATGTTGTAAGCAATGAAAAGAGTCATTTGGAATATACCTGTTGGTGGCCGTGCCTTTTCTGTATAGGTCAAAGTCCAATTTATTTTTATTTCTTATAACTAAAGTGTCTAGAAATGGCAGTGTACCGTGAGATGGCTTCACGGTCAACGGAACTAAATCTATATCGTAAGTTTAGTACTAAGATTAGGCTAGTTGGTACAGATATTTGGTTTCTAAAATCTTGCAAAAAATTCAAAGTTTTTCCAAACTTTGTTCAAGTAAAGTTGCCGAAATCTACAGTTTCTTCAAAAGTAGCCCTGTTTGCAAAACAGAAATGGTTAGATTTAGAAATCAAAAATTTGTACGCAAAACGAAGTATGTTTGAGCTTGAAGCATACCGACTGTTTAAAAAGTTGACATTTAGACTTAGTGATAAGAACTTTGAAGAATGGTGCGATTTCCAAAGACATATGTTTGTAGTAATTGAGAAAAAATTTACGAAGAAGATGTCTTCACTTAATAAAAAGCTACAAAAGTTAAAACGTTCTGAACCAAAACCAAAAAAGTCGAAGGAAATCGCAAACATTGTAGAAAACATATCCTCTCAAACTTTTAATAACAAAGAAATATCACTTTTAAACAAAGGTCTTAATTTTGCTCTGCCCCCACAAAAAGATAATTTAAGTGATATTATTGCAAATATTGAAAGTTCAATCTCTTATCTTTCAGAAGGTACAAAGGGCTATGTGCGAGATGCTTGCCGATATCAGATCTCTCAAAACATCATTCAAAACAATAAAAATAGTACATTAAATCACAATAAAACAATTAAAAGTTTGAGAGAAAAAGATGTTTTCTATCTAAAGGCTGACAAGGGTAATAAAGTTGTTATATTAGATAAAACAGATTATTTTGAAAGGGTAGATAACCTAATAAAAAATGGACCCTACAAACAAGTCCCAAAGAACCCCTTACCAAAAATGATTAACGAAGTAAAAAACACAATTAAAAAATGTAACAATATTATTACTGATAATATTAAATATAAACTACAAGTAAGCAATCCCACTATGCCCAAACTGTATTGTCTTCCGAAAATCCACAAGCCTGGAAAATCGGTTAGACCTATAGTTTCTGCTGTAGGATCACCTACTTACAACATTTCGAAATGGCTAGCAAACGAGTTTGAAAATTTACCGATAAAGGAAAAAGGTTTTTCTGTTCAAAATTCCCTTGAATTTATCAACAAAGTTAAAGATATTTCACTCCAAGAAGGTGAAATTTTAATCTCGTTTGATGTTAGTTCGTTGTTCCCTAGTGTGCCGATCCCCAATACCTTACAATACCTGGAGGAACTACTAAGAAAAAACAATCTAGAAGACAAACAGACTTTAGAATACCTATCTTTAACAAAACTCTGCATGAATCAAAATTACTTTCAATATAAAAATAACTACTACCAGCAATTAGAAGGAACCACAATGGGTAATAGTTTATCACCTTTTATCGCAAACCTATTTATGAGCAAATTTGAATCAGATATAAGTAAAGAATTTGAGTATTTCCCCAGAGTATGGTTCAGGTATGTAGACGATGTATTTGCAGTATTCAACACTAAAGTAACTAGTGTTGAAAATTTTATGGAAAAAATAAATAACAAATTTCCCACTATTAAATTTACTTATGAAACAGAGAACAACGGTACACTGCCATTTCTAGACACTTTAGTTATAAGAAATAAAAATAAATTGGACTTTGACCTATACAGAAAAGGCACGGCCACCAACAGGTATATTCCAAATGACTCTTTTCATTGCTTACAACATAAGCTTGCAAGTTTGCACTTTTTAACATATAGATTAGTAAATTTCCCCTTAAACAAAGAAAGATTTGAAGCAGAAAAGAATAGGATTAGGAATATAGCTGGCGAAAACGGTTACGACGAAGGCTTAATAAATAAGCTGATAAATAGACATTCTTTTCAAAAGACCTTTCGGAATTCTACCTTTTTCAGAGAAAAAGATACCTGCGACTCAAAATTTGTATCAATTCCGTATAATCCTAATTATACGAAAGGATTACAGAAAGTATTTAATAACACCGGTCTTAAATTAGTATATCAATCCGGTAACACAATAAGAAGCTTACTAGGAAATCCCAAGGATAAAACTACAGTTCTAGAAAAAAGTGGAATTTACGAAATTAGTTGCATGGATTGTGATAAAAAATATGTTGGCCAAACGAGACGCTCTATTCAAACACGTTGTAAAGAACACTTAGCACACTTAAAATACGGAAGAACAAAAAAGTCAAGTGTGGCCGAGCATGCTTTTGAAAACAATCATAGATTCACATTAGATAACCTAAAACTTCTAAAAAGTGTACCAAACAAAAGACTTTTGAATGCATATGAAAGTATGGAAATCATTAAATCCAGAAATAGTTTAAATAAAGATAGAGGACCTATCCCGTTTAGTACACTTTATTCTTTGGTTGAGGGGAGGTAGGATTAAAAATCGTGATCAATCACAATTTATTAGTCTTATCTCCGCCCACTAAAGGATTGTATATAAGATAGAGCGTAGATTAATTTAGTTCATTGTTTATCGTCTCCTGATGATGCTAACGTTGTTAGCGAAACGCGCGTCGAGTGCAAAAAAGTGTAGTTTTGGTTTGTGGAAAACAATCATAATTTTGTTTTTGTAAAAGACTTTGAGTAATGAAAAATATATTTACCTCCAATTAATAAACCAACTTATAGAAATCCTGATGTGTTCTCAAGCTATTCTTTGGTCCCGTGTAGCTACACTGTGGTGGCACTATGCAAGTTGTTCCTTGAATACCTTGCCTATCATTTTTCTTATGATTTCTTCGGAAGTTTTTTTGTTTGAAACTGTAAAAAAACAATAATACAATAGTAAGAAAATAATAGTACTTGTTTGGTTGGGTGTTGAGTTAGTAAAACAACAATTTACCCAAAAAACTGTATTTTAGCAAGAGAAAATTACAACTTTCTTTCTTGTCTTAAATTTTACCTTGACTGACTTCTTAGGTTAAGTGGCAGTCTAGAGTTGCCACCATAAAAAGTAAGCCATAAGACACAAGGAAAATGAACTATGGCTTATCAATGTTGATGATTATAGTTCACAGAAGCAAAAAATTAATGCTTTTTAGTTCTTACTGTCTTACTGCTTATGGCTTAAGGCCTATTTACTCAAGTTTTAATGGCTAATGCCCAACGCATAATTTTGTCTTCTCTCTCTACTTTTTGAAGAAATGCATGCATTAAAACTTTAATATAACTGAACTTTTTACGTTGCAGCAACTCTAGACTGCATGTAGCTTTTATACTAAAAAAGCTCTCAAAGTAAAAACACAAAAATGGTAACCCAAAAATTATAAACAATACTTACATATTTTCATTCTCCTCCTGTTGACTTATTTTTTGTGTTTGTATAGCAATGATGACAAGGTTAACTGTTCAGAAGACTGTAATAAACTCTTTGGCTTTGCTGGAGAAAAAGCTCCACGATTAAGAGACAGGAAATTTAAAGAACATTTCAGAATGTACCACTCAACTCAACTCCAGTTTATAAATCACCCCTCAAAAAGCTCGCGCCAGTCGATGCCGATGGCGCAATCGTCTTCAATCTATATTATGTCTGACTGAAGCTTACATAAAAACGTACTTAAATGGTTTTGATTTTCCACTACTTTTTCTTAAAATCCCAAAAAGTTCCAACACAAAACTAAAAATAAATAAAAACATAACCCTAAAAGTTTAGATTAATCTGGAAAATCCGTCTAAAATTCAGAGCAGAGCGATCTAGCTCCGATTGATCTGGATTCATTAAACAAACGCGCCAGATTTACCTCCCCTACCTCCGCTACGAATTGCCGAACGATTTGGAGCAGTCTGATTGATCGGATCTATATACCGAACGTAGCTATTGCTTCACACAACACCGAATGCGACTCGAGACGACGACGGGCGGCCCCACTTCTCAGCAGCTCCGCAGTTGACATTGTGCATAGAGTAACAACAAACGAGGTAGTAGTAGGCGGCACGGTTGACACTACACCGAAATCTTTGCGGAAGTCAAATGTGGACGGCCGAGGAACCCACCAAACTGGGTAGAGGAGCTAGCCGGTGACCCAAAAAAGTACGACCTGGACTTATCCGAGATCGGGGCTCCATGGGACGCGGCTGGACTCCGACAGATTTGGTAGCGGGAGTGGACAGAGGGTGACTTGGAAGAGGCGGTACCAGCTTCGGGTAGCAGGACCACTCCAAAGAAATGCATCTGAAGACTCCGACGGCGACCTCGACCAGCGAAACCGGAACCTTGATTTTCGGGTCAACCTATATGACGGCGGGCTGCTGGGGAGAAAAGGCTACCGTCAACCAAGTTCTGCTGGGACGGTAGCGATGTTAAATAGATGCAAGTCAAACATGTAGCAGGACTTCGTAGGGGAAGTAAAGCCGGCGATTAACTGTGTATACTTACTACGCAGTCTAAAGATCCCTGCCCTCGACAAAGAGATGTCAGGCAAAATTAAGTCCTCTTAGAGAAAGAAAACTTGCATCCTAAGGGGCACGTGCATCAGTCAGGAGTGCACGGAGGGTATGGCAAAAAGGGTCCATTCTGCGGCCTAACTGCCAGGCCTACGGCCGCCCATCTACTACTACTACTACTATGTAGTGGAATATCTTACTTTTGCGTATAAGTTTATATTTTTACAACACTGTGGTAATTTTTTAACCATAATAGTGACGACACTTAGTGACAATAATGACATTTTCTTTTTTGGTGGCAATTACGATCGCACCAGTGAAATTGACTGTAATTATTACTTGCGTTAATATTTTTTATTAAAGCTCAACTACAAGAACAATGCATGGGTCATTCCACGTTAGATTTACAAGCCAATTTTTAGTTTCTTTGAAAATTTTAGAACAGTTGTTTTAAGCCAATCAGATGCCTTGTTTTTGACAGGTTGCTATGGCAACAACCCGAATTTTTGGGAAATTTTTTCGGTCACGTGACCTAGTTGAAAAATTAATAAGTGATAATTTCCTTGACTTGACGGCTGTCACGTGCAAATGTCAGAATAACAACAGAGGCGTAGTTACAATTTTCTATTCGTTTTATGATATTTTCTTTGCGACAACAAAATTTAATATGACGAATAATAACTAATAAACAAAACAAACAGATATTGGTGAAACGTCATTCCCCCAATGCGCTGCAGCAGCCACAGCCAACTTCGCAGATTTTATGTTTCCTACCTAAGGGCTAATTTTACAACCCAAGGTAAAACACCAGTTTAATCTTTGGATTAATCTATCGGTAAACAAGTTGCTCAATTTTATAAGTCGGAGTTAAACCACGGCCATGAAGAAAAACTACATTTTCGTTACATATATAGGGTTGATTATTTTAACCAAAATGGCACCAACTAGAACCAAACTTGATAAAAATCAGTCAAGTAGTTTTTGAGATATCAGCGTTGGTTACAGACAGACATACAGCCAGACGACACAACAAAAATGTTCAGATTTGTTAGAAAGATATACAGTATATATACATGTGAGCTCGGTGTGAGAATAAAACTTGCTGGTCTGTGGGATGTTCCAACTCTTGTCGAATTTCCTTGTGAACAATTTCTCATATCTCTTTAGAAAATTCAATCCTCTTTTTAAAATCTACATATCGCCGGACTCCTCCAAAGGATTTGTTCTAGGACAAATAATATCTGGTCTTCGTGCTTCGACAATGTCAATAATTGTCTTCATCCAGTTGATCAAAAATAAATTCTAAGTCATTGATCACAGCGATTTCACTATATACTTACAGTCTTTTTACCAAAAACAAATTTTTAATAACTTTTTTGAGGTTAGAATCTGTTGGTAACTATTAACGGTTAAACCGAAGTTTGTTGGTAAACTGCACCTATAAAACGTAAAAAAGTCGACATCTGTGGTTTAAACTGAGGTTTGACGTTTAACTATGAGTTGTAAAATTGCGCATTTTGTATTTTTTTTTAAATAATTTTTGGTATCAAATTTTCGTAGAGAATCTCCCGCAAGCTTGAATTAATCTCCGTAAATTTTTTCTCTGTTCGCACCTCGAAAAAATTTTCGAAAATAATTGAAGCTCTAGGGAGATTATAAGTAAAAATTTGTTCTCGCACTCTTTATCGAAAAATAATCGACACGTATTTTTTTTATCTAATATTTTTTTTTAAGTTATGATTTTTTTTTTCAATCACTGATAACTCTTAAACTATTTGATGTATGAAAAACATTATCGAATAATTAAAGTTGCGTTTTTGTATGAGCAAATTTTTTTTTTATTTTACTGCAATTGTTATACATACAAATTGAATGCTTTTTAACTTGGACCATTTTTTCTGCTTTTTATTATTATTCAATTAGCCTGGGTATTGCAGCCAGAGAGAAACAACTTTATAGTAGACGCCCTGTGATAGGCCTCGCATAATTAAAATATCTCGTAAAGTATTTCCAGATCCACTCTGAAATTTTTACACAATCTTTGTAACTAACATGATTCTACATATTTACAAACAAAAAGAAAACAAAAAAAATTGGTTAACGTTAAAAAACATTCAATTTGTTTATAACATTTGCAGAATACAATAGTTAAATTACAAAAAAAAAAATATTCAAAAATTTTGCCGGTGAGCTCATACAAAAACGCAACTTTTAATATTCGATAATTTTCTTCATACATAAAATAGTTCAGGAGTTTAAAAATTCATAACTTGAAAAAAATATATTATTTAAAAAAAAATACGAGTCGATTATTTTTCGCTAAAGAGTGAGAGAAAAAATTTTCGACGAAATTAAAAATTGGGTTGTAAATCTGTAAATACCGTTGTGATTTAGTAGTGTTTAGTCCAAGCATTTACAAAAAGGCTCTTTTTCACCAGACAAGAGGGCAAGGCCTCTGGGAAGTTGTCGGGTTTTTGCTTTATACAATTCTTCAGACGTTTAGTTTAATCTTTTATTTGTTCAGTCTCAAAAATCGCCAATAGTAAAGTCTATTTCCACTTTCCACAAAAAGTTAACCTCACGACCCGCCTGAGGTTCCATAAATCATACCAGTGTGTTCTTTTTATAGTACTTATAACAGAGCTTTGGATGATATAAAATTCACAACTTTGAGAGGTTTAAATTTAAAACAAAGTTATATTTACACAAACATTAAATTGTATGAGATACAGGGCCAGGTTGTAGGAATATGTTGTTTTTTTTTTGGTATTACGTTTAATATTTAATTATTTTCAGTTTTGAACTTATACTTTTTTATTCTGGTTTTTATTTACTTTTTAAAACCAAAGATTTAAAAATCTAATTATTTTTTTGCATTTCAGGGACTAAAAACGTATTTTACTCCCTCATTTCAGGGAAAAAATTGTACTTTTTATCCTTGGGACCAAAATATTTTAGTCCCGCTCCTTATTATCAGGCTATATAAATTAACTTAACGTCAGAACGAATGAAGGTAAGGCTAAAACGCATTTTAGGAACATTTGTATTTATTTGTAACATCCGAAAATTGGCATGAACACAATATGAAAAAGAACTAACCTAACCTATAAATTCTTAAACTATTTGATATTATTGTGGGTCACATTAATATTTACAATGGCTTCACTAAAACCAATTAAATAGACGAATGGTCCCGAATCTGAGGCGGTTCCTCTTCGCTGCTGTATTGGAGTTTGAAAGATTATCGATTGGGTATGTTCAGTGCCGCAACCATAGACAAACTCTGCCAGACAGACCGAACCCAATTTTTTTTCTGTGACCGCAACGCAATCTTCAGTGATTGCAGTGCATATGGTACCTGATGTATATTGACTTTAATAAAATGGTGCAAAAAATAGTATATATACTCTATAACTAATGTACTATTATTAGCGATCAATAAAAAAAAATTCTAAAATTAAAAACACATTTTTTTCCTCAAATAATAACAAAATTTAAAGAAAAAAATATAATAATTGGTAAAAAATTTATTATATTACAACTGGCCCCATCCCTAATTTTTTAGTCCGTTTTATTGTAATTTTTATAGATACACTTCGTTACAAATAAGCAAACAAAAACTGTAAAAATTTCATCACACTTTTATCAAAAACCAAAATTAAACCAATAAGTGTTATTCTTACTTGAGTGACCAAAATAGTTGTAACAGTTAAAAAAGTATAGTTCAATATTTTATTTATTTTTTAAAGCTATTATTTTTATCAAATAAGAAAAAAAAATTACTTAAGAAGAAATAATGGTTGAATAATTTATTATATTTCAAGTGGTCTCATCGTTAATTTTTTCATTGCGTTTTATTATTATATAATAAACAAATCAGTGTTAATTTAACTTGAGTGACCAAAATATGTATTTTACTTTATTCATAGAGCACAAGCAATACACTCACTTCTCCTGCAGTCCACACCTAGCGTGCCCACCCTCCAGCAAAAAATGCATCACGTGACTTTGCATCTAAAACAATTGGAAATTCATGTCCTGTCACGTGGTGCGTTTCTTAAAGCAGGATGGGCACGCGTTGGTGTGCACAGGGCTTGAGGCCAACTAATTTGATTTGAAAATGCAATCCACCTGTTTAGAAACCATTGTGGTGTTACAACCTGCCCCTATTACAATCTGCTCCATGTTACCATCTACCCAGGTTTCCCCTACTAAACTAAATTTTTCTTTTCAGTCATAATAAGCCTGTGCTGGTTTGCGGGATGCCTGGTGGGCTTCCTACCTCTGATGGGCTGGCATCAAAATCGTCCGTCAGAAGTATGCTGCTATTTCCTGCACGTGATGGACTACAACTATCTTTTGTTCTTGTATTTCGGAACCATCATGACTCCATCCTGCCTGCTGATTGGTTTTTACGCTCACATTTACAGCGTTGTTTTAAAACAGGTACGCTTTGTCGATATTAGTAAAGTTAAGGAAAAATTAGGGATAACTCTTTAGGGGGCTACATATTATAGGGTAACAGCGAAAACGAAGTAAAAGCATTAATAACCATGATTGGTTATTCAAGGGGAACACGTTTTGGCTATATTGGAATTTTTGTAGGACACATCTCTTTCGTAGTACGCTTAAATTGTATAAAGGTAAATTTCCCGCCTTGCACAGATGTATCCTAGAAGAAAAAATCGAGTAAAGGTTTATATCGATTTTTTCTTCCCGCGCTCAGAAGACTTTTGCAGGGTATATCTAGACTTTTCTTGGGTTTATCTATACTGTTCAGGGGTGTATTCAGACTTTTCCATGGTGTACTCGGACACTTTCACAGTGTATCCAGGTTTTTTCAGGGTGTATCCAGACTTTCCCAGGGTGTTTTCAGACTTTTCCAGAGTGTATCCAGATTTTTCCAGGGTCTTTCCAGACTTTTCTAGAGTGTAGTCAGACTTTTCCAGGGTCTTTCCAGAGTTTTCCAGAATGTATCCAGACTTTTCCAGAGTGTTTTCAGGGTTTTCCAGGGCCTTTTCAGACTTTTACAGAATATATCCAGACTTTCCAGAGTCTTTCCAGACTTTTCCAGAGTGTTTTAAGACTTTTCCAGGGTCTCTTCAGACTTTCCGGAGTGTATCCAGACTTATCCAGGGTCTTTTCAGACTTTTCCAGAGTTGTTCCAGACTTCTCCAGACTTTTCAAGAGTATATCCAGACTTTTCCAGACTTTTTCAGGGTCTTTCCAGACTTTCCAGAGTGTGTCCAGACTTTCACAGGGTCTTTCCAGACTTTTCTAGAGCGTATCCAGACTTTTCCAGGGTCTTTCCAGACTTTTACAGAGTCTTTCCAGACTTCTACGGACTTTTCGAGAGTGTATCCAGACTTTTCCAGGGTCTTTGCAGACTTTCCAGAGTGTATCCAGACTTTTCTAGAATATTTCCAGACTTTTCCAGAGTCTTTCCAGACTTCTCTAGACTTTTTCGGAGTGTATCCAGACTTTTCCAGGGTCTTTCCAGACTTTTCCAGGGTCTCTCCAGACTTTTCCAGAGTCTCTCCAGACTTTTCCAGAGTGTTTCCAGACTTTTCCAGGGTCTTTCCAAACTTTAGAGAGTATATCCAGACTTTTCAAGGGTCTTTCCAGACTTTTCCAGGGTGTATCCAGAGTTTTACAGGATCTTTCCAGAGTTTTTTAGAATGTATATTCAGACTTTTCCAGGGTATTTCCAGACTTTTTCAGGGTCTTTCCAGACTTTTCCAGATTGTATCCAGACTTTTCCAGGGTCTTTCCAGACTTTTCCAGGGTCTTTCCAGACCTTTCCAGAGTATATCCAGACTTTTCTAGAGTATATCCAGACTTTTCCAGTGTCTTTCCAGACTTTTCCAGCGTCTTTCCAGACTTTTCCAGGGCCTTTGCAGACTTTCCAGAGTGTATCCAGACTTTTGCAGGGTCTTTCCATACTTTTCCGGAGTATTTCCAGACTTCTCCAGGGTGTATCTAGACTTTTCCAGTGTGCACGGACTTTTCCAATACATTTTATATGTGCTATAAATATATGTATTATAGATTCAGACTTTATTGTTTCTAAAAACATTTCGTTTTACATGTGCTATGTATATATATATATCCTCGTATACATAAGATTTTCATCCATCATGCATAACGGCTGAACCGATTTGTATGAAATTTGATAAGACAATAGGGTTTGACCTGGATCTTATCCTAATCTACTTTCTATTTAACATTTCGTTTCATAACTCGAGATATATGGCACAGACAATTGAATTTTTCAATTGTTTTTTGCATTTTTTATGTTATATATATATATACATGTAGTCAAAAATTTCTACTACATTTTTTATAAGCTTTACAAGGAGGTATCACACGGTAAGAAAAGATTTTTTTTTTAGGGATGAAGTTTTTGGGGGGTAGCTCCGAAGGGTCTACTAGGACCATGCTCAAAAGCAATAGAGGTCTGCGCGTCAACAAAAGTAATCACTATGTAAAATTTTGTTATGATTAGTGAAAGAGTTTTTGAGTTAGAGTGGCTACAAAGTAGGCGACAGATAGACCGACAGACCGACAGACAGAGCGACGGTGTCTGGATTCGTGCTTATCACTATTCGGAACCTCAAAATTCGTCGGGGATCACAAAAATCTCGAAGTGCGATTTTTCGATGATTACATAAGTTCTCTTTAGCGAGGGAAGTAAAAATGGGATGATAAAATATACCAACCCAGCAATGTCATGTCGGTACGGACATCGGACTTTTGGCCGCCGCCGGTCGACGAGCGGCCGTCGACGAGCGGCCGCAGATCAATTGCAAAGATCATCTCCGGAAAGTAGGAAAAATTAAAAATGTTTGCACACAATTACAATAGCGGCAGTAGTACTATTAATATGCATTTGTATTCACAAACTAAATTTAAACCACACCTAACTATCGTACACTTAACCTAAATTAAACTATGACCTAACCACTAATACAGAATAGCCTACCATAAACTCGCACGAGCCATACACATATCTCAGAGAAAATTGTACTGGTATAAGTAGATATTTTACATGGGGCAGGGTGAGATAAATGTTACTCACTTATTTTATTTGATGTATAGAGCGCGTGGCGTATGAGAAGGTAGGGCCGACACGATAGAGACCTTTTGCGCCTCTTATAAAAAATGCCAGTTAGGTGACGTAGCTAACGTCACGTTATTTTTAAGACACGTTATTTTTAAGACAGCATTTTTAGTTTTTGCCGGCCTTTGATTTGTTTATGGTCGACTTAATACGCTATTTATTATTATAAAGATTTACAAAAAGAACTTGTCCAATAATATTTTTCATTTAGAATATCTTATTCCTGTGTTTTTACGGTGAATTTTAATTACTGTTAATCTTTAAGAACTCAAAAACACAGCGGAGAAAAGAGAGGTTATGATAAACAGATCGAAATCACTTGTCATAGTTGCCAGTGCAAATCAATGTTTTACATTTCTTACGAAATTCTAGCAAAAGAAATTGATTAAACAGAAATTGACACTTATCTTTACAATGAAAAAGAATACAAAACAATTAATTTAAATTTTTAGTTTTTCTTATTAAAGTTTTACTCTTGGCAACCATGTCAATTATAAAGGATGCGATATTCTCCCGCAGGTAACGTCAAACTTTATCGGTTAGTAAGGGATTCCGTTATTACCTCGTAACTGCGCATGCCCGAAATAATCGATATAGTAAAAAGGCATCAAAATTATAGGTGCAAAAGGTCTCTACCCAGCAAACATATCGCAAGTACAAAAATAGCACTAATTTGGAACACGGCATTTTACAATATTTGTACAATTTGTGCTACAATGCGTAGCAATAATAAAAAAAGCGTAAATATTGCACTGGCATAAAGTACTTTAATTAGAGTAGTAAAATATTTATTTATTTGTACTGAAGCCGCAAAGTGCAGCGTCAAATGTACAAAAATAGTAAAAAGCCATGTTCCGAATTTGTACTTCTTTTGTACAGTGAATATTTTACATTTTTAGTAATCCGATGTTTTCTTGGTAATATATTTACAATTTACCGACGTGAGGATACTTACTAAATTGGTGATGAAAGTCAATAGTTTCTCCAACATTGGGCCAACAGGTTGCAAATAACTAATGAAAGTCCGTTTTTTAATATAAGTCCCTTATGTTTAAGAACGAAAATAGTGTTGCAGGCCAAAATTTAAAAAAATTGGTTCACGCGAACAGAAGTCATAAGGTCCTTTCCCCATCGTATACCCCCGCAGAAAAAGAGATTTTGACTTTTGATATATGTTTTTCGATCATTGTAGCAGTAATTTATCTTAGGTAGACGTTGATCAGCCAGGCCAAACTATAGTGACCACCCTATATTTTTGTATTAAAAAGCTTAAAATTTGCATTTTTTTGTGCGTTTCCCTCGTGGAAAAAGGCTAAATATCGTGCCTGGGAACCATCTGTTTGGCCCCAGGCGATGTAAGAAGGTTGCAGCCCAGAAAAAACTGTTCTTTTGTGAAAAAGGCAGACTTCCTGGGCTAAACCATGGAAAGTGGCCGTGCAACGGGCCCAGCAAGGTGCCCTACGTACAGATCTGGCGAAAAAATCCTATACGTTCAGATATTTATTGGTTTAGCCACCATTCGTCCTTTCATTTATTTACTATTATGACAAACACAAGTGTTAAATGTATCAAGGGAAATAACGAGAGGTTAATAACTAACAAATGACTAACAATGTAAATTTTAATTAATATAGGGTGTTATATTTACCCATATTTCAATTCTGTGTCCTACTTTTTTTTCAATTCCGTGTACTACTTTTTTTTCGCCAGGAGTGTACATGGGAATTGTCCCGCCCTTACTTTTACATTAATTCATTCATTCAAGGATATGGAGGTAATGCAAGTTTTGCATTACTTTTACGATTACTTTTCGGGCACTCATGCGGTGTTTTCCGGTGTTGCCACAGATACTCTGACACTCTCTCTTTCTTTGTCTGGCTAGTAGTGATTTATGAATGGACTGCCGGATCTATACTTAGAAAGTCATCACTCACTTGGATGGCTGCTTTAGGAAAGTTTCACATTTGTCTATTGCTGTTTTAAGAAAATATAAAGGTACCTTTTTATATTTTGATAGCACAATTTTATTTGAAGATAACAAATATTTTATTTATCCAACACTAACTAAACTATCACAGTGTGTTATAACTCACGTTCATATTTAAAGTAGTATTCTATTTATTTATTACTATTACAAGGACAATCCATACTGATATTGAAATTAAAGAAAAACGCTAACGATTTGTTCGAATTTGAAGTCATTGTAAAATTCGTTGGTTCATTGGAACCAGACGCCCCCATATCGGTACAGCTGTTGATAGTGCTGGAAGACGCCGACGCATTAGAACCTTGTATTTTTTTCTGCAATTTGTAGTTTGTTATACACCGATTCTTCTAGGTATCCTTCTGCTACGGTCGAGGACTTCCATCTTCCGTAATGCTTCAAAGTAGTCATGTTAGCCCCTGCATTAGGCAAAAGAGTCGCCGAAGACCTTCTTATGCAGTGACCGGTGTAGAGCGCTGATTCTTGAAGTTATCTTCGACAACGTATTTAGTCCCACACACTGGCTGGTACACCTACCATTTTTTTAAAAACAAAAAAGCGGCTAGAACTAGTATTCTTTGGCCTCAAAGACATGTATTTTTTACTGAAATTGATCGGATTGACTGGAAATCCTTCTTCAAATATGGTGGAAATTCTCGATTTTTTAATTTTAGTGTCTGGCAAAACTACGTAAAAATATTCCCGTCGTTTTGAATATTTTCGAATTGACCAATTCATCGCATCTGCAAGCAACGCTAATCATGTTTATCAAAGCCACTTTCATCAACAGGTACTTGTCGTCGGGAGCTTCGTTCAAAAACTTCTCTATTTCAGGTCGTTCTTATGTCTTGTACTTCTTTGGTTTGTATCTCTGTGATTTGTGATTTGCTTTTCCAAAAAACTCGTTAGTGTGCCATATTTTGAAATATCGATTGTTTTATAAAGGTAAATAGTCGACTGTGGCATCGAGTATTTGGTCCGTAGCGACGATGGGGTTATTTTTTTTGCAAATGTAAAAAATAAGCCAATAGAACATTTTTATCGATACCTTTTATCTTCCGTCAATTCATCCAAAACTCAAACATTTTGAACTCCTTGTCGTAAGCATCTCGGGACTTTTCTGGCAAAATCTGTATCGCTGCTTGTTCCGCTTCCGTAAGGATATCCTCAGGAACGTAATTTTCATCTTCTTCTTCTTCAAGTGCCATGCTCTCTTCGAACGTTGGCTATCATCATCGCGATCTGCATCCTGTCCACTGCTTTTCGTGTCGTAATACTAACACCATACCATTGTCTAAGATTTTTAAACCATGATATCCGTCTACGACCCGGACCTCTTCTGCCTTCAATTTTGCCTTCTATTATCAATTTTAAGAGTTTATATTTATTATTTCTCAAAATATGGCCAAAATATTCAAGTTTCCGTTTTTTATGGTAAATAAAACTTCAACCTCTTTATTTATTCTAATCAGAACATCCACATTAGTTACTCAGTTTATCCAAGATATCCTTAATATTCTACGATAACACCACACCTCGAAACTTTTTGCATATGGCCTCAGTCAGTGTTCATGCTTCCATGCCATAAGATAAGATGCTAAAAACATAAAACCGAAGCACAGGAATTCGGAGAGTGGTATGAAGGTCGCGACTACACAACACTGATTTCATTTTGATAAAAGATAATCTGACCTGTTCAATTCTTGCACGAACTTCTTGCATGTTGTCCCAGTTCTCATTGAGGATACAACCTAAGTATTGGTATGAATCCACGCGTTCGAATTGCTGCCCATTTACTTTTAACATGCCTCGGATGTTCTTTTCCTTGAATATGACCATCCATTTTGTTTTTCCAACATTTAAGTTAAGCCCGAATTGCGAACTTTTGGCAGCAATTTGATTCAACAACTCTTGTAGGCCTTCCAGCGTGTCTGCTATTATGACAGTGTGAATTCTCTATTATTTTGTTACTATAGATATTAAACAACAGCGGAGACAATATACCACCTTGGCGTACTCCTCTTTTTATTTGGACCTCTTCGGACAGTTGGCCATCAACCTTTATTTAAGCAGTCTGATTCCAGTATAGATTAGCGATTATCTTTAGATCTCGGTCATCTAGACCAACTTTTTTTAGCAATTCTATGAGCTTTTCGTGTTGGACTCGATCAAATGCTTTCTCATAATCTATGAAACAGGCATATACTGGCACCGACACATCCCTAGACCGCTGAACTAAGACTTGAATGCCAAACAAGGCCTCTCTTGTCCCGAACCCACCACGAAATCCAAACTGCGTGTCGCCCATAAAGGATTCACATTTCCCATAAATTCTTTTGTGGATAATGTTTAGAAATATTTTTAACATATCGCTCATTAGGCTGATTTTTTTTTCATAGGTGTCCTCCAATTTCTATACGTTTTTTTCGTCAAAAAAGCTTCCCTTTTCTGCAGGGAAAACTGACAAGTGTCAAAATTTATTTAAACAAACAACCTACTTTGACCAAAATGTAAAAAGTTACTGTCAAATCATTCTGACATTTATAGGGTACTAAGGCGCAAGTAGCTTTGATTTGATCACAAAGCTTATTAATTTTATTATCTCATAAAAAAACGATTTCTTCACATGTTGGATAAAACCTTGTATGCCACTCGTGTGTTATGTTTCCTAAGTCACTTGAGAATTTATACCACTCGGCCTGACGGCCGACTTATTTTCAACATAAGACACTAGTACCATAAATTACTATTAAATATTTGAACAGTAGACAAAATCCGAAAAATTTAGCTTAATTTACAACCCCAAGTGGAAACTTAGTCGAAAAATCCGTACAAGATTGCCATGAAAGTAGGGTCGCTATAAAAATAGCAGCCACTCAAGAAATAATGTTGATTTATATGTATATAAGGGTGGATTCTTTAAATGGAACGGTGCTTCTAGCGGCTATATCTATAATGATATGAAAAAAAATATTGGGGCCCTCAGCTGGAGGTAGAAGGTCCAACTTGTGGCACCTTTTTGCAAAGCTTATTAAAAACAAAATTTAAGGCACTAGTTTTTTTTTGACATCTGTCAACCAATGTGTCAAAAACTTTAAAAAAATTGTTTTCTTGTCAATTGTTTTATCTTCAAAATAAACAACATACTTCTCTATTTACTACGCGGAATAAAGCAAATAGCACACAAGGACATTATTGGCGGCTCACTTGGGGTCCTCACTGAAGGCCCAGGGCCTACCAACATTTTTTTCATGAGGAGGTACCACTTTTGTCATCTTTTAGGAAAACTTCTTAAAAAAGAAATTCGATTAATTAAATGTTTTTGACATCTGCCAACCCATGTCTTAAAAATTTAAAGTACCTGATTCAAAAAATATTTTTTAAAATAATGCTTATAATTAACAGGGGCGGTCGGGGCTTTTTTTAAAGAAGGTGGGTTGGGTGACTTAGTGGGTGTTCAGTTGGACAAGTTTGTACAAAATATTATCTATATTTTTAAAGCCAATGGGCGACTCCTTCGAAGGATCTCGAGATCTATTCTTAATTTTAGATATATTTCAAAATTATGTCTTAATAATTATGCTAAATAAATGTCTGTTTTTACATGGTTTAAATGTTAATTAAAACTAGATTAAAATTGTAACAATCAATTACTACGTTTATGTGCCCTAAAGCCGGTTTTAGTTAAACTCACTTTCTCCGAGTGTTTATACAGACCGCTTCAAGCTACTGCGAACATAGGGGGAATCAAGTCCAATTTACTCTCTGTGCCGTACGACCGAGGTGGATTCGAAGCACGCTGCAGTGTTATCTTTTGAAAATTCATTTTGTTTTTATTATTTTGTTTTATTTCTGACTTGCTCGAGAAACAGATGGGTAAGTTCTTAATTGAAATAATACATTTTTAAAACCAAAAATGGATGTCTACGAAGTTGCCGAAAAAGTGCAGATGGTCAAATGGTCAAATCGTCATAACCCAACACACGTTCGATATTGGTCGAGGGAAAATTTGCATTTGTATTTTGACGTAAGAACACAGTATCCCCAAAAACTAAATGTTGGGCCATTTTTTATTAACGGCAATTGCAATTTGAATGGTCGTAGATACTTGGATCTACTGCAGCAGCACATTATTCCAACTGCTAGGCAGTTGTTAGGTGTAAGATTTGGTGAAACATGGTTTCAACAAGATGGTTGTTCCGCTCACAATGTTGGCCTTGTTAGGGAATATCTTGATAATGTATTTCCTAATCGGGTTATAAGTACACGGGGAACTATTTTATAGCCAGCTCGATCTCCCGATCTTGCTCCTAATGACTTCTATCTGTTTTTGAAGAAGCTTTTCAAATTATCACCCCTAACATGCTTGGAAACGTTAGAAGGGGTTTTTATAGTAGGCTCGGATATTGTCTAGCCGAGCAAGGAGGACTTTTCGAACATTTGCTCTAATTTTTTTTTGACTGGGAGAATCTTTTTGGTTTTTAGAATGTATTATTTTATTTTGAGAACTTGCTTTTATTTTGTTTCTCCTTATTATTTTCATTGTAACACGTCGTCACTGATAAATCTGAGCAGTTGACAATAAAACGCTCTTATTTATCAGTGACAAAAAATAAGAAAATTACGTTATAAAAATTTGCGTATTTATTGACCAAATTCCGGTTTCATTGACTACGCTCCACACAGCACCGTGGTTAGAGGCGTACTAAATACCAAAGGAAAGTCATATAAGTGGTGATCGCAAGCCTGAGTATTGGTTGCTTCACTGATAGGCGTGCGGTGTCTCTGCATGTACGTACACTGGCAAATTAGACTTCTTCCACCCTATGTTCGCAGTAGCTTGAAGCGGTCTGTATGTCCTTCATTAAACGTAAATTAAAATGAAAACAAATAAAACGACTAAGGAAACAACAGATTTTTCGGTAAAACAAGAGCTAAGTATTTTTTTAATTAAGTATTTCTTTTATTTTTTTTTGTTTGTTTTTTTTATTTTTTTGGGAAAAAAAATTCCCTTAATTTTGTAGATCTCATAGTTTCCCAGAAAAATCTGGTGGCCAGTTATTCGACCACCTATCCGGTAGCCCTTCTTATTGAACCACCCTGTAGTTTTAACGTTGCGACGTAACCTTAACGTTGCGTGAAAACGACGTGTAAACGTTCTGGCAACTACTCGGTTTAGCACCGATTTAGCGGAGATTTTTTGAGTTGTGTTGACGTTGCCTGTGACTAGAACTGCGTGCAACGTTTCCACAACGTCCGAAGCGAGTACGACTGAATAGTAAGACTGGATAGTAAGACTTCCACGTCTGTAACCACAAATGGACTAATTTTCAAACACCATTTATTAATAATTCTAAAGTAATTATTTCTAATTTTTTAGCTAAATTATTTTTTTATTTAAATTCTGAAAATTTCAAAAATGCTTTAAAACTATTTTAAACTGTAGCCGGTCTAAAAGATTACTTAAAAATTACTAAAACTAACTAAAAAATCATTAAAACCCAGCAAAAAAAATAATATTTATTTCTTAGTTAGTCTTACGACTGAGGAGGTGCTCTCTATAGTTATCATATACAGTTATATTTTGAATTTGGCCTGAAATGCGTTAATTATTTGGCCACTATTGTCTCGTAAAGAGAAACGTTGAATGAACGTGAATTAATTAACTCTAGTTAATTATCAATGTTTTGGCGTCGTTGATATGTCGTTCGTTGCGGATCTTGAAAATCCGGCCGCTGCACAAATAACTAGTTTTTGTACTTTATGGCAACGTTCACTTTAGTGTGTTTCTTAGTTATGGCAACTAAAGCAACTTAAAATTGTAACTTGGGAGGAAATTAGAAATTAAACTTATTTAGTCTGGATTCCTTTATAGTCGGGGATTTTTTATATCTTTTTTCCAATGTATAGGAAGATTTTTGGTGATTTTGTTTTAACTCGGTACACAATTAGGTATGACTTCGGGGACCACCGAATGAATATTAGTTTTCTCGGCGACGGCGTACGTTAGGCATCGCGACGCCCTAAACTTTTTTTAGGACAAAAGGTCGTTTTGAAAGCTGTATCTCGGTCAAGTTTCAACATTTTAAAATTTTGCATATGCAAAATATGCAAAATATGATATTTTACTTCTTGTTGATTGCTTAAAAAAATAATCAATTTGAAATTTAAAACAAATTGTATTTTTGTTTACATTTGGAAAAAAAAATTATTTTCTCTATTTATGAGCGAGATTGCGCAAATATATTTTGAAGTGACTATAAGAAGGTCCTAGCTATTCGTAGATATAAAAAACTTGCAAATTCGCATGTTCAGAAAATTTACAAAATCTCAATTTTTTGACCCCACCTGCTTAATATGTTTTTTTTTAAAGGCTATATAACACGCTAAAATTTTAAATGTAACAAGTCACGATGGGCCCCCAAGTTTTAATAAAATTAAACGACATACATAAAAAAAAAGCTTTTTGTTAAATACTTCACAAATATCAAAAATTGTGTCACGCTTTATATTTTGTCGTGTATTTAGAAATTTTTTCAGGGGATTCCTGAAATTTTTACAGCTGTGTGAAGGCAATGAATTATTTTTTAAAAAAGATCAAACTTGAATCTGGGACGTCTTCAGGATTATTGTCTGTGAGCTGTCTAACATAGATGATTTTTACAAGTCGTCCAATTTTACTTAAAAAACCTCGAAGAAAACCATTGCCTCTTTTGTTATTTTATTCAGTTCAAAACTGTAGGTAAGTATTTTTTATCGGTGTGGATGCACCTAATCGGCAATACGTACATAAAAATAACATTTTTTACCGCCCCCTCTTTACTCGTCTCTCCCATTTGATGGTTTAAACCAGAATAATATATAGGAGACACCAGATGATCTGATTTAATTTCCTAATTACTTTTTTGTTCCTTAACCGAATTTTATAAAGTTTGGAATTTTAGAAAGATAAAAGAAAAAAGTTTACTATTTTTGTAGAAAAGATGTAAAGTGTCAAAAATTCAAAATGGGAACGTAGTCAAAAATTCAGTCTGGAAAAAAAGATACGAAACTTTTTTTCGACCTCACTGTAATTTTTTATTACCAAAATAGGAAACCTTATGCCTTTTCACGAACGAGGTACCACACATAAAATTCGCTAAAGTAGTACAAAAGTTGCATTGGCTCAACATATCGCATAACGTTACCACCAACAAATTATGTCTCTTTTTATTTACCAAGAACTTTCTTACTTCTGATCGGATTTTTACAGGTGCAAAGGTAAATAAACCAAGTCAAAATGTCAAATGTCAAAAACCCAAGATGGCGAACATACCTAGTAAAAACTTACTTTTCCATAATAAAAGCTAATTTTAACGAAAACGACGATTCTTATACTTTTGTACTACTACTTAACCGAATTTTATGAGTGATATCTCGTTAAACGTGAAAAGCTTTTCTTGATTTGCAATAAAAAATAACAGAAAGGTCAAAAAAGTAATTTTTTATTCGTTATCCTGGGTTTTTGACATTTGACGTTTGACGGTTTATTTACCTTTCCAAAAATAATATAAATTTTTAAAAATCCAATAAGAAATAAGAAAGTTCTTGGGAAACAAAAAGAGACATTATTTTGGGATGGTGGAATTTTATGTGTGCTACCTCGTTAGACGTGAAAAGGTATAAGGTTTCCTATTTTGGCAATAAAAAATTACAGAGAGGTCGAAAATAAGTTTCAAATCTATTTTTTCAGACTAAATTTTTGACTACGTCCGCTATCTTGAATTTTTGACATTTTACATCTTTTGTACAAAAATAGTAAACTTTTTTCTTTTAACGTCTTAAAATGCCAAACTTTATAAAAATCGGCTAAGGAACAAAAAAGTAATTAGAAAATTAAATCAGTCAAAGATTTTCTGACCCTTCCCATTAATTATTATGGATTAAGCCATCAAATGGGAGAGACGAGTGAAGAGGAGCGGTAAAAAATTTATGTACGTATTGCCAATTAGATGCACACACACACCGATAAAATATACTTACGTGCTCAAAACTGAATAAAATAACAAAATAAGTAAAGGTATTTTAAGTAAAATTGGACGACTCGTAAAAATCATCTATGTTTGACAGCTCACAGACAAAAATGCTAAAGATTCAAGTTGTGGTGTGTGTGATGTTTTTAAAAGAATAGAGATATTTTGGAACGCCTAAAATTCTGACAACTTTGACAGCCGCTGTGGTAATGTTTAACAACCACTACCACAACCATTAAAGACTGTCACTTGTCAAAAAATTTAGGGATGAGAAAAAACAAAAAATTGGGCTTAATTTTACAAAAATAAGTGTTTTATATGTTGGAACCTGGTAATATTATATTATTTTTAAAATTAATTACGCCAAAATTCTCTAAAATTTCGTTCGTAAGATTCGTAGCTTACGGCAGTGGTAGTGGTTAATTACCACAACAAAATGATGTTTAGCTTTTGCGCAGACGCAGTAATTACCTCAACCACTACGAAGTTCCAAATATCCCTATTAATTCTCTTCAAGCAGCTGTCAAAATTTTAGGAAACCCCTGAAAAAATTTCTAAACACACTACAAAATATAAAGCGTGACATAATTTTTAAGTTTTTAGCAAAAAGCTTATTTTATGTATGTTGTTTAATTTTATTAAAGCTTGGGGACTCATCGTGCCTTGTTATATTTAATATTCTAGCGTTTTATATAGCCTTTTAAAAAACAGATTTGCCAGATGTCTAAAGGGAATGTGGATTAAAAAATTTGAAGTTAAGCAGCGGGGGTCAAAAAATTGAGATTTTTGTTAATATTGTGAACCTGCGTCAATTTCCAATTTTTTTGTGATTTTTTCGTGGCATGAAATTGCATTTTTTTTATATCGGCGAATATCTAGGACCTCCTTATAGTCACTTCAAAATGAATTTTCACAATTTCTTTCATAAATACTGAAAATAATTTTTTTTTCGTAAATTTTTAGAAAAAAAAATACATTTTTTTTAAAATGTCAAACTGATTATGTTTTTTATCAACCGGAATTCAGAAATCATGTTTTGCATACTAAAGGCTATTTCGTGACTTTTAAGAGGTTTAACCAAAATTTTAAAATATTGATACGTGACCGAGATACAGCTGTCGAAATGACCCTATGTCCTAAAAAAACTTTTTTATATTGGTTTGTAGGTCCCCGGAGTCATGCCTAAGTGTGTGCCAAACACGCCGATGGTGCCAAATTAGAACAAAATAACCAAAAAAAACCTGGCCCGGATTATTGATCAAGTGTTCATTCGGACCGTTGATTTCTATTCAAACAGAGTTTTAAAAAATATGTAAAAATTCTTACCGTGAAAGTTTACACAAAATTTCTTCTTTTACAGATACGTCAAATCGTAGTCATAAATCCCGAATGCAAGTCAAAAAATAAACCACTATCTTCAGGAGGAATGGTCAGGATGCTTGGGGTCCAACAAACAAACGAAGTCAGAGCTACCCAAAATTTGGCCATAATAGTGCTATTTTTCATGATGTGCTGGATTCCGTTGTATACGATAAACTGCATCATCGCGTTTGATAAAGATTTTCAGACCAAAGTCAATCCAACCTTTATGTTGTCATGCGTTATTCTCTCTCATCTCAATTCTGCAGGAAATCCGCTATTGTACGCCTATCAATTGCGAGATTTTAGAGCAGCTTTAAAAGCTTTCTTCTGCAACTTGTTTTGTATTGAAAACAAGGATGGCACTCAAGTTGCCTACAGATATACCAGTACAAGATTAAATCCGTGCTATCATAAAAGAGAAGCTGAATCTAGATTTGGCACTCCAATTAAAAAGACGTCGACTTCCCTGCCATGCGTGCCAAATGTGAATATTGAAAAACTTTGGGAGACACAAGAAGATTCAGGTAACTCCAGTGCATCACATGATTCGATAGAGTGTCAGCAAAACAAAATATTGCTGCGCATTTCGAAATCGGCTATGGACAACCACGAACATTTTTTTTGTGCATCAACAGCCGCCGTGGAAAATTTTCAAAGTGGTGTCGAACTTGGTGAAAATAAAGCGTTTCTTGAAGATGCGGAACACGAATATTTACAAATTGCAAAAGAAGCTTTTATTATCGAAGCTGAAAACAGAAAGGAACAAATAAACAGTGGAAATTTTTCGGGAAGTTCTACGAAGTCTGTGCAGAAGTTTATTCCTAATTTTGTCACAAATATTTTTAAAAACAAAAGAAAACTTGTTCGTAGCCTAAGTGATGGTGGGAATTCCAGCACTCCAAAAAACTTAAGTGGTTTAAATATGAGTGATTACTATTCTGTAACTTAATTTTGAAATCCAGCATAGTGATTCTAAGTATTTGTGAAAGTTGAGGATGACTAGTCAACACCAAAACATATCGTCAAAGCTATTTGGTACATTTCTTAAACACACTCACTTTTCTTACACCAAAAATATTAGTTTCTTTTCATCACGTCTGAATTTCGAAAAAAGCGTACAATTTCTAATTTGGTAGGCACTTTGGGTAAAGTGGTGATAGCATTTTCTGTTTTCTGCGATGTTGGCTGTTAATTAGGGAAACCCCAACCACAGAGTAACTTCGACAAATGAAGAAAATTAAAAAGTAATATGAATTTAAGCATAGAAATGTTAAAAAGTCAAAAAGTAAATATTGATATATCATAAAACAAAAAAAAAAAGTATTTTTTTGTTGACTACTGTTATCGAAGCTGAAACTTAAATGAAACACATAAACAGTGGATATTTTTTGAAAAGTTTGAGAAAGTTATACCTATGTTTGAAAGTTTGACACAATGATTTATTTGAAATTAACTCTCTTTTTCGGACTTCCATTGTCTATATTTTATTTGCACACGAAGTTTCTATCAATACAATTTCTGATCGTCTTCAGGTGCAAACTGCAATATATTCCTAAGACTACGTACTTATACACTATGGGAAATCACTCAACCGTAAAGTTTAAGAACTTGGCTCCGGCCAAGAAGTGGCTTCCAAATATTTGGAATGATAACACTTGGTTTACTTAAAACACCCTGATTCTGCCCAATAAAGGCCGCTTCAAGGAATTTTCGCTTCTTTCAGTGTGACCTTCGCTTCCGTCTACTTCATTCGGTATTTGTTTGATCATATGTTTTCGGCGATTCCTGGTTTCATTGTTTCACCTCTTTGGATATTCGTCTTATGTTCTTTAAGCCCAACAGATAGTGGTCTTTTTGCAGGCATTTCTTATTTTGTTTGTTGTGCTAAGAAGGCTTCGAATTGTATTATTAGATTTAAAAGCTGTTTTAACATTAAAGTTGTTCTCTACTCTGCGAATTTTCTCTGACACTTCTTTAATGTATGGAATTGTAAGGAATGCATTTGTCTGGTTTTGGACTTGTAATCTCTGTCCTGTTTGCTGAAATTTAGAAATAGTATCTGTTATAAGTTTAGGGCTGTGACCATTCTGCTGCAAATCCTGTTTCTTATTTCGATATCCAAGACATGATAATTGTTTTTTAAATCTAATAATAAAATTAAAAGCCTTCTTAGTAAAACAAAATCGGAGAACAAACAAAATAAGGAATGCATTTACGAAGTTCCTTGTTCGTGAGTGTGGTGAATCATACATAGGTGAAGCAGAAAGACCACCATCTGCTAGGCTTAAAGAATATCAGACGAATACCCAAAGAGGTGAAACAACGAAATCAGGAATCGTCGAACACGCATGGTTAAAACAACACCAAATGAAGTGGACAGAAGCAAAGGTTTTGCACACTGGGGTCACACTGGAAGAAACAAAAATTCCTTGAAGCTGCCTTTATTGGGCAGAATTAGGGTGTTTTCAGTGAACCAAGTGTTGAAATTCCAAATATTTGGAAGCCCCTCCTTGGGCGAAGCCAACTTATTAAAATCCACGGTTGAGTGATTTCCCATAGTATATAAGTATGTAGCCTTAGGAATAGATTATAGTTTGCACCTGAAGACTATCAGAGATTGTCCTGAACGAAACGTCGTGTATAAATAAAATATAGGCAATGGAACTCTGAAACACAGAGTTGTTTATACCTAGTTTTGACACAAATATGTTTAGAAACAAAAGAAAATTTGTGGATTCCAGTGCTGCAAAAAATCTAAGTGGTTTAAATATGAGAGATTACTATTCTGTAAGCTAAAATTTTTGAATATATTGATTAAATGTATTTTAAATAATTAAAAACATATTTTTTGCAAATTTGGTTTGTCCTGTTTTTTCTTTAGCTGGTCAAGTAACCAACACAGTATTGCTGAGCGTTTCGAAGTTCGCCTTAAAAAAACGTGTACATTTCTTTTGTACATCAACTTCCGATGCGAAAAATTTTCAAAGTGGTTTCGAGTTCGGTAAACATAAAGCGTTTTTTCAAGATGCAGATAACAAATATTTACAAGTAGCCTAACAAATTTCTATTGTCAAAGCTGCAAAAAAAAAGAAACAGGTAAATACTGAAAATTTTTAGCAAAGTTTGGCAAGATAACCTAATAAATTTTGAAATTTAGTATACTGATTGGATGTATTTTAAATAATTCAAAATATATTTTTTTTTTAAAACTTGGATTGTCCTGCATCTTCTTCAGCTGGCTAAGTAATCAAGAGAATATTGCTGCGCATTTTGAAGTCGACCATTAAAAACCATGCATGCACATTTCTTTTGTACACTTCTCTCCACATAAAACTGGTACAGGAGAAGTTAGCAGCCTGTTTAATTTTTTAAATTTTTATAGTACGGCATTGTCTTCTTATAAGTGACAATGTTACAGACTCCTGACAACATCATGTTTTACATGTCAGTGTCATCCAAATTTTAAAAAATGCCGCTGCATCTTTCCGGATTTGATAAAGCTCAAATCTTAGCAAAACTAAACGGTGGCTGGTCTATTCGGCAAGTAGCTGCTCAATATGGGAGAAGCAAGTCTACGATAGTAAACATAAAAAACCGATTTCAAGAGGAGGGAACTATCTACCGAAAGGAAGGCACCGGTTTGCCGAAAGTTACTAGCCCAGAGGAAGACCAAAAAACAATCAATTTTCTGGAAAATCAGGCGTTTGCCAAAGCGAAAAAAGTAAAAATTGAATCAAATTTTTCAGGATCCATAACAACATTAGGCAGGAGGATTAAACGTTCGAGGCTAAGGTGTCGCATTGCGGCAAAAAAAATTAAACTAAGTGAGGAAAAGAAGCAGTCTCGATTAATTTTTGCGTTGAATTATTCACTGAGGCACGAAGAATTTTGGCGGCAGGTGGTTTTCACAAAAGGGAAGATCGTCCAACAGCGATAAAAAACAAATTCTGGTTTATCGACCGCGAAGAACCCGAAACAAAGAGCGATAAATTACTGGAAACGAAGACCGGGCGGGAAGATTTTCGGTAAATGTTTGGAGATGAATATCGGTTAGAGGACATGGCGCTCTATTTAGAATTAATGGGCGACTTACAGCCGAAGTTTACGTTAATATGCTGGAAAATGTAATGCTTCCAGAGGTGGAAGTCCCTTATCCAGACCATTTGATATTCCAACAAGATAACTGCCCAGTTCATACGTTCAGACTGGACAGCGGTAGTGCATCAGTTGTGACGTCGATACTTACCAAAACTGACGTAGCCAAATGTTGGTGATACTCGCTACTTATCAGCGACGTAAATTAACGTTAATTACGGCGACGTAATTTTTAGAATAAAATTCAAGGTCGAGCCAAAGTGAAAACGGACGTCAATAAATTTAGTTATTGCCAAGATTTCCTGTAAATGGCAACACTGCAAATACGAAAGTATTTTATAAATATAGTTTACATGGACCAGTACCCTCTCCAGATAGGCCGATCAACTCATACCGATTTAGTGTCCTTTTTTCCACCTTCGCCGCCATTTTCACTCAGAAGTGACAAATAATCCATTAGTTTTCTGTCAAAATGGCGGCGAAGGTGGAGAAAAGGACACTAAAACGATAAGAGCTGATCGGCCTATGTGAAGAGGGTATTGCATGGACTTATGTTAGAATAGAAAGTTTAAAAGTTTCTATTGTATAGTTTACAAAATAATCTTACAGGCGACTCACCTCGGGATACACGGTATAACGTCCAATTCATAAGGCGTAATATTTAGTATGAGTTTTAAAGTAGAATTGTAATAAAATTGACGTTGCCAAACTTTTATTTATTAAATGTAACTACTCCGAGGTCCACCGACGTGGGTGCGTGACCTACAATTATACTACAATATTCTAGGTCGGGTCGTTCTACAAGGCGACGTCGCAGGAGGTGTTCTTGTCCGAATAGGTAAATAATCATTACAAATTTGGTCGGCGCCCGAAACGCCATTTTAAACATTTAGCATCGATGCGCCATTACAACAGTACATTTTATTTTTTCATTTTAAAGGCTTGATATGTAAATTAACTCATTTGTTGGCAACTAAAATGCATTTTTTAAATGCCTATAATGTTTTACTATAAGAAACGGGCATCCTTATAAAGATTTTATTTTTTGGTTAATTTTTTTCAAAATTGATTTCTTAATATTGTTGAATTATTTTTGTGGGTTTCTGTTTTTTTAATGTCTATTTTAATTATATTTATCAGTAAACTGACCTTCGTTGGAAGATTTGGATCCATAGAATGTATAAAACTAACTTTTTTCAGTTACCTACAATAACTAAGATAATAATTATTGTCATCCACAGTTCATTGAGATGTGTTTGTTTAGACATATAAAAGTTTTACCTAATAAGTTTAAACTTGGTGTGCACAGTAAAACTTTGGGTCGTGGTTCTACGTAATTTGACGTAATATTTGACCAAAATACTGTGCAGCACCTGACGTCGAAACGACTGGAATTTTGATTCCCCACTTATGTGCTAAATCGAGTCCTCAGGAAGACTGATAGACAGACTGATAGACAGACCGACATACAGCCAGGCGCCACAACAAATAATATTCATAATTTTCAGAAACGCAAAGATATACAGTATATGAATACGTGTGCCATGGGCTCGGTGTGAGAATAAACTTATACTGGTCTGTGGGATGTTCCAACTATTGTCGAATTTCCTCGTGCACAATTTCGCATGTCTCTTTAGATAATCTAAACTTTGTTCTAGGACAAATAATTTTTGGTCTTCGTGGTGCTTCGACAATGTCAATAATTTAATCATCAACTTCATCCAGTTGATCAAAAATAAATTCTGAGTCATCGATTACAGCGATTTTACTTGATACTTACAGTTTTTTTACCAAAAACAAATTTTAAATAAATTTTTAATAACTGTTTTGAGATTAGAATCCTTCGGTAACTATTAAACTGAAGTTTAACAAGCACCCACACCGCCGGTAACCGTTAAACCGAAGTTTGTTGGTAAACTACACCTATAAAACGTAAAAAAATTAACATCTGTGGTTTAAACTGAAGTTTGACGTTTAACTATGAGTTGTGAAATTGCGCCTAAGAGATACAGCTATTTAAAGGTAATTTAATGCGCTCAAACAAGTAAAAGCCATTTGCAAAAAAACCTACATCATGAAAAAATGGTTATTGAGAATTTCTGATGATTTTTAAAATATTACCTTTGTCCGCCATCTTTAATCCAAGATGGCTGACGGTGCACGACTTCATCACGGAGGAACTTGCTTCATTCAAACCACCACGATGCTAAACCAAAGAAATTCGCATATAGTCAATATTTCGGCCTTTTCGCAAATATTTCTGTTTTTTTAAGAAATTATTAGCTTTGTAAACAAAATTGTTAAGCACACCCCCTAAGAAAAATGTCAAAAACCGCGGGTTCGCCATCTTTAATCCGCCATATTTAGCGTACCGTCAACTTCTAGTCAGAACCTTTAGTCTTCTTTTATTCAAAATGACATCGCCTTTCGATCTTTATAGTTTCTTAAGGACCTTGACTTCTAGCTACATATTAAACTAAACAATTATTATTTTTTAAATAATACCCTTGTCGGGCGTCTTTAATCCAAGATGGATTAGAAAGCAAGCGTTCTTCAAGGTTAAACTTTTTTTAAAAATTAATGTAAGGTTAAGCTAACATCTGTAAAAATCCAGCTTTAATCGAAATAATTCTTCTAAAAATTCTAACCGGTTTTGGGCTAAAACTCTTCTCCCTTTGTACAATGTGGACAAAATGTTATCTGTCTGTATCCGTGCAAATCAAGAACCTGGTAAGTCGATTTTCTAAATTAAACTTTTTTATTTTATTTTCAAGAACTGAAAGAGCCAGCAAATTTACAATAGCTTTAAAAAAATTGTTTAATAATTTTCATGTTTAGATAAAATATTTTTAAATTTTTGATTTCTTGTAATTCTTTAAAAATTACAAAAAATTTTATACATGAATTTTTTAATGTTAACAAAAAATTTCGCTGTGTGATTATTCTTGAAAAACTATATACTAGACACTTAAAGTAAATATTTCAACGCATCGGTATCGGTATACCTAACGTGTTTATTTATGCAATGTTTCGAACGATGCTCGCTTTTTTGAAAACGTTGCGTACGTTCGTGTGTCCGTAACGTTACGTACATCCCTCCGTACGCAACGAGTGGAATCAGCGGTTCTGTCATTGAACCCATCAAAGAAGCAAGTATCGTTCGAACTCCAAGTAGCATTTATCTGTTTTCAAACCTAATCTGTCATAAAGCGACGTTGTATTAGGTACAAAATAAAGTTGTCTACTACTAAGTCAAACGAAAAACGTCTTTTGTAATAAAATCCGACGTTTACGTAGTCAGGTACGCATATGCGGACCTTAAACGACGTCAAAATAGGCAGCGTAATTTTTACAAATATTTGCCCAGACGGATTCCCGTCAGTTTACGTTTGAAAGCCGACTACTACTACTAAATCGACCACGAAACATCGTCGGTCTTCTTACCTTAATCGACGTCTCATTTCAAGGCCCTTATTTAGATACCCACCAAAAATGGAACGAAGATAAAGAAGGCTACTTAACCTAAAATTTGGCATCTGGGACATGAAATTGCAAAAGTTGTTGGCTTGCTGCCAACTAAAAATCTGATGGACATTCAGCTCGCACTTATATTGTTTAATGTCGCTTTTTTTGATGAGGGAACCAACAATTGTTATGCCCCGCCCATATCTGCGGGACAGGTTTGAGCCCATACAGTGCTTTAATAAATACAATTTTAAAATAATCCATGTTTACTACTACTACTACTACTACTAGAAGGAAAAACGGAAAATATTTTTCTAGGTTACTTTCAGCTGAACTGAACTGTGTGATTATTCTTGAAAAACTATATACTAGACACTTAAAGTAAATATTTCAACGCATCGTTATCGGTATACCTAACGCGTTTGAAATAAAGCCAAAATACACTACATTTTTTATTTGTTTATGCAATGTTTCGAGCGATGCTCGCTTTTTTGTAGAGTGCCATGACAGAACTACTAATTGAAAACGTTGCGTACGTTCGTGTGTCCGTAACGTTACGTACATCCCTCCATACGCAACGAGTGGAATCAGCGGTTCTGTCATTGAACTCATCAAAGAAGCAAGTATCGTTCGAACTCCAAGTAGTATTTATCCGTTTTCAAACCTAATCTGCCATAAAGCGACGTTGTATTAGGAACAAAATAAAGTTGTCTACTACTAAGTCAAACGAAGAACGTCTTTTGTAATAAAATCCGACGTTTACGTAGTCAGGTACGCATATGCGGACCTTAAACGACGTCAAAATAGGCAGCGTAATTTGTACAAATATTTGCCCAGACGGATTCACGTCAGTTTACGTTTGAAAGCCGACTGATTTAACGCCTATACCTAAATCGACCACGAAACATCGTCGGTCTTCTTACCTTAATCGACGTCTCATTTCAAGGCCCTTATTTAGATACCCACCAAAAAAGGAACGAAGATAAAGAAGGCTACTTAACCTAAAATTTGGCATCTGAGACATGAAATTGCAAAAGTTGTTGGCTTGCTGCCAACTAAAAATCTGATGGACCTTCAGCTCGCACTTATATTGTTTAATGTCGCTTTTTTTGATGGGGGAACCAACAATTGTTATCCCCCGACCATATCTGCGGGACAAGTTTGAGCCCATACAGTGCTTTAATAAATATAATTTTAAAATAATCCATGTTTGCTACTACTACTACTACTACAAGGAAAAGCGGAAAATATTTTTCTAGGTTACTTTCAGCTGAACTGAACTGTGTGATTACTCTTGAAAAACTATATACTAGACACTTAAAGTAAATATTTCAACGCATCGTTATCGGTATACCTAACGCGTTTGAAATAAAGCCAAAATACACTACATTTTTTATTTGTTTATGCAATGTTTCGAGCGATGCTCGCTTTTTTGAAGAGTGCCATGACAGAACTACTAATTGAAAACGTTGCGTACGTTCGTGTGTCCGTAACGTTACGTACATCCCTCCATACGCAACGAGTGGAATCAGCGGTTCTGTCATTGAACTCATCAAAGAAGCAAGTATCGTTCGAACTCCAAGTAGTATTTATCCGTTTTCAAACCTAATCTGCCATAAAGCGACGTTGTATTAGGAACAAAATAAAGTTGTCTACTACTAAGTCAAACGAAGAACGTCTTTTGTAATAAAATCCGACGTTTACGTAGTCAGGTACGCATATGCGGACCTTAAACGACGTCAAAATAGGCAGCGTAATTTGTACAAATATTTGCCCAGACGGATTCACGTCAGTTTACGTTTGAAAGCCGACTGATTTAACGTCTATACCTAAATCGACCACGAAACATCGTCGGTCTTGTTACCCTAATCGACGTCTCATTTCAAGGCCCTTATTTAGATACCCACCAAAAAAGGAACGAAGATAAAGAAGGCTACTTAACCTAAAATTTGGCATCTGAGACATGAAATTGCAAAAGTTGTTGGCTTGCTGCCAACTAAAAATCTGATGGACCTTCAGCTCGCACTTATATTGTTTAATGTCGCTTTTTTTGATGGGGGAACCAACAATTGTTATCCCCCGACCATATCTGCGGGACAAGTTTGAGCCCATACAGTGCTTTAATAAATATAATTTTAAAATAATCCATGTTTGCTACTACTACTACTACTACAAGGCAAAGCGGAAAATATTTTTCTAGGTTACTTTCAGCTGAACTGAACTGTGTGATTATTCTTTAAAAACTATATACTAGACACTTAAAGTAAATATTTCAACGCATCGTTATCGGTATATCTAACGCGTTTGAAATAAAGCCAAAATACACTACATTTTTTATTTGTTTATGCAATGTTTCGAGCGATGCTCGCTTTTTTGAAGAGTGCCATGACAGAACTACTAATTGAAAACGTTGCGTACGTTCGTGTGTCCGTAACGTTACGTACATCCCTCCATACGCAACGAGTGGAATCAGCGGTTCTGTCATTGAACTCATTAAAGAAGCAAGTATCGTTCGAACTCCAAGTAGTATTTATCCGTTTTCAAACCTAATCTGTCATAAAACGACGTTGTACTAGGTACAAAATAAAGTTGTCTACTACTAAGTCAAACGAAGAACGTCTTTTGTAATAAAATCCGACGTTTACGTAGTCAGGTACGCATATGCGGACCTTACACGACGTCAAAATAGGCAGCGTAATTTGTACAAATATTTGCCCAGACGGATTCACGTCAGTTTACGTTTGAAAGCCGACTGATTTAACGTCTATACCTAAATCGACCACGAAACATCGTCGGTCTTGTTACCTTAATCGACGTCTCATTTCAAGGCCCTTATTTAGATACCCAGCAAAAAAGGAACGAAGATAAAGAAGGCTACTTAACCTAAAATTTGGCATCTGGGACATGAAATTGCAAAAGTTGTTGGCTTGCTGCCAACTAAAAATCTGATGGACCTTCAGCTCGCACTTATATTGTTTAATGTCGCTTTTTTTGATGGGGGAACCAACAATTGTTATCGCCCGCCCATATCTGCGGGACAGGTTTGAACTCATGCAGTGCTTTAATAAATACAATTTTAAAATAATCCATGTTTACTACTACTACTACTACTACTACAAGGAAAAACGGAAAATATTTTTTTAGGTTATTTGGAGGCGGATTCCGAACGTTTGTATATATTACGTAGTTTAACGTTGGCTGGTTACATTTGGAAATCAGGGCTGCAAATCGGTGTCCTTGTCCAAATTGGTGATAAATTGGTAAAAGTACTATAACAGCCCAAATTCGGTAATTTTGGAGTTGCAACCTTGGCCATTATTGACAATAACAATTTTTTTTTTTTTTATTGAAAAAAAAAACGATACAAGAGACTTAATAATGCCTTAAAGATGCGTTTAGTATTATTCTTGAGTGATTTTAGTATTATTTACAATCGAAATGGTCCTTAAAAAAAAATTTATAAATATTTTTTTCATTTTGCTATTTTGTGCTAATGTGGAAGGGGGGGGGGAGTTATTTTTCGACTCAACTTGACCAATTTTGTCAGTAACGTGGTCCTCACAGAAGTATTTCGCTCTAGATTACTCGGTAAAGTGCCCTTTTTAATAACATAACTTTTATTAAAAGATCAAAAGGGAAGGGTGGAAATAACGAAAATTCAAACTTGGATGAGCATCCCACAAGGAACACAAGGATGCTCATCCAAGTTTAAATTTTCGTTATTTCCACCCAAGATCTTTTGATCTTTTGTTTTTTGGTTTCTTTTCGGTTGAAGTAACTGATTTGGAGGTTTTTTAACTTCCTCTTGTTATAATTCGTTAATATATATTTCACCTAAAATTTACTAAACAAGAACCACATTAAGTAATCAATTAAATAATATAAAATTACGTAAGCTGGTGGACATATTATCACGTCGTCATAGGTAAACTACTATAACGTTGAAGTACAATCAGCGACGTCGAGCCGATCGAAATTTGTATTCCCCATTTAGGTCGTATTAGGGTCGTATGTAATGAGATTTTTAGTCCGCTTGGCAACCTCGGGGCTTTTAAGCCAACGAGTAGAGGACGTAGTTTGACGTCCAAATGCTACTTAGGTCATGGCATGAACAAATCAAAAATGAAGTGTATTTTGGCTTTGTTTCGAACGCGTCAGGTATACCGATACCGATGCGTTGAAATATCTAGTTTGTCTATTGTGCTTTTAGAGTTGTCTTTGTAATTCGTTGATTTATCTTTGCTAAACAAATAATAAAAAATTTACCGGGCGTGTAAAATATATCAATAATTTGGGTTTTAGTTTAAAAACTGTGGCCCTCCTTACTTTCCATGTGAATAATTTAAAAAAAAAACACAAATTTTATAATAATATCTATTAATTTTAACAAACATTCATCACAAACCACAGCTAATAACGTCTATAAAATTAAAGTTTAAGATTGGTAAAATAAACCTAGTGTCATGAAGTAAAATCTGTGTGACAAAAGCTACCCAGTAAAATAGAAAATCGTTACCAACCTAATAATTATATTTGAGCACATTTCTGTCTAATACACAAACCTATCTATATAGTTTACGTGCAGAAATTAAGTGCATATCATTGATAGCGCAACTACTTCAGTGGCTCCCAGCCAGAGAAATATTTTACTTGCAAAGTTTCCATATTTTTTGATGACATAAGGGATACTTTTCAATCTCTCTAAATCAAAACAGTTTAAAGATGAATGCTCATTTTGTTTTTAAAAAAACATAAAAAATATTTATAATATTAAAAAAAGGATACGGCATTATTTAAGCTAATGTGGAGAGGAAAGCAGCAGTATAGACTAATGTACAGGGAACATCAATGAAGGCACATAATTTCTGCACGTTAAACATGCTTATTTTATATTTTGATTTAAGTATTTTATAACTACTACACAGCTACACGTTGTTAATAAAACTTCAGCAATTATTTTCAATGTACTGAAAACTGAATTCATTTTCTTACAGTCATTCTTTTTTATTTGCCTTATTATAATACCTGTCTATTTTAACTCACACTCATTTCTTTGTTTAAATTTTTATTAAATTATCAAATATAGAGCTGATTTTTTTGAATAAAATGTTTATATGATTAAATGTTGATTTATGGTAGTGTGAAGAATAAAGGGAGAAAATCAAGTCAACCGTGCAAAAAACGACAGTAATTGGTCCCTTAAGTAATTTTTGAGATTTATAGACACTATGAAATCCCCTACAGAAGGACCCTATTTCCGAAGTTAAAAACAAAGTTCGTATAATTTTATCTTGTGCTATACTTTTCGGATTAGGGGTACTCTGCAGGGAACTTAATGGTGCCTACATATCTCAAAAATTACCTGAGGGTCCGCTAAGTAGACATGCCGATCATGATATGCAAGGTTGGACCCCTTATCCTCCGAATTATCGTGTTACCCAACATGTTTTACATGTGTACGTCTTATGTCTATAAAGGCAAGGTAAGTTATAAATAAGTTACTACACAACCACATGATGACAATCAAACTTTTTGTAAGTTTTCGTTTTCTAAGTTTAACAACTAAAGTTTTAAGTACTCTCGTAATTTTATTAAATCAAACATCTAAAAAAAGTAAAAAAGACATCTAAAACTCAAAACAGAACGCGACATTTTTTGGTGCAGGTCTCAACCTCGCTTCAGTTTGAGCACCATTAAGCTGATGGTAAGAAATAGAACGATCCACACAATGGTCGAAATAAATCCGAGGTACACGTCTGGTTCTACCAAAGACCATCCCCTTGTCATCATGGATCTCAGTGCGGTGGTAGCCAAAGTCAAGGGCAAAAACGTCGATATATATCTTAAAACAGTGGGCATGCCTTCAATGGGCCAAATGACCCCACTTAGCAGTAAGGTTGGGTAAAAGCTACCCAGCGCCAACTGGATTGCGTTTCTTTCCAATTCGCAAATGGCCGAGATGACAAATCCGAAGCACATACCGCAAAGGCCTTGCAAGATAGTGAGAAGAACGATCATGAGGATATTTCCTTTGCTTTCTACTTCGAAGACGTTGATCATGAAGATGAGCACAAGGGCCGTTTGTCCACACATGACGACGAACTGAGTGGCTACGTGCGAGAACAGGACTTCTCCGGGTGTTACTCCCGCCACCCACGATCTGTCCAGGAGGCCTTCCATTCTTTCAATGATGAGGGCGGACGAGGTCAGGGCTACTGCCAAGAAGAAGACGATCCTGAAAAAAAAGAACAGTTTGGTAACTCTCAAATTAAAAAAAAACTACAACCAGCCTAGCCTTTTTTTATAGTTTCTTAATCTTTTCCATAGTGCCCAGGAAAAATTTCTCATTCAATTTTTTTTAAATTTTTATTTCATTAAAAAAAAGCTTTGGTGCTGTATGTTCAACATATCATTGGCGTTATGATATTCCTGTCCAAGGCTTTTTACTCAGTAAAAGAATTTGAATCTTTTTTGGAAAATCAATAAGTTCCACTGTGTCTTTTTATTACTAATGGTCCCAGGATCAAGATATATTTAAGTGTCAATTTGTACATCTTGTTAATTTTTGCTTGATGTTTTTGGCGTCTTATAAATAATTTAACAAAATCTGTATTGTTAAATTGTTTGTTGTATTTATTATTATTATTTTTATTTTTAATAACTCTTGTTTAATTGTCTTCTGCTTACTTTTTTTAAATTTATTTTAACTAAATGTGTTTTTCAACACAGGTTTATTTATTGTACAATTATTTTATTTGTTTTCATTTCTTTGTAAACTTGACATCGTCTGTACTATTTACACAATAGTTTTTTTTTTTTGAGGCAATAAACGATTTTGATTTTGGTTTATTTTTATATTTTCCTACTTAAACGACAAAAAAATTGGCACCTTAGCAAAGAAGATAAAGGATCAATAATTGTTAATTTCTAAGTGTTTCTGTTCTATTACATTTTTAGATTCAGGTGTTGTCATATATATCGCAAAGCATTTTAGAGAAAATTTCGAATTTTCTGTTTTGTCATCTGTGAGTGATAATTAAAAAATCTAGAAAAGTAGTTTCAACCGATTGAGTGGTTTTGTGCATATGATTTTTATTTTATCATTTTTATCCAAGAAAACAGGCAAAAATTACAATTGTTTAAAGGGTAAATTGTGTAAGACATAAGGTAGTCTTAACTTCTTCTAAACAAAGTTCTTTGCAGTCTTTAAAATTACCAAAATACATGTCCTATTTTAAAGCAACTTATGGTAAAGCCATGATGATAATTTCAGGATTAAAATATTTTAGCATAATTTAAGGGGTTTTTCACATTTTTATGTCAGGATTTTGCTCACATTTTAAAGCTTTTTTTTAAATCTTTCGATATCTAGAATAAAACACTCAAGTTTTCGCTCTGTTTTTAGAGCTCAAAAGAGTACTGCCAAAAAACTTTTTTCTCTGTTAAAATGAAAAATACTTGAGAGAAAAGGCAGAATTTTAGAGTGAAGTGCAAAAATATTTAAGGTAACTAAATTATTTTCAAGGTCATCATGGCTTTACCATTACCACATCTAAACATATTTTTAGGGGTATTTAACAAAAACATTTTACACTTTATTATGACCGTACGATTAAAATATTTATATATATATTATAAAGTGGGAAAATAAAAATCATATGCACAGATTACAGATGATAAAACAGAAAATTCAAAATTTTGGTAAAAAATGGAGTTAAGTTATCTTTATCTTTTGCTAAAATTTGACCATAAAATGTGACTAAAATTATGGCTTAAAAATGAAAAAGCCTACAAAAAAATCGGATAAACAAAAACTTTACCGCTTAAAATATGCTAAAATATTTTAGTCCCTAAATTACGAAGAAAGAAGGAAAAATATACTATGAAAAAAATTGACAATTTCAATATCAAAATAAACAAATTCACCGGAAGCGCATTTTCTCCTTGTCAAGTGGAGGAGAACTTTGATTTCCCGAGAGCTGCTTCTCCCCGTGAACTTCTTGTTTTTTAAGAGAATACGGATTTTTTATATTTCGGCATATTTTCACTCAAAGTTCTCTTTCCGAATATGTAAGAATAAGCGTCCAGGAGACCTCGTTAATCCTTAAAACCTTAGACACAAAATCAAATAACGTTTTTAAAGTTAAGGGTGAATTTGAATAAAAAATGCGCTCCTTCCAATTACTTAATCTAAAAAAATGTTAATAAAATTGGTTCAAATTTTGTACGGTGTAAGTTTAAAGAATAATTTTAAGTTTTTTACATAATTTTACGTATCCAAAAAATGTGTAATTCACGGTAAAAATTATTGATTACTTTAAAAAACTAAATAAAACCAAGACATGTACACTTCCGGCCACATAAAATGCGTACGCCGATTTTATATAGTGTATTATGGGCCTCGCAACTCAATCAACTTTTAGATATTTCAAATTAACAAAAAATGTCACCGTCAGGTTTTGTTGTTGTTATACGCTTGTATTTAAAAATGCCCCAATTAAACAAATTCGAAAAAGCCCAAATTTTGGAAAAATAGACAGTGGTTGGTCAGTTCGAAGAGTAGCGACCCATTATAAACGAAACAAGTCAACAATTGTAAGAATAAGAAGAAAGTATCAAGAAGAAGGAACTGTTAGACGAAGGTGAGGCACTGCAGGCTTGACGTCAGTACGGTTCAGCAGAATCAGCAACTCATTGACTTTCTTGCAGACCGGCCATTTGCGAGAGGACATGGGGTTATTTTTAGAATCCATGGAAGACTTACTTAGTTGAGAACGGTGTTGTTTACTTAAGTTTAGTTGGGTTACAGTGGTTCCAGCAAAACAACATCGAGGTTTCGCCATGGCCGGCAAAAACTCCTGACGCCAATCCCATGGAAAATGTGTGGGGCCTTCTAGCAAAAAAGTTAACAGGAATGAATATTGTTCCCAGAAATTCCAACCACTTAATGCAGTGGCGTAGCCAGAAACTGGCTCTGGGGGGGGGGAGTTTTGAGTAGTTTAAAAGGCTATAATTTTTAAAAAATGATGGAAGAAGCGCCGCAAAAAAAAAAGAAATAGCAGCGCACAATTGGTCTTGTTTCGTCCATAATTAGCTTCAAGAATAAGTTTCTATAATAAAATGTTGAATGTAGCTATGGTCTACTTATTTTTGTTAGTCAAAAGTATCTAACCTGTAATTCGAAAATGTCAAAGTCATTAAAATAAGCAATGCAATTGCAAAACTTAAAACATTTTATGTGGTCGGAAGTGTATGTATTTTTGAAAAACTACGCGAATGGTCTGTGGGGGATACCAGAAGCCTCCGCTGTGCAAAATTTTGTTAATAAGCAAACGAACTTTTTTTAGTATTCAAATTTCCTCTTAAGCCCCCACACCAAGCCATTTTTTCCTTACGCCGCATAGGAAATGTTTTTCACATTTAAAAGTGACGAAACTTTATGAAGTAAAATTGAATTGAAACTTGAACTTTAAGTTAATTATTTATTCGTTTTATTTCCCAACTCTCAAACTTATTACTCGGAAAAGCTTGGTAAATAATAAAGGCACTTTTTGTTTTTTAGGTTTTTTTCGTTAAATAATAATTTTATTTTTAAAAATTCAAGATTGATAATCAAAGCAACTGCGTAGTTTTCAGAGGCTTGAAAGAGAGGCTACTGGAATCATATTTTTTTTAATTTTCACTAAAAAGGATTTATTTGGGTCTGTCTGTAACACGATTACTCAAAAATCGCTTGACCGAGTTTTATAAAATTTGGAACAACAATTCTTTTTCACCAGACGCAGAGCTGATTAGTTTTTTATTGGGGTGGGGGTTGGCAAGAGGGTAGGGGGGTATTAAAATTTTTAAAAAGTTGTAACGCACGGACCGTAGCAGCTAGCGACACGCGGTTTTGATATTAAGATAGATAATTGCATGTTCAACCATGGCGCGATTTTTTAGATATAAGGAAGATAACGTTGGTTGGGTATAATTTAGAGAAACTACCACACAGAAGGGTAAAAAACAAGACATAAAAATATCTATTTGTTCCAAAAACGGACAAAAAGTTTAAAATTATTTTTAATAGCTATAAATATACGAATATTTACAACGAAAAACGCGGGGCGTATGAACGATGCAAGTTCTGTTTTATATTACATAATATTTTTAAATCGTTATATACAGGGTGCGCCTTTAAGGAAGGCTTTTGAATTGATCTCGGAAACTACTTGCTGCTGTTGGACTTCGGGGGAAAAAACTTTTATGATAAAATCGGATCCTACGAAATCACCAAAACATTTTTCTTTTTCTGATTGCTCCCTAGGGGTCAAGAATCATATCTTCCAATTCAAAAAACACATTTTATGTCGAAATAGTATGAGCAACATGTATAAAGAATACTAAAACCGTAATACATAAAAAATTTTACATAATTTACCCCCTTACGTATGACAAAATTGAATTTTTTATTTAGAAGTCAATGACTTTAATGTTTGTAAGTAAATTTATTTTTTTTCTTTGTGAAATTTACTAAAAAGAGCCAAAAAAATGCAAATCTTTTTGATTATCTATACAAATTTATGTTTAAGCCGACATTTATGAAAATTACCAAAGATAAGACCTAGATTTCTCTCAAATTCTACACAGAAACATGTCAATTTCTATACTCGAATTTATCGAAGGCTCTTGAGTTATCAATTTTGTAAAATCGGCAAGTTAAAATTTTATTTAGTTTAAGACATTTTTTTTTACTTATTACTCAATGTTAAATTAATTAGCAGAGAGGATTTTCAAAACATTTTTAATTGGTTACATTTTTAGTTTTTATTTGTTTATTTGCACATCATTTTAGTGGTCAATAAGTATAGGGTTTGCTGGTAATTTTCAAAAATTTTCAGAGAGCAAAAAACTTAAATATCTATAAAAAATAAAAAATATTGTATTTTTCGTTTTGTTTTTTTAGTAAACTTCAAACAGAAAAAAAGTAAGTTTACCTAAAACATAAGAGTTATATAATTTTAAATAAAAAGTGACATTTTGTGTCTCTTCACGTAAGGTGGTAGATAGGGGTACACGTGGGAAATCCATGTAGTGTAGAATTTCTCAAGGATTACGATGATGATATTTTTATGCATGTTATTTATACTATTTCGACATAAAATGGGCTTTTTTAGAACGGATTTGTGATTGGTGTCCCCTTGGAGGCAACCAGAAAAAAAAATATTTTAGTGAACTCGTAGGACTCGACTCTTTTGCAAAAGTCCTAGCGTAAGTAGTTTTCGAGATAATTTCGGAAGCCATCTTTAACGTGACACTTTGTATATTATTTTTTTTTAGTAATAGAAAATAAAACATAAAATAAAATAAAAGATGTAAAAACTACAAAACCGATTTTGATAGGAGTTCACTGCTGGATTCCTTTGGGTGCTGGGCAGGACCTTGGCTTTACTTCATAAAAATCGGTTCACGGGAACAAGAGTTATGATCATTTAAAGAAAAAACGCTTCTGCTAGTCATAATAAAGCTCTAGATGAACCATTTCTGTATGCTGAATATTTTTTTAGAATTTTTCGTATTGCTTAGAATTGTTGTCGGACAATATAAGTATTTCTTATTTAATTTTATATTGTATTATTTACTGTATAAACCCCCTAAGTATTTTCAAATACTTACGTTAAAATTACTCCAGGAGCCACAAAGTCCGTAAAAGATGGCTGATTCGATCCATAAATGGGCTCCTTAAAGGAAATGGGAATTTCCGCCAGTTGTGTGTTTTGGTCACAATCTCGGAGGAGGTCCTTGGTGAAGTTTTGATAGGTCAGTTGTAAATCTCGTTGTAAGATTATTCCAATTTGTTGATCTGAAAAGAAGTACAAATTTAAAATAGACAAGACCCACATGATATCACAGGTGATGATACAGATTTTTAATTTAAGGTTACTTTTCTTTAGTATTATATATAACGTGAAAAAAGTTAAAAATTTTACTCAAATTTTAGGCGCTATAAAAATTTTGACTGGTACAATTTTAGTTCTTCCATATTTTAGAACATAGATTCCACCCGAACCCAGTTTGCGACGCTATAACGTTTTGGTTGTTATTATTTTAGTTAAATTTGAGGCAATTATTACCAGTTAAATAAAAAAAGTGTAGAAAATTGTATTTTTAGTAATTTTTTTTAAGCTTTCGACTGCGGCGTGTTTATGACAACATTGTGCCAACGGTTCCTCCTGGGCGTGTATTCTTGAACAGGGAGCGGCATAGATCTATGACGAATGATCACATGGGACGAAAAACGTTATATTCTTGAGTGATGATCCGATCTTACGGATCTCATAAAAATCATACGTTCCCGATCGCATGGTCCAAAACCGGGAAACAGCGTCGAATCTAGTGACGCTTGTGCAGAGGTTTTTTTTTAATGTTTTGCTTCCTAAACTACTTTTCATGCGTGGGAGGTGATAGATCTCATGCGATAGATCCGATCGCACGAGAAAGCGACCGGATCGTATAACTTTGAAGAATATACGTCCTGGCAGCTAATCCAACCCACTTTTACAAAAAGGTATAAAATAATATAATTATGAGATACTATAATGGCCTAAATGTCGCAAAATGTGTAACAATAAAAACAAAGAAAATAATGTAAAAATGAGGATTGGCCATTGCATTTTTTCCAGGCTAATAGTGTAGGGGGATATGTCGATAATTTCTATCCCGTGGGATTTTTTATGAAGGAGTTTTGTGACTATGTAGGATTGATAGATCTTTAGTCACACAATTAAGTGTTACCGCATCCGTGTAGAAGGGGTTCATATGACGACATCTTTCAAGATGGTGGCCAAAAATAATAAAAAATACAACTTTCTCAACCGGGGAATGATTATACTCGTTTCCATATAATGCGAGAACGAGTATTCCAAAAAATTTACTTTTCAGGTCATCCGACCTTAAATGACCTTGAAAATCGCAAAAAAACAAGATTTTTGCTATTTTCTATTCAAAAAATCTTAAGAATTCGACGTTTTGTCAGATCAACTTCAAATGTACCTTAAACTATTAGGCAAGTATGCCAAATTGGGTCCTTAGAATCTGATGCAGTTTGAAGCTTCATGACCTTGAAAAATACCCCAGCAAAATTAACAAATTGCAAAAGAAACATACTGAAGGGCGCTATTGATCAATTATTAAAGCCAAGAGAAATAAACTAGGTAACAAAGATAAAAAGGTGAAGTCCAAAAATTTTGTTAAAAAACATTTTGTTCAGCTCTGACGCGTTTCAATATAGCGGCTGATATCTCAAAATAGAGACCGATAACCACATTTTATTTTATTCAAATGCCGGATATGAAATTAACGTCCTAGCCATAAATAAACACTTAATTTGAAACCTCTCTACCATTTCTTTTGATCTGGCGTGCCAAATGTTTATGCTATACCCCGGTAAAAATGACCTATATGCCTGTTGTTTTTACTTTCGGAACTGTGAATTTTATGTTCTACTGACTTGTCTAGCTAACAAAGTCATTTAAATTACCTATAAAAGAGTTAACAGAAGTTAGATATACATTACCCTATTCTGGACCAGGTGTTTTAGATGCCATTTTCCAAAATGGCGGTCGAAAAATCATAGTAAGCGGGATATGTCAACAAGAATTGATGGCCACCTTGTCATTTTTACTTTTTTACGAAATTGGATAAAATAAAATGTGGTTATAAGTCGCCATTTTGATATATCAGCCGCCTTATTGAAACACGTCATAGCTGAACAAAATTTTTTTAAACAAAATTGTTAGACTTGACCTTCTTATCTTTGTTGCCAAATTTGGTTCTCTTCGCTTGAATAGTTGATGAATAGCGCCTTTTAGTATGTTATTTTTGCAATTTGTTAATTTTACTGGGGTATTTTTCAAGGTCATGAAGCTTCAAACTGCATCAAACTCTAAGGATCGAATTTGGCATACATGCCTAATAGTTTGAGGTTCATTTGAAATTGGTCTGACAAAACGTCGAATTATTAAGATTTTTTGAAGAGAAAATGCCAAAAATCTTGTTTTTTGCGATTTTCAAGGTCACTTAATGTCGGATGACCTTAAATGTAAATTTTTTGGAATCCTCGTCCTCGAATTATATGGAAACGAGTATAATCATTCACCGTTTGCGAAAGTTGTATTTTTTATAATTTCTGGCCAACATCTTGAAAGATGGTGAAATGGTAAACCGAAAAAAACCGGACAAATTGTTTTTTGGTGTAACTTTACCAATTTCAATTTAAAAAAAACTGTATTGATAAGACAAATAAGCCTTCTGAAAAAAAACTTTCGCATTGTCTCCATATTTAAGAGCATCCAATCCAAGTTTGAAAAAAGGTGCGCATAAAATCAAATGCGCACCTTTTTTCAAACTTGTTTTTTTATTTAGGTAGAAATGTTATTTTTCAGCATACAAAACAAAGTATAACAAAAATGGGTTTAAAACAGGTTGGCATTTGATTTCATCCGTCATATTGGATCTAAAGCAAAGCGAATGTTTGTTTCAAAAAGGCTTATTTTTTATTGGTAAAGTTGTAGCAAAAAAAATTGTCTCAAAAATAAATAAATTAAAATAGGACAGGGCCGTACCAAAAAAAAAATTTTGTTATCAAAAAAACTTTAAAAAAAACCGAATTATAAAGTCAAATATTTTGGTCTGTATATATAACTTTTTGATCCTGCTGATGGTATCTACGAAACGAAACCTCGGATTAAAATTTCGAAAATGTCATTGTGTTTTTCTATAAAGGTTGTCACAGACATGTTTTTACAAAACTCAGTTTTCCCTGAAATTAAGGGTTTGGTAATTCCGAACATTTTTCAACTTAACTTTGCCCTGTAGCTCAGAAACTACAAGGGACAGAATAAATCTATTAATACAATTTTTTTAAAGATCAAAAAAGTAAGATAAGATGTCGAAAATGGGACACCCGATACATTTTTTCAGCGCTCACTAACAAAACATCAGGGTAGGTGCGTTAGCTTTCCTGTCTGAGAAAATTCATCGAAGAATTTTCGGGATATGGATACGTATTTGAAATGACCAAAATTCACACAGGGACTTGACTAACGATGGATATGCGAAACCCCCCTATTAATTTTTGATGAGTCATTCTGTATATAGGATATCAGGTGGGTTCTAATTAAAATACTTATGTACTCATTAATAAAACCATAATATTATAAATTGGTACACGACAAATTGTGTTTTTTTAGCAATTAAAAAAGTCGTTTACAAATTTATTACCATTGAATTCGCCCTCTTGTTATTTGTGAAAAATAAAAACGAGGACAACGGTCAAATTTAGTTAAATTAACATAAATAAATAAATTTTAAATTTTGCCAAATACATTTAAATAACACGTAAATTATATTTTATGTTCCTGCGGTAGATCTGCGGTTTTAAATTAATTAAAGGCACGTGTAAAAAATATTTTTATAAAACACACCCATAATATTGTATTTTCTTTATTTAAGAAAAAATACATTTTAACCGATTTATCAAGAATTCCTAAATTTCGGTGGAGAGTTACCCAATTAAAACAGAATGGAAATAAAACCAGTTTTTAAAACATTTTGGCTGATGGATTATTCCTTTGACTTAATATTTAAATTTTAAATACAATTGAATATTTCTGAAGCCGATTAAAACTACATATCTAATATTTTTTGTAAAGCGAAACGATATACTAAAACGCAGATAAATTGTCACAAACTATATAAAAAAATGCAAAGTTAAATGGATCCTCTATTTAAAAATGAAAACTAATAAATAAGATAGTCCCAGACAGCATCACTGATCCCAGGGACGTACATGTTTTGTTCATTTTACGTCTGTACTTCCCGGGACCTACTAGGTACGTACAATGTACGTACAAAAGTGTGCGTAAAATGTACGTACAGCCAGAAATGTATATTTACCTTGTTTTTAGATCTTTTTCGTACGTACAGCCAGAAACGCATCTTTACATTATATTTAGATCTTTTTTTATAGGTACGTTTTTAATTGTGATATTCTAGACATGAGCAAAATTTTGTACCTGATAAAGCAGTTGTGTTTTTCTTTCTCACAAGCAGGAGACAAGTTTTCAACCTATCCCCACAACAAGTCATAAAATGGCAAAAAGATTAAAAAAATATACTTTTAGCTCTGCAAACGACTTTCTCTGACGTCACAACAGTACATTATAAACCTAGGGACTAAAGTGCTACTTTTAGTCCCGCGGCGAAAGGTTTATAGCCCAAACTTAGGGAGGGCTACAAGAAAGGGTGCTAAGGATGAAATCTTGGCCAAGAGCAAGTGCTGTTTGGCTTGAATCCAGGGATATTTTTTTTTAATTTACTTCTAATCCCTAGGCTGAGGGATTAAGTTTTATTTAAATCCCTTAAGGATTATTTTTTTTAATAGCTCAGGGATTAAAAGTGCTGCTTTAGTCCTTAAAAGGAGGCATTAAACGTACCTATTTAAACCCTTAAGTGCATAAAAAGTCTTTAATCCCTCCCCTCTCCGTTTTTATTATGGTGGGACGTCAAACCCATTGAATCATATTTGGCTACGGTTTTGAATGATAAACAGAAAAAAAAAAACAAGAAAAATTGATTGTTACACATTAAAAAATACCTGAAAATAAAAGAATATTTTTTGTGATCGGGTTGGAAGGGTCTAAAGTACATTCCATTTTTATTTAGACAGAGCGTAACTGCAATGACTCACAGGACAAACCCAGATTTTTAAGTTGCCAAAATCACACTCCCCTGGATTCCGAATTACCTCCGCACAAATGCACCACAGTGAAACAACATGATGCCAAACATACTTTATGAATGAAAAATGAATATGCCTATTGAAATGGCTATGATATTCGTTTTTGTTTGTATACCGAACATAACAGAAAAAACGCGATGCCAGACACAATATGCCTGAGAGAGACGGAAGGACCCAGACTGGTGAGCAAAGTCACCCAAAAAATAATAAATTCAAATTCAATTTAGACGTTTAAACAGGATCGGCTTTTAATTTTGCGTATTTTTTTTTACATAGCTTTTGCCTTGTTTGCTGTGGATCCTTGCTTTTTCAACTACTTTTCAATGAGCTGGAAACTTAGTAGGTGTTTAGTGTTCTGGTGAGAATCAAATTAAAAAAAAATAATGGAAAAAAGGTTCCTCAAAATTTAACTTTATACTCATAGGTACACCCCCCAGTCACTTTATACATCAGACTAAAATATCAAAAAATCTATGTCAATCGGGCTTGACTTGGTTGACACATTAATAAATATATCTTTTGTCCGAACTGTTTTGAATATGCAATGGATCATGTTTTTTCTTGTTCATTACCAAAAATAACATTTCTCTCATATCTACCCGAATCATTTGTATATGATGATAAATAATAATAATAAATAAGTTTATTTATCAGCAATAAAAATCAACAATAATAATATCAAAAATATTTCCTGAATAAAGATAAATAAACAGTAAACTCTGAAGCAGTTAACGCACCGCTTGTTAGAGCTACAAAAAAGTCGTTTTTTTTTTAATTACAGTTTGGTCACAATTTGTCACAATCGGTGTTATAGTTAGGCATTTTTCATTACTTTAGACTAATTGGTATATTAGTATTTTAATACCCATCCTTTGCTAGGAACTCCATCCTCGGGGATCGACAATCAGACTTATGATGCTGGAGTGGTTTTGCCAAAACTGTCCACTGGATATCCATTGGAACAAATATATCCAGTGTACTAAGAAAATTAGACCAACGAATGTATATTGTAATTAAATAACAGTGAGCCATAAAGATACTTTTCGGGTAGCCAATGGATAACTTTTGGTCCGAATTTCGGACTGGACACTGGATAACTATTGGATTTAGTATAGTGGTACAATAGTCAAAATATTGAAACTTTTGAACTTTTTTGGGATGTCCAAGAGCCGTCCAACGTTCCGACAATTGTACTATCTAATGGATATGCCTTGGACAAAATTTCTTACAGATTTGGTTGTCCAATGGACTGCTGCATTGTCCAGAAATCTCTCTCCACTGGACATCCTTGGAGTTGTGCTGTCTGGGTCCATTCCAAGTTGAGCCGGACCAATTTTTTGGCACTGACATTGACATATCTATTTAGTTTCTTTGTATATGTCATTCGCCATGTTGAAATTGGTACGGAGAATTTGGAACAAACAGTAGGTACTTACTTGACATATCCAGCCAAACTCGAATTTCGCTCTGGTCCAGCGAATCTTCATCCACATCTTTACCAAGGGCCGTCCGCGCCACTAAAGCATCTGTAAAGTTGTCAGTGAAGTACATGGCACCCCACGCTTCCCCCCTATTGACCGCCATCTTGGCAGATTCGACGTCCGGATAGTAGACTTTCGTTATCGAACTCGTATTGACCGCCTTTATGTATCGACAACTCAGATTGCTAAACTTACAGCCTTCTTCGAACATACAGTCCGAGTACGTCCTGAAAATTACACAAAAAATTATTAGTCGGGTTGGTCAAGTTGCTTATAAAAACAGGTATGAGCCATAATAACCGTTTTAGGCTTTTAGGTCGCAGTGGAACGTGCATCATTGCACCACTCATAAGAAACCTTACCTAACCTAAGTTGCAAAACTTTTATTTTGTTTAACCGTTGTAAGATGGCCATCCTAATGCTATAGTGAACGACCTACATTTTTCCCTACTCTCAGGCTTTTGTGATATGCTATGGTTGATCATTACAAAAGCTGAGGGTCGGAAAAAATACACTAGGCAACAAATTTTTTTTTAAGGTCGTGGGTAAAAATAGAATTTTTCGATTGTTTATGACTGAAATAGCGCCAAAATGTTTTTTTTTTAAATCTACCTTTGTCATGAATAAAAAATATTACCACAATATTTTAGTGCCATTTATTGCATAGACATGCCATTTCAGAATTTTTGTATGACATTGTTTTTAACTAATAATTCGGGTTTTCATAACCTACCATATCTCTACATATTATAAGAAATCTATACTTAATGATTACTATAATATTTAATCTATTGAACTTACACCTAATTAAAATAATGACAAATTAAACTAATCACTTTTCTTATGACTTTTTCTCTTATACACAGCCTCTGGTTCCCTTCGCCAAAGCATATAAAAGTAATCCGCTAACATTGAAATATTCCACTTTTGATGGTATATTTTTTCTATATTTGCAATTCCTTGATGAAAGCGTTCTCCATATTCGTCATTCACATGTCCACAGTTTAAGGGAAGTTGTCTAAGTGAGAGTGCAGAAAGTGTATTTTTTATCCCATATTTTTATATGATTGTAGAAGAATTTGAACACCATTATTCTAAAGCACAGCGTTCCGAATCCACGAGATGCCATCCTTTTTGGCGTCCCACAAAAATTCCCTTTAATCTTTGCTTCAGGCAGGAAGACCTTCATTCGTAGTTTTGTATGTAACGGCGAATATTTCATATGATGGACATACCACGGAAAATATTTTAAGCTATGGATTTGCATCGAGCAGGTCAAAATTTATAAAACTGAGTAAATGTTTCAAGGAGCAAAACTGTGCTACTTATTTGTGTTAGACAACAAAACAAGCAATATTTTTTAAGAAGGGAAAAAGTTCCGGTAAACTTTTTTAGTAAATGTAGTATAGTAAATGCCCCAAGAAAAATTTAAAAAACGTTTAGTCCATTTCTTCCAGAATTTTTTTCATTGGTAAACAAAAGCCCTGGTTTTGTTATTTGGAGACAGTCTGCCTCTTTAGAAAAACTTTTAAACAACACTACTTTTATAAGTTTGTTTGAAAGTTTGAGACAATGATGTATTTGTAATTAACTCTGTGTTTCGGACTTCCATTGTCTATATTTTATTTATACACGACGTTTCGATCAGTATAATCTCTGATCGTCTTCAGGTGCAAACTACAAGCTATTCCTAAGGCTACGTACTTATATACTATGGGAAATCACTCAACCTTGAAGTTTAAGAAGTTGGCTCCCCCCAAAGAGGGGCTTCAAAATATTTGGAATTTCAACACTTGGTTTACGGAAACACCCTGATTCTGCCCAATAAAGGCAGCTTCAAGGAATTTTCATTTCTTCCAGTGTGACTCCTTGTGCAAAACCTTTGCTTCTGTCCACTTCATTCGGTGTTGTTTTGACCATGCGAGTTTGGCAGATGTTTTTTAAGCCTAACAGATAGTGGTCTTTTGGTTTCACCTATGTATTATTATGTTTGTTCTCCGGTTTTGTTTTACTTAGAAGGCTTCGAATTGTATTATTAGATTTAAAAGCTGTTTTAATATTAAAGTTGTTCGCTACTCTTCGAATCTTTTCTTTACAGACTCCCCAAAATTGACAACGTCCAATCACAAGTTTCAGAAATTCTCCAACAAGCAATCTCTCTAAATTCCTTTTAAAGTTATTCAACCTCTTGTAGGCAAGACCGCTTGATTTGTAGAAAATTCCAACCATTTTGTTAATATTCTTAAAACTTTTGTTTTAGGACCCGAGGATAGATTTGTCAGTTTTGATGTCGAAAGTCTATAAACCAATGTCCCGATAAAGGAATCGCTAGATATTATTAGACAGAGACTGGTTGATGACGAATCCCTTCGTGAACGTACAAGTCTGCCGCTGGAGAGAGTGATGGAGTTTTTGGAGTGCTGTCTACATAACTCTTTGTTTCAGGTGAAAGATAGGTTTCATACTCAGAATGGCGGTCTGCCAATGGGTTCATCGCTTTTGCCAGTGGTGGCCAATATTTACATGGAGTGGTTTGAATCACACGCGGTTGATACCGCAACCTATAAACCTAAGCTCTGGCTAAGATATGTTGATGATTCTTTTATTCTCTGGACCGGGAATGACCATCAAATTTCAGAATTTCTTTAGCATCTAAATAACATAAGATCCACCATTGAATTTATAATGGAGATGGAGCAAAATTGTCAAATTCCTTTTCTTAATATGCTTGTCAAACGAGTAGAAAGCGACATCAGAACAACAGTCTATCGAAAACCCACTCACACAGGACAATATCTAAATCAAGTTTCAAATCATTCTGCTACAACCAAACGAGGCATAATAAGAACTTTGTAAAATAGAGCCGTTCAAATTTGTAACAATTCTCATGACTTGGAAGTCGAAATAAGAAACAATAAGAAGGATTTGCAGCATAATGGTTACAGCCTTAAACTTATAACAGATACTATTTCTAAATTTCAGCAAGCAGGACAGAAATTACAAGACCAAAACCAGGCAAATGCATTCCTTATAATTCCATACATTAAAGGAGTATTTAAAGATTCGAAGAGTAACAACTTTAATATTAAAACAGCTTTTAAATCTAATAATAAAATTCGAAGCCAAGTTCCTTGTGAGTGTGGTGAATCATACATAGGTGAAATAAAAAGACCACTATCTGTTCGGCTTAAAGAACATCAGACAAATACGCAAAGAGGTGAAACGACGAAATCAGGAATCGCCAAACACGCATGGTCAAAACAACACCGAATGAAGTGGACAGAAGCAAAGCTTTTGCACAAGGAGTCACACTGGAAGAAACGAAAATTCCTTGAAGCTGCCTTTATTGGGCAGAATCAGGGTGTTTTCAGTAAACCAAGTGTTGAAATTCCAAATATTTGAAAGCCCCTCCTTGGGGGGAGCCAACTTCTTAAACTTCAAGATTGAGTGATTTCCCATAGTATATAAGTACGTAGCTTTAGGAATAGATTGTAGTTTGCACCTGAAGATGATCAGAGATTTTACTAATCGAAACGTCGTGTATAAATAAAATATAGACAATGGAAGTCCGGAACACAGAGTTAATTTCAATATTGTGCTTTCCTTCGCATGTCTCACACTATTAAACGAAGATTTACCTAATCTTAGACAATCAATGCCCATAGGCTCAATATTCGGTTTGCATGAGAGATCAAAGGCTCATCAAAAACATTTAAATTGAAATCATACTCCGTATCCGAAAACTATTCCTCCTCTAAGTTTAGGTCTAAAAGCAAAGGAGGAACAGAATTATCATCCTCATAACCTGTCGAACGTCCCTTTATTTGCGGCGAAACTGCTGATATTTATGAGTGTTAAAGCTGCAAGAAAAGTAAAGGGCGGCGCATGCCTCCAGACATATTCAGCTAAATATCCATCTATACTGGAGGCTTTTGGGGTTTTCAAAAATGATGGCAAAAGGGTAGATGGAAAAAGGAAGATCCCATGAAAACAAGGAAAGCAGTTGATCTGGGATGCCACTTGTTGCCATACTTTGGCAAAATCATAAATTAGTAAACTGCTTTGCTATCTTCGTCCATTTTCTGGAGAGACGCTTGGTTCTTTGGGTGAGGAAGCTAGGAGACTGGTCTCGGAAATCAGTCCCAAAACTGGGGTATATAGAGTTTGTAGGTTCATTTTATTTATTTGTATTTTTAATTATTTTATTTTACTTGTTATAAAAATCGTGTTTTTGAAGGGATTTTTGATTAATAAGAAACAAAATAGATACTTGCTACTTACTTATTAATATATGGGACTTCTTGATTCACAATCGCCACCTTTAATGCTTTAGGATCTCCCCCGATGGCCAGACAAAAGAGTATAACTTGCATAATGGGTAAACCAAATATGAACAGCATCACCCCCACGTTTCGCCACATCTTCAAAAAGTTTTTGACCAGTAGTGCCTTAATTTTTCCCACCGTGGTCCAGTCTGAACAGCTGCCGCAGTCTTCACATGTTTCTTGGAATCCGCTTTTGGCTGAAGAGGATTTGGCACCTAACTTAAATTTAGAAAAGGTGTTTATTATTAAAAGGTAAGTTTGTGTTGAGATGATTATTGTTTATTTTATTTCCGGATTCTTTAAACGCGGGTTAGAATTTGGTTTTTATATAAAAATATCCAAAAACCCGTCAACTGAGATTTTTAATTTTTATGTCGTTTTGTTTACGAGTTATGGCAAAAACATATATTTTTTAAAAGGGACACCCTGTATAGTTTGACATTTTTGAATTCTAAAAAAAATGTCTTTTTGACAATACCACACACCAATTCCATTTCAATCAGTCTTGAACAAATATACTGTGATAACTTAAATATGTTCCTCTCCCTTGTACAGTTCTTGTGTTAAGTTTAGTCTTTTGTTTTTTTTTCTTTATTCTTCAGTTTAATTTTTATATTTTGATATAGATGACGATTTTTTAATACTTTTATTTGACAGTTATTTTAGATTTATTTGTTTTTTACCCTTAAACTAATGCAATGAACAGTTTGTTTGTTTCTTTTTTATGTTACATACTTGTCCGATATTTTTTCTCTGGGTTGACTAATTAATTTAGGCTTACAAAATTTTGCAATAAATGAAACTTAAAAAGAATGCATTAAATGAAACTAAAAAAATAATAATGATAATAATTATTAGTTAGTTAAGTTTAGACTTAAGTATTAGCTTTGTCAATAAGAGTTAACTTTTCTTGGACAATAAAACATGTTTACTACTACTACTAATACTCTATCTCTTATGGTTTCCAAGATAGAGGCATTTAAACTTGCATGGAATTGTTGTCTATTCCCTGTTTTACGGGAGATATTTGAACGAATATCGAAATTTTCATAGAGATTTAGATAAAAATATTTTGATTATCGTAAAAGATAGATCCTACTGTGTGGCATTGCTGAAGAGAGAATTATTTGCAGATTTCAAAAATTCTAAAATATACAGGGCATGCTACTAAAAAAAAAAATTGCCATACCTCGTAAACTAAATGACATAGACAAAATCCGAGACAGCACGATTAAAGGAAAATAAAAATCTCAGTTGACGTGTTTTTGGATGTTTTTATTCAACCAAATTCTAACCTGCTAGAAGCACCGTTCCGTTTAAATAATCCACCCTGTATAGAAAAGTTTGCAGGTTTCAGTAGCTATTTCGGAACCCTAGACAACCTGTATAACATAAATTTTCATTTTCATTTCATTAACATTTTAAATCGTAAAATATCTCATATGTTAGACATAACACATAAAATATTGAACATAAAGACTCCAATTCAAAGACCCTATCCCAAAGGAAAAATCTATTGGTCATGGGTGAAAATATCGAAAATTTACAATTGGATGGATGTCCCACAAAATTGTTAATCAGCGTGGGCTCATAACAGTAGTTCCACTAGCCATTCTCCCCAAACAAAATTTACATCCATCATCCACTTTGAATTCCAACTTTGAATCACTCACAAATTGGCATCGTTTCGCACTTGTACAGGGTGTGAGATATTTGCGTTTTAAATTTTATTAAAATACATGAGGGTAATTCCATTGTAACGGGTGTTACGTTTTATGTTTTTGACATCCAATTTTATGTGTGATGTTGATAAGTTATTACAAGCAAAACTCGAATTAACTCATGTGGTCTTGACAGATGAAAATCTTTATGCAAAAAAAACTCACTAGGAATCACCAGAACAATGTATTTTAGGGAATCGAATAGATGTAACGGGTGTTATTTTGTTTTTTACGTTTTTTCGACATTGATATGGTTAGGTTTAGTTTTCATAAAAGTTAGCATAGCAAGTAATATATTTTTTGATCTTAGTGTATAGCAGAAAAGGCCACCAAAGAGGTTTACTATATTTTGAGTTTTATTATTTTTTTTTATTATTTCTTTTATTTTCTTTATTCTCAATTTATAACGGATGTTATGATTGAGTGTAACGGGTGTTATATAGTAAATTCGTTTTTATATTGGATTTTTTTTAAAGAATTTTTCGGCCAAGAATAGTAAAAATCAATTGCAGTTGAGGACGTATGCTCTATATAATACACCAAAACTACTTTTATACATTGTTATGTTAGTAAAAAAAATAAATAACTACATGGAAGGAGTAACATAGTAATTTTAGTATTAATTAACGAGAAAAAAAAGTAAGTACTAACATAGTACTAAAAAAGGGTTACAATACTTTAATTTGGGTCCTTGGAAGTTCAGATTTGTAGGTGACTGCTGACAAGATAACATTGGGCCCATCATTTTCAAAATAATGCTTGGATTGTATGTTATCTATGGCTCTGAGACCTTGCCATCTCGTTTCTAAAACGGAGTTGATTTCTTTTATTTGGCTCTCTGGTATATACATAGAATACCAAAAGTTCCCCAGCATTCACTGAGAGGAACTCAAAGCACTCTTTAGGAATATTTAATATTACTTTGTAAAAATACACCAAAAAATTCTATTGAAGAAATTGTGAAATACTTTTAGAATTATCAAAACGTCAATCAAATTACTTACTTACTCGAGCAATTGTTTTATATTATGTCAAACACTGAATTTACACAGCCTGCTATGACTACTTTAGTTTTGCAAGCAGTTTTATTTTGTGGTGACTAACATTTTTTTTTGATACTGTTGAAGCGTATTTCATACTTGTTGTAATGATATAGTTTCGTATAATTTTTGTATTTGCGTGTTTAGTTAGAAACACTTTTTGTATTTTTTTGTAACGGGTGTGACATATAAATAATGATGAGTTCTTACAGTTACAGATCCTAAATGACGTCTTGCATGAATGAAATTTTATATTTATATTTTAGGCACTAACCACTAGTTGCTTTCAATAAATAATTCAATATGATATATCTTAACGTGTAAGCTAAAACTCATTGTAAACAAAATTAAAACTTTCTGCATTATGAGCCTTAAAGCTTTTTTAAAAGATTAAAGTAGAATGCTGAAAGAAAGTACATAAATATAGGCAAAGTTTTGGTTGAACTTATCATTATAAGTTTTCCTCTCTTGATCAAGCTACATTGAATTCAATCGTTTTTTTTCAAGCCTACTAGATTTTTGAGTTTATATTGTTGAAGTAAGGAAATACATTCATGGCCCACTTGGTGGCTTGATCAGTTGGTAATTTCCAATATATTTTCATTTTGACAATTATTAAAACTTTAAACGCAAATATCTAAGGGACTACAAAAGATATTAAAATAGTGTTTGGTATTTTTGTAAAGCTAATTTAAAAAAAAATTGAAAAATGCAAAAATATATAGGGTGTTCTATTTTAAAAAATTGTCTTTATTGCCCAACACTGTATACCAAGAGCAACAAAAAAAAATTGTCATAGCGCTTAAGTTCGTTGCAATTTTCCAAGAAATTTTTGATTTTAGACATACCCTTTATTTTCAATAATAAAAAAGATACTGAGTGTTCCATTTATAAACAAAACTTAAATCATCTGATACGGATTTTTTCTGGCGTATTACTTAATATTTCCAAATACTTATAGGCTTCAAAAAAAAAGTTAAAAAACGTCCAAATCAGTTACATCAACCGAAAAGAATCCAAGAACAAAAGATCAAAAGATCTTGGGTGGAAATAACGTTTTGTTCCTTGTGGGATGCTCATCCAGGTTTGAATTTTCGTTATTTCCACCCAAGATCTTTTGATCTTTTGGTTTTTGGACTTATAGGCTTGTTGTATTTGGTAAGCCAAAGTTAAAAAAGGAAAAAAATAATAAGAAGTTATAATAGTCTTAAGTTGGTAACTCAACCGAAAAAAATCAGTTAGATTGGAGGTTTTTTACTTTCTCTTTTTTAACTTTTTTACTTACAATGAAATGTAGACCCTTAATTAGTGTATGGACTATAGAATAAAATAACTGTATTACAATAACGTCATTTTAAATAGGAACTTACATTGAGATGTCCATTACTATCCGATACGAGTATTTCCTTACTCGCGTGATAATTGAGCCCCACTACGCCATCATCATCCGTCACCGAGTCTTTTTTCGCCCAATTTAAACTAGTACTAATATTGTTGCTAATGTTTAAGTCCTTAACGTTTTTTTTGTTTGGTTGCACTCCACCCCCGCCACCGATCTGTCCCTGTTTTCTGGACAACTTAAGGAACACCTCTTCCAAAGAGGAACAACCGTATATCGACAGGAGTATGCTCGGCGCTTCTTCTGCTAAAAGTTTCCCACTTCTCATTAAACCGATCTGAAAAGAAAAATCTGGTTAAAATGTTAAACTTCCCAAGTAGCATTTTTGGTCAGAACTTGGGTATTATATCTCTGACATAGGATAGGAATCTTTCCCTATGCAAGTTAAATAGGGAATAAGTTACGTAAAAAGTCCTACTATTTTACCTAAGAGGGGACAGGAATGAAATAGATCACAGTTTACATAGTATTAAAAGAACATTTACATGATAAGAATATGCGTCTGATCTCCTTCAAAGGATGTTCTTTACAGTACCTCTTTGGCTACGGACCATTTAAGGATATACTTATCAAAACGTGCATAGGATATGCCAAGAATAAACCATTAAAGAAGAATAGTTTTAGTAAAATTTTTGAATATGCAAACCCTAATAACACGAGTTTTTTCCGGGAACGTTCCTACGACGTCCCACCATAACTTACAGTACGTTCCGGGAACGACTTGTTTGGTCGCCTTACGTTCCGGGAACGTTCGAGGAACTACCGATGTTTCCAAAAACCTTGTTCCGGGAACCTCTCTTGGAACGTTACATAGACGTTATTAAAACGTCCCTGGGACTTGTTTTTGACATCCCCGCCCCCCGGTCTAGTGACGACTCTTACCGGACCTTTGAAAGGTGAATTTACTATTTAGAGAAATTATGCTATGACGTCATCCTGCTTTGAACAAAGGATTTTTTCTATCAAATTGTTGATAAAGTTAGCTTGAACTTTAATCTTAAGTCCCTCAACGTTTTATTTGAAACGTTCTGGAACTGACTGGAACGTTCACAGGACGAACATTTTAAAGTTCATATTTTTCCGCCAAATTGTGTACCAATATGGGTCGTTCCGTTTGGAACGTTACCTAGAACGCTGCTGGGAATGTTCCTAGCACATACTATTTGAGTCGACGATGTTACCGATCTACGGGACCTACAGGGGACGTCCCAGGAACAAAGTTTGTTATTAGGGAAGTACTCACATTGGCATGTGCACATTTAAGTACATTCTTAGCACATGCAATGTATATAAAATTATTGGATTATTATTTCTTATATTTGGTGCTTATTATTCTAAAACGCTACTACTTATATATGACGTTCTAGGAACGTACTATTTGAAATACTCTCCGAATCTTCTCATTTGGACATTCTGGAAGTCCTCTTAAGGCATGCCAAGGATATCTTTTCTGAACATTCTGGGAACGTCTTTTTTGGAACATCCCGGGATCCTGCCGTAATTGTCGGTTTATTTTACGCCAAAAGTAATTTATTAAAAAAGCTACAAGTAGGTGCTTTCTGCCACTAATTTGCTTGCAACGTAAACATAAACATTTGGAGGGTGGCAAAAAAACTAAAAGATTAAGAGTAGAGATTATTTTTCTGCTGTCAGTTACCTTATTTTTTTTTAATGAACCCTTTTTTGATTTTTTGCCGAATAAGCTAAAATTTATTTTTAAGGCCACCGATTCACAGGTTTGAAAATTTCGAATTAGTGGCCTTAGAGAGGAATTTTAGCTTATTTGACAAAAAATCAAAAAAGTGCTCCGAGCTGTGTCTTTTATTTAAAGTTTAGCCAATTATAGATTTTTAGTTGACTCCAAAAAGTATGGATATCACATGACCAGTTTTGAACATCACTCCGATATTTCTTGATCTAAGATCACTGACAGCAAAAAAACAATATCCAACAAAAATGTATGTACACCTCACTTTTATTTTTTGTTCTTATTTGAAAGGGTGTTTTTCAGGTTTTTTACATTTTTTTGGTTTGTTTGATGGAATGGAATTTCGTTAGAATTTTCTTACATAGGCAGAAGGTGTGCTGATTGGTTCGAAGTTATTTTTATACTTATTTATAAAAGAACAAGTGTTACTTCTTATTTTTATTTTTCTTTATAGACCCAGCTTTAAATGGGTTCAAAAAAGTAAACTATACAGTGAAAGAACCAGAAAATACTCGAGAGAACATCTAAATTTCGATGGCTACCAAACTACAAAATAAATTCGAAAATCAACAATGCGACTTATTAGACTAGAAAGATAGTTTGGTGGACTAAATCCATATTATTATAAGATACTATAATAGCCCAAAGCTTACATAGTTGTCAGCTGCCTACACTGACGCAATCGAGGCATGTCCAGAAGATTATTTTCCTCTACAGATTTACCAGGCCAGCTTGATTTGCAGGGTACACTGAGAAATTTTCAACTTTGCTGGTACCTATTTAGCCAAAACATCTTGCTGCAACAGCAACATTCTTAGCTGGGACAGCAAAGTTTTTTGCTAGAATGTAGGAAACTTTGCTGTTCCAGCAAGGTTGTTTGGCAACATAGACGCTAGCCAAAACCACTTTACTAAAAAAATTCTCGGTGTAGTCACCACCTTTTTTTCGGAAAGTACAAACTTTTTGCCATTGTGTAGTAGCTTGTAGATATAGGTGTGACCATGCCAAACAACTGATATAAATATAGCCAAAAGAATATTTTCAACAATTCAATCGACCCAATAAAAAACGGCAAAATAATTTGCAAAGGCAGTTTTACACGCTGTACCCCATCTCTACTACTAGCATAAAAAAGTATGCTTACCGTGTGTGCCTGCCTTGCTTCTTCAATGTAGTGCGTGGTGATGATCACAGTTTTGTTTCCATCTTTCGTAATTTGTACAAGGTGGTTCCATATACTTTGTCTGAGCAAAGGATCTACACCTACGGTGGGTTCGTCGAGGATTAGAAGTTCGGGGTCGTGCATTAAGGCTACGGCGAAGGATACTCTCCTTTGTTGCCCGCCACTGAAAGTTAACAAAACGTTAAATTTTCCAAAGGACCCCAAAAATAGATCAGCTCACTGTTTTAAAAAAATCTTTGCGATAGGACGATTTATTATGAAGATGAAAATTTCTGTTAAAGTAATTGCACATTGGCATTTGCCTAACTAACATTTTAAGTTATCACGACGCACAGTGATCTGGGGCTAGGTCATAAGTGCTCAAATCCGACATCCTGATAACATCCTTAACTGATGCTAATTGAACTCCTAAATGTCCCTAGGGATTCGACGTATTAAAAGTTAATTCCTAAATCCATTCTTTTTTAAGTTATAGAGGGTTCATTTTGTATAATTTTTGGTGTATAATTACCATAAGCCTAAAGAAAAAAAAAACAAAACAAACTATAAGTAAGGCAAAATTTGTTCGTGAAAGAAACTAAAGACATTTGCGTGTAGGGTAAGTATTGAACTTTTAAGCAGTATAAAAAAATATGGTCAGAGCGCTTTGGTTTTTACGTGAACTTTTTTTTAATAAAACGTTATTTTAAAAGTAGTTCCTGGTAGTTTCATAGACTAGATCTTTTAAAGTCCACCTTGGTCCGGCTTGCTGGCCCCAAGGCTTACTAAGTAAATCTAAATTATACATTTACCCGACCTGACCCGTCCATGAGGACAACAGAGATAAACTCCGTTCTACGGTGCGTTATTATTGCCACCAAGCATTTCTCACGGGATTTACTGGTGACATCATTATGACGCATACGGGCAAAATTCATTCGCCAGACTCCATAAACCTGCGCAGGGGGGGGTAAGTATAAGTTAAGTACTTTCCCAGGTAGCATTTTTCTGACTTCCGACTAATAACAACCTAACATGACGTCGGTTTTGGCCCAAATTTAGGTCGGCAGTTGGTTTGTATTTTAACGTATTTTTTACTAAGACCTGACGTCGCCAACAACTAATGCAACAGTTGTGACGTCGATACTTACCAAAACTGATGTATCCAAATGTTGGTGATACTCGCTACTTATCACCGACGTAAATTAACGTTAATTACGGGGAAGTCATTTTTCGAATAAAATTGAAGGTCGGGCCAAAGTGAAAACGGACGTCAATAAATTTAGTTGTTGCCAAGATTTCCTGTAAATGGCAACACTGCAAATACGAAAGTATTTTATAAATATACTTTACATGGACTTATGTTAGAATAGAAAGATTAAAAGTTTCTATTGTGTAGTTTCCAAAATAATCGTATACGCCACTCAACTTGGGCACCCGGTATAATGTCCAATTCATGAGACGGTGTATTTAGTATGAGTTTTAAAGTAGAATTGTAATAAAATTGACGTTGGAAAACTTTTATTTATTAAATGTAACGATTTCGAGGTCCGCCGACGTGGGTGCGTGATCTACAATATTCTAGGTCGGGTCGTTCTATAAGGCGACGTCGCAGGAGGTGTTCTTGACCGAATAGGTAAATAATCATTACAAATTTGGTCGGCGCCCGAAACGCCATTTTAAACGTTTAGCATCGATGCGCCGTTAAAACAGTACATTTAATTTTTTCATTTTAAAGGCTTAATATGTAAATTAACTCATTTGTAGGCAACTAAAATGCATTTTTTAAATGCCTATAATGTTTTACTATAAGAAACGGACTTCCTTATAAAGATTTGATTTTTAGGTTAATTTTTTTCAAAATTAATTTCTTAATATTTTTGAATCATTTTTGTGAGTTTCTGTTTTTTTAATGTCTATTTTAATTATATTTATCAGTAAACTGACCTTCGTTGGAAGATTTGGATCCCTAGAATGAGTAAAACTAACTAACAATAACTAAGATACTAATTATTGTCATCCACAGTTCATTGGGATATGTTTGTTTAGACATATAAAAGTTTTTACCTAATAAGTTTAAACTTGGTGTGCACAGTAAAACTTTGGGCCGTGGGTCTACGTAATTTGACGAAATATTTGACCAAAACACTGTGCAGCACCCGACGTCGAAACGACTCGAATTTTGATTCCTCACTTAGGTGCTAAATCTTGCCCTACGTTACCATAACGTAATATAACGTCCAAATGCTTGTTGGGTTGTTATACTGACGTGTATTCTTAATTGGGGTTAAGTATATTATGTTCGTTAATAAATTTTGTATTCTGAAACATGTTATATTTAGCTATTTTTCATAATTAAATTATTTTCAACAAATACATTTGTTTAATTTTTAAATACGCCAATACTCCTTAAAAATATCTAACTTACCGGCCATCATTAACTTTAAAAATTTCATAAGGCTGAATTAATTTTTAATTAACAGTTAGTTAGCTTATACGTCCTATTATCGAAGATATGTCAAAACTGTCAAAATGACAGTTGATAACTAATAATATTTTTTTCACAATCCACATTCAAAAACATTTCGACTGATACCCCACAAGCCATTTTTGGCATCAAACTTAAATAAGTCCCCCCTCATTATCTCCGCTCCTGGGAATCAATTTTAATGTGCTTAAAATGGGACCATCTGGACACTGTTAAGACTACACACCAAATTTGGTCAAAATCGGACAAGTAGTTAATGACAAACCGACTTTTGATCGCTTTCCGACCGAGCCAGATCACGCGACGTAGCAGGCACCACATAGAATTTTCTAAAACTAACCACAACTTGTCCTCGCTATGTGCCTGTAGTTAGTTATCAAATACCACACTGCTATGTCGCAACCCCGTTCCTGATACGTCGGGGCGACGTTTTTTTTTTGTATGATGGAGTCGAAAAAGGAGTGGATTAGTTCCAAAATTTCTATTCGGTTCTTTTTGGTAGCATACATTGATGCATGTGATTAACGAAACAAACAATGTCGTCAAATATACAGGGTTCCTAAGATTTTCCTTAGGGATAGGATTTCAATAAATCAAACAGAAATGACATAGAAAGTTCTGCGCGCACAAAAGAAACAGGTATATTGAGCAATGGTGCCAGTTTGTTATTATCTCCGGACTGCTTTCATGAGAAAAAATTGTCGCCACTCTTCCATTGTGAGCATAAATCATAGTTGCAATAATAACCGTTGACAAGATGTCTGCAAATTCCGCTAGATGGCGGGCACACCATGAGATGATCGAGGAAAAACTGGGCGGGCAACTCTATCACCCCTGAAATGTTGGCTGCTACGCGCCAAGAGTTTTACAATAGATTGGGATATTGTGAGGCTCAAGAAGGGGACAGATTTGAACATCTAATTTAATTAAAAATTAGGTCCAAACCACAGCTTTTTCTTGCCTAAAGGAGGCGGCAGGGTCCATTATTTACGATACTGAGCGATAAACTCGTTAGGTTGTTAACATTAGAAAGAAATATCTTCGCTTTTAATCAAATTTCTTTCCATTCTGTTCTACTAGTGACATCTATCCGGAAACGGCCAAACCATGCAGCACTAGCAGCCAATGAAATCAATAAACGGCGCTGTTTTTCCTACAGCGCTTTTTGCTTGCGATATTATTGATTTTAAATAGAGCTGGCCCTACACTACATTTGATATTTTCGAGGTGTTTTATGACATGATCTTGAAACATGTAGCGAACCAATTCTTCAAAACTAGCGGGAGGGTAAAAGCGAAAAATAAGGGGCTGCCAATATTTGTAACACCCAAAAAGGGGTGAAAAGATTTATTTTGCTCTGTTTCTTTACAAAAAAACGTTTTTTTTTGACGAAAAACTTGAGCTCTGCCACTTTTTTTATTTTTTTCTTCAACTTTCTCGAAATTTTCGTCATACAATAGAAAAAAATTATTTCCCCCATGGTCATATTCTACTTTTATTCGAAAAAATTTAGAAACAGAGACGGGATCAGTTTTCCTAAAACGGGGGATCTTGGTTTCGAGTGAGAAGATAAAGGGCGCCGCAGGCAGAAATTTTTCAATTAAATTAGCCGAACGCAAAAATGTTAGAAAAACAAAGCACGAAATAAAAATGGCGCCGCTTAAAATTTTTCTTCAAAAATTACGTAATTTCTGGAACGCAAAGAAATAGGTCTAAAGAGTATAATTTTTAAGAAAAAAATATCAATTTTCTCGCCCTCCTCCACTGGGACTACAGGAGCCGTGCACAAATTACGTAATGGTCATAGGGGGGAGGGGGGTTACAAAACGTTACGTAGGGGTGAGGGGGATTTTCGACAGCGTTTGCATTTGTGTGAAACTAAGAAAATTTGGAATGAAAATAAGTGAAAAGTTTTTTTTTTTTTTGGGGGGGGGGTAGTGGTCTTGAAATCGTTACGTAATATTAGGGGAGTGGCGTGCCAAACCGTTACAAAACATTACATAGGGAGGGGGTCAAAAATTGGTAAAATCGCCGTTACGTAATTTGTGCACGACTCCACATCTGACTGTTCCTCCTTTTTGATTTCGAATCAAAGTGCAAAACCCGGGTTGGACGTTCGAAGGCGTCAACCCGTTCTATTTGCTTGATAAAGTTTCTACGGAAAAATCTCAGTCGATTTCTCCGGCCGTGTATGAACGCTTTAGGTTAGGCATTTGCTTGTATCTCAGTCCCCATCCTGTGCGTAAGGACAATGGTTACAAAATAAAAAGTCGAAAAATATTTTTTTTACGATATCTTTCATCAGTTTGGTATTAAAGTCGAGCAAAAACAATTTTTATTCCAGTCCTAAAGGTATGAAAATGGAAAACATTAGAAAACAACAACCTGGAATGGATTTACTACGTGTAAGATGTAGTGACAACATCACCCCTTGCCCATCCTTTTCTGCCTAATGTGCTTTTCCGTTTGTCTGCGTCTTATACACGGCTGCTTGACCCCCTAAGGATTTGCTTAGGAACCCTGTATTAGTTTGATTATGACTAGAATGCATTTTACAGTATGCGAACCAAAAACGTAAAGCTTTACAAGTAGATAGTCAAAATTCAATTGCCTTATTGTATCTGATGACATTTTTCGCGTTGTGGTTTTTAAGGTTATGTTTTCACAACAAGCAGCTGGACGGGTATTCTCGTAATACGTAACGTTTTGAAGTCGCTAAGCGAAATGAATAGCGAACAGCGCGCTCAGCGGCACGCTGACCGACGACTTTTCGTATTCTCTCTGCCGAACGCGCTGCCCTGCGAGCAGACAGAATCAAATTCGCTTAGCACATCTTGGCATCATCGAATTTTGCATTTTTATTTCTTGTTAGCCTTGTCGCTCCTTTTCTTTTCCTATGTGTAAGAAAGAGGCCATTGTGTGATCGATTTCGAGCCGTATTTCAGAAAGGGTAAATCAAATGTGACTTGTACAAGTGTTGATCCTTTAAAAAATTACTTGATGGTTTGGTTTAGCTCAGTTAAACCCGCCCTTTGACCCTGTGATATAAACTCGTAGCACGTTCCCGCCCAGTGTGCGGGAAAAAGTTTACCCCGAGACTTAACCGCACACTTACAAAAAAATTCGGAAAAGTTTAAATTTATTCCGGCACTCAGTCAGGGAAAGTGGTGTTTCCGGTACGGTCGTATATTGATATTGATACTTTATTATATAGCATTTATTGTTAAAATGGTTTCACAATAGTTACTTATATATCTAGTAAGTTATACCTTATAATTATAGTAAACATGCGTATTCTACATTTTAAGAAACAGAAAATAAAACTCTAAGGTATTTGTTACCCAAAAAATAACCTAACCAATTCAACAACAAACACAGAATTCATACATCCACAAGAGAAACCTCGCGCGTGAAAAAAATTATATTTTCATGGAAGTGTTGAATTAAAAAAATAAAATAATAATTTTTAGTACATTTATGAATAAATAAAATGACAAAAGATAAAAATGGTAATTAATGTGAAAAATATGATATTTCAGAAAAGTAAAGAAAATACAGTCGAAAACACAGAAATAAAGGTAGTTACCCATATTGTTTGCTAATTATTTTTTATATCAATTAAGCTATTTATTTCATGTTTGCTAATTTTATATTTCATGAAAGCTTTTAGTTTATTTTTGAAAAGAAACAATTAATGTGGGCAGGAGCCTAACAAAACCAGATATTTTTTGGTACACATCCGATGAAAGATACAAAAAGCACCGCTGACCAATGGCTTTTTTTACCCTTGGTTTTACAGAATTTTGATTGCTTTTATTTCTAGTATTATACGGATGCTCCATTATTTCGATATCGATTTTGATAAGAAAAGTTTTTGTTGCAATTTTTTGGAAAAAAAAGTTGTCTTACATCGAGCATCAAATAGTAAGGTTGATGTGTACGTGTTTGTCACCCGTCCCCAAACTACTAATAAGAGATTTTTATTTTTCTAATTATTAATAAAAACGCAAACTGAAAAAACTACTATATTTTCTGCAGCACTCTACAAAGTATTGTAGGGTAGGAAAATCGTACGCGCGGAGGGCAAAACAGCTGGCAAATGGTAGGTGTTTCTCAAACGGTCGCCACGCGCTGAGCGCACTTCGTCGACGCCTTGCGTTCAATATACGTTAATACCATTTTTCTTACTTTGGTCACGTGGTATGCGAATATTACGTTATCATACGGTCAGCGAGTACGAAACGCCGAGCGTATTTAGTTACGAGAATACCGGTCCTGAGCCTCTTAAGATATGTTCGATATCGATGTTTGCTGATCATAATTTAATTCATTAATTGTAGGGCTCAAAAAAACGAAAATAAAAGAAGGCAGATTTTCTGTCCCATGAAAAAACATGGTCGATCGAGCGTGATTCCCCGATAGTAGAAAATATTACTTTGAAATAGTTGCGACTAGAAATATTCATAAAAAGTTATTGTCTCCATAAAGGCACATCATTATGAAACTATGATATCCCAAACTTTTGTAGTGAAATTTATGAAATTTCCTACTTGTAGCGTTGAATTTATTGAGGCAAATAAGTAACGAATGAAAGTCAGAGCTACTACCAATTAATAAATGAGAAAAAACCGTGGAGGGTCACGAACTTGGTATTGTGGCAAGGAATACTCTCAAACGGTATTATAAGAGAATAAGTCTTAAGTCCCAAATTGTTGTTCTGCCGACCACACTACTACGATAGGAAAGTAGCGAAGCCTTTATTCATGTATCTGTTACTATAATTGTTAGTTGAGTGCTAATAAAGTATGGACGTGATGGAGGTCTGTATCATTGGTGAATGCACAATTAATTTAACAGGAATGTGGTTTGACAAACAAGGGCTTTGAAAAATTGCAATTTAAAAAAAAACGGTTTTATAAATTTCAAGTTTCATATTGAATAGGTAAAAAATTGATTTAAAAAATTTCAATTTTTATACAGAATTTTCCTTGCGAACAAAATTTTTATTCAAAAGGGTTTTATAAATTCGTCGTTTGATAAACAAAATGTTTTCACTTGAGGTAGGGGTACAGTATGGCATACAATTTTAATGTGTTAATAATAATGAATGGTCGAACATACTATTTCACCGTTGCTCATTCATTATCATTAACACATTAAAATTGTATGCCATACTGTATTTAGGGCTATTATGGAAAAAAATTTGTTTGTTGAAAAATGGATGACACCTACTGAGTGTTTTGGGACTTGATTAACCTGGTGGTAAGGAACATTCTGAAGATAATTCCTCACTAAATAATCCTCTTCTACCGATGTGTTTTTGTTGTTTTTTTAAAAGAAGACAAATCTTAGCCAATTTGCGTGTTTATGTGAATTTTGAAGCTAAGTGCCCATGAATGAATACAGAATTTCGATATTTTTACTATAACCACTTTAATTTTTATACCCCCATTTACATCAAGTTTTACTAACGAAAAAATAGCCGCGAAAGGGGGCGTAAATCCTTCCATTCAATTAAATGAAAATGTTTCTAAAATTTAGACCAAATAGATAAATGTGAAATACGTATAATCGTAAACCAAAATACGACTGAGAACCGCTTTAAAACAGATTTATTTGCTAAATGTATTTACAATTATGCAGCGCTGCAGAAGGTGAAATTTTATCTGATTCATCTAATAGGTACATGCATAGAAAATTCATAAAAGCACAAATTATTCAGGCGCAATTACACAGACGAACATGCTCAAATAAAAGCTCGTGCAAAATATCTAAAATTTTTTGCGTGAACATTTTTGTGAGCTTTTCTTTGAACATTTTGTTCGGGTAAATTTTTGAGCAAATTATTGCTATCTATTTTGGAAACATATTTTTAAAGATGAGAATAAATAAAATTTCACATCAATGATCAGTGATCTCAATTCTTTAAAAAAATGGAACACCAACTTTTATTTAAAATTTTTGTGAAAAAAAGCCGACGGCAAGCGAAACATTATTATTGCCTCTACTATCAGTTTTGTCACATGGATTAGGGTTACTTATAATATTTTTTTCTTAGGGTTTTTCCCGGATTTTTTTGCCCGTGGTTTTTTTGGGATTTTCTTTATTAGTTTTTTTTTATTTCCAAGTCAAAAAAAAATCCAGGAAAATTATTCTTTTCCAAAAAAATTTTGAGTTTTTCAAATATCGGCAAAATACTCAAAAATTACACTTTTAAGCGGTAATCCGCGCCTCACGACTATGAGGAGTGGTCGGGAGAGGGATTTTTGTAGCTTTCCTTTACCTTTAGCTTTTATTATTGTTTTTTAATTCCTCACACCAGATTTACCTAGTTAGTTTAAGGTCCCAAGGGTTGCTTAAAAAAGCAAAATACTGAAGATATAGATATGTATTGTCAATTTAATGTAATAATCAAGGTCGATTACTGACACTGAACCAACAATATGCAAAGGGCAACATTGCGATTCAAAAGAGTGGCCGGCCTACTACCTGCGAAATCCGATGATAGATCGGCGACACAGTCTACTAAATTACTGCTAAATTATATTTTTTAGACAAGGGTCGGGTTCGTAGGGTTGTAAAAGTGGGTAATAAACGGGTATTATTTAAACCGAACGTGCTTTTATTCATATATTTGAGATTTAATAAAATGTATATAAGTTTTTTAATTTGACTTAATTATTATTGTAAAAGACTAAACTAGGAAGTAAAATAAAGGGATATTCTTTTAAACGTAAATTTTTATCATTACATTTTACAGGCAACAGCAATAAATAAGTGCCAATTATTATTTTTTTTATTCTCGTTTTTTTTACAACCCCAAAAAAGTTACAAGGATACTGGCATATCCCCTATAAAAATCAGATCAATCGAAGTTGCTTATGAGGTAAAATGTGAATTTCGGCATCGAATCGTTTTTCCGTCGGAAAGCACTTGATTAAAAGTACCTTATTTCAAAACTTTGTTTTTCTATTTTCAGTTAAGTTCAATGAATTTCGATAACAATATATATTTTAAATTTGTAAAGAAATTTTTATAGCCCCAATTCTTCAAACAAATTTTGCTCAAGATTCTCTCCAAAATTTACGTGTGTTTTTTTGTACGAGATTTTGCTCGAACATTTCTTTAAGCATTTTGCTCAAGAGGCTCGTGTAAATGTTTGTCGGCATTTCCACATCAAAGGAAAGTTTGTCTGTGTAAATGCGCCTTTCGGCTTCGAGTATTCTTAACATTCTTTGTAGAACAATAATGCCATAATAATATTATTGAACGAAAGGTTATTGTCCGAGAAATTAAACAATATAAAAAACTATTGAAGTAAAGTTGGGAAAATGCGGCCCAGTGATGAGTATAACATACATAATCAACAAGAGTATGTGACTTTAAAGAAGCATTAGATAAACTATACACTAAAAATGACATATCGAAAGACTGTGTTAAGAAACTAAACCAGTTAAATGTGATAGAGCTTTGAAGTAGAAATTTTTACATAAAGTGCCAGATGGCTTTAAAGCAGAAATGCCAAGTGCATAGCTAGTGAAATACGAGATGGGTTTAAGGAGCGAAATGCCAGATGACATTAAAGCAGAAATGCCAGTTGACTTTAAGAAGTAAAATAAGAGAAAGTTTTGAGAAGTGAAATACCAGAAACAGCAATGTTAAATGGCTTTGAAAATTCAAATATCAGATAATGGCTTTGAAAAATAAAATACCTTTGAAGAGCGAAATGCCATATGGCTTTAAAGCAGAAATGCCAGATGGATTTAAAAAATGAAATTCCATATGGTTTGTCATGAAAGAGCAAAGCTTTTTCATGACAAATCATGGCCATGCTGGGTTCGCGAAAACAAAATAACCACTCGGCTGTCCCAAGGAAAAACACAATTTCAATTTCAGCGACTTGCAAAGGCAGTGGAGAAAAATGAATTTAAATAAAATGGAATAAAGCAGGAAAGAACAGCTGAAAGTGAGTTTTTACAGTGCTAAAACTTAAAGTCTCTAGATTGATATTAAAGAGGGTGCAGCAATGGAAATATGTTAAAGTTAGACCTATAACAAAATAATGGTCAAGTTAATTAATGGTATAAAAATAAGCCCATGAGCAACCATGAAAAAATAATAAATTTTAGAGGTTATTATCTACAAAAACGAAACAAGAGCATTTTGGACCCTAATAATAAGATAGGCATCAAAGTCAATCAGAACACACTCAAAACCTGTAGACTAAAAAATTATGCTATGAGAAATGATCGTTTAGTATTAAAAAGTATTAAATAAATTTTCACGCTAAAATAAGTATCAAAGGCAATAAGCATCACAAACCAAACAATTAAAATAAAAGTCACACGTTAAAGTCATAAAAAAAAGTAACTTAATTATTCAATCATCCAAACTACTCAAATTTGTCGTCTAAAAATTCTTGCATACTATAATAGGCTTTATCAACCAAAAGTTTTTTGACTGTTTTTTTAAGTAATCTTTGGTTAGAAGATATTCTAATTTTATTTGGAAGATGGTTAAACATTTTAACTCCATTGTAGTGGATGGATCTATGAATTAGTGTTGATTTGGGAATCGGGAGTCTTAGGTTAAAGATTAAAAATAATCCCTAAAAGTTAATTGTTAGTTGACCCCCAAAAAGAAATCCCGTAACGTAGATGGGATTCGATCAACGCAAAGTAAACCGTCCTAGCAAAGTGAACACCTATTTCTTGACCCGGAGGATACTTTTTTACTCAAGAAGAAAATATGGGTATCAAATTTAAGTTTGCTGTCAATAGTCAGTCCAAGAAATTTGCTGTTCTCCCAACTCTCAATTTTAGAGTCACCAATGTAAAAATCATTCAAGGAACAACCAAAACATACTATATTGGTCTTACTAAAGTTAGGAGTGAGAAGATTGGCGTCATACCACCTCCGCACCTGGTCCTGTGACTGAGATTTTTCAAACCTTGGGGTTACAGTCACTGAGTTTTTTTTGTCGCCATAATCTCCATATTTTTTGTCCGATATTCTTTTAATTCTGAGAGAAATGTGAGGAAAAGTTTAGTGACTTTTTTTTCAAAAATAATGTCAGCTTACGAAATTAGCATTTACAGTGCCTGACTTAATATCGAACTAAATACTAATACCTAGTATTTTTTATTGTCTTTCAAGCAAAATCAACATTTTCGGAAAAAGTTAAGATTTGGAAGTTAACAACGACAATGCAATTACCCGACTTCACCTTCTGTTATTACCATAGATGCTTAATTAATTTTTCCTTTTATTTATTATTATTAAACAACTACTGTTTCTTAAAAGGCATTTTTTTCAGACCATTTTCTGATCCATTAAGACCTAATGGGTTTTTAACGTCCATCAATTTTTCTTAATCGAGGGGCCAAGAAAGAATTGGTTTAAAGGACCCTGACCTTTTTATTTGCTAATTTTTAAATAAAGCAAGCTTTGATATGGGCAAAAAACTAGATAATGAGATGGATTATGCTTATGGAATTCCTTTTCTTATACTTTCATCAAAAATGTGATTGGAAAAAGCCAATGAGTCGCTTTATATTTTCTTATAAAAAGGGAGGTAAACTACCGAATCAGCATAATTGGGTTCCTTTTTACCGACTGTCTTAATCTGACTATGACTGGGGGTTGAATTGGGGTTGACAATATAAAAATCTCTGCTTTTCATTTAATTGAAACAAAACTTATTATTTATATGTATGTGGGGGTTAAACCACTCAAATACCAATTTTAATATTTACCCGCACTGTTATAAAAAGCAGTCAAGGCATTTATGGTACTTAAAATATTTGTGAGCGAGACCACCGATATCAAGTATCTACCAAATATTTTAAAGTAAACCAAATTGTACCTTTTAAAAAGCACTAAGTGTTTCGTATTAGGTAACTAAGTAAGATATAAGCAAACTTACCTAAGATTTTTTACTAAACGATTTTGACTAGGCAGATCCAAAAAATTTAAAAGAAAGTGTAGCCTTTCCTTAATTTCATGTGTGCTCATTCCAAAAATCCATCCAAAATAACACATGGTTTCTTTGATAGTGAATTCGCCGTATAGAGCTATTTCTTGAGGCATGTATCCAACCCGTTTTCCTGGTACCCCCGAGCCTCTAGTTCCCGGTTTTCCACCTAATACCTGAAAGAAAAAAAATTGTTTATTATTTTGTTTTCCTTTCCATAATTTCAATTTTTTTCTTTTTTTTATGAAGAGATAGCAAGTTGGCAGAAGAAAACCAATTTTTTTGTGATAACGTTTTAAATGATATATAAAAAACTTCTCACTTTTTGAACGCACTATAACTTTCGACCCAACCGGCCGATTTTCAATGTTGTTGGATGGTTTTGTTGACAGAAGATAAAACTTTACTTACACGACTCAAAATTTTAAAGACATCAAAAGTCCAAGAGCGGAGTCCAAGCTTTAAAAAGTGGGTAAATTTCACCCTCCCTGCGAAAAATTTGTGTTCGACCCTGGACTTGATTTTTATCAATGAAGCAAAAGCCCCATACTTTCTTCGCCTACCGAGGTATCACTTATCTAAATTGGTCATAAGATAAAAGGCTATAAACATTTTAAATCAGGAATACTTAGACCAAAAATTGTAATGTCTGTAGGAAGGTGCACTGTTTAAGGCTAGCATAACTTGCGACCCAGTCGTACGATTTTCAGAATTTTAAGCTTGCTGATAAGACAAGAAATGAGTTCTGGACCGGTATTCTCGTAATACGTAACGTTTTGAAGTCGCTAAGCGAAACGAATAGCGAACAGCGCGCTCAGCGGCACGCTGACCGACGCCTTTTCGTATTCTCTCTGCCGAACGCGCTACCCTGCGAGCAGACAGAATCAAATTCGCTTAGCACATCTTGGCATCACCGAATTTTGCATTTTTATTTCTTGTTAGCCTTGTCGCTTCTTTTCTTTTTTTATGTGTAAGAAAGAGGCCATTATGTAATCGATTTCGATCCGTAGTTCAGAAAGGGTAAATCAAATGGTGACTTGTACAAGTGTTGATCCTTTAAAAAATTACTTGATGGTTTTGTTTAGCTCAGTTAAACCCGCCCTTTGACCCTGTGATATAAACTAGTAGCACGTTCCCGCCCAGTGTGCGGGAAAAAGTTTACTCCGAGACTTAACCGCACACAAAATTCTGGACTCAGTAGGGGGAAATTTTAAATTTATTGCGGCACTCAGTCAGGGAAAGTGGTGTTTCCGGCACGGTCGTATATTGATATTGATACTTTATTATATAGCATTTATTGTTAGAATGGTTTCACAATAGTTACTTATATATCTAGTAAGTTATACCTTATAATTATAGTAAACATGCGTATTCTACATTTTAAGAAACAGAAAATAAAACTCACCCAAAAAATAACCTAACCAATTCAACAACAAACACAGAATTCATAAATCCACAAGAGAATCCTCGCGCATGGAAAAATGTATGTTTTCATGGAAGTGTTTAATTAAAAAAAGAAAATATTAATTTTTAGTACATTTATGAATAAATAAAATGAAAAAAGATAAAAATCATAAAAATGGTAATTAGTGTGAAAAATGTGATTTTTCAGAAAAGTAAAGAAAATACAGACCGAAACACAGATATAAAGATAGTTACCTATATGGTTTACTACTTATTTTTTATATCAATTAAGCTATTTATTTCATGTCTGCTAATAAAACCAGATATTTTTGGTACACAGCTGATGAAAGATACAAAAAGCACCGCTGACCAATGGCTTTTTTTACCCTTGGTTTTACAGAATTTTGATTGCTTCTATTTCTAGTATTATACGGATGCTCAATTATTTCGATGTCGATTTTATTAAGAAAAATTTTTGTTGCTATTTTTTGGAAAAAAATTACTTTAAGAAGCCACTTTTGTGAGATGTTGAGTTTCTAAATATCCGTCCCCAAGCTACTAATAAGAGATTTTTATTTTTCTTGTTATTAATAAAAACGCAAACTAAAAAACTACTATATTTTCTGCAGCACTCTACAAAGTACTGTAGGGTAGGAAAATCGTACGCGCGGAGAGCAAAACAGCAAGCAAATGGTAAGTGTTTCTCAAACGGTTGCCACGCGCTGAGCGCATTTCGTCGACGCCTTGCGTTCAATATACGTAAATACCATTTTTGTTACTTTGGTCACGTGGTATGCGAATATTACGTTATCATACGGTCAGCGAGTACGAAACGCCGAGCGTATTTAGTTACGAGAATACCGGTCCTGACTAATCTAGCTCAAAATATGACATATGTCAAAAATCCAAGATGGCGAAGAGCTTTAAAAATTGGGTAAATTTTACCCCCCTGCGAAAAATTTGTGTGCGTTCCTGGACTTGATTTTTGTCAATGAGGAGAAGCCACATACTTTCTTCGCCTACCGCGGTATTAATTATCTAAATTGGTTGTGAGATAAAAAAGTAATAAACATTTTAAATTAGAAGTATTTAGAGCAAAAATTGTAATGTCTAAAGGAAGGTCACTGTTTAAGACTAGCATAACCTACGACCTAGTGGTCCGATTTTCAGAATTTTGAGCTATTTGGTAAAACGAGACATGATTCTTTACTAATTCTATTCAAAATAGCAGCAAGTTTCAAAAACTTTTTTCATTTTCCCATCAGTTATCTAACAAAATTCGAATTTCAGTTTTATTTCCCTTCCTTGGTGATAAAGCGCCATCTTAGTAAAAAATCAAATCCAATATGAAGGTCCTTAACCTGGGTACTTCTCTGTTAAAAAAAACTATCCCTGCAAAAAAAATTATTAGAGAAAACAAACAAACTTTATATCTGAGACAACAACAAGGTTTCAGCTTTTTGGACAATTATTTTTATTTAAACTTATACCACAAGTGCCGACGTTTCTTCAGTGTAAGATGCTTCGAGATTTACAAGAGTAAAAATTATTTTATGTATATCAGAGCAAGGTGTCTACAAGTGTAGGTATTTAAACATTTCATAGTTCCTTATTTCTGGACCGAATATTAAATGTTGCATCGATATGCTTAGAAAGAATATGGCTTTCTAACCAATGTTTAAGATTTAAAACAGTGTCGCACATGAAACAATTTTAGGATGATCAAAAATACCTAATATTTAAACAGTTCCGCCATCTTGAACTTTTATGAAATGCCAAATTTGACATATATAAATTTAAAAAGCTTAAAATTATTAAAATCGGACAGTCTTTCGCTTAGTTACAATCATATAGAAAAGTGTGGTATTTTTGCATACCCTATATAATGAAGAACGAAACGGAACAAAAACCAAAAAAAAACTACTACGTTTATACGCACCTAAAAGCGCTTTTACATAAAGACGGTTTTAAATAAAATCGCTTTCTCTGAGTAACTTTAAAGAAAAAACAAATAAAAGAACTTAGTTAGCAACAGATTTTTCAGAAAACTAGGGTTGAGTATTTCTCTTGGTTCGAAGAAATGCGCTATAGCGATGAACACTTTCCTAAAATAAAGTCGATTTAGTACTTAAAAGGGATTTAGTGGTGTTTATATAACGTTTTTAAACCGTCCTTAAAGTGCTTTAAGAGGCCCGTATAAACAAATACAAATAAAATTAAATGAATCAAACTTAGAAATAAAAGTTTGTCACAATATTTGTCAACGAGGACACTGCTTTTATTAGTTTTTCTTATCAGTGCCTAATTACCAACTGGCTGGCAGGCCATACTGAGATGTTTCTAACTTTAAACAGAATTTCGAATCCCAGCTAGGTGCAAATCTTTGCAACAACTTTGATAAAACTGGACATTGATCCTATAATAGATGGAAAGTCCCAGTATAAAAAACAGAATTTAAATCATCTGTATAGTGTCAGAAACAGTGCCGACTTGGCTATGAAATTTTGACTTAATCTATACGTATAATAAATCTCTAGAAAAACCATTTCTGTGAATTAAGTATTTTTTAAAGATTCCTGGTGTTGGCTTTTAACCAAATGACATAGTTAACAAAAATTCAGTTTTTAGAATGTTTGCCTGTCTCTCTGTCTGATTATTTCAACACTACGCAAAAACTACTGGACCAATTTTCACTGCTGCATTCATTAAACTTCTAGGAAGTACAAAGGTTTTATTTTATAAAAATCGGTTAACGCAAATAATTCAATTCAATTCAATTTAATCTTTTATTGCATATAGAAAAAAAAATTCAATTTTACTAGCAAGAGGTTCTGATCGAAAACAGAATTGTTTACAATGGTTTAATATTAAAGTAAAAAAATGGCATTTACGCGCTACTAATATACAGACCGCTTCAAGCTACTGCGAACATAGGGCGAAAGAAGTCTAATTTGCCAGTGTACGTACATGCAGAGACACCGCACGCCTATCAGTGAAGCAACCAACACTCAGGCTTCCGATCGCCATTCGCTGCCGTTCGCCGCCGTTCGCCTTGTATTTAGTACGCCTCTAACCACGGTGCTGTGTGGAGCGTAGTCAATGAAACCGGAATTTGGTCAATAAATACGCAAATTTTTATAACGTAATTTTCTTATTTTTTGTCACTGATAAATAAGAGCGTTTTATTGTCAACTGCTCAGATTTATCAGTGACGACGTGTTACAATGAAAATAATAAGGAGAAACAAAATAAAAGCAAGTTCTCAAAATAAAATAATACATTCTAAAAACCAAAAAGATTCTCCCAGTCAAAAAAAAATTAAAGCAAATGTTCGAAAAGTCCTCCTTGCTCGGCTAGACAATATCCGAGCCTACTATAAAAACCCCTTCCAACGTTTCCAAGCATGTTAGGGGTGATAATTTGAAGAGCTTCTTCAAAAACAGATAGAAGTCATTAGGAGCAAGATCGGGAGATCGAGCTGGCCATAAAATAGTTCCCCGTGTACTTATAACCCGATTAGGAAATACATTATCAAGATATTCCCTAACAAGGCCAACATTGTGAGCGGAACAACCATCTTGTTGAAACCATGTTTCACCAAATCTTACACCTAACAACTGCTTAGCAGTTGGAATAATGTGCTGCTGCAGTAGATCCAAGTATCTAGGACCATTCAAATTGCAATTGCCGTTAATAAAAAATGGCCCAATTACGTGTTCCCCTACAATACCCCCCCCCCAAACATTTAGTTTTTGGGGATACTGTGTTCTTACGTCAAAATACAAATGCAAATTTTCCCTCGGCCAATATCGAACGTGTGTTGGGTTATGACGATTTGACCATCTGCACTTTTTCGGCAACTTCGTAGACATCCATTTTTAGTTTTAAAAATGTATTATTTCAATTAAGAACTTACCCATCTGTTTCTCGAGTAAGGCAGAAATAAAACAAAATAATAAAAACAAAATGAATTTCCAAAAGATAACACTGCAGCGTGCTTCGAATCCACCTCGGTCGTACTGAGGCCATACGAGGAGAGTAAATTGGACTTGATTCCCCCTATGTTCGCAGTAGCTTGAAGCGGTCTGTATAGAAAAAAAATAAATACTTTAATTTTAGCACTATTTCAAAAGTTTTACTAATTTCTTAAAAACGATTGCATTCGTAATATATTTGCTACTGATGAGTAGATATTTTTTGAAATTGGTGAGTTTGGCAGCAAAACATGAACATCATTTAAGTTTAACGATACAAAGGGCAATTAATTAAAATATGTTTTATTGATTCGAGCTCTTGCAGAATTGCAGAGAGAGCAGTATTCACAGTGATTGATTTTGTATGAGTGACCTTTAAAGCAAAACGTAGAATATTTTTATTTGAAAACCGAAGTTGGGCAATTAGTCGGATCGTTTCAAGTGGTAGTGTAGGAGTAAGATAGTGGGCTGGTTTTGAAGATATTAAGAAGTGTGGGTAAAAGACCATATAGTTCGATTGATTAGCGATATTTAAATCCCCTGTATAAAATTTGTTATATAGGGCAAACAGTAGTCCTGTCTGTTTTGTTTTAAGAGTTCTAAGGTTCATGTTGTTCCAGGTTTCTTCATGTTCTATCTCTATGAACCATGACAAAAAGTTATATCGATTTAAATCAAGAAAATCGGAAAAAAAAAACGGGATAACCTTAGACCAAGCTGGGGTCTTTAGCTAGTTCCCTAATATACTTACCCATATTTCACCCGTATTCAATCTCCTTCTGCCGACGATACATGAGAGTAAAGTTGTTTTACCACATCCCGAGGCGCCTAGTAGACCATATCTAAAAACAGAAAGTAAATTGTTAATTTACGTGAATTCTTGTAAAATAGCAGTTATCCCATGTTATCCCTCATTTTTATGTAAGCTTAACTATATAAGGTGTTAAAAGATTTTTTCCTGTCCTTTTTTGCCTTGCTCCCTTTTTAAAATCCTGGGTCCACTTGAGCAGGATCACTTTTGACCTATATAGGGGGACTCTAAAATTTTGGACTGTTTTGATTTTCTAATAACTTTTTTGTTTCTTAATCGATTTTTATAAATGTTTGCTTTTTGGAAAGTTAATTAAACAAATTTTATAATGCTTTGACAAAAACCGCCATATGTCAAAAATTCAAGATGCACATGCTATTTCACGTTTAACGAAGTACAACTCATAAAATTCAGGTTACTTTTGCAAAAGTTACGTTAATAAAATCTATATGTTTGTGGCGGATTGATAATGTCGAAACTACTTTTTTTGGGTTTTTCGCCACTAAGTTAAGGAATTTTTTTCAAAAATATGTTAAAACCCACTGCGTAAATTCCTAAAGAAAAAAATTTGATCGTTTGTCAGTGGTTTTTAAATAAGATAAAAAATTTGCCTACACACACGCAAATCCTAACTAGAATCTAAGTACTTATCTGACGTTTCCGCAGAAATTCTACTTTTTGTCAAAGAAGTTTATTCTTTTGAAAATTTTTTTCAATGCTTTTTTAAAAATATCTGTCTGTTGTATGACAACAGAATAGGTTCGGTGTTTACAGGAAATTTGAACTTTTGTATAAGTAAACCGAATTTTATGAGTAGTACTTCATTAAACGTGAATTAGCATGTGCCTTGTTACTTTTATAAAAAAAATTACAGGGTGGTAAAAAAAGGTGCAGCTCATTTTAAAAAAATATGATTTTTAATTTTCCCGGCCATCTTGAATTTTTTACAAATGACGATTTTGTCAAAAAATTTTTCAAAAAGCGATTAAGAAACAAAAAAGTTAATGAAAAATCAAAACAGTCCAAAATTGTAAAGCCCACCCTATATTTTAACATGATTTAAATGAATTTATGAGTCTGAAGCTTGCAAAGTGTACTAAAAGAAATTAATAATAATTATAAGCTTCTTGTGACTATATATATACCTTTATATTATTTAACTTTATGCGCTTTCAATTTTATTGCTTTATCCTTATGTAACTGCAATATTGTGACGCAAAGGTGGGTACTTAATATAAGTTTTTGTTTTTGTTTATTATATCTCTATGCGAGGCCTAGATCTTTTACTATTACCTTCTTATAATAGAAATGGCGCTCTTTCGCAAAAGTTACGATAAATTTTTTTTTCATAAAAATATGTAAAACATAAGAAAGCTTTTACTGTTTGCAAAAAATCCGATATATCTACATTTACCTAGATTACCTACGGAAAATGTTACAAGAAGGCGTTGGATTTATTCGTTTTTTTAGGTAGGTATTGCTTACTCAGCGGCGTAGCCAGAAATCGACTCTGGGGCGGGGGTTATCATTTAATAAAAATCGTACCTACCTATGGCAAATTTTAAAAAAATAGGTAGGTGCCTATTGCTTGAGGTCTTGAGCTGTAGGGAGGGGATTGGGGCGGTTTAATAGGTGTTGAGTTAGTGTATACGAAACCTCAATACTTATTTTTAAAAGCAAGTTTTATCTAGTCTCGTTTGCAGATTTTTTTTTAAAAATTAACCGTTAAATGCGTCGCAGGCAAAATTTTTTAAAAAATTACACTAAAATGCTATTTTTTACGCGTTTTATATCTTGTTGACTAAAAAAATTGCGTAAAATCAAACAAAATTGTAAAAATATTTATTATTGGTATAGCGCCGCAGGCGAAACTTTTGACAAAAAAAAAAAAGACAAAATTTTTTAAAAAAATTTTGATCTCATAGGTTTCTTGTAAAATATTTTTGAAAAAGTAGATTGGGTTAGATGCCAAGAAGAGGTGGGTTGCGGTGGTATACAGGGTGTTTCAAATTCGATGCTGACCATGTGGATCTCCTAAACGGTAGGATACGAAAAGGTTCAAGTTAGGGCAAAGTTGCGCAATTTCATACTTTGCTCACACCTAAAAAAAAAGTTTACAAATTCCGGATAGTTCCGGAGATAGGCGGAAAAAACCGAAATCTTCATTTTTAGTTTTTATTTTTCTGCAGTGGCGTAGCCAGAAATCGACTCTGGGGGTGGTTTGATCATTTAATAAAAATCAATTACCTACCTATGGCAATTTTTTTAAAATTAAGTGGGGGCCTACTGCTTGAACTCTTAAAATGAAGGAAGAGGAGAGGGGCGGTTTAATAGGTGTTGAGGCAGTGTATATGAAACAAAAATACTTATTTTTAGAAGCAACTCCCATCTGGTCTCGTTTGCAGGTTTTTTTTTAATTACACTAAAATGCTGTTTTTTACGTGTTTTAAATGTTGTATAATGAGTAACGAATTTGGAACACCCTGTACATAGATTTGCTGCCAAATCATAAATGCGCCGCAGATGAAAATCTTAAGAAAAATTATACTAAGAATGCCATTTATTACACGTTTTAAATGCTAGTGATAAAAATTTCTTAAAATTAAACTAAAATTGTAACAATTAACGACGTCATAGCACCGCAAGTTTTAACCTCCATAACCCCTTCTGGCTACGCCACTGGCTTACTCAAGTAATTTATACTAGTTTAATACTCAGAATATTGTGTATATCTGCATAAAACAATTCAAAAATCTGTAGATCAATCCGCGGGGCAAATTATTCTTCCTTCTTAGAGATTTTAAGTTGTCGTTGTTCTTTTTTCATTTCCCGTCACTTTTTTGAGTCCCGTAGGCACTTTTAACTTAACGGGTCACCAACTATCTTTGAACCCCAGATCAGGTATTTTTTATCTGGTCTTTTTGTTTTTCAGTATAGTCTACCGACTGAGGAGTGTGTAGCTAGAGCCGCCACTTCCATGGGATACCGACCCCATCCGGCCCGGTTACCGGCGTGAATGGAGAGGTATAGGACCAAGTTACCTTTTACACTCTTCCCTGGTTTTTTAGCCCATTAAGTTGTATCAAGGGTGGAAACACTTGTAGAAAAAGCGGTGTAGGATTGCGCGGGGAGAGTATAAAATAAAGTCAGTTGGCGACTTTAGTGGTTTAAGTCAAAGATTATATTTTATCTTTCGTTGTTACGACGTCTTAGCTTGTATAGAAAGAAGTAAGTCGTCGAGATAACGTTTGGAGTCGCTGTGTGTATTCTAGTACAGATTCCCGACAACGCTTCGACGTAGTTAAGGCGAACGTTGGCATTTAGTATAGAGTAAGACGTTAGCCCGACGTCTGAACTTGTAGTATTTGTGTTAGTAAAGTCTTCTGACGACGGTCCAACGTCTGTGATGCCAACGATGCAATCAGTAAAAACAGTACCGAATGTATGTGGTGATGATATTTGACCTACACCTGACGGTTTTTCAACGTTAGTGTGTGGAATCTAACCCAAAGTAGTGAGAATTAGACTTCCTTTTTGTATTTTCGTGCGTGCGGTACATTTTTGTGTTATAAGTAATAATGCCCAAGAAAAACTAATTCAAATATTTAATTAAAAAGATCATTATGAGTAGCTAGCACCGGAGCTAACAGAAGGTATAGATCAAGCTTTATGACTAATTTGAGTAGAAGCTCAACTTCAAACTTACCTTAACTAGGCCCTAAAGCAGTTTACCACAAACCGTTGTGTATTGTGTATCACTTATGTTGATCATTTAGCGTCTTATACAGGGTTCCTAAGCAAATCCTTAGGGGGCCAAGCAGCCGTGTATAAGACGCAGACAAACGGAAAAGCACATTAGGCAGAAAAGAATGGGCATGGGGCGATGTTGTCACTAAAGCTTGCACGTAGTAAATCCATTCAAGGTTGTTGTTTTCTAATGTTTTCCATTTTCATACCTTTAGGACTGGAATAAAAATTGTTTTTGCTCGACTTTAATACCAAACTGATGAAAGATATCGTAAAAAAAAATATTTTTCGGCTTTTCATTTTGTAACCATTGTCCTTACGCACTGTTTACAGGCTGGGGACTGAGATATATGCAAATGCCTAACCTAAAGCGTTCATACACGGCCGGAGAAGTTGACGCCTTCGAACGTCCAACCCGGGTTTTGCACTTTGATTCGAAATCAAAAAGGAGGAACAGTCAGATGTGGGGCCGTGCACAAATTACGTAATGGTGATTTTACCAATTTTTGACCCCCTCCCTATGTAATGTTTTGTAACGGTTTCGCATGCCACTCCCCTAATATTACGTAACGATTTCAAGACCACTACCCCCTCCCCAAAAAAAAAAAAACTTTTTACTTATTTTCATTCCAAATTTTCTTAGTTTCACATAAATGCAAACGCTGTCGAAAACCCCCCTCCCCCTTACGTAACGTTTTGTAACCCCTCTTCCCCTTGATGGCTATTACGTAATTTGTGCACGGCCCCTGTAGTCCCAGTGGAAGGGGGCGGAAAAATTGGTATTTTTTTCTTAAAAATTATACTCTTTGGACCTATTTCTTTGCGTTCGTGAAATTACGTAATTTTTGAAAAAAAATTGTAAGCGGCGCCATTTTCATTTCGTGCTTTGTTTTTCTAACATTCTTGTGTTTGGCTAATTTAATTGAAAAATTTTTGCCTGCGGCGACCTTTATCTTCTCACTCGAAACCAAGATCCCCCGTTTTAGGAAAACTGATCCCGTCTCTGTTTCTAAATTTTTTCGAATAAAAGTAGAGTATGACCATGGGGGAAATAATTTTTTTCTACGGTATGACGAAAATTTCGAGAGAGTTGAAGAAAAAAATAAAAAAAGTGGCAGAGCTCAAGTTTTTCGTAAAAAAAACGTTTTTTGTAAAGAAACAGAGCAAAATAAATCTTTTCACCCCTTTTTGGGTGTTACAAATATTGGCAGCCCCTTATTTTTCGCTTTTACCCTCCCGCTAGTTTTGAAGAATTAGTTCGCTACATGTTTCGAGATCATTTCATAAAACACCTCGAAAATATCAAATGTAGTGTAGGGCCAGCTTTATTTAAAATCAATAATATCGCAAGCAAAAAGCCCTGCAGCAAAAACAGCGCTGTTTATTGATTTCCTTGACTGCTAGTGCTAGCTGCATGGTTTGGCCGTTTCCGGATAGATGTCACTAGTAGAACAGAATGGAAAGAAATTTAATTAAAAGCGAAGATATTTCTTTCTAATGTTAACAACCTCACGAGTTTATTGCTCAGTATCGTAAATAATGGACCCTGCCGCCTCCTTTAAGCAAGAAAAAGCTGTGGTTTGGACCTGAAAACATCTAGTTTTTCCTCGATCAACTCATGGTGTGGCCGCCATCTAGCGGAATTTGCAGACATCTTGTCAACGGTTATTATTGCAACTATGATTTATGCTCACAATGAAAGAGTGGCGACAATTTTTTCTCATGAAAGCAGTCCGGAGATAATAACAAACTAGCACCATTGCTTAATATACCTGTTTATTTTGTGCGCGCAGAACTTTCTATGTCATTTCTGTTTGATTTATTGAAATCCTATCCCTAAGGAAAATCTTAGGAACCCTGTATAAACGTGTTTGCAAAACATTAAACCGAAGAAAAAATTAAAGGGAGTTGGAAAAGATGCAAAATTCATCACAAGAATTTTTGGCATTCCGTTAAAACTCACTGCTGCCACCTTTCTGGGTCTTGTTCCGATGTCGGACGGACGTAGTGGAGGAATCTTTTTTGGAAGCAAAGTTCCCTAAACAGATTAAGTTAACCAAACACCACCAGAGGTCAGAACCACCGGATCGAGTCAATTTTACACGGCTAGCGACCTCTAGGATCTTGCAGTGGCGTCACTGTAGATGAAACTAACGTTTCGCCAAAACGGACAACCGATTAAGTAAACAAAAATTCACTAGGGGTCAGAAACAGTCAAATTTGGAAAATAAAACTGTAGTTTCAGTAGAAATCCTGACTTTAGAGATGGGTAAGTCGATCATTTTGTACTGAAGGAATCGATCAGTGATTCGTTTCTAAACTGATCGAATCTTTTGAATCGATCATTGAATCAATCATTTGAAATTAAAGAAAATGGTGACCTAGTGAACAAAAAAAAAGGTCGATGCAAGATGCAGTTAAATACAACATACTCTGCTGCCCAAAGTATCTATATTTTCATTCAGATTACCTCGCGCGCAGGAATTCGAATCAAAGGAACGAATGAACGAAACGATCGACCTATTTCCGACTGATTCAGTGTATCGCCACAGTGGGTCAGTCAGTCGTTGATCCGTTCCGATTTGATTCACTCGTTTGATTCATTCTGTCTTCGTCGCTCATTTGACTCATTTCACTGATGGAATCATATCGAACAAACATGATTCGATCAATCAATACTCACAAGTGACTCGATCATAGTGAACGAATCGTTCACGAATCACACATCTCTACCTGACTTAGCCATCTTTTCCTTGCGGTAGTTGTGGATACATAATAAAGCCGATCCGAAATTTTAATAAATAAATAAAATCAAATCTTAAATTTTTTATTTAAAAAGTGAGAATATTCGTGGAAATCGTGTATTTTTGGTCCTGCATTGGTCATATGCCAGTAAAGTGAGATGCGTTGGTAATTTTTGGTGTTCAGTCTGGTTTTCAAGCTCGCACAAGTTACAAGTCTCAATGTTCTCATGGGGTAGCTAACACGGCCTACTCCGCTGCAGCGTTTTTCCTTAATCTCACAAAATTATGTAATTTTTGCGAGAAAAAGTCCAAGTAGACTATCGACGGCCCCGGAGATCGAACCCGAGATCTTCCGTGTGCCGCGCGCCGGTCGCATGTGCCGCCACTGCGCTACGGCTGTCAACTAGTTAATTTTGGCTGTTAAAATTATACTGTGGAACAGCAAAATGTTTTCCTAAACCAAAATAGGTAGCAAAGTCCTACTTATTTTATTATACTAATTAATTTGACTAATTTTGTGGGTCTGTTTAAATTTAAGTACTAGTTTCGAACATACAGGGATTTATTTGATAGTGCTAATAAATAAACGAAATGCATTACCTCAAGAATTTGGTTTTGGCTGCAATATTGCTTTTAACAAGAGTTTATGCGACTAAATAAAAATTAATAGGGCCATATGTGCCCCAAAAAGTCAATTGGTATACCGGGGACTCTTGAAAAGTACCAAAGACTTATCAGTAAAGTATACATACAAAATAAAAGCAAAAAATCAAAATTCAATAAATAATATTATTTGTGGTACACCATAAGATTTTTTATTGCTGGGGTATTCTAAGAAGTACGTACACCAATCAGAATTAAATCAATCAGAATTTTATTTCATTCACATAAACACTTCTCACCAACAATATTGCCACAAGAAACATTTTTTTGCAAATATTAAAATAATGATTGATTTATGTACCTCCTAGAATACCCTGTAATAAAAATCTTATTATGCGTAATATTATTATTTATTAGTTTTTGACATCTTCCCTCGCATTTTTTTCTTATTTTGTAACGTATTAATAGGTTTGAGTACTTCTTCAGTATCCCGGTATATAAACTATATATATATATAAGAATATTAACTTTATTTAGTAACTTAAGCTCTTCTGACCAACAATATTGCCACTAGAAACCTTTTTTAGTACAAATATTAAAATCGAAATTGTATTATATACTTCTTTTATCGTATGTTTTACCACGTAGAGATGTTATTTTTCATTGAATTTTGGTATTTTATCTATATTTTGTAATATACAAAAAGGAAAAGAAAAATAATATTTTACTAATAACTTTTTGGTACTTCTCAAGCCCCGGTATGCCAAATGACTTTTTGGAGCAGTTATGGCTCTCTTAATTTTTATTTAGTCGCATGAACCCTTAAGGCGCATTTACACAGACAAACTTTCCTTTGATGTTGAAAAGCCGACAAACATTTACACGAGCCTCTTGAACAAAATGTTCAAAGAAATGTTCGAGCAAAATCTCGTACAAAAAAACACAGGTAAATTTTGGAGAGAATGTTGAGCAAAATTTGTTTGAAGAATTGGGGGTATAAAAATTTCTTTACAAATTCAAAAGATATATTGTTATCGGAATTCATTGAACTTAACTGAAAATAGAAAAACAAAGTTTTGAAATAAGGTATTTTTTATCAAGTGCTTTCCGACGGAAAAACGATTTGATGCTGAAATTCACATTTTACCTCATAAGCAACTTCGATTGATCTGATTTTTATAGGGGATATGTCAGTATACTTGGAACTTTTTTGTGGTTGTAAAAAAAACATGAATAAAAAAAATAATAATTGGCACTTATTTATTGTTGTTGCCTGTAAATGTAATGATAAAAATTTACGTTTAAAAGAATATCCCTTTATTCTAGTTCCTAGTTTAGTCTTTTACAATAATAATTAAGTCAAATTAAAAAACCTATATACATTTTATTAAATCTCAAATATATGAACAAAAGCACGTTCGGTTTAAATAATACCCGTTTATTACCCACTTTTACAACCCTACGAACCCGATCCTTGTCTAAAAAATATAATTTAGCAGTAATTTAGTAGACTGTGTCGCTGATCTATCATCCCGCGTTTTGGATTTCGCAGGTAATAGGTCGGCCACCCTTTTGAATCGCAATGTTGCCCTTTGCATATTGTTGGTTCAGTGTCAATAATCGACCTTGATTATTACATTAAATTGACAGTAAATATCTATATCTTTAGCATTTTCATGAACCTTTTGCTTTTTTAAGCAACCCTTGGGACCTTAAACTAACTAGGGAAATCTGGTGCGGGGAATTAAAAAACAACAATAAAAGCTAAAGGTAAAGTAAAGTTACAAAAATATGTTTAAAAAAATCCCCCTCCCCACCACTCCTCATAGTCATGAGGCGCGGATTACCGCTTAAAAGTGCAATTTTTAAGTTTTTTGCCGATATTTGAAAAACTCAAAATTTTTGTTTTAAAAGAAAAATTTTCCTGTTTTTTTTTTGACTTTAGGAAAAAAACCCTTGGAAATAAAAAAAACTCGCATGAAAATCCCAATAAAAACTCCGGGCAAAAAAATCTGAGAAAAATCCATATGACAAAACTGATAGTAGAGCCAATAATAATGTTTCGCTTACCGTCGGTTTTTTTTCACAAAAATTTTAAATAAAAGTTGGTGTTCCATTTTTTTAAAGAATTGAGATCACTGATCACTGATGTGAAATTTTATTTATTCTCATCTTTAAAAATATCATTCCAAAATAGACAGCAATAATTTGCTCAAAAATTTACCCGAACAAAATGTTCAAAGAAAAGCTCACAAAAATGTTAACGCAAAAAATTTTAGATCTTTTGCACGAGCTTTTATTTGAGCATGTTCGTCTGTGTAATTGCGCCTTTATGGATAGCAATATTGTAGCAAAAACCAATTGTTTGTGCTAATATGTATTGTATCTTGGAAACTAGTCGTACAATTTTTTTTTTGGTCAGTTTAAAGTTTGATCAGGAACTCAACATCTACAACATACCAAAATTTTTTATTCAGAAAACAAAAAAAAAAGTTGGAATTTTCATTTTCATTTAAAATACAGTACAGTGGCTCACCTAAAGTCGGTTCGTTGTATAAAGTCCGATTTTTTTAAAAGTAAGGCAGTTAAGTTAATTATTTAAGAATTACTATTTATACTGCTACCACGATAAATATTTCTATATTATTTTATTTTTCACTTATACTTTTAAAAAACTTCTTGTGTCAATAAGTAAAAACTACTATTATTTAGAAAATGTAATTAGTCATAAAAAAACAAAATTATGATTGTTTTCCACAAACCAAAACTACACTTTTTTGCACTCGACGCACGTTTCGCTAACAACGTTAGCATCATCAGGAGACGATAAACAATGAATTAAATTAATCTACGCTCTATCTTATATACAATCTTTTAGTGGGCGGAGATAAGACCAATAAATTGTGATTGATCACGATCTTTAATCCTACCTCCCCTCAACCAAAGAATAAAGTGTACTAAACGGGATAGGTCCTCTATCTTTATTTAAACTATTTCTGGATTTAATGATTTCCATACTTTCATATGCATTCAAAAGTCTTTTGTTTGGTACACTTTTTAGAAGTTTTAGGTTATCTAATGTGAATCTATGATTGTTTTCAAAAGCATGCTCGGCCACACTTGACTTTTCTGTTCTTCCGTATTTTAGGTGTGCTAAGTGTTCTTTAAAACGTGTTTGAATAGAGCGTCTCGTTTGGCCAACATATTTTTTATCACAATCCATGCAACTAATTTCGTAAATTCCACTTTTTTCTAGAACTGTAGTTTTATCCTTGGAATTTCCTAGTAAGCTTCTTATTGTGTTACCGGATTGATATACTAATTTAAGACCGGTGTTATTAAATACTTTCTGTAATCCTTTCGTATAATTAGGATTATACGGAATTGATACAAATTTTAAGTCGCAGGTATAAATTTGTATCAATTCCGTATAATCCTAATTATACGAAAGGATTACAGAAAGTATTTAATAACACCGGTCTTAAATTAGTATATCAATCCGGTAACACAATAAGAAGCTTACTAGGAAATCCCAAGGATAAAACTACAGTTCTAGAAAAAAGTGGAATTTACGAAATTAGTTGCATGGATTGTGATAAAAAATATGTTGGCCAAACGAGACGCTCTATTCAAACACGTTTTAAAGAACACTTAGCACACTTAAAATACGGAAGAACAGAAAAGTCAAGTGTGGCCGAGCATGCTTTTGAAAACAATCATAGATTCACATTAGATAACCTAAAACTTCTAAAAAGTGTACCAAACAAAAGACTTTTGAATGCATATGAAAGTATGGAAATCATTAAATCCAGAAATAGTTTAAATAAAGATAGAGGACCTATCCCGTTTAGTACACTTTATTCTTTGGTTGAGGGGAGGTAGGATTAAAGATCGTGATCAATCACAATTTATTGGTCTTATCTCCGCCCACTAAAGGATTGTATATAAGATAGAGCGTAGATTAATTTAGTTCATTGTTTATCGTCTCCTGATGATGCTAACGTTGTTAGCGAAACGTGCGTCGAGTGCAAAAAAGTGTAGTTTTGGTTTGTGGAAAACAATCATAATTTTGTTTTAGTGCAACCAAAGGTTCCAAATTCCCAACATAATAATTAGTCATGTTTCAAAAATATAATTTATTGTTTGAGAACCACCGACTTACCTGCTCAAGAGGTTTGATTGCTTAGCGGACTTCTTACAACGAATTCACTTTAGGAATTGGCTTTAGGAAACAAAAAAAAAAGTTGGAATTTGTTCCCTGTTAGAATACAGTAGAATGGCGAACCTAGAAATTGGCTTCGGGGGAGGAGGGGGCGGTTAAAGATAAATAATAAAAGAAACTTAAGTTGAAGTAAATGTGACCATAATTGATACCAGGAAACAGGTGCTTACAAGAACGGACGAAGGCTGAAATGCTGAAATGCTGAAATGGAGGGGGGGGGGGTTAAATTGTTTATTTATCCAAAATTTGAGGAAATGACATTTAAAATGCAATTTGTGACTTAAAATTTATATATATCGTAAATATTGATGGGGTTTTGGGAATTTGAGTTGTTTATTTAAAAATTTCTGCTGTAATTTGATTGCGCCAATTGTATATAATCAGGCTTCTTGGGGGGGGTTAACCCCAAAACCTCCCGCCCTCGTGCGCCACTGCAAAATAATGGAGTTTTGTGACTATGTCGGAATGATAGCTCCTTAGTCACACAATCAAGTGTTACCGAGTGTTTTGTTCGCATCCATGTAGAAGGGGTTGATACGACGTCATCTTTCAAGATGGCGGCCAAAAATCTTAAAAAATACAACTTTGGCAACCAGGCCATGATTATACTCTATTCCATATAACTCGAGGACAAGGATTCCAAAAAACTTACTTTTAAGGTCATCCGACATTAAATGACCTTGAAAATCGCAATTTTTGCCATTTTCTCTTCAAAAAATCTTTATAATTCGACGTTTTGTCAAACTATTAGGCATGTATGCCAAATTCGATCCTTAGAGTTTGATGCAGTAAATTAACAAATTGCAAAAATAACATATTAAAGGTCGCTATTCATCAACTATTCTAGCAATGAGAACCAAATTTGGCAACATAGATAAGAAGGTCAAGTCCAACAATTTTGTTAAAAATCATTTTTTTCAGCTATGACGTGTTTTAATAAGGCGGCTGATATATCAAAATGGCGACCTGTAACCAAATTTTATTTTATCCAATTTCGTAAAAAAGTTAAACTGACAAGACGGCCATTAATTCTTGTTGACATATCTCCGATTACTATGAAAAAAAAAGTTTAGTTGATGCATAACCCCGATTGACGTTGAAAGTACCATGTAAAATTGAAAAACCTGCTTTTTGTAGTGTTTTTTCCAATTTGCCACTACGCAAAAACTTTAAGTGCCGGAGATGAAATTAACATCTTAGCCGTAAAAAAACACTTCATTTTAAAGCTCCCTACTGGCGTTCCAGATATTGGTGTAACAAAACGTTAAATTATGGAGATTTTTTTAAAGAGAAAATGGCAAAAATAGTTTTTTTTGCGATTTTCAAGGTCATTTGAGATCGGATGACCTCCAAAGTGATTTTCTTGGAATTCTCGTCCTCGAGTTATATGAAATCGAGTATAATCACGCACCGGTTGCAAAAATTGTAGTTTTTATGATTTTTCGACCGCCATTTTGGAAAATGGCATCTAAAACACCTAGTCCAAAACATGGTAATGTATATCTAACTTCTGCTAACTCTTTTATAGGTAATCTAAATTACTTTGTTGGCTAGACAAGTGAGTAGAACATAAAATTCACAGTTCCGAAAGTAAAAACAACAGACACATAGGTCATTTTTACCGGGGTATAGCATAAATATCTGGGACGCCAAATCAAAAAAAAATGTTAGAAAGGTTTAAAATTAAGTGTTTATTTATGGCGAAGATGTCAATTTCATCTTCGGCACTTAAAGTTTTTGCGTAGTTGTTAATTCTAAAAAAACACTACAAGGTCAATCAAGGTCATACATCAACTAAATTTTCATATTAAGCAGGGATAAGTCAACAAGAATTGATAGCTATCTTGTTATTTTTACTTTTTTACGTATTTGGATAAAATAAAATGTGGTTATAGGTCTTTATTTTGAGATATCAGCCGCCATATTGAAACGCGTTATATCTGAACAAAATTTTTTTAAACAAAATTGTTGGCCTTGACCTTCTTATCTTTGTTACCCAATTTGGTTCTCTTGGCTTTAGTAATTGATGAATAGCGCCCTCTAGTATGTTATTTTTGCAATTTGTTAATTTTGCTGGGGTATTTTTCAAGGTCATGAAGCTTCAAACTGCATCAAACTCTAAGGATCCAATTTGGCATACATGCTTAATAGTTTGGGGTACATTTGAAGTTTGTCTGACAAAACGTAAAATTATTAAAATTTTTGAAGAGAAAATGGCAAATATCTTGTTTTTTGCGATTTTCATGGTCATTTAAGGTCCGATGACCTTAAAAGTAAATTTTTTGGAATCCTGGTACTCGAGTTATATAGAATCGAGTATAATCGTTCCCCGGTTGCAATATCAATATATCAACCCCTTCTACGCGGATGCGAACAAAACGCCCGGTAACACTTGATTGTGTGACTAAAGAGCTATCAATCCCACATAGTCACAAAACTCCTTCATAAAGAATCCCACGGGATAGAAATTATCGACATATGCCCCTACAATATTATATCATTCAGTTTATCAACTTTGAACGGTAAAAGCTATATATAGTTGTAATCTTATAAAAAAAATGAAAAGTTGGCAACGATAGTTATTTGTCGTGAACCCACAGCAATAAGGTCAAGATTTGCTTTTCTTTTAGATTCATTGTTTTAAAAAATCTTAAGTTGCTTGTTTGCAAGGGCGATGTCTCATATTTATGGCGAAATAACCTGTGACAAATATCTGAAAAAATCTATTTTTTTAAAGTTTGAAAAGCTTTCAAAATTAACTAAATATTCAAGACATAATGTTTTTGCTCTAGCTTAGTGTATTAAACTAAATAAAATTAAAAATTTTATGATTAAAAATAAACATTATTTTAAATTTTGGAATAACCTATAGTCTAACGAGCTATCATGACAGGTTTCGTCATTAAATAACGGGCCTTCGCACAGAGATTTGACTGTTGGGAAGGCCATAAAATGCGTATTTTTGATTGATAGTTTGTTAAACATCAATATTATTTATTTTAGGAGTCTTCCATCTTTCATCTTTTATGTTGGCGACAATTTTGATTTGATTTAATTAATTTAAACACAATGTACGTAGACGTTGTCACAACCAAAAATTTTTCGCAAAATATTTTCATGAAATTTTGAAAACGTGGCGGAAGACAGCCAAAGCATTATTGTTATTGTTTTTGCTGCTAGTACGTTATCCCAGCTTATTTACAGCACGTCGTGTTACTTGTTCCTTGTCGTGCTATTTTTAACCTCAAAAACCACCCAGAGACACAGTGTGACGTCACAACGCACAAGGTAAGTTTTCTCAAGGTTCCTAGAAAGGAAAAAAAGAGCATAGAGAAAAAAAATGTTGTTAGAAAACTATATATATGTCCTTACTACAAAAACTATTTTTTTTAGGATGTAAGTCACCAATTTTTTTCAAAACCAAAGCAAGTGTTTAACACCGAGTTGAAAAGAAAGATGGGGTGACTCATACCAAGTGCCAGAATGGGGTTACAAATGGTATTTAGAAACGTGCCCATATAGTCGTGTAAGCTTTACAATAATAATACTTACATTGTACCTTTGGCAACGGTCATATTAAGGTCACTCAGCACATGGTTGGGCTTCTTCTTGGACCCGTAGTGTTTGTAAGCGTGCCTTACGCTGACAGCTTGCAGTCTTTTGTTCCATTCAGCCGACTGGAGCATGCTCGTCGGCCGTTCCACATTGACCCCCACCAGATCCGGACCTGGAACCGTAGGTTCCATGGTTTCCCCCATCACGTGGCTGTCACTATAACAATAAAAGAAGATTATACTCAATATTTCATTACTGATCCTAGGGGCTATATTCATAGTCTTTCCTTCAAGAAACAAAGCCTCCTTAAGGCGTCCTTGGGCCAAAACATTACTCATAGTCACGCAAGGTCGCTTTGAAGACGACTGAAAGACCGCCTTCGAGAAAGAAACCACAAGGCTTTCTTCAAGAAAGGACTATGAATACGAACCTTAGACGGTTTTATTCTAGCGTTCTTAACTAAAAGGAGGTTAATATCCCACACGACACAATATACCTATACTAGAGATAATTATTTACCTCCAAATAACGTCTGAACGTCTTAAAAACTTTAAAAGATTTCTTAAAGATGTTTTAAGATTACTTCGAAAATACATCTCAAAAATAAATATCTTTTTTATGTCATTTGAATTCACGTAATTTTTGTTGTCGAATGTTGCTCAATTCTTGAGGTTTATTTATCTAGGCAGCAAAACCCCTTTCACCCTTGACAAATCTTGTCAAGGATCTGCATACACATCCTCCCCTCTAAGGGATCATCGACAGCATTTTTTGACACCTTGTCCCTTCTTTAAGATGTCAATTTTTATAACTGCAAAAGCATCTCAAGAAACATATCTGAAACCTGGTTGCCATCTACGACTTTTTCGTACGTGCCCGCGCACGCGTCACATGAATGTCCTAACATACCATATTGACATCACGTGACGCGCGAACAGGCGCTTTAACTTCTTTTTAGACAATCACTAAAGTGAATATTTAAAAAATTAGCAAAAAGTGACGGTTTATCAATAAAACATAAGTAATATATCTAAGCCAAATAGAATAAAAACAATAACATAACATTAACAGGTACTGCAAAACCAATGATTTGTTCGTGGTTCTTCATTGGATTTTCCGTCATTCCAACAGGAGGCTAAAACAATGCTTTTTTTCGCAATAAGCAGCCCTTTAAGAAGAATCTTCAACGAGTCATTTAAAAGGTCGTGGCTAAAAAAAAGTATATTTTGTTCAAAATTTGTTTAATTCAACTCAATCTACTAGGCACAAGAGGCCCTGTATACATTTGTCAGTTGTTGTTTTCCAGAGGTGGGTAACTCATATTACCCTCTCTTTCTAGTATTTTTATATTTGCATGTAAAAGCGATTTTAGAAAATGCACCGACATTTCATAAACCTCCACAACATTTGACAACTGCCAAATCGAGTTTTTTACCTCAGGTAAAACAGTAACTGACAAAATTTTTTATTTATATTGTATACATTAGATTTTATATAGGGAGTATAGTGTACAGTTTGATTTTAAAGAAAGCATTATATCTTTTTTTTTGGAAATCCGCTAGACTTTTAGGGTATGCAACCACCAACATGGGTGAAAAAAGTTGTATCTATTAGTTACATGATCAATATCTATATACCGATACGAAGCACCTAACATACCAATGAGTTTTGTCCTAAATGTTTATTTGTTAAGGAACACTAAGGTAATAACTATTTTAAATTAAATTTAATTTAGGGTGTTCTGATTTAGTGTTGTTAATAATTTATATAACTCATATTTAGAAATATCGTTTTGTTTACAATGTATAGTTATTAGAACGTTAAAAAAATATTTTAAGAAACTAAAAAAAAATACTTGTTAAAGTTAGGAGGTACGTATATTTTTTGTCTATTTACCATTTTTTTTTTTTAATTTAATGATTCTTAATTATCACCTCCCTGACAAAAACACCTCATAAAATATTATAAAAAATAACTCATAAAACATTATCAGTGAGATTTACTAAGACCTAAAATAGTATAGATGTAAATATTTACACCTGTGGGGGGGTACTAATTTCTAAAACTAATTTTCAAAAAACACTTACCCATACAGAAAAGACACAAAGTTATTAGTAATAAGTTCAATTGGCAATTGGTAATAAGTTCATTTGTAATTTCCCTAAGTAATCGTTTTTACAAGGATTAATTTACCTTATTTAATAACCCAAGTTGTTCATTAACCAATAAAACACCACCAATTTTGTCCAGAAAAACGCAAAATTGTGGGTGCGTTTTCAGCACAAAAAATATATTTATGAGGGCACTACGAGGCAAAACAAACATAATTAAAGGTTACTGGTTATGCACGAAAAATATACTAAACAGAAGAATCCAAAATAACTACCTATATCACTTTATTAACAAACTGAAATTAAAACATTGAAAAACTCAGTCAAGAAAATTTTCATTACTCAAAGCCCACTCATTTCGAAGCTGTAGCTTTCATCAGTAGAGCTTGTGTGTGCAGCTAATATTTTGAAACTGACATTTCGATAGTAAAAGAAATGTAAACAAAACTTATTTAAGTTTTTGAATACATTTCATAAATTAAATAAATACAAAATTATTCTACTCCTTTTTTATTATTACCCATCTAAATCGTTGTATGACATCAAGTATTAATTATAAAAATTAATTAACAAGGGTAAGTTTTAATTAAATTTAAACCATTCGTGGGTTAAAATTTTTTATTTTTCTTTTCTTCTAAATTGAAACTTTCTTCTTAAATCCAACAAAAAATTGTGTTAAGATGATTATTCAATAAAAAATATGTATTCAAATTCTTCTTATGAATAAAACTATGTCTCAAACTCAAGGAGGGTTGGTTTAAAATGTTTAAAACCAAAAATTTAACTTAAACTTAGGACCATTCTAAAATGGACCAAACCCTTCTAGTGAATCCCACCGTTAAAGTTTTCATGATCTGTTCTTACATAAATTTATGATATTTTATAATTTTTGACTACTAAAAGTGAAACACAAATCCCTCGTAAGATTTCATTATATTTCAGTGGTAGTAATAACAGTAGTAGAAGTAATATAATATGGATTAATACCGGAAAAGTAAACTATCACCTAACCTAAACTATAAACTACGACGAAACCACTTTAATATAATAACACAGCTTGGAGTCGCACAAGCTTTACATATCTAATAGAAAATTTTTCTCCTATAAGTGCTTATTTTTTGCCAGAAGCTCTCGGGGAGATGTTACTTTGATAAGTGTCTAGGAGATTGTTTATAAAGCTTACCAAAATTTCATAAGCCCAAAAAATATTTTTTTGTCATAGTATTTTTGATAGATGATGTGATTATAGTTTTTTTTATAACATTTTATAAATTTTAAGACGGGCAGAACCTTTTTTACGAAATATATGTTTCAAACCGCATATGGATTTAATGGATAATATTATAATATATTTATAAGTTTGCCAGATTATAGAATCAGGTAAAAAAAGATATATTAAACCACATAAATTCTTATCAAAATCAAAGACATAACTCATAAATTATTTTAAACTTTAATTAACCTCAAGATTTGCCTCATAAAAGCTTATAAACCTCATCAAAACTGAGAAAAAATAGGTGCGTTTTTGGTAAGAGTACACCTCATTCTGTATTTTAATATATATTATATTTAATTAAACACAGAAGTTAAATGAAACTGTCATTATTAGTGTCAAGAAAATGCCGCGTAAAATTTAAAGTTTGTGGCCAATTGTGGGCCAATTGGCCACACAATTTAAATTAACGTCACTTTTTGTTCCAATAAAATCCAATAGAACTAAAAAAGTTATGCACACTAAATGAAATACTTGTTATCAAAATATTGCAGTTTTTTAAAAAATCACGTGTTCTTTAAGTTCGTGAAATTATTAGGCGATTTTCAGCATAAAATTATTTTTAAATGTATTATGTGTGTGTATTATTTACCAATGTATTTCCCCGATTTCGGTTTTAGCCAAAGTAGGGGAAATTGTGACGTAACGGATCAGTTGATTTGCTTTTGCTATTTATCACTTATTAGCAAACTCTGGACTTGGGTTCATCTTTTAGTTATACCTTTTTAAGATTGTGTTTTTATTTTCTTTTAGATAAGTTTTGTTGGGTTTAGGAAATGGAAGAAACATACCAAGTAGTCATAAACTATAAAGAATCAGGATTGGTGATCGTGGTCAACGACCTCGAAACAGCCAGTCTTCTGCTTAATGCTATGTTTTTGTAATATGAGCCCACAACTTCACTTTTTAGTAGTCTTTTCCGTAGCGGATTCAGGGGGGGGGGCGCGGGAGGCACGCGCCTCCCCCTTGAACATTATCAGAGTTTTAAAAACATTAAAGAACCACGCACTGGACACTCCTATAAAACATATCTCGGTCGATTTCAACTAATTTTAAATATGTTGTGTAACTAGTACTAGTTAAGAAAATGGATAATTTTAATTTCGTTTCTGTGATCAGTTTCTGAGATATCCGCTATCAAAGTGAGACAAATAGCCACCATTATGTTTCAATTAAGAAAATAAGGATCTCTAGAATAAATGAAAAAAAAATGGCTAAAATTGCTAAACAGAATACAACCTAAATATTTGACAATATGAAGATTGTTTTGAGCCATAATATTATAATTTCAGTTATTTGTAGGTAGGAAAAATAGGTTTGGCTTGGGTAACTTATAGGAGATCATAAGAAAATATGTTTTAAGATTAGAGTATTCCTGTTGTCTAAAAAAATTAAATTATTTAGCGTTATTGGGTACACAATATTTTGTGAGCAGCAGAGTCGAGACAAATCACTTGAATATCGTAATTTGTAACCTTCATGCAACTGTTTGCCAAATGTCATATTTGAATTGCATACAGGGGATGATCCAAGATATCTCTAAATTATAGAAAAATTTGGCACAGTTTTAAACAACCCTTCTCACACAGTGTTAATGGGAGGGTTAACATTGTTTAAAAACGAAACATTAAATATTAAATGTGATGACGCTATAACAGCGTTGACACTGTGTAGTAAACATGATTACCCAATATATACAATGCATTAAAAATTGGTTCTTCTTATCCTGTTTCAGTCGCTACCGCCGAAAGGAGTTTCTCCACTTTAAGACTTGTGACAACTTATCTTCGGTCCATGGTAGGAGAAGAGAGAGTTAATGGCTTGGCGCTTTTGTATATATATCCAATGAACCTGGATTTAGAATTTATATTAGATAGTTTTGCAAAGAAAACTTAATTTTATTATAAAACAAAACGTTTTTTAATACGACAATAAAGTTGGAATGTTAACACTGGATGTATTTTTTTGTTCTTTAGAATTAAGGATTTGTATAACAAATAACTTTACCAAAAAAAATGAGTTTTATCAGGTAGTATCTGTTAGTAACCACCAACGACTCAAGCAACTACGAACATATGTAGGTCGAAAATGTTTGGTTGGTGGGCCCTACTTATGTTCGTAGTCGTTTGAGCCGGCCTACACAAGTTTTATTGCTTGAGTCTTCCGGGCAAAAAACTTGAAAATATACAGTAATCCATGTTTTAATAAAAACATACCCTTAAGGCGCAATTACACAGACGAACATGCTCAAATAAAAGCTCGTGCTAAAGATCTAAAATTTTTTGCGTGAACATTTTTGTGAGCTTTTCTTTGAACATTTTGTTCGGGTAAATTTTTGAGCAAATTATTGCTATCTATTTTGGAAACATATTTTTAAAGATGAGAATAAATAAAATTTCACATCAGTGATCAGTGATCTCAATTCTTTAAAAAAATGGAATACCAACTTTTATTTAAAATTTTTGTTAGCCGACGGCAAGCGAAATATTATTATTGGCTCTACTATCAGTTTTGTCACATGGATTAGGGTTACGTATAATATTTTTTTCTTAGGGTTTTTCCCGGATTTTTTTGCCCGGGTTTTTTTCCTAAAGTCAAAAAAAAACCCAGCAAAATTTTTCTTTGCCAAAAAAATTTTGAGTTTTTCAAATATCGGCAAAAAACTCAAAAATTGCACTTTTAAGCGGTAATCCGCGCCTCACCACTATGAGGAGTGGTGGGGAGGGGGATTTTTTTAAACATATTTTTGTCACTTTACTTTACCTTTAGCTTTTATTGTTGTTTTTTAATTCCTCAGACCAGATTTACCTAGTGAGTTTAAGGTCCCAAGGGATGCTTAAAAAAGCAAAAGGTTCATTTAATGTAATAATCAAGGTCGATTACTGACACTGAACCAACAATATGCAAAGGGCAACATTGCGATTCAAAAAGGTGGCCGGCCTACTACCTGCGAAATTCAAAACGCGGGATGATAGATCGGCGACACAGTTTACTAAATTACTGCTAAATTATATTTTTTAGACAAGGGTCGGGTTCGTAGGGTTGTAAAAGTGGGTAATAAACGGGTATTATTTAAACCGAACGTGCTTTTGTTCATAGATTTCAGATTTAATAAAATGTATATAGATTTTTTAATTTGACTTAATTATTATTGTAAAAGACTAAACTAGGAAGTAAAATAAAGGGATATTCTTTTAAACGTAAATTTTTATCATTATATTTTACAGGCAACAACAACAAATAAGTGCCAATTATTATTTTTTTTATTCTCGTTTTTTTTACAACCTCAAAAAAGTTACAAGTACACTGGCATATCCCCTATAAAAATCAGATCAATCGAAGTTGCATATGAGGTAAAATGTGAATTTCGGCATCAAATCGTTTTTCCGTCGGAAAGCACTTGATTAAAAATACCTTACTTCAAAACTTTGTTTTTCTATTTTCAGTTAAGTTCAATGAATTCCGATAACAATATATATTTTGAATTTGTAAAGAAATTTTTATACCCCCAATTCTTCAAACAAATTTTGCTCAACATTCTCTCCCAAAATTTACGTGTGTTTTTTTGTACGGGATTTTGCTCGAACATTTCTTTGAACATTTTGCTCAAGAGGCTCGTGTAAATGTTTCTCGGCATTTCAACATCAAAGGAAAGTTTGTCTGTGTAAATGCGCCTTAACATTCCTTTATTCTGTAACTGATAGCATTTTAGCGACTCATTTCATTCACTTAAGATTCTTGAGTGGTGGGTGTATATGACGTCACACTTAATGTCAAAGTATAAAATGGCCTATTATTAAAAAGTGTTTTGTTTTGAGGATATTGAATAGTACCTATGTTAAATTTGAATTAAAAAATGATTTTATTGTGAACATAACAAAAACAGCGTCCGCCATCTTAAAATACAAAAATTCCGGATATTTTAGGTAGTTCAAGTTCAAGGTCGACAAAGCTTTATTGTCATAAAATATAAATTTTCATCGACACTACACTTGGTTAGAATTAGATTAAAAGGAAGAATACAAGATTAAACGCATTAGTAAAAGTAACATCATAAAAATAAAAATTTTATAAAACATAAATTACATGTAGAAACATTTAGTAAATATTTATAAAGCCTTTACCATTAAAATTAGAATCACATAATTTAAGCAGCTAAAATAACATAATAATGTAAAACATGAAATAAAAATTGTACACAATAAATAGTACCATATAAAAAATATAAATATTAAGCTTTCCTTCTTACACCTCTGTATTTTTATGTTCAAGTTCATGTTCACCTCTGTATCAACGGTATAATAAGCCTTCTTAATCAAAATTAGTCTTAACTGAGATCGGAAGCGTTCCATTCTCTGGATAGTTAGCAACTCCATACTGAGACGATTAAAAATTTTGACCCCTTTGTGAACAAAGGAGTTTTGAAAAACAACATGATGAGGTATTGGTAAAAGTACATTGTTTCTTTGTCCAGTATCATATTAATATTAGTGGATAGAAAATGACATGCTCTCTCAAGGATAAATAAGCATGCAGGAGTCAAGATGTTGTTCTTGATGAAAAGAAGTTTACAATGCGTCTTTGGTGATGCCTGGCAAAGGTTTCTAATTGCTAATTTTTAAAGAACAAAAACGAAATTAAAAAGGTAAATAGAGCACGCTCCTCAAATGGTAGAGTGTATCTAGGGTGTGACTCAATGTTTGCAAAGTAAAGTATTTTATTGAGTTTATTTATATGCTGCTAAATTTTAATTTTTCGTCAATTTCCAAAACCAGAAATTTGCTATTACCTACCGAATTAATTGTCTCATATTTTCTGCGAAAAGATTGTCTACAGCCAATTAAGAATTAATGTTTAAAATATCAGCTTCTAGTTTAGTTTTTAGTTGTTCGAGACTCGTGTCCATGATTTCACCGGTAATATCAAGTTTTATATATATTCAGTAGCCAAAAATATATATTTTTTAACATCCCAATATTCTGGCTATTTCTCTACAAAAATTTATATATTTTTTTACTTGGTCTTTTACACTATGATATCCTGTTTTGTGCTCTGATTATTGGTGTAATACCTTTTTAGCACCAATACTAAAAACAGCTTAACAAGATTTTCAAAATTACTTCTTTTTGCGATTAAAAGTTAACTCTACCGATAGATGAAATACGTCAATAAAATGAAATTCTTTTTGCGTGATACCTAGGCTCAAGTGGACGTCACACAAGAAACTTTCCTTTAAAAAACAAAATTATTGAAAACTGTATCAAAACAAAGCAAAAATAAAAAATAACGCATATATGTCACTGCAAAAACCACTGCCAATATTCCAGATATTGCGTGTCTTTAAGTATATGTCAATATCAAGAGAATAGTGTTTAAAACGGATAATATAACAATTTAAAGTAGAACAGAGAGTAAATTAATTTTCATCGTGAATCACTAACTTTTAATTGCATTTGAAAATAAAAAAATTACCTAGAAGCATCTAAAATAGTTGAGGTAGGCTCTGTAGCCTTATTGTTTAAAACATTTTCGGGACTCACTGTCCGAGATGGTTTAAATAATCTACCCATGTTCCCTTTATACAGGGTGGTTCAATAAAGCTGGCCACCGGATTTATCTGGGAAACATTGAGCCCTAGAAACTTGAGAAAAAAATTCTCGTATAAATTTGTCTCTGCCTTCTCGATAAAAATATTTTTGTGTGGCTTAGCTTTCGTAAAGCCTAGCTAAAAGAGCTCCAAAACTTAAAAGGTATATCCGGGGGTCAGTCTTATTGGATCGCTTTGTATAAATAAAAAATAAACACTTGGTAACACTACTAGAGAAAGTGGTCACAACGAATAAAATTTAGCAAACTAATACTTGTTCTGTACTTAAAAGTTTTTCAATAAATGATCGGTTTTCCAGCTGAAGCGGTCATTATATTTTCCAATCAATATCATTTATAATTTAAATAAAAGGCCACTCTGGAGGCATTGCCTTGTTTATCGTTTCCCATTTATTAACCGATTTTTCTTTAATCATTTTTTATATTACAGAATGTTATTTTTAATTAAAACTAGTCTTATATTGAGCTTTTCTTCACACACCTGACCCACTGGCGCACCCATAAAAAGTTTTCGAAGGGGAGCTCCCAAACTTGAACTAAAAGTATTCGATATTGACCCCATCGCGCGCCGTTGCTCCAAAAATTATATCTCTACCACTTTTATTAAAGACTAAAATTTAAATAAACTGGCAGAAAACTGTGTAAAGTGTGTATTTTATGCCAACTCTGCCGCACCATTTGATGAAGTGTTGAAAGAAAGAAATTTATCATTTGCAAAAAAATGCCCAGAGCGCATCCCTCACCCTCCTCTCTCCTTCGGTAAACCTTCATATCTTTTGAATAAATGTCAGAACCCAGTAAACACACATATACTGGAGAACAAAAAAATGTATATGGATAACTATTTGAATGAAAATTATTTGTCTGGATACCTTATCTGAAAAGAAATATTTGATAAATTTTTTCGCAGATATTTTTTATTCATTTTCTAAAACAACCAACACAACACCTTTCCTGAAAATTTTAAATCATGTTTCTCGTAGTTTTTGGTCTTTTTGGATTGCTCACAGTTTACTAAAAAATAAAAATGCCAAGAGTTCGCAGTCGCCAACAATTTCATCATTTGAACGACTTCGACAAAGGACTCATCGTGAGCATGAAAGAGACTGGTTTTGGTTTACGGGAAATTGCAAGAAGGGTTAATGCCAATCCATCAACAGTGTTAAAGGCTTGGAGAAAGTGGTCCAATGATGAGACTTATAGACGTCGCGCGGGTTCTGGACGCCCTAGATTATTACAAGGTAGTGATTTACGGCATCTCAGACTTCTTGCTCTCAGAAATCGACGGGACAGTATATACGCCAAGTAAGAGATATTCTACGAGTGTTTTCACGGATGACACTTAATCGAAGATTGCTTGGTATGGGGCTGAGGGCTTACCGTCTGATTTTGGTGCTACCTTTGACCCCAAAACATAAGGCTCGCCGCTTGGAGTGGTGCAGAGCTCGGTAAAACTGGAATGACGAATGGAATACCATAAGCTTCAGAGACGAATCCAGTTTTTGTTTAGGCGGCCATGATGGACGCATGAGGGTTAGACGATTTCGAGGTGAGAGACGAAATGTAGACTTTTCTTTTGAACGTGATACAGCAATACAGCAAAGTATCATGGTATGGAATCTTATATGTTCAGGAAGGCAATCTGACTGCTCAGCGATATATCGCTGAAGAGCTGCAGCCAGTTTTACATCCCTACCTACAAACTACATACATACATGTTGTTCGTGAAACAACGGATTTCTTACATGAACTTGGCATAGAGACTTTGGAATGGCCAGCAAGATCGCCTGACATGTCGCCTATCGAACACGTATGGGATATGATAGTGCGCAATCTTAGTCGATTACCACGTCCCCTTGAAAACTTGGATGAACTCTGGCATGCCGTAAGGAGGATTTGGATGAGTGTTCCTCAATATGATATAGACCATCTTATTTTGTCAATGCCACTCATTATTAATTTTTTGATGATAATCATGGAGGAATTTTCTTGGGAATGTAATCAATTACTAAGAGCATCCTAATGTATTAATATATAAACAAATTACTTCAAAAATATTTGTCCTTTCTGGTGTTGCACTTTTTTTGTTCTCTAGTATATATTCATAGCACATTCTAAGATTATTCCTGTGGAAGATTGAAACATTTTTATAATAGCCACATTTACAGAACTTGAAAAGAATAGCTTACAGCAAGGTGTTTTCACGTGACTAGAACGTTTTTAAAATGTAAAATAAATATTATTCGAACATGAAAATAATATGTGTTGAAAAATAAGTGGAATATGCCTCAAATCTACTAGAGAATATGCGATTGAACGGCTAAATATTTTTGTACAACAATCGTGACACACGGAGAATTTTCTAAGAACATTTCCCACATATATCTTGAGTAACCAAAGAATCATAGATAAGAATTTTCTCTATGCCAAGATATACCTAACAGGGTATGCTGATTCCTCGTCTCAGATTCGACACTCGCCGCGCATGACGTCATGCAGGAATCAGAATTGATTGTTTACCATTGAGAGCTGCAAGTATTTTGCGATTTCATCATCAAGTTTAACTAAATATTCTAGTTTTCGTTTATAATATAATATAAAACGGTATACAAAAGATACAGGGATCAAATATTATTTACTTATTTAAAGTTTAATATACGTACCTACCTAATTCCTGAATGAAGTTTGACATTAATATACCTAATTATTATTATAGTGTATATTATTTTTAACGTTTTTCATTTATCTCCAACTCCAATTATCTAATAGACATTATCTATATTGTAGATTCTTATAACAAGGTAATAGAATTAGATTATTATTTACTTAGATACTGTCTTTATCTGTTTTAAAAAAAGTAAATACAGGCTGAGTTTTAAGTTTAGGTATTTTTTTCAACAGCATCTAGAAATCGTATAAGCAAAACAATATTTCAGCTTTTTCTTCAGGCTTCAGTGATAATTAAGGTTGTGCAAAAATTTGTGTGTGTAAAAAGTGGAAAATGTCATAATTCACGCAATGGCGCACCCAGCATTGACTTTGAGGGGGTGGGTGGGGGTTTCACGGTTTGAGGATAAATAATAATAATTTAAAGTAAAAATGTGACAATAACCGGGCTTCTCGGGGTGGGTTAACCCCAAAAACCACTTCCCCCTCGGTGCGCCACAGATTCACAGTAGTGTTCCTGTTAGTTTTTTTTTGAGTATTGATAAATCTGGAAATATTAGGTTGGTCTAATGCATTTCTACATGCTGCGCTGTTGAAAAAATGTCCCAACTCTAAATTCACCCTGTATATATGTGATAGGTTCTTTGGCCTATCAAATAATATTTTTAAATCCAATCATTCTAATCATAGTTAAAAGTATGTTGGGAATTTGGAACCTTTGGTTGCACTAAAACAAAGTTATGATTGTTTTCCACAAACCAAAACTACACTTTTTTGCACTCGACGCGCGTTTCGCTAACAACGTTAGCATCATCACGAGACGATAAACAACGAACTAATTTAACCTACGCTCTATCTTATATAAAATCCTTTAGTGGGCGGATATAAGACTAATAATTTGTGATTGATCACGATTTTTAATCCTATCTCCCCTCAACCAAAGAATAAAGTGTACTAAACGGGATGGGTCCTCTATCTTTATTTAAACTATTTCTGGATTTAATGATTTCCATACTTTCATATGCATTCAAAAGTGCACTTTTTAGAAGTTTTAGGTTATCTAATGCGAATCTATGATTGTTTTCCAAAGTATGCTCGGCACACTTAAAATAAGGAAGAACAGAAAAGTCAAGTGTGGCCGAGCATGCTTTTGAAAACGTTTCACATTAGATAAAAAGTGTACTAAACAAAAGACTTTTGAATGCATATGAAAGTATGGAAATCATTAAATCCAGAAATAGTTTAAATAAAGATAGAGGACACATCCCGTTTAGTACACTTTATTCTTTGGTTGAGAGGAGATAGAATTAAAAATCGTGATCAATCACAAATTATTAGTCTTATCTCCGCCCACTAAAGGATTGTATACAAGATAGAGCGTACGTTAATTTAGTTCATTGTTTATCGTCTCCTGATGATGCTAACGTTGTTAGCGAAACGCGCGTCGAATGCAAAAAAGTGTAGTTTTGGTTTGTGGAAAACAATCGTAACTTTGTCATAGTTAAAAGATCTGATTTTACTCAACAGAGTAAGCATTATTTTCCTTGTAAATTACTCCCTGCCTTACGTCAGATTGTAACTGATAAATTCAATAAAAATGTGTGTATAGTGTTTTAAAAGATGTAATTTCTTCACATATTACATTTGCAAAATCCGGTTGGTTACAAAATATTCTATATTTCCAAATAAAAGATCCTATAAAGAATACACTGGATATTGAAGATTTCAAATTATGATTCCAACTTCACGTCACATTGTGCGAGAGAGGCAACAAGACTCTGCGCACTGGCATATCGTGTATCGTGCTCTATGCAAAGAATCTTCTGAATATTCTTATTACATTTTCATGAAGTTTTAACCCTCTTTCTTCTCCCCTATCCTAAGAGAACTTCTTAAAACAGAATTTTTACACAAAGAATGTAAACCAATAAAGATAGGTATGCTTTTTAACTAACAGTTATAAATAACACACTACGGATAGTATTGAGAGTGTTCCGAGCGAGCCGCCATCTCGACTCTAACGATTCAACTTAACAAACACACACCACTCAACACTTCAAAGACTTTTACAGAGCTAAGAATATATTCCAAGAGTATTTGGAAAGTATGTTCCATGAATGCACGGTCCGTAGAATAGATACGGTCTAATAATTTTGCCCCACTCTTCGACCTGATGACGACATAAAGATAGCAGCTGATCTTTGCCCGTCATTTAAAAAATGTAAGAAGGCTCGACAAAATAAATTAAATTTTCGGATATATATTTTTTGTTGTTGTTTAAATGATTAATGCCAGGGATATTTTTTGCTTTTATCTTGTAATATAACTTTTTATGCACAAGAACTCAAAATTTATTTTTGGCCTGCATGAGTTAAGCTTGCGTTAGGTTATTTAGTTGTTATTTTTCGTGTTTTGGAAGCTTTTTTTGTATTTGTGTTTTGCCTGGGATTTTTGGGAGATTGATTATTTTATTATTCAGAAGGCCAGACTTGTTGTGAACACTATAGACAAAAAATCTTATTGCAAATTCAAAACTATAAGGTACCTTGTTTTTTTTTTATTTTTTCACTGATGATGAGCCTTTTTACTATTAAAATGCATATGCAACTACGACAAAAATAATGTAAATATCTTTGGGTACTTAATTTGGACCAAAAAAAAAAGAAATCATAAACCAAAAATGTTTTGCCTTTTTGGAAAGACAAGACACGAGACTTTTCCAATCCGGTCCATACTTTGACATTTTTTAAAAATCCAAGATGGCGGACCGTTTTAAGTAATGGGAAATTTTCACCCCACCTGCGAAAAGAATATGTGCGGTACAGGAGAAAATCCATGTCAATGTGACAAAAGCCTTATGTACTCTCTCTATACTTAATTAAATCGGTTAAGAAATAAAAAAATACGGACTTTTTTATTAAGTGGAGTTGTTTGCTGTAATTTTAGATAGAAGTACAAGCTTTTAAGTTGTGGTTCAAAATTTAATAATTCTCAATAATCCATGATGACGGATATGTCTTTTTTGTTATTGTTTAAATGATTAATGCGACGGATATTTTTTGCTTTTATCTTGTAATATAACTTTTTGTGCACAAGAACTCAAAATTTATTTTTGGCCTGCATTAGTTAAGCTTGCGTTAGGTTATTTAGTTGTTATTTTTCGTGTTTTGGAAGCTTTTTTTTTGTATTTGTGTTTTGCCTGGGATTTTTGGGAGATTGATTATTTTATTATTCAGAAGGTCAGACTTGTTGTGAACACTATAGACAAAAAATCTGATTGCAAATTCAAAACTATAAGGTATCTTGTTTTTTTTTATTTTTTCACTGATGATGAGCCTTTTTACTATTAAAATGCATATGCAACTACGACAAAAATAATGTAAATATCTTTGGGTACTTAATTTGGACCAAAAAAAAAAGAAATCATAAACCAAAAATGTTTTGCCTTTTTGGAAAGACAAGACACGAGACTTTTCCAATCCGGTCCATACTTTGACATTTTTTAAAAATCCAAGATGGCGGACCGTTTTAAGTAATGGGAAATTTTCACCCCACCTGCGAAAAGAATATGTGCAGTACAGGAGAAAATCCATGTCAATGTGACAAAAGCCTTATGTACTCTCTCTATTTTTAATTAAATCGGTTAAGAAATAAAAAAATACGGACTTTTATATTAAGTGGAGTTGTTTGCTGTAATTTTAGATAGAAGTACAAGCTTTTAAGTTGTGGTTCAAAATTTAATAATTCTCAATAATCCATGATGACGGATATGTCTTTTTTGTTATTGTTTAAATGATTAATGCGACGGATATTTTTTGCTTTTATCTTGTAATATAACTTTTTGTGCACAAGAACTCAAAATTTATTTTTGGCCTGTATTAGTTAAGCTTGCGTTAGGTTATTTAGTTGTTATTTTTCGTGTTTTGGAAGCTTTTTTTTTGTATTTGTGTTTTGCCTGGGATTTTTGGGAGATTGATTATTTTATTATTCAGAAGGTCAGACTTGTTGTGAACACTATAGACAAAAAATCTGATTGCAAATTCAAAACTATAAGGTATCTTGTTTTTTTTTATTTTTTCACTGATGATGAGCCTTTTTACTATTAAAATGCATATGCAACTACGACAAAAATAATGTAAATATCTTTGGGTACTTAATTTGGACCAAAAAAAAAAGAAATCATAAACCAAAAATGTTTTGCCTCTTTGGAAAGACAAGACACGAGACTTTTCCAATCCGGTCCATACTTTGACATTTTTTAAAAATCCAAGATGGCGGACCGTTTTAAGTAATGGGAAATTTTCACCCCACCTGCGAAAAGAATATGTGCAGTACAGGAGAAAATCCATGTCAATGTGACAAAAGCCTTATGTACTCTCTCTATTCTTAATTAAATCGGTTAAGAAATAAAAAAATACGGACTTTTATATTAAGTGGAGTTGTTTGCTGTAATTTTAGATAGAAGTACAAGCTTTTAAGTTGTGGTTCAAAATTTAATAATTCTCAATAATCCATGATGACGGATATGTCTTTTTTGTTATTGTTTAAATGATTAATGCGACGGATATTTTTTGCTTTTATCTTGTAATATAACTTTTTGTGCACAAGAACACAAAATTTATTTTTGGCCTGCATGAGTTAAGCTTGCGTTAGGTTATTTAGTTGTTATTTTTCGTGTTTTGGAAGCTTTTTTTGTATTTGTGTTTTGCCTGGGATTTTTGGGAAATTGATTATTTTATTATTCAGAAGGCCAGACTTGCTGTGAACACTATAGACAAAAAATCTGATTGCAAATTCAAAACTATAAGGTACCTTGTTTTTTTTATTTTTTCACTGATGATGAGCCTTTTCACTATTAAACTGCATATGCAACTACGACAAAAATAATGTAAATGATATCTTTGGGTACTTAATTTGGACCAAAAAAAAAAGAAATCATGAACCAAAAATGTTTTGCGTTTTTGGAAAAACAAGACACGAGACTTTTCCAACATTTTTTAAAAATTCAAGATGGCGGACCGTTTTAAATAATGGGAAATTTTCACCGCACCTGCGAAAAGAATATGTGCGGTACAGGAGAAAATCTATGTCAATGTGACAAAAACCTTATGTACTCTCTCTATACCAAGGTATTACTTAATTAAATCGGTTAAGAAATAAAAAAATACGGACTTTTATATTGAGTGGAGTTTTTTGCTGTAATTTTAGATAGAAGTACAAGCTTTTAAGTTGTGGTTCAAAATTTAATAATTCTCAATAATCCATGATGACGGATATGTCTTTTTTGTTATTGTTTAAATGATTAATGCGACGGATATTTGTTGCTTTTATCTTGTAATATAACTTTTTGTGCACAAGAAATCAAAATTTATTTTTGGCCTGCATGAATTAAGCTTGCGTTAGGTTATTTAGTTGTTATTTTTCGTGTTTTGGAAGCTTTTTTTGTATTTGTGTTTTGCCTGGGATTTTTGGGAGATTAATTATTTTATTATTCAGAAGGCCAGACTTGTTGTGAACACTATTAACAAAAAATTTAAAACTATAAGGTACCTTGTTTTTTTTTCACTGATGATGAGCCTTTTCACTATTAAAATGCATATGCAACTACGACAAAAATAATGTAAATGATATCTTTGGGTACTTAATTTGGACCAAAAGAAAAGAAATCATAAACCAATACAATTTTTATTACAAAAACTTTTGCAATAAAATACCTAACCCCAAATGTCACCATCAAAAAAAATTAACAAAGAAAGCAGGCTGATATCTAGACCGTGATTATTTCAGACCGTGCGCACTTGCCCTGAACATGGAAAAAATCGACCAAAAGTGTCGCACAAATCTGTTCATATCATGGGATTCTAAACCCTTCTCTCATTCTAAAACTACCTAAAAGTAAATCGAAGCTGATTGTTTTTGCAACAAAATACATTTTTTTAGTAAAATTATGAAAAACGTAGATATTCCATTTCTCTAAATGGGTATTCAAAAAAGATTAGTTCATTTATGGTAGCCAGTTCATAAAAAAATATGTATATTTAGTGCAGGACAAATATATTAAAAGATTTATGTTAAAAAAATTAAGGCCTGAGGCAGTGGCCGAGGTATATCTATTAGTAAAGTAATAGTAAGCTTCCGTTTAGTGTTATTTTGATGAATTTAACACATAAATGACAGTTATAGTGTCATTATAGTTATAGTTATAGTGCCATGAATGTGCAACTTTGTACCTCAAAAACATATTTAATTTTTTTCTACTGCTATATATTTTATGTGATTATTAATATTATAATAATAGGAACATATCTGTATAAAATGTCGTCATAGCCTGACTTTAATAAAGTCGATTTCAAAAGATTATGAAGAAAATTCTCTAGATAAAGCACTGGATTTAGTTAATATTCTGATTACTAACAATATTTATTCACCCAAATGTACTTGGAATGATATTAGAACAAATGCAAAAATATTACTTTTTTACAAAGATACATGGAATATTGTTTAAATAATATTCGGAAATCGAATATTCTTAGAATATTTCAAAATAACATCCAAAAGGGAATATTTCAGGAATGATACAAGAATATGAGGAGAATATATACAAATATTTTTAGAATATTATGTAGTAAATATACTTAGCATAAACTTAAGTAATATTCTTAGAATATATGTATTCCGTTTGTGTTTACTAGGAATGTCCGACTATTTAATCATCAGGAGGTGTTGCAGTTCCTCTTGAAAGATTTCTTCTCTGATTCCTCTGTAGGTCGAACCTCTTACATTAACTCAACATTGCTCAACAAAAAAAATATATTTACAGAGCAGTGATTTATGTACAGTTAAATTGTTGACAGTTAACATTTTGTTACAGTTAGAACATGCAGTATAACTAATAAAACTTAGTAAAATATTTGTGTTTGGTTTTTTGTATATAAGAGCGCAGTAACATGACTACCTAAGCGAGGCACCCGAAAATTAATATATCAGAAGGTTATGTATTAATTTAAATACAAAAATAACTTAAGTTATGTCACGCCTACTTTCCTATTTTCTAAGCTTTTAACGCCAAAGTTTCCAAGATAAATACTGTAGTTAATTCCTCTTGGAGGATAATTGCCTTCAACCTTGTATGAAAGATATTTCAAAAAATTTTTTTGTATTTTTTCCATTTTTTATTTAATGCAGTGGCGTAGCCAGCAATCAACTCTGGGGGGGGGTTTCATCATCATTTAATAAAAATCAACTACCTACCTATGGCAAAATTTTAAAAATGGGAGAGGGGCGGTTTAATAGGTGTTGAGTTAGTGTATACGAAACAAGAAAGCGAGTCTCGTCCAGTCTCATTTGCCCGGCCAAACGAGGCATAATCAAAACTTTGTATAACAGAGCCGTTCAAATTTGTAACAATTCTCATGACTTGGAAATCGAAATAAGAAACATTAAGAAGGATCTGCAGCAGAATGGTTACAACCTGAAACTTATAACAGATACTATTTCTAAATTTCAACAAACAGGACAGAGATTACAAGACCAAAACCAGGCAAATGCATTCCTTACAATCCATACGTTAAAGGAGTATCAGAGAAAATTCGAAGAGTAGCGAAAAACTTTAATATTAAAACAGCTTTTAAATCTAGTAATACAATTCGAAGCCTTCTTAGTAAAACAAAACCAGAAAACAAACAAAATAAGGAATGCATTTACCAAGTTCCTTGTGAGTGTGGTGAATCATACATAGGCGAAACTAAAAGACCACTATCTGTTAGGCTTAAGGAACATCAGACGAATACCCAAAAAGGTGAAACCACGAAATCAGGAATTGCCGAATATGCATGGGCAAAACAACACCGAATGAAGTGGGCAGAAGCAAAGGTTTTGCACAAGGAGTCACACTGGAAGAAACGAAAATTCCTTGAAGCTGCCTTTATTGGGCAGAATCAGGGTATTTTCAGTAAACCAAGTGTTGAAATCCCAAATATTTGGAAGCCCCTCCTTGGGCGGAGCCAACTTCTTAAACTTCAAAGTTGAGTTATTTCTCACAGTATATAAGTACGTAGCCTTAGGAATTGATTGTAGTTTGCACCTGAAGACGATCAGAGATTGTACTGATCGAAACGTCGTGTATAAATAAAATATAGACAATGGAAGTCCGAAACACAGACTTAATTTCACCAGTCTCTTCTTGATTACGTGGGGTTGCAGGGTTCTTTGTTTGTGAATATAAAATTTTGACAAAAATAATTCAAAGCTACTTTGCAAATTGTGAAACATTGCTTAAGTTGTTTTACTTTCCTAAAAAAAATGAATTTATTGCGTTTTGCTTGGCGAGTCCTTATTTTGTGGTTGGTAAGCACGCATGATTTAATAACATTTTGTTGTTTTTTTTAATTACGTAATTTAAACTAATTAAGCAAATTGAGTGCACGTTAATTATTGCTTGTAGATTTCTATTTTTATATATTGTGATGTCCCCGTCATTATAGGCATTCTAGTTTCTCAATTGGCACCCGAAACTTTGCATAAGATTTGTTAAGTTGTCATTACCAACCGGAAATAATATTTTAAAAAAATATGTTAAGAACTTACGTTTGTATAAAACCGCTTTTAAAAAAATTCCATGAGGTAAGGTGATTAAAGTTTCTCTATTAATTACTAGAAACAAATAATTACGCAGTAAATATTGAAAATCGAACTTTTATTGATATAAAGCGTAATAATTGTGGTTTTTTTGAAAATTTTTCACCAATGTTTGTGGTACTTACATGGTTATCATTACTTCTTGAAATCCAGAGATTAACCGAGAAATTAGCCTCACGATAAACTGCCACATTTATTTGTGAACAAAAACGCACACTCTTAGCTATACATAACTGGAGAGAAACTAACGCAAACCAGCCTTTGACACCAAGTACAAAAAAACACAATTAGGTGGATAATTGTCCTAAAGACATTATAAGTAATTATTTTCTTATGTTGTTACCTATGCGACTGCTAATAATGGTCGCTGTTCCGGCAAAACTACCTACGATCGAACCGATCATTAATATATACCATCATTAAAATTGTCACTAAAATGTTCAATTGACCTATATTTTTTGAACATACTTACACATCATGCTCAAGACCTTGGAAATTTTTTTATTTTAGAGTAATTTACCATGGGTTGGTGTTTAGCTGACTGAACATATATTATGATGACACTGAAAAAATTCACGTTTACCTCATTTGATAATTTCATATTTAGTAAGCAAGATTAAAATATTATTAAAACTTAATCATGAAAAATCTTTTTTTTTTCTTTTCGGGAGTCGTTATTTTATCCAAAGCCTTAGTTTGCTACAGAGCTTGTTGCAGAATATATTCTAGGTTTTCTGTTCCCCTCATTCGAAAAGTTTGTTTTTCTACGCTTATTTGTACAGGTTTGTTACAGCTAGTAATACCCTGGAGAGTCGTTTTCCATATTTCTTCTAATGTACTGCAAATCATCACATTATCTTACATTCCAGTAGAATCTAGGTTACACTACGCAATATATTTCGAGATTTAAAATATACAATATTAAATATTAAAATATTGATCCAAAAAATTAAGTGCAACTTACTTTTAATAGAAAAAAACATATAAAAGATCAATTACACAAACAAATGCTCGTGCAAAAGATCTGAAACTTTTTGCGCGAACATTTTTGTGAGCTTTTCTTTGAGCATTTTGTTTGGGTACGTCTTCGAGCAAATTTTTGCTATCTATTTTGGAAACATATTTTTAAAGACGAGAATAAATTTAATTGCACATCAGTGATCAGTGATCTCAATTCTTTAAAAAAATGTAACACCAACTTTTATTTTATATTTTTATAAAAAAAAGCCGACGACAAGCGAAACATTATTATTAACTTTAAAAAGGGATTTAGTGAGGTTGCATAAATAACAAAATCAATGAATAGCGAGTTTTCCCTCAAAAAGGTAATGGTTACCGTAGATCTGGATTTCTCACTTGTGGTGCTCATCAGTAAGGTGCTAGGAATTAGGAGATGAAATGATGAACTGATGATGGAAAAATATGACACAGGATTCATGTAAAAGACAACCATCTGTCAAATTGCAGAATCGGCAGATGTACCTTCATTTTGAAGGAAAATTAAGCGTCTCTACGGAGACAGATATAATTATCTTTACAGATATCCTAAGCTCTGGAGTTAATAAATTTAAAAATTGTTATTTATTCACCCTCACTAAATCCCTTTTTAAATTTATTAACTCCAGAGCTTAGGATATCTGTAAAGATAATTATATTTGTCCTAATTCCTAGCACTGTACTGATGAGCACCACAAGTGCGAAATCCGGATCTACGGTTACCATTACCTTTTTGAGGGAAAGCTCGCTATTCATTGATTTTGTTATTTATTCACCGTCACTAAATCCCTTTTTAAATTTATTAACTCCAGAGCTTAGGATGTCTGTAAAGATAATTATATCTGTCTCCGTAGAGACGCTTAATTTTCCTTCAAAATGAAGGTACATCTGCCGATTCTTTAATTTGACAGATGGTTGTCTTTTACATTAATCCTGTGTCATATTTTTCCATCATCATTTCATCATTTCATCTCCTAATTCTTAGCACCGTACTGATGAGCATCACAAGTGCGAAATCCGGATCTACGGTTACCATTACCTTTTTGAGGGAAAGCTCGCTATTCATTGATTTTATTATTATTAACTATCATTTTTGTCACATGCAATGTTAATAGTTTACCATAGAGGTAATAACATATCATTTTTTTTACCATAGAGGTAATAACATATCACTCTTTTCTAGGGAAGGGAAATATCTTCGAAGTTAATTACTTTTTAAAATGCAGGTGGATATGTTTAGGGAAATGTTCAGGCGAGTAGTTATTTCTTCACATCCCTGGGAGGGGAAGGTTTAAAGCATTCGGAACGCAGCGCTGTTAAACGCTGCATAAACCAATTTAACTCTGCTTTAAAATACTTTTTAATTATTTTTTAACTACAAATAATATTATATAAAAGTTGTGTTGGCAGTTATTTCATTTAAAATCTGGAAAAATTAGGCATCCCGAATTGGGTCGCCTTCAGTATAAATATAAGTTTCGTTTAGGTGCTAAATAATGCCATTAATGGTGTTTACTTTTAAGCAATTTTGGTAAATAAAAAATGAAATTTAAAATCTATATATTTTACAGAAAGTGGTCCGTTAAAAAAAAGCTCAGTAATTCGGAAGTGAAAAGTTGGGTCATATTTTGCCAATATTAAATATGAATTGTTTTGTATGTATAGGGTAATTCATCATATTTTCCACTCCACCACCACAAAACTTACTTTTTTTGTTACTGATCAAAATTTTCTGCGCATGATTTCCTCAAGGTAATTTTACAAAATTTAGCAGTTTTTTGGTCATTTAGCGATATTTCACGTTTTTTCGCAGGATTTCCCATTTCTCTTAAGTTTTCCCAAGGTTTTCCAATGCAATATTAAAAGAATTTGTCGAAAATTGGGAAAAATGTCTTGCTTCTAAATTGAAAGTTGTTCCACTCTGGATTCAACGTTTTATGGTTTTTAAAATTAAAAATCGGCAAAACTTTCAATATTTAAAAAATCGAAAACGCAAGTTCTACGCATCAATAAAATAAAACAGAATAAACAAATTAAAGCGTAGTCAGGCATATTTTCTAGTTTTCCGTCGGAGAGCCCTTTCTTTACGGAAAGATTTATTCTAAAACTTACATAAAAAAACTGCTTTGACCCTTGTTTGTTGTCATGTAAAATTTGACCAAAACCCCCTCTCACTATGGAAAGCTTTGTTCTAAAACTTTGAGGAAGGAAAAAAACTGCGTTGACCCTTGTTTGTAGTCATGTAAAATTTGATATAGTGTCACTACTCTACGGTTTTTACCTTCTCCTCCCCAACCCAACTCAACCCAACCCTTACATTTTACAGTCAATAATTAAGTGCCGTTAATTTTTATTTTCTTTATTCTATCTCGTTTTCTTTTGACAACCCCAAAAAGGTTACAAGTATACTGGCATATTCCCTATAAAAATCAGATCAATCGAAGTTGCTTATGAGGTAAAATGTAAATTCCGGCATCAAATCTTTTTTCCGTCGGAAAGCACTTGATTAAAAATACCCTGTTTTAAAACTTGAAATTTAATTCTTAGTTTTTTTATTTTCAGTTAAGCTCAATGAATTCCGATAAAAATATATATTTAGAATTTTTAACAAATTTTTATAGCAACATTTCTTCAAACAAATTTTTCTCTAACATTCTCTCCAAAATTTCCGTGAGCTTTTTTGTACGAGCTTTAGCTCGAACATTTGTTTGAACATTTTGCTCATAAGGCTCGCGTAAATGACGAAATGGAAGCTTTAAATTATTTTGCAGTACAATATCATATTTTATTGGAGGGATTTTGAAAATATTATGCTACAAAAACCAACTCCATTTCGTGCTTTTGAGCCCCTTGGAAGTTCTATACAGAAATGTTATGCAAGAAATTGTACGAATTAATGTTTATTGCTAAGAGGTGTCTCTAAGTAAAAATTATTTATTTTCTTTAGTTTCAGTGGTGATTGTATTATCATCAGAAGATTGAAGAGTTTTGCCTTGAATGAATTCGAATAATTCTTTAAAATACACGAAACACTATAATAAATCTATTAGATCGATCGGGTGGCTTTAGGTATATTCAACAACATTATGTAGATCTGATATAGGTAACAAACATACATACCAGTTTTCCACAAAGAAAAATTAAATTCACTCTTATGTGCGGGAACTAGTTATCTAATGAATTATTTTTCCGCTGAACACGAAAAACTCTTTACTATTTTAGAAAAGTTAAAAACAAAAAAATCATAAAAGTCAAAGTCAGTGTAAAAAAAATTGTATCAAGACTGATGGGTACTTGATCAGAAATGCTGAATTATTAATATTAAATTATTATTAATTAAAATTCCTTTTAAGTGTTGACCTCGTGTCAAACTATACAGGGTTAAAATATAAAAACTTATATTAACTATATTTTTATTAAAAAATTTTTTAAAGAACAAGCTTTAATTAAATGCACTCAAAAGTAGAAAATAATTTTTTGTCTCTCTTATACCATAATAGAAGCGATAGGCGCAAATTAGAAATTTTAACTTTAGGTATCGTATATCGGTTACATCGCCGATTTACCTGAGAAACAGTCGTATTTCTCTATAACCTAAGGTTATTTTCAAAGGCTTGGCAAGCACGGCAATCTCACCCATTCTCAGCTTCTTTAGATGAAAGCATTATGTTTATCATTCGAATGGAAGAAGAATTTCTTTCTTTTGTAGTTCTCTCTTTGTCACCATAAAGTTAAAATTTTTAATTTGCACCCATCGTTTTTATTATGGTATAAGAAAGATAAAAAATTATTTTCTACTTTCAATCAACTTATTTTAAGCTTTGGGTTTTCCTGCAAACTGATCGTTTTAGGTGTGTGGACTCTTTGACGCCCACAGTTGCCAATCTTCATCCTTTAACTGTCATCAACCACCTTCACACGTCATGCATGGGTCAAGTTGAGTCGGCTAACGTACTGAAAACCACTGAAAACATCGCAAAATTATGTCAGCCGGCCCATGAAAATGGCAACAGCGTGACGTTTTATGAAGAAACCGTCGAGACTCAACTGCAGGCGGCTGTATTTTTGCCAAAAGTAAGGAAAATAGTCTTTATAAATCAATATACAGACCGCTTCAAGCTACTGCGAACATAGGGCGGAAGAAGTCTAATTTGCCAGTGTACGTACATGCAGAGACACCGCACGCCTATCAGTGAAGCAACCAATACTCAGGCTTGCGATCACCACTTGCATGACTTTCCTTTGGTATTTAGTACGCCTCTAACCACGGTGCTGTGTGGAGCGTAGTCAATGAAACCGGAATTTGGTCAATAAATACGCAAATTTTTATAACGTAATTTTCTTATTTTTTGTCACTGATAAATAAGAGCGTTTTATTGTCAACTGCTCAGATTTATCAGTGACGACGTGTTACAATGAAAATAATAAGGAGAAACAAAATAAAAGCAAGTTCTCAAAATAAAATAATACATTCTAAAAACCAAAAAGATTCTCCCAGTCAAAAAAAAATTAACGCAAATGTTCGAAAAGTCCTCCTTGCTCGGCTAGACAATATCCGAGCCTACTATAAAAACCCCTTCTAACGTTTCCAAGCATGTTAGGGGTGATAATTTGAAAAGCTTCTTCAAAAACAGATAGAAGTCATTAGGAGCAAGATCGGGAGATCGAGCTGGCCATAAAATAGTTCCCCGTGTACTTATAACCCGATTAGAAAATACACTATCAAGATATTCCCTAACAAGGCCAACATTGTGAGCGGAACAACCATCTTGTTGAAACCATGTTTCACCAAATCTTACACCTAACAACTGCCTAGCAGTTGGAATAATGTGCTGCTGCAGTAGATCCAAGTATCTAGGACCATTCAAATTGCAATTGCCGTTAATAAAAAATGGCCCAATTACGTGTTCCCCTATAATACCCCCCCCCAAACATTTAGTTTTTGGGGATACTGTGTTCTTACGTCAAAATACAAATGCAAATTTTCCCTCGACCAATATCGAACGTGTGTTGGGTTATGACGATTTGACCATTTGACCATCTGCACTTTTTCGGCAACTTCGTAGACATCCATTTTTGGTTTTAAAAATGTATTATTTCAATTAAGAACTTACCCATCTGTTTCTCGAGCAAGGCAGAAATAAAACAAAATAATAAAAACAAAATGAATTTCCAAAAGATAACACTGCAGCGTGTTTCGAATCCACCTCGGTTGCACGGCACGACGAGAGTAAATTGGACTAGTTCCCCCCTATGTTCGCAGTAGCCTAAGTCTCATTGTACAGACCGCTTCAAGCTACTGCGAACATAGGCGAAATCAAGTCCAATTTACTCTCCGTGCCGTACGACCGAGGTGGATTCGAAGTCGAAGCACGCTGCAGTGTTATCTTTTTGAAATTTTTTTTTAGTGTATAGTGCATTTAATAAAAGCTTGTTCTTTAAAGATTTTTTTTAATAAAAATTTATTTTTTAGTTTTTAAATTTGTATTCTAAATCGTCAATTTTGAATCCGCCATATTGAAATTTTCAAATCCGATCAAAAATTCTTATACCCTTACCGCAAAACCCCTGTATGGAAATTTTGAATTAAATCGAACAAACTAAATCTTTTCCCCCTCCACTTCCCTCGTTAGAGGGAAGTGTGTAGCTAATAATACCATATTATTGTATTGTCGCCGGAACTATAAACGCATACCAAATTTGAACACACACCCTTAATTTTTAGATTTGTACCCTTAAACGTTCATTTTGAATCCGCCATATTGAAATTTTCAAATCTGATCAAAAATTCATAATCCACCGCCCTAAAAGCCCTTGTATGCCAATTTTGATTGAAATCGAACATACTAAATTTTTTCCCCCTCCACTGGAGGTGGGTACCTAAGAATACCCTATTATTGTATTTTCACGGGCACTATAAACGCGTAGGTACCAAATTTGTACACAATCGGATGTGACTAAGTCAGTTAAAATTGGTTAGAGAAACATGACCGAAAATCGTCAATTTTGAATCCGCCATATTGAATTTTCAAAATCTGATCGAAAATTCGTATTCCTTATACCCAAAAGCCCACGGAAAACCAATTATAGTTGAAATCGGACAAACTTAGGTGTTTTCCCCCCTCCACTCTCTTCGTAGGGCGGAGGGGTGCCTAATAATGAAACGTTATTATTATAAAAGATGACCAAAAATCGTTCATCTTGAATCCGCCATATTGAATTTTCAAAACCTGATTAGAAATTCGTTATCTCCATCCACAAGTGACCCAACACACCAAATTTCAACAAAATCGGGCGTACTTCAACTGTACCCCCCTCCACCACCTTCGAGTAGGGGGGAGCTGCCAATTTCATCACACTATATTCTTATGTTGTCACCGCAACTATATAACTGTGCCAAATTTGAAGCCGATCGCGTGTCGGGAAGTTGGTCAAAATTAAATTTCAAAATTCCACCCGAACAAACATACATACATTGCAAGTTAAATAAAAGTTAAAAAAAAGAAACACATCCGTTTCTAGGAACACAGGGGGAAACAATATTGGCATTTTTCGATTTGCGCTCCATCTTTCTGAGGGGGCTAAATTAAACAAAATAAAGTTATTGAATTTAATACGGAAAAAAATATTAAATATCTATATACTTGCAATTGTTAAATCCAAACACGGTTACATATTTATTTTCATACTGACTCAATGTATTAATTGCTATTGTTATTCTGTGTAGTGAACGCATTCTAGAATAGCAATGTAATCCGATTTAAATAAAAAAATCCAAAAGAAAAAGCAAGGTTGCCTTCTGAAAATACAGCAATGACTGCAACTAATGCCGGGGACCAAAGTTCGTTTTTTTCCATACAGCTAAATCGTTTGTAATTAATTTAAATTACAAGCAGAATATAATTCACTCCATGAATGAGTGATATAACCGAGACAGAAAAGAGATCTAGGGTCTTTGCAAAAATTTAAAAAAACGATTTTGTAGTTTGAACAAAAAAGTAACCAGTTCCTGTTTATTAGCGACATTTTCAGGACCATTGGAACACACGGTAGTCCTCGAACCCTCACATTCTGGCAACATGGCTTATCCTGAGAAAGAGTGCGAAAGTGCGCTCCGCCAAAAAACCTACTATTTTTGCTCTAAAACCAAAAGCTATAGTGCGGTAACGTGCATAAATTGTGGAAATACCTTTAATCTGGCTTGTGCAACCAGAGATTGGGCGAAAAAGTTAACATTTCTGGATAAGACGCGAGTTAAATGTTGTGACGCGGACACAAGGTCATAAAAAATCGATAGTGAAAACGCGCCAGAAAAACTTGAGAAAATTGGACTATTAAAACAGAACATGGGGGCGTTGCTGCTGCGAACCTTACCTCTTTTTAAGAGTCATGTTACAGTGACCTTATAGTTTTACAGCTTTCTTCTTTATAACCTGCTGAAAGGCACAGGATTCTGTATTTACGGTTTTCTGCACTTTTCAATTTTGATGTCTTCTTCATCCTAGTTAGGGACAAAATACCCAAATTCTGATTAAAAAAAATCTTCTTGGGAGTACACTCCATTCCAAATTGCTGTGGATCAGTTTTTTGACACTGACAATGACAGTTCCATTTGGTTTCTCTGTTTAATTGTCAACCGCCATGTTGAAATTGGTTCGGATAATTTGTAATGAGGTGTAGATATTAAAATAAAAGAGAACGCACTTCTCAACTGCGAAGAGGTTCTGATTACAAACTGCATTGAAATCCCGAACCAAATATATGCTGACTACACTGTCATAACTGCAGACACGCAGAAAAGTCTGCAACAGCAGGCTGTGGTATTAATTTGTAGTAAAAGGCTGGCAATTTTTTTGGCTTAACTTAAGTGTTGCAAAACAAAACTGATGGTTTGAGCCTTAGATTAAAAAGACACAATATATCTGGTCCAACGAAAACTCCTTGGCAAATAATAACCAAAGGTGAGAAATATCGATTATTTTTCTATCCTTTTAAACGACGTTGGACCGATAGGGAAAGAGAATTCTATCTCAACCACTTTAGTTCGTGATTGGCTTGTGGGTGGGGAATGTCGGCAGAGCGCAGACGGTCGGATGATATTTTTACTGACATAAGTCTTTCGTGTTATTTATTTTAAAATTTCAGGATATTTTAAGCAGTTTGTAAGTCGTTTTAAAACCACATTTTATCAAAAAACATTTATAACTATTGTGTTTTTTTATCAGTAGGAGAATATTTCAGTGCACTTAAAGTGATATTTTGGAACAAATCGTCCAATGTTTTAAAAACAAAAGGAGAGCAAGTAAAATCAGTCAGTGGCGGTACATGCCAGTGGGTACACAGAAAATAAAGAAAGTTTATGAAATATACTTAAATTAGTAGATCCTTAGATTAAAATATCAACAAACACGTTTTTTCTTGTTAATTTTTAAAATTTAAAATACTTTTGCTGAAGTAGTTAATACGTCAAATGAGATATTTTCGAATATTTTTAGAAGGTTTTTTCGAAGGTTTTTTTTATAAAAACTATAAAATAAAGGTAGGTAAAGTTCTTAAACCAACTTGCAAACAACAATAAAAGTTAATTCATATGTTCAGGTTTGTAAGAATATTGAATTCCTACCACTTATCAGAATATTATTTATACTGCCGCCGTTGCCATCTGCGCTCGCCCTTGGTATTGATATTTGTATCTTTTTGTCTGTCCTAGATGTCTCTATATACCCTAAGCATTATTGACTTTATTGTGTACTGAAGAAGTCAGTATAAGTAAGTTTCTGATAATGACCAGAAAAAAATAACAAAATTAACAAACACAATAACATAATTTTTAGCTATTATATTTTTTTTCTTGATGTTCCAGGTGCTGTGAACTGTGTTTTTTTGTTTTAATGTTTGTCATAATTTTATTGTGTTGAAAATTGAAATTGCTATAAATTATATACAAACTTTGTAATAAATTTATTTTGTATAAAATTATACTACAAACATTTATTGTTAGGAAGCTTCCAAAGCTCAAATTGGCAGAATTATTTTTTGCATGTTTTTTAAATTATTTTTCAGATTTCATATTATAGTAAAATTTGAATAATATAATCCATGTGTAAATTTATATTTGAGTAGGTACGCCATTGGTGTGTTTACTTTTTTTAAACAACAGAAAGGTAAACATTGTTCCATATAATAATATAACCAAAGTCTCCGTAAGCGCCAGGTATCTTATCTCTTTTTAATCTAAGGTTCGATCTGTATTTAAGAATAGCCTTAAATAAATATTATTAAATACTTTAACTATAACTAAATCTTAGGTTAACAAATATTTATCTTTCAACTAACGAAATTTCTTGGTTTTGCAACAACGAATCTGTGCTCTTAAACTTAGCTTAATTATTACCCAAATAAGTTTAAGTATCCCTGCCTCATAAAGTAACATCTCTCCCACAGACTCTGTCGAGAAATAAGTACTTGTACGAGAACAATTTTCTATTAGATATATAAAGCTTGTAAGAGTCCAAGGTATCATTATATTGGTGGTTAGGTCGGCGTAGTTTTATTTAGGTTGTATGTCATTATTTAGGTTAGTTTAAAGTGGAATTCAATTTGTTTGGTTTAAGAGTGCAATTCCGTTTTATCAAAGATAGTATTCCTTAATCAAGGAATCCATATTCTTTAATTGAATAAAAAGTGCTTGGATTAAGTGTAACAAATATTCTTCCAAGCGGGAAATCTGGTCGAATGAAATTCAAGTAATTATTTTTTCGTATTGAATTAAGTATAACAATTATTGGTTTAAATGGTCTCTTTACTTTTACCTAAGTATTACTTGGATTTGCTTTAAATAACTTATGCTTGCCTTAAAAAGACCCTAAATATGCATCCATGTTGTTTTGTGTACTACTACTAGCATTATCAAAATTAAATTAAATTTAATTCAATTCAAAAAGTACTTTATTGTCAACAAATTTTTCGACAAATAGGCTAAATGCTAAACCAAATTAAAAAAAAATAAATTAAATTAACACACGAACATAATATATAACAGTCAAGTAATGTCTTAAAATATTATAATTAAACAGAATATAATTTTGAAAGAAAATATCATTATTTCTAATCAAATCAAATAAAATAAGTTTTATTGTCAGAAATTCCTAAAATCTATTATCAAAGCAAGAAAAGAAAGCTACTATTCCAACCCTTTAAATCACACTATCAATTATTTATATCAAGCAATGCGTGGACAGAAAAAAAATATGAACAATTTAAATATGATTAAAACATTAAAATTTGGTTATGAAAAATAAATAAAAACACATAAGGTATTTTTTAAAAAAGCACCCTTAAAACATCAGGAACAAAAATTGTGATTTTAACAGGCGCCTCGTGTAATTATAATTAAGTTAAGTTAAAACTGAGACCAGAATATTTTCGAATGTAAGTACACATAAAAAAACTAATAAAAAAATACATATGGTTCAAAAATTACAACACTAAAACCTCAACAACTAAGTGTTGACATAATTTAACAACAATAAAAAAACAAGATAAAAAATATATTTTTTAGTGGATTAAAAGTCAAATATAGGTATATATATTCATCTATTAAACAAAATTTTAAAAACAAAACATAGACTGAGAGACAGGATAAAATACTAACAAATCGGCTCTTCAAAATACTCAGTGATTGTATAGTGGGGTCTATTTAACAAAGCATTTTTAAGTTTCTTCATAAATATTTTAATAGTTTTAGCTTGTCGAATGACTAATGGCAAGTGGTTAAAAATCTTTCGGCCCTCATAAATAAGAAATTTTTGCGTCAATGCACTGTTTAGAATCGGCAGGGGCAAGTTTTCATTTTGCCTTGTGAGCCTAGGTTGTCTTAAGCCAATTATAGATGATACAGATTTATATGTTCACTTTAATAAGATCTTCAGATATTATGGCTTTTAGGGCAACAACAATTTCATGATGCCATAGGATAGAGGTATCATCAGCAAATAAAGTGAAAATCCCTGTTATTTTATGACTTGTAATGTCATTAATATTAATTAAAAACAATAGAGGCCCCAGCACAGACCCCTGCGGTGCACCACAACTGACTCCCAAAGAGGAAAAGCGAATGTCAGAGCTGATAACTGACTGAGTGCAATAACTTAGGTATGATTTAAAACATGACAGAATGTGCCCTCTAAACCTATAGCGCTCCAGCTTCCGCAGCAGTATCCCATGATCCACACAATCAAATGCTTTAGATAGATCACAAAACACTGCCGCCACAGCTTCACCACTGTTAAGATTAGAGTAAACCTTATCGAGAAAATCAAAGATAGCATCACGGGTGCTCTTAGATGCCTGAAAGCCATATTGCTTAGGTGTAATTAATTTATATTTGGTGAGTTGTTGTGTAGTCGCATTTTTTGTCACTCTTGGTCGCCGTTATTTGATAAGCTGCCATTTTTAAAAAATAAGGTGCTAACAAAACAAATCATATATTTAATTTAGTTTGTGACATCTAGATATCGGACCTCATAGTCAAAGTGGTTGTCAGTTTATTTATAAATTTAAATATTGCTACTTAGTAAAAACAACCAAATCGTTTTGTGAAGTCAACAAGATGCAGCCACAACATATACTGGGAGGTCAAGAACATGTTTACTTAGACGTTTATTTACACAATCTCTGCCATTTTTGCAATTTAACGCATATTTGTCTTAATACAATTTTTAAGCGATTCTTCCATATATAAACAATGAGAACAAGCTCATAAACCTTTCTTATAAAAAAAAGGTTTATTTTTATTTAACACCCTTAAGACCCTGACGGTAATTTTTTAAAATCCGTCCAATCAACGCAGTATTTAATTGTATTTATGGAAATTTTCCACCTCTTCCATACATGGGGGATTTTTGCAATTTTTAACAACAAAAGGTCTCAGAATCTATAGTCATATAATTATATAATAATATCCAAATCTGTAATAAAAATGAATATGTACGTTCATTATATGGTTTTATGGTTTTTATTTATTGTAAAATGTATAAGAAAACATATAACCAATAATTTTTTGTTTTTATTTTAATCCATAAAGTTTAAAAATTAAGAAAACTTTTTTTACATTTAGCAGTTACTGGCATCTCTTTTAGAGTAATTGGCATATACTATTATATTTATTTTAGGAAATATAACATTTTAAATACACACAATATTTTTTTTTATTTTGCAGTACAAAAACTTAAACCTAAATTATATTTTTTTAATAATATATTTGCTTGATTATCTAATTTCCTGCTAATACAAACAAAACACATAAAATATTATTTGTAGGTTTCTTTCTTTTTTAAGAAAATTTTTTGGTATGCAAGATTGGAATTTTGATATTTAATACCAGTATTTGTCGTACACATACCTTTTACGCATTTTAAGCACTAACCATTTTGAACCCTAATGTTGTTTTCTGGAAGAACACTTTCTGTAAGAATATTTTCTGGAACTGGTTGCTTCATTTTATTGCCTGGTATATGTTTTTTTCCGAAGTTTTAAAAGCGTTTCTTATGCAAAATTTATTATCTTTGCTGCTTTCTATGGGTACTTGTTGTTTATTATCACATTTGTTAATAATTATGTTTTGTGCTTTTTTCTTCGCATTACATGATCTGCTCCTTTCTATGGGTACTTTCTGTTTATTAGCATATTTGTTAATATTTATGTTTTGTTCTTGCCTCTTAGTTTCCTGTTTATCACTATTTTGATTCAAATTTGTGTTTACTTCTTCTTTCTTTACATTGCACTGTTTTTTTTTCCTTTTTTTTCTTACGTTATATCTTTTTCTTTTTCTTTAAGTTCCCTTTTTTTATTTTCAGTTTTATTATTTTCTTTTTCTGTTTCGATCTTCTTCTCTTCTTTCATTATTTTCTATACTCGGATGAAGTTAAAACTCTTTCTCAGATTTTGTTTTCCTTTTCGTTCTGGTGTTAATGTTTTTGTCCTGTCCAATCATTTCCGTTGAATTATCTATATTATTTAGTTCCTTTAAAAAATTAGCTGGTAACTCTTCTTTAGTCAATGTTCTGGGTAGTTCTTTTTTATTTGTTAGAGATGGAGAAAGCTGTAGTGTAATAACTATGTTTTGATGGACTATAACGTTTTGACTTACATTTATTACTCTATCATCATCACACGTAGCTATTACAACTGGCATATCATTAAACTCGTTTTTGGAAAAAATTTTATAAGAACCATGTAATGGATAGCTGCTTATTCTAGGAACTTCATCAATTGTTAAAACGTTAAAAGCTAGGTAAGTATGGTGGATTTAAATAAAAAATATAAAAAAAATGAAGCTTAGTGCCAATAATTAAACCGATTTTAATATGTGAAAACTAAGTTATTGGCACCTGTGCCAATAAATATTAACAGATTATTGATTTTGGTAGTTATTGCCACCCCTGAAATTTAGTAAAACAAAACATTTCTCATTTAATTTTTGTAATAAGATTTAAGTTTAAACTTTTAAATAGTTAACTAGATATCTATCTTAAAAAAAAAACTTAACTGTGATAGTTAAAACTTCGTTTGAAAAAAACTATCTACTTAGAAAATCTGTATAATCCCTTACCTTTACTGAAAATCACGAGCTTCTTTTTACGAGATTAAGCGCGAACTGGTGAAAGATTACTTAAAATTAACATTTTTAACACAATGATCGAACACGTTGATTTGTTCTTCAGGGCGGCAGTTTTTGGCTATACTGAAATTTTCGTAGGACACACCTTTTTTGAGGTGTGAGTTTAACCACCAGAACATAAAATGAGCAAAGTAGATCAAGTGATATTTTAAAGGTCTTTCAAATGCCCTTCTAAAAGTGTTAAAATATTACAAATCTAGCGTAGTTTTTTAGATATTTATTTTCAAATTTGCATAGGCCAACTTAAAAATCGTTTTCTTTTACGAAAATATTTTTATAAATCCGACACGCTGATTTTATTTTTGTTATTAGTACATTTTTTCACTTTATTTTTTCTTCTGGGATACATCCCTATAAGACGTAAAATTTACCTGTACACTTCTAGCATAGTTTGAAAGTGAATAATTCGTAGACGAATCGAATTTTGTAAAGGTATTAGAAATATATTCAAAATAAGATATCATTTATTTTCAGCCACATTTTCTATTTAAATTCCGATGCTGAAACTCACCAAACCAAAGAGGTGTGTCCTACGAAATTTCCAATACAGCCAAAAAGTGGGATTTTTTGAAAATCGTGGTCTAATGTACATTAGCTTTCTGCAGCTTCTTTTTTAATTACATAATTATACGTTCGTTTTTGAGATTTGACATTTCAGTGTGAGAGTGAGAGGAGCACCGTCGAGTTCATTTTTTCTTATGGACACGTGCTTTTTTCTTCAGCCGTTTGGTTCATGAAGGATAACAGATATTTTGCAACCTTATTTTGACAAGTCACCGGACGTTTTTCATTAATTGAACATCATTAGCACAAATATAATTTTTGCTTTTAATGTACTCAAGATATTTTGGCAACCCACCTGCAGTACTATTTCTGACACTTTAAAAATTAAAATTTTTGCTTGACGATTTGTTAAAATAATTGTACCTAATATTTTTTACATGTGTTTCTAATTTGTTTTAAATTCTTAACGCACTCACTGACATAATCATGTTCAAATTATAAAATTTAATAATTATAAACCAAGCAAAAACGTATTTAGGCAAATTATTTTTTTTTTAAACACAACGTCCACAAAAACTGTTATTTTCAAAATGTCAAAAAATATTGGCGGTTTTTCAAATTATCTTAGCAAAAATTAAATTTAGAGTAATGATGGTCAATAAACCGAAAACGTCAAGTGACCTGCCAAAATAAGGTTGCAAAACACAACACCATTCTCAACTAAAAAGCCTGTTAACTCCTACCGCCTCAGTGCCCTTTAGCCTATTGTGGCTGCCATTTTTATAACCAAATTGTAAAACATGGATTTCCTGTCAGTTTGGTGTCAATATGGCACCGACCATAGGCCAAAGGATACTAAAACGAAAATGAGTTAACTGGCTTTTTAGTTGAGTACGGTGTTGGAAAAACATTATTTGTCATCCTTCATGAACCAAACGGCGGCAAAAAAAAGCACGTGTCCATTAGAAAAAATAAACTTGACAGTGCTCCGGTCACACTGAAATGTCAAATCTCTACAGAAAGTTTTAAGCGTTATTGAGAGCTTTGAGAAAAAAGGCGCAAAAAATAAAAACTGAAAATGAAACTTTCGGTTTTTTCGCCAATGTCCAAACTACCTGGATTTTGTAAACTTTTCTTTAGTTATCAAATTGCGCAACTGTGTCCCAAATTAAAACCTTTTTGTATCTTCTACCGTTTAGGAGATTCCCATGGTGAGCATCGAATTTGGAATCTTTACTTTCTTGGTTCAAAGAAGTGTGATAAATTGAACTTTTCTGCATGCAAGTAAGTAATATATATTTTCCTACTAGCGTGCGTAAGAGTGCACTTTTACGCACGCATTTGCATGCAATGGATTTACCCTGTGTCTTTCCCGCACGGCGTGCGTAAAAAATACTTTTACGCGCGCTCTATTTTTCCGATTTTTAGATATATTTAGACGGTTTCACCCAAGTACGAAAAATTTTGTACTTGACACGTGCGAAAAGTTTATTTTCCGCACTTGAAGGCTTGCCCGCACTCCGCTCCGCGTCGTTCGTGCAACTACCGTCGCGAACGGAACCGTATTCCTTTCCGCACTTGTTAGGTAAATAACTATATTACCTAACAAGTGCCGAAAGAAGTACTTTAACGCACGTGGTGGAAAAAGGCCAAGCCTGCAAGGGCGGTAGAGGCACTTTCTGCGGAACAATATCAATATGGCGGCTGCCAATGATATACAGAAATTAAATGGAAATGTCATTGTCAAATGACTCGTGGTTGCAAAATAAATTTTTGGAAAATTTAAAATTTAATTAAGAACACTCCCAATGAGCATTTTCAGAAACTTCTGGTGACAGATATTTATATAATTATTATAAAGAGGGTTCCATTGATACCCTAGGGTATTTAGAAGTTTCCTACAAGAATTGAGTTTGTATATTTGTTTTATTAAAGGCTCTAAATTGATGGTACCCTAAAGTAACATAAAACTGGCGTTAACAATATTTCCACGGACATCTTTATAAAAATTGAAGTCATCGGTTCAAATGTTATATAAATTGGTGTTAACAATGTTTCCACCAACATTTTTATAAAAATATAAGTCATCGTTGACAAAAGTTATATAAATTGGTGTTTGAAATCTTTCTGTCAACCCACCTATAAAACCGTAATTAACTATCAATTAAAGATATATAATAGATTGGTTTTTAAAATGTTGCTATCAACCCACTTATAAAACTTAATTAACCAACAACAAATTTATATAAGATAAGATTGAAAATATTTCGAGAGACACTTACATAAATTGGTGTCTGTAATATTCTTATGAACTCATTCATAAACTTTTTTTGCCCATAAGGTTTTTTCTATAATTTTGTTATTAATTTATAAAAACAAAACAAATAAGATTTTTTAAGGTTAAGGCACGTTTTTTTGAGATACCATACCATTATTATATTGTTTTAATTACATCAATCTGAGAGAGATAAGAGATCCAAATCTTTTTGAGATATTTGCCGATGACAGATATCGGGATCGAATGCATTTTACACCCGATTCCCACCAGCGTTTCCCATGTGCAGTCACCCTGACTCAAAAAACTCATCACGTGGTCCGACATGAACTTGTATAGGCAAATCTCGCTTAGACCACGTGATACGTGTTTTGATTCGGGGAACCCACGAATGAGAAACGCATAGATGGGAACCGTGTTTTAGAAAAAAAGAACAATATAGTAACCGTGTTAAGGTCGCAAAAACGCACCGTGAAACGTCGAGCGCATACGCTGATACTGCTGGTCGGCGGCAAATGTGAACACCCCGGAAAATACTCGCCTGTACACCCTTCGACCCCGCAATCTAACTATATTCTTGAGATAGTTACCTCTGATAGTTATGCGGGCTTGAAGTGTGTGGAGGCGGGTATTTTTCCTGGTATGTGTAGTATGCTGGATCTCTCGAGGAATGCATTTAGGAAAAGAGAACAATGGTAACTATGTTAAGCTCGCAAAAACAGACCATCAGTGTTCAACACTGCGCCATCTGTAGCCCTTTGTTCCAAGTAGCATCATTTTTTAAAAGGGTTATAAAATACTGTTGACGAGGTAAACAGTGGTATAGTTGTATTGTTTTTTTTATAGAATTGTCGGAGATTTTCGCCATTTTGGATTACAAAAATAGGTTTTTGGCTTAAATAAAAACGTTATTTATGGGGTTTCAACATGTGTTTCAATCGAAATGTTGCTTGTTAGCTTTAAGAACAACATACAAAATTCAATATTTGTCCCAGAAAGAAAAAAACGCGTATGAAAAAAAAAACGATATTTAAATTAATATTTTTTTTCTCGTTTTCTCAAGTATTTTTGGAGCCCATGAAATTTACGTGAGTGTATTCGAATACTATACAGTACACACGGGACCGCAGCTGATTTTCAGAGTAGGATGACTTGAAAAACAGCTTTTATTTGACTATAATATATAAATATTCATATTCCTGCTTCAGCTTATCTCACTTTCATTTTCATTATTTATTTTAGAAGATTGCTAAACACCATTTAATAAATTTTTTTATTGTAAAAAGAAAAAGAATAATACATAACCAGCAAAGGGAAGAAAGATGGAAAATCTATATTTCTAAATCCATAAAAACCTTTAATTTGTTATGTAGTGTTGTTAGAACAGTTGTAAAACCTTTTTATAATAATCTCTATACTTGAGGGCTCATAAGGAAGTTTTATAAAATCTATATGTTGTTTTTCTATCCATTACTATGTACCATAAATTTTTATAAGCTGGTGTTGAACAGTTGTTTTTCAAGTCTTTTTTACTCATTTAAGAGATATATTAGAGTTATAAAATTATCACCAACACTAAATAATATAACTTTTGGTTATTTTATGAAGGTTTTATATTATTTGCTGTAACTTTTATATAGACAAAAATGCTCATTGGGCTAAAAACTAAATCACACAGGTTATAGATATGTGAAAACGGAAAAATTGAATTTGAAAGGAATTTCGTTAATTTAGTTTTCACAGTGTATATTATTTGACAAAAAAGCACACTAACAAGAAACATTCAAAATAAATAATTTGCTGTTTAGTTATTGTTGTCCACTTGAATGCACCTACAAAGAAACAGTAAATTATTGTCATAAAAAGGTAAACAATTGTCAAATGGCCGTGCTAAACCTTGAATGCCAAGGATCATGCGAACGAACAAATATTCTTAGTTCCACTTTAAATTGTTTATAAAAATTTACAAAGAACTTATACTGAAACATGCAATCAGGCAATTTAAAATAATTTAATTAAGCCACATTTAGAATGAGATCATCATAACAATTCTATGCACTTTAGGGAATAAAAGTACTTTATTACTTAATTCCTGACTTGAGGAACTAAAGTGGCACTTTTAGTCCCTTACTTATTAAATGTAAGTTTAATGTCTTAGGGAAAGTTAAGTCAAAATCTGAAAACTGCTTCATATATATTACTCAAAATTTTTGTGGGATTCGGAACCGAAAAATTGACGTTTTTGACAAAACTCCATATCAACGCGGCGGTCCCAAGCAAGAAAACAGTAACTGACATTTTTGTCAAAATCGGGCTGTCTCAATATTCCAGCTGCTGGATTTCTGATATAAATTTTGGTGTTTGAATTATTAAAATCGGTTTAAAAATACCGGAGACTTAGATTTGCCAAGACCTAGCAACTGCACAACTTTTTTCAAATCCCCACACAGAAACACAGTAAAGACATGATCCAACGCAAAAATACAGTAACAGTGCAGTTACTGTATTTTTGCTATTCGTACGCACTTACTATGTTTATAACTAGTATATACTCGAGAGTAAACTAGAATTTTGAACTTCCATTGTCTTAATTGTTTACTTTTTCACAACACTAGAACAATTCTTCAATTATGTCAACAGCATAAAAAAAGAAGTAGAAAATTGTCAGCTCCTTTTTCTCGCCGTTGTAGTCACGAAAAATAATTCAACCATAATCACTTCCGTATATCGCAATTCAACTCATACTGCAATATCTAAACTTCAAATCAAAACACTCCCCATCATCCAAACTTGGAATTGCAAAATATCTTATAGATTGGGCCACCACACCTCAGGGTTCCCACTGACCTGAAAAACCTGGAAAATCTGGAAAGGTCAGGGACTTTTGAGAGCTGCCTGGAAAAGTCAGGGAATGACCAAAAAATCCGCAAAAGTCAGGGAATTGGCGCACAAAACCCTAGACACCGGTGTCTGGTGGTCTACCGAATGTGCCCGAATCATCCTCTCTTGTGGACGCCTTTGGACTAAAACCCTCCGCTGTAGATTTGGTCGAAATAACGGAACTATTCTCAGGAATATAACGTCACTATCTCGCCGTTTACTGTTTTGATCTATTAGGTGCGTTCGTCTTCGTGTTTAGTTTTTAGAATCGTTCTGATCATATCATGTCCCTGGTTTCATTTGTCTACGTCTTGTATCATTTCTTTAAACAGGTTCCCTATGGTCATATTCTCTATCTGTACATCGTGTCTTGTTGTTTGGCGGTACTTCTTAAATCTTGGACAGTAAATTAACGTAGGTTCTGCGTCATCTATTCATTGACAGTACGGACATATCTCGTTTGTTTTCCCTATTCGCTTTGTGTATGTCCTGAAAGATCCATGTCCGGTTAGAGCTTGAGTCATATAGTAATTCATTTTTTTGTGTTTGTAGTCTATCCATGTTTTAATATCGGGAATATTTTTTTTCGTCTATTGTCCTTTTTCGGTATTTCGGTCTCATCTTGCTGCCAGGATTCTAGTGTTTTCCCTTTTGCAGCTTCTTTGGTTCATGGGCGGGATTCCTGCAAGCTACTCTTAGTAAGGCTTTCCGTTGCATTCTTATCAGCATGTTTGTGTACTTCTTTGTGCGCAGTACTGGTCTCCATATCCTGGCCCCGTTTATGTTGGGCATAAGTCTCTGTAGTTCAGCGAGCCTTTTTAGTGGTTTCTTCTATATGCTTTCCGAATTTCTGGTTTTCACCGATGTGGATTCCCACAAAACCTGGAATTTCTCTTTCTCAAACTATTTTTTAAACTACCTTTGTAAAAAATATTATGTGAGTTCTTCTCTGCTCACCTCTTATATAAGCTCAACATCTTTTTGGCGCTAAATCAGTTCCAGTATACCTAAAATCCAAGAGCAAGAAAAATGAGAGAGGAAAACTTTTTAAAACGTGTAGGACAAGAACCGCATCATTACCCAGGGTAGCAGATTGTGTTTATTGAACATATTTGGTTTTCATTTCGAAATAATAAATATCACCCAGTATTTTTTATCCTTGTTTTAAGCACACATCGCGCTATCTTCTGTACAATGTAATGTATTTATTCCTAACCTTAAAATGATGCGGGGTGTAATTGCGATGCGAGATTTCGAGAATTTTCAATTTTTTTTAGAGCAAGAATACAAAATGTTGAAAAAAAATAGTTCATTACGCCCTTCCATAAGTCCACCAGAGTGACACTGTCTACAGGCTGTAAAAACCAATAAATATCAAGCATATTGAAAACTTCGTTTCAAAAATATTTAATTGCCTTTGTTAATCAAGAAAACTGATACACTAAACAAAATGACAATTCTCTCTTGCAGGATATTGGAGAGGACCTTATAGCATGAATTTAGCAGAAATATTCCACGATAATTTGAGCATTTCTTTTCATCTCCTTTTTTATGGATGGGAACTATCGCGCCTTTCTTCCATGGATCCGGAAGCATTTCGGTATTCCAAATGTTTTGGATGAGTTTATGGATGGCCCTATGCAGTGTTTCTCCACCATATTTTATACATTCGGCTTTTTTATGGCTTTAACTGTTTCTTCATATGTTGGGACTGGTATCTCTATTTCAGCTGTCAATATGCTTATGAGTGTAGTATCGGTATTGACCTCTTAATTAAGTAGTTCGCAAAAGTAGTTCTTCCATGTGGTTAGAATCTCTCTTTCCATGGTTATCATTTGTGCGTTGTTTGTTGAGAGGCAGTCTTCGGTTCTGGGTTGGTATCCTGTTTTGTGCTGTTATTATTTGAAAGTATTCCTTTATTCTGTTGTTTGGTTAATATATTTAGATGGTGATCTCTCTTTTTTCTTTGTATCATTCTGCGTGTTTCAGATCTTTATTGTTTATACTCTTCTATGTTAGGTGCTGTTGGTTGAGTGATGAAGCATTTTTTTCCTAGTCATATTTCGTCTTTCCATCACTCTACTACAGTCGTCATCAAACTACTTCCTTCTTTGTTTTCTTCTTTGAACACTTGCCTAGCCACCCTAGTTACTGTTTCTTGGATGTTCTTCCAGAGCTCGTTTACCTTGTAGCCCCATTGCGGTTCTTTTATTTCATCAGTAATTAATTTCTGGTTTATTTCCTGTGTTTGTTCTGTCTTGAGTTTTTCCGTATTCCAGCTTATGCTGGTCTTCTTTTTCATGTGCAGCAGCAATTTGGTTTTATTACTTGCTAGATTAACTAAAAAAACGTAGATACTACTAGACAAATTAATCTAATTAATACTTTTAAGTACCTGATTTGTTTTTAGGATTTAACAAATCCAGTTCCTGTGATTTTTGTCTTTAAATAAAGTTTCGAACAAAGTTTCTCATCTTATTTATCTGCTTTTTATCTCGATATTATTACACCTGCTAAATTTGAGCTTTCAAAAATTGTGATGGTAAAGGTCTACATTTACTTGGTATCCACTTAGACAAGCAATTTATATTCAAAAAATACCTGGAATTTTTTTAAAAATGGTCAGGGAAAAACTGGAAAAGTCAGGGAATTTGGAAATCAGAATTTGGTGGAAACCCTGCATCTGCAATACAAAAAAGCTTTAAAATCAGAAAAGTCAAAAAGTCGATCCGATCTACGATACGATCAAAAACAGTCTTCAGACCCCACCAACACAAAGGAAGATATACGAAAATACTGAAAAAGGCAACAATTATAATTTCATCCATCAAATGAATCTGAGAAAAGATAAGAAGAATAGGCAATTAATATCTTCTTCGGACTGTCTTCATAATGACAACAACAATAAGATGTAAATTAACAAAAACTAAACCATATCGCCACAACACCAAGAGCTGCATCTACCAGGTACCACGACCATACGAGTGTGGGGATAACTACATCGGAGAAACCAGCCGACCCCTGGAAATTCGCCTTACAGAACACAAACAAAAAACTCGACAAAAGGACAAAATTGGATCAAAAAAAGGTCAAAATTGTTGGGAAAATCAACATCATATGGAATGGAAAGATGCAAAGATCGTCGCCCAGGAGGAAAATCTACTCAAGCGACAGTTCAAAGAAACAGCATTCATACAGAGCAACCCCATACTTTTCGACGTTAACAGATTTCATCTGTGAAACAGCATAACCAACCAAGTAGTATATAAGATTGGGTAGTCTTACTTTTTATTAGTATCTACTATTCACCAGTGGGTCTATTCTCGAATCGAGAGAAAATTTGCTCCCAGGGAGTCCAATTTTTTTCTCGCTACTATGCATCTCATTGGTCCATATCTTCGGTTTAAATCGGTTTCTCTCACTTTTGCTTGATATTTATCGAAAGTAATTCTCTTAGTCAAGACCAATTCGATCAATATCGGGCAAAAGTGAGAGAAACCGATTTAAACCGAGGATTTGGACGAGTCCCTATATTTCATAGAAATGAACAATGAAGAAACTGTACTCTGTAGAAATCGAACTTTGGAGAAATGTAAAGAGAAATTGGTAAGGCGAAAATCTGTTCTGTGCCTGACAGCTGTTTGTATGTGCCCTTAGAATAAGAAGGGGCGTAGATCGAGTTATTTTTTTTCTAAACCAACCCGACTTGTCCCCACTAAATTTATACCAACCCAGATCAATCCAAAACACTTAAAAAACAAACCCAAACCAACTCACCACTATTTTAAATTTAGCATAAGAAAATATAAATATAAAATGCCTTTTCTACACCCTTTCTTATTCTGAGCTCGCATGCAAACACCTGTCAGGCAGAGAACAGATTTTTGCCTTACCAATTTTTACGTTTTACGGTTTATGTGTTTTACGATTTCTTTGATGTATATTTCTTTAAATTTCGATTTCTACAAAATATGATTTTGCCAAAGCTTATTTCTATACATTTGACTTTTTTTATTTTATGCTAAGAACATTGAACTACTAGCAGAAGTCTAATTTGTCTAGTTACACTGGCTGTTTGACTGCAACATCTACCCAACTAGCAATTTGTCGGAGTCTCAACGTTGTGCACCGAGTGCCAACGTTGCGTCGCAACGTTTACTTTTACTCAAACACCACCCACTTTTGCACCAATTTGGTGGATGATTTTTTTGGTTGACTCAACGTCGCGATCGCGACTACAGTTGAAGTAATAGTTCAATGGGTTTTGGAGTACAATTAGTTGTTCAAAATATTATTGATTACGTAAAATGATAAATACACTATTCGACTACAAATTAAACTACTTCTAACACCATAATATTATTAAAATAAAATGATCTTCTATGTCATATGCGAACCAATGCCAAAATATATAAACAGACGGTAGTTTACTGTCAATTGTACAGTTCGTAGCTCTAAAAAACAATATTAAGATTAAGATGATTAATCTGGACTAGGATTCCTAAGAAGAAAATTCGGATTTTTATATGCAAAAATATCTTGTAGAAAAAAGCAAAAAAATTATTTTTAATGTTTGTTTACAAATTAGCATACAATGGTTTTAACAATCAATCATGGCGACAGCTAATAGTTTCTATGACAACCAAAGGAGTCCCGTGTCTCGACTGCTTTAACTACTTAACTGTGTTTTGAACGGATCCCCTAACTTAAAGACGCGAACATGCCTCAATTTTTACCCAATCGAAATTGCTCCACAGTTTGGCTTTCTGCTGCTCACTTAATTTCCGTTCTTGTTGTTTACACAGGACCTTCCTCTTTTTTTCCAACATACTGGGGAATCACCTTCAATGACAGCTGTCACATGTCAAAATATCGAAGAATATTTATACCATTTGTTCCTTTTCATAGTGCAAAATGTTCAAACAAAACTAATAGAAACTTCACAAAACACTTCTTAGTTATTTTTACTGAATTAATTGACGTTTGTATGACAGACAGCAGTGCTCCAAAATTGACTTGTTGCAAACAGAACAGAAACATTGGTTAGATGAAAACAGGCGCGCCCGCGTCTCCAACAAACCGGCCAGAAAAAGTGGAGTAAATTGATCAATGTTTGGTTTAGCACACACCGGTTTGTAGTCGGCGCCTTCACAACTAAGGAATTACTGTTAGTACAATAGACGGTCATAAACAGTTGTGATGGCGACTGAAGTTGTGATAAACGTTTAGGTCGTATAATAGTCGACGTTGTCGACCGTCGCCATGATAAATATTCTTTATCTGTAAAACAACGTTTAAAATTAGTGCAATTCTAATTTTTACAACTTGCACAACTAAAAATTGCTAGTTGGGTACAGTGGGGAAAGGGGAGACAGAAATCGAAAACAAAATTATGCAACAAAAAACTTATTAAATTTGGATTAAGTTTTGACGGTTATTTGTTAATTAATTAATGAGGTTTAAGATATATGTTTAAAAAGCTCACAACCTATTTAAAACTTTCGACGTTTTTTTGAAAATTTAACATGTGTTTTCTTTAAACATCTTCTTTTGTAGTCAACGTGGCAACATCGATTGTTTGTTGCGGTTTCTCGATTTTTCCTGGAATGTCATTATTGTTTTGAAAGTTTCAGCACTTGTCAATAGTGTTTTTTTTTTATATTTTTGTGAAAAATTTTTGGCGAAAAATGGTTCCGACGTGTAATGCAAATTGAAACAGAAGCCGGGAGACTGTAGTATTTCGTTCCACAGGTACGTTGAATTAAAATATTAACTAAATATTAGGTTAGAATTCGTCATATTTGGCCATTCTTGGTAAACACAGACAGGAAATCTGTGTTGCCGGCTTGGCATTAATTTCAGTGTAAATAGCGATTTCCATAGCACCTTTTTCTTAGTTTTATAGTTGTACATCCTACTTGAATACATTTTTAGGTTTTTTTTTATAGAAGCATAGATTTTTATTACTATATCTACACCATTTAATTAAACGGAACTAAAAATTATTGAAGGTATTTTAAATAATATTAAAAACAGGGGAGAACGTATTAGGTTAACATGACAACAATGGCATGAAGATGTTGAACTCAAACACCCTGCCCTAGGTCTGGAAAAAAGCTCCTTTTAGTAGTTCAATGTTCTAGAGCAAATTTTCTCTCGACTCAAGAATAGACCCCCTAGTGTGCGAAAAAGTAAAAAATAAAGACAATGAAAGTTCGAAACTATAGTTTACTTTCAAGTTCGACATTGTCTACCACCTTCAGACAACAGTTAGTACCTATTCGTTATAAAAACGTTTCAAATGTGCGTATTTTCTTTGTTTAAGGTTTTTTCATAATTTACAAAGTTCGTAAAATTTAAGAATTGTCCGGGGGTTCAAGGCTAACAATTCTACCAGGCTCTCATACTAGAAAATTCACATCGGCTTTATTTTAAATAAATGTAAATATTTCGGTGCTAGAGATGCAAATTGGCTGGAGGCAAGTGCAGGTGATTGCACTTTGCAAACAGCCATTCTAATTCTTTTTGTTTCGTTAAGACACCGACCTTGAAGGAATACTCAGCACGCCGACAATAAATTTTGCTCTGATTACAATGTCATTATCATTTTCTTACGCAATTCAAACGTGGCGAATTTTAATACCAATTTTTTTTAATCCATTCATTCGTTTTTACTTTATAATTTACCTACTATTGCCTCTGTCCTGATATAGTACAGTACAGTCATAAATAAGGGGGTGTACCTCGAAAAAAATTCGGGGAGGCTAAAATTTTTATGTATTGTTGGGAGGAGGGTCTACAAGTAAGATCCCCAAATTTGTGTTTCCTTCACTCCTCGGGAACCATCCACCGTTTTGAAAAAAACTTTGTAACCGACTGAGAACGAAAATATTCGGCATAAAATTTTCAACATTTTGATTAAGTGCTGAGCTTTCTGTAGTTAGTTACAGAAAATCAGTTTTAACGTATTTTGATCAACAAACAGTGATTTTTTTAAAAAACTTTAAATGCAAAAGTTGTAGATCTCGGAAAAATCCTATAAAAATACGTAGGTTGTTTATAATAAAATTAATTAAACAGTCACTGAGCTACAGCGACTGAAAGTCGGTAAAATTCTTTGAGAACCGCTTTCCTGGGCATGCATGAAGTCGCGTGTTGTGGATTATGTATTATTATTTATAGCAAGAACAGTGTAAATGAGGTATCAAATTAAAGCTTGTGATGTGCGCTACACAAATGACCCGGTCTGTCGGCATGAAAATTGCCGAAACTATCTGACAGACTCACATTTAGTCGGATAAATACGTTAAAACTGATTTTTCGTAACTTCAATGCTTTCTATCTTTTTAAAAACTAACTACAGAGAATTGAACCTGCAACAAAAAATATTGCAAATTTTAAGCCAATGATTTTCGTTTCTACACTTTTTTGCCTCCGACCAACAGAAATGGAGAAAATCGGTTCCAAGGTTTCCGAGGAGTGGTTTTTTTCGACTTTAAATGATAATTTTGCTGTACTACCATCAATTATGTAAAACCAACCCCTGCAACACCTTATAACATGTTTGCATCATCTTCCCACTCTCTTTTAGCACTTAATAATAGTTCTACCTACCCCTCCAATCCCTCTTGTCGCACTTAGGTAAGCGATGGATGGCCCGTTTCCCAAAAAGACTCGACTAACTGTCAGTCTGTCAGATACTTTCAGCAATTTTTATGCCGACAGACTGGGCCATTTGTGTAGCGTACGTCACAAGCTTAAATTTGATACCTCATTTGCACTGCTCTTACTATAAATAATAATATACAGGGTGTATTCTTTAAACGGAACGGTGCTTCTAGCTGGTTAGAATTTGGTTCTATAAAAAAATTCAAAAACACGTCAACTGAGATTTTTAATTTTCTTTAATCCTGCTATCTTGAATTTTTTTCTTGTCGTTTTGTTTACGAGGTATGGCAATAAAATAATTTTTTTGAATAGGACGCCCTGTATAGTTCGACATTTTTAAATTCTGAAAAAAATTGTCTTTTTGACAATACCACACACTAATACTCTATCTCTTATGGTTTTCAAGATGCAGGCATATAAACTTGCATGGAATTGTTGTCTATTCCCTGTTTTACGGGGGAGATTTGAATGAATATCGAAGTTTTTCATACAGATTTAGATAAAAATATCTTGATTATCATAAAAGATAGATCCTACTGTGTGGTATTGCTGAAGAGAGAATTGTTTGCAGATTTCAAAAATTGCAAAATATACAGGGTTTCCTATTTAAAAAAGAATAAAAATTGCCATACCTCCTAAACTAAATGACATAGACAAAAGTCAAGATAGCACGATTAAAGAATATTAAAAATCTCAGTTGACATGTTTTGGATTTTTTTATTCAACCAAATTCTCTCGCTAGAAACACCGTTCCATTTAAAGAATCCACCCTGTACATATTTATGGATTTCAGCCTAATGACTGGGGCAACTTTTTAATTACTGACAAGGCTGGATTAAATTAAAGTGCGAAAAAATTTAAAAGGAATAATATTATTTACTTTACTTGGCCCTTTCTTATCACAAAAACGCGCGCCGTACCAATCAAATACTTAGTATGTTTTCACATCCTTCCGTCAGTTCTGGCTTACGTTGCAAAGTAGAAAATGTGCTTCCCATAATTGTAGGAACTACAGTGCTGCACAACACAGCGAAAAAAATGGGGGAAGATGAGCCACAGCCAGCAGAGGGAATAGACAAAAACGTCTTAGATTTTCTGATTGAACAGGGAAACATAGGCGACAGCTAATTAATCAGTTTTTCAATAATTTATACATCAATTGGATATTCTTATACCATATACTACACTAAGGCACAAAAAATGTTATATTTCTGCCCCTGCCAATAACTTTGTTTGACTTGGACTTCTTTCTTTTTTCTCTTGGTCCGGAAGTCTTTGAATTTTCATTTACATGGTAAGTATTGAAAAGATTGTCTTCTTTTTCTTTCATAGAGCATGTTCTCTGTGTTAACAAAGAGCGTGATATATAAAAGAACAAGACGCTTGATTTTCGATACGTATTGGGTACGATATAAAAACATACTAGGGACATAAAGCTATTTGTAACTTATCGCGGTATACGTATCCGCATCTAGCGAGAACCAAGCACATTAATTGGTCAGAAACTTGTGGCACGTTCGAAAAGAGCAGATATATGCTAATTTAAGGTGTTTCTGAACGCAATAGGTGCTGAGATACATACGTGTGCCGTACACCTATCGCGTTCAAGAACATCTTAGATTAGCATATATCTGCTCTTTTCGAACGTGGTACAAGTTTCTGACCAATTAATGTGCTTGGTTCTCGCTAGATGCGGATACGTATACGGCGATGAGTTACAAATAGCTTTGTGTGGCTAATATTAGTTCAAAGTGCCCAAAAAAAGTGATAAATAAATTATGGCTCACGCGAAAATAGGCCTTCTAAAGCCGCCACTGAGACACAAGCTGTATGTCAACAGGTTTAGCAATGCTGACGTCACGAAATCGGAAATCTTTCTACATCGGAACCCAAGAATCATGAAATATTTTTTTATATCACGAAGTACTAACTAGCATAAATTAAATTGGAAGGTGTAATTTTTCACATATCTGCTAAAAACGTCATTTTACAGTTTTCTGGCACAAAAAGTGCAAGGGGTTTAATCAAAGCTTAAAAAAATTCTCTATTACTGAGATAATAAAATTTAGGCTGATTGAAGTCAGTGGCGTACTGCTGGGTTTTACATGATACTCGCATTAAAATTTTGCCACATTTCGCCATTTTTCTTTTGTAACTTTTGACATACAGACCGCTTCAAGCTACTGCGAACATAGGGGGAATCAAGTCCAATTTACTCTCCGTTCCGTACGACCGAGGTGGATTCGAAGCACGCTGCAGTGTTATTTTTTGGAAATTCATTTTTTTTTATTATTTTGTTTTATTTCTGGCTTGCTCGAGAAACAGATGGGTAAGTTCTTAATTGAAATAATACATTTTTAAAACTAAAAATGGATGTCTACGAAGTTGCCGAAAAAGTGCAGATGGTCAAATGGTCAAATCGTCATAACCCAACACACGTTCGATATTGGTCGAGGGAAAATTTGTATTTGTATTTTGACGTAAGAACACAGTATCCCCAAAAACTAAATGTTTGGGGGGGGTATTGTAGAGGAACACGTAATTGGGCCATTTTTTATTAACGGCAATTGCAATTTAAATAGTCCTAGATACTTGGATCTACTGCAGCAGCACATTATTCCAACTGCTAGGCAGTTGTTAGGTGTAAGATTTGGTGAAACATTATTTCAACAAGATGGTTGTTCCGCTCACAATGTTGGCCTTGTTAGGGAATATCTTGATAATGTATTTCCTAATCGGGTTATAAGTACACGGGGAACTATTTTATGGCCAGCTCGATCTCCCGATCTTGCTCCTAATGACTTCTATCTGGTTTTGAAGAAGCTTTTCAAATTATCACCCCTAACATGCTTGGAAACGTTGGAAGGCGTTTTTATAGTAGGCTCGGATATTGTCTAGCCGAGCAAGGAGGACTTTTCAAACATTTGCTTTAATTTTTTTTGACTGACTGACTTTTTTTGAAGAACACAGTATCCCCAAAAACTAAATGTTTGGGGGGGGGTATTGTAGGGGAACACGTAATTGGGCCATTTTTTATTAACGGCAATTGCAATTTAAATAGTCCTAGATACTTGGATCTACTGCAGCAGCACATTATTCCAACTGCTAGGCAGTTGTTAGGTGTAAGATTTGGTGAAACATTATTTCAACAAGATGGTTGTTCCGCTCACAATGTTGGCCTTGTTAGGGAATATCTTGATAATGTATTTCCTAATCGGGTTATAAGTACACGGGGAACTATTTTATGGCCAGCTCGATCTCCCGATCTTGCTCCTAATGACTTCTATCTGGTTTTGAAGAAGCTTTTCAAATTATCACCCCTAACATGCTTGGAAACGTTGGAAGGCGTTTTTATAGTAGGCTCGGATATTGTCTAGCCGAGCAAGGAGGACTTTTCAAACATTTGCTTTAATTTTTTTTGACTGGGAGAATCTTTTTGGTTTTTAGAATGTATTATTTTATTTTGAGAACTTGCTTTTATTTTGTTTCTCCTTATTATTTTCATTGTAACACGTCGTCACTGATAAATCTGAGCAGTTGACAATAAAACGCTCTTATTTATCAGTGACAAAAAACAAGAAAATTACGTTATAAAAATTTGCGTATTTATTGACCAAATTCCGGTTTCATTGACTACGCTCCACACAGCACCGTGGTTAGAAGCGTACTAAATACAAGGCGAACGGCGGCGAACGGCAGCGAATGGCGATCGGAAGCCTGAGTGTTGGTTGCTTCACTGATAGGCGTGCAGTGTCTCTGCATGTACGTACACTGGCAAATTAGACTTCTTTCGCCCTATGTTCGCAGTAGCTTGAAGCGGTCTGTATACATGACAAAGGAAATTAATTTGCTTCACACAATTAGGACCAATAAACTTTCTACAAAAAGAGCATATAAAAGTGGTAGTCCATCTGAGCTCTGCCTTAGAAATCGAAAATTTAATTTTAAAAAATATACAGACCGCTTCAAGCTACTGCGAACATACGGCGGAAGAAGTCTAATTTGCCAGTGTACGTACATGCAGAGACACCGCACGCCTATCAGTGAAGCAACCAATACTCAGGCTTGCGATCACCACTTGCATGACTTTCCTTTGGTATTTAGTACGCCTCTAACCACGGTGCTGTGTGGAGCATAGTCAATGAAACCGGAATTTGGTCAATAAATACGCAAATTTTTATAACGTAATTTTCTTATTTTTTGTCACTGATAAATAAGAGCGTTTTATTATCAACTGCTCAGATTTATCAGTGACGACTTGTTACAATGAAAATAATAAGGAGAAACAAAATAAAAGCAAGTTCTCAAAATAAAATAATACATTCTAAAAACCAAAAAGATTCTCCCAGTCAAAAAATAATTAAAGCAAATGTTCGAAAAGTCCTCCTTGCTCGGCTAGACAATATCCGAGCCTACTATAAAAACCCCTTCTAATCTTTCCAAGCATGTTAGGGGTGATAATTTGAAAAGCTTCTTCAAAAACAGATAGAAGTCATTAGGAGCAAGATCGGGAGATCGAGCTGGCCATAAAATAGTTCCCCGTGTACTTGTAACCCGATTAGGAAATACATTATCAAGATATTCCCTAACAAGGCCAACATTGTGAGCGGAACAACCATCTTGTTGAAACCATGTTTCACCAAATCTTACACCTAACAACTGCCTAGCAGTTGGAATAATGTGCTGCTGCAGTAGATCCAAGTATCTAGGACCATTCAAATTGCAATTGCCGTTAATAAAAAATGGCCCAATTACGTGTTCCCCTACAATACCCCCCCCCAAGCATTTAGTTTTTGGGGATACTGTGTTCTTACGTCAAAATACAAATACAAATTTTCCCTCGACCAATATCGAACGTGTGTTGGGTTATGACGATTTGACCATTTGACCATCTGCACTTTTTCGGCAACTTCGTAGACATCCATTTTTGGTTTTAAAAATGTATTATTTCAATTAAGAACTTACCCATCTGTTTCTCGAGCAAGGCAGAAATAAAACAAAATAATAAAAACAAAATGAATTTCCAAAAGATAACACTGCAGCGTGCTTCGAATCCACCTCGGTCGTACGGCACGGAGAGTAAATTGGACTTGATTCCCCCTATGTTCGCAGTAGCTTGAAGCGGTCTGTATATATTTTTGTGTTTTTTTCAATTTATAATTACTGACTTATGTGACACACGTTTACAAAAGCCTATTGAACGACAAATTATGGCCCGACAAGTGCTCCATAAAATAAGACCAAATTATCTCGATAATTTAACACGGTAGAGTTTAAGAGGAAGCTGAATACTCAAAAGTAAAAATTTGTCTAGTGTTTTTATATACTTAATCGAATGTAGCGCGCCACTGGCTTGAGCTGTCCCCGTGGTTTTTAATTTCTGTTAGAACTTAATCATTCATTACTATTTTCTTTTTCAAAAAACTATCAACAGCCGGATAACTTTTTTTTTAATCGTAAAAATTTTGTACGAAATATTTTCTTAGACTTTTATGTTTATTATTATTATTGTTTAGGCTTTATTCATTTTATTAACTTTCGTTTTTTGTAAAAAACGCTAAAGCGTCAATGTGTACAAAGTTTCTGTCAGAATTGACATTTTTTGAAATGCAATTTAAAAACATACCCACCTGACATAAACATGTCCGCCGTAAAAAATATATTTGTCCCACTGTGGTCAACTATTTCAACTGTCGCTAACGGTTTGGTTTACAGGAATTAATAAGGTGTGCTTGTAAGAGTTTCTGCAAATTCTGCAAATGTGCAAAAATTAAATTAAGATGTACAAAATTACGTGCGTGTAATCGCAATAATTTTTCTGCGTCAATAAGTAATTACTTGAACACGTTGGACATGTGCGGGGGGGGGGGGAGCTAAAGTCGTGTATTACTTTTTCCCGAAATCGCTTCATAAAATAAGTTTAAGCTAAAAAATAAAATCAAATAGATTAAAATACCCATCATAATTTAAAGTTTATGTTGCAAAAAAAAACATTAAAAATATCTAAGTAAAATATAATATTGACCAGACAAATAAAATTAAACCGCAATATTTTTCTACGGATTTATCAACAATTTTCCGTTCAATACGGTTCTGGAACTCTTACGACAAGCCGAAAAATGACAAGTGACATATGGTTTAAAAGGAAGTTTTATTGTTTGTAAAATACTTTATTAGCGTTTCTTTGTACACATATGAATTTTCTTGAAAAACAAATAAATCTAAAATTATGGTAGATGAATATCTGATTACATGAATCTTTATGACTGTCATATAGCTTGTATCTCAGGCTTTTTTTAGAGCTTAGTGATTCCTCTTTCAGCAAAACTAACCCCGAGATGCACCATAAAAATATTCGGATTAGTTTAGCTAATCTTTGCTTCCTCTTTGTTCATTTATGTGGGATCAAGAGAAAAAAAATAATGGATTAGACAGCCAATCGCGATTAAATGCCTACGGTGCATTTAGGATTTAAGGGGTTAAAATCTCAGATATATCCAAATTTGAAGTTTTTTCATTTTCTTGGGGCTAAGACACCGGACTATTGGGTAAAACTCGCCTTGACAAAATATGATATGCTGCGATACTGACATAAGTTAACAAATATAATATGTCATTTTCATGTCTACATGTGACACTTAACCTTCAAAGACAAGGTGTATGATAGATTTAAAAAGGAGGAACAGTGGTTGTATCTAAGGGTATAATGACGAAATAGTGGCAGGAGTTACCTTTCAAAATTGAATATCTCGATTACTAGAGGTAATATTAAAAATGCGAGCATGAAAACAACATGTGATAGTGTGCGGTTTGTAAAAATATGAACACAATAAATAAATTATTATTAATCACACACTTTCTCTTTTATACACTATATGGTTAGACAGCAAGTATTAGGTCTTAATGATATTGCAATCATTTTACTAGGTCCACCAAGACAATAGCACATAATAATAATATGTCGACTAAAAAAAAACTGTCTCTAAAAATTAATATTTTATAATAATATGGGATAATAGACTATAACCACAATAACAAGGAAGTTAAAGTACTAATAGCCAACCTGCAAGATTTAGTTTTTAAATATCCGTATTTGCAAGTTCTTCAGTCTTTTTATATATTTTTATAAAAAGTTTTTCCCAAATTTTGAAGATATGACCTATTTGTCAGTCATTCGTGGATCATAAAATTTTAAGGTAGTAGTCTTAGACCTCCCCTCCTAAAATAAACTAGGCACTAATTGGCTCTTAAGTCACAAAACGTGTGATTTACAAATTCTAGAGCACGAAATGCCTACACAGAACAAGAGCACTTGTTTTCCCAACTTTTATGAAAAATTTTAAAAATGAAGTTTAATAATAGCCAGCAAATAGTTTTCCTTTGAAGAAAGCCGTAGATTTATAGAACTATACTCACTAACTAAGTCTCAAAGATGGTTTTTGTTTTCTATTCTTGTTTTATCTACGTTTAAATCTAGAGGAATCCAATTTTCTATTGATACGAAATTACGGGAAGTACTAGAAAACACTTTTTAATTGTGAGTGTCCACTCTATTAAGGCTACAGTTTCTCCCCAGATTTTAAGTAAAAAAAAGTACAGCTGGCAACGCCTTGACCTTCAATTTTTTGATCTTTTGTCAGAGTGCAGAAAATTTAGAAAATAATTGCGATTTTGAACAAACCCTATTTACAAAAAAAAAATAGAGAAATACTCACAATTTCCTCTCGATTCTATTTTCCCTTTTTATATTTCCTTGCTTTAGCGAAAATAAAGGCAAAGTTTCCTTTTTTCTAAAAGCCTGTGCACTCCGGAAAAAAAACCGATGAATCAATCATAAACGTTTACACTTTATTGAATTTGAGAGACACACGCAGTTCAAGTGTTGGCCGATAGATCGCAGAATTTATACGATTTCATGGTAATTGCAGGTGTTTTGTCAACAAACTTCAAATCGGGCCTCAATGGGCAGAAAAGTACTTTTATGTTTTCTCACAGAAAACCATTCGAGGTTATGTTTATCTTTCAAAAATGTGTTTTCAAAAACTTTGTTCTAAACATAAAACCCCTCGGCGTGTGCGATCGCCCGCCGAAAAAGGCCTAAAGCTTCGCGAGCATCACCCCGTGTCTGCCAAAGAACCAAGAGAACTTTACTGGCTCGCTAGGAATACTAGGAATTCGCATAGAAACATTTGAAGCCCATAAACCCACATAATTTTGTTTTTATTTTGATTCAACCATTTTTAAAAAAAATTATTGCGGCATAGTTATGTGCAATTGTACTAGTGAAATCTTGACTACATTGATACTTGAGTACTAACAAAATAGGTCAGTAAAGCTCCATTTAGAGGTTGGAAAGACTCTTGCTAGTCATTGGCGCTCCTGTTTAAAATAGAATACGATTATTTCGTCTAGCGCCAGTAGCCGATTTTTAAATCTGCATGCTTTTATGAAATTCAATTAAAAATGCCCCTGTAAACGCAACCTTAAACATTACACCCAGTGACTTAAATACATAGGTCGGTGGCGTTTTTTTAGCAGGTAATTCTGCAATATATGATTTTCTTTTATTTTAGTATAGTCTTACTTTAGCCCTGGATTTATAAACTGGACTATATAGGCAAACGGCGAGGTTGCTATTATTGGTGGAATCACACAAACTTTACGAAAAAAGTGAAAGTAATAAATACTTATGTGCTTTAGCGGCGCAAAACGCGAAAAGTCAAAATAAGTAACCTAACCTCAAATTTTTGACCCGGTGCTAAAAAAATCTCTAGTGTCCCACTGTGGATAAACATAAATAAAGTCTCCGCGTTTTCATGGAAAACAAATGCAATGACGTAAAATTTTGCAAAAAAATCAGGTCGACATAGTTAAATTGATTTGTCGTACAGAGTTGATAAAAGACATTCCCTAGATTGTAACTAAAACCTTAATAAATTTTCCAAAAACAAACAAAAGTATTAAATATAACATAAATTTTTGATGTCAAATGATTATCAGTTTCTTTCACTACTGACGCAATTAACGAGCCTACTCGGTAGACTCTTTGCCTCTGGATTATTTTCAGGCTAACTTGGTTAGGAGAGTTATTAACGGTACAATCTCTAATTCTTAAGAGTGGAGACTGACAAAAAAACAAACCAAAAAACAATCTTTCTTCCGGTTGTGACCTTAGATCGATTCGTTATAATTAGGATAGGTGCCCTTAATGAAAACTGGAGGTCAATAACGAGCTAAGTGCGAAAAAAGAACATTCGGTTTAAATCATTGAATTGAATGGGTAAATACTCCAACAGATGAGGTTCGAGGTATGTGCCAGCCCTCAGTTGTTCAGCGCCATTTAGATTAGATGGAACGGTTATTGCGCCTCTTCATAAAGTTGCTTACGCACAAAATATTTTTGAATTTGCACAAACCAATTTTGTGTAAATACTAAATTGTAACACCCCTTTATGTTTTAACAATATTCAAATCATATAAGAGAATTTACTGATGCATATCAATCATATTATTTCAATTAACGCAATACTTCGCCACAAGTGTACAGAAAGTGAAAAGATCAAGCTTTCACATGATGTAACATTTGTGCTAACCATGCAAGATGATCATGCAGAATTGGAAGGAAGAGTAGATAAACAAACGACTAGGTTTTTTTCTAGGTCAGTTATTTAGGTTTGTCAATGATGTGTTTATTTTACAAATATTTGCAAATTGGGCAATTTTTAATTGTTGCGGAAAATAAAGTGTCCCCGTCTTTTGTGAAATCGACAACATTTTATTTTATTGGCGAAATTTATTTTTATAGTGAGATTTTGTTCTTTAAACGTGTTGCCCAATTTTTAAAAATATGCGTTTCTTATTTTAAACATTGACATTTTTTTTGAATTCGTTATTGTCACCATAAAAATAAACCATATTTAGTTAAATATAGGTTGCTGGAAAATGTGCGCTTCAAGAGCATCTAACAAGGATAAACGTAGAGCAGAACTGATAGAACTGAATACTGACAAGAGGACGTATCCTCACTATGTAAAGAAATTAGAGAAGGAACCTTGAACTAGAATTCGAGCTGGAACATCTCCTGATGCTCGAATGGTCGAACGTCGGTCCTAACCTTTAGGAGGGAGGAGGGAACCACTTCTAGATATAATAAGGGGAAACAGGTATGAATTTAGCTGAAAAAATGGACGAACCACGTTACAAAAGCCATCTTGGAGGATGCTAGTAAGTGGTCTATATGTAGTCAGAATCAACTGGCTTCTGAGTAGAACATACAAATTATCACGACTTATTGTTTTTCAGGTTGCTCCTCTTATAATACAATTACAATTACAACAACATATGATCTAGTTAATTTCAATGTTAAAAGCATAAATTGACAAAGCGGCAAGGTTTACTAGGTGGTACATTCTTATTTCTCTTATGTAACATAAAATTATCTTGTAGGACTGTTTGAAACTTTTACGGTGGGATTTACTAAAAGGGTTTAGTCTATTTTAGAACAGTTCTAAGTTTAAGTGAAATTTTTGGTTTTAAGCATTTTAAACCAAACTACCTTGAGCTTTGGACATAGTTTAAATTATAAGAAGAATTTTAATAAGTTTGTTTATTGAATAATCATTTTAACACAATATTTTCTTGGGTTTAAGAAGACAGTTTCAATTTAGAAGAAAAGAAATTAAAAAAATTTAAACCCACGCGGGGTTTAAATAGTAAACACTCTGTAGAAGAAATTAAAATTGGGGCTATATGTCAGTCAAATCAAAATACTTGATGTCTCTTTATTTAAAAGGTGTTTTTTTATGTTTCTGTCACTGTCGAAATGTCAGTTTAAAAATATTAGCGCTGCGTTCAATCACAAACAGCGAGTTCGGATCTTTTACTTCTGCTTGCACCTTGGCTTGCACCAACCTCGACTAATGAAAGCTACAGCTTTAAAATGAATGGGCTTTGATTAAGAAAAGTTTTTTGGACTGAGCTTTTAGATAACCTCAATGTTTTACTTTCAGTTTTTATATATATTAATATAGTTGTTTTGGGTTTTTTTGTTTAATATATTTTTCGTGCATAATCAGTGTGCCCTCATAAATATATCTTTTGTGCTGAAAACGGGTTGAAAATATGGCGTTTTTCAAAACAAAACTGGAGGTGTTTTATGGATTAATGAACGATTTGGGATATTAAATAAGGTAAATTAATCCTCGTAAAAACGGTTTGCTTATCGAAATTATAAACGAACTTATTACCAAATGCCAGGTGGTCTAAAAAAATCACCAACTTTATAACCTCAAACACAAATAACGAAGCTATTATGTGCTAAATTTTTGGCGTATTCGCCATTTGCCATTTTGAAGCCTGTAAAAAAATAGTTTTAGGGCATTTTCTTCTAAAATATGGTGTATTTTGAGAAAAAAAAGCAGTTTTTCAGTGGTATTTTGCAATAACAATACAAAATAATCAATAACTTTGTGTCTTTTCTGTATGGAAAGTGTTTTTTGAAAATTTGTTTTAAAATTTAGTACCCCCCACAAGTGTAAATATTTAGACTTCTAGGGGGTACTATTTTAGATCTTAGTAAATCTTACTGCTAAATTTTTTCGCTGAACTATAGGAGGCTGTGTTCAATCCTATTAATGGGTATATTAAAGTCTGAAAAATCAACGCTAAACACACTTTATTTTGTCCATATCTATGCCAAGATAGGCATGTCCAAACTCCCTTATTTTTATAATTATCAGATTGGAGATCATCAATCACATGCTCATAAAACTGAGAAACAGGTTCACCTTGAGAGAAGCATGTGCACTAGAAAAAACATTAAAAACAAACATTTTATTTACCCAAATTAAATAAAATTTAACCTGGGGTTTGATTATTATTCCTTGGGAGGGTAACATCTTTTCTCACGAAAATGTAATCCATCAATACCATTTCCACGATATGAGAAAAAATAACCCAATGATAACAATATAAAGAAAAATATCGACCAAAAATTAGGTGATGTACTATTCGTTGATCAAGAGACTTAAATGAAGTTTATTTATTTAATTGCGTGAAAGTCGCCAAAACAAATGAGTCTACTTAACTTTTCAATCAGAATGTATGTTTGCGGAAAAGTCAAGCTATCCGTTTTAACTAAACTCTAATTTATTTATCACAAAGATTATCGCATTAAATTAAGTGCATAGTGTTAAATCTGATTAGTATTATGGTTACCGATGAATGTATTGCAGGTGTAACATTACCATTGTATTTTAATGAGATAATATGGTTTGCCTCATTATTAAAAAATGGTGAATGATAAAATCAAGAACACTTAAAGATACAATTCGTGCATATTTATCAGGATAACTGTGAAAAAGTTTAATATTTAGGACTAAGGAGGAAGTTAGGGAATATAATAAGGTCTAGAAAAAGTCGACCCTTACAAAGGTCATCAAGCAAATGAGAAAGCCAACTCCGGAGAAACCTTCCAAGAAGCGGTTTGAAGCTGGATTCGCAGACAATCCCATAAACGTTGGTCCGAATACAACCACAGACAAAACAATTGGTACAAAGATGATATTTACTGCAGTTTTTTTAGAATTATTGCAGGACACTGCAGAAGTTGCAGGCATCTTGCCAGAAAAAGAAAGATACTCCAAATATATTATAATGTTGTGTCACATTGAAGCTCGAAGAGTTAGACCTAGAATATAGTGTGAATTACTGACAGACCAATTTTTTGACATTGACAATAAGAGTTCCACGTCTGCCGCCTTATTGAAATTGGTCCGGAAAATTTCAAATAAACAGTACCCTGAGTCTGGAAAGAATTTAGTCAAGTAAAGACTAAAAAATAATTATAGTAACTTCCTATAAGTCCAACATGGCTTGATCCAAGTGTTGAGTGCTTTAAGCCTCCGTCCCCAGAGGCATTGAATATAGATATTAAATTTTCCTCGAAAACCAAGAATAGAATGGTGTTCTCGAGACTATGCTGTTATTAGACCTCTTTCAGAAACTTCAACGATTTCTGCTTACCCCACTCGTTTTTAGGAAAAATAGATAAAACTATCCCGGTATATAGTTATGTCTCTCAAGAGATAGGTCAAATTTATGTACTTACAAAAATATTTGTAGATACAAATTAATTTGGTTATTTTGTAGTAAGACACAAGGAATTCGATGGTTTTAGTAATTTAATAGATATAACAGTCAATAAAATGAGAGTTTGTGTAAGGACATCTAAGCAATTCAAAAGGAATTGTGCGAATTCCAAATTTGTCCAGATTTTCAATAGAGGCAACAGCAGATGTAGCGGTTTCAATATTTGCTACTAGTTTTCCAGAAGGAAACAAGTATGTACAAGTTTTTAATTAATTGTTGGATTTTTTTTGTTTTATTAAAAAATAAATGCGACGACGTGTTGTAGAAGTGGGTAACACGGCTACCTTCAATAGTCAGCATAAAATTAATATTTTCGACATCAATGAACTGGCCTGGTTGCCAATATAGAAAAACCAAGTAAGTCGAGATTTTACCGTTAATATTCTGGTTTTTGTGAATAACTGGGAAAGAAGGGTTCAAAATATCAGATTATTTTTAGTAGCTAAAGATTTTGTGTTATCTATTTTTGACTGTAAAAATTATTAGTTAGTTTTTACTTTTATAAAATGGAATAATATGCTTGTTATGATTTTTTTTTCAAAATGCAAAACAGTCCCAAAGTAAAAAAAGATTTGGTACACTTAGACATAATAACTATACTATTAATTAATTATAAACGAGGTTGTATGACTCAACAGATTTTTGGAGTCACTCGGTTTTTCGGTTTGCGCACAGCCTTGCAGTGGAAAGTTTACCATCCATCCGAACAAAGCTTCAAGCACTTCTTTACGTAAGTGACGTCATTGGTATTCCTTAAGAACGCATATTTATGTATTTTTTTGGGTTATTATCTTATGTCGAAGAAATAATTGATACATTTTGTCTGATGACGTACTTTTCTGAATAAAATCGGTAAATATGTATGACAATATGTATTTTTGAAATTAAAAATTATGCTTAATTTATTTTTATTTACAAATAACGACATGCAAATAATAGGCTACTTTTAAAAAAATAAAAAACGGAAAATTTAATAGACAGTTTAATAGACATGACAAATCAATAAAGAATATAGTTTTTGCTCAAACAGTAGTTAAAAATACTTTTTTTGGTCAGTGTTTTTCACTCTTTGTTATAGTTGTCGTTATTTCTGCGACTGCGCAGTTGCCAAATGTCATTTCGTAGTGGTTATTAACCATAACGGAGACCGGTATTTAAGGAAGAATAACTTTATAGTTATCGTAATTTTTTTTAGGGAGCCTAAATAGACCGAAATGGATCCCAGACTTTCACTGAGATCACAAACAATTAAAACAATTTCAGAGAACTAACTGGAACATCACCGTCCAAAATAGCGGTGGGGATTGCATCAGGCTTTTGCACCAAGGCAAAGCCTGGGATCACGTATAGAGGATTCACCATATTTTCCACCTCCACCTCCCTTACCCCCCTTATAGTGAGGCTAAAAAATGCTTTTATACCTTCATCAAAAACATGATTTTAGTAACTGTCTGCAGATAACTAAAGCATGTCTTTTTTGGTTACCTATGCAAAGAATTTTTGTTTTGTCACTGGTACAAAAAAGATTTCTGTCCGTTTTTTACCCAAAAAAAAACGTTAATTATTCTAGCCTAAAACTTAAGCCATTTCCGCCAGTTTTCACCAAGTATTTACGAAAAAATAATTTAAAAACATCGTCAAAATATCAAATTGTCAAAGATTAAAATATCGCTACAATTAACGTCACCGATTAAAAAGGCACATCGCTATGGAAACCATTATTATTTCATTTCCCAGCCGCCTTGATTTATAGTTTAAAGATGGTGTGTTGCGAGAAGTGCTCTTCGTTCGAGAATTTTAAAAGTATTTTCCTGTTTTTCTTGTTTTTCTTTTAATAAAGGTATTCAAAAAAATAGTGTTAACAACTCGCAGCTAAACTGTGCTTTTTTTACTCGTGTTTTTAAATACCTCGCTGCGCTCCTTATTTAAACCAATGAAAACCAAAGAGTTTGGATGCGCAATAAAAATATCTCTTAGGTACCAAAAATCCAACAAAGATGGAAATAGTTTTTCTTACGTGATTTCTAGTCGTTTTTAGTATATTTTTATACCTTCAAAACTGACTAGATTTCAATTGGCTAAAGCCAATTATTAATTAAGGTGGTTAAAATTAGTTTGAAATTAGTCCAAAATTATAAGCATTTCAAAGCTTGAAATTTTCTTGAGGGGGGTGTCGCTTGTCGTCCGACTACACCCCCCATTTTGGATATAAAAAAAAATCAGGAAAGAGTGTGGTTCAAAATTTTTAAAGGTGGTTCAAAATTTAGTTCGAAATTGGTACGAAATTATGAGCATATCAAAACTCGAATATCTTTCGGGGAGAGGGGGGGGGAGGCTTGACTGATCTCACTAAATGCAGATAAGAGTTCCGCGCGTTCTTCTATCAACCGCGAAAAAATCAAACCTTGAGTTGGATCCGACAAACCCATGCAAGTAACTTAAACTTAATCGCCCTCACTAAAGCTTCAACCTGCATAAATTGAAGTTAATGTATCAAGCCTAAATCAAGTTTTGTAGCATGCAGGATTTTTTAGTTTCCTGGGTCGTATGTGTTTAAATTGCGATCTTGAAAATCTCAGTAGATACCTGGGCACAATTGGCCCATTTGAGGCCGTAGTGCATGGTTCAGCCTTCGGTAGAGAGCTAACCACCAGTTTTAAACACATACATACATACAACTTAAACTTAAAAAAAAACAAGCGCTATCAAATATTTTATAGGTTAGTTAGTTAGGTTAAGTCTTGTAAAATTGTCACTGGGAAGTGTATTTTGGCGATAGCGAGAACCAATGACGTTGTGGTTGAACCGGTAACGTCACATTTAGAAATGACGCAAGTGCCGTGTTCTATGCCAAAAAAACGACTATAACATGTTGGACGGTTCTCAAGAAAAATACTTTCATATAATTACAATGTGTTAGACAAATAAACACCCAAGTAACACAGCTACTACAATATAGACTTTAAAGCCAAGTCAATGCTGCAAAAACGTTAGTGCAGGTCTCCTTTTGCTCTAAAATAGCTAGCTTCATTTAATCTGTGATTTTGGCTGTTAAAATTATTTGACTACCAAATTTACATTCCAAATAACTCCAACTTTTAAAGGTAAAAAAGATATTTGTTGTATCCTAGTGCTATTTTTATTAAAATGCACTTGCTTTCAATGCTATTTAGCATTTGAGAATAAGCGCCCTCTACCGCTACGGTGAGTTCGTGCGCCCACAGCAATAACGACAAGATTTGACTTTGTTTTAGATTTATTGTTTAAAAAAATGCAAAGATGCCTGGTTGCACGGGCGGGCGAGCGGCCATGTTTTATATTATGGCGAAACATAACCTCTCAAAAATTTGTGAAAAATTAATCTTTTTTACATAAATATGGTTATATCTAAATATGAAAATTCTTCCAAATTAACTGAATATGCAAGAAATGATGGTTTTCCTTTCATTTTGGATTAAAATTTTTAAAAAAATTAAAAATTTGTGATGAAAAAATTCTTAATATCTCAAATTTTTGAAGCGCGTGCAGTTTAACGAGATATTATGACAGGTTTCGTCATCAAACGGGCCTTCGCATAAAGATTTGACCCTTGGGAAGTCCACAAAATGCGTATTTTTGATTGAGAGTTTGTTAACCAACACTAATATTTATTTTATTTGTCTTCCATCTTTAGTCTTTTATGTTGGCGGACAATTTTGATTTAATTGCTATTTTTAGACACATTTTTTGTCAGGGAAGCTAAATTTTAAAATCATTGCTTTCATGTGCAAAAATGCTGTATTTTCAGCTGCCGTAGACGTTTACACAGGCAAAAAATATTCCTCAAAATAGCCGTGACAACATTTTCCTGACGTTTTGAAAACGTTCTGGCAGAAGACAGCAAAAGCATTAATGTTATATTTTTTGCTGCGGAAACGTTATCCCAGCTTATTTACAGAACGCTGTGTTACTTGGCGTAGGGCAGAAAGGGCCCAGGGAGGCCTACTTGCCAGGCTTCGCGCCGCCCCTTCTCTACTACTTGGGCATAGTTTAGGTGGTTATTCGTTCAACACATTATTCTCATGTGACAGTACTTTTCCTTGTACTCGACAACCATAAAAGAAAATCCAGCATACTATATATTTTTCGAATCAGGAAAAAGCGGCCATTCTAAATTTAAAGCAATATACAGGGTATTTAGAATATAGAAGTTAACATGAAAATTTGCACTTGCGTTAACTTGTTACTTTTTAAGGACGTCATTTTGAAGCTTTAAAAAAATTATGCAAATTCTATATGTAAAACTTTTTCCCAGCTGTAATCATAAGGCTGGTACGGGGGGGGGGGGGGTGTACACCTTGATGCCAGGAATCCATTTCGGTTTTCGCAGGCTTTAATCATTCATCATCATCTAGAAAGAAGGATAAAACGTAATAAATAAGCTACAAAAAATTCAGAATGCATGCACAAGATTTATTTTCAATCTCAAACGCAGCGATCGTGTCAGTCACAAGCTGCGTGACTTAAATTGGCTCAGTCTTTTAAATCGGCAAAAATTGCATTATGCCTGCTTCTTACATAAGTTGCTAAAAACTGAAAATTCGCCGTATTTATTTGAAAAGATCAAGCGTAGAAATACCGTTCACTCTCGAGGCACTCGTTCCAGTTCTTCTTATAATATACCAAAATTTCAGAAAGCCATAAACCAAGGATCTTTTTCCTATACCTCTGTTAAACTGCTTAACAAATACTGTGATAATAGTAACCTAAAAAATGTTTCCTCTGATAAATTTAAACTACATTTCAAGCGAATTTTATTGAATGAGAATACCTAGTTAATTTTGTTTTCGTTTTTGTAATTTGTACTCAATGTTATCTTATAATTTTAACAAAGCTCACTTTTCATCTTTTATCCCATCATACATATAATACTCGAAACCAAAATAACCTATATATCTATCCTCACCACAGACTAAAGCTGACAGAAAAAGGTCCTATCTATGCCGCCCTAAAATTGTACAATCATTTACCAAAAAAAATACAAACCCTTGACAGATTCAAACACTTTAAAAAGCATTGTTTTGATTTTCTATGTAAAATCTAGCCCTATTCTGTAGCTGAATTTTTAAGCAGTAATCACCACTAAGAAACTGGGATCCTACTGACTATTGGTTTCTGTTGCGGTGCAGCCGCGCCGTACCGTTCTACGTGGTTGATGTTTGATAGTTTTATCACGTATTTTCAAACTTTTACTAATTTTTAGTCATTTTGTCAGTTTTCTGTTTTTAATGTATTTAATTCAATTTTGTCCTACTTTAACTCATCTATTTATTATTTTAAATGTTAATTTGTTATAGATACTAAAAGTCCTTTGTTGTTTTTTATTTTTATGTCACACACATTTCTTCTTACAAAATAAAACGTAAAATGTTCTGACCTTTATATACAAAATCTGAATAGAAATTATTATTTGTTAGTTTTATTAATAATATGTAATTTTATCATCATATTAATTTATTGACTTACCATATTTATGTAACTTTTGTTGTATGTTTATTATGGCAAATAAAATCTAATCTAATCTATCTTAATTACGTTAAATTTATCTTAAGTTTATTTTTTTTTTATTTATAATTTATAAATTTCATTATCATGGTCAATAAGTCTACTGTAGGTATTTGTAAGTTTTTTTTGTATTATATGTGAAACTTTATACAACATTTTTTTTATGATTTAATATTTTGTAAAATTTTTTACATGCTGGGTTAAGCCATCAGCATTAGCTGACCTTTTCCCAGTCAAAAATAAAGGCATTTTTATTTATTTATATATACCTATTTAATCCCTAAAGTGCATAAACATGAGAGTGAGAGTTTTTCGATTCGGTTAAAAATTTAAAACTTCTTCAGTTTTAAAGAATGCGTAATTTTCACCCCCCATGAAAAAAATTTTTGTGCGACACTGAATAAACTCCAAAGCTTTCACTTCAAACGTTCATTATTTCTGAGGATACTGAAGTATCATTTAATTAAATCAGTTGATAAATAAAAAAGTTATAAGTTTTTTGACCACGAGTGTTTTGGCTTCGCGTTGAAAAAAGTCACATTTTCCATTTGCTAATATCTTTTGAAATAATTGTTTAATTAAGAAAAATACTAAGAATCCAATTACCCATTAGCTCTTTATTTCGTATCCGATTTAATTAGGTGATACCTCGATTTACGAAGAAAAAAGTGAAATTTGGAAATATTAATTTATATTTTATACAATGTATTACTGAAAAAAAAATAAGGCGTGTAAAACCTAACTCTTTTGAAAACTATCAGCCTTCCTGATTTTTTTTTAATGTTAAATTTTAAATAAACGGAAGCAACTCTCATGTTTTATTTCTTTAAACAATTTTTTTTTAATTAAGTAATTAGACCAAAAGTTATAGCTAATTGAAAAAATATGTAATTTTGAGATTTTTTCCAATAATAAGCCCAAACACTCAAATTCTAAAATAAGTTTTTCATTTCTCAACCGATTTAATAAAATTATACGTCAATATACACATAAACAATAAGCGTTTATAGCGAAAGCTTTCGAGTTTGTTCATTGTCGCACATAAAATTTTTTCAGAGGAGGGGGGTGAAAATTACACATTTTTTAAAACTGTCCGCCATCTTGGATCTTTGAGAAATTTTAAATTTTCAACTGAATCGAAAAAGTTTCACGTTTTATCTTTCTAAAAAAAATAATATAAAACAATATCCTATGTGTTTGTAGTTCGTATTGTAACCTGAATTTAATAGATAGCAATGTAAATTTTCAGAAAAATTAAAATGCTAAACGCATACGTTTCTTGCAACAGACATAATATGATACCATTCGCCTTTGCCTTCTATAAAATGTGCCCATCAAAAACAACCAAACTGCTTCTCTGAATCTTAAATGATATTTGTCTAATAAATTTTATGTTTTTTTTCGCCAGATTTAGAAAAATTAATGACACCTTACAATAGCAATAAAATGCAGGAAACTATTTATTGTCTTTCATAATTAGCAAGTTAAAAATAATATATTTTAAAATCAATAAAATAAACTACAAAATAGCGATTTTTGTCAATAGAAAAAGACATAATTTTTGTCCAATTTATTTGAATTTTAGAGTAAAGGGTTCTGGTTTCCAGCCGCAACTTTTACCACTAACGGTTCAAACTGAAATATTGTTTTGTTATTTTGTAGTAAAAAAATTAGTTTGGTGACACTGTCTTTAAACTAGAATTTAATTTATAAATCAGATTTCATGAGTCACTTTTAATTTTTGAGATATAACATAAAGTTGGTATTTTTCTTATGGAAGACCCCAATTTTTTTGTAATCCTTTTTTAATTTCCTTTAAAACGATGTGACCCTTACAAAAATCGGAAATATAGTTGTCTATTAAATATTATTAAAAAAAATCTAGAGTACCTTGGTTACCCATCACAGTTGGTTTAGAGAGGGGTTTTAAGAAAAAAATATATAATCTTTAAAACATACACTTTTGTTTTTGATCCATCGCCAACTACTATTTACCGTAAAAAGTAAAATCCCCTATGTAGCCCTTTTCTAGGGGGCTATTTTTGGAAAATATTCTGGGAACCTTAAATAGCAACACCCTATTTTGACTTCGTATTTGAATTCTCACTGAAATTCTCTTTCCAATGGTAACCCATATCATAAGGTTTGCTTTACTAATTTTCGAGATATTGGCTTTCAAAATGTCAAAAATTCAATTTTCAAAGGCCAATATCTTAAAAACTAAACAAAATATCTCTATTGTGTTCGATTTTAGGGGTTTTTTACGATGAAATAAAAAATGATAACAGTTTGACAATCTGACCTTCTACTTCATATTTTTGGAATAATATCGTCAAAATGACTGAAAATCAATAAACTGTAAATAGGATTGTGCAAACGTCAAACTATTGTCATTTTTTATTTGCTCAAAATCGATAACAAATACAATAGAGATATTTTGTTTGGTTTCTAAGATATGGGTATTTGAAAATTGAATTTTTGACATTTTGAAAGCCAATATCTCGAAAATTAGTAAAGCAAACCTTATGATATGGGGTACCATTGTAAAGAGAATTTTAGCGAGAATTCAAATACGAATTCAAAATAGGGAGTTACTATTGAAGATTTTTAGAATATTTTCCAAAAATAGCCCCCCAGAAAAGGGTTACATAGGGGATTTTACTTTTTACGGTAAATAGTAGTTGGCGATGTATCAAAAACAAAAATCTATGTGTTAAAGATTATTTTTTTTTTCTTAAAACCCCTCTCTAGACCAACTGTGCCATCTGAGCATAAAATATAAGTACAATTCTCTCCACATAAAACAGAAGGTAGCTGCAAATACGATTTTTTATATTTCTTTATGTCCAACACTGACTTTTTGACTTTGTCATTTTAGGTTACATTTTTGGCATATAAGTTTAAACTTTTTTATTTATGTCTTACTAATTAAAGATATAAGGCCACTAAAAATAAAAACCACATTTCAAAAAAGCAAAAATGTTTTATTAGCTGATTATGAAAGAAGAAAGTCAACCATAGTAACTATAATAAATCGATTTAAAGAAGAAGGAACTGTCCCTGGGAAGGAAGGCACCGGTTTGACTAAAGTTACTAGCCCAAAACAATTAAAAGGCCAGATCAAGTAAATAAAATTTAAAAAAAAAATGACAAAATTAGAAACATATAAAACAAAACACTTATTTCTAATAGCGTGTCATTACACCGTTGCCGTTGGCTGCAGTAATGTTTTGAAGTCTTCTGGGCATTGAATTGGCTAAATTTTCAAATAAGTTTGGATTTTCAGCCACAACTTTCCTATATGCTCTTACGATGAGTTCCATTGGATGGTCTTACATTTCTTTGCGATAAACAAACGTTCTCTATTGGAGGTTTTTTCAGGCCAAGACAAAACTTCGATATTATTACCCTGGAACCACCGCTGCCCCATTCTGAACGTATGAACTGGACAGTTATCTTGTTGGAATACAAAATAATCTGGATAAGGGACTCTCATCTCGGGAAGCATTACATTTTCCAGCATATTAACGTAAACTTCGTTTGTAAATCGCCCATTAATTCTAAATAGAGCGCCATGTCCTCTAGTCGATATCCAGATCCAAACATTTACCAAAAATCTTCCTGCCCGGTCTTCGTTTCCAGTAACATATCGTTCTTCGTATCGAGTTCTTGGCGGTCGATAAATCAGAATTTGTGTTTTATCGCTGTTGGACGATCTTCTTATTTGTGAAAACCACCTGCTGCCAAAATTCTTCGTCCCTCAGAGAATAATTCAACGCAAAAATTAATCGAGACTGCTTCTTTTCTTCACTTAGTTTTTTTTGCCGCAATGCGACTCCTTAGCCTCGAACGTTTAATCCTTCTGCCTAATGTTGTTATGGATCCTGGAAAATTTAATTCAACTTCTACTTCTTTCGCTTTGGCAAACGGATAATTTTCCAGAAAATTGATTGCTTTTTGGTCTTCCTCTGGGCTGGTAACTTTCGGCAAATCGGTCCCTTCCTTTCGGTGGATAGTTCCCTCCCCTTAAAATCGGTTTTTTATGTTTACTATCATAGACTTCTTGCCGAATAGACCAACCACCGTCTAGTTTTACTAAGATTTGAGCTTTATCAAATTCGGAAAGATGCAGCAGCATTTTTTTAAATTTGGATGATACTGACATGCAAAACATGATGTTGTCAGGAGTCTGTGAGATTGTCACTCATAAGGAGGCAATGCCGTACCAACACCGTTCTCAACTAACTAGTATCCTTTGGCCTATGATCGGTGCCATATTGACACCAAACTGACAGAAAATCGACGTTTTACTTGTCAATTTGGTTATAAAAATGGCAGCCACATTAGGCTAAAGGGCACTGAGGCGGTAGGAGTTAACAGGCTTTTTAGTTAAGAACGGTGTTGGCCGTACTATCAAAATTTTAAAAATTAAACAGGCTGCTAATTTTTGCTGTAGCCTACCATAAGATATAAGAAAAATATTTAATAACTTGCCAACTATTTATCCGATTTTCGTAAGAGGCATATCGTTGTGAAAAAAATTAAAAAAGCATTCAAAATATTTAAAAAAATTGGGGTTATATCTCAAAAACTAAAAGTGTCTTATGAAATCTGATTTAGTAATTAAATTCTAATTTAAAAACTCTACAAAAATGCAATTAACACTACGAAGATATTTTCATAAATAAAAAAGTTTTTACCAAAAATATTGTCTTGAAATTTGAGGTGGTGGAATTTTCTCTATCTCCTCTAGAAGTACCTCAAACCTCCCAAAATCATGGAAATTTGGACACCCTGTACAGATAAATTTTATTATATATCTGTAACAAAAACAAAGTCAACGTTCCCAGGATTTCCCAAAAAAATAGAGAAATTATTTTGTAAAAAAATGATGCAATATATCTAGAGAATACCTTTATAAACACATAACAGTTCTAAATCCTGAAACTGTAAGGCATAGATTAAAACCCAACAACATCTTCCGTGATTTTAGCTCTAGTTTTAAGTTTTAAACCGTTAATTATTATTGATTTCCCAGAGTAGGCAAGTAGGGAATAGTTTTTTTGGTTTTCTTTTTATTAATTAGTAACAGAAACTGCAACGTAATTGTGACCAAGCACCGGCTGGTATGTTCGAAAAATGAAAGTAAAATATGCAGACTGTAAATATAACCGCGATTGTTTTACTTTCAGTAAAACATTGTGCCACATAAAATAAAATCAAGAAAAAATCTTTATAATAACAAGGTGTATGTGGGACATCTAGATCCGAGGCAGTTTTACGGGCTATATTTATTCCACCATACAAATTGAGTTTTCTTAATTTTATCAAGAATGAGTTACTAAGGTTCCAAAACACCTTAACCACTGCTGTCTGTTGTCTGTCTGTATACACGATAACTCAAGAACGCCTGAAACGATTTTAACTAAATTTTTTACAAACATCCTCTATTAACTGACCATGAACTGATTAACTTGTGGGTAGGGTGGTGGGGCGTTGAAAGGAGGAAAAGGGAATAAAATATTTAAAAAAATTGTAACTTTGGAACAAAAGCAAGTAGCGATATACGGTTTTCAGATTTAAGTTTCCATGAATATAGACTACAAATTTTATTATAAAGTCCAAATTCGTGGGAGCTTTAGATTCCGAGTTATTTGAAAAAACGTTAAAAAATGTAAAAAAATTCATAACTTTAGAAGTAACGCAGCTAGTGCTATGCGGTTTTCATATTTTGATTTTCGTAAATATTACCCAAAAATTTTTTTGTAAGGTTCAAATTTTTCAAAGCTACAGTTTTCGAGATATTTTCACACTGAAAAAAATATCGTACATAGTATTAATAACAGGCGTTTATTAATTTTTTTAAGAAAATTGTACATCAATAACACGTAACTATTACAAAAATTGGAGAAAAGTTATAAAAATTGTCATATACAGTAATAAAATTAATAAACGGAAATTACGAAATCAATGAAAAATATTTCTTGACATTTCATAGAGAGTTGTTATTAATAGTATGTACAGGTTATGGAGATAATAAAAGAGCATATGAAATAAATAAAACATGTTAACGATTTTAATCAATGACTTAAATAAATTTAATAAATGGCGATTATTGACTATCGTTTAAAAGTTGTTATGGAATGTATGTACAAGTTTATGAAAATTATGAATCGGGCATACAAAATACATAAACACGGTTATGAAATTTATGTACGTAACAGTCCTTTACTAAATTCATTCTTAGGTGTAACTAAAAGCTATGAAAACATGTCTCTTAATCCTTGATTTCATAACACCCTTAACAAAAATCATTCTTAAAGACTCTTTATATTGTAACAACTTTTTTTTGAAACTATGTCTTGCAGCAATAAAATCAATAACTCGTTTTGGCTATAAAATTTATGTAAACTTGATTATGATATTAATAAAACTTCACATCGGAGCAAAAATCATACACAAAATATATTGGCTTAATGTATTTTTTTATAGAAAACGGTGCCTTTTTTGGTTCAGTGCATTTTTTTTTCAACATAAAATAATTGATTTTATGGCGGACTATCTGTGCTTTCTAGCACCAATTTTTTGTAATTAACATTGCGCATTATTTGCGAAAATACTGAATCTAAAAAACTCCAAATTCCAAATAATGCTAAAACAAATTATCGAATTAAAAACAAATGCAAAATAATATAAAAGCTCATGTTGTCGTGGTTTCCAAACCAACGAATTAATATCGCACCTGCAAAATGTAAATTTGCTACAAGAATGCCACCAATAATACCTAATAATGTAACCAATAATTAATAAAAAAATTTCAAAAAATTCCCATTATGCCAAACAGTTCTTAATAATGTTTAAAAACTCCGAATAATGCTAAAAAATTTTAAAAAATGCACATAGATATCGTTTTATTGAGATTTGTTTATTTAAAAAGTGATTATGATGGAATACTGATTCCTGATTCAACATTATCGAAATATTTTTTTATATATTTGGAAATTCTGTTAAAATATGAATGGTTTAAATTAGCATCTTTATCCTGTATCGAAACATCTTACTGGCCCTGATATCAACAAATTTTGGGCTCTTATCATTTATTCGAGCTTGAGCAAAAATGTTAAATATGGCACACATTAAACCCATTTATGCTTAAAATTTGATTGATTTAATTGATAGTTAATAGCTAAACCAGAAACAAAATGCGAAATAATTTAATTTTTCGTGTCAACTGGTTTTATTGAAAAAACTTGTTTTAATGTAGCTGGCCATCACATTTTTTTCTTTAATTTGTTTCAAAATGCTAATTAATGACTGCTTAGTTATTTACTTTTTCTTTTGCTGTATTTATTAAGAAATCTAAAACGGTACAAAATAATATTAAATTCATTGCCAAAAATATTTGTTGTGAAGATACCTACTTGTGTTTATTTTTTTAGCATTTTTGTAGTTCTGAGGATTACTCTTCCTACCCTCTCCCCTCCTCCCCCCTCTTTGTAAAATCATCCTCTATATTTATTTTGTAAATATTCTTGTAACGTGCTTAGAACATGCATGCTGTTGATGTTGTGACATTAATGAAGATTTCTCTAAAACAATCTAAAAGTAGAACATTTATTTAAGCACGATATGTCGGTCTACTACTTTTTAAGGGAGCTATTGTTAGGAAATTATGACTGCTAAAGAATATCCCTAAAATGTTCTTGGGGTATTCGTTAGAGTTTCGGTTTTGTTGAGTTAATAAATTTGCACATCCTATTTGTCAACTTTCTCCTGAATAAAGATTCCAGTGGATTTGCTACTCAAAATAATTTACAGGAATGTTTAAGTACATAATATTCCATTTATAATATATTAGCACTTGAAAGTTTAATTTTGTAATAAAGATTCACAAAAATATTCATCTTTCGAGGGCATAAGGTATATTTTTTTAGTTAAACGATTTTATTAAAAAATTGCACTAAAAAGTAAAAAATAATCTGGCGGAGATGAGAGAGGCTGGAGATCGTTTTTCACGATACTTTTACTTTGATTTTTTAAATCTTCTTTTTTCTGTGTTGACGTTCTTTTATTTTGAATTTTTTTTGTTACTCCCACGAGTAGCGGACAAATAGTCGGTCATCTCTTCCAGAGGTCCGTGTAGAAAAGAAAAACTGTAACGTTCGCGAAAGTTAATTTTTTTAATAGTGTATTGTTACCGGATCGTATCATAAATATGAAAACCGCATGTATGTATCTGCTTTGGTTTCAGAGTTATGAATTTACCCCCTTTAAACACCTCAACCAACTCATTTTCCCTATGAAATTGTATTGTCACCAGAACAAATCATAAATCTGAAAACCACATATTTTTGTATCTGTTTTCATTACAAAGTACTGAATTTACCTTCTATACACCCCTTAACCACCCCCTACCACTTAAATTTATTGTATTGTCATCGGTCCTGCATTACTGTGCCAAATTTCATTAAAATTGGTTCACGGCAAGTGTGTCAAAAATGAAACGCAAGATTTTATAGCCAGGTTCTGTAAAGTTAAATATAAAAAAAATAAGAATTCAAGCTAGGAACTTGTAACGATCTATAGGAGATAAAGTGGTCAAACAGTAAAAGACACACAGTTCCCGGCTATTAAAATTTAGTTTTTATGCTATACCCTTAGATATTAATTTTTTAGAGTAATTCTGTGTTTACTGACACCTAGTTACGTATTTTGAAGTCATTTATAAGTGACGTTTTAATAAATTTATAAAAATATACCGCCATAAGATATTTCCACTCGTTATGAATTGTTACATAACAAGCTTTTAAACTAGCTTATTTGTTACCAAAAGACTCGTCTCTTCTGTGAAAGACAAGAAAAATCAGTCAGTTAATCCATATTTTACTATATCCACGTCAACTCAGCTTTCAAAGCTCTCTTCCATACACTATATTAACGCACCTTTTAATCAGCGATATACACTTGCACAAACCACACTTAACTCTCTAGTCCGACCTTAACGAAACCGAAAAGACAGTGGTACCGCAGACAGTGGTACTAATCGCGGTATACGTTCTTAAGACAGGTTGGACCGCGCACTAACTACTTAGCACCCAAGTCCATTTCTGCGTTGACCACTGCCACCGCGACTCGCTTTCCCACCCGAGTAACCCTTGAGCCTACCAATACCAGTTTTGATGGTATATTAAGACATAAAAAATAATATTATTGATTGATATTAATTATTATTAATATTATATAAATGTCGTTGTCCTTCAAATCCTTTATCACAATAGTTACACTACGTAACAAATTTTGACTTTTGTCCTGTTCATTTACTTTAAACTATGAGATACTATAAAGGCCCTGGCATTTTTCGAAAAAATATAACTCTTTCAATCAAGTTAGCTTGGAACTACATTTTTCGCGTTTGGCCTAATCCTAAGTAAGAATTCATTAGCCCCAAGCAGAAACTTAACTATAAGTAAAAACTTCGGTTACCCTAAGTGAAGTATCTACTAACCGTTAATAAATTATAAGAAGAAATAATAATCTACAGGGTGTTTCAAATTCCATGCTCACCATGAGGACCTCCTAAACGGTAGGAGATACGAAAAGGTTTAAATTAGGGCAAAGTTGCACAATTCTATGCTTTGCTCAAAACTAAAAGAAAAGTATACAAATTCCGGACAGTTCCGGCGAAAACCGAAATCTTTATTTTTAGTTTTTATTTTTCTGCGCCGGTATTTTTAAAGCTGTTAAAAAACGCTTAAAACTTTCTACAGGCACTTTTTTAGGATCTACCTAGTAAGAGCTCCGTTTTTAAGACCTGAAATTTCAGTGTGACAGGAGCACTGTCAAGTTCATTTTTTCTTATGGACATATCCTTTTTTCTCCTGCCATTTGGTTCATAAAGGATGACAGATAACATTTTTTAAGCTTATTTTGACAAGTCACCTGCCGTTAAAAAACTTCTAAATCAGTTACATCAACCGAAAAGAATCTAAAAAAGACAAGATCAAAAGATCTTGAGAGGAAAGAACGAAAATTCAAAATTGGATAAGTATCCCACAAGGAACACACAAACGACTAAAGCGAAAAGAGAAACAATTAAACGATGTTTCGCCCGGGTGACCAGCGTGGGCTCGTCAGTGGATTCACTAGTCACCCTCAATCCAGACATCATTTAACACCATCGCACACTCTGAACTCCAATTCTGAGACACTCACAAATAGGCATCGTTCCGCATGGTACTTATTATAAATCGCCTGATGCCTGATATGGGTTCGTCCTGGCGTGTTAATCTTTCCAATAGGAATATGCTCCTAAGACAATAAACACAAAATGTTAAAATACTTCCAAATCAGTTACATCAACCGAAAAGAATCTAAAAAAGAGAAGATCAAAAGATTTTAGGAGGAAACATCGTTTAATTGTTTCTCTTTTCGCTTTAGTCGTTTGTATGTTCCTTGTGGGACACTCAACCAATTTTGAATTTTCGTTCTTTCCTCCCAAAATCTTTTGATCTTCTCTTTTTTAGAAGTCACCTGACCTTTTGGGTTTATCGACCATCATCAGCCCAAATTTAATTTTTGTTTTTAACTTACTCAAGATTTTTTGGAAACCCGATTGCAGTACTTTTTTTAATTTTCAAAATGACAATTTTTTTGACATTTTAAAAATGACAGTTTATTTGACATTTTGATATAACAAAATAACTTTAACCCAGCATTTTAAAAATGATTTTTTTTTCTTTGTTTTTTAATTTTTGAATTTGTGCTGATGATGGTCAATTAACTCAAAACGTCTGGTACTTGTCAAAATGAGGTTGTAAAATATCCGTCATTCTTTATGAACCAAACGGCAGGAGAAAAAAAGCATGTGTCCATCACTCAAATGTCAAATCTTCAAAACGGACCTCTCATTAGGTCGATCTTAAAAAAGTGCCTGTAGAAAGTTTTAAACGTTTTTCGATAGCTTTAAGAATAAGGGAAAAGGAAAAGAAACACTAAAGATAAAGATTTCGGTTTTTTTCGCCTATCTTCGGCACTACCCGGAATTTGAAAACTTTTTTTTTGGTTTTGAGCAAAGCGTCAAATTGCGCAACTTTGCCATAATTTAAACCTTTTCGTATCTCCTACCGTTTAGGAGATCCCCATGCTGAGCATCAAATTTGGAACACCCTGTATAGTAGCGCAAAACCAGTATAACTCCTAAAATATGGCTTTAAATAAAAATATATATTTTTGAGCTCTAAAAACCATGTCCTATCACAATACAGCCTAAAAAAAATAAAAACAAATAATAAAAAACAATTGCGACGCACTGACTTCGAACCGATAACCTACCGGTGTAAAGACCAATGCTTTATCCACTGTACCATGCGCTTATAAAGAAATAGGTTGAAAAGCGTTTTGGGAAGGAATAATAAAGAATATAATTTCAGACGTCTAGGTGGGGGATCTTTCTACAGGGAGGCTCCGAAACTTGCAAAAAATAATAACTATATGAACTCATTTCATCCCATCTGCAATTTATATTAAAACAATCTATTTACCTTGAGACTTAAAAAAAATCAAACGGTATCCCGCCATAGGCGTTTATGAGTAGTTAATATTTTTTCAAATATTTATGATAAATCAAAAAGTTAGTCATTTCATCTCTTTTCTGATTGGTGCTATTATGTAAACGTCCACAACAAAATAGCAAAAAAATTGGTACCCTCAGGGTGGGGGCGTTAACATAACATAACAGGGAGGCTTCAAAATTTGCAAAAAATAATTGCTATATGAAGTAATTTCATCCCTTTTCTGATTTGTGCTATTATGTTAAGGGCCACACCAAGATAATAAAAAAAAAATATTACACATGTCTGGGTGGGCGCGTTTTTTACAGAGAGGCGTCAAAACTTGTATAAAATAATAGTATTAGGGCCTCTCAGTAAAAAACGCCCCCACCCAGGTGTCCAATTTTTTTTTTTTTTATCTTGGTGTGGCCCCCGTAACATAATAGAGCTAATAAAAAAAAAAAAGATGAAATGATTTCATTCCACATAACATTGGAGGAATATTCATGTTATAGGAATATTCCCTCAAAGTGATTTTTAAAATATTCTATTGCGAATATGACAGGAATGTTGCAGGCCTATTTTTTGTTGAATATTCTTTAAGATTTTGTGATAGTTATATTTCTTTGGTAATAAGATAATAATATGCCCATGGTAACCTGATAATCAACTTATTTTTATGAATATTCCCAAAAAGAATATTTTTGTCAGAATTTTGGCATGTTTGCTGAAAATATTACTATCTCGTGAAAAGAACACAGTTTACATGATTTATAATTATAATTTAGTTTAATGTCATCTATTGTAGGTAGATGGCACTGGAATTAATATGTTCTCTATGTAGCAGGAAATATTATTATACATATAAGACAGCAAAAAGTTATTTAAGTAATCTTTTGATAACTAATCTCAAGCAGTAATTAATTTTAGTGGAAGACTAATGCATATTTGGTAGCTATTCATGTGGATATATATCCACTCCATATCTTAAGATATCAATCTCGTAGACATCTGAACATGTTTTGAATCACAAAATCATATCCATGCAATTATAAAAATGTTCTGGTCGTATTATAGTCACGTTTCTATCACATTTATATCATCTGTATGAGCTAGCACGTAACTTATTGCCGTCATGTGTTAGTAATATTCCCAATGGTAAAATGTAACATTTCTATCACATTCCAACCAGAGGTGTGTAATATTTTTTTTTGTTTCTTTGTTCATAATAACACCAATCAGAAAAGAGATGAAATAGGTTCATAAAGCAATTATTTTTTGCAAGTTTTAACGCCTCCCTGTAAGAAAAGCCCTCACCTAGAGGTGTGCAATATATTTTTTTTTGTATATTGGTGTGGCCCTTAACACAATAGCATTAATCAGAGAAGAGATAAAATGACTTCATATAGCTATTATTTTTTACAAGTTTCAGGACCTCCCTGTAAAAAAAGCCCCACAACCATGGATGTAAACTACAGTTTTATACTAGTTATAATGTGGATGAAATCATACACCTCAATTGCCACCACCTCTTGTCCTTAGTAGAAAAATTCACTAACCGTAATTGAAGAGAAAGTTAAGGAATTCACTAACCCTAAGTGAAGGGGAAGTGAAGTGACTTGTCGCATATTGGTAAGTAGATAAATCACTTACGGTACGCCTGAACGGAGTATAATTATACTTTTTGAATGAGGGCCCTTCGCTGACTAAATAACCGTGTTCATTAAAACCGTAGCTGATCCTCTTCTCGAAATTTTATAAAATTTGTGAGTTTTTATAAATATTTATAGTACACCTTTAGTTTTACCTTTAGCAAAAAAAAAGTAATGTTTCCATTTGTGTGAAATATTTTTATCTTACTGAGGGGGCAACAGAAATAAAATTTTGCAGTAGGCACAACCTTATACATGGAAAGGGTGTGCCAAAAATAACGATTAAAATGGAGATTTTGCTTGTTTTACAAAGAGGTTTTAATTTATTTGATAATGTACAGCATTTAAGACAAACTTTTAAAAGCTCCATGTAAAAACCACCACGATATTCTACATACAAAGTAGTATTTTTCTATGATAAATTTTAAAAGCTACATCCTATAAGATAGTAATAAATGGACTATTCGGCATGTGACGTCTTATAAGACTTATTTATATCTTTAACGGTAAGTTTTGCAAGTTTAAAATGCTATTAACTACCTATTTAACTTTTAATATTTTCAAAACAACTATAATCCTGTGCAAAAAAATACAAATTTTTTGAAGAAAACTCCACAACAGCTTTTTTTAAATTTTGACCATAATTGGGATTTTCAATAGAATTTATCTTATATCTATTCCAATATTTGGTAAACTCATGGTGAACGGCCTCATCTGCCTGCTCAGACCAAAGTCCTAGACCATCTCCATCTAAAAATGTAACGCTTTGCTCTAGGTCATCTAAAATTCCATGTATCTTTAAATTTTTTGTCATTTCAGTTGCCTTGAAAAGGGCTTTTAACTCACCAATCTGTTTTTTTAATAAAATGACATCTACCTTTAGTGGAAAAACAGATAGGTGAGTTAAAAGCCGCTTTCAAGGCAACTGAAATGACAAAGACTTTAAAGATACATGTAATTTTAGATCACCTAGAGCAAAGCGTTAAATTTTTAGATGGAGATGGTCTAGGATTTTGTTCCGAACAGTTGTGGATTTTTCACCAAAAAATTTTAAACTTTTTTTACACAGAATTGTAGTTGTTTTGAAAATACTAAAAGTGAAATTTCAAACTGTTAAAATTAAAGATTTAAGTATTATAAGACGTCATATGCCGAATTCTCTCCAAGTAACATTTATTTTTTTACAATGGCCATCAATACCTTCTCGCAACTACTTAATAAAACAGAAAGTTGTATTAGGTTCCCTTTAAAACCTTTTCAGGACTCTTATAAATCCCTTATACGTCTTAAGTGTCAGTTTTTATAAAGGGATACATTACTAGTTTCACATGAGTTTTAGTTTTAAAAATATTTTTAAAAATATTCACTAACCCTTTATAAAATCTCAAGCCAATTACAAGTAGTTTTCCAATGGTTGTCAAAGGGTTTTAGCGCGTCCAATTTGACCCCGCCCCTTATTGATTTAACCATATAATATATATGGTATTTGCTCTCCTTCTTTAAAGTTACAATGCATGCGTTTTTATTTATAATTTCGACAAATATTTATAGATTATACAATTATAATATTTTATTGATGCTTAAATCGATTCTCTACGAGAAATCCTATAAGCCACGTCGCCTTTATAGTGTAGAATTCATTTCTGCCTTCTAAAAACATGCGCGCTTGAAAAAAACCGTAATTTAAAGAATTTTTAACCAAATTTATGGAGAAAAAAGTAAGGTTAGTTTGCTTAAAGTTCCTGTAATTCAAACAATAGTGAACAAATAACAAAGTGCAGGTCGAACGATTAATAAATCAACTATTATGACATAACTTATTATACTGTTTGGAATTTAAAGTCAAAAATACAACATTTTTGAACTATGTAACAGTTTAGGAAAATGGCTACCAATCAGATATTTTACGACAAATTTTATAAGGGTTATCAAAACCCTTATAGAGTCCCAATTGTGTAATTACCATTATACTGGTCTCCCTCGATAGTGATTATTTATTTGGTAAACTGTAGTTCTAGTGGCCACTTAGCCATTTTAACTGACCAAAATGTTTTCTTTGCGTGCGGATAATTTCGCCAGAATTTTATTTTTTTTTAAATAAAATCCATAAAATGTATGGCTTTAAAATCATGCACACGCGCGAACAACATAAAAATATTCAGGCCCCTTATGTATTGGGCACTTGGCCTTTTGCGCGTTTGCAGCATGGCTAAATTACCTAGTCGCGTGATTTTGGCTTTCTCTTTAAATCGAAGGTTTTATATCAAAATTATTGAAAAGGTTTTGCTTACTACCTAACAACTTAAAAAACTTTTACACATGAAAATCTTAGGGTAAATCTTGAGAAAGTTTTCCTTGCTATCTTATAAAAGCTTGTGCAGCTATGGACACCAACAGTTTTGTAGTACTTATCTTTAAAAAGTTTTTATTTCTATCTTATAAAACTTAAACGAATTTAAACCAAAAGTTTTATAAGAAGAGTTTTTAAACTATTTTATAAAACTTGAACCACTTTAAGTTAAAAGTTTTATTAGAATAGTTTTTAAAAGGTTTTGATTACGATTTTATAAAACTTGTCAACTTTACACTAAAAGTTTTATAAGAAATGTCGTCAAAAGGTTTTGATTGCTAAATTATAAAACCCAAAAACCAAAAGTTTCATAGGTAAGCTTTTTAAAATGTTTTGTTTGCTATATTATAAAACCTAAGACAAAAGTTTAATAAATCTAGTAATAAGAATATTCTGATTGCTAATTTTTGAAGAATAATGCTTGTCTGGTTTTTCCATTACCTTTATAAACATTAACATGTTAAAGTTTTCTTATAAATATTGTTATAAATATTCACGACCCCTATAAACCCCTTATAAAAAGTTAAAAAATAATAAAACTAGGTAGCAACCTAAAATGTTACTTAGGTCCATTTATTACTTTCTTAAAAGATTATTTTAAACATTTAAAAAAAAACTACTTTATACGTAGTTTTTTTTTACATGAAGCTTTTAAAAGTTTGTCTTAAATGTAGTATATTTAACTCAATTAAATTGAAAATTCTTTGCTAAACAAGGAAAATCCCCATTTTAAATGCGTTATTTTTGGCTTACCCTTTCCATATATAAGGTTGTGCCTAGTGAAAAATTTTATTCCGGTTACCCCCTCAGTAAGATAAAAATATTTCACACATATCGAAATATAACTTTTTTTTTGCTAAAGGTAAAACTACTTATAAAATCTTACAAATTTCATAAAATTTCGAGATGAAGATCAGCTACGATTTTAATGAACACGGTTATTTTATCAGGGAAGGGTCCTTATTCAGAAAGTACAATTAGTTTTTCTCTCCATTTTTATGTAACCTATACTCTGTTCAGGCATACCGTGCACTAAGGGTTAAGAAACTAGTAGAAAAATTTACTAACCCTAAGTGAAGGGAAAGATAAGTGACTTGTCGCATATTGGGAGTTAGATAAATCACTAAGGGTTAAGAAACTTGGATCTAAGTAGGTCGTTTTACTTGAAGCTATTGAATTCATCACTTGGGGCTAATAGAAACTTCACTTACCACTAACAAAAAAAGCTATGTAGACATTTCACTTGGAATGGTTTTCTGAGTGAACTCTGATCTAAGTGAAGGGAAAGTTAAGTGACTTGTCGCATATTGGGAGTTAGATAAATCACTAAGGGTTAAGAAACTTGGATCTAAGTAGGTCGTTTTACTTGAAGCTATTGAATTCATCACTTGGGGCTAATAGAAACTTCACTTACCACTAACAAAAAATGCTATGTAGACACTTCACTTGGAATGGTTTTCTGGGTGAACTCTGATTTTTAAATCATTTCTTTGTTTTTCAAAGTTATTATTTTTACATATTTCGGGACAGTCGGGCTCTTATAGTATCTCATAGTTATATACAGGGTATCCCAAGGTGAGTAATTAACCTATTAGAATATTTTGGAAACTATACAATGAAAACTTTGCTCTATCCTTAACTGTTTCGATATTAGAGGCTGTCAAAGTTAAAAAATGTTTAAAAACAGTTGAACATAGGTATAGGGCATTATACATAAAATGTACCTAAAATATTTTGTAGAATCCAAAAATGTAAAAATATATAGGTTGCTCAATTTAAAATAAGAAAGTTGTTGCCAAGTGTTCATGCAAATGGCAACACTGCAAATATGAGAGTATTACTTGTCAAACGAGTAGAAAGCAACAGTCTATCGTAAACCCACTCACACAGGTCAATATTTAAATCCAGGTTCAAATCATTCTTCTACAACGAAACGAGGCATAATAAGAACTCTGTATAATAGTGGCTCTATTTCTATCTATTTCTAATCTGATACAATTCTCATGACTTGGAAATCGAAATAAGACACATTAAGAAGGATCTACAGCAGAATGGTTACAGCCTTAAACTTATAACAGAGACTATTTCTAAATTTCAGTAAACGGGACAGAGATTACAAGACCAAAACCAGGCAATGCATTCCTTACAATTCCATACATTAAAGGAGTATTAGAGAAAATTCGAAGGGTAGCGAACAACTTTAACATTAAAACCGCTTTTAAAAATTACAATTCGAAGCCTTCTTAGTAGCACCAAATCGGAGAAAAAACAAAATAAGGAATGCATTTACTAAGTTCTTTGTGAGTGTGGTGGATCATACATAGGAGCAAAAAAAATATCACTATCTGTTAGGCTTAAAGAACATCAGACGAATACACAAAGAGGTGAAACAACGAAATCAGGAATCGCCGAACACGCATGGTCAAAACAACACCGAATGAAGTGGACAGAAGCAAAGGTTTTGCACAAGGAGTCACACTGGAAGAAACGAAAATTCTTTGAAGCTGTGTTGAAATTCCAAATAGTTGGAAGCCCCTCCTTGGGCGGAGCCAACTTCTTAAACTTCACCGTTGAGTGATTTCCCATAGTATAAAAGTACGTAGTCTTAGAAATAGATTTTAGTTTGCACCTGAAGACGATCAGAGAATGTACTGATCGAAACGTCGTGTATAAATAAAATATAGACAATGGAATTCCGAAACACAGAGTTAATTTCAAAATTTTTTTTCTTAGTTAAACTACACTATAATTTTTAGGATGCTGTTCTTATTATCTCTTATCTATGGGAGGTACTTTAGCCTATTATCGAGTGTCGTACGCAGGAAGGGGGCTTCAAAATCAAGAATAAAATAAAACCCTCCCGAGGGTTCGATTTTATCCCAATTTCTACGTACTCCACTGCGTTACCTACGCGCTTAGCTAATCTCTTATGTTCCACGTGCTTGCAAATCTCACTCAATTTGTTTTTGATCAAAATTATTTTAAAAACAAAAACGGATTATCTTTTTCTGTCCAGAATCATTTGTATTATTTTTTTGATTTTTGGCTTGCTCTTGTAACAAAAATCATGTACTTATTTACCTCGCTATACTTTTTGGTATATTTCTTGTTATATTAATTTAATTTTTTTGATTTAAAATTGTTTTTTATCAAATGATTTTGTTTAGATCAAAATGTTCAAAAAGCACTGGAAGTCTACTAACAAGATCCGATTTAAAAATCTGTAAGTTTTTTTATGTGAAATGAGCATTGCTCTGTATATTTATCATCAATCAACTCGGGGTAAAGTACAATTATAAAAAATAAGAAAAACAAAATAATGGAATTGGAACACGGTAATACAAAACCTGCCTTTCCTGGCCTCTTTTTCATAAAAATTCAGTACGTAGGCTACTGATATTTTAACAGTGTCTAAAGGCTATTTATTTCTTTAATACTATAGTCACTGATGAACAAAAGATAGACATTAAATTAAAAACAAGTAAACAAATTATTCTTCGAGTTTGTTAAGGTAGGCCTTGAAGAGCGCATTGCATAATTGATGAAATGTGTAATCTTACCTGTTGTAAGTATGCGTAACAGAAAGTGTTTTAAGGTCTTTCCAAATTTGTAAGGACGGGCTTAATTACGGGCGTGTACACGTTGGATTTAAATTAATTTTAAATAAAGAAAATAACGCAAGATATGATTAAATTTCTTTATTCTGACACCGTCCGCATACATCCCATAACTACTGACTAAATTAGAATTTCATATCAAATTCAATCGTGCCAATTTTTTGATACTGACAATGACAGTTTTATTTAGTTTCTGCGTTTAAATATCTGCTTTTATATTGAAATTACTCCGAACAATTGAAAATTAACTGTATGACATATTTTCAGTTACTTTGTTTATACGGCCCTCTTAAAGCGCTTTTATGTAAGGACGGCTTAAAAATTTTGTGGTGTAAACATCACTAAAATCCCGTTAAGCACTAAATCGATTTTATTTTAAAATTATTTAAAAAAGCGGTTTACCTCTCTGAAACCGATTTTATGGTCTATGAAAATACTCAACTCAGATTTTACTAAAAAATCTGTTTTTAACTTAGTTGTTTTATTTGTTTTTTTTTTTAAACTGATATTTAGCGATATTTAATGAAGGACATATAAACTCTCAGAGAAAACGATTTTATTTAAAACCGTCCTTATAAAGGAAACCGTTTTTGGGTGCGTATAAACGTAGTAATTGATTCTTTTTGGAGTAAAACAGCAATCAAGTAGGCTATATTATAGTAAGTTGTGTGTAAAATACTAACTAAATTATTAGTCACAGCCCTCTTACATTACAAGCCTGATCCTTCTGTGAATTGCAACACTGTCGAAGGCTGTTTAGTCATTTTCGTTTGTTTTTTGATTGTCAATCACTTTCGAATATATTTCCAATCGGAATTTCAAAAATTCGACTAAAATGCTAATATGCTAGCTCTATTGGTACCGACCGTCGCGACAACAGCCAAAAAATCTACAAGCAAAAGAAGGAAGCTTGCAACTTTATCCTTTTATTTTTATAACAGATATGTTCTTTTAAAAAAAATGTCCTTTTTTAAAGAATCACAACAAGTGCCAAATAGCTAGAGAGTAAGCATTTGAAAGGGGGGGGGCGGAAACTTAGCAACTACAAACGCGGGTTTGGTCTCAGATCTAGTATGGGATAATCAGATTTTAAGTCGTTTATTTTATACATGTTTTCTTTTAAAAAATATTTAAATGCGCCGAAAATTTTTGATAAAATTACATTAAAAAGTCCAATTTTTGAGTCGAATTAAATTAAAATCGTAAATATCAATGATTTCATAGCGCCGCAGACGAAAATATTTAAGAAAATTGTACTAAAAATGCATTTTTTTATTTAAAATTAAACTAAAATTGTAAATATATCAATGGTTTTAAAGCGCAGCAAGCGAAAATTTTTAAGAAAATTACACTACAAATGCCATTTTTAACGCAAAATTAAACTAATACCGTCAAAATCAAACGTGTTATAGGGCTGCAATTTATGCCCTACTTTTGATTTTCTAAATTTTTTCATAAAAAATTTAAAGGCAGGGTAATGGGGGTTAACTACCCCCCCCTATTCCCCTGAAACCGCGCTTTAGTAACTACGCATAATTTTTTCAGTTATAAAAAACATAGATAACAAACAAACCACAAAAAAAAACTTATAGTCAAATACTAAATATTATCGCTGTCAGTTACTAACATTTTGTTTTCGTTGGAGGGATTATAAACTATTATTAAAGCAGTGGCGGTCTCAGGAGGGGGGGGTGAGGGGGGAGCGGCGATCGCCTCCCCCCCTTTGCTCAAGAAAAAAGTAGACAACAAAGGTGATGTTGGTAACCCTGGAGAAATAACGAGAAATTGCAGAACGTTCTTTTGAAGACATTCTAGAATCCCTCCACAGTATTTTGGGATAGATATTATGGCATTATAGAGTTTCAATTTATAAACAAGTTTTAGAAAAAATCATTTCGGATATAAAATCAAGGTTCAATAACGAGACTTTTAAGTATTTTTGACCTGAACATAGTCATACCAAGTTTTATACAACGTGAAGCCAACATCAGGACAAAATTAACTAGTGTCGTCTCCAAATACTATAAACTGTTTGATTTTTAATACAATACTTAAATGCCTGAACTTTTATTGGGAGAAGTCAGTATCTAGAAAAAATATGATATCGTTTTCGAGGCAATAAAGAAGTGCGGCGATATTTTTTCGATAATAAAAACATTCTTGGATGTTTGTCAAACATTCTTGGATCTTTGTCAGTAAGTAATGCTTCGTCAAAAGGAAGCTTCTCCTGTCTTAGAAGATTGAAAATATAAGTACTTAAAAACAATATGATGGAAATTCGTCTGGCAGGCTTAGCGTTGCTGCATATCAACAGACATATTGAAATTGACATTGAAAACTGGAAACGAACTTAAAAAGCTTTTTAGATTTTTTAGTTTACTAATGCAAAAAAATATTGCTTATTCATGTTTTACACAAACTTAAAAGACCAACAAAGCACAAAATTGCAAAATTGAGAAAAAATAATTATTTATCTTTGGGTACTAGAACTAGAAAATAACACTTTGCCAAAAAACGCAATATCTGGACAATATCTTTTTGTTTACAGGTGTCAAGATTACAAATAGACAATAGAAAACTCTTTATTCTTTCTAAAGTAATGAAAATACATACTTGTAACAATTGAGAAAGGCGAAATGCAAAAATAACAAAAAACTTATTTACTAGGTTAACTCCTGTTAAGTATTTAAAAATCTAAAATAAACTGATTAATTACTCATGAAAGCTTAGTTATCAGGATCCTCTCAAATGACGCCAGTGGGTGCAAACTTTAAAACCCAACTTGACAGCTAACTTATAAGCTGTAGACACGTTGTGGCTGCTATGTGTTTGCTGTAAAATAGCGAGCTTACCTTAAGCTGTTACATTTTCATGGCAGTTTATGCATACTACATAGAAACGTGCTATGATAGCTTGATTTATATTAAAATAAGGCCAAATCTCAGCTGACGAAATGATCACAAACTTTATCATTTTTTTTCAACTACAAAGCTCCGAATGTCGCGCCCTCCAGCGTACATGCAAAACAGTTGTTAATCAAGAGCTCTTTCCGACCAATATTTCTATTGCAGTTAGGCTGTCGCATATATTTCTGTTTCAAACGACCTAAAATTCCGGTTTATTGGAATTTTTTAGGGGCTTGTTAGGATCTATTTGTATATTTGTCCAGTTAATATCCGAAAACAACTTACGGAAAAAATTAGTTAAGCTGTTCAAAAACGGAAAAGTCTCATGACGCAAACTGTTAGCAGCCATGATTGTAGTATTTAAAAAAAAATATTCGAATACGGTATTACAATTAGTATTAAAAAAATATTTAGAAACAGTAAGTAGTATAAAATATGCATAAACTGATTGTTTTATGTTTTAATCTTTCAAAAGAGCAAATATGACCAGAAAAGAAAAATAAACAAAAACAGTGGAAATCCGAAATTTTTGAGACGTGTGTAGCTTAGTAATATATCATATAACATATTTCATCAGTAAACAGGCTTTCACATAAAAATTTGAGCACCCGTAAATCCTCAAGATGCGTATATATGATTAGTAGTTTAGTTAAATATGATCATAAATATTTAGGGTGGCCCACAAAAAACCGCATATTCTTTTTAGAATATAAATTCGTTAACACTTTTCCGATTTAAAAATTTTCATTTTACTGGACAGCTACAGCTTCAGACTATACTATCACCGAGATTGCCATTTCGCTAAAATTCAAGATGGTGGGCGCTTTTTAAAAATACGAATTATTCGCTCCCAATTTTTTGTGTGCGCCACTGTCTTTCCTGACTAACATCAGTAAAAAAGCCACACTCTTGACGGGTTCAAAAAGGTATCCCAGCAAACACGGTTCGCTCGGGCATTCGTCGGCCCGATGTCGATTGCCGAATTTGCCGTCATCGGCGTGACGTTAATTTACAATATCGGACCAGCAGTATTTTTTTGTCCGTTTTGCGATGTAGGCCCAATGTATGTGTGCCGACGCAACGTTAGACTGTAGCTCGCCGTGGGACTAATGGTAAATTTTACTTTTTGCTGACATCGGCATACCGTCGCCGTACGATTAAGGTCCGATATGGTTTAACCACATGGTACCGACCATTCGCCCATATAGCTGCTTAATTTGGTCGGTCTAACGTAGGTAAGCTGGTCTGGGCCCGACATCGGCAAACTATTCAAGTCCACATTGGTTTCCTAAAGCGGTCCAACGTCGGCGATTGACGAAGGTCTGTCGGTGGTAGCTTAAAGCGGCCCAACAATGGCAAACCACAAAGGTCCGATAATGGGTGGATAATAAAGCCCCACATAGGCCTCGTCGGTGATTGACGAAGGTCCGTCGGTGGTTGCTTGACACGATCCCACATTGGCAAACTACAAAGTTTCGATAATGCGGGTGCTTAACCAGTCGGGGTGGTTTAAGTGGTGGAAGAGGTGATTCTTGTAAAGAAGTACCACCATCTTGTCAAGTCCGCATTCTAGTTTTGAAATATCTTGGCAATTTATATATATGATATTATCTTCCACTGTATAGGGAACATAGTGACATTAGCGCCATCTCTACCTACTAGGAAGGAACAATTAAGCAGTTTCAAAATTTTAATGTGACGTACCATCGTCGGTTGCCGGTTATCGACCAATCGAACAAAAATCTGATCAGGACATCGTCGGTCCTAAAGCAGATGGAGTGCGTTTCAGCATAAAGTCGACTATAGTAAATCGACCATCGTCAGTTGCCGATTCTAGATCTATCAAACAAAGCTCCAATCGGACCATCGTCGGCCCTAAAGAAGATAAAGTGGTCGTCGGCATAAAGTCGACTATAGTTAATCGGGCCATCGACAGTTGCCGATTCTCGACCAATTAAAACAAAGTTTGCGTTGGCATAATGTCGACTATAGTAAATCGGACCATCGTCAGTTGCCGATTCTAGACCAATCAAACAAAGCTCCAATCGGACCATCGTCGGCCCTAAAACAGATAAAGTGGTCGTCGGCATAAAGTCGACTATAGTAAATCGGGCCATCGACAGTTGCCGATTCTCGACCGATTAAAACAAAGTTCCAATCGGACCATTGTCGGTCCTAAAGTGGTGTCGGTGTAAAGTCGACTGTAGTAATGTAAACCTCCGTTAGTAGCCGAATATTGACCGAAAACTAAAAATCGCAATCTGTCCAACATCGAACCAAAGTGTAGTCGACGATGCCGACACACTGCCAACGTTGTCGACATTGGCCCGATTCAATGCCGACGATTTGTGTTTGCTGGGATTGGCCATTAAATACGAAAGATGTAATAAAATTAACAAGGTGAGTTCTTGGCCTCAAAAAAATTAATTTTGTTTTTAAGCTTACGGTTCTACTATACTTTGAAAAAATTAACAGAGATATGTTTATGAATCAGTAGATACCTGTCGCGCCAATAGTGAAGGGAGTAGTTTTTTGGTTTTTCTAAAAAGTGGATTGGGATCTATTTTCAATGTAATGTCAAAAATTTTATTTCATTTGTCATATTTCATGACCAATTTTAACAAATGATACGTCAAAGATTTGGCTTTTTAACTGACGTTAGTCAGGAAAGACAGTGGCGCACATAAAAAATTGGGAGCGAATAATTCGTATTTTTAAAAAAATTGCAGGGACGGGGAGAAAAAATGGCATTTTTCAAAAGCGTCTGCCGTCTCGAATTTTAGCGAAATTTCAATCCTTAAAGCTTTAGCCATCTAATAAAACAAATATTTTCAAAATCGGACAAGAATTTTACACACCATAAAAAAAATGTGCGGTGTATAGTATTTTTTTGTGTCATAATATTTTACACATTTTTGATATAACTGCTACTTTCAAATACATTTTTTTCCCAGGGAAGTCAAATTTTAAACAATATGGCATGTGCAAAAATGCTGTATTTTTGCTGCCATTGATATTGTCACAGGCAAAAAATATTCCTAAAAATAGCTGTGGCAACATTTTAATGACGTTTTCTAAACGTTGTGAGAGAAAACAGCAAAAGCATTATTGTTCTTATTTTTGCTGTGGAAACGTTGTCTTTGCTGGTTTATAGCACACTTGGGATATGTCCGTCTCTGATTTATTTTTCGTTTTATAAAAAAATAATAAAAATTAAAAAATTACTTTTGTGTTTGTAAACCGATTCTGATGTAAGAAAGCCTTTGCTAAAAAGAAAAAAAATAAAAAAGTGCACTATAATGCAAAAATAATAATTTACCGTTTTTTTATAAGTTTAACATTAAACCTACAATTGGATTAATTCAAATAAATAATTTGAAATTAAAAGTGGGTCATTGAATCTTGGAGAAACAAATTAGTAAAGCATATTTTTACTAAGAGCTTTTAGAGGCCTGGCATTTTGTCCAATATAAAAAAAAATGATTAACCGCCTTGTTTTTCAAAACCTGTTTAAGGTATTTTTCTATCAATTTGCTAATAAAAATGTTTTTAGTGAATTATTTGTGGCGGTGCCCGAACCCAATCCGTACCTCAGAGCAAAAGTGTATTTTCACAAAATATAAATTTTAACTTGGACTTAATATCGTCAATTTTATTGCGCCATTTTTGCAAACATTGGCCGCCGCGCCGTCGCGTCATTTTTATATTTTATATTGGACATACATAGGAATTTTTTGTATCACGATTATTGCTATATTTGTGAAAATTTGTCCGCAAGGCGTATGTAAATGGAAGCAATGGAAGGTAATGAAGCTACGGTTTTTTTGAGAAATGTGGCGGTTGATCATGAAATCATCAACAGGTTTTGGGGTAAGTGCAAGCATTTGTTTCTCCTATGTATGTATGTAGCTACCCACCTATGTTCATCCACGTCTTCTAAGACAACTCTATGAATTAAAAAAAAAGATGATCTATTTGCAGTACCTAGATTCAAGGTGGGTTTATGTGTACTACATAATGTTAATAAATAGAAGGAAGTGGCTAAAGTCACGGAGTCGTGCACAGGTTACAAGAGCAGTAGCAGATACAGGGAGGGGGCGGGGATGGTGGGAGCGCCCTCCACCTGTATCTAATCCAACCCAAGAAAACCTCAATAAAATAAACCAATTTTTTAATTTCAAATTTTACCGAATTAGAATAAGAATAGAATTTTTTAAAAAGAATAATATTTTTACAAAAATCTTTGCGTTGATTTATTTTGTGTTTTAGGTAGCTCTAGCGGAGGATATGGACATCATGTGATGCATGAGTGGTCACTCACGAAAAAGTCCTAGATGGGAACCGGGTGTAAGGCTTTCATGCGTGACCGCCGGGTGTAAGTCTCATAATGTGTTGTCGGTTTTTTCATATGCTCCTCTAGAATTACCCGAAACACAGAATAAATCAAATTTAATGGTTAAATTACATTTATTAACTGTTAAAACATCAAGAGTTTGGGGTTAACATACATTCATTAAATGTTAATAAATCGTTAATAATAGTTCACATATATTTGTTTACTATAACCAAATCAGAGTGAATGCGTGAAGTATATTTATTTATTATAAAGGGTTTATAGGCAATTGTTATTTATTTACCATAAACAAATCATTATTATTAGCTAAATTATAAATATTTACTATAAATAAATTCTGTCTGGTTAATCAACTATCCTTGTTTTCTATTAATAAGATTTGTTACTGGTTAATATAATATTTGGTTACTATTAACAAATAGGACAGTTCCTAAATCCCATTTTTGGTTATTTATTACAAAGTCGGTTATTTATAATTAATAAATAGGTCTGTGAATAATAACCGCTGACTTGATTTTTATTACCAAATACTTCTCAGAAACATATATCTATTAAGCAGTAAATCACAAAATCCTCTTCTTATGGTTAATAAGATTTAGTAATCATTACTAAACTCTTTTCTAAGTGTACATATTTTAGTTTATTTAGCTCATTTTGTGTCCATCCTTTTTAGGGTATCAAAAACCATTTTTTTCGCTGCTCCTACAAGCTTCTAAACTAAGGGATTTCGAGCAAATTCAGGCGTATTTTTTGGCGTTAGTTTTCATATCAAAAATATAGGTCGTTATGTATTAAATCAGATCTGCTGAAACCGTTGTTAATCTATCTTTAGTTTTTTCATAAACGAAGGTAGTAGTAGTAGTAGTAGTAGTAACTAGGGGGCGGCTCAAGACCTGGCAAGTAGGTCCAATCGGTCCCTTTTTACCTTACCCCAGCCCAGCCCCCTAATCCACCACCTGTACCGCTTGTACGGTAGTGGGCTCTCCGGGCCTTCCTGTTCTCTTCACGAAGTCCAGTACTTTGGCCCGCCTGAGAGCTCGCAGGTCCTCTGCATCCAGGTTCGGTTGTCCGAGTACCTGATGCCTCATCCTTAGGAATGCATCGCACTCCGCAACGAGGTGCCGGGATGTCTCCTCCGCCCTCCTGCAGGCACGGCAGATGGAGTCATTCCCGACCCCGATACGAGTCAGATGCTTGCTGAGTCGGTTGTGGCCGGTCAGTATCCCTGTCAGTAGTCCAATATCTTTTCGTGTCCTTCCCAGGAGCCATTTGAGTCTGGTCGCGTCCGGTCCGTCGACGAATTCTTTGGACTGTTTGCATCCTAATTCGTTCTCCCAGGAGTCCGCCAGTGCATCGTTAGTCCACTTAATGAGTCGACTTTGCAGCTGTCTCCTTGTTATACTTAAGAGTGGTTCCGGCCCCACGTATTGAGTGCTGGCCCCGATCCGAGCAAGTTCATCCGCCTTTTCGTTGCCCGACACTCCTGTGTGTCCCGGTACCCACATCACTGTAATTTTTTTATCTTGACTCAAGGCTTCCAGTGCTTCTACGCACTCTTCCACCAGAGTATTGACAATTTTTGCCGCACTCAGTGCCTTTAGGGCCGTTTGGCTGTCGGAGCATATGTACACATGCTCCTCCGGACCATTGCGAACCTCTTCTAGTAGCTAGTAGCTTGCTCTCCGAGCGGGTAGCTCATCCAAACTTCTTCTCGGTCTTGCACGTAGACCCCCGCCCCTGTTGTCTGCCTCTCCGATAGCTTGGAGCCATAGGTGTAGCATATCACAGCGTTCCTCTCGCGAAATACACCATTATAAACGTGATTTACTATATTTTATAAAAAAAACACTAGCTAAGCAACGGATTTATTTTTTTAAATGGCATACTCCGTATATATTGAAAAGTTTGTAGTTAAATTGGTTAAATATTCTTGTTGAAAACCGAGCAATTTCAAAGGTGGCTCACCTTGTATCTCTACGATACCTAAAATTAAGGTAAGTATTGCCTGATTGGTAGTTTCTTTGTAAAAACAATTTAAAAAGGTTAAAAAAACGTACTTGTTAATGTTTTGGCGTGCTCTGTACATATTTAAAAGTTTATCGCCCATTTTATGTGCATCCTTTATAGAATATCAAAAATTTTTTTGAACAATTTCAGGCGTATTTTATGGCTTACCCTGTACCCATACGGACATTAGTACTAATACCAAAAATGTAGGTCTTTATATGTTGAATCAGATCTGCAGAAACCATTATTATCCTATTTTTAGTTTTGTCGTAAACAAAGGTTAAGTTCAGTAAAAAGCGGCCATTTTTGTAACTTTAAGTCTAATTTCTAGCTCAACCTGTAACATGTTGGGTGTGTGTGTGTACATGACAAAAATTACTCATTGAGACCCTCTCTATAACAAATTAAAATATAAAAAAAAACTAGCAGAAACAGATCCCCCATAAGAAAATGGCAGGGACTTTATTCATATTAGTCAATTGACAAAATTGACATTTTCCTCCTAACTAACTTTTAAATACCAGAAATATTTATTTATAAAAGGTTTTTTTCACATGACTGTAATAACCCAATGCAAAAATTTTCGCCAACAGATTTAAGGTACATAAACAACCTGATTACCCCTCCCCCCACCCTAACTTGAGCCAGGTCTGCTCTGGCCCCCATTGGCTTCTGTCGAGGTTTCTGTATAACTAGAATATGTTTAATATTTATATCGGCTTCCATGCATAACAACATTAAACTAAACTTTCCACCTAAAATAAATTTGTTTTAAGGTGACGTGCGTTAATTTGCACTAATAAACAAAAGAAATTGAGCAACAAATAAATTGCGAACGATTACATTAATTGCGACCTGAGTGATTCAGCTTATATTGTAACAATAACATTATAGAATAAACAGGGGAGATTAGCCTATCCCAAAAATAATTTTTTATAATAATAGTAAGGAAACCCAAAACTAGCACAGCCAAACGAAAAATAAAACAGCACTATTTTTTTTTGTTTTGCAACTATTTCTTTGTTATTGGACGTTTATGAAAGGAAGACTTGGGCTATTTATTTTTTTGGGGACTGTTCAAACTTACGTCATTATATCTTCAAATTTAAATTAATTAAATTAAGTAAATTACCTATCCCGCTACCTAAAGTGGGAAATAATCTGAAAGTAATTTTAACTAAAAATAGATTTGTAGTTCACAGTGTAGCTCACTCTATCTAAACACAAATTTAATATAACATTTTAACAAAAGCTGTTTTAACTGATAAAATTTTTATTTAAAACCTTACACGCTGAAACACAACATTAAATTTTAAAAAAGCTGAAAAAATTAATTTAAATAAATCTTTTTTTTATACCTTCATCAGCTTTTTTGGTTACCGATGCAAAAAAAGATTTCTATACGTTTTTTACCCAAAATTAAAGAGAAATACCGGAAAATAGTATTATTGAAATATATATAATTATACTTGCCTAAAAATTAAGCCATTTCCACCAATTTTCACCAAGTATTTACAAAAAAAAAGGCACATCGCTATGGAAACCATTGTTATGTCATTTACCAGCCGCCTTGATTTATAGTGTAAAGATGGTGTCTTGCGAGAAGTACTCTTCGCGTGAGACTTTTGAAAGGATTTTCCTGTTTTTCTTGGATATTTTGATAAAAGTATTAAAAAAATTGTGTGGCTCGTTATTTAAATGACCGCTTGTAAAAAATGCACTATTTTAGTGACTAGTTGTGTAAGCTACTATTTTTCTACCATTTACCTCTGCAAACGCTTGCATAACTTCATTAAATTCGACGTTTTTAGCTACTTCGATCTCAATGGATAAAATCGCCAAACTTGTTATCCGTTCTCGGGTCATAAGCTCATTATGAACATTATGAACTTCAGATTTAATAATAAATTTAAGAAAATCTAAACAACTCCAAGACAATAATTTTTATTACCAAAGAATCAATTTGGTATATTCAGAAATATGGTTGATTTAAACAAAGGGATGGTAAAACTAATAAAATCAAAAATATATTTTTTAGGATTTCAACTTTGGGAACAATAACTTTGTTCGACAAATGAAATAAGCAAGTGTAAAATTTTTTGGTGGGATTTACTAAAAAGGTTTAGTTTATTTTAGAACAGTCCTAAATTTAAGTGAAATTTTTGGTTTTAAGCATTTTAAACCAACTCTCCTTGAGTTTTGGACATAGTTTGAATTATAAGAAGAATTTTAATAAGTTTGTTTGTTGAATAATCATTTGAACACAATCTTTTGTTGGATTTAAGAAGAAAGTTTCAGTTTAGAAGAAAATAAATTTAAAAAATTTAATCCCACGCGTGGTTTAAATAGTAAACACTCTGTAGAACAAATTAAAATTAAAACTTATCCTTATTCGTTAATTTTTCCGATCCAGATGAGTAATAATAAAATAAGGAGTAGATTAATTTTGTATTTATCAAAAGGTGTTTTTGTTTATGAAATATATTAAAAAGTTAAATGCAAGTTTTTGTTACATTTCTGTCACTGTCGAACTGTCAGTTTAAAAGTATTAGCACTGCGCTTAATCACAAACAGCGAGTTCGGATCTTTTACCTTTGCTTGCACCTTGTCTTATACCAACCTCTACTAATGAAAGATACAGCTTTAAAATGAGTGGGCTTTAAGTTAGTTGAGAAAGGTGTTGCTTTGAGTAAGAAAAGTTTTTTTGACTGAGCTTTCAGATAACCTCAATGTTTTACTTTCAGTTTGTAAAGAAATTAATATATTGGCTTTGGGTCTTTTTGTTTGGTATATTTTTCGAACATAATCAGTGACCTTCACTTATGTTTGTTTTGTGCTGAAAACGGGTTCAAAATATGGCGTATTTCTGGACAAAATAGGAGGTGTTTTAATGAACAACTTGAGATATTAAATAAGGTAAATTATTCCTTGTAAAAACGCTTACTTAGGGAAATTATAAACGAACTTATTACCAAATGCCACAAAACAATCCTTTCTGCAGGCTATAAATTTAAACCACTAAAAAATCACCAATTTTATAACCTTTAACACAAATAATGAAGCTATTATGTGCCAAAGTTTTGGCGTATTCGCCATTTGCCATTTTGAAAGCTGTCAAAAAAAATTAGTTTTAGGGAATTTTCTTCTAAAATATGGTGTATTTTGAGAAAAAAACAGTTTTTCAGTGGTATTTTGCAATAACAATACAAAATAATCAATAACTTTGTGTCTTTTCTATATGGGTAAGTGTTTTTTGAAAATTGGTTTTAAAATTTAGTGCCCCCCACAGATGTAAATATTTAGACCTGTGGGGGGTACTATTTTATGCGGTTTTTGTACCTGGGATAACTTAGAGTAGGTTTTTGGATAATTGTGTATATGTGGGATCCCAAGAGGGCCCCCCGTAACCCGGGGCCCGGGTCAGACCATCCCCCTCCCGCCCCCCGGCAGTACTCCACTGCATAAAATGTTAAGAAATTCCTCACCAAAGGCATTTAAAATTTTATCAGTGGTTAGTTTCTGTACATAAATCGTGTTTTAATTCTCTTAGGGTTTCATTTAGATCAAAAAAATTGTCGAAATTCGTTTGACTCGCAGAGCCGAAAACCTATGAAAATGACATCAATAAGGGTCTTCGGCACAAATGCAATGTCACAATTTTATTACACTACTTACTTTTTTTTAGTTTCTTGATAGACTTGTTTAACATAATAATATTATTAATATATAATTTTCGATAGCCTTGTGCGGAGAAAAAACTCACTTTTTGGTAGGTGGCCGAAACTTTTAGCCCATTTTTTTATTTTATTAAATAAATAATAATTTTATGTCCACGGAGTGGAAGCTTCTGTCCTTGAAGTTATCTATCTCGCAACAAATTAGTTTAAGAACTACTTTATTTTTAGGTAATAAAAATTATATTTTCTTAGTATTACTATTTTGTCCAGACTTTGCCTCTAAATGCCCCCGAATGGCCTCGAAATATAATGCTTCAAATTGTCTCAAATTGCCATCGGCGTGTACACCAAAGTGCATTACCACCCCTCGTAATTTGCGCCATTTTTTTTTTTAATTTGGTCAGAAAATGGACGAGAATTTTTTTTGCACCCATGATAAAAAAAAAATTTGCAACAGTATCAAGAAAGCCATGATTTAGTTATGTGTTGACAGTTTCTAAAGACTAACTACACCCACACTTTTATTAAAATGTCCACTCCATGGTCATATTTTTACTCAATAGACTTGCAAAATCCATGGAGCGGAAAATCAAGAAGAAAATATTTATATTTTCGCAAATGGAATTTATTAAAAACAATAAATGAATACTTCGAAATAGCAAAAAAGGATATTTTTGTGTGTAAACATGCAATATCTTAAAAACTGACAACGCTTATACTAACGGGAATGTATGGACAGTTAGTTAACCATAAAATATTATCACTACCCACTTCAGGCACAAAATTTTCCTATGTCCATGAATACAACTTTAAAATATTAAAAAAATCATAAAAATTATGTTTTTTATCAAAAAGTTTTTGAAATCATGACAATCAAAGGTTAAAAAAACGGTTTTTAGATTTACGGCGAGTGTAATACAAAACCATTGGCTAAAGGTTGGAGATTTTTTTAGTGAGTTTTATACACATCAGAGAAATACGAAGGAGAGGCGGGCAGGGTAAAGAACCCTATCGGCAACTGTACTATACAGTTCTGTAGCAAAAGCACACCAGCAATATTAGCACCATCTGAGATTACGCGTTGCACACAAAAAATACAAATTTGGGGTCAAGATCATTAAGTAACCGAAAAAAATGTTTTTAATAGTTAATTCGTATGCTTAGTTCGTCAAGAAAAATTGCAAGAACCTCTTATTACTTGCCTCATGAATATTGGGCAGTGTCAAAAAAGCTTAAATTCATTACAAGGTTAGTTAATATTTAGAACTTCAGTGGCGTGCGATGGAATTTCAAGTAAGGGAAGCAATTTTTAAAAACTTACCCTATTTCTAATGTAACTCGATTCTTCGAGCACTTTTTACAAATTCGTCAATGACGTCGTCATAAAAACGTGGATGTTCTAACAAGTTTTCGAGAAGTTTATTTTCAATGGACAAAAACGATATTTGCGAAAGTCTCTGCTGACCCGAGAGAATACGTAAAAGGATTAAGAGCCACCGAATGTTTAATTCGTTTCGTAATACTTGCCATTCTTTAGATTGGAACAGTAACAACCTCACATCCTTTTACAAAAATATTTGTAAAGTATTTAACTCATCCTTTCCTTTGCGTTCAATTAAATCCAAACCATCTAAAAAACAATGGATTACCACTGGTTTAAGGGATCTGCCGAAAATTTGCGCTGTCCTAATTATCTTCACAAATACTTTCCCAATAATGACTTTTTATCTCTATATTACTTTTGTTATCGCACGGTTCATAGGACTGTATTAAAAAAATCTAAAAAAATGTATTAGTCCTTCAGGTTAAATAACAACAAAAACAAACATCGTGAAACGTGGATAATTAATGAACTCACTGGAAGAACAAACCAAAAAAACGATCATTTAAATTCTAAATTAAACCCTGATGAGTTGAACAACTTTTACTGTTCTGTTGCCTCTAATCTTACCAAAAATATCCCCTTTCATACCTATCCAATATTAATTAACATCTCAAACTCATTCTTCTTATCTCCAACGGACACCACTGAGCTTAGAACTATATTCTCCTTCAATCAAAATAAATCTGATAGTGGAGAGGATGGCCTATCAATAAAAATATTTCAGGAACTGCCTGAAACAGCTCTAATAGATCTTGCCACCTGCATCAACTTTTCCTTCGAATCGGGGCACTTTCCAGACTGCTTAAAAACTGCCCAGTTATTCCAATCCATAAAGGAGAAGACACCAATAATCCATCTAATTTTCGGCCCATATCTTTATTATCTACACTCTCCAAAATTATAGAACCATTGTTAAAAAAACGGATGATCACATTTTTGGAGTCAAATGGTATTCTTGACACAAAACAATTTGGATTTCAAAAAAACAAAAGTACCTTGTATGCAATATTTTATTTCTTGGAAGAACTGTTGGGCGGGGTAAACCGTGGAGAAGCTTCTGCGGCAGTATTTTGTGACTTCTCAAAGGCATTTGACTGCGTCAGTCACAGAAACTTGTTTCAGAAGTTATCTGTTGATAGCTTTCGGGGAACTGCACTAAGTCTGCATGGGAGCATAAGGGTCTGAAGCAAAAGCAACTACTTGTGGTGTACCTCAAGGTTCATTATTGGGCCCTATTTTATTCTTACTTTATATCAATGACCTTATGCATCTCGACATTATTATACTTTTACGGTTTTTGCTATTACCTGCTACATAGAGAATATATTGATTCCAGTGCTATCTACCTACAATAGATGACATTAAACTAAATTATAATTATAAATCCTATAAATCGCGTTCTTTTCACAAGGTAGATAGTAATTTTTTCAGCAAACATGCCAAAATCCTGACAAAAATATTCTTTCTGGGAGTATCATGAGTATATTATTAACTTATTACCAAAGAAATATAACTATAACAAACTTGCACTAGAATATTCGCAATAGAATATTCCAAAAATCACTTTGAGGGAATATTCCTATAACATGAATATTCCTCCAATGCTATGTGGGAGATTTTGCAATTCCCAGTTTGGTTGATATGGAATGAACTGATTTGAAATTTAGATATTGTCCAGTATGAGTAGGTTTGCGATATAAAGAAGTGGTTATGGTTGAGTTCTTTTTGATGACTGAACGTCGAGAGGGAGCAACAATTTTCTTCCTTTTCCAAGGTTGGTGTGATGAAGTTTCTTATGCTGTTGACATGATTGAAGAAATTCTTCTAGTGTATTGTTGTGCTTTTTCCAAATGATAAATATGTCGTCCATATATTTTAGCCATTTTTTGTTTGGGTCTCTGTCATGATGTTCGCAGAGAGCTTCTTCTTCAAACGATTTCATAAAGTTGTTGGCCACTACCGACGAAAGTGGAGATCCCATGGGTAGACTATCTTCCTGTCGAAAATACCTGTCCTTTTACTGGAACTAAGGCAGTGGGCACTCACGAAAAGTCGTAGGTGGGAACCGGGTGTAAGGGTATAATGACGAAATAGTGGCAGGATTTAATTTTCAAAATTCAATATCTCGATTACTAGAAAGTGATATCAAAAAACGAAGTTCACATCTAGACTTAACTTGATTCTACTACAAAATAAATCCCTTTAAGAGCCCCTTTAAGAGCATTTGCATTTAGCCCTCCTAATTTGAATAGGAAAGGTAAATCGAGTAATCCAGCGGCATATTTTTTTAAAATTTCTATAATTCTTAATTATTTAACAATCCCAAAAATTATCATTTTAGAGGAATTAAAAATAAAACTGACAGACGCACCCTAAATTTCTAGGACAAAAGTGTCAAATCATAAGGGACCTTCTCCAAGTAATTGTCTGCCAGTTATAATTTATCATCCAGGAAGAATAGCTGAATTTTAAACTGGCAGATGCATAATGAATTTCTGCAACAAAGGTGTCCTTGGTCGAATGACATAGTTTTTTCCAACGTTTTCTCGAAGTGAGCGACAAGACATAACCTCACTTTCCATAGAACAAAAAACAGATTTTTAAGTTGCCAAAATCAAACGCCCTAGGTTTTGGTAATCGGCTTTATAAGTACACTACTAACTTTAAATCACTCCGAATAACCCCTTATAATTACGCTTTCATATCAATTAAATGCACCAGAGTGAAACAACAAGATGCCAGAGATACTTTATGGATGAAAATTATATTATTATGTAATATGCCTGTTAAGGCGGCCATGATATTCGTTTTTATTTGTACACCGAACATAACAAAGAAAACGCGATGCAGACCCAATATGCCTGAGAGAGACCCAGACTGGTGAGCGAAGTTACCCAAAAATTAATGAATTCAAATTCAATTTGGACGTTTAAAAATGCTGGACCGGCTTATTACAAACTTCTCTCTAACGAGGAAAGTGGAAGGGGGAAAAGATTTAGTTTGTTCGATTTAAATCAAAATTGGCATACAGGGGTTTTTTGGGAAGAGGATATTAATTTTTGATGAGATTTTAAAATTTTAGTATGGCGGATTCAAAATGGACGATTTTTGGTCATGTTTTGCTAACCAATTTTAACTGACTTATACACATCCGACTGTCTTTAAATTTGGTATGCTTTTATAGTTCCAGTAACAATACAATAATATGGTATTATTAGGCACCTCCCTGTCCCCCTAAGGAGAGTGAAGGGGAAAAACACGTAAGTTTGCCCGATGTCAACCAAAATTGGTATAGGGAGGTTCCTGGGGATAAGGAATACGAATTTTTGATCAGATTTTGAAAATTCGATATGGTGGATTCAAGATGGACGATTTATGGTTATGTTGTGCTAGCCAATTTTAACTGACTTATACACATCCGATTGTCTTTAAATTTAGTATGCTTTTATAGTTCTGGTAACAATACAATTATAATAGTATTATTAGGCACCGGCCTCCCCCCTACGAGAGGAGTCGAGGCGCGAAAACACCTAAGTTTGTCCGATTTTAACCAAAATTGCTATACGAGGTTTTTGGGGGATAAGGATTCAAGATAAACGATTTTAATCAAAATTGGCAAAGAGGGGTTCTTAGAGAAGGGTATTATGAATTTTTGATCAGATTTTAAAATATCAATATGGCGGGTTCAAAACGAACGATTTAGAGTATAAATCTAAAAATGAAAAAATAATTTTATACAAAAAAAAGCTTTTTAAATCCAAGGTTTTATACAAAAATATAGAGTTCACTATAATAACAATAAAAGCGATGGGCGTATTATAGAAAGTTTGGCCATGTTGACTCGAAAAATGTATGTTATTGATTATATGATTGTTCGCAAGAATCTGAATTCACTATAATGCAGAGAAATGCAAGGGTAAGTAAATTTAACACAACTCGACCTAATTTACGGCCATCGCTTTTATTATTATGATATCAGAATGCTAAAAATTATTTTCTACTTTTTAGTGAACTTTATATTTTATAAAAGCTTGTATTTGAAAAGCTATTTTTATATAAAATTATTTTGTAATTTTTAGATTTGTACGCTAAGTCGTCCATTTTGAATCCGCCATATTGAAATTTTCAAATCTGATAAAAAAAACCTCATAATCCCTTTCCCTAAAAACCCATGTATGCCAATTTGGATTAAAATCGAACAAACCAGATCTTTTCCCCCTCCACTTGCCTCGTTAAGGGAGGTGGGTACCTGATAGTAACATATTATTGTATTGTCACCGGAACTATAAACGCATACCAAATTTGAAGACAATCGCAACAATGACACTACATCTTTTCCCCCCTCCACTTTCCTCGTTAGGGGAAGGTGGTTACATGATAATACCATATTATTGTATTGTCACCGGGTATGGGTATAAGTCAGTTAAAATTGGTTAGCCAAACATGGCCAAAATCGTTCATTTTGAATCCGCCATATTGATTTTTTAAAATCTGATCAAAAATTCGTATTCCTTGTCCCCAAAAACCCATGTATACCAATTTTGGATGAAATCGGACTAACTTAGGCATTTTCATCCCTCCAGGGAATGCCTAACATTATGATATTATTGTGTTTTCACCGGAACTATAATCGCGTGCCAAGTTTGAATACAATCGGACTACAAGTTAGTCAAAATTGAGTTTCAAGATTTTTACCCGAACATAGAAACGTATATACATAATAGAGATGAAGTTAAATAAAAGCTTGTAATAATAAACTTAATGTTTTCTAATTTTGAGTAAAAAATAATTTGGGGGGTGGTTGAGGGGGTTGCTATATGTGAAAGTTTTTATCCAAAACTGTAAATTGATAACAACTATAAAAAAATGGTTTAAAAACTTTCTATTACAATCAACTCATGATAAAATTTAAACTAAACAAAACCGAAAATTTTCTGAATGAGACCCTATCCATACTGTGATCAATGTGGCCAAAAATCTACTCTCTCGTTGACAGTTGCCGTCAATCAATGTGGATAAATTTCGGATGGAAAATACTGTAAATCTATTATTTATCATCTAGAATATCACAAATGGCAGACGTTTTAGTTTAGAGTTTTAGAGCGGTCTGCCTCAAATCTGGTGGTTGTCAGAGAAAATAAAAATGACGTGGATGAATCGTCATCTATTACGTCAAAACCAGCAAATTTAGGACGTAAAATTGACATCTTTAAGACGGCAATATGTCTCATCTTTTTGACGTCATTATATGACTTAAGATGACGTCATATTTTACGTAAAAGGTACGGAAGAAAAAAGCACAATGTCTATTGAATACAATTCAAAGAAGGCATTTATTAAAAAAAAATATTGATAGTACACGAAAATATCCGAGTATAACAAACTAACCTTTGGCGGATAATATTATTAAAACATACCAACCTTCAGATAATAGAGTGAAAATAAGATACTAAAGTCAATTATATGTATTATCGGTATCCGCATCCCACTCAAGCAGGTAAACTTTGAAACTCATGGAGGATAAGTCCTGAAATAGATGCGTTAAGAGCCACGTAACGCTACATAGGTTTGCCCGTAACGCATTGCTCGTTTATTCAAACATTGTCCCTTTGATCAGATGTAAACAAGATAGGGATGGGGATACCGATACCACTGATATTCGACCTTAAGTTTCTATTAACTGCATAATAATACCTACTACTAAAATATATAAACTCAATAAAAAAATAAAAAATGTTGGTATACACAAAAAAGCGATAGTACCCAATTATAGCAAACCAAACTTCGGAAAATACTATTAAAATATTATTAACTTTAAAACCTATAATACCAACCTCGGATACTACCATTAAAATATTTATAATAATAGCACTAAAATATACTATATAAAAAAAAATCATTAAAGCGGCATTATTTTTGACAGAAGACCGAACTTGCCGCAGACACGAGACACCACACCTTTTACACACCTTCACACCTAGCTACATAGACAAACTACTTGTAGCTTTAGACCTTTTTCTCTTATGGAAAAGCCTAGGTATAACTATTTCGGGGTCTAGTAAATTTTTTTTTAATAGATGGCGATAGTAGTACAGAAATTCTAAATTTGTCACATCTCTCCCTTATTTCACGCCAGCGCGTAGAGGCGAATTTATTGATTTTTAGCCAACCACGACAATGGCGCCTTGTTGACGTTATTTTTGGTTTTTTGAAAAGAAAGGAATTATTACAAGCCACAGGCTTTTATAGTGTACGAGGAGTAAAATAAAGTGTAGTATGAGGTGTAGTATTATCGTATATCAAATTTCAGCTACGTTTTATAAAATATTACAGACGACACCATGATGGGGCAACCCAGAAAGAAAGGCAGGTAAGTTTGTTTTTTAATTTTAGTAGATACCAAAATTGTTCACAAAAATATTATAGCCCTGCTCAAAAAGTATTGAGAAGTTTTGTTTTACTCTGTAAAGGGGGACTAATCTTCTGTGTCTTTAGTGCTCCTGCCTATACATTAAAGCGTTATATATTATACAGCTTTTTTTGGCTTGTTTAGGTTAAGGTTGGGTTAATTTAGTTTAAAGTGTGTTTTTTGTGTGTTTTTTGGCTTTTAATAAATTGGTTTGAGTCTGTTTAGGTTAGGTTGGGTTAATTTAATTTAAAAAAAAATTAAAAGAAAATATGAAAAACACATAATAAATAATTATTGCTGGCTCTTTAGGCTCACGGCTATTCAGCTCAATTGCTGGCTCTTTAGATACTCCCTAAAAAAAAACCTGACTATCCCAGTACTTAGAAGTGTTTACAGTACAGAGTAGTGAACAGGTGATCCGTGTTTACAATACTTACCTTAAATTGAGGCTTAAACAGAAGTCAGGCTTAGTTTTGTTAGTACCCCACAAAGTCTATCCATGGCATAACTAAATAACCATACTGTATTGCATATTTATATGTTTATTTTGATTTTTAATTTTTAAAGTTTTTCTCACAATGGGTTTTAGCGTCTCTTTTATTTTTGCAGTATGGAAGACTGGTCCATTAATTTGACCTAGTCTCCTTTCATAAAACTTTAGTAGTTTACCAAAACTGCTATGGTTTAGCTCAAACTAGGGACTCCTGATGATGGCAGCCTGAGCTTCCAAAACATGTCGGGTTTAAAATAAATGTTGAAAATTTGGTCATAAATTTATAAAAAAAATTACACCTTAGCTGGTGGTTACCCTGAGAACGATCAATTTGTTTGATTTATTTACATTTTTACAAATTTAATGTATTTATAAATGTTATAATTTTAACTAATTAGCTAATTTTTGTTTTATTTCTTTTTGCAGTTAAAAGAAGGCGCTTTTTAATTCTTAATGAAGTCAATGTGCCCATCAGACGGGCTAATCTCACACCAGAAACATGACATTTCTATAGGAAAGTTATTGATAGTAGTAAGCGATTGCATAAAATGACCAGTTATGTTCAATCATGCCAGAGAAAATTAGCACTCGCAGAAAATGCTTATTATGTGCCAGATTAGAGTACAGCAGCAGAAACCTAAAGCCAGAAGACTTACTTTAGAAGAAAAGATTCTCTCTCTCAGTATTTTTAAATCAATTGGTAAGACGTACAGTCTATTGTCTAAAATTTTTGATTTGCCAAATAAAAGTTATTAAAAAAAAACTGTTTGTGAAGTTTGCAGGAGTAAACTTAATTATAAGTCATGATAATGATGTTGACAATGAACTTATTGATGCCTTGCAGTATAAAAGCAGTAAGTTGACAAAACCAGGAACATACTTTAGTTTTTTATTTGGCAAGACGCAAACTTTAATATATTTTTTAATCCCTAAAGTGATCACAATAATAAAGTTAATTATCAGGTGTTTGTTCTGGTGGTGTAAGCAAGTTAATAAGATTTGTAAGATTTTCTAAAAGTCTAAAAAGAGGACATTATTGCGATAAATAAAAAAAATCAGCATTTCATAAAGCCAAACAAAAAATATTTGGAAAAAATTAGGTATTCTTTCTTGAAAGGCAGGTAATTTATTTTGTTTTTATATAATTTTTCCCTCGATTTTTACTATAAGGTAATATTTTATGTTTTTACTTATTGTACCAGGTGATTCATTATATTTTTCACCTCATCTTTACTCCCTTAGTATTGGAGGGATAAATGTTAAACTTTGTAAAAAAAATAAAGGAATTCTTGTATTCAACACTCCAATAATGAGTTAAGGCAGTGAAAAATATAATGAACGCTTGTTTTGATTTTAAACCTGGATTTGGGAAATGTACTTCAATTTTTTTTTCTAATTACACATACTTATTTATCATCTGTCTTTGTCTTTTTACCCATCATTTTATAAGTTAAATTCTCAATGGAACTATACAATAAAGGGTTTTGTAAAAGGACCTCACCTATGAAATTAAAAGGAAAATTTTTTTTTTCATTTGGGTCAAAAGTACACATTTGTCTTTTAAGTTCAGTGCGCCCAAAGACAAAAAAAGTTTTAAAAATTCACAAAAACAGCAACTTTTTATTTATCTTTTAAAACAAAATTATGATTGTTTTCCACAAACCAAAACTACACTTTTTTGCATTCGACGCGCGTTTCGCTAACAACGTTAGCATCATCAAGAGACGATAAACAAACAAATCTTTTAAACTTTTTTTGTTTTTTGGACACATTGTGGTCCTTTTTGCTATGCCAAGAAAAATCAATATTGCATTACATTTGTAAAATAATATTGATTTTTTATTTGAAAATCAATATTCTTTTGTAGTATTAATTTTTTTGGTTATCATGTGTGGTGCTCCATCTATTTGTGTTTCACTGAACTATTTCTATGTCGGGCGCCAAGGTCATAATTTGTTCCATAGCACAGTACAGCAGATAACATTCTGGTCTATGCCTAGCTACAACCTACGACTGTACGACAACACCTTTGAGCTTTGTCGGCTGTCATCCCACGGATTCGTATGCAACTCACACATCTCTCTCTCTCTCTTCTTTTCGTATAAAGCTGTAAAGGACAGAAATTTGGCTTTCTTCACTAGCCGGGGAATTACCGCTTTTCAAAATAAATAAAAATATCTTACGTATTTATTCTGTGCAATTTCTGCCACATTTTTTGTTTTATTTTTTATGACATGAAATGGGAGAGTATGTTTAATCTTTTCCGGGTTTACGCAAAGGCGTAAAAATATAGGTCATTGTAGATCACGTCATAATGACGAAAAAAATTAACCTTAATTCTACCTTTTAATTAGTTTTCAAAAAGAACAAAATAATATCCTTTTTGATCAACCTTTGTAGTAAATAGCATTTGAAGATTTGAAAATATAAATCCAAAACTTAAAGTTCTATTCGTTAAATTAGGTAGATCATAAGACGTGTCAAATTTGTCTCTAACATAACGTTTTAATAACGTCATAATATAGCTAAAATTTGACTTCGACGAATTTGACTTAATTATGATGTGACTAAGACGTCCTGTGACGTGTCCTTGCTACCTGGGACGCTTTTTAACCTCCCCCAAAAGTGTCCGAGGCTGTATGGTTATTGAGTCAAATATAGAATCGAATCCTATCTAATAGTTGAAAAAGTTCCTTTTTAGTTTGACACTTTTCTAAATACATATACTGGGTCATTTGATACAATACTTAACCTTCGATTATGAGAACACTTATATATTATAACTACAAAGAACCTTTCCACAAATATATTAATAATATATTATGGAAAACGAAAATACCATTATTTTTGTAACGTTTATTAGATGTTAATGATATCCAATAAACAAATTAACATTTTTGTAAAAAATTATTCCTTGGCTTCTTATAATAATTTACAATTTTTCTACTTTTGGCAATTAGCATATTTTTTTCATGTTTATACGTCAATAAATTTTAAACAGTTAAAGGTTGTGAAACATCAATTATTTTTGAAGTTTGTGTTAAAAGTACGGAAACGAAATTTAAAAGTATAATTTTAAGTAAAATTAACTTTCCTATAAGATACGGTACCATTATCATATACGAATAGATTTGAATTGATGTAAGAAGGGATTTAGTGAAGGTGAATAAATAACAAAATCAATGAATAGCGAGCTTTCCCTCAAAAAAGGTAATGGTAACCGTAGATCCGGATTTCGCACTTGTGGTGCTCAGCAGTACGGTGCTAGGAATTAGCAGATGAAATGATGACGAAAAAATCTGACACAGGATTCATGTAAAAGACAACCATCTGTCAAATTGCAGAATCGGCAAATGTACCTTCAATTTGAAGGAAAATTAAGCGTCTCTACGGAGACAGATATAATTATCTTTACAGATATCCTAAGATCTGGAGTTGAAAAATTTAAAAAAGGATTTAGTGAGGGTGAACAACTAACAAAATCAATGAATAGCGAGCTTTCCCTCAAAAAAGGTAATGGTTACCGTAGATCCGGATTTCGTACTTGTGGTGCTCATTAGTACTATGCTAAGAATTAGGAGATGAAATGATGATGAAAAAATCTGACACAGGATTCATGTAAAAGTCAACCATTTGTCAAATTGCAGACAGATCTTCTATATGAATCCTGTGTCAGATTTTTTCATCACCAATTTATTTCCCAATTCCTAGCACCGTACTGATAAGCACCAGAAGTGCGAAATCCGGATCTATGGTTACCATTACTTTTTTTGTCAAATTGCAGATAGATGGTTGTCTTTTACATGAATCCTGTGTCATATTTTTTGATCTCCCAATTCCTAGCATAGTACTAATGAGCACCACAAGTACGAAATCCGGATCTACGGTAACCATTACCTTGTTCGAGGGAAAGCTCGCTATTCATTTATTTTGTTAGTTGTTCACCCTCACTAAATCCTTTTTAAATTTGTCAACTCCAGATCTTAGGATATCTGTAAAGATAATTATATCTGTCTCCGTAGAGACGCTTAATTTTCCTTCAAATTGAAGGAGTGCCGATTCTGCAATTTGACAGATGGTTGTCTTTTACATGAATCCTGTGTCAGATTTTTTCATCATCATTTCATCTCCTAATTCCTAGCATATACCTACGCAAATACGAAATCTGGATCTACGGTTACCATTACCTTTTCTGAGGAAAAAATTCAACTTTTAAATAGAGAACTTTTTAGTTAATATTTAGATAATTATTAAAATAAGTAAAATTTAAATTATAGCAAAAAATAGTGGTGTTACCAATAATGGTAAATAGGCAACATATAAATTAAATTAAAATAATAATTATAATTATAAATAAAAAAGCTCCTCCAGGTCAGTTCCCATAGGCAGAGTACCGAGAACGGAGGCCGAATTTCCCCTCTATATAGCAAGGCCAATCTTTTGTATTAGATAGGTGTGGGCCTTTTTATTCTTGATTTTTATCTCAGGTTTCCTTTTGAAGAAAACATATAGATGTCTTAAAATATCGATAAAAATAGCTTCCCGTGGGAAACTTCATAAAGGGAAGGTGCCAGTGGTGTTGTTTTATCAGAAAAATTATGTATTCAATTAAGCCATAGCAATATAAACAATGTGCGCTATCGTCGCCGCTATTTAACCGATTTCAATTTTTTTTAGCTTGTTAGAAAGGTAATGTCAAGAGGAAAAAAATTAATTCTTGAAAGTATTGCGAAAAACAATAGGTTAGTCGCTGGTTAAATTTAAAGTGAAAAAAATGTATTTAAAGAAATTTAAGTGATACGTTTGCACATATATTTTATTTAAATTACAAATCGGCCTTATCTCTATCCACTTCATCACTACCTCCGTCGGCAAAATTAGGCGGATGCAAATTATCACCACTACTACTACTACTTTACAAATACACATTTCTGTGCAAGGCCTATTGTTTGCTAAACATTTGCATGGAGGTGAATATCGATTATTAAGACAAGAACATCTAATTAGTTGGAGAAGAGACTCTTGAGCAGATGGTTCTTTAAACATAATAGGGGTAAGCACTCTCTCTTCCAAATACCAGCCGTGTCCAACTGGATTAGGGATGACTGCATTTGGTTCATCATTTTTTATCACACAAATGCTTGAAAGTTAGCTCTCTTAATTGCTGATACAAAGGAACCTCTAGTGGGAGGTAACTTATCTCCAAGGGCTTGTTTGGCAGTAAACATTGACCATTGTAATTCTGCAAGTGACTTTATTAGAGTGCGTGCTTTACAAACACGGCAAATAAATATTTCCAGCAGATGCAGAATATCATCAGGTTCTAATTCACTAGTACCAAGTTTCTGCAAGGCAACAAGTTCTTCTTCACTCGCTGGAACAAATGACTTCGAGTATGACAACACAACTTTTCCAAACAAACTTCCGGTGGTGTCACAACCTAATATTGCATGGAAACTGGGCAGTGCTGAAGATTTTAGTGGTCCAAGTGAAACACATATTTTATGTTTTTAACTGATATTACCTCGCCTGACGATGGTACAAAAAAGGTGTTTCCCCGGAAGCCTTGCATAGCTCGTCACTAGCAAAACTAAAATATCTGTATCTTTAGCAAACACCAGTAGGGTATCTGCACCTCTAAACTAACGCATTAATAGCATGAAGTATAATTTTTGTGTCAGCTTCTTCTTGAGTACTCTTTAAACAATCCAAAGGGCAGTGCGTCGCATGACTGAATTGATGAATTGTATGTGCAAGATAGGTGGTTAATTCATCCTTGTTACGAGTATGTTTCAACAACTTTTTCAAATTTATCTTTGATATTTTAGTTGTGTTACATGTTTTGTACTGTGTTGCGATACCGCCATGAAGCCTCTTATGCCTAGTAAGGTTTTTTACTATTGATTGGTCCAAGTGCGTATCGAAAATAACATAAACAAATCTGCAAGATCTTTACAAGTTTTCACTACGCTAGTTTTATCACGAGCTTGCAAATCTCCCATTGTATCTACAATTGCAACGCAGTTATTTGATTGATGAACTTGAGCAGATGACAAAGAATCTTTTGCAGCGGATTCCACTACAGACTTCAAGATTTGAATTAATTTACTTTTAGCTGGACACTGATGCATTTTTCCGTCTAATGCAAACATGGATCTGCGTGGTCTATTTTTCGTCGAGAGCGTGCGACAATGAGAAGTCGAGCAAAAAGAGAACGGTCTGCATTTAACTCTGTAAGGGATCCAGGAATTTTCACTTTTATTTGTTTCTTGTTGGTAGAACATTGTTTAAGTTTATTTTTTTTATATGAGTCCAAAGACTGACTGATCCATTATGAAGTCTATCTGTCTTGAAGGCTTCACACAAACTAGTTCCTAATGTTTCAATTCAGCTAACATCTGACGTAATTTAGAAATTAGAATTAGAAATTTTCAATTAGAAAAGGATTTCCAATACGCTCCAGTTCGCCATATAGAATTGAAATTTCTTAATCTTAAGCTTTAGTAGCAGGCTCATTATTTTCATGGTGCTTTCTTGATTCCGGTTTTGATGAATTACCACACATACTTAGTGTTTCTTGTGATACTCTTTGCAGCTCAGGTGATATTAAAAAAAAAACGGGCAAGAGCATTGGGTTGCTGAGTTATTCCAACCAGTCCTTCCATAACTTTCAGTGCTCTGTTTTTATGTTCTAGTGCCTCATCACAAGATAGAGCACAAAAAGGTATTCCAGACTTATTTACTACCCAGTTTCCCTTTTGGAACTCATGCCAAATATCTTTTTTTAGCCTAAGTTGAAATATCATCGAATCTATCAATTTTTCGCAATGCATGCTAGGAATATTTTTTTCAGCTAGTACAAATACCTTTCGATCAAAATAAAATAAATTTAAATTGGTTCAGCAGGGACCGAGATATGTCACTTGGTTGATAATGAAACGGCGGCGTGGATGACGTCATCACAGCCACACGCAACATCTGTGAAAGTATCACCATCAAAATTATTGGATTGGAGTGTTTTAGTCGTTTTTTGGCGTGAGAAGATTTCGAAAAAAGATTTCGTGATGTCACGGTTCAACACATTTCAAAGGATTTCAAAACCGCTCGTCGGGCTGCTTTCAATCACGATTTAAATATGGCGGGAGTTGTCATTTGTCAAAATATAATTTGGGAGAATTCCTCTTAGAGATAGATTAGGACACTGCGAGGCAGCTTCCGTCAGATAAGTTATTTAATGGTGGGTTTATACATTAAAATAACAAAATAACTCCGGATTTATAAACCGGGGATTGTAAAAAAAGAGAAAATGCTAACAAATATTTTACAGCAATAAGTTAGGTTAGGTTTTGTAAAACTGTCACTGAGAAGTGCATTTTCGCGATAGCAAGAACCGATAATGTTGTGGCAGGACCTACATAAACAGAGGGGCCATTACCTTAAGCTCTTTTGACCTCACGCACTCCACAATTGTGGACAGTTGTTTATATGCCAACAAAATTATGTCACGATTTTGGGGTGCGTGACGTCAAAACAGTCCAGGGTCGTGGCCCGTCTGTTTATGTAAGCCCTGGTTGTGGTTGAACCGGTTACGTCACATTTCGAAATCACGCAAGCACCGTGTTCTACGCCAAAAAACGACTTTTGATTAGGACACATTGTATAGAGGTCGCCCGAGGTGTTTTCTCATATGCAACTATTTCAAAAAAGTTTCAAAACAATGACGTCACGTACTACGTCATAGTTTGACAAGGCGCTTGTGGCTCGAACAAAATAATGTTTCATCGACACCATCTTAAAAACCAAAACTATAGAAGGAATCTTATCACAAATCTATTTATATAAAAAATCTTTTTGGAAAAGGTCTACTAGTCTACTAGGCAAAAGAGAAAAGACGCATGCGCTGATTCGAAACGAACAAAAAGCTCGTTTTGAAACCATTCAAATTGCTGAAAAAGTGACATCATTGATAACGAGCAGGAAAAATTTACATTTATGTTGATTCTATAAATAAAAAAAAAACAAAACATTTTCAATTTTATGCGGATTTTACTAAATTTTTTGGAAGAAATACAGAATTTTCTGGGTTGTAAATGGTTTTTAAGTACTAATAATACGAGACTTCAGAGTTGTGACGTCACTAATCAATGACGTATTTATTCAAAAAGTTTTTCAAAAAGGGGTTCAATGTAAGAAAACGCCTCCATAGTTATATTTTTAGGATGCAAAGGGCAAAATAATAGTTTTTCTACCCATAGCATCATTGAAATTTATTAATTAAGGATGGATCATTGGAAAAATAGTTTCAATGTTAATTTTTTGTCTTGGCAATTGTTCAGTCAACGTGACAATAATTTATTAGAACTTAAATATAAAACATGAATATTTACTTTAATAACAATTTTCTCGTTATAACAATTACCCACCCGTGTTTATTTAAAAATGAACATATAGAAAGGAAAAACAACTATAATCTTTTGCTTCGTCATTTACTTATATTTTGTTTGAAAAGAACCAGGCACTACATGGGTGCGGGGCGTTACGATTGGGAAGATGGTTGCGTTGTGTAACGCTTAATATAGGGAATAAAAGGCTCAATCCAGCTACACCCCACCCCCCTTAACGACAGTCAATTTGGATATTGTAAAAATTATGTATTAATTATGTACTAATTTATTCACCTCTTAAAAAATTTTGTACTTAATGAATAATGGAGTTATTCGCAGTTAAAAGGGGGGGGGGGTATGGCTTGGCGCTAAGCTGCACCCCCCCCCCTCCATGCTTAGGAAACAGATTTAATGAAAGTTGATATGTCATAATTTTGTACTAATTATCTACTCTTAAAGAAGGGTACCTACTATTAGTTGATCAAAACTATCGGTTCCTAAGATTTTTGTCTGTTTGTTATAGAGTGTGTAGCTTGATAGCAAGGTAAACCCCCTCTACTTAAGAGATAGATTTGAAAAAAAGAAATTATGCCGTACGTAATTTTCTGATAATAATGTACTAATTTCGTCTCCTTCTAAAAAATTGCTTCTCTCAAGATAACTTGACTTTTTTTTTATTCTGTGGAATGTGTGCCTTGATATCAAGCTACACACCCCATAAAAACAAAAAAAAATTAAGTTATCTTGAGGGTGGGCAATTTTCCAGAAGGGGACTAAATACGTACATAATTAGTAGCAAATTAAGGCATAATTACTTTTTTCAGATCTCTTCCCTAGGCAGAGGGGGAAGGTATCTTGATATCAAGCTACACACTTCATATAAACAAAAAAAAATGAAGTTATCTGGAAAATATGAATATGTATGTATGAATATATTTTTAGAAGGAGACAAAATTAGTACATAATTAGTAGCAAATTATGGCATAATTATTTTTTTTCAAATGTCTTTGCTTGGAAGAGAGGGGTGTGCCTCGATATCGAGCTACACACCCCATAAAAACAAAAAAAAAAAAGTTATCTTGAGAGTAGGCAATTTTCTAGAAGGGGATGAAATTATTAAATAATTAGTACCAAATTCTGGCATTATGTAATAATTTCGTATTCTTCTAGAAAATTGCCTACTCTCAAGATAATTTAATTTTTTTTGGTTTTTATGGGGTGTAGCTTGATACCAAGGCACAGCCCCCTCTACTTAAGAGATAGATTTGAAAAAAAGAAATTATGGCGTAATTTTCTGATAATAATGTATTAATTTCGTCTCCTTCTAAAAAATTGCTTCTCTCAAGATAACTTGACTTTTTTTTGATTTTGTGGAATGTGTACGTTGATTTCAAGCCACACACCCCATAACAAACAAACAAAAATCTTAGGAACCGATAGTTTTTGTAAACTAATAGTAGGTACCCTTCCTTAAGAGTCCATAATGAGTACAAAATTATGACATATTAACTTTTATTAAATCTATCTCATAAGCATGGGGAAGTGCAGCTTAGCGCCAAGCCACACTTCCCTCTTTTAAGTGCGAATAACTCCGTTATTCATTAACTACAATTTTTTTTAAAAGGGGACTAAATTAGTACAAAATTAGTACATAATTTTTACAATATCCAAATTTAGTTTCGTTAAGGGTGGGCTGTAGCTTGATTGAGCTGAAATCCAGCGCTCCCATTAGTGAAAATCGACAGAGGTAGGCGTTTCCACGGTTTAGGCGACGCGACGTAACGATACACCACCTAGCGTGCGCTAGCGCCCGTGGTGCTGATTTTTAAATTTTGTAGGAAAGGTCGCACGGGAACGGTCACCTCTTTGAAAGCGACCATTTCTAATTTCAGAATACCAAAAACTTTATCTCTATCTATATTTGAGTTGATGGCCTTCCAAGCAAAATAATAAAAAAATGTGTTGATCAAATTAGTGCACCATTGCTTTGTTTGATAAATAAATCTTTTCAAGTGGGTTCTTTTCCAAAACAATTAACAAAATAACGCCTATACACAAAAAAAAACGATAAATCCAACGAGGACAATTACAGACCAATATCTCTTATTTCGGTATTCTCAAAAATTTTTGCATATTCATTTTTATTGCGACTGGAAGAATATTTGGATAAACCTATTATTATCAAACCCAACCAGTTTGGCTACAGAAAGGGTATGTCTACTGTGGATGCAATTGTATATTTTGTTGAGGGTGATGTGAAAAGTATGGAGAAAGGTGAATGTCCCGTTGGTATTTTTTGTGATTTAAGTCGTGCTTTTGACTGTATTGATCACGATAAACTTTTGCAAAAATTAGAATATATGAATGATAACAAATATCGAAAATAGTTGGTTATCAAGTTTTTTAAAAAGAAAGCAATATGTAGAATTAACACACCACAATGAAAAACAACAAATAAAAACTAGATCAGAACAGATAGATGTACAGTTTGGAGTTCCTCAAGGTTCTATTTTGGGACCAATTTTATTTATTTTTTACCTGTATAATCTAAATTATAATATTGACATCAATAAACTGACATTCTACTGTGATGATTCGACTTTGAAAGTTAGTGCCAAAGAGCACAGGTTGTTGGAAAAAAAAATGTGGAAATGAGATGGAAGTAATGGTGGGCTGGTTTTGTCAAAACTCCTTATATTTAAATCTGGAAAAAACAAGTTACTTAAGGTTTCATCCCCGCCAAAACAATAATAATCTAGATCTTGAAATTGACGTAGGTAATATTAGGATAGAAAAGGAGTCATAGGTTAAATTTTTAGGATTGATAGTTGACCATAACTTAAATTGGAAGGAACACTCTATAAACTTATCAAAAAAACTAGGATCTTTGCATTATCTTATTAAAAATTTAAAATCAGTTTTAATAATAATGTTGAGTCAAGACTGAGATATGGTGTTGTTTTATGGGGTAGTTCTTCAGAGGCTAGGTTAGTGTTCAAAAAACAAAAAATTACACTAAGATGCATAGTCGGTTTAAACCAGATGGAGTCATGTAGAAAGATTTTTGAAGAACAAAATATACTCACATTTTTATCACTTTATATCTTGGAAGTTTCAAAATACAACACCAGGTCTAAAGCCACTATATAAATTTAATGTAGGAAAAAATTTGCCACTAACAGTGGGAATAAAAATATTTGCAAAACTGGCACTTGATATACAAAGTGCTCCCAATATCAATATATTTAATAAAAGGTTAAAAGGATTATTACTAAAATATTCATTTTATTCAATTGAAGGATCTTTTTCACAAAGATTTAGCTGAAAATGTTTGTATTTTTTATATGTCTTTTTATTTCTTTTTTGTTAGTTTTTAAGTTTAATTATATAAGACTATCCTTCATAAAAATGCATGGACTTTTACAAATATGTACCCAAGATCATTGACTATTTTACGCAATATAATTGACAAAAGTTTGTATTTTTTATATGAATTGTAATATGTGTTTGTTCTTGTTATTTTTAGATTATTTAAATAACTGACATGTTTCATACAATTGTTAAAAATTGTCGAAGGAAATATAAGAATTATTTATTTATTTATTTATTTGTTTGCAATAAAAATGCAAAAATCCTCATCATAAGGCCAATGTGCTAGAGAGAGAATAACCTTAGCTTTAATCTTTTTTTAACACATTATGCTTATGGTGAGGACTTTTGCGTTTTTCTTACAAACTAATATAAAGGGTGGGCCAACAAATCTTGACAAGACATGAGACTTTTCCGATCCGCTCCAAAATTTGATATTTAAATAACGGGAAATTTTCACACCCCCTGCTAAAAAAAATATGTGCAGCACTGGAGAATCATTGTGACAAAAGCCTTATATATTCTCTCTATACCAGTGCATTACTTAATTAAATCGGTTTAGAAATAAAAAAAAATACGGGCTTTTATATTGAGTGAAGTTTTTTGCTGTACCTTTAGATAGAATATTATAAATTTTGAGCTTTTTGGAAGTATAAGACTTAATAATGGGTAATTTTCAATCCCCCCCCTCCTCTACCCCGAAAAAAAATTATGTTTGGTACCTATACTAAATAATGCGACAAAAGTTCCCTCCCTGCTGCACATATGAAGGTATCACTAAATTAAATCGGTTAAGAAATTAAAAATTGATAATTAAGTATGGTGACATAAACTAAATGCCCCTTTGCTTAAAATTTGTCTGTTTCTGAATATTTGTACCCATTGATCGTAATCCTGCAAAGATGATGAAATTAAAAATTAAGCTAACTATGTAGCTATTTAGCTAAAAGTATTTTTTTTCAAAAACAATTTTTATTGAGAAAAGCTGGAAATGATAACACTAACTTGTTTACTTCTTAACTGATTTAAGCAAGTGATACCTCCATATACCTAGCAGAGATGGGAGGTAGAATGGCCTTGATTTTGTTTTGTTACTTTTATAGGGCAGTGAAATTACCCAATGGTTAAAGCGTGTTAGGGTTGTCCGCCATCTTGGATGTTCGAAAAATGTCAAAGCCAGCTTTGTTCAAAGCACATGCAAAAACTGCGCTTTTTTCGCCAATGAAAATGTCGAGTCAAAAACCACTTATTTCAGAGGTTTATGGTTTTCTTATCTCTTAACCGATTTAATTAAGTAATGCCTTGGTGTAGAAAGAATTAATAAGGCTTTTGTCGTTATGACTTAGATCTTCTCCAGTGCCGCACGTATTTTTTTTGCAGGGGGAATGAAAATTCCCGATATTTAAAAAGGTCCGCCATCTTGGATTTTTGTAAAATGTCAAATTTTGAACCGGATCGAAAAAGTCTCGTGTCCTGACTTTCAAAAAAGTTTAAAAAAATTGAAATCAAGCTATTGGATCAAAAGTTATAGCAAATTTAAAAGTGTGTAAGATTTTTTTGGCCCACCCTATAGATAGAGGTACAGTGTTTGGAATTTTTGAAATTAGAAAAGAAAGGGCGATTTAAAAATTTAACAGAATACAAGGTGTTTCATTTAAAATAACAAGCTTGGTGTCAAAATTTGGCATTTGCAATGACATTCAGCTATTTTACACAGCTAACTCTTAAAGTATGAGAACAATTATACAAGTTTCGCATTTAACCTGTTTTTCTAATACTAATGGTAACGGCGCTAACTGGGGGGGGTCAAAATATAGCGAGACACCCTGTACCCAGGTAAAAAAACCGCATAGGTGCTCATGAAAGTTCTCATGAAAGTTGGAGAGTGTAAAAACTAAAGAAGAAATTATGTTCTTCATTTTTACAAGTTTCTTTCATAAACCGCATAGAAAACATATAATACCCGATAAGACAACATAAAATCTCGTAAAACTTCTCTAAAAGATTTTACTTGGTTTTCTTGGCGGGGCAGGTTGTGCGTATAACCCTGCTACCTGTTAGAACAATAAGTGCAAAAGTCTGACATGATTGACTCATTATTAGATACACCTATTTAAATAGCAATTCTTAATGATATGTTAAGTATTATTATTTTCTAGCATTCCAACATAGGTTATTAATATTCCACTTGCATCGAATAACCTTTTGTTTTGTTATATATATATTTACATATCTACTGAAACGAAAGTTTACAAAAACAAAAAACAGTAGTGCGTTTATTTCATTAAAATTTTTAAAAATGTGTAAGATTGTTTAAACTTTTATGACATGACACCATGACTATATTACAATTAAGAGTAAAATAATACGGTTCTTTAAGGGACGGTAACCGATTTTTTAATAAAAAAGGAGAAAATCTAAGCATTGCTCAAGTTCTTCATGAATATCTCAAAACCTAAGACACCCACTTAAGATTGGTTTTTATTTCCAGAAAGACCAATCACTGATTTATTTAAAAAGGTATTCATTTTTGTTTAAAAGTCGAACGGTACGAAAACAGTAGCGGCTCGTTTTAGAAAGATGTTAAAATTTCAGCTTTTTTTTAAATCTTTACAAGTTACTTTCCTTTGTTCTGGTTTTTCAGTTTGAATTCCGAAATTATATTTATTAACTTTAAAAATTGACCCATTATCCTAACTATCTTTTGCTGATTACGCTGCCCGTGGCCTTTTTAGCACCAAGACTTAATTTTTTTTGTTTATAGATATGTTCCCATTTATATATAAATAACGTTTAAATATGCCTTTCAATCTTGTCACATTTTGTTCAACTTTTTTTTCAGTAGCGTCCTTAAATTTGACAAATCCACTAATTCAAAATTTTGAAAATTTTCGTCAAAAAATAACAACGCAATATCTCTCGCTGGCATTTCTAAAAACATTGTGAGATTTTGATAAGGCCATATTTTTTTGTAGCCCTATTTATTACCTTCTAGGGCAGCTATTACATAGAGAGGTTTTTCTATACTCATGCTAGTCAAAAGTTCGTACGAAAATCGCATATTAGTCTGGACGATAAGGAGTTTAATTACGAACAAATAATAATTAAGCAATGAAACTTGGCATGCATAATAAGTAGGCCCTCAGATAATTTTTGCTAAATGTTGCTACCATAAAGTCCTCTGAAAAGGACCCCAATTTTCGAAAATAACACAAAAATTGTTAAATGTTTGGAAATTATGCTGGACCGATAAAATTTGGCACAAATGGTCATGACGTCGCAATTTTTTTTGCCGTATTACTCGAAGTCTCTCGCTTAGGATCCCAATTCTCAACGATAAACAAAAAATAGGAAAATATAGAACTATCAGATTTAGCACAAATATTTACCGCTATTGTAGAATGGTTTAACGATCCTATTTTTAATTTTTTTGAAGGTAGGTTTATGGTTTGAAGGATCTTATTAATGAAACCTCCTTTTTATAAAATGCCAGCGTTTCGAAAAATTTATTTGCTTCTTCAAGGCTCTAGAATTGAACGTGCAATAAAAATAGTGTGGATTTAAAAGATTTTTTTTAATATTATTATACAACCAGCAAAAGTGTAAAAGGTGAAAAGTTAAGTTTTTTATTTTTTAGTATAAGCTTGAGAAGACACAAAAATAAACATACAGCAATAACGTGAATCAAATGTGAAAAGATGTGAGACAAAAAAACAACAAAAAAATTCTATCGCCAATAGACGTTATCCTTCGGTAAAAGGGCATTAGTTTTGCATAAAATTGTATGGTACTTGTGTAAAAATAATGCCTTTTTACTGAAGGATGATGTCTACTGGCATTAAATCGACATATGGAATGACCGTCTTGAATGTAAGTCTATTTTTTGCTTTTTATTGTTGTATGTTAATTTTTTTGTCTTCTCAAGCTTACACTACAAAATAAAAAATTTAACTTTTTGGCCTTTTAAACTTTTCGTGGTTGTATAAAAACATCTAAAACAAACTTCTTTTAAATCGACACTATTTTTATAGTACATCCAATTTTAGAGCCCTGAAGAAGCAAATAAGTTTTGCGAAACGTTGGCATTTCAAAAAAAGGACGTTTTATTAATAAGACCCCTCAACCCATAAACCTACAGCTACTTAGCTTAAATTAAAAAATAAGAAGTCTTATGTAGAAGGCCCCAATTCTTGAAGATTTTTGAAAAAAACAACAATAAATATCACCTGAACGTCTAACGATAGAATCATGGAATTTGGGAAAATGATCACTGGGTCTCTTAATACGAAATGTTCTAAGACCATTTGCAACGGACGCCGAAAACCTGCAAACTAACAGATCGTGTTTTAATAGAACAGAAGGCCCTTATTTCTAAAAGTAAAGCAACTTTTGTTTTACTGACGGGTTTGTTTATTTAACAATTAGTTTTAAAATTACTAGATGTTATACTCATCTACATTAATAATTCGAAAACATATATTTCATTTAACCTTGACTAAGAAAATATCGGGTAGTTTAACTAGACGCGTAGCGCGTTACCTTAAGGTAAGAAAGTATTTTCTTCTCTAGGGACGAAATATTTTTCCCTTAAGAGTATTTTCTTCTCTAGAAAGGAAAATATATGAAGGGTATACTGTGAGTGATTTTCCTCAATAGAGAAGAAATTATTTTCATAGCTAGTGACGAGAATAAACAATAATATGCGTGTGAAATATGCACCTTTTTTAAACAAGAAATAAAGAAAATTTCGATTACCACACGGTGTGCGATGAACCGCTATTTTTTGCACTGAAAACCAAGCGGTAAAATGCCCTTTCCCGAACGCGAGTAGGTAATAGATCACTAAATATTTATCTCAAATACCTTAACTTGCTAATGAAAATATTGTGCGTGTAAAAAATTACAACCATATACGAAAGTAGCGAATTTTTTACTCTTTCATGTGTATAAAGCAGTTCACATGCATATTAGTGTTTATTCTCGTGATTAGATACGAAAATAATTTCTTCTCTATTGAGGCAAATGACTGACGCTATAACCTTCATATATTTTCCTTTCTAGAGAAGAAAATTCTCTCAAGAGGAAAACATTTCGTCTCTAGAGAAGAAACTACTTTCTTATCCCGTCAGTAATGCAAAAGTTGTTTTAATTTTAAAAATAGTGGCCTTCTGTCCTATTAAAGCACTGTTAGTTTGCAGGTTTTTGGCGTTAAAAGTACATTTTTAAAATTAACTAAGGGTCCTTTGCAAATGGTCTGAAAACATTTGGTACTAAGGAACCCAGTGATCATTTGTGCCAAATTCCATGATTCTATCGTTCTGGGTTTAGGTGATATTTATTGTTGTTTTTTTGAAAAAACTTCAAGAATTAGGGCTTTCTACATAAAATTTTTTATTATTTAATTTAAGCTATTATTTATTCCTATTTCAGTTTAACGTCGAGAATTGGGATCCTAGGCAAGAGACGTCCACGCTTGCTCCACCGTAATTTCTAAACCTTTAGCAATTTTTGTGTTATTTTTGGAAATAGGGGTTATTTTCAGAAGATTTTTGGTAGCAACATTTATCAAAAATTATTTAAGGGTCTACTTATTAAGGCGCAATTACACAGACGAACATGCTCAAACAAAAGCTCGTGCAAAAGATCTAAAATTTTTTGCGTGAACATTTTTGTGAGCTTTTCTTTGAACATTTTGTTCGGGTAAATTTTTGAGCAAATTATTGCTATCTATTTTGGAAACAAATTTTTAAAGATGAGAATAAATAAAATTTCACTTTAGTGATCAGTGATCTCAATTCTTTAAAAAAATGGAACACCAACTTTTATTTAAAATTTTTGTGAAAAAAAGCCGACGGCAAGCGAAACATTATTATTGCCCCTACTATCAGTTTTGTCACATGGATTAGGGTTACTTATAATATTTTTTTCTTAGGGTTTTTCCCGGATTTTTTTGCCCGGGTTTTTTTGGGATTTTCTTGCGAGTTTTTTTATTTCCAAAGGTAAGTCAAAAAAAACCCAGGAAAATTTTTCTTTTCCAAAAAAAATTTGAGTTTTTCAAATATCGGCAAAAACCTCAAAACTTGCACTTTTAAGCGGTAATCCGCGCCTCACGACTATGAGGAGTGGTGGGGAGGGGGATTTTTGTGAAACATATTTTTGTAACTTTACTTTACCTTTAGCTTTTATTGTTGTTTTTTAATTCCTCACGCCAGATTTACCTAGTTAGTTTAAGGTCCCAAGGGTTGCTTAAAAAAGCAAAATGTTCATGAATGCTGAAGATATAGATATTTACTGTCAATTTAATGTAATAATCAAGGTCGATTACTGACACTGAACAAACAATATGCAAAGGGCAACATTCCGATTCAAAAGTCTAGTCTATTACTGCTAAATTATATTTTTTAGACAAGGGTCGGGATCGTAGGGTTGTAAAAGTGGGTAATAAAAGGGTATTATTTAGACCGAACGTGCTTTTGTTCATATATTTGAGATTTAATAAAATGTGTATAGGTTTTTTCATTTGACTTAATTATTATTGTATTGTATTTTAAACTAGGAAGTCAAATAAAGAGATATTCTTTTAAACGTAAATTTTTATCATTACATTTTACAGACAACAGCAATAAATAAGTACCAATTATTATTTTTTATGATTCTCGTTTTTTTTACAACCCCAAAAAAGTTACAAGTATACTGGCATATCCCCTATAAAAATCAGATCAATCGTAGTTGCTTATGAGGTAAAACGTGAATTTCGACATCAAATCGTTTTTCCGTCGGAAAGCACTTGATTAAAAATACCTTATTTCAAAACTTTGTTTTTCTATTTTCAGTTAAGTTCAATGAATTCCGATAAGAATATATATTTTGAATTTGTATTCTTCAAACAAATTTTGCTCAACATTCTCTCCAAGATTTACGTGTGTTTTTTTTGTACGATATTTTGCTCGAACATTTCTTTGAATATTTTGCTCAAGAGGCTCGTGTAAATGTTTGTCGGCATTTCAACATCAAAGGAAAGTTTGTCTGTGTAAATGCGCCTTTACACATGCCAAGTTTCATTGCATACTTATTATTTATTCTTAATTGAACTCCTCATCGTACAGACTAATATGCGATTTTAGTACGACCTTTTCTCTAGCTTAGCCCCACCCCAATTTTTTTGCATATGCATTAGTAGCCCCAAAAAGAAAATAAATAGGGCGACAAAAAACATAGCCTTATCAAAATCTCACAAAGCTTGTAGATATGCCAGCAAGAGATATTGCGTTTTTATTTTTTGACGAAAATTTTCTCAATTTTTAATTTGTCGATTTTTCAAATTTAAACGTTGCTGAGGACGCTACTGGAAATACAAAATGTGAGATTATTATTTCGGTACATAACAAAGGTAAGATAATCAGTTAATAAATATAATTTTGGAATTCAAACCCAGAAACCAGAACAAAGGAAACTAACTTGTACAAAAGTTGAAAAACAAGAAATTTTAACATTTTTCCAAAACGAGCCACTACTACTTTCACACCACTGACTTTTAAACAAAAAATAATACCTTTCTAAATAAATCAATGAATTGGCTTTCTGGAAATGAAAACTGTTCTTACTACTGAAGGGGCATGTGTAAGTCCGTAGAATTTTGAATGAAGGAGTTTTGTGACTATGTGGGATTAATAGCTCTTTAGTCACATAATCAAGTGTTACTGGGTGTTTTGTTCTCGTCCGTGTAGAAGGGGTTGATATGACGTCATATTTTAAGATGGCGGCCAAAAATCAAACTTTTGGAACCGGAGCATAATTATAGTCGATTCCATGTAACTCGACGACGAGGATTCCAAAAAATTTACTGTCAAGGTCATCCGAGCTTAAATGACCTTGAAAATCGCAAAAAACAATGTTTTTGTCATTTTCTCTACCAAAAATCTTAATAATTGGACGTCAGACTAACTTCAAATGTACCTCAAACCATTAGGCATATATGCCAAATTCGATCGTTGGAGTTTGATGCAGTTTAAAGCGTCATGACCGTGAAAAATACCCCAGTAAAATTAACATATTGCAAAAATTAGATACTAAAGGGCGCTATTCATCAATTATTAAAGGGAAGAGAACCAAATTTGGTAAGATGGTCAAGTCCAACAACATTGTTAAAAACAAATTAGTTCAGCTATGACGCGTTTCAATATGGCGGCTGATATATCAAAATGGCGACCTTTTATACCATTTTAGTAAAAAAGCAAAAATGACAAGGTGGCCATCAATTCTTGTTGACTTGTTGCCACTTACAATGAAACAAAAGTTTAGTTGATGCATGACCTTGATTGATCTTGAAAATACCATGTACAAGTGAAAAACCAACTTTTTAATGTAATTTTTTCAATTTACCACTACGCAAAAACTTTATGTGCCCGAAATGAAACTAACATCTTCGCCATAAATAAAAACTTTATTTTGAACCTCCCTATCATTTTTATTTGATCTGGCGTCCAAGATGTTTATGCTATACCCCGGTAAAAGTTTTTATTAAGTTTAGGAACTTTCTACACGGATGAGAACAAAATACCCGGTGGCACATGAATGTGTGACTAAATAGCTGTAACTTTATCCTTGAATTTTATTATGAATATTAATAAACAAGTATGGTCATGCCCTATTCGCATAATTTGAATTTGTTATGCTTTTTTGACCGCCGTTTTGGAAAATAGCACCTAAAACACCTGATTCACTATATGGTAATATATATCTAACTTTTGCTAACTCTGTTATAGGTAATTTGAATGATTTTCTTGGCTAGACAAGTGAATAGAACATAAAATTCATATCTCCGAAACTTAATAAAAACGACATATAGGTCATTTCTACCGTGGTATAGCATAAACACTAAACTTTATTTTCATAGTAAGCGGCGATAAGTCAACAATAATTGATGACAACCTTGTTATTTTTGTTTTTCTATGTTGTTACTGGACTCGACCTTCTTATCTTTGCTACCAAATTTGCTTCTCTCTCTTGTTAATTTTACTGGATTGAAGGATCGAATTTCGCATATAAGCCTAATAGTTGAAGGTACATTTGCAGTTAGTGTGACAAAACGTCGAATTATTAAGATTTTTTGAAGAGAAAATGGCAAAAATCTTGTTTTTTGCGATTTTTAAGGTCATTTAAGGTCGTATGACCTTGAAAGTTAATTTTTTTGGAGTCCTCGCCGTCGAATTATATGGCACCGAGCATAATCATGCTCCGGTTACAATAGTTATATTTTTTATGATTTTTGGACGCCATCTTGTCAGATGACGTCATATCAACCCCTTCTACACAGATGCAAACAAAATACCCAGTAACACTTGATTGTGTGACTAAAGAGCTATCAATCCCACATAGTCACAAAACTCCTTCATTCAAAATCCCACAGGATAGAAATTATCGACATATGCCCTACACTATAAGTGGGTGTCTTAGTTTTTGAGACATTCATGAAAAACTTGAGCAATGCTCAGGTTTTCTCCTTTTTTGTTAAAAATTCGTTTACCGCCCCCCTAAGGGACGTAGGCCGAAATTATTTGACTTTTAAGTGTAATATAGTCATGGTGTCATTTCATAAAAGTTCAAACAATATTACACATTTTTTGAAAATTGTAAAGAAATAAACGTACTACAGTGGTTATATACTATGTTTTCACGTGGAACTGAATACGTTTTGAACACGAGTTGAGTTTTTGACATGTTATTTTTGGTATTGTACCGGTATTTTTTCAATAATTTCGAAAATTGAAAAACACACATAAACGTTTGGTTTTACTTTATCTTACTCACGGAATAAATTATTAAATTCAATCTGGTTTAAAGTTTCATTCGTTTTTGATACGATCCGCGTTTTCACGATAGCTAGATTCCGATACGATCCCAGAAAAAGCGTATTGATCTGAGGCAGGGCCAACGAAAAAAAATTGGGTTCGCTTTTCGATTCGCGTTTTCACGATAGTTTTGAACGTAAATCGTATTGAAAACGCATTCAATTCTACATGAAAACATAGTAATAGATAATATAAGTTGAGACTTTTTTTAATAACAGAAAAAAGTGCGGGCAAATTTTTTTTGTATGAACATTTCCGCGATCATTTTCATGAGCTTTTCAACAAACATTTTGTTCGGCAAATTTTTTTGCCATATTTTTTGAGAATAAAAAGGTTTATGGTCTCACATCACTGACCTTAATTATTATTAAAAAATAGACCACCAAAAAGATATTTTTTGCGGTAAATTTTTATTAAAAAAGCCGACGTCGAGCGAAACAATATTATTACCTTTCGGAGAAACTAAATAAGTTTGTAATTTTTGTCACAACTATTACTATGGAAATAATAAACTTATATTGTATTATATGAATTTATTGGTTTTGTTTCATTAAAAAAGCAAACAAAATATATCCTTGGAAGTTATTATTTTTAAAATGCAGGTGGATATTTTTAGGGGACTGTTTTGGAGAGTAAGTATAGTTATTTTTTTGGACCTTGGGGCCCTGAGGGGAGGTTTAATCCCAAACCCCTCTCTTTCAGTACGCCACACAAAATAAATCTTATCAACTGGTCGCTTGAGAAGTTCATGTTTAATAAATTTGTGCATCAAATCGTTTTGTCGTCGAACAGGACTTTAAATATCTATTGTTTTAAAACTTAAAAATTTTGAGTTTTTCTTTTTTCAGTTAAATTTAATGATTTCCGATTAAAATTATTTTTTTTTAGTTTTTAATAAGCTTCTTTAACAACTTCTTCGTCAGACAAATTTGATTCTCAAGAACTTTTTCACGAGCGTTTTCACGAGCTTTTGCTAAAGCTTTTCCTCAGTTCAACCACAGAGTACCGGTTGGTAGGTGATCCGTGGTTCAATGCTAGATCTGCGGTCTTGGTTGAACTCGGATATCTTATTCGAACGGAAGTCTTGGTATTTTTACAGATAAAAGGAGGACAGAATATTGCGCTATATATTTTACGTGTACGCGTATGTATGACTAATTTAAAATGTCTAATAACTGCCTAAACTAAATATTTGAGAATAGATATAAATAGGGAACTTTAATTTTATCGTTGTTTACCATACTTGACAGCCTCATTGTTTATTTTCACATTTATTTGCGATTTTAAATCATTTCTCGCCTTTAAAAGAAAATAAAATATTTCAGATGGATAAACAACATATCCACAAGTTAGCGGCAAGGACATCCCCAGAAATGTATATAGAGAAAGCGGCAATTTCCTGATAATTTTACTTTACGTAATTTTTAACCCACTTTTCGAATTCTTGTGAATTTACTTCGCGTCTTTCTCTGCTGATGTCCAACTGTTAGGTCAGTTAAGCGAGACTCAAAATTGTAAACAAATTAAATATTGTTTTTTCTTGAGGTGCCAATTGTGCCAAGCACCCTTCGCTTTTGCATTATCTAATGGCTTTCTTAAAATTGTCTAAAGGCGCAATTACACAGACGAACATGCTCAAACAAAAGCTCGTGCAAAAGATTTAAAATTTTTTGCGCGAACATTTTTGTGAGCTTTTCTTTGAACATTTTGTTCGGGTAAATTTTTGAGCAAATTATTGCTATCTGTTTTGGAAACATATTTTTAAAGATGAGAATAAATAACATTTCACATCAGTGATCAGTGATCTCAATTCTTTAAAAAAATGGAACACCAACTTTTATTTTAAATTTTTGTGAAAAAAAGCCGACGGCAAGCGAAACATTATTATTGGCTATCAGTTTTGTCACATGGATTAGGGTTACTTATAATATTTTTTTCTTAGGGTTTTTCCCGGATTTTTTTGCCCGGGGGTTTTTTTGGGACTTTCTTGCGAGTTTTTTTTATTTCCAAGGGTTTTTTTCCTAAATTCGAAAAACAACCCAGGAAAATTTTTCTTTTCCAAAAAATTTTTGAATTTTTCAAATATCGGCAAAAAACTCAAAAATTGCACTTTTAAGCGGTAATCCACGCCTCACGACTATGAGGAGTGGTGGGGAGGGGATTTTTTTTTAAAAATATTTTTGTAACTTTACTTTAACCTTAGCTTTGATTGTTTTGTTTTAATTCCTCACACCAGATTTACCTACTTAGTTTAAGGCCCCAAGGGTTGCTTAAAAAAGCAAAAGGTTTATGAAAATGCTGAAGATAGATATTTACTGTCAATTTAATGTAATAATCAAGGTCGATTACGGACACTGAACAAACAATATGCAAAGGGACAACATTCCGATTCAAAAGTCTAGTCTATTACTGCTAAATTATATTTTTTAGACAAGGGTCGGGATCGTAGGGTTGTAAAAGTGGGTAATAAACGGGTATTATTTAAATCGAACGTGCTTTTGTTCATATATTTGAGATTTAATAAAATGTAAATAGGTTTTTTCATTTGACTTAATTATTATTGTAAAAGACTAAACTAGGAAGTAATATAAAGAGATATGAGTGGTAAGGCGTTTATAACTAACGTATCAAAAAGACAATAAATACCATAAGTACAAAAAATACTCTCACCACAACTACGACGTGTAAATATAAAGAATTCTTTATCTGGTGTTGTAAGTTCAATTTTTTGTGAAGTAAATCCAACCCAACTCGACCCAAACTACTCTACGTTTCTCTGCTATATAGATGGACATTTTTAGTTTTAGTTTGCGCCCGTCGCTTTTATTATTATGATATGAGAATGCTAAAATTTATTTTCTACTTTTTAGTGCACTTTATATTTTATAAAAGCTTCTTTTTATTTAAAATATTTTTTTAATTTTTAGACTATCATAAATCCATCCTTTCGATAATTCTCTTCCCTAAAAACCCCTGTATGCCAATTTTGATTGAAATCGAAAAAAATAAATATTTTTCTTCCTCCACTTTCCTCATTAGCGGGAGGGGGTGCCTAATAATACCATATTATTGTATTGTCGCCGCAACTATAAATACACACCGAAAACTGAAATTGAATACCAAATTTGAGTTGCAAGATTTGAGCCGAACATACAAACATACATAAATAAAAGCTTGTAAAAATCGCCAAAAATTTCAATATTTAAAAAATCGGAAACGCAAGTTCTACGCGTCAATAAAATAAAACGAATTTCTTTGTTTTGCGTCGGAGAGCCCTTTATTTATAGAAAGATTTGTTCTAAAACTTTCATAAAAAAACTGCGTTGACCCTTGTTTGTTGTCATGTAATTTTGTGTCAATGTTCATTTGACCAAAACCCCCTCTCACTAGTCTACGGTTTTTACCTTCTCCTAACCCTGCATCAGCAACAAATAAGTGCCAATTATGGTATACTGGCATATCCCTTATAAAAATCAAATCAATCGAAGTTGCTTATGAGGTAAAACGTGAATTTCGACATCATATCGTTTTTCCGTCGGAAAGCACTTAATTAAAATACCTTGTTTTAAAACTTAGTCTTTCTATTTTCAGTTAAGTTCAATGAATTCCCATAAAACTATAAAACTTAAATTTGTAAAGAAATTTTTATACCCCCAATTCTTCAAATAAATTTTGCTCAACATTCTCTCCAAAATTTACGTGTGTTTTTTTGTACGAGATTTTGCTCGAACAATTCTTTGAACATTTTGCTCAAGAGGATCGTGTAAATGTTTGTCGGCATTTCAACATCAAAGGAAAGTTTGTCTGTGTAAATGCGCCTTAAGATTCCCAGGTAGCAATTTGTCGACGGCATTACGTCGCCAAATACGACCCGACTGCAGACGCTTACATCAGTACAGCTCGCTTATTTTGGTAGTGTATTTTTTTTATCCCAAAAGTAAATATTTTATAATGAAATATAATAGGTATTTACGTCACTAGACCAAATAATTGGTCTTTGCAGGTGAACGCAGGAAATTTACAGGGCGAGCCACTGACGAGTTTTGTAAACCCACGGAGACCTGTAAAGACACTTTCCGGTCGTGTATCGTACCTACTTTTTTTTCAAACGATCAGAAAAAACATTTTAGTACCTACCACTTTCGTCAACGCCTAGCCGTGTTACGTAAATTATGGACAGTCCCCTAATAAGACAATGCCTCATGCTTCTTGTTGGCTAGATAGCCATTGCCGCTAAGGACAGTAGTTTTTACGATCAAAACTAAAGAAAAACAAGTAAACTTTTGTGGTTCGAAATGATTTTTGTACTTTTAATCTTTGCAAAATTGAAAAAAACATTAGAAAAATTATGGTGTGGTGCCTATTAGCTCCACACAGCTAACTCAGTGATGACTGACGATCAGTTATGGTCGACCATGGCCAACTTATCAAGCAGAATAGTGATAAAACAACTCATGAAATGCAGATTTATAGGTTTGTCCTTTATTTATTTGTAGAGTATAAATTCCACAAGTTTGATGACTTTCATATAGTCTATTTTTCCGTAAAACATTTTTTAATTCGCAACAGTTTGTAAACGCATCAAACTAGCGCTCTTTAGATTTTTCCTCAGCAAACACAAATCGTCGGCATTGAATTGGGCCAATGTCGACAACATCGGCAGTGTGTCGGCATCGGCGACTACACTCTGGCCCGATGTTGGTCAGATTGCGATTTTCAGTTTTCGGTCAATAATCGGCAACTGACGGAGATCCACATTACTACAGTCGACTTTATGCCGACACCACTTTGGGACCGACGATGGTCCGATTGGAACTTTATTTAATTGGTCGAAAATCGGCAACTGACGATGGCCCGATTTACTATAGTCGACGTTATGCTGACGTCCACTTTATCTGCTTTAGGGCCGACGACGGTCCGATTGGAACTTTGTTTAATCGGACGAGAATCGGCAACTGACGATGGCCCGATTTGCTATAATCGACATTATGCCAACGCAAACCTTATCTCCTTTAGGGCCGATGATGGTCCGATAGGAACTTTCTTTAATCGGTCGAGAATCGGCAACTGACGATGGCTCAATTTACTATAGTCGACTTTATGCCGACGCCTACTTTATCTGCTTTAAGGCCGATGATGGTTCGATTGGAACTTTGTTTAATCGGTCGAGAATCGGCAAATGACGATGAGCCGATTTACTATGGTCGACATTATGCCAATGTAAACCGTATCTGCTTTAAGGCCGATGATGGTTCGATTGGAACTTTGTTTAATTGGTCGAGAATCGGCAAATGACGATGAGCCGATTTACTATAGTCGACTTTATGCCGACGACCACTTAATCTGCTTTAAGGCCGACGATAGTCCGATTGGAACTATGTTTGATTGGTCGAGAATCGGCAACCGACGATGGTCCGATTACGTCACCTTAAAATTTTTAAACTGCTTAATAGTTTCTTCCTAGTATGTAGAGATGGCGCTATTTCACTATGTTCCCTGTACAGTGGAAGATAATATTATATATATAATGAGCAAAGATATTTCAAAACTAGTATGCGGACTTGACAAGATGGTGGTACTTCTCTACAAGAATCACCTCTTCTGCCACTTAAACCAGCCCGACTGGTTAAGCACCCGCATTATCGAAACTTTGTAGTTTTCCAATGTCGGGCCGCTTTAAGATACCACGACGGACCTCCGTCAATCGACGACGTTGGACCGCTTTAGGAAACCAATGTCGGACTTGAATAGTCCACCGATGTCGGGCCGAGCCAACGTTAGATCGACCAAATTAAGCAGCTATGGGCGGAGGGTCAGTACCATGTGGTTAAACCATATCGGACCTTAATCGTATGGCGACGGTATGCCGATGTCAGCAAAAAGTAAAATTTACCATTGGTCCGAGGACGGGCTACAGTATAACGCTGCGTCGGCAAAAATACATTGGGCCTACATCGCAAAGCGGACAAAAAATACTGCTGGACCGACGAAGGCCCGAGGGAACCGTGTTTGCTGGGTCAGGTAGCAAATGGAGAGTGACTCTTGAAGCAACTTGTACTATTCCCTCCGGAATCAACTAATTTTATAGAGCTGACTCCATTTTCGTAACCAACACGTTTGAAACAAATTTTTTTTTTGAAGTGTCAAAACTGCCACAAAAAACCTGAAAGCTATCAAAAAGATATTCGTAGCCATCTTGGCCAAAAATGGGACCGGAAAATTGAACAAAAACGTCCTTTCTTGAGAGTGGAATAATTTCGAAAGAACATGCCTTGTAATGTAGAACTTACCGTACGAAAAATTATACGAAAATTGGCTATTTCCCGGTCGTTTAAAAAAAAAATAATAATAGAGTTATTACACGGTAAAAAATTCTGAGTGAATTTTCACTCAAAAATCACTCCTAATTTGCCCAAAATAGGTCCACACCAAAATAAGTAAAATTTTCGCTCAATTTTTGGGAGTAAATGATACTTCTAATGTAGTATATAACGTAACGCGTTTTTGAGTGTTGCAGTACTCATTTTTGAGTACTTTTTGGGTGGTTGATCCAATAAGCAATATTAAAAATAATAATTTTCACACAATATTGAGTATTTCTTCCAATAAGGAGTATTTAAAAACTAAATTTTGAGTAATTTTTAACACAATTCGGAGTAGTTTTCACACAATATTGAGTATCGTGTCAAAAGTACTGAGCTCAAAAAACTGTATTATTATTTATCGTGAAAAAAAGTAAATAACCTAAAAAATTTTGTAGTTTTTACCACAGTTTTATTATTTTTTTATCCCTGTACAGGTAGGGTGACGATAAGGCAACCTTGCCTATAACAGGTTAATAAAAAAAAAGGATTGACCTTTTTACGGTAAATATAATCAAAGTTAAGCAGGTGTGCGCTCATGAAGCATAGTAAAAAAAAACTAAAAAAAACTAAATTTTTAGTCAAGCTTCTTTAAATGAGATTTTTTTGCAGCGCAATAAGGTGTTTTTTGTATGGTAGAGATGTCGTAACAAATAAATTTCTTGTAATTTACATTACTTAGTTAAAAAATTAATCCATGTGGTATTTAATTAAGTCACCTTATACAGGGTTACTAACTATATTATACCCCCCTACCCAGTGTTAATTAAAATCACTTTTTAATTTTAATTATTTATTAGTAATAGTGTATTATAAAATAAAAATAAAACAACTTATTCCCAAAGAACAGTTTTAAAAACTAACCAGTCAAAAAATGATTGTCGATTAACATTTATAAACAAACGAAACTCAGTAAATCAAAGTAAAAAATATACCTTCGATTACTTAGGAAACCTATTGCTAAGGAACTGTTAATTTTAAAATATAAAAACAACACAACTTGTTTCTAATGAATAAAATTGCGCGAGCTTTGGCGCGAACATTTTACAATATAGGCTCGTGTAAATGTTTGTCGGCATTTTGAACATCAAAGGAATTTTGTATAGTGCACAGAACCTTATTATTCTTTATAAACAATAATTAAATTGAATTGAACATCAAAGGGAAGCTCGTCTGTGTGGTTGCTACTTAAAGATATTAACACAACCGATTTCTCCTTCTGCTTCTGAAAAATTTTATGACTGTTGTCAATCAGGACCGAGATCAATCAAAACTCTCCCTGAGCCTAAACAGCAAAGCAAGTATATGAGAGTTGTGTTCAAAAATGAATTATGTTTCTAGATTTTTACTGCGGAAAAACAATGAACAAAATCCATATAAGAATTAAAAAAAAAAACAAAAATGCAGAAAACCGTATACTAAATAATTACCCGGATTTATAAGTAAAAAGTAATAAAAATTATAATAAGGACGACATCGGTATCCTTAACAAATAGTAGTGCATGTTAGAAAATGGCTCGTATGTAATTAACTCAAAAAAATACTGTAAACAAAAAAAATTACTCAAAAATGAGCGATATTAGGGTGAGACAATCACGTAGACTCCGCATAACACTTGACTTGAAAATGGCGGAGAATGAGATATTTTCCCTTTCTCAATCCATAAATATTTGGATTCTCACTCAAAATATTTATCAAAATAAGGAAGGATCCTATCAAATTTTAATAAAGCTTTCTATAAAAATAATGGTTTGAAAAGCAAACTATTTTACCTGTTTCTGTAAAGAAAGCGTATGAAATATCCTCTTCTGTGTGACACCACACTTTTTTGTCATTAAAATCGAATTTACAAATTGGTTTGGCCATTTGTACCAGCATTTGCACAAACCTGAAGCTTCAGAGCATCAGAGCCCACCCACTCGATCACCACACGTTCAAGAAGAAACTAAATTCTTCCACCCCGTTTCTGTTTACCAAAACAATCTTAATTGAGCAAGAAAAACTCAAAAATGTGTTTTTTTTTATAAATTACACAAAATTATGTATGTACTCCAAAATTCACTCCATATCTTTTTTACTCAAAAAATGTTGCTAATTTACACCATTACTTTTAATGACATTTTTTACTGTGTACCTACTTATTTTAATCATGTTAAATACTCGTTTTTAACCAAACCAGAGCCTAATAAATGTATTAACTACACTTCTTGTAGCTCTAACTCACCAGCCGATCTTCTTGTCTACTTCAAGAGAAACAGTTTTTATTTTTGATTATTTTTTTGAATGTTACGTGTAAAAGATAATTTTAAAAAAAATCATTAAAAAATTACAACAAAAACTTTTTACAACTTGTTTACATTTGGACAACATTAGGTGGCGAATTTTCAATACCTGCTGTATTTACAAACTCACCCATATGCACCTAAACACACGTGGTCGAGGAGGCGATATTTCGTCGGCCAGATGACTACAGTTAAAAGAGACGTTGTTTTTGAAAACTTCGCGCGACCGAATTTTGCACCAATATGTGACATCGTATTTGGTGCATTTTTAAATCACAATGACTAATGGTGCATAAAATTGCTACTTGGATTTTTAAGCCATAATATAAGGTCTGATTTTAAAAGGTTTAGTCATTTTGAAAAGCCAAGACATCGGAATTTTGGAATCTAATGTCAAAATTGACATTTCGTACAAATCCAACATGGCGGACAATTTAAAAAAATAGGTATTTTTGACCGCCCTGCAAATTTTTTGTGTGCATCATTGGTGCAAAAGTAAAAACATATTTCGAGAGCTATGTACACTTGATTTAAAAAAAAAACCCATACATGCATTTTTTCCCATGCCACAAAATTGAGCTTTCCATTAGTGTATACTATTATAAGGCACCACCAGCTTAGTATGCCTGACAGCTTAAAATTCAGTGTGACATCCTTAAAAATGCCACAGATATCAACATTTACAAAAGTTCAAATTATCACTCGAGTTATAGAAGACGGCTGGTCTATAAAAAGAGCGGCCACCCATTTTGGAGTTGATAAAATGACGATAATGCCATGGAAAAAGCACTGGATGGAAAATAATTCTACGGATAGGAAAGATGGATCAGAACGACCAGAAGTAAGTTCTGAAGTGCAAGATGAGAGACTTGTTGACCATCTCAGATAAAATCCTTTTTCAACGTCGATTGAAGCAGCTAATGTAACATTATTTCCGGGTTCATTAGCAACAGTAAATAGAAAAGTGACGAAATCAGAAGTCTCTTATCGAGTTGCTGCAAAGAAGCCTGTTCTAACAGAAGAACAAAAACAGGACAGAGTGATTTTTGCACTGAACAACTTTCTTCGTAATAATGACTTCTGGGAGAGGGTGGTTTTCACTGACGAAAAAATTTTTCAAACATCTTCAAGCAGCAGGAGAATTTTAGTTTATCGTCCACCAAATTCTAGATTTGAATCCGAATATACAAACCAAATTAAAAAAGGTGGACATTTTTCTGTAAACATGTGGGGCTGGTTTAGTGCTAAAGGTTTGGGTTCTTTTTGGAGAATCGAAGGAAGATTCAATAGTGAACGATATATTGAAACTCTTGAAAACGTTGTGCTGCCATCTGTACAGGCTTTACTTGAAAATAATGACTTATGACACTGTCCAGTACACACGGCTTATGTTGTTCGCCAATGGGTTTAGAATAATAATATAGAAACACTTCCTTGGCCAGCCAATAGCCCTGACCTTAACCCAATGGAAAATATATGGGGTCAAATCGCTAAAATAATATACCAAAGGAATTGGAGACCACGAAATTCCGAAGAAAACGATGCTATTTATCGGGCTTTCGATTATCTCTCAGAAGTCCATCAGTTTTTTCAAAATTTAACCTTTTTAATGCCCAGACGTTTACAGCTTGTAATAGAGAAAAATGTTGATTCTATTAAATACTAAATTATTTATTTTAGTTCTTTTTTAAGCTAAAATATTAGTATTAAGTTTAACATCGTTTTTGTCCTAATCCAAATTTCCTATTCGTCGAATTGTTTTCAATCCAGCACTGTTTTCATCGTATTATTGCTATTTTATCAACTCCAAAATGGGTTATCGCCCTCTTTATAGAACAGCCTTCGTCCGTTACTCGAGTAATAATTTGATATTGTTCAATAAAGATTTTACTAAAACATTATTTTTGCTGATTTTTTAGTATTATGCAAAATTTAATATAAAAATAAAGTTTAATTTAAGTAAAAATATATTTTTCAGTTTTAGAGACCTTTTTTAAAGAATATGACAAATTGTAGTACTGTTAAAGTTTTTGAGCATTTTAGCTGGTAGTCCGTATATATTATACACAAGGTCAATTTTGTGACTGCATGTATGCGTTTTTTTTTTGAAATCAAGTGTACCTTCTAGAGAAGCATATTCTCAGGAAGGAGGATCTCAGAGGACATTTGTAAAGAGGGTGCTGAACCCAGCTAAGGCAAGGAACCTCTTTTAGGTGAAAGAATACAGCAAGGGATACAATAAGCAATCAGCTGCATTGTCAGGAAATCCCTAAACCTTCCTTGCTGTTTAAAGTAATCAATCAATTAATCGACCATAGCATAGCGTTTTGAATTTAGTGCATGCTTAAAGTTTCTGATAACACAGGTACATTAATATGTTAACTGGGCTATAGTCAAATAAGTATTTTATAAATATATCGTTGTCCAATCCTACGGAGCAAAAGTATTATGTGTATCGTATTATATACCTGTTCTTGTGTCATTATGCAACATAATACGAGACGCAGAAGCTTATTTAACAATAATTAATTTTATGCGTTTCGTTGTCCTAATTTTGCTACTTTTTAGCCAAAACTAGAGTGCATGTGAAAGAGTTTTTTTGTTGTCATTATATTATAAATTAAGAAGCTTTTGGATTTAAGGGTTTTAATTTTCTCTTTTCCAGAAAAAACAAATTTACAACCGGAAAACATGTGTTCTATTAAGGCACATTTACACAGACAAACTTTCCTTTGATGTTGAAATGCCGACAAACATTTACACGAGCCTCTTGAGCAAAATATTCAAAGAAATGTTCGAGCAAAATCGCGTACAAAAAAACACACGTAAATTTTGGAGAGAGAAGCAAAATTTGTTTGAAGAAATGTTGGTAATAAAAATTTCTTACAAATTTAAATTTTATAGTTTTATGGGAATTCATTGAACTTAACTGAAAATAGAAAGACTTTACTTCATAAGCAACTTCGATTGATCTGATTTTTATAGGGGATATCCCAGTATACTTGTAACTTTTTTGGGGTTGTAAAAAAAACGACAATAAAAAAAATATTATTTGGCAATTATTTATTGCTGTTGCCTGTAAAATGTAATGATAAAAATTTACGTTTAAAAGAATATCTCTTTATTTTACTTCCTAGTTTAAAACACAATACAATAATAATTAAGTCAAATTCAAAAACCTATATACATTTTATTAAATCTCAAATATATGAACAAAAGCACGTTCGGTCTAAATAATACCCGTTTATTACCCACTTTTACAACCCTACGATCCCAGACCCTTGTCTAAAAAAATATAATTTAGCAGTAATAGACTAGATTTCTGAATCGGAATGTTGCTCCTTTGCATATTGTTTGTTCAGTGTCAGTAATCGACCTTGGTTATTACATTAAATTGCCAGTAAATAAAATCCCCTCCCCACCACTCCTCATAGTCGTGAGGCGCGGATTACCGCTTAAAAGTGCAATTTTTGAGTTTTTTGGCGATATTTGAAAAACTCGAATTTTTTTTGGAAAAGAAAAATTTTCCTGGGTTGTTTTTTGAATTTAGGAAAAAACCCTTGGAAATAAAAAAAACTCGCAAGAATATCCCAAAAAAACCCACGGGCAAAAAAATCCGGGAAAAACCCTAAGAAAAAAAATATTATAAGTAACCCTAATCCATGTGACAAAACTGATAGTCAAGAATAATGTTTCGCTTGCCGTCGGCTTTTTTTCACAAAAATTTAAAATAAAAGTTGGTGTTCCATTTTTTTAAAGAATTGAGATCACTGATCACTGATATAAAATTTTATTTATTGTCATCTTTAAAAATATGTTTCCAAAACGGATAGCAATAATTTGCTCAAAAATTTACCCGAACAAAATGTTCAAAGAAAAGCTCACAAAAATGTTCAGGCAAAAAATTTTAAATCTTTTGCACGAGCTTTTGTTTGAGCATGTTCGTCTGTGTAATTGCGCCTTAATATATCATTCATTTTCGCTATACAATGCGAGAATGATGTAATGACAAAAGAGACTAGACACTTAAAGTAAATATTTCAACGCATCGTTATCGGTATACGTATCGCGTTCGAAATAAAGCCAAAATACACTACATTTTTGACTTGTTTATGCTATGTTTCGAACGATGCCCACTTTTTTTAAAGGTGCGATGACAGAACTGCTAACAGCAATCGATGCGTGCTTTGGGATGGACGTAACGATACGTTCATGACTCCGTACCCATCGATTGCTGTCAGCTTTTGTGTCATCGCACCCGTCAAAAAAGCAGGCATCTTTCGAAACATGGCATGAGCAAGTCAAAAATGTAGTGTATTTTGGCTTTATTTCGAACGCGATACATATACCGATACCGATGCGTTGAAATATTTACTTTAAGTGTCTAATAACTAAATTTAATTTTACCAACGAAGTGAATCTCGTGTCCGCAAATAAAAATTGAAATAACACTAGTGGAATATGGGACAAAGCGTTTTTGTTTCTCACTTCATTACGACCAGGCCTCCAATGTCTAATGGAGAATCCAGACACCTACAGACCTGTTTCATCCTTATTAGGAATCATCAGGGAGTCATAGGACTGTACCTGGCAGTTGAAGCTACACAGGCACCATGCACACCTCTCGAATTTAAAATAAAATGTTTGTAATCCGCGGAGACGTAGTACCTGTGTGCGCCACCTGTCGAATAAACTGAGAAACAAAAACATCAAAATTTGAAACTGCAGAAGACCGTAAATACAGAATTATGTACCTTTCAGCAGGTTATCAGCAAGAAACCTGTAAAAGTATAAGGTCACTGTAACATGACTCTTAAAAAGAGGTAACGTTCGTAGCAGCACCGCCCCCAATTGGAGCTTCATACTACGTGGCCCTAAATTTTAAGTCATGAGCAAGCAATGGCTCCGGAGAAGACTTGTTGCGCAGAACTAAAAAGCCAAATTATTTAAAAAACAGCAAAGTTTTTGTATTTAGATTTTAGCACGTATCTATACAGGGAAGCTAAAAAATTGTTCAAAATTGGTGAAAAATCGTTGTTTTTGCGAAATGTTTTAATAATGGTCTTTAAGGCAATAAAACAATAAATGGTTCTTGACCATTAATGAATAATTTTTTTAGCCTCCCTGTACAAACACAGACTAAAGTGTTTATTGTCTGACCATCTATAACATACCAAAATTTGAAAGAATTTAACGGGTGTGTGGTATGTTGTGGATGTTGAGGTCCTGATCACACTTTAAATTGACCAAAAAAAAATCGTACGACTAGTCTCGAAGGTACAGGGGTTTATTTGATAGTGGTAATAAATAAACGAAATGTGAATATTAGCACAAAAAACTGGTTTTGGCTGCAATATTACTTTCCACAAGAGTTTGTGCAAGTAAATAAAAATTAAGAGGGCCAAAGTGCCCCAAAAAGTTATTTGGTATACCGGGGACCATTGAAAAGTACCGAAAAATTATAGTAAAGTATTAATTGTTGTTTTTTTTTGTAATGTTAGCAAATAAAAAGAAAATGTCAAAAGTCAATGAAAAATAATATTTTTCGTACACCACAAGATTTTTGGGGGTTTTCTCAGAAGTACGTAAATCCATCAGAATTAAATCAATAGGAATTTTATTTCATTCTAGTACTTCTTAAGCGTCCCCGTTTTACCCACTGAAACCACTAATTCTTATTTAGTCACATAAACTCTTCTCGCCAGCAATATTGCCACGCGAAATAATTTTTTGCAAATATTAAAATATATATATAAATAAATCTTTTGATGCGTAACTAATAGTATTATATATTAGTTTTTGACATTTTCTCTCGCATTTTCTTCCTATTTTGTAACATATTAATAGGTTTTGGTACCTCTTGAGTGTCCCCAGTATACAAACTGATACTGTTAATTTTTATTTAGTAACATAAGGGTATCTGACCACCAAGTTTGCCACAAAAAACCTTTTTCGGTGCAAATATTAAAATTCTGATTTATTTATTACCAGACCCTCGTAATAAAAAAAATCTTATGTTGTACCATGTACAAATAGTACAAATATTATTTTTTATTGAATTTTGATTTATATATATTTTATGTATATGTTGTACCATACAAAAAAGAAAACCAAATTAATACTTTACAAATAAATTTTTGGTACTTCTCAAGGCTCCCCGGTATACCAAATGACTTTTTGGTGAATCAATTATGGCCTTTTTAAATAAACTATCACTATCAAATAATCCCCTGTATCTTGGAAACTAGTCGTTCGATTTTTTTTTGTCAATTTAAAGTGTGATCAGGACCTCAACATCTACAACATACATAAGTCCCATGTTAAGTGTGCCCCCTCTTTTATTATTTTTCGATAATTATGTCATTCAAACTTAGGGAAGGTTCTAGACCCCCAAACATGGGGTTCAGTTCCCTCCCCCAGATGTAATAAGTTTTATTCATAATGGTTTTATAATTTTACATAGTTCTCCAAAAAATTTCGGCAGGTCTTACAACTTCTTAATTTTTACTTCCGATATACAATTTGCAACTTTCAGTAAATCTTAATAAATTTTTTCGTTTGTATCAGATAGTTTTAACTGTATCGCGACGTAAAATTGTAAGTTCCATTACGGTAAAATTTAGGCAAAATGCCCTCACTTTTTATTTATACGTAAAAAACCAATAGGGTGGTTATAGTAAGGTTATAGTAAGGTTATAGTAGGGTAATTTTGGTCACGATTTTGACTGATCTGTCACCCTTACCTTTGTTCTGCGCGGGCGCAATAGCGTTTTGTCAGACGTCAAAATCAAACTTGGTGTGATTCTGTGGTAGGAGATTTTTAGGTTAGAAAGTTCGTTTTGATTTACAAAAATTTTCTAATTTTCGATTTGTTCCTCATTTTTATGTGATTATTAGTAGTGTGGAGTTGATATCACAAATGCAAAGATTTTATAATGAAGAAAGAAAAAAACAACGAAGAAGGTAAGGTTTTGTTTACCTCCAAACATTATTTTTGGATACGTTCAAAAGCACTATTTTTAACCTCTTTAAGTTGCTGTTAAATTGCCTGACAAAATCACCCAAGTAAATAATGAGTATATTTCACTAAAAATGTTCGGTAACGATATGTCGCGCATTTAGAACCACGATCTAAAACAAAAGCATTATTATTTTAGGCACTTGTAAAAAATACTATTGTTTAGTATTATTTGTAAATAATAACAAATGGTTTCTGGGGTTATTAACAATTGTCGTTCCAAAATGATTTTTCTTATATGTATTCGTACCTATGCTGAGCCGTCCTAGCCGATTTCTTAGAGCCGGTTTCTCAATATATAGCGGGTTACCAGAGAGTTACATCCTAGTATAATGTTATACTCGGGTTAAATTAACTCGGCTTGTAAATCCCAGCTTTTTGCTGTTTTAAGTCAATATTTTTTTTAGGTTAACCCTGAGATAAAGTAACTTACCCTCAGCTTGAAGCCCTGGTTATTCTGGAGTTAACTTTAACCGGCTTTTTAAAGAGTTACCGCTAACTCGTTATTGAGAAACCGCCTCTTAGGATCTGGCAATTTCGGATAAACCATGCGAATAGCATAAATTTGTTAATATGAAAAACGTTTCATTTTTAAGTAGCATTTAAACAGGCGAATATTCCTTTAATCTTCGAAATTTCGACAAACATTCGCGCGAATTGTTTATTTAAAGAATCGCGCAAAAGGTTCGGGCAAAAGGTTCGAAGTTCGGGTAAAAAGGTTCGGACAAAATTTGCTGAAAGAAATATTTTTAATGAAATAAAAATTAGAAAGATTATATACCGTAAATCATTAAGCTGAATTGTAATATAAAAATTAAATTTTAAAACCTTTCCGACGGAAAAACGATTTGACGCACTTGATAAAAAATAATGTGGATTACTTTATTTCATTTTGTGGGTGTTTGGTGGTGGTGGAGTTTGGCGGTGGGGTTTGGTGATGGGGTTTGGTGGTGGGGTTTGATGAGTTTACACTTAATTAAGGAAAACCAAAAAAGTGATGAAGCATAGCAACAATTAGGTACAAACTTATTTAGTAGATACCTACCAACGACACAACCTACCACCCAGACAATAATAATTTTTCGCTTTCCGTCGGCTTTTATTATTTAATCGGAAAATAAAATGAAATTTTTGTTGCTCCAATTTAATTTCAAGAATTGAGGTCAGTGATGTGAGACCAAAAATCAAAAATATATTTCCAAAAAATCTTCGCTGCAAATGTTCGTTGCAAATGTTCGAGTGTTCGGGCAAACGTTCGTCGAAAAAGGTTCGCCAGATTTGGCCCGAATTTTTGGACGAACCTATTCTTTCTGTGTAAATGCGCCTTTAGATTGTAGATGTAGATATACTAGTTTTTGTTACCCCTTAGCTAGAGGCCGCGGCCTTTTCGAAATTTTAGGTGATTATTTATTACTCATCTTTTACCAGGATAAAAAGTCGTTTTGTTTGTTCCAGCCTCACGTAAAAACTATTAGACGGATGAATTCAGTGAAGTCCTGGTCAGGCCATAGACTTTATTTTATGAAAATCGGTTGACGAAAACTAGATTTATGGTCATAAACAAAAAAAAACGGGAAAAACATAGATAAAGCGGATATTTGAGTAGATGGAATAGTTTAAGACGCGGGGTCAAAGCGTGGGAAACTAAATTATTAAGTAATTATCAATTTAATATATCAACTTTGCACATTGATGTGCAAAATATGCGCACCGTTTTTTAGTTTACTTTGCAGTCCTATAAAAAGAATCCTAAAAACTACTTTGAACTCTTTGAACACTCGCCCGTGTGCAAAGAATCATTTTTAAATCTTGGTTTTTAATAAACAATAATACGTTTAAAAACAAAAGATCAAAAGATCTTCGGTGGAAATAACGAAAATTCAAACCTGGATGCTCATTCCACAAGGAAAACACAAAGAACCAAAGCGAAAAAAGAAATGATCAAACGATGTTTCGTCCTGGGCAACCAGCGTGGGCTCATCATACACTTTGATTTCCAAATTTGAATCACTCACAAATAGGCATCGTTCCGCACTGGCACTTATCCAAGCTACCTGATACGGATTTGTCCTGGGCTGTTAATATTTTCAATAGGATTATGCTCCTAAGGCAATTAAAAATCAAAAAAGAAGTTAAAAAACCTCCAAATCAGTTACATCAACCGAAAAAAATCTAGAAACAAAGGATCTTGGGTGGAAATAACGAAAATTCAAACCTGGATGAGCATCCCACAAGAAAAACACAAAGAACCAAAGCGAAAAGAGAAATTATTAAACGATGTTTCGCTCTGGGTAACCAGCGTAAACTCGTCCGTGGTTCTTATTTTCCTGTCAATTGTTTTAGCTTCAAAATAAACTACATATTTCTCTATTTACTAAGCAGAGTAGGGTGTTTTCGCCGGTTCTGGCTCAAGATTCAAAGATTCGCCCATAAGAATTAACATAGGGATTTTGAGAGCCAAAGATTCACACATGGGGTGGGGGGATCCAAATGTCTTGGGCAATACCTTGAAAAACCTGTTAGAAAGTAGGTGATAAATTGAACCACACCTTTTTGTCTTACAGATGTATTGCAGTAAACTAGGTCACAACTGGTTATTAATGATCATAAATTCAGAGATACAAATTTTGTAAACCGGGTCACAGATGTCTTGGGCAATACCTTGAAGAACCTGTTAGAAAGTAGGTGATAAATTGAACCACACCTTTTGTATTACAAACGCATTGCAAACTGGTTTGGTGACTTGAAGTAAACCAGGTCACACCATTCTTGGTCAATGACTTAGAAAGTAGGAAATAAATTGAACCACACCTTTTGCCTCACAGACGTTTTACAAACTGGTCAGTTAAAGTAAACCAGGTCACAGCTGTCTTGGCTTGAAAAACCTGTCTTAATAACAAGTCTTGACTTGTCTCTGCTGTAATAAAAAACCGGTTTATGGTCTCATTCCCACCACTTTATACACAATATAAATTATTTGTTTGGGAAAGTTTTATACAGTCTGAATCAAAATGTCTTCTAATTATTTAGATTCTAATTCCAAAAATGTCTTTTTGGGAGAAAGAAAATTTTATCTTAACAAATCAAAAACAAAGTTTGTTAGTGTGTGTTTAAGCTATAATGGAATTTTCTTTCCATGTGTATTAATTGGTGGATTAAAAAACGATGTTGTCCAGTTCACAGAATTCGATTGGCAAAACTTTTATGGGTATAAAGACATCATAGATGAATCCTTTTTAGCTGTTGATACCACCTTGAGTCTGGATCTTACCAGTTTTTTTATCAATTTTAAACAGATGGATTATGGAAATCTGATTGTGATTAATACAGGCAAAGCTACAGTACGATTAACAAACCCTACACTATCAGAACTGTGGAGAATCTCACCTTTAATAGATGAGCACATTAAAATATTGAAAAATCTTGAATTTAATAGTTGCTTAAAAATTCTTCAAATGGGAATAAAAAACTCTGTTGATGTAACTAACACAGCAATTTTCATTATGGATCCTATCAAAAATATAAATACTTTGACGTATGGATTGGCGATGGAACTTGTTTATTTTTATCCTGAACTACTTAGAGAAGATCATGAATAAATCGTTAACATTTAATGAACAATTTAATAAGGTGAAAATATTATATGTGTATAGTTATGCATCTAAAGAAGCGAGAAAAAAGCATTGGGAAAACTTAGCAGTGGATCGCATGCATTTCCAAAATAAAATCATCAAAATGGAAATGATATTAAACGCCATTAACTATTTTAATCAAAATATCTAACGTCATTAGTATATTTCTTAAGCTTAAAAATGTTAGTTTAGGTTTTGCTAGTATAAGTAGATTATGTATTCTAAAAATAAAAAACAGAAATATAAAAAAAATGGCGTTTTATTTCATAAAAAAGTTATCATAGAGGTAAAATACATTCGATAATGCACAAAAACATGGTGAGTTTGTGTGGTAAAAACACTTTGGGTCTTCTTTGAGCAGTTTTGGGGTCTCTTCAAACTCAATAACTGGTTTTAAGGAGTATCTCCTTAAATATGTAGCTTTTTCCTTTCCTTTGATATAAACTGTATCCACTTTTTCTGTCAAGTTTTGTAAGATTTCGGAAAATTTATGAAGCGGAGTAAAACCTTCATTCCACGATATACAATGATGATTTTCCATCAACCAGTTGGCTTCCTTATGTAACTGTGGTGAAAGATGTTGAATCCCATAGGGTGGTTTAAAAATATAATGGGAAATTCTCGTTCCATCATAAGCGGCCAATTCTTTAGGAACAAATTTGTTGTTTTCCAATTTAAATCCTTGAACATCTATTATTAAATTCATATTGTTAAGTTGGAAAGCTTTTTAAAAATAATTTGTTTTTCACTATATAAACTTATGGCTTCTTTTAGTATTCTTAAATTTTTAAGGTGTAAACAAATTCTACAAGTGTTTTTTGAACACATTTCTTAAACTGATATCAAAATATGCAATAATTCGATTATATAGAGAAAAAATACTTTTTGAACATGCGCATTAAAACTGTTTCACTGTTTTAGTCAAAGGGTGGTATGAAAAAAGTTTATCATGAAGAATCAAACAGTATGCGGTCGTTTTTTCCGGTACGTCTTCGTGGCATTCAAAAGTGATTCTCATTGAAACATTAGCACTCTGTGCAGCTTCTTTTTGATAAGAACAATCAATGTATATTATGGGTGATATCTCTTTATATTCTGAAGGGAGAAACAACGGTTCATTAGGAAGCTGATAGTATGAAGCCCTAAACTTAGAATACATTTCATATAAGGAAGCAAATTTGTTATTTTCTATGTCTACATACAAATCATTGTATGGATATCTTTCGGAATTTAAAAAAACGTTAATATTGCGTATTCTAACATCATCAAATTTACTAATATTTTCATTTAATTTATCATTTTTATTTTTTTGAAAAGCAACTATAACATGTCGTGCAACTTCAGCTTTGGTTGATGTTTTAACTTGCCAATTATGTCTATTTGTTTTAAGCAATTCAGGGTACTCTATTAACTCCCATCTTCTAAAAGCTATTGGTATTTCAACATCTTTGTTAATGAGCTTTGACAAATTCAGTTCAGTAGGGATATTAACGGTTACGTGAGGCATATTCCATGTTAGTTTTGTGATCGAAATTTTTACTTTTTGACCAACAATATCATTAAAAACACAATTATTGTCAGAATTGGATCTTATTAAAACAAGTTGTTGTTTTGAGTTTAAGATTATTTTTCTATAGTCTTCAAAGAATCCCATTAAAATTTTGAGTGGAACACATACATTAAAATTACCCTTTTTATCAACCAAAATGCTCGATTTTGAAATATCCAATTTAGGAAACCAACCAGCGTTCTGCAATTTTTTACTTTCACTTTCAGTAAATGATAAATATCCTTTTAAAGTGGAAGTGGTTCCTACATCTCGAACTGAATCTATGGTTACATCGTTTAGATCATAACGAATTTCTTTAAAAAGATAAGCTATGGGATTGTTTGTAAATTTCATACTTGCAGAATAGGTACCATCATTAGTTAACTGTCCCTCAATAAAAAGAAAGCTTTCACATGGTAAAGTATAGGCTTCAATATCAGGTATAACAATTTTTATTTCATCATTATTATTTAACTTGTTTGGTGAAAAGGGATCATAAGAATACGTTTCATATCTTACTACAGAACTGTCTTCCAAAAGTTTTTCGGTAACGTCTAAAAAACTCATTTTGTATTTACTTTAAATCCAAGTGATTTTAAAAACCTATAATTTGTTGGTGTTAACCGTTTGACAGTTTTCCTCTTACTGCTTAAACAACTCTCTTTTTTTTTATTATATGATATTAATGGGTTATTGTAACGAAATACCATTATTCAATTTTTTTAATATGCAGTCTGATGGTAATAGTTTCACCACCAAAATTTACAAGATCACCGTCCTGGTCAATAATTTTTAAAAATATACTAGTTATTATTTTAACGTTTACAGGAAAATAAATTAAATTTTCTGGAGCTTCTATTATCTTAAATCCAGGACTGACGCTAGGAAAGAACTGATGAATTACATGTACAGGATTGTTATTTAAATATGATCCATCAGCTATGCTGCAGTCGATTAATATTGCATTTACCTTAATAATTTCAGCAGGTTTTTGTGAAATATGTATTTTGTCAGCTGTGTAGAGATCATCTCTAAATCCTAAAATATTTCCTATAGTATCTTTACTAAAACGAATATCCTCACTACATTTTAAATGACAACGTAGGGTATTGTTATTGGCACGTAGTGTTAAGCTAACACCTTCTTTAGAAAGCTGATCTTGTAAATAATCCTCAATATCAGTCAATTCGTAGGCTCCTGATGGAATTTCAATGGTTTTATTACCATAATGAAATTTATTATTTCGTTCATCTATATTGGGTACCGCATTAAAAGTTTCAAAATTCGTAAGACAAACAACATATTCACCGGCATCTAAGTAAATTGGCGGATTAAATGAAGCAGACAACTCAGCCGAATTACCTGACAGAGAAATTGTAAGCGACATTATTGTTTTACAGTTGATGTAATACTAATACAAGTTATAAACTGTTGTTATATAAAAACTCTAAACACAAATGTCCACAGATAACTAAATCTTTTTGTTGATAATTTTTATGATTATACATTATAACATTATGACTACCATCACTTAAAAAATATTTAACAACCTCCAAAGGTGGTTTTAAATTTCCATAGCTATCAAAGTATGAAATTATGTTATTTTTTTTCACATATCCAGTCCAGTGGGTTCCCTGTTTTTCTTTACTATCTAAATTGATTATACCACTTTCAAATTTTCTAATTTTTTTCGGTAAATCATTACGCATAAAAACCCCACGAAAATGTGGGATATTTTTTGAATATTTAAGAAGGTCAATATTTGTTAGAGGTCTGTGAGGTAGTCCTTTTATCAGTTTTTTGTATTTGATTTTAAAAACAGACCACAACCTTGTTTATAAGGTTTTAAATAAAGTCCTTTGCCAATAGAAATTTGTTCCATGGCTTGATTATGTCTTTTATCTTCAATAAGTTTATCTTTTGCCGCTTTGGCGTCATTAACAGCTTTTGCTATTCCCGCAGCTCCCCCACCCAATGCTCCAAGAGCTGAGAGAGCAGATAGCACAGGTATTATAAATGGTAAAAACCCTCCAATTTTTGGGACTGGAATAATTCTTTTCTTTGGTTGAATAACCTTATAACCTTTTAATGATGATAGTGCTGTTTTTGCAGCTGTGTTTAAGTTCTTAAAAGATTTACCAACTAAACTTTTGCGTGCTTGTTTAATAGCATTGCTTAAAGATATCCCCCTTCCTGTGTTTTTTCGTTTAACGTTACGTCGACGACGTTTTTTTAAACCCATTCCAAAAGTTGTTTTTAATTTCATTGCTCCAGTTACTCCAGTTGCTGCTATTTTTTCACCTAAACTTGCGTCAGATGCATTTATTCTCTCAGCTGCTTTTGAAGCAAGAACTTTGTCAGCCTTATGTCTATTTTTAAGATCTAAATTTTTTGAATATGCAATGTCATGTTCTTTGCAAGCCTCATCCAATTTGTTAATTCCTCGGTCGCCTCTGGCTAATCTCTTTGTTAGGTTAGTTCCCCCCCCACAGAAATTGTAATTTGGGATGTGTAGTTCGAAAGGTAATTTGTTGATTATTGTATTTAACAAACCCCTTCCTTTCTTTTTAACTGTTGGTTGTCTAATAACCTTATGTTTGTTCCGTACACGCATTATATATATATACTGACGCATCAAGTATTTTCTCTTACTTATATAGTTAAAATAATCATGCGAATAGTAAAACAAAATTTTTCACTTCCTATTAAAAATCATGATGATCAAAAAATTGATTTTAATAAGCATGGACAACTTTTTGGAGGAACTTGTAAAAGAGGATTGATCGTTGGTCCTTCAGGCTGTGGAAAAACTAATGTTCTCATAAGTTTATTAGAGGACAAAAATGGATTACGTTTTGAAAACGTTTATGTTTATTCCAAATCTTTACATCAACCAAAATATGAATATCTGAAAAAACTACTCAAACCAATTAAAGAAATTGATTATTATGAAAACAATGATGAAAATGAAATTATTTCACCCAGTGAAATAAAGGATAATTCAGTTGTAATATTTGATGATATGGTTTGTGGTAATCAAAGCAAAATACGGGATTATTTTTGTTTTTCTAGACATAAAAGTGCTGACTGTTTTTACCTAAGTCAAACCTATTCCTCAATACCAAAACAGCTTATAAGAGATAATGCAAATTTACTGATCATATTTCAACTAGACAACACTAATTTACATCACATCTATGACGATCATATTAATGTTGATATGTCTTTTCAAAAATTTAAGGAACTTTGCTCATTGTGTTGGAAAGAACAACATGGTTTTATTGTAGTAGATAAAGATTGTAATTTGAAGCATGGTAAATACAGAAAAGGTTTTGACACGTTTATTTACCTATAAATACCATAGAATTAAAAAATTGTATATCACTGCTTATGTTAACGTTCTAAGAAAACATGGATAGAAAAAAAGCAAGCGAATTAGTAAAAACAAGGAATGCCATAAAAAAGAAATTACGAGGCTTGAAATCTGATTTGATTGCATCCCATTCTAAAAGAGAAAAGGAATTGTATCCAATCACGAAACCATTGCAAGAATTTTTATCAAACGTTAAAACTACATCAAACATAAAGCAAGAAATAAAAAGTCCGCCTTTATCACCAAATCAATCTCAAAGATTTAACTCTACTATTTTATCTCCGTCTCAAAAATTACATCCTACTTCATTTCCTAAGAGAAGTACCTATCATGAATATTTACCTACCGGTGGTCTTACTTTTTTGGAAGATCAATTCATACATGATAATGATATGAATTCTAGTAATATAAGTGATACTACTATAAACCAGACTGCTAACGAAATAAGAGAGAGTTTTCAAAATTTATCTACCTTACCAGCATACAATGAATATTTAAATTCATTTGACGACCTTCCGAGAACATATATAGATGAATCAATTAGAGACCCTGATGATAAATTTGATCATACTTATGGGGTTTTTCATAATACAGACGAAGAAAAATTTTATATTGGAGACTCAGAGCTTAAAATTATCGGGAAAGACATTGAAGTAAAAAATATTAAATATTTAGGGACAGTTGGGTTATATGAATTGTTATTTAAAAAACATCCAGTGGGTTTCAAAAAAGAAGACTTGGAAAATTACATGGATATATTAAAAAGAACCAATGGCTACAAAAGAAATAAAGATTCAAAAGAACAAATACAATCAAGCAATACTTTCAAATATATGGATATTATTAGACCATATTTATTAAAAAAGGGTATTTTAAAACAAGACACAAGTCGTGCACGAACAACTTCATTTTCAAAACCTTTACCACCAAGAACAACAAGGTCAAAAACAAATACATTACCGTCAAGCAAAAAAGAGGGAGGTTCTATGATTTTATCCAACAAAAAAATAGAATATGTATATTTTGATGATCCCAATGAATTAGTTCAACGACTAAGACTTTTATTGGCATCGCAGGAAGCGGGAAATACGGGACATAACAACGAAATAATATCAATAATTGAAGAACTTAAAGAGGCTAAAATTATCCTATAAAAGGGTGTCAAAACGGATTACTTATTCATTACAAACAAAACCATGACTGTAGATAAGTTTTGGAAACATATATCCAAGCATAAAAAACCCAAAATTGACTTGTCTGATATTGAAAATAAAGTTTTTTTAAATGTACAAAAACACATTGCACAGTTTGCTCCAACAGGCAATGTTTCACAAATTGAGATTGAAAAGGTGAAAAAAAGGATTAATACAAATGATATTAGTATTGAAAATATAAACAAAAAACTTAAATTTAATGATGATACAATCGAAACCATCAAAACTGATATTCAAAATTGTGTTGACTCATCTTCTTTAAACAGTCTAAAACAAGAAGTCTACAATATAAACAAAAATTTTTTTGTAAAAAAAGACGATTTAACAAAGGAATTAAATGAAACCCATCAACTGTTTAGAAAACAACAGGAAAAATTTTTAAATGAAAGGCTAGGTGACTTACAACAACAACTAAATTTAATTAAGGATGATAAGGATCTAATAATTAAAAATATTAATGAAATTGAAAACATAAACAAATACATTACACTTAATCACACACTTATCAATGATGTAAAAAGTAAGATTGATACCTGTTTAGATAACTCCACATTAGAGAGTTTTAAAAAAGAAATCCAAGCAAACACTCCAGATATAAACATTTTGGTAAAAAAAGTTAATTTAGAAAAAGAAATAAAAGAAACTCAACAAAACTTTAAAAACCAACAAGACATTCTTTTAACTGAAAAACTATCAAACTTGGAAAATAAAATTATATCAAACATATCAGAGACTATATTTCCTAAAAATGAAGTAAAGGAAGTAATTGAAAAGATTAATTTAAACCAAGAAATTATAGAAAATTTAAAAAGCAAACTTAAGATTTATGATGAAAGTGTAAATAAAATTGAGGAGATTAAAGAACAAATTCAAAAAAATTTCGAGAATATTTTAAATCTACCTACACAAAGTGATTTAAATAAAGTAGATAATAAATTTCGTGATGAAATAAAAAAAATTAAAGATCTCATGAGCGGTAAAAAAACTGATTCACTAGCAATAGAAAAAATAGTACAAAGCTATTTGGAAAAAAATCCAATTTTTAATGATTATTCGGCTATAAAAAGCACAAGTTCTTTAAACACCACTGAAATTGATTCTTTAAAAAAAAATTTAAACAATTTTGTTAAACAAAATGACTTTAAAAATATTCAAGAAAATGTGTTAAAAATCTCAGATATAAATCAACAAATTAAAGATTATAAAAAGAAAGGTGAAGAACATACTACTCAAATACATGATTTAATAGAAAAAAATAATAAACAAAAGTCAGATTTTGAAAAAAAGTTTGAAACGATTCAAAATGATATAAAAGATATAAATGAAAATATGAAAAATGGTTTAACTGAAAACATACTTGAAAAAATTAAAGATTTTAATAAGTTTATTGATGATAAATTTAAACAAGGACAGACATCTTATGAATTACTACAAGAAAAAATTTTAACAATTGGGAGATATTATGAAAACGAATTTTTAAAACTTAAAGTTACTTTTGATGAATTTCAAGATTCCATTCAAAATGAGTTAAATATTATAAAATTATCTTATGATGAAGGTATCAATTCCCTTGGTGATGTTTTAGAAAAAACCAAAACTGGTCTTGATAATGAATTTAAAGATCTTAAAGAATTTACTAAAAAGGAACTAGAATCAGTCAATGAAACTAATCAAAAATTTAAAGAAGAACTGAATAAAGAGCTAATCAAAAACGTTATAAAACTACAAAAATCAATTAATAATTTGGATGATGGATTAAGTCATCTTGATAAAAATATTAATAATTTGCAAGAAAATCTTCGGGACAATATAGCAGCTAAAGAATTACAATTAACACAACATATAGGCAATGTTGAAAACAATTTTAAGCAAGAGTTAATTAAGCTTAAAAATATGCTAAAAGACAATATAACCGAAAACTTTAATATTTTAAAAAATTATATTGATAATCTAGATAAAGCGTTCATTGAGGTGGATAAAAAATTGGTTTCTTTTCAAGAAGACATTCAAAAAAATGTAGAAAATATTACTAGGGTTGAAACAAATTTTAACCAGGAGCTAGTTACTGTTCAAAGTGGATTAAACAATTCTTTGATATCTGTTGAAAAAAGAGTTAGTGATAATGAAAAAAAAACAAAAAACCACACCAGCAAACTTAAATCATTAGAACAAAAGGTAAATTTATTTAAAAAGCCAGATTCTTTTTATGGTTATTTACCATTAACATTTTTTGGAAAATACTCAGAAAATATACGAAAATTTTTTATAGAATCAAGCAATTCAAGTCAATATATATTTCCATTGAAGACTGGAATAATAGAATCAGCAAATTTTCAACCCAGAGATTTAATAATGGTTGTAAAAAATGAAGGTGGTTTTAAATCATACAACCTTGAAAAGGTTTTAAATGTTGAGTTAAAGAAAAATGATTTAATTTCTTTTGAAAGATTAATTAATAGTGACACCACTAATTTTCATGCAACGCTTTTACTTAAATATCAATTAAGTTCGTAAGACATATCAGTACTACTCAAATATGGATCTAAAAAAGTCTGTTGTTGATGAGTTACATAAACCGGCAAGAAAAAAGTATCCCCGAAGAAAAGTCATTATTAAATCACTAAATGACCTTTGGCAAGCTGATTTAGTTTCAATGATTCCATATGCTCGATATAATAGAGGAAATAAATATATTTTGATTGTAATAAATGCGTTTTCTAAATATGTTTGGGCAAGACCTGTTAAAACTAAAGGAGCTGAACACGTAACAAATGCTATGAAATCAATTTTGGAAGATGCTAAAATTGCTCCAAAAAATTTGCAAACTGATTTAGGAACTGAGTTTCTAAATGCTCGGTTTAAAAAACTTATGAACGATTTCAACGTAAATCATTATAGTACTTTTTCAAATTTAAAAGCTAGTATAGTGGAAAGGGTAAACAGAACTTTAAAAAATACAATGTGGAAAAAATTTAGCATGCGTGGATCTTACAATTGGATTGATATTCTCAACGAAATTGTTAATGACTATAACCAAACAATACATTCTACAATTGGAATAAAACCAATCAATGTTTCTAAAAAAAATGAAAACGAATTATTTAAAAAAGTATATCGTCATACAAAAATAATAGATCCATTAAAATCAAAACTTAAAACAGGAGATTCTGTGCGTATTTCAAAATATAGGGAACATTTTTCAAAAGGATACACACCTAATTGGTCAAATGAAATATTTCTTGTGAAGAAAATACAAATGACCAATCCGATGACTTATTTGCTTGAAGATCAAAATAGGAAAGAAATTCAAGGAGGTTTCTACAAAGAAGAATTGCAAAAAGTAAAATATCCAGATGTTTATCTTGTTGAAAAAGTTTTGAGAAGAAAAGGAAACAAGGTTTTCGTAAAATGGTTAGGATTAAATAAAACTCACAATTCTTGGATTAATAAAAATAATGTATTGTAAATTTATTTCTAACAAATAAAGAATAATATTTTTTAATCATAGTTTTTTATTTAATGTTTGTAAACAACATATACCTTAAAACTACTTAATATTTTTATGACCCCAGGCTAATGTTTTAAAAGTTCCAGGAACAACACATCGCTTGTCATCTTGAGGTGATAGTGCCACTTTATTTTTTAGTTGTGTGTAAATATCATGAAGAATGGAACGGAAGCAATTCATTTTTCTGTATTTTGTTTCAGCATTTTCAACAACGTCTTGATAATCTTCTTTAGTAATGTTGTTTTGAATAACATACTTTTTCACTCCCTTTGCTTTTTTTTCAGTTCTAGTTGCTAACTCAACACAATAGGCCTTAGCACCTGTGCCATAAAAGCTTACTATAGGTTGACCTGCAAATTCGTCTTTCATACGACCCACTATAGATTGGTTTCTGGTAATGTTATGTAAATTGTCTTCGCTGTAATTTGATGTGTCAAACCTCTCCAGGTTTTCTTGAATATCTGAATAAAAATTATGGGTTTTAATTTCTAGTATTAAAGAATCAGTATCTGTGTAGAGCAAAATTGCTTTTTCTCCATATTTGTTTTTTATATATTCATAATAAAAATCATACATTACTGTCTTGGATAATTCCAAGACTGAAAATCCAATATAAACGGGTTTATTGTATGTGACTTTTACTCGGTCCATTTGAATGGCAACCAAGTTTTCAGTAAAAATTGATGAGTTTTTAAAATTTGGTTTAGCAATTAATGTTTGAGCTCCTTGCTTTTTTCCAATATTTTGCCAATGTGTAATTAATTTGATATCTTCTCTTTTGTCAACGTTTTCCAGTGATTTACCATAAATTGCGTTATTGAGTAACTTAAAGAAATCTTTTTCAAACTGATTTTTAGAATTGTTTCGCAATTTAGTGTTTAAATCTATGTAAGATTTTAGGAAAGGTGACTGCTTAAATCTTATTGCTCTATGAATTTGAACCAAGTGTAGTCCGTTTCGAATAGCCTGTTGAAGATTTTTGTAATGCAAAACATAATTCTTTTTGTGATCCAAATTACATATTAACTTGTTATTTTTTGATTCACTCAAAAATGGAAATTCATTATGTTTCTCATGGAGGTGCTCTGGATAATCAATATCTGCTTCAAAAACATAGCCGTATTCCGAATTATCTGCTATTGATTGTAGATCTATTGCTTCAATTTCAGATTTAGTCACCCAAGTAAAATCGCCAATAGGCAAATACTGACTCATACTGTGACCGTAGAGATTTGTAGCATCTAAATACATTATAAATGTTTTTGGATTTTCACTATTATAATTTGGAACCAGTTCATTATTGGCTTCAGCTTTTCGCACACTACAATGACATATACCACCTCGAATATTATTTTTAAAAAAATGCAACATATCTATATCGGTAACTAATTCTAATTTAACTTCTGTACTTTTTAACATTGCATCCCAACTGAAACCAGGAGATGTATAGTAGTGGGCTGGATCTAACTTGTAAGTATTTAGAGATAAATTTCTAAATGACTCATAAAAGTCTGCTAAAATCAAGACGTCAGAAAATAAGTAAATTTTTGTAAAGTCCAATAAAGTTTCACAATTAAACAAGTTCCAAACGTGAAGAGCTCTGTTATAATCCGTAAGGCTTAATGGTTCTTCTTTTAACTTATCGTAAAAGTTCTCAATAGTTGGCAGTTTTTTTTCATACAACTTATCGAAAGAATCCATATATGAATAGGGATAAATACCTTTTTTTCGTATCTCATTGAATTGATCAGGATTTTTAAAATGTTTTTTAATTTCGATACATTGAGAGGTGTCTAAACTTTCACCTAACTTTTCCAATGATGTTGATGCAAAACGAAATGAGTCGAGAAATCTAATTTTCATGTAAATATTTTTAGTTTTTCCAAACTCTTCTTTTTTGTCTACCAAAATTACTTTGGAAAATGAGATGTACTTTTCTTTAGTTTGTCCTAAAACATCAATTTGATCTTTTTCACAACATAATTGCTTTATAAATAAATGACTATCATAATGTGTCAAATTATGGAAGAACACTGGAATAAAATTTGGTATTTTGTAATTTAGATTACAAATACTGTGAGCTGCACCTCTATATTTTCCTGTTAGGTGATCATGATCTCTCACAATTTCATCTTCATTTTTAAAATTTTTGGAACATATGTGACATACTTTTGCTGATTTAAAATCAATGTTTTCATCACATGTTAATGGAGACATGGGTACAACACGTTTAAGATGCTCGTGGTAAATTCTTCTAACATGATTTTCAATTCTTTTGCAAAATTCCTCAGCAGCATCTTTACCAAAGTAGTATTCTATGGTAGATAAGGATTCATCATAAGAACATTTAATGAAAAAACAAAAAGCAAATGGTTCATGTTTAAATGTATTTTTTGTGTATGAAGTAAAATTATTATCTGGATCTACATAAGTCAGTGGTTTAAGGACGCACTCAAAATCAGCATAAATAACAAAAGGAACTTTAAGTTGCTTTTGAAAATTTTCAAACTGAAGTATATTTTCTGGAATATTTTCTCCATATTTGTTAGTTTTAATGTTGCTTGTGGGTAATGATGTTACTGTTTGGTTGCAATCATGTAATTGATGTTTTTGTAATTTTTCTTCAGATGTAAAATAAATTAGACATCCATCACAAAAGTACTTTTTATGATCTTGTCTATTAATCTGAGAGGATACTAACCTGGACATATCCTTTATCCAACAATAATGTTTGTTTTCATCATTACTTATCAATAACAAATTAATATGAGTAGGTAGTTTCTTCTTTGTGTAGTGCAAGGGGCCGACAACTTCATTCATTACTTTATCATTTTTGTAAATGCTTTCCAAACCGTACACATTTATAGATATTTGGTTAAGTTCTTCAAATTTTCTAATGTCTTTTAACTTGACAGGAAATTCAATACCGTCAAAATTTAAAATGTTATGAAAGTCAGGATAAGAACTGGTTCGATCACTATTAGTTTGAGATGGATATAAGGCACTAATAACACTCCACGCAAAACAACACTGATCATTATTTTTTAGGTTGATCACAGCTTTTTTTTTCAAAATATTTTTTGGCAACACAATGTAAGATGATGCATGTAATGGATTGTATTTGTTAATATTAACTTCTAAATATAAGAGTTCTTTTAACGCCCATCCGGATCCGTTTTCAGCAAACGTTGACATCTTCTCTTTGATTATTGATGCAAATTCACCAAAAATGTCTTTAACATTGGTTGTTTCTGTTACAACCTTATTTCGAGTATTAAATGATTTTGTTTCTAATATTTCCTTACTTGGTAAAACAAAACTTCCAAACACCTCTACATTTAACTTAATAATGGTCTGCTTTTTCACTTGTTCCATAACCAGTCTAAAAAATTTTTGTTTAATTTCATCAAAAAATTCATCAATATCAATAATTTTTCTTGATGGATACAGTATAAATGAAACTATCCTCTTTTTAAATGCTGCTGTTTTAATTCTTACGTATTCATCGTTATTTTGTTCCAATATTTTTCTTTTATGAAGGTTTGATCGTAAATGTCCACTAAGTTTATTTTTGATGTACCACTCCTCACATTCTTTACATTTTTTAAAAATTAATTTAGGTAGTATTTCACTATTTTTTGTTTTTAATTTTTCACAACTAACTTTTCTTTTCTTGGAAGCAGGTTCCGAGCAAGATGGTTTGTACAAACACGATTCCCGTTTATGTCTGTAAAGGTTTGATTTATATTTAAAATCTTTATTGCAATCGGAACATGAATTCATGATAGTACATAAATAAACTAAACTGGTAAAAGAAATAATTCCTTTTATATGATAAATAAACTGGTTAAAGGGGGGGTATTTGGGTGGCAAGTCAAAATTTGTTATTATTCATGATTTATTCTATGGTTTGTAATATAGGTTTTTGTTCCTCCAAGACAAACTAAGCATGTTTCCGGATAAATTAATTGATACAATTTTTCTTCACATATAGCACACTTTAAATGATTACAATTCATTTTGTCCGTATAATGTAAATTGACATGCTTATTCTCACCCATAGGAGTATTAATTCCGTGATTGTAATAACAGTTGCAACACAACGCAAAAAAAATGTTTTCTCCTCCTTTGATGGCCACATATGATTGCATAACACACATCGATTTTTCCAGGTATCCCCGCTTTACAGTTTTATCTGATTTAATCATCCGAGTCCTTACGAGACCTGATCTTGCACATGTTCCCTGCTCTTGGTTCATTTCGAAACCTTCTTCTTCCTCGGGATTTATTGAACTATTTACGTCCATGTCCATAACCATCTCCTCCCTGCAGCTAACCAAATCTTCATACTTCTTCGTAAAAAACATGAAAACACCAGAAATCATTTGAATAAAACCAAACATTTTATTTTTTTAACAAAATATAAATCTCTATAACAAAATTTGAAACTATAAAGAATTTTCTACCAACTAAGACTTATATAAGTGACACCACCTCACCAAAAATAATAAGAAAGTATAAGAAAAAAGTGTAGTTTAATAAAGACAAAACCGGTTTTGTTCAAGCCAGTTACACCGGTTACACAGCTAATTTATTGTTACGGGTATTAAAAACCGGTCATGCCAGCTTTCTACCTTTAATTTTTATGTTGCTGTAACAGTTGGTAATTATTACTAGTTTAACCGGTAACATCGGTTGTCAGGTGTAAGCTAAGAAAGTGTTGAAAACCGGTTACGCAGGTGTGATTTAATCCCCCCCAGAATTATATTGACTATAAGAGAACAAGACAATTTGGTTTTTAAGTCAAAAGAACTCTTAAACCATTTAAATATCTAAATCTAAAAATTATGAATTTTGAAGAAACCTTATCTGATATAAGTATCGACTCATTCGAAATTATTGAGATGTTTGATTTTGAAGAAACATCCAGTAATGGAAGTTCGATGGATAGTTTGTCATCGAATGAAGCCATCCTGAGTGATAACATCTTAATGGATATCAAATTAAAAATCAGAGAAACAGTAAATATTGACAATTGGTTAAAAATTGAAGCGAAAATAGGAACATGTTGTGTTACTGAAAACTACTATGAACTGGATACCAGAAAATATTGTGTTTCCTGCTTCTACGATACAGTGCCAACAATCACAGCAAAATTTTGTGAAGTAATTTCAACCCATTTTAGCGGGAATATCGTTAATTTAATATTTCCACATTGTTTTATTTGTAGTAACAATTTGTTTTCAGTAAATTTAACAATTTATTGTAGTATTTGTAGAAATTCTCAAATTTAACGAAAATAAATAATAGCAAAAAATGTTTGCCTGTATTTTTTTTATTTTATAGCGTTAAACTTACAATATTTAATCAAAAAAAAGGTAAATAATAAAATACATAAAAAACCTATAATAATGTAAAAATAAACGTAACTGCAATTCAACTCTGGTTTTTCTCTAGGTATAATTAACCAATCCGAATATTCAGTATAATTTTTTCCTTCGTATTTTATTTTGTAAAAATAATCACCATCCTTTAAAAGTTTTCTGTCAATGTAATAGGTTAAGTAACGTACCCCGTAGTTTTTCTCATATAGTTTGTTTAAAGATTTGTAGCACCCATTAAAATCGTTCTTGTTTGAACTCAAACATATTTGAGCTGTTGGAAAGTTATAATCATACTCAATAAATAATGTATTGCCTATAAAGGCGCTTAGAATAACTAATGACGAAGCCTCCATTCCTATATAACAACTAAATTAAAATTAAACAAAGTGTTACTTTATAATAAATACTAGCAGTCTAAAAACCATTTTGATTTGCAGCCGTCATTGAGTGAAATGGTAAATAAAAAGTGGTCTTTATTCCCACCAAGTTGCATCCAAATAAGATTCGTTGTTTTTGTGTAATTGAGGTAAAAACTTTCGCTTTTATATTAGTAGGATTCGTAGTTTTTTACACTGTGTAGCATAACACGCTTCCTTGCTTCCGTACTACAACATTTTATGATATTTCTCCGTTTTGTCACCCATACTAATTTGAAACAACTTTACCAAGCATGCGCTTATACCAAATGGGCTCCGAGAACATTTTTCGGCGGTACTGCGTAGGTTAAAGAACTTTGCTGAAAGAATACAGCATCAAAGAGAATTCGTTGAAATTATAGTGCCGGGACTGTGATTAAAATAGCACTTGCAACACAACGCAAAAAATGTTTTTTTCTCCTTTAATAGCCAATAAGTTTTGTGTGATTTTGTGGTACCTACCGTACCGGACTTCTGATATCCAGTAGGTAATTACACTAGTTGTTAATTTTATTTAAGTTATTGGTATTTACCTTACCGCTATTTACCTAGATAATAGCAAGACATAAAGAAGTTTTACAAAGATTGTATAAACTAAAGTGTAATAAGGTGGATTCTTGACTTTTTACAATACAAAAAACACCTGTTTAATTTTGTTAAATAAAAATTTTAAAGGCTTCCTCTTCCCCTAGATCCAGCTCCATGCACACAGCTGGTTTATTAGCCATCTATACATAGCATTGAGGCTATTAGGATCGTCAAAAAAGTTTTTTATTTTTAATCAAAATAAGTTATTTGGGTCAAAAAAGACTTAAATACAAAATTTTGTCATAATGTCTGTCTGTCCGTTTGTCTGTCTGTCCGTCTGTCTGTAACACGATTACTCAAAAAGTGCTAAACCGATTCATATCAAATTTCGCACAGAAATTCTCTGGCAGCAGGCAATGAGCTGATTAGTTTTTTTGGTTGGGTGGGGGGTTGTCAAGAGGTGGAGGGTTGATTAAACTTTTTAAAAAAATCGTATTTCACAAACCTTAGCAGCTAGCGATATGCGGTTTTCACAATAAGATAGATAATTGCATTTTCAATAGAAAATAAAAAATTTTTTATAAGATTTTGAAAAAAACTTGATTTTTTAAGGGTTCAGTTACTCAAGTTTTAATGCACAATGGATAATTTTGACTTCTGTCTCTACTTTTTGAAGAGAAATTGACAGAAATAGAAATAAAAAATTAAGTATTGTACATTAACACTTGAGTAACTGATTCCTAAGATTTTATGGATGGTTATACCTGCCTGCTGACGTCATTCCTTTTTTGATAACGTTAAATGAAAGTTATGTTGCGTTATATTAAGATATATAATAAGACTAGGTATAAATATATAATAAGACCAGGTAGAAACTTGTTGCAATATTTTTATTTAGGATTAATTCACGAATTTTTCACATAAAATCAAATCTTTTTCTAAAATGGCCAATGCTTCTTTACTTTTTTCTAATTTTTTTTTATATTTTTTAATTTTTTTTAAAATTTCTTTTTTTTTATTAATTTTTTCCTGCCTAAATTTACACGATATTTGTAAAAAGGTATTAACCTCCTTTTGGTATTGTTTTGTTTTTCTGTTTTCTTCTTCAACGTCTATAATTGTTAGGTTGTTTTCACTTTCTTCTTCATCTTCCTGTTCTTCTTCTTCTTGCTGTTCATCTTCTTCCTGCATTTCTTCCTGTTCATCTTGGTCTTCTTCCTGTTCTTCCTGTTCTTCCTGTTCTTCTTCTTCTTGCTGTTCATCTTCTTCTTCCTGTTCTTCTTCTTCCTGCATTTTTTCCTGTTCTTCTTCTTCCTGCATTTCTTCCTGTTCATCTTTTTGTTCATTTCCCTGGTCTTCTTCCGGTTCTTCTTGTTCCTGTTTTACAGGCGTTGAGGTCCAGAGAGGGTTGAATGGGGACTTTATTCTGACGTTTTGAAGTATTTTTACTTTTTTGGTATTTGTCCCCCACCCTATCGGTTTCACTTTTGAAAAACTCCCATCAAGGACCTCAACGTCTGAATCTTCCTCTGGCTGTAGAACTTTCTTCATCAGCTTCATATTTTTTTTTGCCAATGGCAGACTTAAATTTAATTTTGGTACTTTCATTTTGCACTTCTTAGTAAACTAAAGTTATTTCTTAAACTGAAGCTATTTAAAGCAACTTTCTTGATCCCCTCTTCTTATATTTTATCTGTGCTTCCATGTAACTTGGTAGATGTTTTTCTTAATTCGCAAATAACGGTTTATATGCAATTTAAAAACTTGACAAAGGTACTAAATAACAGTTAAAATAAATGATGACCATAAAAATCGAGAAAGGTATTACATTTATTCATCAGATAATAAATGACCGGTATAAAATTCGTAAATGGACTCTTGAGTAACGGTATATGCAATTTTAAAACTTGACCCGCTTTTCGAGATCGTATAGGTACCATAAAAACTCGACCAGGACCTTACATTTATCAGATAATTAAGGTACCGTAATTTCATGAGAAATTTTGCAGCTGTGTCCACCAAAATAATTGCAGAATGCACCGCACCTGTAAATTCCGTTACAGATATTTTTTGCAAACCCATCTCAAGACACTAAAAATAAAATGAAACGAAATATATTTTTATAAATGTGATTTTATTTCCATAAATTATACAATATCAAAGCATTTATAACACTTATTATTGAAAACCACTTTTGAATTTTCTTTTCATAATTTTGTTTGTGTTTCAATTCCCTATTCTGCCACATCATTTTACCATATTCACAATTTGGTGATAGTTTTACATGTTCAAAAAAAGGACAGTCTGTTTTTACAAAATTGTATATCTGCACGTCACAATAGTGGCACTCTACTATGTCCTCTTCATTTTTATAGAAAAATCCAGACAAACTCAAATCTTCGGGTTTTAATACGCCTGGCCTATTTCTAAATGTGCTTAATCTATTTTCATTTGATTTCATTTGTTGTGTGTTGGGTACATCATAACTTTCAAGACACATTGCTAAATAAAAGCAAAGTACTGATAAAGATTTAATTTTTTATCACTTATAAAGTTTTAGACTATCCCCTCCCAAAGAAATTTGACCCCACCCCAAATGTAGCCGACTCTCTGGATTACCTAATAATTTTTTGAAACCTCTGAATTTATGTAATAACTATAGTTGTGACCTAGTTTACTGCAATACATCTGTAAGACAAAAAGGTGTGGTTCAATTTATCACCTACTTTCTAACAGGTTTTTCAAGGTATTGCCCAAGACATTTGGATCCCCCCACCCCATGTGTGAATCTTTGGCTCTCAAAATCCCTATGTTAATTCTTATGGGCGAATCTTTGAATCTTGAGCCAGAACCGGCGAAAACACCCTACTAAGCAGAATAAAGGAAATATTTGGGGTCCCTCACTGAAGGCCCAGGGCCTACAAACATTTTTTTCATGAGGATGTACCACTTGTGGCACCTTTTTGGAAAGCTGGTTAAAAAAGTAATTCGATTAAATAGTTTTTTTGGCATCTGTCAACTCATGTGTTAAAAATTGTTAAAAACCTATTTTTTGTCAATTGCTTTAGATCCAAAATAAACTACATATTTCTTTATTTACTAAGTGGAATAAAGAAACTACCACACAAGGATATTATGGGCGCCCCATTTGAGGACTTTTTTACATTTACTAGATATCAGATAAAAGGGAAATAAATTCAAAGCACACCCCGATTTTCTTTTTCACTCAACCGTCCTTAACGAAAAAAAATAGGATTTTCTAAAATTTTCAACACATGGTTTGACAGATCTCAAAAAAATTTATTTAATCGAATTTCTTTTTTAAGACGCTTTCCAAAAAGGTGCCACATGTGGTAGCTCCTCATGAAAAAAATGTTGGTAGGCCCTGGGCCTCCAGTTGGGGGCCCAAAAATTTTTCTTTATAATAGACGGAAAGTTTGTCAAAAATTATTATAGTTTCGCATTTAGCTTTTTTTAAAAGCTCTTCCCTAGAACCGCTAGAAGCACCGTTCCATTTAAAGAATCCACCCTGTATATATATTTTTTTTAACGTATAAATAATGATCGTGATTTAACTATTGAAATTTAATTCTAATTTTAACAGGTAGTTTGTTTATGAGCAAACCTTTTCCACAAAATTTTAAAAAGCAGTAAAATGATTAAAAAAAGTATTGATAAATTACGTAAAACTCGCCAGTCATGCCAAGACCTTGGTCGCTTAAGAAAAGTGTAGTCAGGTGTAACCAATGAATTTAACAACAAAGCATGTTCTGCTGATGTTACTAATTTTACGAAAATGCGTTTGTTCAAAACTAATAAAATACTCGTCAAAAACAACAATGTTTGGTGACCCTAGGAAAAATAGCTAATATATAGGGTGTTCATTTTAAAACTTCCTACCTATTCACGTTTGTAGAGTCTAATTTTAGGAAAACCTTCGGACACTTCGATTTTTTATTCAAATTCCATCTTGCTACGGGAAAAGTCCGGCCCAGTGAAGGACACTCCGGGGGATGGTTGGGCCGCACTTTGCTAGTAAAAGTCTTTTGGTTTATACCAGGTGACACCCCGGCACATTTTTTAAGCAAAGGCCGTATAATAACCCGCAGTCACTTTCCCGAAGTTTGTGGAAAGCCTATTGTTGTTTTTGACCGGGCAATAGATAAAAGGCCTGTAACCATTTTCTGACAGATATTTATATAACAACTTAAAGACCAAGGGCATATGCTGACCCGACGTTAGTTTCCCAGCTGTTATTACTTGTTATTTGACAATCAAAACTATATAACACAACTCAAAATTATAGGTAACAACTGTTGAGCTCTTAAAAGAGGTAAAATCGAAGTTTTTTGTTGCCGTACTTTTATTTTTAGAAAGGGGGATTTTCTTCATATTTTTTAAAATCTGTTTTTAAAACGACTAGGTACCATTTTGCTTCTTTACCCTTTCCACTTTTTTAGTTTTCATGTTCCATTGAAGAAGTTCTACACTTAATTTTACCCGTCTTAGTACCGTGTACAATTAACTGTTTGACATGAATGAACGATCTCACGGATTGGGTTATGGTCTGTGTCAAGCATGCTGGCAGGAAATGCCGGGGTCCCGGACCGGTATATTGATGGTCTATGTCAGGCATGCCGGCAGAAAATGTCAGGCGGCCCGGACCGGCATCTTTATTGGCCCGAGGGGACATTTCCGTACTTTGTTGGACCGAGGTCCCATATACATATTGTCAAAAGGACATTTCTAGCCTAATGCTGGGCTTGCATTAGGCTGTCACTTTTTTTTTAACGATGTCCTATTATAGTTTCAGTGACGGTCTCACGGATTGTTATATTGATGGTCTATATCAGGCATGCCGGCAGAAAATGCCGGGGTCCCGGACCGGCATTTTTATTGGCCCGAGGGGACATTTCCGTACTTTGTTGGACCGAGGTACCATATACATATTGTCAAAAGGCCATTTCTAGCCTAATACTGGGCTTACATTAGGCTGTCACTTTTTTTTATAACGATGTCCTATTATAGTTTCATTGGCGGTCTCACGGATTGCTATATATTGATGGTCAATGTCAGGCATGCTGGGAGAAAATGCCGGGGTCCCGGACCGGCATTTTTATTGGCCCGAGAGGACATTTCCGTACTTTGTTGGACCGAGGTCCCATGTACATATTGTCAAAAGGCCATTTCTAGCCTAATGCTGGGCTTACATTAGGCTGTCACTTTTTTTTATAACGATGTCCTATTATAGTTTCATTGACGGTCTCACGGATTGGTATATTGATGGTCTATGTCAGGCATGCCGGCAGAAAATGCCGGGGTCCCGGACCGGCATCTTTATTGGACCGAGGTCCCATATACATATTGTCAAAAGGACATTTCTAGCCTAATGCTGGGCTTGCATTAGGCTGTCACTTTTTTTTATAACGATGTCCTATTATAGTTTCATTGACGGTCCAACGGATTGGTATATTGATGGTCTATGTCAGGCATGCCGGCAGAAAATGCCGGGGTCCCGGACCGGCATCTTTATTGGCCCGAGGGGATATTTCCGGACTGTTTTGGACCAAGGTCCCATATACATATTGTCAAAAGGCCATTTCTAGCCTAATGCTGGGCTTACATTAGGCTGTCACTTTTTTTTATAACGATGTCCTATTATAGTTTCATTGACGGTCTCACGGATTGGTATATTGATGGTCTATATCAGGCATGCCGGCAGAAAATGGCGGGGTCCCGGACCGGCATCTTTATTGGCCCGAGGGGACATTTCCGGACTGTTTTGGACCGAGGTCCCATATACATATTGTCAAAAGGACATTTCTAGCCTAATGCTGGGCTTGAATTAGGCTGTCACTTTTTTTTATAACGATGTCCTATTATAGTTTCATTGACGGTCTCACGGATTGGTATATTGATGGTCTATGTCAGGCATGCCGGCAGAAAATGCCGGAGTCCCGGACCGGCATCTTTATTGGCCCGAGGGGACATTTCCGGACTGTTTTGGGCCGAGATCCCATATACATATTGTCAAAAGGCCATTTCCAGCCTAATGCTGGGCTTGCATTAGGCTGTCACTTTTTTTATAACGATGGCCTATTATAGTTGCATTGACGGCCTCACGGATTGGGATATTGATGGCCTATGTCAAGCATGCCGGTAGAAAATGCCGAGGTCCCGAACCGACATCTTTAGCATAGCCAAGCAAAAATGATGCTTTTTTTTTATTTGACTGAATTAGGCTTATCTACCAAACTCACTCATTTGAAAAATTTAAAACTTTCTTATTTCTTAACCAATTTTAACATGCGATAAACCAGTAAACTAAGAAAGAACATGGCTTTCGAAGTATATTGTTCCTTGTATACAATCAGCTTGAGGCTACTGCGAACATAGGGGGAATCAAGTCCAATTTACTCTCCGTGTCGTACGACCGAGGTGGAGCCGAAGCACGCTGCAGTGTTATCTTTTTGAAATTTATTTTGTTTTTATTATTTTTTTTATTTCTGCCTTACTCGAGAAACAGACTGGTAAGTTCTTAAGTAAAAAAATACATTTTTAAAACTAAAAACGGATGTCTACGAAGTTGCCGAAAAAGTGCAGATGGTCAAATGGTACTATTAAAGCAGACCATTGAGACTTATTCAAGAACTTTTTTTGGGGAATTTTGTAAATCGCCCAGAACTTAGTTTATCAACGATTCATAGATTTGTGCAGAATTTTGAAAAGTTTGGTTTTGTAGCGCCAAGAAACCACAAAAAAAAACACTGTTTTGAATGACGAGCAAGAAGTACGAGATGTGATGATTTGCGCTGCAGTGTAGGAAAATCGAAAGTTCACTAGCCACCAAATTGCCGAAGTAGTTTATACGTCTTCAGCCAATGTCTTACGTGTTCTCAAAAATAATGGTTATCATTCTTACAAAGCGTCGAAAACGCATCAAATTTTTCCGGAGGACAACTGTCGTCGTATGTAATTTTGCGAAACAATGATGGAAAGAGGTAATCGTGATGAAAACTTTCTGAGATCTATTCTTTTCACAGATGAAAGCACTTTTCCATTATTGAATCGTAATAACTCAACACACGTTCGATATTTGTCCGTATCCCCAAGAACTAAATTTTTGGGGGGGGGTATTGTAAGGGAACACGTAATTGGACCATTTTTTATTGACGCCAATTTGAATGGTCCTAGATACTTGGATCTACTGCAGCAGCATATTATTCCAAATGCTAGGCAGTTGTTAGGTGTGAGATTTGGTGCAAAATGGTTTCAAGAAGATGGTTGTTCTGCTCACAATGTTGGCCTTGTTAGGGAATATCTTGATAATGTATTCCCTAATCGGGTTATAAGTACACGGGGAACTATTTTATGGCCAGCTCGATCACCCGATCTTGCTCCTTATGACTTTTATCTGCGGAGTTATATCAAAAATAAAATTGACGGGCATGAAAGGGCTAATTTTGGAAGAACTTCGGATTAAAATTGAAGAAACTTTTCAAACTATCATCCCTGACATGCTTGGAAACGTTAGAAGGGGTTTTTAAAATAGGCTCGGATATTGTCTAGCCGAGCAACGAGGATTTTTCGAACATTTGCTCTAATTTTTTTTGACTAGGAGAATCTTTTTGGTTTTGGTTTTATTGTAACACGTTGTTAGTGATAAATCGGAGCAGTTGAAAATAAAACGCTCTAATTTATCAGTGAGAAAAAACAAGAAAGTTACGTTATCAAAATTTGCGTATTTATTGACCAAATTCCGGTTTCATGGACTACACTTCACATCGCACCGTGGTTAGAAGCGTACTAAACGCAAGCCGCGAATGGTGATCGCAGGCCTCATTTTTGCTCCACTGATAGGTGTGCGGTGTCCCTGCGGGTACGTACACTGGCAAATTGGACATCTGCCGGCCTATGTTCGCAGTAGCCTGAAGCGCTCTCTATACAGACCGCTTCAAGCTACTGCGAACATAGGGGGAATCAAGTCCAATTTACTCTCCGTGCCGTACGACCGAGGTGGATTCGAAGCACGCTGCAGTGTTATCTTTTGGAAATTCATTTTGTTTTTATTATTTTGTTTTATTTCTGCCTTGCTCGAGAAACAGATGGGTAAGTTCTTAATTGAAATAATACATTTTTAAAACCAAAAATGGATGTCTACGAAGTTGCCGAAAAAGTGCAGATGGTCAAATGGTCAAATCGTCATAACCCAACACACGTTCGATATTGGTCGAGGGAAAATTTGCATTTGTATTTTGACGTAAGAACACAGTATCCCCAAAAACTAAATGTTTGGGGGGGGGTATTATAGGGGAACACGTAATTGGGACATTTTTTATTAACGGCAATTGCAATTTGAATGGTCCTAGATACTTGGATCTACTTCAGCAGCACATTATTCCAACTGCTAGGCAGTTGTTAGGTGTAAGATTTGGTGAAACATGGTTTCAACAAGATGGTTGTTCCGCTCACAATGTTGGCCTTGTTAGGGAATATCTTGATAATGTATTTCCTAATCGGGTTATAAGTACACGGGGAACTATTTTGTGGCCAGCTCGATCTCCCGATCTTGCTCCTAATGACTTCTATCTGTTTTTGAAGAAGCTTTTCAAATTATCACCCCTAACATGCTTGGAAACGTTAGAAGGGGTTTTTATAGTAGGCTCGGATATTGTCTAGCCGAGCAAGGAGGACTTTTCGAACATTTGCTTTAATTTTTTTTTGACTGGAAGAATCTTTTTGGTTTTTAGAATGTATTATTTTATTTTGAGAACTTGCTTTTAATTTGTTTCTCCTTATTATTTTCATTGTAACACGTCGTCACTGATAAATTTGAGCAGTTGACAATAAAACGCTCTTATTTATCAGTGACAAAAAATAAGAAAATTACGTTATAAAAATTTGCGTATTTATTGACCAAATTCCGGTTTCATTGACTACGCTCCACACAGCACCGTGGTTAGACGCATACTAAATACCAAAGGAAAGTCATGCAAGTGGTGATCGTAAGCCTGAGTATTGGTTGCTTCACTGATAGGCGTGCGGTGTCTCTGCATGTACGTACACTGGCAAATTAGACTTCTTCCGCCCTATGTTCGCAGTAGCTTGAAGCGGTCTGTATGCATGTATATTGTTACTTTTGCACCAGTGATGTTTCTACCACGTAGTAAAGGGTACTTCTCAAAAAATATTAACAATTTTTAAATGCAAATATTTCTGAAACGAAAGAGTTTACAAAAATATATTTTACCAATTCTTGTTCAGAACAACAAATTCAAGCTACAGTTACAGTATTTCTAGGGAATTTTGAATCACCCTGTATATTTACAGTCATTAAACATTTTATTCTGGTGTGATGGCCACTATATACAGCTTTAACGGCCCAATTACATCGTTAAACCGGCAACGCTGTTGGGTCCGTTTATTAGGCAATTCTTTTTCCGCATGTTTCTCGGAAACGGGACTTCCAAATGGCCTGAAATTTTGCCTAAATTGTTTATTGGACTATGTTTTTCTATCAAATCTTGGTACTTTTTTAAAATTTTGTTTATTTTTTGAAAAAAACTGTTTTAGCTTTTGTGGTGTTTCAAAATTGGCGCGCCCATATTACGTCAAAAACAGTCAGAAATACCCTTTATAGAGACCTGTAAAACTAAATTGGAAATATTTGTAATTTTCCAAATAATGGACACCTAATTTCAAAAACTCTCTAGATTGTATTAATAAGCTTTGTAATCCTCTTCCTCTAATAAAAAACAAATTGAGTATTATTTTCCTCTAAAGCTAAAACATCAAGCATCAAAAAGTACTTAAATGGTTATATTATAGATACCGCCACCATCAAAATTAACCACCCACGTCTTTTTTTTGTGAGCTTACCCTAGGCATAGTTTCTAGTGTTCTCCATTCCTAAATGTATTCGGCTAAGAGAGATCTAGCATATATACCTAGGTAACACCCCTTACCAGGAAAAAAATTTATGCCATGCAAACATCGAAATTGGTCGACTCACTGTATTTGAAACTAACCAATGTCAGTGTGTCTGCCTGACATTCTTCATAACCTTAGTTTTGTCGTTTTGTTTTGGAGTTCGTCGGCCTGCTTTTTGTGTTTTATTTAATAATTTTTCCTTTGGTGAAAAGCTACTTTTTAGAACCCTTAAGTGGTCTGTGTGTATGGCCATTTGACTAGTTGTCACTGCTCTCAATTCGATCACCTAGGTGAGAAATAAACAATCCCCCATAGGGTCACTGGATCCTGAGACCTGCGGTCCCAGCCGCAGGTTTTAGGATCCAGTGACCCTAATCCCCAATGATTCGCGGCGCAATCTGTGAACAGGAGAATACAGTAAAGAAACCAGAGATAGATAATGAGTGGTAGATGACGTATTGAAATCGATTGACAAATTTATATTATCTCTGGATTATTCTTGCGCCGTTAATAACTGAATTTATGTCCAAAGCTTCATGAAACTTAGTAAGTGACATTGGCGTCTGCTATTATCCAATGCAAAACTTTCCTATCATTATAAATCGATATTTGTAATTGGTTGTACCAAATAAGATTTTAATGTTAAATAACCCATTCAATCATAACTAAAGCTTAATCGAAGAATTATTTTCGGGTGTCGACAGTTGTTACGTGCGTCTACCCATCTCTCACAATTTCAGTTCTTTAAAAACTTAAAAATTAGATTGCTGAACCTATATGAAAAACAACTGCAGTTAAATGAGGCGATACTTTAAATAAAAAAGTGTCTGGAATTAATTAACTTCTTTATATTTAAGGTTAACGCTCAGCTGGCTTATAAGTCCGTTTGTAATTCACAACATTGGTGGTTTCAGCTCACCTACTACGTAATAGAATTTACATAACAAGCATGTTATGATGGTCATTAAACGCGAAGATAAAGTTTGAGATGCGAGCCGCAGGCAGGGCTTTGAAAGTTGTACTTTTCCGCTCAATTTATTTACTTTTCCGCACGATTTTTACTCTTCCGCACAATTTTTAATGTAACGCACGATTTTTACTTCAATTGACAATATTTTAATTCATAATATACTTTAAATCAAATTGCTATCCATGGGTACTATATTTCATTCAGAAAATTCATACCCTTAATCATTAACTTAAAAAGTAACATGCAGGCACTTTACTAAAATAATCGTGCGGAAAAGTAAAATCGTGCGGAATCTGCACTAGTGCTGAAAAGTTGCTTTTCCGCACGATTTTTGTGTTGTTAAAAATGAAGATATTTAGGACTAATTAAAGGATTTAGGTAACTATTCTATCTTGTGTGTCATATTTTTTTTTTAAATAAGGTGGACAAAGACACTTGTAGGGAAAATATTGTAAATAACTTTTGCGGAAAATGCCTTTTCCACCCTTGACGGCAACTGCCGTCGCATGCGGAAAAATACCACTTTCCGCACTTGTTAGGTAAATAACTATTACCTACGCCCAATGAAAATTTCATTAAACATATCAAACGCTAAAACTCTTAAGTCAACAACATTCATAATCTGAAGTTTCAATGACATTCTATCTAAAACGTCAAAACATATTGGGCGATATTTACTAAGATGGGTTAGGGTTTAGGACTATGTGATGTATGTGGTTTTTAATCTAATTTTGCGGGTTTTTCTTTAAATTTAAATAAAAATTGTTAAAATTTTGGACTTACTATAATCATATAAATGATTTCGCAAGGAGAAAACACAGGTTTTCCAAAAATTTCGTTAAAAAATTGAAAAAAAAGCAAATTGACGGTGGGTTTATCACCGTATACCAGGCTTTTTAACTAAAAATACTCTGTTAAATGGCTTACTTACTTATATTTTTTATCGCTTTTTATCCCTAAATTTGCAGAGGTCCATATGAAAAAATATATTCTTACACAACACATCTTCAATATGATGAAAATATTAAATTAAAATTTTTAATTCATGTATTTTTATCGATTGAAAACTGTCAAAACACTGACGTTTTGCTCGTTTTGAACGAGAACCGTACCTTCTGAACTAAAAGAAAGCCTTCTACATCTATAAACACGTGAACCACCAATTTTAACAAATTTTATTTTGTCCATCTTTATAGAATTTTCTATACATTTCTTCGCCCCCCCCCCCTCCCTCTTTAAATAAGGTAACAAATATTTTTAATGTTGAAGTATTTAGTTATTTCATTACTTTATTTATCATTGTCAATTACAAATGGTAACGAAAAGCATTTACGAATTCTCCCCTCCCCCTTGTAACAGTTACCTACCACCCCGCGCCATTACTTAATTTATAGATGCCCCCAAAAAGATGCAATTTGGAGTTTAGGCATAAGGCAAGGTCTGGGAGAAATGCAGAGAGGAACGAGAGTAGGCATGTTTCCATGCTTCTGCAAAAAATCTCCGCATTTTCATAAAAATTTAGAAAAATTGCTAAAATCACACGTTCTTCTCGTCCCTAACGCGCAAGAATTTATCGCTGAAGAATTTTACCGGCGCGTAATATGACATAACCGCACAAATCACAAAACCGCGCAAAATGCGCTATTCTTTAATTTAGGCTGGATCAATTATTAGGCGAAGATTGATACGTTTGCGCGATTTGGGAATATACCGGAATCAGTTTTACACTATAATGCTTGCTTGCTTGAAAAATAACAGCGCATAGCGGTTATAGCGCAAGATTTATACCGTGAAAAATTGCTTTTTAAGATTCCGCGCGCTATCAGTTACCACAAAAATTTAAACTTCTTAGTTTTTTAGGCGTATAGTTAATCGCCTTTGACAAGGTGTGCGAACGCCTAAGCAAACCAGATGTGTGTATGTGAGAAATCTTTGTTTTCATTTAATTATTGAAAACTACACTGAAAAAAATATCGTACATAGTATTAATAACAGGCGTTTATTAATTTTTTTTTATAGAAAATTGTACGTCAATAACACGTGTTACAAAAATCAGAGAAAAGTTATAAAAATTGTCATATAAAGTAATGAAATTAATAAACCGAAGTTACGAAATCAATGAAAAATGTTGCTTGACATTTTACAGAGAGTTGTTATTAATAGTATGTACAGGTTATGGAGATAAAAAAAGAGCATATGAAATAAATAAAACATATTGACGATTTTAATCAATGCCTTAAATAAATTTAATAAATGACGATTATCGTTTAAAAGTTGTTATGCAATGTATGTACCAGTTTATGAAAATTATGAACGGGGCATACAAAATACATAAACATGGTTATCAAATTTATGTACGTAACAGTCTTTTACTAAATTCATTCTTAGGTATAACTAAAAGCTATGAAAACATGTCTCTTAATCCTTGATTTCATAACACCCTTCACAAAAATCATTTTTAACGACTCTGGATATTGTAACAATTTTTTTTTGAAACTGTGTCTTGCAGCAGTAAAATCAATAACTCGTTTTGGCTATAAAAGTTATGTAAACTTGATTATGATATTGATAAAACTTTACATCGGAGCAAAAATCATATACAAAATACATTGGCTCAATGTATTTTGTTTCAGGAAACTGTGCCTTTTTCAGTTCAGTGTAATTTCAATTTTATATGTATAAGGCTTTTTTCTTGATTTAAGAGAGCAGTGATCTCCCTGAATCAACTTAAAGTGAGATACAATACGTCCCTATACATTGTCGTAAAAAACGTGCTGGAATAACCAATTGATGCAAAGAAAAAAGTCTTAAATTTGGTTTTTTAGTAGTTAAAATACTTAAAAAATTTTATTTTGAACAAAAAAATCAACCTATTCGTGATTGTTTTAAAATTTTAAGCAGATAACCCACCTCTTGGCGGTGGTCTATAATATACGATGATTTTACTCAAATTACAACATCCCGTGTCACTTTGACATTTCTCAGATTTCTTGTTTACCCATTTTTTATTAATATTTATTAATATTAATATATTTTTTATATTATTTGGACTGTTTTAAGAAAAAATGGCCCTATGCGTCTCATTCCAGTACATTTTGACGTCTGTCCAGGTAAAATTATCTTAAAAATTATGGTCTGGTTCGGCTTAAAATAAATTTTTCGATATCCTTGTATATGTCAGTCATCAAACCAAACTTTTGATAAACTATAGTCCTTAGTAAATACCGCCCATAAGGTTACTAAGGGACCTTTCATATATCTTTTTAAAAACAAGATTTTTTTCTTCTTAAAAATGCGTAATATATCAACTTAACGCGCGGGACTTATTTTTGGTAAGGTACTAAAGTTATATTGGATTTATTTACGTTTAAAAAATATTAATTGTCTTAAAAATATAGAAACATAATTTACATTTTTGCGTCAATTAGTACTCTTATAAAATACAGTTTCAACGCTTGTGGTTTACGTGTAAACTTTATTATTATCCTAAGACCGTAAATAAGATATTAAAATCGTGTTGAGATGATCGTAAAATTAGTATTATTCGATGGTCATAGGTAAAATATATTCTGAATAGTATCTATAAAATCTACCATCAATTTCTTTAAAGATGGTAAATATCAAATGATATTATTAACGAAAAACGTAATAATTGAGAAATGTCGTACTTGTGAGGTCATAATCGCGATTGAGACGTCAGAAATGAGAAGTGGGACCTGTGAAATACGTAAGCGATAATAGACTTTTATTCTCTCTTTTACTATTACCTTTTTTGTGTTAATTTTCTCCTTTTTTCTTGGATCTTAAAATTTAATTAAGTTAAAACAAATTAGTGTTATAATGTTAATAAGTTTAACTAAAAACAATAAACGAAATTGAATTGAATTGAAACTGAGAAATTTCCCGTTGTGACGTCAAATGTTTTGAAAGGGAAAGTGAGCCTGCGCATAGCGGCCACCGTAGATAGCCAACTTAGAAGACTGATTGATGGAAATTAGTCAGATTGCACTGCTCAAGTTTGCGTGCGTTCGACCGACCAATCTAAAATATTAGGGGTAACGATGCGATTGACAGTTTCATAGGTAAAAAAGCATAACGGTTTGGGAAACTTTACTTTTTCTATGCTATTGTGCTACACAAGGGGTTGAAAACGGCTTTTCAAAATGGTGTATCTTAGTTTTGTTTTCATGGCAATAATTTTCTTATTTTTTTTTGTAATTTTTAGTGATTTACTGTGAGTGAGTTTAGAACTGAAAACGAAAACAATATATTACAATTCGTTTATTCTGACACAAAGGCAAGAATTTAAGCTAGAAATTAAGCTTTAGGATACCTCATCTGTTCTTTGCAGAAAATACTTTCTTTTAAAAAACAACAAAGTGAATCTCGTGTCCGCGAATAAAAATTAAAGTAAGACTCGTGGCATATCGGACAAAGCGTTTTTGTTTCTCACTTCATTCCGACCAGGACTCCAATATCTAATGGAGAATCCAGACACCTACAGACCTGTTTCATCCTTATTAGGAATCATCAGGGAGTCATAGGATTGTACCTGGCAGTTGAAGCTACATAGTGACCATGCACACCTCTCGAATTTAAAACAAAAAGTTTGTAATCCGCGGGGACAGGTGGCGCACACAGCTTCCACGTCCCCGCAGATTAGAAACTTTTTGTTTTAAATTCGAGAGGTGTGCGTGGTTGCCTGTGTAGCTTCAACTGCCGGGTACAATCCTATGACTCCCTGATGATTCATAATAAGGATGAAAGAAGTATGTAGGTGTCTGGATTCTCCATTAGATATTGGAGGCCTGGTCGTAATGAAGTGAGAAACAAAAACGCTTTGTCCGATATGCCACGAGTCTTACTTTAATACTTTCTTTTTGTGGAATTTTTATACAATCCGTAAAGCAGAACAACTCTAGAAGTTGAAATGGAGCAATTTATAAGATATTTTAAAGAAAATACTCAAAAAAAGGTCAAGAAAAAAAGTAAACAAAAAAGTAGGGTTATACGTCAAGTCGGACTAGAGATCAAATTTACCCAAGGTATATAAATTTATCTAACCATTATGCCTCTCAGATTGCTCCATCCGCTCGTTCAAAATTTGCCTTTAATAAAATATCTATTTTCGAGTTTTTAAAGAGAGCATAATATTTTTTTTAAATTTAAATATAACATAAACAGTATGAAATAAGACATTGTACAGGGTGATCCAAATTCGAAGGGCCTCTATAGCTTTGGGCTTTTGCAGCATAGTTAACCCGAAACTAATATACATGTTACGGGCTCAATTTTCAAGAGAAGTCGAAAACTAAAAACCGCATTGTGATATGGCAAAGCGTTTCTGAGCTACAGGGTGATTCTCAAAAATGTGCGATTTTAAAGGCCTTCTACAACTTTTTTATTTGTAAAGATAAGCCTTTAGTTCCCGAGATATCACACAAAGTTATATTTCTTTAAATGGGATACCCCCACTTTTTCTAAAAAAACAGTTTTTTAATAAAAATAAAATTTTATTGTTTTTTTTTTTTAATACAAAGTCAAGTTGGCTACGACACGAGGGGACACAGCAACCTCTAACTTTAACTTCTAGTTTACTATAATTACCAACCCTAAAATAATAAACAAAAATAAAATTATTAAAAGTTTTTATTTAAAATTTTTATTAATTAAACTATGTAACACCTAAAATCTACGTCTAACAATTTTCTTTAATTCTAAAATAAATGCTCAAATTGACGGCCGTTTTCTTGTAAACATATCCTACATCTTCTCTTGACGCTATTTTCTGCATTAAGAAGTTCTACCGCATGAAGCTGCCTGAATGCAGTACGAAGTGCCTCTTCCAATTCCCTTCTAGTAGTTGGGCGATTTCGAAATACAAGGTCTTTGACTCTTTCCCACAAAAAGAAGTCACAAGGTGTCAGGTCTGGAGACCTGGGGGGCCAATATTCTATATATTGGCCCCCTTTATTTCCGGTCCAGTTTTCGGCAAACACAATATTTAGCAAATTAGTAATGTCTCGTGCATTGTAAGGAGGTGCAGCGTCATGTTGAAAGTATAGCTCATTATTTTGCTGAAGTGGCAAATTGTCGATAAACGGAATCACCTGCTCTTCTAAAATTTGTTGGTATCTTTCGGCATTTAAATTTCCATCAAAAATATATGGCCCAATAATTTGTCCTCTGTAGATGCCTACCCATACCTCAAAACTGAACCTTTCCTGATTCGCTTGTTCCACCATAATATGGGGATTTTGCTGTTAACAGTAATAGCAGTTATATCTGGTGAATATTCCATCACTAGAAATCGTTGCCTCATCCGTCCAAATAACTTTTCTGGCAAAATCGGGGTCTTCTTGGCTTTTATTTAGGTACCACCTGCAAAATGCACGTCTTGGAGCAAAATCTCGTTGCCGTAATTGGTGCACCCGTCATGGTCGATAGGTCCTAAACTTGTTTTTTAAGCACCCGAACGGCATTGCTGCGTGGAATTCCAGTGTTTCTCGCCATAGCCCTGGTGGAAGTATTCGGGTTAATTTCTATTTCTCCTAGAACCGTTAGTTCTTCCAACTCTCTATTTCTGGCTAGGCTTCTATACGTCCTAGGCCGCGGTTTTGTAAAGGATCCGTATTCTTGTAGATGACGTTTTAACTTCAAAAATATTTTTGAGCTAGGTTGCCTTCTTTCGGGATATCTCTGTCGATTTTCGTTACTTTCAATATAACATTTTATCATGTCGTACTTTTCAAAGTTTTTAAGCATTTTTATATCTTGACGAAGACGCCACTTTTGACACTTGGGCTCGTTTATCATGGCAATTGTTTTTATTTGATGATAGCTACCTAGATAGATACCCTAATACTGAATAGGTCAGAGTTAAACACAGCCTACTATGGTAATTATTAAAAATTGCAGATATGTGTTTAACTACTTAATAAAAATAGGTGTATGACACATCGTTTAACAGGAAATTTTGTTACAAAACTAATTTTAAAAAAAATGGGCTATTCCATTTAAAAAAATGTAACTTTGTGTTATATCTCGTAAACTAAAGGCTTTAAGACAAAATCGTTGAAACAGGTAGATTTGTCCTTAATTGCAATTTTCGACTTCTCTTGAAAATCGAGCCCGTAACATGTATATTAGTTTTGGGCTAACTATGCTGCAAAAGCCCAAAGCTATAGAGGCCCCTCGAATTTGGACCACCCTGTACGTTAAGCTAGGAACACACGATGCATCTTTTTCGTGCATCAAATTTTCTAATAACAGGTTACACATAACAGGGAGACACAATCTGCTTGCGTCTTTTTTTATCTTGTGAAAACTAAATTTGATGCATGGAAAAGTTGCATGGTGTGTTCCCAGATTTACACGATCGTGAAACGGCATTGAAGCCCTCGTCTAGAAATTTCGAACTCGGCTTCTTTATCGTCTCGTCCGTAAACATCTTGGTACTTTAATGAACCATTTTCCGGTCTGGTAACGTAAATTACTATTTCGCAATTTGGAATGACAGCAGCTCACAGTTTGCTAGCTAACAAAAATAATAAACCGTTACCACCGTACCAATTGGCGAAGCGCACAAATACTTGCGTTTTCCTACTTGCGTGCAGAAAGTACAGCTTCCGCACGCTGTGCGTTAATAGTTATTTAAACAACAAGGTTTGAAAACGACTCTTTGCACACGATCGAGACAGTTTGGTGTACCGAGCCGAAGGCGAGGTTCACAAGTCGAGGGAGTATTCAAAGAGGTTTTCAAACGAGTTTTTTACGATACTTTTTATGCGACTGGAAATAAACAGAGACCAGAAAAATCAAATTTCAATTTAACTCGTTTTTATTAATCAAACGTATAATATTCTATTTGAAGTTACTAATTAACAAAACAAAGGAATCGTGACGGTTGCTATGGAACTCAGCCAACTTATATTGTTGGGTGACAACAACCAAAGTCACAATGACGGGAAACCCGCGTGCAAAAATGACGTAAGCGTACGCAAAAATGACGTAAGCGTGTGCAAACCGTTTTGCACACGGCGTGCGCAAAATGCCGTTTTCAGATCACCGTGCGGAAAACCCCCATTTTCAAGACAGTCGTAAAAAAAGTATTTTGTTTGCATACTATAATATGATCCCCTGAAAATAGCGTGCGTAAAAAATACTTTTCTTATACCTTCATCAAAAACATGATTTTAGTAACTCTCTGCAGATAACTAAAGCATGGCTTTTTTGCTTACCGATGCAAAAAAAACTTTTTTTTTGATCATGGGTGCAAAAAAAGATTTCGGTCCGTTTTTTACCCAAAATTAAAAAGAAATAGCGGAAAATAGTAATATTGAAAAAATCTAATTTTTCTTGCCTAAAAATTAAGCCATTTCCGCCAGTTTTAACCAAGTATTTACGAAAAAATCATTTAAAAACATCGTCAAAATATCAAACTGTCAACAGTTAAAATGTCGCAACAATGAAAGTCACCGAATAAAAAGGCACATCGCCATGGAAACCACCATTGTTATTTCATTTACCAGACGCCTTGATTTATAGTGTAAAAATGGTGTGTTGCGAGAAGCGCTCTTCGTTCGAGATTTTTAAAAGTATTTTCCTGTTTGTTGTTGTGTAAACAACTCGCGGCTAAACTGTGCTTTTTTTTACTTGTGTTTTTAAATACCTCGCTGCGCTCGTTATTTAAACCAACGCTTGTAAAAAAAAGCGCTATTTTAGCCACTAGTTGTTAAAACTACTATATTTGATCACATGTGCAAAAAAAGATTTCTGTCCGTTTTTTACCCATAACTAAAGAGAAATAACGGAATATAGTAATATTTAAAAAATTTAATTATTCTTGCCTAAAAATTAAGCCATTTCTGCCAGTTTCCACCAAGCATTTACGAAAAAATCATTTAAAAACATTGTCAAAATATCAAACCGTCACAGATAAAAATGTCGCAGCAAATGAACGTCACCGAGTAAAAAGGCGCATCGCTATGGAAACCATTGTTATTTCATTTACCAGCCGCCTTGATTTATAAGTGTAAAAATGGTGTGCTGCGAGAAGTGCTCTTCATTCGAGATTTTTACTAGTAGTTTTTGCAACTAGTGGCTAAAATAGTGCCTTTTTTACAAGCGTTGGTTTAAATAACGAGCGCAGCGAGGTATTTAAAAACGCCAGTCAAAAAAAGCACAGTTTAGCCGCGAGTTGTTAACACTATTTTTTAAATGCCTTTATCAAAAAATCGAAGAAATACAGGAAAATACTTTTAAAAATCTCGAACGAGAAGCACTTCTCGCAACACACCCTTTACACTATATATCAAGGCGGCTGGTAAACTGGCGAAAATGGCTTAGTTTTTAGACAAGAATAATTAGATTTTTTTCAATGTTAGTATTTTCCGTTATTTATCTTTATTTTTGCGTAAAAAACAAACAGAAATATTTTTTTGCACCCGTGATGAAAAAAAAAAAATGAACGGTTACCAAAAATGCCATGCTTTAGGTATTTAAAAAAATAGTGTTAACAATTCGCGAATAAACTGTGCTTTTTTTGCTCGCGTTTTTAAATAAACCAACGCTTGTAAAAAAGCACTATTTTAGCCACTAGTTGTGAAGACTCCTTTTTCCGCATGCCACCTACTTTGCGTAAAAAATACTTTTTCCTACGGCCATATATGAAAATAATGGATTTCACACTCTTTGCATCCTTAAAAAACTTTAAATTACACCCGTGTGCAGAAATTTTTTCGTGTGTTGCAAAGTAATTTGATTTGAGTAAAATTAAAAACCAATTTTGACATAAATTAGTGCTCGTAGGAAAGATAGCGTACACAACTCGATAAAAAGTAACTTTCTTACATTGCGTGTTGTTTCACTCGGCTAGCGCCTCGTTTACAACATTCACGCTTATATGCAATTTATCACTTTTTTCTCTCGTTATGCAATATGCTATTATGCAAACCAACTTTTGTTTAATATTGATTTACAAACCATTTGATAAAAACATATTTTTTGCCTTTTTTATCTAAAAAACCACTAAAATTTAATAAGAACAAGATTATTTTAAAGCAAGTAGGTAAACTGTTGTAACTAACATGTGCGTAAAGTGCCTTTTCCAACCTTGTTAGATAAAGAACTATTTTTAACTCTATGCAGCGTGTGTAAAACGTTTGTCGCACGCGTGTAAAAAACGCTGTTTGTGGATGTTGTCTAGCGTGTAAAAAACTCAATCTTTAAAGAGAAAAAAATTAACTTACATGCGCACAGCTTCATTATTGTTGGTCCAGCTAAACATTCTAGATTATTTTAATTGTTTCGCCACAAGTCGAGCCACAGTGACACTCGCAGTTTCGCGATTGTAAGATACCGATAATTTAGCACGAAAAAATATCGCGAATTATCGCGACATTGGCAGTTTAAACTATAATTTTTCGGAAAATTGCACAAACCCAAACGAAAAATTGACGTTCAAAACCTAGACAGCGTCACAACAGAACCTATATTCGGGAAAATTTGGCAGATAAACACGGTTTTAAACAATTAATTTTCTTAAAAGATTAACCTAATCGCCGTCGTCGTAGAAAGCGAATTCGGTTTCATATTTCCTTTCTAAGATTCGATTGGCGCTTGCAGGCTAAACAGTAATTTACGCATAAGCCGAAGAAAGTTGCTGGTTACGTTAGAGTGGGATATGTTCTCAGTTTGTACCAAATGCATCTTGCTGCAGCGTGCGTGATTTATTATTATGTAAAGTACGTCAGCGATTACTTAAAATTCTTGAGATTTAAATGAATTTCTTTACACTAAGGTCAAAGTTTATATCTGGGGAAATTTTTTTCGCAATAACTATCTCTTGACATTTTTCGCAACAAAAGAGAGTTAATAGACCACTAATTTATCGTTATACCTTATTTGCTTACCGTATTACCGTAATTGAGATGCTAAAAAGTTTTTAAACCACCCAGTAAAAACCGTTATGTAGACGTTAAGTAAAATTTACATAACAGATTTACCTAATTGTTACATAAATGTGATGTAAATGGAATGACATAACTTTTACATAAATATTACATCCATGTTACGTAAGAGTTAAGTAAAAACTACGTAAATTTTACATAACAGGTTTACCTTGTTATGTAAATTTAAGGTCACATAGAGGTCAAAATTATTTATAAATAAGGTAACATTCGGGTTACATTAATACATGAATGTGATCTAAATAAAATGACGTACCTTTTACATAAATATTACATCCATGTTACGTGAGAATTAAGTAAAAACTACGTATATTTTACATAACAGATTTACTTTGGTATGTAAACTTAAGGTCACAATAAGTTATTAATAAGGTAAAATCTAAGTCACATTAATCTACATGCAAAGCGTCAACTATCTAATTCCGACATGAGCATGCAGCTTAAGGCGGGCCAATGTCGGTGATTTACGAAGTTTCGTCGATGGTTGCTTGACACGGTCCGACATTGGCAAACTACAAAGTTAACCAGACGGGCTGGTTTAAATGGCGGAAGAGGTTATTCTGATAGAGAAGTACCACCATCTTGTCAATACCTCAAAGTCCGTATTCTAATTTTAAAATATCTTTACTCTTTATACAGGGTTCCTAAGATTTTCGTTAGGGATAGGATTTCAATAAATCAAACAGAAATGGCATAGAAAGTTCTACGCGCACAAAAGAAACAGGTATATTGAGCAATGATGCCAGTTTGTTATTATCTCCGGACTGCTTTCATGAGAAAAAATTGTCGCCACTCTTTCATTGTGAGCATAAATCATAGTTGCAATAATAACCGTTGACAAGATGTCTGCAAATTCCGCTAGATGGCGGCCACACCATGAGATGATCAAGGAAAAAATTAGATGTTTTCAGGTTCAAACCACGGCTTTTTCTTGCTTAAAGGAGGCGGCAGGGTCCATTATTTACGATACTGAGCGATAAACTCGTGCGGTTGTTAACATTAGAAAGAAATATCTTCGCTTTTAATTAAATTTCTTTCCAGTCTGTTCTACTAGTGACATCTATCCGGAAACGGCCAAACCATGCAGCTAGCACTAGCAGCCAAAGATATCAATAAACGGTGCTGTTTTTTCTGCAGAGCTTTTTGCTTGCGATATTATTGATTTTAAATAAAGCTGGCCCTACACTACATTTGATATTTTCGAGGTGTTTTATGACATGATCTCAAAACATGTAGCGAACCAATTCTTCAAAACTAGCGGGAGGGTAAAAGCGAAAAATAAGGGGCTGCCAATATTTGTAACACCCAAAAAAGTGTGAAAAGTTTTATTTTGCTCTATTTCTTTACAAAAAACGTTTTTTTTACGAAAAACTTGACCTCTGCCACTTTTTTTATTTTTTTCTTCAACTTTCTCAAAATTTTCGTCATACCGTAGAAAAAAATTATTTCCCCCATGGTTATACTCTACTTTTATTCGAAAAAATTTAGAAACAGAGACGGGATCAGTTTTCCTAAAATGGGGGATATTGGTTTCGAGTGAGAAGATAAAGGGCGCCGCAGGCAAAAATTTTTCAATTGAATTGGCCGAACGCAAAAATGTTAGAAAAACAAAGCACGAAATAAAAATGGCGCCGCTTACAATTTTTTTAAAAAAATTACGTAATTTCGGGAACGCAAAGAAATAGGTCTAAAGAGTATAATTTTTAAGAAAAAAATATTAATTTTCTCGCCCTCCTCCACTGGGACTACAGGGGCCGTGCACAAATTACGTAATGGTCATAGGGGGGAGGGGGGGTTACAAAACGTTACGTAGGGGGGAGGGGGGTTTTCGACAGCGTTTGCATTTCTGTGAAACTAAGAAAATTTGGAATGAAAATAAGTGAAAAGTTTTTTTTTTTTTTGGGGGGGTAGTGGTCTTGAAATCGTTACGTAATATTAGGGGAGTGGCGTGCCAAACCGTTACAAAACATTACATAGGGAGGGGGTCAGAAATTGGTAAAAATCACCGTTACGTAATTTGTGCACGGCCCCACATCTGAATGTTCCTCCTTTTTGATTTCGAATCAAAGTGCAAAACCCGGGTTGGACGTTCGAAGGCGTCAACTCGTCCTATTTGCTTGATAAAGTTTCTACGGAAATATCTCAGTCGATTTCTACGGCCGTGTATGAACGCTTTAGGTTAGGCATTTGCATGTATCTCAGTCCCCAGCCTGTAAACAGTGCGTAAAGACAATGGTTACAAAATGAAAAGCCGAAAAATATTTTTGTTTACGATATCTTTTATCAGTTTGGTATTAAAGTCGAGCAAAAACAATTTTTATTCCAGTCCTAAAGGTATGAGAATGGAAAACATTAGAAAACAACAACCTGGAATGGATTTACTACGTGTAAGATGTAGTGACAACATCGCCACATGCCCATCCTTTTCTGCCTAATGCGCTTTTCCGTTTGTCTGCGTCTTATACACGGCTGCTTGGCCCCCTAAGGATTTGCTTAGGAACCCTGTATATATAATATTAGCATCCACTGTACAGGGAACATAGTGACATACCAGGAAGAAACTATTCAGCAGTGGTAATTTCTTTCATTTTCATAATATTTTTGTAAATTTTAATGTGACATAAATTGCGTTACAGGGCGTTTACCTAATAAAGGCGATATAAATATTACATAAAATGTTTTAAATAAGAGTAATGTAACATTCGAAATGTAAACTTACGGTTCAATTGACTATATAATAATTATATAAAATTTAGGACCTTCATTTGACGTAAATCATTTTACAGGAGATTTACATAACTCGAATGACATAATTAATACATAAAAATTTTCATGTAACCATTTTGTAAAATTTTCACACTGTTTCATACTATTTACGTAAATTTCAAAGTTTTAATGTGGCGTGAATCATGTTATAGCGCGTTTACGTAATTTAAATGATATAAATATTACATAAACTGTTTTGTATAATAGTTATGTAAATTTTAAATATAAACGTAATGTCTAAATTTTAACATAATAGTTATGTAATTTTTATTACTTTCATTTAAAGTAGATCATTTTATGTAACGTTTACGTAAATCAGATTACTTAAATATTACATATAATTTTTTATATAATAAATAACTTATGATCCTACTATTCACGTAATATTTACGTAAATATCATGTAACATATTTTACATAAATATATGTACCTTAGATTTATATAAATATTAGGTTAAATTCACAAGTGTGTTTACTGGGCACAAATACAAATTTCCGTGCTTAGCTTTAAGTGCTGATAAATAATCAACGCTAGAGTATGTCTACAAATTTTAAGTTTTGGTCAGGAAATGCTTTTTTCTTTTACCAATAGCATAACAAAAAAGAGACAGAATGAAAACAACGACGATTTTCGACATCGACACCCATCATAATAAAAGCTGATCTACATAAAATTTAATGAATTCTGATAAAGGATATCGCCATTTTTAAATGGAAATTTGTATTTGGTGGAATTGCCTGATTTTTATTGATTAACGCTTTTTAAAGGCGCGTTAATTATTGATTAACGCTTTTTAAATTAATGCCATAACTAACTAGCTTACTAGCTCCCCCTCGACCACGCGCGCAGCCCTGTTTCGCCATAACTCGAGAACGGATCGACCTACGGCGATGAAACTTGGCACGATTGTCGAGTACTAGTAGCCTATAGATTTTCAAAAAAATCGGAAAACTGCAAGTGGGTAGGAAATGGGAAAAAGTGTCAAAAATTGGCCTCCGATGTTCCGCTCTAACTGTCCAGGAAGTTGACCAATGGTTTTAAAATTTTGCACAAATTAGGCCACGAGTACGGTGACGAAACCTATTGAAAATGAGCTGAATCGGAGAAAGACAAGTATTTATTTTGAGATTTTTCTGAAGCTCCGCGTGGCCACATTTTTCAAAAAGGTGTAATTTTTACGAAATTTCTGCCGTTTTTTAGAATATGTTCAATTATTACTCGAGAAGTAGAGATCCGATTTAAACCAAATTTTGTACTAATATATAGCCGAATATGTGCTCGGTGACCTTTAAGTTGGTTTTTGAGATTAGTTTTCAGTTTTTGAGTTTTGACGATTTTTCGAAAATTATGTAAAATGGTTGCAGGCAAAAATACTCGATCGAGCGGTTTTTTTGCCCATGCATTTTTTGGCAGTTCCGGAACTGCTATTCTCTTCAAAAAAGTACAAAATAATTTTTAAATAAGCTTCCGGTACTCTAGGAGACACCGTTCTTGAGTTTGAGGGCAAAACATCCAAAAACACTAAAAACTTTTTCAAAAAGTTACATTTTCACAAAAATCGCTATATCTCAAAAACGGCGTGTCCTTTGCTGAAGTTTTTTACATAAGAATCAGTCAAAATTTAAAGTCGGTTTGTAGATGGCGCTGACGTAGTTCACTTAATGTTTATCAAAACGTGCCTAATTCCAAAGAAAAAAAAATAAAGAAATTTTTAAATATTTTTTAAAATACTTATTCCACGATATTGGGAGTAATTTCGTGTTAAAGATAAAGAAAAAATACGCAAGACGACATGTATTACTATATGATCAGTGTCGTACGTCAGTCATCATAACGTAAAAATTGTGAGAGAACGGCAAAACTGCAACACTATTTCAAAAATAAAAGTAAAGTTAACAAAATCAGTGGTGTACGTAAATATCAGGAAAAAATACGCAAAATGACATGTGTTACTATATTATCAGTACCGTACGTGTTGCCAAAAAGGGAAAATTTTTATAAAAATTGCAATCATTTTTCAAAAATAAAAGTATAGTTAACAAAATCAGTCAGTCAGTCAGTTAAGGAAAAAATACGCAAAGCGGCATAAGTCACTATATTATCAGTGCCGTACGTGAGCCATTATAACGTAAAAATAGTGCCATTTTAAATATAAAAATATGATCATATCATTTTACCGGTGCCTTTCGCGACCCGAAACCGAGATGTGCGTTATTTAAAGTAACGAAGCAGGTTAATCGCTTTTTGATTTTTTTAAAATTAACAAAATTAAATTAGCTTTAAAGAACAAAGTATATATGCATTCATACAAAAGGTAGCTTCTTTAAAAGCGTAAATCAATACCTTAACAGTTTTCAAAGTGTTGCTCATATAAGTCAGAACGGCTGAACCGATTTGGATGAAATTTTTTAAAAAAATATATTGTAACCTTGATTTTTCGAGTAAGAAAGAATCAATCATCATTATTAATTTGCGGAAGGCGTAAATCACCCGTTTATGTTTTTTATATGTTGAAGTACTCGTTCTAAGAAGATTTTTGTTTCATTGCGCCAACTCTCTACCCCTCCAAAAGTTGTCGAAATCGCACTTTTAAGCTGTTTTTTAATTATCTTACTGACCTTATTTGCAAACCGACCAAAATCTAATTTTCTTTTTTAAATTTGCCATAACTGCCTTTTTTAAAAATAAAATTTTAAACGCCAAAATTGCACTACCATCTTGGATCCGCCATATTAAACTTTTTTATTTCTTATCTGGTTTAAACGAAACCTTCTCTTAATTATAAAACGTTTCCAAGACACTTAACTGTGACAGAAAACTGACAGATGTCAGCCTACGTCTTGCGTCGGCCATATTGAACTTCGTTATTTTTGGTCCGATTTAAGCCAAACTTTTGTTGCCCATAAAGCGTTTTCAAAAATATCCAATTTTGAGCCAAAATTGACATATGTTGGTAGCCATCTTACAAGAGCCATATTGAACTTTGTTATATTTTGTCCGATTTAAACATAATTTTTTATACATTTTCAGGTTTTCTTAAATAGGACACAAAATTGACTTAAATAGGACACAAAATTGACATATGTCAGTATAATGTAACTAAAGAAACATAAGTTATGTTATGTAAACATAACACAAATTTTATGAAAAATTTGTTTATGTAATTTTTTGACTTTAGATTTACGTAAATACTATGTTATTGTAACAGATGTGTTTGCTGGGACGAAAACGATTAAAATAAATAACACAGTCTCACAATTAAAACTGTTTAAAAATAAGTTTTTTTGTCGCGTGTTAATAGATCTTAATTCCACCAAAAAAAAAAAAAAGCGTTGTCCAAGGCCAACGCAATAGAGCGTTAGTAGACCATCGAAATTGGTGATACCGTAGGCAAAATCGTTTATTTTTCTCCCGTATTCAAAAATAACCGAACCCAAATACGTTACTTACAGAGGTTTAACGGGACCTGCTCGGTTATTTTCTGCAACCAACCAGATTTATTTTTGTGCAAAAGCTGCAGTTGGTAGGTGATAATTCGTTTTTTTCTTTAATTAGGTTTTGACTTTTTTTGTCAAAGTGAATTTGCGAAAACAAGAATTGTTGTTTTCTTTTCTATGTAATTTGTATTTGTGCCCAGTAAACTCACTTGTGAGTTTAACCTAATAGTTATATAAATCTAAGGTTTATATATTTATGTAAAATATGTTACATAATATTTACGTAAATCTCACATGAACATATTTTTATAAAAAAAAATATGTAAACATTACGTCAAAACTTTGACTGTAAATTTATAAGCAATGATAATTTTACATAAATAATATAAATAAATTAATCTAGATGACTTGGAGGTGGCTAGTTAATTTTTTGTTTTTTTGGAAAGACAGCAACACTTATAATTCCATACATCAAAGGAATCTCAGAAAACATAAGAAGAATAGGCAACCAAAACATCTTTGGACTGTCCTAAAAACGACCACAACAATAAGAAATCAATTAACAAAAACTAAACCACAACGCCACGACACCAATAAAAACTCAACAAGGAGACAGAACTGGATTCAAAATCACTCAACATTGCTGAGAAAATCAACATCATATGGAATGGAAATAAGAGCCAAACATCGTCGCGAAGGAGAAAAATCTATTCAAGTGGAATATCAAAGAAACAGCATTCATCCTGAAAAAACCAGAATGTACCCCACAAACAATGCCGGCATGGCAAAGTGCCTTACAAATATTGGCTATTGGCAATGAGAATTTGACGCACGGCAATCTGTGCGTTATAAATACCTTAAACACTCCTGTGTGAGCCACGGGCCGAGCGACGGCAACGAATACGTTTAAAATGATGGCAAATGCACACTTAGCATGGTTTAAATGTAGAGGAGCACTGCATACTAAATACCGGCATTGCAGGCAATATTGGCAAAAAATGTATGGGGTGATTCACCATATTTTTCACACTACATAGCTCATTTATTATTAGAGATAGAAAAATAGTTTAAATAAAATTTAGACTTAGACATCAACTTTCTTATTTTAAATGGAACACCCTGTATATTTTTTTAAATTTCGGTAGATCTTGTAGGGTTTATCTTAAGCAGTTGCTCTTAAGTCAACGTTTTTCTTGAAAAATATACAGGGTTTTCCATTTGAAATAAGAAAGTTGATGTCGAAATTTGATATTTTGAAAATTTTGGTTAAATTTTCTTAAAATTTGTGAAAAACTAAGCAACTTTTGTATTATTTTTTTTTCTATCTTTAAGAATAAATGAGTTATGTAGTTGGGAAAATATGGTGAATCACCCTTACCACTAAGTGCCAAACCCACGCAAAAATTAAAAGTGCACCTCCTTGATTGGTCGGCTCAATAGGGATACAGATGCAAATTCCAATACCACTGATAATTGGCTTTTTCTTCCTATTTAAAGTATTTATGCATAAAATAAAAATTGTAATGATTGTGGATTAAAAATAAAATAATGCACATAATTTACGAATGCACATTTATTTTATGTTATCCTTAAACGAACAAAAACTCCTAGAAAAACCAATATGTAATAAATAAATAAATGTTACTATAAACAAACACTTATACACTTATATTTATATCCTAACATAAAGACAGGAATGGAAACCATATGAATAATATTTGTCGTCTTGGTCATGCCAAAGATAGAGGAAAATTCTTTCATAAATTGATTTAAATATTTATTAAGACAAGGTTTTCCATACAACAGTAAATTGCAACAGAGAAAATTTTATTTAGAATCTCTTTGATTGTGAATAAAAAAAATAAGGTTTGCTTCAGTTGCTTTATATAAAAATTCCTTGGCCAAAAATTTAAAAACTTAGTACTTCCTTCTTCTTGTTATAAGATAAGATCAAGATTTATTCAGCATCTTTTTTCCTGGATGTTCTGCCCCCTTTTCAGTCACAGGCACCCCGTAACCAAGCCTTAGTAGCATCTTCAACGACAGAATGAGGAAAAGTTGGTTGACTTCTTAAAGGATTTTTTACAGCATCTAAAAAAGTTTAAATTTTGGTAAGTATAGCTGTAAATTATTTTTTTTGGATAAAAAGTGACAAAATATCGGTTTCTCAAAAAAAAAAAAAAACTTTAATCTAGTTGTTTTATTGGCAAATTTACGTAATAGTACCACAGACGAGTTTTTTCAAATTAATTTTAAAAAAGCTTTTAAGATATTAACTAAAGACAGCTCGGTTTCACAAGAAATTTAAGGGTCATCATTCTCTGGGTCAGCAAGAGAAATTTCAGTGTTAGAAAATGACTTGGACGTAGACTGAATTGATGAATCTTTAGATGGCTCGATCCAACACTTCAACTAAAAAGCCAGTTAACTCTTTTTTGATATAGTATCCTTTAGCCTACTATAGAGGTCCTAGTGACACCAAACTGAGAGAAAATTCATGTTTTACCTGTCAATTTCGTTATAAAAATGGAGGCAACACTAGGCTAAATGGCACTGAAGGCTGAACACAGGTAGGAGTTAACTGGCTTTTAAGTTGGGAACGGTTTTGCTCGATTACAAAAGAAATTTCTAAATTATTAGTGTCAGTATCGCTTAAGCATTGTAGATCATGATGTGACCTTTGATTTTCTTGTAAAGTGGCGTCTAGATCACGATTTAATGCTGGGTTATCAAAATAAAAATTAAAAAAAAAATAATTAAAATTAAAATAAAAGTTGCTTAACATTTATTTTTATCTTAAAACGGATGATTGAGCATGCCCCTTTGACACACATAACCTCACTTTCATTTGTTTTTGTAATTTAAATGGGGGTTTTTTGCAGTTTTTGATTTGTTTTTAACAGATATTAGTAAGGAAATCAGCATGATGGAGTTTAGTTTAATTATTTCAACTATTGGTGTCATTCACTTTTGTATACATGTGCAGAAGCTGTGTGCTGTTCGGTTCAAAGTTATTATTTTTTATTTTAATTTTTATATGCCTGTATAAACCCAGCAAAAATGACGATTTTTGGTCGGTTTACTGGTAGTTCTGAACATTTTTAAGTCCACTCTAGGCCGACCTTATTTAAGAACAAAAGAATATTAGTACTTACGCAGTATCGGCTTCCACATCCATGGTGACTTGAAACTCAAACTAAATTTAAGCCAATTTTAAAAGAAAACTTGCAAAACACAAAAAGGAACCCACATAGGAAGAATCCGCAGAATATTATTAAAATGGCGTCGGCAAGTACGTCAAGCTGTCAACCGCAGGACAGATGTCAATCGCGCGGGAAATTTAAAAAATGCGTTTGATCGGACCGGAAAGGTGGTTTAGAAATGCATGCAATTTTTAAAGGAACGATTGCGTTGCACTTGGTATGTAAAACACGTTTTTCAATTATTGGCAAAATAACATACATTGCACTAGTAAATAATCATTGGCAAAATAGCGCAATTTTGCCAATAATACTACTGTAGTAAATAACCAATGGCATTCACTGGCCAATATTGCCAATAAAGCAAATACACCTTACCACCTTTCATTGTTTGTGGGGTATTTTCTCAACAAAGTGTCAGCTTTTTAGACTAAGAGCTGCTGAGCTTGAAAATTCAACGATAAAACCTCCGGCTGAAACTTTGTGAGGAGGAAGGGTCTTCTGCAAGGATTTGCCTGAAAGCCACTGCATAAGTGACGTTAGACGCTTCAAAGTTGCAAAAAATTGAACAAAAAAAAACGATCTTACATCCTACTGAAAATTTGCATGGTACACTTCCGGCCACATAAAATGCGTACAGCAGAAGTTAGCTGCAGGTCTGTTGAATTTACGTTTTGCTAATTGCGTTGCTTATTGTAACTGACTTTGACGTTTTCGAATTACAGGTTAGTTGACATTGTAAACACAAAAATAAGGAGACTGACCACTTTACTACCACTATACTAATGAGTAAAACAATTTTTTTAAATTATTTAACAGTGTATTATAAAAACTTATTCTTAAAGCTCATTCTTGTAGTAAATACTTTACTGCAAAAATTAACCTGGCTTGCTACTTTTCCGCACTAAGTAAGATTTTCTTGGCAGAATCTCCTTCTTGATACTTTCTTCTTATTCTTACAATTGTAGCCTTGTTTCGTCCATAAGGAGCCGCCACTTTTCGAACCGACTAACCCCGTCTAATTTTGCCAAAATTTGGGCTTTTTGGAATTTGTTTAGTTGAGGCATTTTTAAATATAAGCCATAAAGCATATACCTACGGACTTAAAGAAAACTCTTACTAACAGCATCGCAAAAAACAAGTTACAGCGCCTCTGGGGACTCGGTCTCGAAGCTCACGCGACAAATTGCGCCGATGACATCTATCTTAATCAATGTCCATCAATGTCATCGTCTTTTCGTTCGTTTTAGTTTTGTGGTTTTTGGCCTGTTTTGAACTGTTACACTAATAGATTTTTGTAATAAGTACAATTGGAAAACTATGCCCAATTGTTGGGTCCCAGTGATCCTCTGCTTCATCGCTTTCCACACCCTAGAGATCAAGCTCGCGAAAGACAATGGTTTGCCTGAATAGGTTTAGAGTATGCACTCGAGGTTTTAAACCAGAAAACTATTCAAAAAACTTTGGACGAAGCCTTCTAATGCGGCATGTAATTCCATCCTTGCATTTACCGCCAGAGTCTGAAACAGACTTTAATGGTAAGTACCGGGCAAGGTTTCTACATAACAGAGGAAAAACAGCCTATTCAATACCTCGTTCAATACCCACATAGCAAAATTTGGATGGATATTGTATGGATATGATTTTGTGATTCAAAACATGTCCAGATGGCCACGAGATGGATATACATGGTATATTTTAGTATATGCAGTGCATATCTTCATGTGGATATACTAGTTAATAGAACACTAATTTATCGTCACATTATTTGCTTACCGTATTACCGTAATTGAGATTCTAAAAAGAGTTTTTATACCACAAACATAAATTACCGTAACCGTATTTTTTTGCCTACATACAAACTGCCAATGTAAATAGAATAGAAAACAACAATTCCTGTTTTTGCAAATTCACTTTCACAAAAAAATTAAAAACCTAACTAAATAAAAAAACGAATTATCTCCTACCAGCTGCAGCTTTTGCTCAGAAATAAATCAGGTTGGTTGCAAGAAAAAACCGATCGAGCCACGTTAAGCCTCCGTAAGTAACGTATTTCGAATCGGTTACTTTTGGATACGGGAGAAAAATAACCGATTTTGCCTACGGTATCACCACTTTTGATGGTCTATTAACTCTCTAATAGGGCATTTATTTAGCCTATTTGTTAATTACATTTTTTTAGCATATTCCAATCAAAAATGCTGATGGGTAACCAGTTAACCAAATTTTTAAAAAATGAAGAAAACTACAATATACTATACTATACTACAAATACAATAGTTTCGATATGTATATATCTTCTTAAAAGAATAAGATATTATTTTGGAAAATAAAATTAATTATTGATGAATTAGGTTTTCCAAAATAATGTTGTTTCTAATGAACTGAAATGCTTTTAAAAATGCTTCAATTCAAATTTCCCGTCGGCGCCGCTACCCTAATTAAAGCTTCGAGACCGAGTCACTAGAGGCGCAACGGTAGCAAAAAACTTATAACAGGGCCCTAAGTCGTCAGATCGCCTTCTATACCCGTAGGTACATATTTTGTGATATAAGCGTATGACAGTAACAAAACCTGACGGTGACATTTTTTGTCAATTTGAAATACCTAAAAGGTTACTGAGTTGCAGGGCCCATAATACACTATATAAAATCGGTGTACGCATTTTATGTGGCCGGAAGTGAGGACACAGACGAACTATACAAATCGTCAGACACCTATTCCTCAGCTTTGATAAACTTTTAACAAAAAATGACAACTTTGACAGCGTCTGACACCCCTTTGACGATATGCATAGTTCATCTGTAACCTCTAGGCAACTATCATGCAAATTTTTACCCGGTTGTCAGATCGTTTTTTTCCTAAATTTTGTGCAACTTTGAGGCGTCTGAGGTCACTTATGCAGAGGCTTATGCTGATGGTTCCCCCAACCACCTCGCGGCGGTCTTATCATTGAATTCGAGTCCATCAGCTCTCCGTCTATTAAATATAATGGGAAATTCAAACTTTTCAGAGGTAACAGATTTTTATTGCGAAACAGCGTACCCAAACAAGTGTAAACTTCATGGTTCACTGAACAAAAGTTTGTTTTATGATTCACTGAACACATGCTAGTTTATAAGATAAGGTAGTCTTAGTTTTTGTTAGTATTCACTTGATTACGATTGCAGATACATAAGAATTCGAGACGTTGTGAAAAAGTAAGAAATAAAGATAATTTAAGTTCGAAACTCTAATTTACTTTCACCTACAGTGAGATTTACTAAAAGGGTTTAGCCTATTTTAGACAGGTCCTAAGTTTAAGTGAAATTGTTGGTTTTAAGCATTGTATAACAACTTCCTTTAGTTTTGGACATAGTTTGACTTAAGAATAATTTTAATTGTTTTTTTTAGTGAAGAATCATCTTATCACAATCTTTTGTTGGATTTAAGAAGAAAATTTCTGTTTAAAAGAAGTTTTTTAACCCTAGGGGGGATCTTTGTTGAGCAAATTAAAATTGACGTTATATATTACTTTTATCAAAACTTACCCTTGTTTATTGATTTTAGCGATTAATACTCACTGTCACAAAACCATTTCGATTCGAATTGATTAACTTTGTATTTATTTAAAAGGGATTTTTATCTATCAAAAGTAGGAAAAAACTTTACAAACACAAAGGCATCGCAATCGCAAACCACAAATAAAAATATTTGATCTAAGTAGGTCATGAAAAAAAATGCAGCTAAAAACAGACCTGAATCCAACTGATTCACAAAGGAGTCATGTCGGCTCAACGAACTGTTCGGTGCTGCAGAGTTGAGACGTTTGAGTGCGATCTTTCAGTGGGAAGCTTTGTTTGATGATTAAGCTTTTAGATAAACTCAATGGTTAATTTCATTTCTGTTTGTAAATAAATGAATAGGTACAGTTGTTTTGGATTTTTTTCATTGGAGACAGTTTTCGTGCATAATCAGTAATCTTCGTTTACGCTTGTTTTGCCTCGTAGTGCCCTCATAAATATATTCTTTGTGCTGAAAACGGGTTCAAAATATGGCGTTTTTCTTTACAAAATTGGAAGTGTTTTATTGATTAATAGACAACTTGGGATATTAAATAAGGTAAATTAATTCTTGTAAAAATGGTTGCTTCAATTCAAATTTCCCGTCGGCGCCGCTACCCTAATTAAAGCTTCGAGACCGAGTCACTAGAGGCGCAACGGTAGCAAAAAACTTATAACAGGGCTAAATTATTAATTAACTAATTTATTAAGGAACTTATTACCAATTGCCACAAAACAATCCTTTCTGGGGGCTATAAATTTAAACCACCTCCTAGAGGTGGTCTAAAAAATCATCAACTTTATAACCTCAAACACAGATGATGAAGCTATTATGGCATATTCACCATTTGCCATTTCAAAATCTGTCAAAAAAAAAAATAGTTTTTGAGAAAAAAAGCAGTTTTTCTGTGGTATTTTGCAATAACAATACAAAATAATCAATAACTTTGTATCTTTTCTGTACGAGTAAGTGTTTTTTGAAAATGGGTTTTAAAATTTAATATCCCCCACGAGTGTAAATATTTAGACCTGTTGGGGGTACTATTTCAGATCTTAGTAAATCCCACTGCAAGACACAAAAATAAAGTAAAAACGTATTTTTAAAGCATTAGGCGAAATTGTTTTGTTAAAACAAAACGTCAAAAAATACATTAATTTTTAAGATGTCAAAAAAGGTACTGCAAGCGTGTTTTTTTCCATGGTCTCAAGGGGAAATCTTACATAAGACGCCCGAACTACTTTCCTGCCACAGTTATTTCTCCTCTACCAAGAGAGCCCGGGTACTGTCGGATTCCTATACCGAATAAAACCCCTCGATTGTTACTTACGCGGGGCTCGTATTCTGCGACCGGCCGATCGCTCAAAAGTCATTCCAACGACGCACGGTGGTTGATTTTCCGAAAAACGCGGACATAAATGGAAAAATTAAAAAATTCAAAATGTATCTAAATTTGCCCCTATATGGTTGTCAAGATACTAGGCGAATAGTTGGCCAAAGAATAAACTTTGCTTTTTACGAGTTTGACATTACGCATCAGTATTCAACATCAAATTTCAAATAGAAGACCCAGAGTATGACAGTATTCAACTGTTAATATCTCGAAAGCAGTTGAAGATCGATATAGGGTACGTTATATAAAAATGCTTAGAATTTAAAAAGAAAATGCAAAAATGCAATAATATACTGGGTTTTTCATTTGAAAGTTTCGGTTGGCATTCTTTTTAATATATTTTCTTTTTCTTTTTCTAAACTAACATTTTTACTTTAATTTGGCTAATTAATAAATTAATATCTTTTCCCCTTAAAAATGTCTTAAGATAAATGTGAAAATTCACACGATCCTCCTGTCTGTTTATTAAAACTAAATATTTTGTACCATTAAATTACAATGTGGAAGTTTTTTTTAATGTCTGCGTTTTTACAAAAATCGACCACTGTGCGAGTCCTACTCTAAAAGGCGGTCAAGTATGCGCATTAGCGAGTAAAATATCGATCGGTCGTTCGTCCAATAGCGTGCTCTGAAATAATACAAGTGACGTTTTTCACACGAGCTTTCCTACAACTCCCAACTACTGGGTCTAGTCGAGAGAACGGCTTCGCTCAAAAATTGTTGTTCGATGCAGCTCTACGCGTGCCCATAATAGTTTGGTGATTATTCGATTGTCTTGTCACTGCTTTTAAGCGCGTTTATTGGTTGAATTTACTTTTCTTCTCTCAGGCGAACGATCACTTCCTATGACTTCCAGAATCGGTCACTGCACAGCAGCTGCCTTATTGTGCACACTCTTGGTTCCTAGGACAACCACTACATTAATTTGGTCCCCTGTGCAAGTTTGTACAGGCCTGATTCCAAAAATTTAGTATTTCTTTGATTTTTTTTATTTTTTAAGTGATAATCTAATAGCATTTACTAAAAAAATAATCTGGAACTGGAATTGTAGCTTTTGGTATTAGGTATCACTATGCCTAATATAAAAAAATATACCCTTTTTGCAGCTTTTCGTTTCTCCCACCGTTTAGGAGATCACCATAGTGAGCATCGAATTTAGAAGACCCTGTATATCAAGAACGCGTTTGCTGCTAAGGATTGCTCAAGTGCTAAGTTTAAGAACCAGCTCTTTTATTTCTGTTTTTATTTTATTTTTAATACCTGCTGTACAATAATTAACATTTTACAATTACAATAACAAATAGAAAATCACCTAGATGCTAGTTCACCTGTATGTATTTTCCATTTACACAATGTGATAGGCTGAGATTAGTTAATTTATCTAATTATGTTTTTAACTATATAGCATAAAGTTATGTTAGTCATAGTTTAATAATCTATGTTTGTAAAGTAACACTATTTATAAAACTAGTAAAAAAATTTAAAATCGTCGTATTAAGGAACGTGTCGATAACTCCTTGAATAGTGGTCAAAACCTGGGCTACGAATGACTTGGCAAGAGTGGATATCACAGCCCCTATGGTATATTTGTATATGAAACCTATGACGGCTACAATAATTGAAAATGCTGATTCAATCAAAGCTCTTGGTTGAAGTTCATCAGCAAGAACCAAATCAGTATCCCTACGCTTTCTGGATGATGTACTACATGCCGATGAAGTTACTGGTGTGTAAACCGATTCAAATAGTTCCAAACCTCTTGCAATTAAATTGTTTATGACACCAATAACGGTATTAAAAATATTAGCCAATATATTGATGAGGGCGTTGGTTGTACTTGACGTATCTATTAATACGCTATTTAAATTTGATACTACTATGCTCAAAGTAGATTTAGTAACAGAATAAACGTTGCTTAATGCACTGCAAATCTGCGATCTAAACAAAGTAAAAATCAATGTAAACATATCAGAGTTGGTGTCTCTCTTTGCGATTGCATGCTGCGATGGTAGTGATTTTAAGATATTGGAAATATCGTCAAGTGGAACTGCGATTTTTTTTAAATCTGGCGCTGCAGAATTAATAGTAGCTCTCACTTGCTCAGTGATAAATGCATAAAACATAAGTTGTCGGTAAACGTCTTTTGGAAACAATGCTTTGGACAGCGATCTAACTTGAGTTTTTGCAAACAGTTCGATTTGAGCGGAGTCTACTTTTAATAATTCGCCATCTACTTTGAGCAATTTTGCTCCGCATCCTTGATTGAATATATCGAAGATACCTTGAAGATCGCTTTTGTTGGTTTTGATTATTTCTATAACCGCTAGAATTGTTTGGTTATGGTTCTGAAAGAACGAGTTAAAAATATCATCAACCAAGTTTGCTTTCGTAATTTTGTCCAAAATTTCGGAGAACGTCGCGGCTTGAGATTTAACCTTTAACTCTTCTTCAGCAACATTGTCTGGAACTATTTCTTTTGTTAGAGAGATGGCTTGTGCTAAACAAATATTAGCCACCAACATCTAAAAATAAAATTTAGATAGAAATTTAATTTCAAAAATTAGTAGAAGTTAATAAAAGGTGAAATGCAGATGCCGATACCACTAATAATTAACTTTTGTGATTTTAAAGCATAAGGCGTGTGCAGTGCTCTGTATATAGTTTCTAAGGCAACGGGGTTGAATTTTTTAGCCATTTTCAGTTTTTTTTTAATTCATCGATTTGTTTTAGAGATATTTACGTGATTTACCATCGACAAAAGAATGCTAATTTTGTTTTTCTTTCCTATACTTGATATAAATTGATGATGATGATGATGTTTTGTCCCTGATGCACGTACCCTTATAACTATTTGTCATTATCACAAACACAACCAAGCACGGACCTGATCTCAAATTTAGGAGGTGATAATCGGATTTTGTATTCTTTTCTTTATTTACCTCTTAGATTAAAAAGACACAAGATACTTGACACTTACTTTGGTTATATTATTATATGGAACAATGTTTACCTTTCTGTTGTTTACAGTAAACACAACAGTGGCGTATCTACTTAAATACACATGGATTATATTATTAAAATTTTACTATAATATGAAATCTGCAAAATAATTTAGAAAACATGCCAAAAAATTCTACCAATTTGAGCTTTGGAAACTTCCTAACAATAAATAATTGTAGTATAACTTTATACAAAATAAATTTATTATAAAGTTTGTATATTATTTATAGCAATTTCAATTTTCAACAAAATAAAATTATGCCAAATATTAAAACAAAGAAACACAGTTCATAGCACCTGAAACATCATGAAAAAAAATATAATATTACCTATTAGCTAAAAATTATGTTATTGTGCTTGTTAATTTTGTTATTTTTTCTGGTCATTAGCAGAAACTTACTTATACTGACTTCTTCAGTACACAATAAAGTCAATAATGCTTAGGGTATATAGAAACATCTAGGACAGACAAAAAGAATTAAATATCAATTCGAAGGGCGAGCGCAGATGGCATAGGAATTCAATATTTTTGTAAACCTGAACACATGTGAATTTACTTTTATTGTTGTTTTCAAGTTGGTTTAAGGACTCTACCTACCTTTATTTTATAGTCTTTATAAAAAAAGACCTCCAAAAATATCCTGTTTGAGCATTAACTACTTCATCAAAAGTATGCTTTATTTTATCGTCTTTATAAGAAAAACGTTGGAAAATATCTCATTTGACGCATTGGGAATTAACTACTTCATCAAAAAAACACTTTATTGTTAACATTTTAATCTAAGGATCTACTAATTTAAGTATATTTCATAAACTTTTTTTTATTTTCTGTGTACCTACCGGCATGTACCGCCACTGACTGATTTCACTTGCTCTCCCTTTGTTTTCAAAACATTGGACCATTTTTTCCAAAATATCACTTTAAATGCACTGAAATATTCTCATACTGGAAAAAAATACACTACAAACGTTTTTTGACAAAATATGGTTTTTAAACGACTTATAAACTGCTTAAAACATCCTGAAATTTTAAAATAAATAACACTAAAAAGCTTATGTCAATAAAAATATCATTCGACTGTCTGCGCTCTGCCGACTTTCTCCACCCACAAGCCAATCACCACCTAATGTGGTAATATTTCTCACCTTTGTTTTGTTGTGCTTTTATTTGTGTGAACAAACAGTGGTTGTTATTTGCCCAGGACTTTTCGTTAGACCAGATATCTTGTCTCTTTTTAATCTAAGATTTATCTTTAACTTGTTGGCAAAAACATGTTTTAAATTTACACTAAAATGGCCATTTTTTTGTAAAAAATTTGAGTCCAGATGGTAACTACCCCCTCTAACCCTCTGCCCCCCTCCCAGAAATCTGCACTTGAATACAACAAAACTAATTGTCAGTCACATATATGTGTTAAAGGGGATGTCAATTCAAAACATACTTTCTTGTCCAAGAACTACATTTAAAATATTTGTTCTTATCGACAAAGCTTAAAAAAAGTATTATTATTTCCTTTTTTTAACTTTACTAAATATAAAAACACTTTCGTTAAAGTCAAACTTAGTTTTACAAAACCTACTTCTTGTGGGATGGTCAAAAATACATACTTATATTAGTATACTCCAGAACATTTAGATTACACTTACGAAAAATGATATTGAAAATTTTAAGAGTTAAAATTAAAACGTGGTTTAAAAGAGATCTACGGAATAATAGTGGAAAAGAAAGAGTATGGTTCTTCTTGACAAAGCTTAAATAAATTAATAGTATTTCCCTTTTTTTAAACTAAATACTAAGTATATAATAACTTTTAAAATCAAATTGGATTTTACATAGAATGATCAAAAGTACATACATATATGAGTTTAATCTAGAACATATACATTACAGTTTTAAAAAAGACGTTCGTAAATGTTAGAAGAAAAAATTTACAAATATGAGATAAAATATAATTTAGGTAGTAATAAGTACACAAGCATGTATTATTTTATTAGAACGAACTTACAATTAGGCCAAAATCGAAAACTGCACAGGGCATTTCTACGGAATAAAACTGGTAAAAGAAAAAATGTACAAATCTGAGATAAAATACAATTTACTTTAAGATAGTAATACACAAACATGTATAACTTTATTAGAACGAACTTACAATTAGGTCTCGCATTTATTTTGTAGTTCAGTTAGTTAATAACAATTCTATGGAGTAAAATGCCTCTGGCAGTAAAATATTTTTACAATGATCACGAAATTTTTTTATTTCTCCAATATTTCTAATTTTGATAGGTATGTGGTTTTTTCATTTTAATACCGTTGTAGATAATTGAATTTTTTACGAGAGTAAGATAATGCATAGATAAACGTATATCTTTTGGTTGTCGTGTTTGATAGTGTCTGATATTGTTAGATTGAAAATGTGCTAGGTGTTTGTGGACAAGGCATACTTTTTCAAGGATAAATAAAGATGGAAGTGTTATTATTCTATTTGATACAAATAGGGGCTTGCAGTGCATTCCTGAAGGCGCTTTAAACATTACTCGAATGGTCCTTTTTTGCAGTACAAATAGCGAGTTAAATAGATATTGACTGCAACATCCCCAAAATGGCAGACAATATCTCAAGAAAGAGAGAAAGAAGGAGGTACAAATAACATGGACGTTGGGATTCGGTGAAATGATCTAAAACTCACGTATGGTTTAGATGGGGTTCTCTTGTGCAATTTTAAATTAGATACCTTTTCTGATGAACTGTAGGTGATCTGTAATTTTCATCCAAAGTTTGTTATCAGAATTAAGCAATATTTCAAGTTATTTTAAATTTTGTATCCTTTACTTGAAGGTGTTTGATTTGAAAGATGGCATAATTCAACTCTATTATTTACCACTAGCTGATTATCCGCAGCTTTTTCCTGCGGTTTACCGAAATTTTTATAAAACCTTTTAGTTACCTGTACTAATTTTAATTAATTATTAATGGATGGAACCTCTCAAATTCATAATTTTTCAAATCTGATCAAAAGTTCACAATCGTAGACTCCAAAAACCGCCACATAAAATTTGAAAAAAAATCAAGTATACTAGAATTACGAACTTCCATTGTCTTTATTTATTACTTTTTCACAATGTTTAGGATGCTTATATATCTGCAATCGTCATCAGGTGAATACTAACAAAAACTAAGTCTATTTTACCTAATCTTATAAAATAGCAGTGAACCATAAAACTATCCTGTGTTCAGTGAACCATGAACTTCACTTGGTTTGTTTCGCCCTTTGGCAGTCTGTTGCCTCCAAAAAGTATTGTGATGCACCCCCTCTCTATTTTATTTCTAACACTTTTTATCTTCCGTGCAAATTTCAAAATTTGAATAACTTTCTAATTATCGTTTGAGATTGGCCCTATTGAGAGATGCCACAATAATCTCTAATTTATTCTTTCCTTATTTTACTATGGATTCGGAGTTTAAGTTGTGCACTATAGTCTTCAAAAGAATCAAATTTTTAAAGGCATATTGAGTGGTTGACCGTAAATATAAACATCCTTCTAAGCGACCTTGCCTGGAACTTTTATGGCCAAAATTTCCTTCTTTGAGAAGACCATAGATGAATAACGACGCTGGATATAAGTTACAAATGTTTCATATTTTTATTGGGAAAAATATCGCACAAAAATTTAGTCAACACACTTTTCAGTTAAAATATTTTATAGTTACTATAGTTCAAATTATTAAAATTTACTTCTAAAAACCATTGCACAAAATTATAAGAGTCACCACAATTTTTCATTTTGGCAAATTTTAGTCGTTTTAATAAAAATATAATAGTCAATAATAAATGTACCTTATTTGAAAATCCTTCCAGCACAATAACGTCACCACTAATCTTTATTGCGAACTATCTTTGTAGCATTTTTTTTTAAATTTTCTTTGCACTTTAGGGTTTTTTAAACTTTTACATTTTTCACTTTTATTTTTGTCTTACTATTTTGCAACTTTGAATAACCTTTAGAGCATTTTTGATAACTCACTTTTTTCTGTCCTGGCAGGCGTTTTATATCAATTTTTCCGTGGCTTTTCCCCACTTTTTGTCCTCAATTCCTTCCCTACGACCGCGAGTTGGTGTAGTGCCGTGCGCTAATTTTTAAAACTCTGTATTTTTCCATTTATTTTATCAAGTTCCAAAAGTTAAAACTTTTTATTTTAATAATCTTCGTCTCTCTTGATCCTAGGTCAGTAGCAAAATAGAAATAGAGGTTTAGATCGTACTTGGATTAATCTATGACTTGGCTGGAATAGCCTTAAAATTGAACAGGTGCAAACCCACATAGCACATTGCAAAATAACGTTATTTAGATAAAACAAAATTATGATTGTTTTCCACAAACCAAAACTACACTTTTTTGCACTCGACACGCGTTTCGCTAACAACGTTAGCATCATCAGGAGACGATAAACAATGAACTAAATTAATCTACGCTCTATCTTATATACAATCCTTTAGTGGGCGGAGATAAGACTAATAAATTGTGATTGATCACGATTTTTAATCCTATCTCCCCTCAACCAAAGAATAAAGTGTACTAAACGGGATGGGTCCTCTATCTTTATTTAAACTATTTCTGGATTTAATGATTTCCATACTTTCATATGCATTCAAAAGTGTTTGGTATACTTTTTAGAAGTTTTAGGTTATCTAATGTGAATCTATGATTGTTTTCAAAAGCATGCTCGACCACACTTGACTTTTCTGTTCTTCCGTATTTTAAGTGTGCTAAGTGTTCTTTAAAACGTGTTTGAATAGAGCGTCTCGTTTGGCCAACATATTTTTTGTCACAATCCATGCAACTAATTTCGTAAATTCCACTTTTTTCTAGAACTTGCTTTATCCTTGGGATTTCCTAGTAAGCTTCTTATTGTGTTACCGGATTGATATACTAATTTAAGACCGGTGTTATTAAATACTTTGTGAAATCCTTTCGTATAATTAGGATTATAAGGAATTGATACAAATTTTGAGTCGCAGGTATCTTTTTGTCTGAAAAAGGTAGAATTCCGAAAGGTCTTTTGAAAAGAATGTCTATTTATCAGCTTATTTATTAAGCCTTCGTCGTAACCGTTTTCGCCAGCTATATTACTAATCCTATTCTTTTCTGCTTCAAATCTTTCTTTGTTTAAGGGAAAATTTACTAATCTATATGTTAAAAAGTGCAAACTTGCAAGCTTATGTTGTAAGCAATAAAAAGAGTCATTTGGAATATACCTGTTGGTGGCCGTGCCTTTTCTGTATAGGTCAATAGGTATTTCTTATAACTAAAGTATCTAGAAATGGCAGTGTACCGTTGTTCTCTGTTTCATAAGTAAATTTAATAGTGGGAAATTTGTTATTTATTTTTTCCATAAAATTTTCAACACTAGTTACTTTAGTGTTGAATACTGCAAACACATCGTCTACATACCTGAACCATACTCTGGGGAAATACTCAAATTCTTTACTTATATCTGATTCAAATTTGCTCATAAATAGGTTTGCGATAAAAGGTGATAAACTATTACCCATTGTGGTTCCTTCTAATTGCTGGTAGTAGTTATTTTTATATTGAAAGTAATTTTGATTCATGCAGAATTTTGTTAAAGATAGGTATTCTAAAGTCTGTTTGTCTTCTAGATTGTTTTTTCTTAGTAGTTCCTTCAGGTATTGTAAGGTATTGGGGATCGGCACACTAGGGAACAACGAACTAACATCAAACGAGATTAAAATACATCGTCTACATACCTGAACCATACTCTGAGGAAATACTCAAATTCTTTACTTATATCTGATTCAAATTTGCTCATATCGGTAAATTTTCAAACTCGAAAATTTACCGATAAAGGAAAAAGGTTTTTCTGTTCAAAATTCCCTTGAATTTATCAACAAAGTTAAAGATATTTCACTCCAAGAAGGTGAAATTTTAATCTCGTTTGATGTTAGTTCGTTGTTCCCTAGTGTGCCGATCCCCAATACCTTACAATACCTGAAGGAACTACTAAGAAAAAACAATCTAGAAGACAAACAGACTTTAGAATACCTATCTTTAACAAAACTCTGCATGAATCAAAATTACTTTCAATATAAAAATAACTACTACCAGCAATTAGAAGGAACTACAATGGGTAATAGTTTATCACCTTTTATCGCAAACCTATTTATGAGCAAATTTGAATGGACGATGTGTTTGCAGTATTCAACACTAAAGTAACTAGTGTTGAAAATGTTATGGAAAAAATAAATAACAAATTTCCCACTATTAAATTTACTTATGAAACAGAGAACAACGGTACACTGCCATTTCTAGACACTTTAGCTAGAAGAAATAAAAATAAATTGGACTTTGACCTATACAGAAAAGGCACGGCCACCAACAGGTATATTCCAAATTACTCTTTTCATTGCTTACAACATAAGCTTGCAAGTTTACACTTTTTAACATATAGATTAGTAAATTTCCCCTTAAGCAAAGAAAGATTTGAAGCAGAAAAGAATAGGATTAGGAATATAGCTGGCGAAAACGGTTACGATGAAGGCTTAATAAATAAGCTGATAAATAGACATTCTTTTCAAAAGAACTTTCGGAATTCTACCTTTTTCAGACAAAAAGATACCTGCGACTCAAAATTTGTATCAATTCCTTATAATCCTAATTATACGAAAGGATTACACAAAGTATTTAATAACACCGGTCTTAAATTAGTATATCAATCCGGTAACACAATAAGAAGCTAACTAGGAAATCCCAAGGATAAAACTACAGTTCTAGAAAAAAGTGGAATTTACGAAATTAGTTGCATGGATTGTGACAAAAAATATGTTGGCCAAACGAGACGCTTTATTCAAACAAGTTTTAAAGAACACTTAGCACACTTAAAATACGGAAGAACAGAAAAGTCAAGTGTGGCCGAGCATGCTTTTGAAAACAATCATAGATTCACATTAGATAACCTAAAACTTGTAAAGAGTGTACCAAACAAAAGACTTTTGAATGCATATGAAAGTATGGAAATCATTAAATCCAGAAATAGTTTAAATAAAGATAGAGGAACCATCCCCGTTTAGTACACTTTATTCTTTGGTTGAGGGGAAATAGGATTAAAAATCGTGATCAATCACAATTTATTAGTCTTATCTCCGCCCACTAAAGGATTGTATATAAGATAGAGCGTAGATTTATTTAGTTCATTGTTTATCGTCTCCTGATGATGCTAACGTTGTTAGCGAAACGCGCGTCGAGTGCAAAAAAGTGTAGTTTTGGTTTGTGGAAAACAATCATAATTTTGTTTTAGTGCAACCAAAGGTTCCAAATTCCCAACATAGCACAAAAATTTAGTCAGCACACTTTTCAGTTAAAATATTTTATAGTTACTATAGTTCAAATTATTAAAATTTACTTCTAAAAACCATTGCACAAAATTATAAGAGTCACCACAATTTTTCATTTTGGCAAATTTTAGTCGTTTTGATAAAAATATAATAGTCAATAATAAATGTACCTTATTTGAAAATCCTTCCAGCACAATAACGTCACCACTAATCTTTATCGCGAACTATCTTTGTAGCATTTTTTTTTAAATTTTCTTTGTACTTTAGGGTTTTTTAAACTTTTACATGTTTCACTTTTATTTTTGTCTTACTATTTTGCAACTTTGAATAACCTTTAGAGCATTTTTGATAACTCACTTTTTTCTGTCCTGGCAGGCGTTTTATATCAATTTTTCCGTGGCTTTTCCCCACTTTTTGTCCTCAATTCCTTCCCTACGACCGCGAGTTGGTGTAGTGCCGTGCGCTAATTTTTAAAACTCTGTATTTTTCCATTTATTTTATCAAGTTCCAAAAGTTAAAACTTTTTATTTTAATAATCTTCGTCTCTCTTGATCCTAGGTCAGTAGCAAAATAGAAATAGAGGTTTAGATCGTACTTGGATTAATCTATGACTTGGCTGGAATAGCCTTAAAATTGAACGGGTGCAAACCCACATAGCACATTGCAAAATAACGTTATTTAGATAGATAAAATCACGCTTAATAGGTGACGTTCTAACGTTTTTTTCTCAAAATCACATATTTTCACGTGAAAAACACGTTATTTGAGAAAAAACGTTAGACCATCACCTATTAAGCGTAATTTTCTCTATCTAAATGACGTTATTTTGCAATGTGCTAAGTGGGAATTAAATATTCATTTTGTAAAGAAACAGTAGTCATATAAGCAGGTGTGAGAATGACTTATATTTTAGAAGTTTATTGAATTTGATCAGTTTATTTGAGCAAGAATCTTATTGGTTGGCACACTAAATTAGGTTAAAAGTAGAGGATTAATGCCCATATTCACCATTAAACACTCTAATCGGGGCTAGCTAACTGGAATTAACTTGCTAATCGCGGCTAAACAAGTTTACCTATCCACCAACTTTTTTTATGAAATAATTACCTAATCAGGGTTAACTAACTCGATTTAAAAAAAAAATATCTGCCAACGCAGCATATTTGGTGTGTATCTATTGGTAACACTGAATATGTCAAAAAATGTTTGATGTAAAAGGTTATATTTTATGTTTACTTTTTAATTTTATTTCAGTTTTTGTTTATTTATTTTTAAAACCTATCAGAAAATACGTTCCCCAGCTGTTGCAACTGAAACTCAAGTTAAATGGGGATGGTCGAATCGGTGCTGTTTGGAACTGATCAGTTTGTTGTCGCCAGCATTATTTCCAATAACTAACTGCTCATTTTCAGTCGTATAGTGTAAAAAAGTGGATTTGCCGAAAGTTTGTTTTTCACACAGTGTGTGGTAAACAAAAGTAGGCATTAAACAGTATGCTGGGTGCATATAACTATGAAATACTATAATGGCCCGAGGATTGCAAAATGTGTATATTAATGGCCTTTTCAAAAATAAATCCTTTGCAATGAAGTCAACATAGTTACTTTTTGTAACTCACATGCGTTCAGATAAGAGTGTTAAGTTAAAGTAAATGTACCTTAAATTTTATCAGCCCAACAGGTCGTTACAAACAAATAAAAAAATATAGTTTAGACGGTTCGTTAATGTGAATTTTTATGTGATATGATATGTATGGGAGAATTATCAGGAGGAAAAACTATTAGCCATCTTGTGACTGGATTAGATGTTTGAAAATATTTGTTATGTTTATTTTTTAATTTTTTTTAAAGTCACTTTCAGTATTTGTATAGTTTTAGAATATTAGGATACTTATTCCCTTGTATTACTTATTGACAGGTCCCCATTGCAAAATCTACTTAAAAAATGTTTAATAAGGCAAGACTGCCAAAATTAAATCTATCTGAGGCACCACATCACTGTTTACTGCAACGACATTATGGTAGGTGCTGCAATGGGGATTTGTACTTGAGGAGGAGCACAACCCACTTTTGTTAATAAAATGTCAAAGAAGTTTGTTTCCAGTTATCACCGACCTAGAACGTCTGTGGGTAATAATCTTCTTAGTTTAAAAGTGATTTATTTAGGATGTTTGTTAATTTTTAGATATATTGAGTACCTTATAATTAAGAAAGTAGTTCATAAGGTTGAGATATTTTTTATAAAAAAAAAACTGAAATTATTTAAATTCTACATTTTTTGACAGTTTTATTTTGAAACTATTATCACCAAAAATTATGCCCAAGGTGACAAAACCACTCTAAGAAAAAAGAGGTTTTAAAGTTATAATAATTAAAGAAGAAAAATAATAAAATATGAATTTATAAAACTCAAGTTTGGTACACACTGGTTGCAGATTTGTGTATTTAATTTTCTATTTCTCTTCTTAAAAATTTCTTGTCTTTCAAAAAAATGTTTTTTTATATTACAAAGAAAAAAAAACCTAAAAGTTTTAGATTAAAATGTTTCAGGATTTGTAATTTTTTTTCTTTCATTCTCATTACTTTAAAATTTTAGGTAGGGTAGACTTTTTATGATGACTGCTGATTGACAGTGTCAAAAAGAGTTTTTCCTCGAAGTAACCACAAGTTACCAGGTAAACCAGTTGCTCGTTTTCAATTTTTCTTTGTCCAGTAATCCAAGTCATGACGTCACGAGTAATCAGACTATGTTACCAGCCTATGGGACATGGTTACTTAAAAAATGTAAGGTTCAAAGTGCGGTTTACCGATTGTTTATGGTTTTTTAATTTGTATTATTTTTTTTTATAAATCTCATGTTTTTCTATGATGATGTCATTACTATGCATGGTCACTGAAAGTAACCGTGACGTCTATATGTAATACCATTAAACCATGTAGACAGTTTTAAAAACTTACACAAAATTGGTTGAGATGGACCATTGTTTTTTATTAAGATCCTAATTGATGAGGTTACTAATTTAGGTGTATTTTCTGCTGTTTAAAGACAATGTTTTGCAATATATGATATGCAATATCTAACTGACCAATGAGATTTATTTAGGCATGTCTATGAGCAATAGTTGTCTGCATTTGTTCTTTGTTTTATTAATGTATTTATTTGGTTTTTACATATATAAAACATCTACTTCACTTTTAATTGTATTTGTTTTTATTTTATGAAAATTATTAACTAGAAACGTTAATCAACACTTAAATAAAAGGTGAAACAAATAAAAAAAAAACTTAAAAGAAGCTTATGAAAGTGAAATAAGTCTGAAGTCTGAAAGCTTTGTAGGCCGAAACCTTCTTCTTCTTTTGTTGTCCATAGTCTCAAAATAATTTGGTCTCTCGTTCCATCGCTTTGGAAGTCCATCATTGATTATGTCCAACACATCCAAATCGTCATGATACAATATATCTTCCATATTTAAAAAAAAAAAACAATTCAACAAATCAAACTGGAAATCAAAATAAACAGAAAACATAACCAACAAAATGTATATGACAGCGACTTAATTGCTCAATTAAGCTTTAATCGCTTAACATCGGCCGGGTTGGTAAACGGCGCGATTAACGCAAAAATTTTGTTGGTGGATACCGAATTTACTCGCTAACCGCAATTAAAAGTTAATTGGGGAAAAAACGCGTTGGTGGATACAGGCATAAGACTTTTCTTCGGACGAGGTTTTACTTTTTGCTGTTAGTTTCAATCTGAATTTCTTAAGTGAACTTAAAAATAAAATGCTAGTGCAGTGTAGTGAAATTTCTTGTAAGTTTAAAATTATTTTGTTGCCTTTTTTGGAATTGATTATTTTTATTTTATGTTTATAAATCTCGAAAAATTTTATGAATTAATTTTTTTCCGGGACATCACAGTATGGATTTCCAAATATCCCTGATGTTGTTTAGAAAATACATTCTGGTTCCTCTGTATGAATGTTGCTTCTTGAACTTGAATTTCCTCCTTGGCGACGATCTTTGCCTGCTTCCATTCCATATAATGTTAATTTTCCCAGCAATATTGAGCTATTTTTGGTTCAGTTGTGTCCCCTTGTCGAGTTTTGGGTTTGTGTTCGGTAAGGCGAACTTTCATGGGTCGGCTGGTTTCTCCGATGTAGATATTCCCACAGTCTCATGGTATCTGGTAAATGCCTTGGTGTTGTGGCGATATGGTTTACTTTTTGTTAATTGCCTTCTTATTGTTTTGGTCGATTTGTAGATATTCCGAAGATGGTATTGGAGATTCCTTTGAAGAAATTGAAGATACTTAGATTAGGTGGTACCCCATTCATCCCTTGAAGAGCTCTCAACTTCATAATTTTTGAAATCCGATCGAAAGTTCGTTCCATCGATGCCGAAAGCTCAAATAATTCACTTCGTAGAGATACTTTAGTGACACTCACTCCACTACTTTTGATCCCTAATAACACAAGTACGTTTTAAAAAGGTTCCTGGAACGTACTTTTAGACACGCCGGAACGTAGTCCCGGAACGAACGTCTCAGGAACGTTCCTTTGGACGTTCCTGGAACGTTTGCTTGAACGATTCTTGGCCGTTCTTATTTGAATGTCCACGGTATATTCTGGGCATACCTTCGGGGAACGTCCACAGACGTCGACAAACGTTCCTGGAGCGTACCCAGAACGATCAATATTACCAGTTGTAACGTCTCGGGGACGTTCCTGGAACGTTTACTTGGACAACTTTCAACCTTTGGCCGTTCTTTTGAATCTTCCCGGTACAATGCGGCGAATATGTTCCGGGAACGTCCAAGGACGTCGACAAACCTTTCGGGAACGTTCTCGGAACGATTAATGTCATCAACTATAACGTCTCGGGGTCGTTTCTTTGGACGTTCCTGGAACCTTTACTTTAACGACCCTTGGCCGTTCTTTATACAAACGCATTTTGGAGTCATTAGACAATGAAATACAAGTATCTCTTATTATATAAAATGAATGTCGAAAAGATAGAGAATATTTTACCAAAGTACGCCATCTAGTTGCTAAATGAGTAGCTTATTAAAACTGCAGTACATACATCTCTGTTTAGGACGTCCCCTGAACGTTTCATTGGAACTGTTTTTAGACCTTTTTCTTGGAACGTTCCAGGGTCGTACTTTTTAGGGCTGTGACTTTTGGGACCTACGGGGATCTAAAAAGGACGTCCTCTGCTTGTTTAATTAGAACTGTTTTTAGACCTTTTTCTTGGAACGCTCCAGGGACGTACTTTTTAGGTCTGGGAGGTTCGCGACCTACGGGGACCTAAAAAGGACGTCCTCAGGACGTCATGTGTTATTAGGGATTGGTGCAAAACTGGTTTAATAATACAGAAACCTTTTTATTCATGCGTACAACAGTTTAAACCTTAGTTCTAGAATCCACATTTCTTTTTTTTTAAGACCGTGTACCACAAATATTACTTTTTAAAAAGTCAGTGTTTTAGATTCCAGAATCAATTTCCTTTAATTCGATATCCCATAACCCATATTTTTAAGGATTAAAAAATTTATCAGATATTGGGGTAATTTTAACCCCCCTGACGAAATTTTTCAAAAATCCAAAAACACTTATCAACAGTTTTTAAAAGAACACCAAATAACAATTTTTAGCTCCTTATTACTCTTATGAGTTATCGATATCCCCCCCAAAACCGGTGAATCAAGCCACACTCCCTCCCCCGAAAGATATTCGAGTTTTGATATGCTTATAATTTCGAACCTATTGCGAAATAATTTTGAACCACTTTTAAAAATTTAGAAGCACACTCCTTTCTATATTCAAAATGGGGGGTGCAGCTGTATGTCAAGCTACACCCCCCCCCTAATTTAAAGCGTAGAGAAACATGAAAAGCAACTATCTCAAAATTAAGAACTAATATCTAATCCGAAAAATTCACTAGTAATCCTGTTTCTTTTGTGTGGCTTGACGTCAGCCTGTAGCCCCCACCATATTTTTCTAAAAAAAGAGGGTTACTACTGAATTTTTCGAAATTCTTTTTGGTGATATTAGGAGCTAGAAATTAGTTCTTAATTTTGGGATAGTTGCTTTTCATTTTTTTTCTACGCTTTAAATGAGGGGGTGCACCCTCTATTTTGAATATAAAACAAACCAGGAAGGGGTTTGGTTCAAAATTTTTAAAAGTGGTTCAAAACTAGTTCGAAATTGGTTCGAAATTATAAGCATGTCAAAATTTGAATATCTTTGGGGGGGGGGGGGTCTGGCTTGACTGATCTTTCAAAACATATACCTAGCTATATGCCTAGTTTTAGACCTCTATTGCTTTTCGTTTTTGAGATACAGAAAATCCTTGGTTAAAAAAATTCTTTCTTAGTGAGCACCTAGAGTACAAACCCTAAATATTCTATAATTTTCGTGTTAACAACTTTTATATAAAATCCGCGGACACGCACGCACCCTCTTCGAAGGGTAAGTAGTAGTAGTAGTAAGAGGCGGCCCGCAGGCCTGGCAATTAAGCCTCTTCATGGGCCCTTTTTGCCATATCCCGTCTCGCACCCTTATTCTCTCACTCCCTCTACAAATCCTGCCTCTCTCTCTCCGGGCCTTCTTGCATTCCTTACGAAGGTCAGCACATCAGCCCATTCTAGAGAGTGTAGCTCCTCTTCTTCTATTTTGGAGGCATACTGCCTGCCCTGCCTCAATCTGGCGTACCCGTCACACCCTCCTATCAGGTGCACCGCTGATTCCTCTGCCCACCCACATGCTGGGCAGGCGGAGTCGTCCAACACTCTGACGCATGTCAAGTGCTTGCGCAGCCGATTATGCCCTGTCAGCATTCCTACTAACAATCCAATGTCCTTGCGGGTTTTTTCCAGAAGCCACTTAGTTCTGGCTGGTCCACTCACGAACAGTTTAGACTGTCTACACTCTCGCTCTTAAGTGATTAACAAGAACGGTTCCGGTCCAATATATTGGGTTTCGGCACCAGCTTTGGCAAGTTCGTCCGCCTTCTCATTCCCTGGTATTCCCTCGTGGCCCGGGACCCACATCAGTGTCACCCTCTTGTCTTCAGCCAATGTCTGTAGCGCGTTAACGCACTCCTCCACTAGGCTACTCACAATTTTTGGTGAACTAAGAGCCTTGAGGGCAGCCTGGCTGTCGGAACATATGCAAATGTCCCTCCCGCCTTTTCTGACCTCTGGTAGGGTTGCCGCCATGATAATGGCGTATACCTCCGCCTGAAAGACCGTAGCGTGCTCGCCAAGCCGGTAGCTTTCTTGAACTTCTAGGTCTTCCGCATACACTCCTGCGCCTGTTGTCTGCCTGGCTGACAGTTTTGATCCGTCAGTGTAGCAGATCGTCGCGTCTCTGCTTAATTCGTTTCGGAATTCTTCTCTCTGCAACCAATCCCGTTCAGGTATTGTGACTTTGTACTTTTTGTCAAACCTCCATGGTTGGCTGGCTACTGGCACCTTTAAAAGAGGCAACTCTTTTGTTACCAGTTCCTCGACTGCCAGATAACCCACTTTTTCCCCTCTGTCCTTCCATAGGCCCTTTTCGAAGGGTAAACCTTACCTCTAAATTTTGATTAGGAAAAGTTGGTCCAGTGATACCTTGTTTTAAAGTTCTCTTTAATGTATTTACAACCTTGTAAAAATTTTGAAAATCTGTCGATTCGTTTTTGAGATATTCATTTTCAAAATAAATTCAAATTGTACAGGTAAATGTCACTCGGGATCTCTCAAAAAATAAAAAATTTATTTTGTAAAAAAACTATTTTTGCATTGGTTCATGCAATTATAAAAGTGAATATCTCAGAAAAGAATAAATATTTTCGAAATTTTTACGCTATTGTAAAGGTATTCAAAAAAAGTTATCACTCGACCCACTTTCACTATTCAAAATACAGAGGTACAGTTTACCCCTCAAACAACAACAAAAATTCCCGCATAGACAAAATGTGTCTCCTTTGAATAAAAAAATCGACATGTTTGATGATGAGGATCAGACTCTACGTACGGAATTCTTGGGTGGGAAGTTTTAAAGGAACACCCTGTATATAAAATAACGGTCGTGTACTAACAACTACCTACCTACAGCTTAAACCAGTTGATTTACAAGGGAGCTTAAAATTTTAAAAGGATATTCTGTGTCTTAAAAGCATTAGCCAAACAAACACAACGTGGTCTGGACGCTAGCGCATCTCTTACAATTTTTCGGAAGCCAGCTGGCGGCTCGACAACTTGGGGCATGTATACCGCCCATGACCTATAAGTCCCGTCAGAAATCCGCCAGTATCACTTAGCGGCCGACTGTTTACCGCCACCTCCTACTAATAAAATAAGCAAACACGTGCTTCGGCATTTTTTAAATCTTTTACCGGTGGTTGAGAAATAGGGGTAGGTAATTCTGTTTTAAAGATGGTACAAATAATTAACAATTTCTAGTAGGTTCCATCAATTTCTTTCAAAATTCGTGTAGGGGTTTTTGGAATCTAGGATTTTATACTTTCAATCAGGTATAAAAAATTATAAAATTGTGGAAAGATACCCAATGAGCATTTTTGTCTATATAAAAGTTACAGCAAATAATATAAAACCTTCATAAAATAACCAAAAGTTATATTATTTAGTGTTGGTGATAATTTTATAACTCTAATATATCTCTTAAATGTGTAAAAAAGACTTGAAAAACAACTGTTCAACACCAGCTTATAAAAATTTATGGTACATAGTAATGGATAGAAAAACAACATATAGATTTTATAAAACTTCCTTATGAGCCCTCAAGTATAGAGATTATTATAAAAAGGTTTTACAACTGTTCTAACAACACTACATAACAAATTAAAGGTTTTTATGGATTTAGAAATATAGATTTTCCATCTTTCTTCCCTTTGCTGGTTATGTATTATTCTTTTTCTTTTTACAATAAAAAAATTTATAAAATGGTGTTTAGAAATATTCTAAAATAAATAAAAATGAAAGTGAGATAAGCTGAAGCAGGAATATGAATATTTATATACTATAGTCAAATAAAAGCTGTTTTTCAAGTCATCCTACTCTGAAAATCAGCTGCGGTTCCGTCTGTACTGTATAGTTTTCGAATACACTCACGTAAATTTCATGGGCTCCAAAAATACTTGAGAAAACGTGAAAAAAAATATTCATTTAACTATCAGTTTTTTTTTTCATACGCGTTTTTTTCTTTCTGGGACAAATATTGAATTTCGTATGTTGTTCTTAACCCTAACAAGCAATATTTCGATTGAAACACATGTTGAAACCCCATAAATAACGTTTTTATTTAGGCCAAAAACCTATTTTTGTAATCCAAAATGGCGAAAATTTCCGACAATTCTATAAAAAAAAAACAATACAACTATACCACTGTTTACCTCGTCAACACTATTTTATAACCCTTTTAAAAAATGATGCTACTTGGAACAAAGGGCTACAGATGGCGCAGTGTTGAACACTGATGGTCTGTTTCTTCGAGCTTAACATAGTTACCATTGTTCTCTTTTCCTAAATGCATTCCTCGAGAGATCCAGCATACTACACAAACCAGGAAAAATACCCGCCTCCACACACTTCAAGCCCGCATAACTATCAGAGGTAACTATCTCAAGAATATAGTTAGATTGCGGGGTCGAAGGGTGTACAGGCGAGTATTTTCCGGGGTGTTCACATTTGCCGCCGACCAGCAGTATCAGCGTATGCGCTCGACGTTTCACGGTGCGTTTTTGCGACCTTAACACGGTTACTATATTGCTCTCTTTTTCTAAAACACGGTTCCCATCTATGCGTTTCTCATTCGTGGGTCCCCCGAATCAAAACACGTATCACGTGGTCTAAGCGAGATTTGCCTATACAAGTTCATGTCGGACCACGTGATGAGTTTTTCGAGTCAGGGTGACTGCGCATCGGAAACGCTGGTGGGAATCGGGTGTAAAATGCATTCGATCCCGATATCTGTCATCGGCAACTATCTCAAGAAGATTTGGATCTCTTATCTCTCTCAGATTGATGTAATTAAAACAAGATAATAATGGTATGGTATCTCGCAAAAAAGCGCCTTTTGATGTCGCAAAAACGCTCCTTTTGATTTCGCAAAAACGCGCCTTTTGATGTCACAAAATTAACCTTAAAAAATCTTGTTTGTTTTGTTATTAGAATTGCCAAAATAAATTAAAATTGTTTTTTTTGTTCTAAAAACAGTTGTATTATAATCACTGTATAAAGAAATTAATAACAACATTATAGAAAAAACCTTATGGGCAAAAAAGGTTTATGAATGAGTTCATAAGAATATTACAGACACCAATTTATATAACTATTGTGTGTGAGTTCCCAAGTTTTTATAAGTGTCTCTCGAAATATTTTCAATCTTATCTTATATAAATTTGTTGTTCGTTAATTAAGTTTTATAAGTGGGTTGATAGCAACATTTTAAAAACCAATCTATTATATATCTTTAATTGATAGTTACTTACGGTTTTATAGGTGGGTTGACAGAAAGATTTCAAACACCAATTTATATAACTTTTGTCACTGATGACTTATATTTTTATAAATATGTTGGTGGAAACATTGTTAACACCAATTTATGTAACATTTGAACCGATGACTTTAATTTTTATAAAGATGTCCGTGGAAATATTGTTGACGCCAGTTTTATGTTACTTTAGGGTATCATCAATTTAGAGCCTTTAATAAAACAAATATACAAACTCAATTATTGTAGGAAACTTTTAAATACCCTAGGGTATCAATGGAACCCTCTTTATAATAATTATATAAATATCTGTCACCAGAAGTTTCTGCAAATGCTCATTGGGTACCTCTTTCCACAATTTTATAATGTCGTCCAATTTCATTTAAAATTAGTATACAATCCTTTAGACTTTATAAGCTTTATTACATAAAAATCAATTCACAAAAAAAAGTGACGAAAAGGAAAAAGGTTTTGTACAAATTTCGGAAAAACCGCAGGCTAGTTTTTTTGTATAGTATAAAGCCACTCTATAAATAAAAAATAAATATTGTTTTTCAAAAATTTTCATTTTATTTTAGGACTTGTTTATTGTTTGGATCAAAAATTCGCCGCGACCGACCCTTCGTTTGTTAAATGCATTGTCAGTTAGGATAAGTGTCCAGGGAAATACAGAGGAATACGAAAATATTTAAAGAGATTCTGTTGTTGGCATCCTGTTCAATTATATTTTTCGACGCATTTTTTCAAAGGGCGTCGGATTAACCCTACTATACGTAGCATTCCATTTAGCGGACATATATCTCCAAAAAGAATTGACGAATTAACCAAAAAACTGAATATTTACCTGTTAAGACAATTTAAAGACCTTCACATCAAAGTGGTTTTTTACTTAAATTTTGGGGGTAAAATTAAAAAATATAATAATATAAAAAAAATTAAAAGTCCAAGGAAAATTAATAAAAACTACGAGATTATGTCGAAAATGAACTGATAAATTTTTAAAAAAACATCTGTAGAAGCTTGCAGTTGCAAAACCTTCAAGAATATCAATTGAACTACACCTCCCATTGTTCCTTGTTTCAAATTTTACTGCGATTTATGATAATTGCCAATAAGAAAAACGCCTACACACTTCTCATTTTTTTTCCAAAAATGCCAAAAGAATAATTTTACTTACCCACAGTAATAATTTTTTCGTCATTGACAAAGACATTTTCATTGATAATTTCGTCGAATAATTTCATGTATCAACCCAATTTAAAATTCTCAACTTCCACTAATTCTGTAAAATATTATTCTTTTAATTCTGTAGGAACAGAAAACTATAATCATTTGATAATTATCACAGATTTAATTCCAGGTGAAGGACAATAAGATCCCTAAAGGATTAAACATTGTAGTTATAACAAAAGGTTTCAACCTAAAAACCTGTCACTCACCATTTTTACTGTTTTAAATAAATATACGCAAAATAAAACATTTTCGCATTCAAAATATATACAGGGTAAAATTAAAAAGAAATTGGCTAAAATCTTGACAGGTTATTGGGCCAGAAGTACTCTAATAACAGAGAAGAAGAAATTAGTGATACCCAGACCAGCAGTGGACTCTGGGAGAAAAGAAAAAGAAAAAAAGACGCTGCTGCCCAGACGGAAGAAAGAAAGAAAGAGAAAGAGAGACTAAGATTGATTCAGGAAGAAAATGAAATAAAAGAAAAATGTCCAGTGAAGAAATCAGACAGATTGAAAAATTAGTGGATTAAAGGAGCTACGAAATCTGGAAGTTTGAAGTCCAGATATTCTTCAAAGCCAGTGTGCTATGGGATATTGTCAGTGGTAAAAGAAAATTTGAAAATCTGACCCAAGATAAAGAAAAAATAGAAAGGATAAAACAGGATGCCAAAGCCCAGAAGGTGATAATCACATCCATAGATAAGAAGAACATAATTCACATAATAAACTGTTCCAGCAATAAAGAAATGTATGACAGCTACAAAAAATTTTTGAAAAGGATACCGAAGATGAAAAATGCAATCTTCTCCAGCAGTTTTTCAATTACAAGTATGAAAAAGAGACTGATATGTCAACATACATTTCTAGGTTAGAAAACCTGGTGCATCGATTGAAGACCCTGAAGGAAGATATAAACGAAAGTATGGTTGTCTCCAAATTATTATTCACAACACCTGATCAATATCGACATTTTGTCACAGCCTGGGACTCATGTCGAAAGGAAGATAAAACCCTAAAAAACTTAACATCAAGGCTCTTAGCGGAAGAGTCGAGAAACAAAGCAGAATTACAGAGCGGAAAAGAGGTATCCAAGGCCTCAGAAAAATTCTGCAAAATCTGCAGAAAAAGAGGACATAGAAAGGAAACGTGCAGAAATAAGAAGGAAACCATGCAAGGACCTACAGACAAACTGAAGAAACAAACCAGACAACAAGAAAGCCCTGCAGTATTTGTAAAATACCGAACCATACTGAGCAAAATTGCTTTTATAAAGATCGGTCAAGGCAAAATAATAAGAATCAACAAGGAGGATTAGTGTTCATCACCACAGCAGAACAAAATCGTGTGAAAAACAAAAGCATGAATTTTGTCGTCGAATCTGGGGCTACGGCACACATGATAAAGCTCAAAGAACCTTTGACAGAAATAAAAAGAAAACAAACCGACCTAAACCTCAGAAATCGGAAAATTACACACAGACAAGTGCATTTTGCAAGAAGTTCTTTATGTGCCAGATTTGGGGCAAAATCTACTATCAGTAAATGTAATAACAGAGAAAAATGGTGTGGTGACTTTCACCAAAAACAAAGTGATGGTGCAAAAGGAAAATCAGACCGTCCTAGAAGAAATAAAAACAAATAATGGTGAATCTATGCAACGAAAATGAGGAGCACAGTTTTTTTACATCGAAGAGCAAAGCAAAGCAAGCAAAGAACTAGGACATTTGGGCCTACAAAATATGAAAAAGCTGACAGAACTGCAGGTATAAACTTAAGTAAAAACGACTGTGACCCCATAGATAAAATCTGCGAAGTATGCCTAAAAGCCAAGCAAACACGATTGCCATTTAAGAAAGAAAGAGACAGAGCTAAAAGACCACTAGAGATAGTACACTCTGACTTGTGTGGTCCGATTGATCCTGTCACATGGGATGGAAAACATTCCTGAATGACTACACCCATTTTACAAAAGAAAGAAAGCAAAGAAGAAGTGTTCAACTATGTCAAGGAATATGTGGAAAAAGTAAAATCTTTCAAAAATATGTATAACAGACTAAAAGCTTGGTGTAGAAGCAAGGGAATAGATTGAACCGAACATTGTTGGAAAAAGCAAGAGCTTTGATCTTTGACTCATGCTTAGATAAACAATTCTGGGGTTTTGCTACATATCTTATAAACAGAAGCCCAACGGAGACCCTACTAATGACACCAGTAGAAAAATGGACCAAACCTGTCAAATTTGCAAGTATTTGGAAGTGAAGCACATGCAAAAGTGCTGGGTTATTTTAAGAAACTAGATGAAAGAAGCAAAAAGTACAGTTTTATAGGATATGCAAGACATGGCTACAGATTATGGAATGAAAAAGAGAATAAAGTAACAATACACAGAGATGTAGTGTTTGGAGAAACAAATAGAAACAAAAAAGACCAAAATCCAAGCAAAGTATCAGTTACAGAGGAAAAAGAAGAACCACAGCTACAGCAATAACAGAATGAAACAGTAAAATCTGATGATAAATTTGAGGACACCATAGACCAGTCAGACAATGATTCAAACTTAGGAGAAGGTGTAGATCAACAGGAACAAAACCTTGAGGGGAGACAAACTAGAAGAACTGTGTGGCAACAAGACTATGAAATGGACTATACAGTCATAGCTATGTTAAGTTATGAAGAAGCCTTAAATGGTAATGATAAAATCAAATGGCAAAAGGCAATAAAGGACGAAAGAGATTCACTGATGACCAACCGAACCTGGGACTATGTAGACCGAACAAAAGCAGACGGCAAGAAAATTCTGACGAATAAATGGGTATTTAGAATTAAAGATGAAGAAAAATACAAAGCAAAATTGGTGGTACGAGGCTGTCAACAGAAAAAAAGAATAGACTACCAAGAAGTCTTTAGTCCAGTGGTGAATATGAATGCTTTACGTGTTCTGTTTGCTATAGCCAAGTGAGAAACTATGAAATAAGAAAGTTTGACATCAAAACAGCTTTTTATATGGAGATTTGGAAGAAAAAGTTTACATGGAGGTTCCCGAAGGGTTTGACAATAAGAAAAATAAAGTGTGCCATTTAAGAAAATCATTATATGGATTAAAGCAAGCACGACTACAATAAAATACGAAATTTACCAACTTCCTCGCTACAATAGACTGAAAAGTTTAAAAAATGAACAATGTATCTTTAGAAACAAAGAAGGAACCATGTTTTGGGCAATATACGTAGATGATGGAATTTTGATATGCGACAAAAGGAATTTGACAGATTTACAGAAACTACTAGGATCACTAAAATGAGAGTTTGAAATGACAGAAAGTAAGGAGCCCAATAAATTCCTAAGACTAGAAATAACAAGAACAAACGAAAATCTAATATTGAGACAAAAACAGTACATAGAGACAATTCTAGAGAAGTTTAAAATGAATGATGCGAAACCAACAAAAACACCAATGGTTTACAATAATACCGACGATTTGACAGAAAGAATTAAACCATCTTACAAATAAAACCAGACCAGATGTGACATTTGCAGTAAACATATGTAGCAGGAAAATTGAAGAAACAACAGAGAGGGACGTGACAAATGTAAAAAGAATCCTGAAGTATCTGAACACGTACCGAGACAATGGAGTAAGATTTGACAAAAATGAAGACGTTAACCACCTGACAGCCTATTGTGACTCTGATTTTGCTAGAGACCTTGTATCAAGGAAAAGTACAAGGGGATATGTAGTATTCTACTGTGGAGCACCAATACTGTGGACATCAAGAAGACAACCAATAGTGGCTCTGTCAAGTACTAAGGCAGAGTTCATTGCTGCTGCAGAATGTGCCAAGGAGCTGATACATCTAAAGTTATTGATAGAAGAAATGATATTGATAGCAGTGTGAATATAGAGCTGAAGCTAGACAACCAGAGTGCAATCAGGATAGTGAGAAATGGACAAATGAATAGGAGGAGTAAACATATAGATAACAGGTATCATTTTATAAGTGAAAAAGTAAAAGAGGGATTGTTGATTGTTGACTGTCCAACAGAAAGTTAAGTAGCAGACATTTTAACAAAACCTCTTGATAGTGTTAAGTTTACTAAGTTTAAAAATTGTTTATTAGTTTAAGAAGGGTTTTAGATTAAGTTTTATAAGTTTTTGAGTTTTATAAGCTTTTATGAGTTTTTTTTAATGTAACAAAATTTGGAGAAGGTGGTAAGAAAATTTAAACAATATTTATTGAAATTTTGTCACATACGCTGCAATCTAGCGTAATAGATTAAACTGTAGTAGCGAAGCGGCGCTAAAGAAAATAAAAGAATTGACGCGACCATTCCCGAATATTCAAGAAAGATGTAGATAGGTCTAGATGAGTAAGACAAAGACTAGAATGTTCCGGGTGAGTCGAGAGTGATGTCGGCGCATATAAATACGCCGAATAGCCGAGCTTCAGGAAGTTTTCAATAGGATAGAAAGTGTGAAGAGTGAAAGTTAAATCTGCGTTTTTCTTTTAAAATAAAATAAAAATAAATTAAGACCAGGCTAAAATCTTGACAGTCGACGTCGACTTTAGTTTTCAAAACAACTACTATTTACCTATATAACAACATTTAAGGGTGGTGCAATTCTAATTGTAACAACTTTCAGATGGGTGCCCCATACAATCGCATTTTCGTTTTGTAGTCGAAACCGCAAGCGATATAATATATAAGGCTTCCCAGGGAGCATAAAACAGTACTAACATCAAAACACGCATGAAAAAAACATCTTTCTAACCCTAAATAAACGGCTTTCTAACGTTTTTTATATATAAAACGTGAAAACACATTTTTTTAATGTGATTCTAACGTTTCAGCATCAAAAAAACGTTAGAAAGCTAATTATTAAGCATTAGAAAGATGTTGTTTTTCACGTGTTTTGATGTTAGTCCTGTTTTGTGCTACGTGGGTTAAAGGTTAAACTTTACGGTAAGTAAATTATATGCTGGGTAATTCTTTAAAATATGTCTATTGTACGTAGCAGAAGGCTTGCTTGATTGAAAAATATTAGTAGGGTACTTATCCGTTTGACAGCGTGATGTTTCGCCGCAAACGGTTAAAAAAGTCCAAAAAAAAACTTTTTTTGCGGCGAAACGGTCCCGGCGAAACCGCTCGTGGCGAAACGTCCCATACCCGCAAAATATAGTTTTACATTATGAATAGATTTAAATATACTCTGCCTCGTATAGTAGCAATATGGGCCATTATGTACAACTACCTTGTAGTGCAGGGTTCTAGAGGTAATAATCAGATTAATTCTGTGTTTCGGACTTCCATTGTCTATATTTTATTTATATACGACGTTTCGATCAGTACAATCTCAGATCGAAACGTCGTGTATAAATAAAATATAGACAAAGGAAGTCCGAAATACAGAGTTAATTTCAAAAACATAATTGTCTCAAACTTTCAAACAATCTAATAATCAGATGTTTAACATAACCTAAAAAACCAGTTAGGGTAAAATAAAAAGACAGTTTTAAAATTGTAATTTTTTCTTGCTAAAACAGTTGAAACCTTTGATTTAAACTTTAGAGTAAATTGTTGTTTACTAACTCGTCTGTAACCATCCAAACTGCTATATCATTGCATTATCGTTTTTTTTATAGTATGAAGCGAAAAAAGCTTCCCACAAAGTCATAAGAAAAATGATGGACGAGGAAAAGGACAATTACATATTGTATTTGTTACTTGTGTCAATATCACAGCAATATATCTTGCATGACATATTTTGTATAGTCTTGTACGTATTACCCAAAAAGCCAGTGGCGGCTCGTGGCCTTGATAGGACGTGAAGCGTCGTGGCATTGATAAGATTGATAGGAGGTGACGCGCACATGAAAATTTTTTATTCATATATGTAAGTAAAAAATATTGAAATTGTAGGTAAAGCGGCGCTTCACTTTCAAAAGGTTTGGTAATTAAAGCTCCAAAATTGATGACAAAACCCACGTTAATTTTTGAAATAGAAAATCTCGGATATGGAAAGTGACTAAAAAACTCGATAAAACGGCTAGTTTAAGATAATAGGGTATTTTTGGTCAGTCCTTTTGACTCTTCGTTATAGTTAACGTTATTTCTAGCAGTTTAACGGCAAAGTTCACTCCCCACTACTACTATAAACACGGTTAACAAAAAATAAAATCCAAATACTCAAGATTTTTGTAAAACAAAACAAATTTTTATAACACAAAAATCTTTCACCACAGAATCACAGTAAGTTTGGTTGGTTGTCTTTTTAACGGTAAAGGTATAGTCGCTATTTGATGCTAATTAACGCCAGTGGTGCTATATAGCAAAAGTACGTCCATTGGATATACAATGGATATCCATGACTGAGACATGGACATCTCATGTATTTTCCATTAGACATCCACTCAACGTCCCGTGAATATCCAATGGACCTCCATTGGACGGGATTTTTCATCACACTTGGATCTCCATATGAATCTCCGTTGATGTATATCCATTGTATGTGGGTAACATGGACATCACTTTACGTATGTTTTATGGATATTGGTAACAACACACTGAATTTCACGTGGATATACAATGAATATCAATTGGATGTTTGGTGGATATCCAGTGGACATTCATTGGACGTGATTTTTCATCACACTTGGATGTTTCCATAAGAATTTACATTACCCAAGGAAGAAGGAAGCCTTCAGAATGAATATGAATACGGCCCTTAGGGCTCCCTCAACGAAGACCTTGTGCGACTATGAATACTATTTTAGCCCAGGAGGACTCAGGACGCCATATTCGGCCCTTAGTGAAAAGCTTTTCTCATTTAAGAGGGTAATGTTCTCGCCCAAAAAGTGCAGCACTGCATCGGCTCGAAAGCACCTCAACAGCTTAAAAGTGCTGGGCAGTAAAATCTTAGTCAGTAAAGAAGCATGTCGCTTTCAGTCAAGAGCGTCAAAGGAACCTTCATCGATTATCGCGCGCAATGGTTTATACGCAAGCGCAAACCATGTTTTGTTTTGGTGTACTGTTTGGTGTTTGATTGCTTTTATAAGTGGAGGTTTTGCTTGGTAAAAATTTCGGAAATATAGCGGCATATTTATATTACTGTCTTAAAATCAAAAAAATAGTTATCCATCCTACAGTTTAGTAATTCTATAAATTCAAGTTCGCCCAGTGTCTGCCAAAACCCCAGAGGTTTGCCCAAACTAAAAGATCCACAAGAACCAAAACAAAATGTCAAAGGTCTTGGAAGTTTGCATAGACAGCCTTGAATCGGCCCTTGAAGCCATAAACGGGGGCGCGAATCGTCTGGAATTATGTTCTTCTTTGATAGAAGGGGGCTTAACACCTACCCCTGGAATGCTTATTCAGATTCAAAACATGAATGCCAGGAAAGTTCCTATTTATTGCATGTTACGATGCCGCCCAGGAGATTTTATATACAAGACCGAGGAGGTAAGAGAAAATAATCAAGATTTAGTATTTGCTATAGCTTGGAAAGGCATGTGTGGGCACTGTTGCCTCAGGTATCAAAAGCACTATCCACATTATAATCTGTGTTATTTGGTAGCATTAAGTTGATCTTAAACTGTAACAGGAAACAACTGTTGCAAGTGCTTTTAATCAATAACTGAGCTTTTATGGTGCCTATAGGATAACTAATCCAACTCAGTTGACCTCATATTTTAACCAAATTAAAGTCAAATTTGACAGGTTATAGTAATCCTTCTGGTTTTAGTTTACCACTAAAATTATGACCTTAGTTGAGCAATAGTTATGTCCATTTTAGCAACTTCATTAATCTTTTTAGGTTGAAATAATGAAAGAAGATGCCAAAATCCTAAGACGTCATGGGGCAGATGGATTTGTCTTTGGAGCTTTAGCTGAAAATGGTGATGTTGACATGAAGGTGTGTCGAGAAATAATTAAAGCCTGTCACCCATTGCCTGTCACATTTCACAGGGCATTTGACTTTTGCAGACGGCCGACCATTGAAGTTGAGGTAATTATTGATTTGGGATTTACCCGCATTTTAACTAGTGGCAAACAAAAAACTGCTCAAATGGGAGTGAAATTAATCAAAAAATTGATGGAACAAGTGGAAAACCGAATAATAATTATGCCTGGTGGAGGAATTACCAAAGAAAATCTCAAGTTTATTTTGGAAAATACTGATGCGAAGGAAATTCATGGTTCCTTTAAGAAAGTTAAACCAACTGAGCCACAAGAGGAAGGTAAGAGTGAGGAAACTGATGTAGTTTTAGAAGAAAGCAGTTTACCAAGGTATGTGACTGATGCTGAAGCTGTTGCTGAGGTTGTATCATTATTAAAGGCACTTTAGAAAACTAAAATATTTTATCATTTTAAAATAAATTAACAATTTTGGCTGATCACTATATACTTAATACGGTATGCTACTATTTATGCCCAAAACACTGATGTCAGCATTCGCAGTTTTATAGTGTAAGACAATAAGTTCAATGCATTGATATATATTTGTCCTCGTATTTGTCTTGTGTTTTATTTGAAACTGTAAAAAGTCAAGATTTGATTGTGAGATTCATGCTACAACACCAACACACAAATTGTGCTGGTACCACTTTGTAAATTAATAAGGATTATTTCAAAGTCAAAATTTATTTTTTGTGGTTTAATAAAAGATTATTAAAGCTGGGTTTATACAGGCAAATAACAATAAAAGATGAGCTTATGGGGAACAGAGTGTAGGGCATTTATCCAGCAGAATTAAAAATAAAGAGATTGGCAACTTTTAAATTTTATCATTATCTGATAACTTTAAACCAAAATTATTTCTTATTTTTATTTTGGTTTGCCTGTATAAATGCAGCTTTACCATGCCAGTGTGCTGTTTACAAAAATATTTTTTTTTAAAATGGATAATTGCCTTCTAAAGAAATGACAAAATAAACTCAAAAAATAGTTATTATTTATTTTATGTTTTAGGAAATGCCAAACATGCCTATATTTTAGGTTACCCATGATTTATTTAAGTACAACCAGTTTATTTTTCTTTTAAAATCTAGGCTTGTTTTGTATAGGTATGATAAAATAGTAGGTACATTTTCGTTTCATTACTTTTATTAAGGTAAAAACGGCATCAAGTATTCGTAATTTTTTTCCAGCTAGAATTCACCATACTTTTTAATTTGAAACAAATTAAACGCGGGCTCAAAATAACACTGGGGAAAATCAATACCTTCTCCACATGTGTTGGTATTGGGTCGAACATCGACGTCACGCCGAGATGCGCAATGTCATACGGTGTTAAGTATATCGTGCTTTGAATTATATCTTGAAACATTATTTGCCAATTTTAAATGCCAAAAATTTAATAATAGTTTCAAGTATGATCGTTTATAAGTCTTCCCTGAGATAACTTTTTTTCTAATAGCCACAAAAGAACCAAACAAAAACTGGGTGAAAGGGTATTTTATAGGGACCTCAAAATCATTAATAAAAATGATTCAGTTCAAATAGTATACAGGATGTGCCAAAAAGTTATTATTTTTCTTATGGAACACCCTTTATATTTTGACAGTGTCGAATTCTCCAGAAAATTAGCTTTTTAAAAAAACTGTATACTATGAAAATGCATGCAACTGCTTTGGAGATATTTCATTTTTAATTAGATATTAATTAACTCATATTATTGTAATATAATAAAACCAGGGAATACTTATGAACAATCACCCTGTACTTATTTTGTTTTTTGAGTACATGCAATTTTTATTACAATTGGTTATTCCATTGATATTGTAAAATAATTTATTTTTTATGACTACTTTTTTTATTCAAGTCTTATTTATCCAAGCACTTCAGTTGTTAAGGCAAATAATTTAATAATTGTCAAGAATGTGAGTTGAGACAAATCTATTTTGATGAAGTATTTTGAAAAATTGAAATCATACTGTGCTAGGGGGGATGTACTTATAAATATATAAGAAAATATATTTTAAACTAACAAATGTTGTGTACTAAACTACTTTAACTGTTGTTGCAAATTATCTGTAGCTTCAAGTAAAAATAAATATCTTAATGTTAAGTATTCGTTTTAGTTGTATTTGAAAAGTAAAATTAAATTAAATTTAACAAAACTTTGAACAAAATATTCCTTCCTATAAATTTTCTAAATAGGCTTGTGTCCATAACAATATATTTTGACTAGTTTTTATGTTGAGTTTAGGGAGGGTTTGGCGACGTTTCGCAACGGATGGAAGAAATAAAAATTAATAAAAATAATATCAGGGACCGTACAAAATTTAAATATATTTTTCTTTTTATTTTTTGTCAATACCTACAAAGTGAGAATATTGAAGAAAGTGAACTGTGAAAGATAAAAAACAAAAAACCAAATATTTAACTTTTCAAATAAATGCAGTTCTGTTTTTTACAATCGCTTATTTATAGTGTGGTGGTGACTGAAAACATGTGTTTTTGTTTAACCGTAAGTATAGGAAAAATGCAATGCAAGTAAAGGCTTAACATTTTCCTCAACATTTTCTAATCTTCACTAAAATACCTTTTTTTTGTTCTGGTTTTTTTAATTGTTTATTTTAATCCTTGATCCATATAATGCAAATAGTTTACTAAAGTCTTAGTCGAAATTTGTGCCATATAATATATAATAATGTATGTCATATTTGATACCTTCTCTTTAAAAAATAAATATTTCATGAAAAAATAACCGAATCATAAATTTCTATTTTGACTTTGGAGCACTCATTCAAACTGAAAAAAAACTCTTTCATAACTATTTTAAAATAACATCAATTTTATTTTAAAAAATAGGATTATTTTAGAAATTTATTATCTTGAACAGTCGTTTCATAAAAACAAATCAGAACAAAACATACGTACCTGATCAAGGTCAAAAACACAAGTAAACCCAAATATTTAACAGTGTTGCCACAAGATTCCTTTAAGCAGAAAATGCTGGTTTGGTGTGGGATATGGTCTCAATTCTAGATTTGTTGCCAAAATCCTGTCATAACTATGATTAAAATTAAACTAAAATTGTAACAATTAATGACATCATAGCGAGCGCCAAAAGCAAATTTTGTTAAAACTTTTGGGTTTGGAGAGGTGCAAAGGGGGGAGGGGCGATTGCCCACTGACAAAAATTATCTGATATTGTGATTGAAACAAATACCACAGAGTGTAAAATTTTACAAAAGGTAGTGTGATATTGTAGATTTTATTTAAAATTAAAAAAAAAAACGTCAAATTTTTCATATTTTATAAAAATATTATTTATAAATCAAAAAATAGGGCTGCCAGGAGAATATTTCATTGAAATTTATATATTTTTTTTTGACACTGGGACTTTTCCATCCTATCCGGGATTCGAATGCAGAACTTTTCGTGCGGCAGAAAATACTCTACCCACTGCGCTATGGATCAAGGATTGTGGCAACCCTGTTTAACTTTAAAAATGATTTACAACTTGAGACCCTTGAGGTAGCCAACTTCAATTAATGCTATGTATAACAGGTATAACTAAACAAACAAATTTTCTAAATTTCAATAATTATAACACAACATTACTTTTGGACTTATTATACGAACAAATTAGGATGGCTGGGGCACCTTGCGGATGTAGTTTTTCTTAGACGGCAAGATTGTCACTTGCACGGTTGGGAACAAAGACTTTACTTCTTCTTCGGTCACAGAAGGTTGGACCATGACATCGTCCCCAGACTAAAACATAATTGAATCACATCTTTACAAGTGTTTATAGTAAAAAAAGTTTAAAACACACTAAAAAGTATAAAAAAAATAAATTAATTTTTATGTAAGACCTATCTCTAAAGTCTGTTGAAAATAATAGCTTTTATAGCAACCGTTAATAGCTTAACCTGTCAAAATATTTTCGGATTTGTACATAATGATTATTTTAAAGTCCTAGAGATTTAGTTGTCCGGCTTATGTCATCAATCGTCATTTTGTGCAAAAAGCATGAAATTTGACACACTTATTCTTTGAACAATTTTGATCGAAGAAACAAGATTATACTCAAATTTATAAAATTCGGTAGGGAGGAATCCAAAAAAAATTGCAGCAGTAATTAAAGTAATTTAATTTTTCTTTATAAAATATAAAAATTCAATAAAATTAAAGTATAAAATATTATCAAAAAGTGTATCAAAATCCATTTATTTTTGTTAAACTGTTACTTCTCAAGGTCATTTAAGGTTAAACGTCAATACAACTATTTTTTGTAATTCTTCCTAAAAAAATATACGCCCATTTAAAAAAAATCGCCGCCATCTTGGCTGATCTGATCTGATCATAGATTTTTTTCGCCCAATATTTAAAAAAAAATATTCCAAATAATAAGTGTGCCAAATTTCACGCTTTCTGCACAAAATGAACAATATATATAACTTTTCTTTTTAAAATGTAAAAATACAATAAAATTAAAGCATAAAATATTATCAAAAAATGTCTGAAAATCCATTTTTTTTGTAAACTCTAATTTTTCAAGGTCATTTAAGGTCACACGTCAATTAAACTATTTTTTTTTTAATTCTCCTTACAGGAATGTGGCCAAGTTCTAAATTATGAAATATTAAAGTGTCTCAAAATCCATTTTTTTGGTAAAATGTCTCCTTTGAAGGTCATACGTCAATAAAACTATTTTTTTAAATTTCTTCCAAAAAAATATACGGCATTAAAAAAAAATCGCCGCGATCTTCGCTCGCATACATCTGTTCATCTATTTTCTTGACCAGAATTTTAAAAAAATTTCTAAGGAATAAGTGTTAAAATATAAAAATGCAATAATTTTTAAATGATAAAAAATTATCAAAAAAATTTCGTCACATGTCAATAAAACTACTTTTTTTTAAATTTCACCCTAAAAAAATATACACCCAATTAAAAAAAAATCGCCGCCATCTTGGCTCCTACACATCTGATCATCAATTTTTTTTACAAAAATTTAAAAAAATTGTCCAAAGAATAAGTGTGCCAAATTTTATGCTTTCTGCACAAAATGAACAATTGACGGCTTACAAACTCGAAAATATTTATTTTAAACTTTAAGTCAATTGTGTACTTCAAATCAAATAATGAGCGTAGAGGTTGTCAGTTCTAGGACAATAAATGAAAGGTCTAATTTTAAGCCAACGTTTCGTTTATTACGCATAAACTTCATCAGGGCCTGCAACAATAATACAAAATTCTTATAAAAATCGATGAAAACTTTTAAAATATATCAAAGAAATATTAACTATTATAATATTACGTCAAAGTTATTTTGAGTTATTTGCAAATAAAATAAAAAGCAATTAAGAGAGTTAAAAAAATATAGGTCCATACCTCAATTAGTAATTAAAAACACTTTTGAGCGTATATCATAGTTTGTACATAATAAAAAACGTGAAAGTTATAAGTAGTTAAGAACATGGTCTCCAAAACACACACTTAGAAGAACTAAAATATTGAAAACTTTATAATAAAACTGAACAAGCAGCTAAATGAATGCACAACGAAGGTTTACAGATTAATAATATAAAAACATTAAAAAACCAAAACAAATGGGTACCGGTGCGTTTGGTACTAGCGCATGTTGTAGGTACTTCGATAAGCATGTACTGGGTGATAGGCTTTATTGTTTATGTAAATGAAAAATAAAAATAATTTAAATTTTTTTTTTAAAAACCAAAAAAATATATTCTTTTTTATTTAAAAATTAAGTGTTAATTTATTTATAGTATTTCTTGAATAAGATTTGAGTATATTGTGCTTAAGTTGTTAGTATCTGATCTGAAGTTGACTAAGTTATTTTTTAATTTAAATAGAATATTTCTGCGATCGGTAATTTTTTACAGGGAGATTCATTATGAAGAATTCTTGGGTTATCAAACTGAAATTTGTGGCCAGTTGAAAAATGATGGGAGCAAAGAGGAGGTTTATCCATATTTCTAACATTACAGTCACTGCGTTGACTTACACGTTTTCCTAGTTTTTGGGTGGTCAGACCTACATAACTTTTTCCAGTTACCACAAGGTATTATTATTATTATTATTAATGCTTTTATTGTCACATACATTACAGCAAATTTAACAAATTTAACAATTAGTGATAGAATAGAATAAATAACTTAAATCAAATATTATGTGACAAAGGTCAGAGTTCGCGCTCTCTAACGATTGCTCAAAGGAGAGTACGCTCTTTCACTCAGGCCCTAAATTGTATTGAATAAATGAGACCTGATTTATCTAACTTAGGCATTGGGTCTTTCAAGTTGGAAAAAAGGTTTCCTACAGTTTTTTCGTTATAAAGTGCAATTTTTAAATTATCGTGCTTTAATGTACATGTGAGGGACCCACTAAGTCCACTAACCAAAGGTAGCTTAAAGTAGGCGATTGTCACGGATGATTATTTTCATTGAGAGTTTTATTTACTATACTATACTATATTTACTATACCATTATCCTTGCTGAGCTTTCTAATTATATTATAGTTTTTTTGTTTGAACTGTTGATCTCCAAGTTTATCAGCTCTAAATTTAAGTGTCTTGAGAACACCAATTTTTTGAGATATAGGATGACCAGATCTATAATTTATGATGCGACCAGAACTTGTAGGTTTTTGATACCAATCCGTTATTATTTTATTGTTGGAGTCTCTTATAACCAAGGTATTAAGGAATGGAATGCTATTATTTTTTCTTTTTCAATTGTAAATTGTAAATGCTGGTTGAATGAGTTAAAAGCCTCTAAGATAGCATGCTCTGACCCCATCGGTATTGCAGTGCAAATATCATCGCAATAGATAAAGAGAAATGGAAGAGGGAATGGTAATTTAGGAATGACATTACTTAATAGTTCATGCATGCACAAACTAGCAAATATATGACGAATAAACGAAACATTGGCTAAAAATCAGACCTTTCATTTATTGTCCTAGAACTGACGACAGCTACGCTCATTTATTTTAAATTCCTAATAATGTTTTGAAATAACATATTTTTGCGCAGAATTGCAGTGTGGGCTCCTCCAAAAAAATTCGCATGAGGCGCTATTTCTGAAATATTTTGACCCGTGTTACGTCGAAATTCAGTAAGCAAGTGAGATGTGGGCTTGGCTAAATTAAGGAGGGATTATAAAACAAACTTGCCTCTGACTGTCAGTAAATATTGCAAGGGCACAATTAAATGCGCGGATTCCTGAATCATTATTTAAACTATTTAAATTAGTTTATTCTCAGTGAATGTTTCAGTGTAATTTTATCAGTTCGAAGTACTCATAAGTTGTTCGAGCTGCAAAAATAGGGCATAGTAAAAAATACCGCATAAATGTAAAGTGTCCTTACCTTCCAATCTACTGGTGTTGCGACCTTATGTTTATCGCAAAGTTGTAAGGAGTCCAATACCCTCAGGATTTCACTAAAAAGACACAAAAACATGAGTCATGCAGGCACTATATTTGGTTCTGTTACACTGAACCGAAATCTCTGCATTGAAAAAAATTTGTATTAAAACAAGGGTATCTTCAAACCTGTCTCCACCTAAATCCAATATTGTTAACAATTGATTAGAATTTTATTCAGGATGTCATTTGAGATTTTTCATGACTGTCTTTTTTTGTCAAATTTCCTTTTGCATGTTATAGCAAATTCCATGACTTTTGTAGATTTTCCTTATCTCTACATAAACCCTTTTTGTTTCATAACTAAATTTTGATTTTTTTGAACAAAAACTTGTTGACTGAACATAGCATATTATTTTAACTGAAATTTTAATTATTTTACTTACTCAAAATTTCTTCCAGTAGTAGCAGGGTACAAAATAGACAGCCTTAACTTCTTCTTCGGATCAACAATAAACACGGTTCTCGCTGTGAGTGGCAGTCCTCCAGCATCTTTTTCATCTGGATCAATCATTTGCAGGCTCACTGCTATATTGCGCTTTTCGTCTGCAATTATCGGGTAGGGAAAGGCGTCCCCTACACCTACTCCATTTGCTTCGGAATACACCTGTAAGAAAGTTTGGTAATAGAATTTTTTATATATTCATCAAAAACACAATTTTAGTCTGTGTCTATAAATTACACAATGGTTATAAATTGGCAACCACTACAATTTTTTTTTAATACCTTTATCAGAAACATGGTTTTTGTTTCTAAATAACAAGACTGTACCTTTTTAAAAACAAAAGAGAATGAAGATGAAGAAGCTAAAAAACCTCTGAATCAATTACTTCAACCGAAATGAATCTAGTAAGAAAAAATTAAAGATGTTGGGTGGAAAAACGAAAATTCAATATTGGATGAGTATCCCCCAAGGAACACACAAATGACCAAATAGAAAAGAGAAATAATTAAACGATGTTTCGCCCTGGGCAACCATCGTTGGCTCATCAGTGGTTTTGCTAGTCACCCTCCTCAAACAGGCAAAATTGCCTTACAGGCATATTCCTATTGGAAATATTAACATGCCAGAATGAACCCGTATCAGGTGACTTATATATAATAAGTACAAGTGCAGAACAATGCCTATTTGTGAGTGATTCAAAGTTGGAAACCAAAGTGTACAATGGTGTTAAATGATGTTTGTGTGTTCCCTGTGGGGTACTCATCCAATTTGGAATTTTCTTTTTTCCATCTAAGATCTTTTTTTGTACCTTTTTTGCTTATGGATGCAAAAAAAAAAACCTTTTTTTTATATAGCACAAAATGGTCCCAAAAATCTAATTTTCAAAAAAGGCTATAGCAAAATTACGAGCAAATAAAATCTCCTTCCAAATTCTGCAAATCAAATTCATGATTGCCACCAAAGATTGGAATACCAAAATAGTTAGGTTTGCCAAAACCAAATGTTTCTAAACTTTATTTAGACTATGTTTGTTCTTCAATTTAGATTGAGTTTTCATTACCTCTAGAAGAAAACAAAAATCCAGAGATTTAAATTACTGGTTAAATAGGTAATTCCTTTTGAAATTGTGCATACAAATATACAAAGATAAGTTTTATCAAATTAAATCAATTTAAAAGCGCAGTCTATAGCACCCATAGCAACTGTCGAAATTAATGGAGCGTTTTTGAGAAATTGTTGACGCTTTTTAAAGGTTTTTGTGTTATTAGGGACTTATCAGTATATAAAATGGCATAGCCTAACTTATATTAAATTTGGCACTATTTTTGACAATTCTACACAAAGGTTAAATATCAAAATAAAGTCAACTTTCATAATATTTGGCATTAACTTTAGCTATGTCAACTTTTGTATCTGGCACAACATGAGCATGTCTAGATGACAACAAGATGACAATAGTAGTTGGTGACCTTCTTGCAGAACTGTCAAAAATAGTGCTGAATTTATTAAAGTCAGACTTGTACTGATAAGTCCCTATTGTCGATACTTTTGCTTTGGCTTTGATATATATGACTATTACATGAGTTATGTAGCAGAATTCGAAAGAGGCAGTAGTAGTAGTTTAGTGGTGGGAATATGTAGGGATATTTTATGCAAATAATCAAAAATTTTTGAAATATCATCGACAAATACTTTCAACATTTTTACCTGTTAAATAATACCCTGCCCAGGTAAAAGAACCACATAGTTTCTGATGAAAGGTGGTGAGTTTTTATGCTGTTTGATAGGGTTTTATAGGATTCTACAGTATAGACAAATTTTTCCAAGAAAATATGTCATTATTATTCTTAAGTTCTTGACTGACTGAACGGTTAAAATAAAAATTTAGTATAATTTTGTTCCAGTGTACCTACGTGTATCGTAGAATATCATGTTTTTAAATCTTGTACATTTGTCAGAAACTGTATAGGTCTCAATATAGGTATACTTTCTTTCTATATTATTTGTCAATGTTAATCATGTTTTATTTGGGTAGATAAGTAGATAATACCATTTTATTTCTTGCACATTTCTTTAGTTTAATTAATTAACCTTTGTCAATAAGAAAGTATGAGGGAAAGTATCATAATACTGTTAGTACTTTTTTCGACAATAAATCACAATTTCATTAATTCATTCATACAACCCAATCTGTCTTTCTCATCAAAACTGATAAAAGAAATTCATACTTCATGAGGTTTGATTATGTTTTTACAAGTTTGTTTCACATACTCCATAGAAAACAATACAAAACCTGGTAAAACATTATAATAACTTTTCTAAGAGATTAGACATAGTTTTTTTAATGGTATAAGTAGAGAAACACAAATTTCCTGACTTTTCTTGAGTTGTTTGACATTTTGGTCGACTTTTTTTGACTTTATATTAGGTTCACTCAGATTTTAAAACTTTAACACAAAACATTTTTGCAACTTTTCAGTTTTACTGTTACCTAATTTTGGGCTTTTTTTTGTCAGCAGCATTAAAAATGCCATTTTCACTATATGTAACTTTAAAACAATTATCACAAAATTAACCCTAGATTTACTCTTGCTACCTGGTCAAAGTTTTGTAGTGATTATCTAGCACTGAGGTTACATTACCACAAAGGGGAGTGCATGGTGTAGTAGGTATATTTTGTTAGTGGGAGAGTTAAATTATTGGCCCCTAATGCAGCCTCTGAAAATAGCAAAAGTCGGTTAAGTAAATGTTAACCAAGTTATAGGTACCTTAATGTCTTGCTGCCACTTTAGATGGGATTCATTAGAGTCGCAAGATAAAGCAATAACTTTACAGCCCCTATTTTCAAACTCCTTTTTTAACTGTACTACACGAGCCAGTTCTGTCGTGCAGACAGGGGTAAAATCAGCAGGGTGGGAGAACAGAATGCCCCACCTAAAATTAAAAAAAATTACAATAAACTAGGGAGAAACTAACAATAAGATGTAGTAGCAAGCTCCTTGAATTTTTTAGGTAATTATGCAGTATACAGTTTTCTGCCATTTTTGATTTTTTTTGAAAAATTCTTTATGGGGGCACCTTCTAGGGTCTCTAGGACCCCAAATCCGTCTGCGCCGGTTGTTTTTTTTAAAAATTTTTTTCACTAAAACTCTCGTAAAAAAAAAAAAAAAAAAAAAAAAAAAAAAAAAAAAAAAAAAAAAAAAAAAAAAAAAAAAAAAAAAAAAAAAAAAAAAAAAAATCGGGCGCAGGCGGATTTGGGGTCCTAGGGACCCTAGAAGGTGCCCCCACAAAGAATTTTTCAAAAAAAATCAAAAATGGCAGAAAACCGTATACTGCATAATTTTTTTCCACTAAAACAACCCAAACCAACACAGTCCAACCCAACCTAATCCAAACCAACACCAAAACAATAAAAAAAAACATGTTACAACCCCCCCTGGGCACCCTTTTTTCTCATACAAAAAAAAAAAAAATCGGGCGCTGGCGGATTTGGGGTCCTAGGGACCCTAGGTGCCCCCATAAAGAATTAAAAAAAAAAAATCAAAAATGGCAGAAAACCATATACTGCATAATTACCATTTTTTATTATATATTGTATTAAAAAAATGTCTAATATTAATCAGAGCATTTACTTATTTTTATTTATTTCAGAGAAAAAACTCCATATGAAAGTAATCTGATCTATTGTTTTTTTTGTAGCAAAGTTATGACAGTTGTACACACCTTTTTGCCATTTATATATGGTTGAGTTGCGTTGGTTAGTGGTTTTAAGTGTTGGGTTAAGTTAGGTTAGGTTAGATTATTGCTATGTTTTCATGGGTATTGAGTTCGTTTTCAAAACTCATTGTATCTTTTTCTTTTATATAGCGTGTTCTTTATCAAGACCAAGAACACGCTATAGAAAACGAACTCAATACCCATGAAAACATATGCTACGTTTTCATGGGAATTGAGTTAATTCTGAAAACGATTTCAATCCGATACCATCCATGAAAACGCCTGTTTTTCCAGTATTCAAATCGATTTCAATCTAGATCCGACCCTGAAAATTTTTAGGGTTGGATCAAGATCGTATTGAGATCGAAATACCGATTTTCCATGAAAACGGGGATTGACTTTACACATGCGTATTGCGTCGGATTACCAGACAGCCGCCAAATTATATTTTATTGCTCTCACTCTTTTTATATACTATACTGTATACTGCATAATTACCCATGAAAACGTAGCAATAGCATATAGCTAATATGATAAGGACTGTCCTAACTTTAGCCACAGCCCTTTTTTAACTTACGAATCTTTAAAGTAGTCATGGAGGTGGAAGTTTCCTGTTGTTGTTTCCACTTCGAAATTTGGAAAAATATCTCCTAAACAAAGTGAAGGCATTTTGCAAGCAAATTAAGCAGTTTTTTTGGAAAAAAGCGTTTTTGTAAACAAAACAAGTAGCCGCCGACGCCGAAACCATAAATAAGTTAGGTTAGTTGTTCTGTCTTGCTTGTTTTCAGGACCGGGATTCTCCTAGTCAATTGTATTCAAACGGAAGTCTTTATCTTTTTCACAACGAAGAAAAGAATTTCCGATTACGTCGGGCCGATTCCAAGCAACCGAGGCTAGGATAATTTACTGACTGAAATTTTGCTGACCACTTTTAAGGAGAAAAGTAATACCCGATGCACACTATCGCGTGTCCTTGCACGCCCACGCATGGCATCACGTGACTCTGGATTTAAAACCATTGTAAATATATGTCCAGTCACATGGTGCGTTTTTTGAAGCAGGGTGGGCACGCGTTGGTGGGCACAAGGCTTAAGGCTGGACTTCCATGAGCTTTTTTTCCGCGCGGATTTTGAAATTTTACTGTCGGTGAGCGAAACGGTCACAGAACGATTGGCAGCACTTCGCCATAACTTGAAATCCGCGCGGAAAATCTGGTAATGGAAGTCTAGCCTTAAACCTGCTCCCGCCGCGCACCGGGCGCAAATCCTTACATTAGGGCCGGTTTCTCAAACCAGCATGTTTCAAAAACACTCGGTTCCTACCTATAACAACTTTTTCGTGCGTGCCCGCTCACGCGCCACATGACTGTTATATCATTTCATATTGACATCATGTGAAGCGTGAGTGAGCACTCACGAGAAAGTCGTAGGTGGGACCGGGTGTGAGAAACTTTAACCTGATCAAAATTGTAATATCTAGTTAAAATTATTTTACTAGATTTTACGCGGCCCTTTTGCCAGGGTTCTCTATAGAGGCAAGGAAGTTCGGGTTAATATCTTGCTGTGGTCGTAGGAAAAATAGCGTATACAACTCGTTAGAAAGTGACACTTACACTTATATAATATGTCACTTTCTTCAGTCGTTATGTAATATATACTATTAACGACCGCCAATCAGGTTACTAGTTGATAACATCTGAAGCATGTTCACGTTAAACCAAAGATTAAACTACGGTTTAAACTTAAGTTTAATATATGGACCCAGCAAAACTATCGCAAGTACAAAAATAGCCCTAGTTTGGAACACGGCATTTTAAAATATTTGTTCAATTTGTGCTGCAATACGTAGCAACAATACAAAAAAAGCGTAAATATTGCACTGGCATGTAATTTAATTAGAATCCTAAAATATTGCTTTATTTGTAATGGCACCGCCAAGTGCAGCATCAAATGTATAAAAATAGTAAAATGCCATGTTCCCAATTTGTACTCCTTTTGTACAGTGAATATTTTACATTTTTAGTAATCCGATGTTTGCTGGGGGAGTTTCACAATGGGAATTGTCTTAAAAATTTTGAGATAAATTGTTGCATATATATAACCCAAGTAGCACACGTCGTCCTCAGGACGTCCCATTAAAGGCCGAACGTCCCGGTTCCAAAACGTACGTCCTAGGGACGTTTGAAGTGGAACACTTATACGTCCTCAGGACGTCCCCAGGATAGCATAACTATAAAATTGGTTTATACTTATTTTCAGATTGGTTTTGATTGGTTGATATTTTATTTGGTTTTTATTGGTTTTTTAAGTTATTTATATTGATAAAATTCATTAATGCTCAAACAACCTAGGTCCAAAACCTACGTCCCGGGGACGTTTGACGTGGAACCAAAAAGCAGATTAAACCACTCAAACAGTTTTAGGATGTCCCGAGGAGATCCATACTTTAAAATTGATTTATACTTATTTCGGAACTGGTTTTGATTGGGTCCCATTTTAATTGGTTTTGTAAGTTATTTATAGTTATAAAATCCATTAATGTTCAAACGCCCTAGGTCCAAAATGTACGTTCTGGGGACGTTTGACGTGGGACCAAAATTCGGATTAAACCACTCAAACAGTTTTACGACGTCCCCAAGACAGCCCTACTATAAAATTGGTTTAATAAGTGTCGTTTTTTGGCGCAGAACACGGCGCTTGCGTAATTTCGAAATGTGACGTCACGGGTTCAACCGCAAAGTCATCGGTTTTTTCCAGCGCCAAAATGCATTTTCACTGACAGTTTTCCAAAACTTTGTTTTTATTTCTTATCCCCGGTTTATAATTCCTGGGTTATCGTATCCTTTGTTATTTTCATATAAAAACTCACCATTAAATAACCTACTTGACGAAAGTTTCTTGGCAGTGTCTGAATCTTCCTCTGAATTTGACACATTACCAAATCAGACTCCATCATTTTATTATTGAAAAAACAAAAAAGAATAGCCGGAGCGCCATCCCAAGTAGCACACATCTGTCCCAAAAACGGCCTTGGGACGTCCGCCACCGGACCTCCCCGGGACATCCTAGAGACGGCATAGATCCCAAAGCGGACGTACCTAAGACGTCCTGTGAATATGTCCAGACGTTTTCTGTATACGTCCCAGGGACGTCTTTGTCGTACGTCCTGTGGACTAATTATTTTGTAACATTGGACCTCTCAGGGACGTCCTAAAGACGGCGTACCCAACTAGCAATTTGTCGACGACTCAACGTTGTGCATCGCGTGCCAACGTTGCGTCGCAACGTTTACTTTTACTCAAACACCACCCACTTTTGCACCAATTTGGTGGATGATTTTTTGGTTGAGTCAACGTCCCGATCGCGGTTTTGGAGTACAATTATTTGTTCAAAATATTGTTCATTACGTAAAATGATAATTAAACTATTCGACTACAATTTAAACTATTTCTAACACCATAATATTATTAAAATAAAATGATATTCTATGTCATATATCATGTTTTACATCATCAAAACATGCGAACCAATGCCAAAATATATAAACAGACGGTAGTTTACTGTCAAATGTGCAGGTCGTAGCTTTAAAAAACAAGCGCGCCCTCGAATAAGATGATTTTATGAAACTAAAAAAAAAATCATGACTTAAAAGTCGCTTCGAAAAACCTCTGAAGGTGTTGCTTAGGATTCCTAAGAACAAAATACGAATTTTTACAGGCAAAAAGATCGTAGTTTATTGTAAAAAAAGGTAAAATTTTTTTTTTTATGTTTGTTTACATATTAGCATACAGTGGTTTTTACAATCAATCATGGCGGCACTTATTAGTTTCTATGACAACCAAAGGAGTCCTGTATCTCGACCGCTGTAACTACTTAACTTTGTTTTGAACTGATCCCCTAACTTAAAAGACGCGAACACGCCCCAATTTTTACCCAATCGAAATTGCTCCACAGTTTCGCTTTCTGCTGCTCACTTAATTTCCGTCCTTGTTGTTTACACAGGACCTTACTTTTCCTTTTCCGCCACACAGAAGATGACACATTTTGATCCAGTATATCAGCTAAATGCTAGGCTAAAGCCTTCTGCGACGATAAAATATCGAAGAATATTTATACAATTTGTTCCTTTTCACAGCGCAAAATGTTGAAACAAAACTAATAGAAAATCTACAAAACACTTTTGACGTTTGTATGACAGATAGCAGTGCTCCAAAATTCGTTTGTTGCAAACGTAACAGAAAATTTGGTTAGATGAAAACAGGCGTGCCCGCGTCTCCAACAAACGGGCCAGAAAACGTGGGGCAAATTGATCAATTTTCGGTTTAGCACACACCGATTTGCAGTCGGCGCCTTCACAACTAAGGGATTACTGTTAGTAAAATAGACGGTCATAAATAGTTGTGATGGTGACTGAAGTTGTGATAAACGTTTAGGCGTCGTATAATAGTCGAAGTTGTCGACGGTCGCCATGATAACTATTCTTTATCCGTAAAACAACGTTTAAAATTAGTGCAACTCTAATTTTTACAACTTGCACAACTAAAAATTGCTAGTTGGGTAGGTACCAAAGCGGACGAACCTAAGACGTCCTGTAAATATGTCCTGCAGACGTTTTCTGTGTACGTCCCTGGGACGTCTTTGTCGTACGTCCTGTGGACTAAAGATGTCGGACGTCCTGTGAACTAATTATTTTGTAACATTGGATCGCCCAGGGAGGTCCTAAAGACAGCGTAGGTCCCGAAGCGGACGTCCCGGGGATGTACGAATGTCCGGAGGCGGACGTCCCAAGGACGTGCATGGGCAAAAAAAAACGTACATTTTTCTTTCGACAGTACATATACTTTTCTAACCGCGTGTACGGTAAATCTATTTAAGGATATCGTCGCAAAAAAAACAATGTTAAAATGATTCTTTTAATTTTACCCTATTTAACCTTATATAAACAATTTTCTATTTGGTGGTAATTTGTTGCAAAGACATTCTAAATCCGCCACCGGTAAAACGTACGTCGCTTCCGCTCCCGCTTCCTCGACTTTCAATCTCTCGCCTCGTTTCGATATTTTGGTTATGACCGACTCTTGTTCGATTAGCCTTTTTTTCCTCAAGGCTTTTTTTCTTTAGGGCGGCCAACTCTTCGGTGATCTTTTGGATGTTTGATTTGTACTCGGAAAGTTTCAGTTCCGTCATGTTTAGTTCTGATACCAGGCACTAAAAATAATAGTACTAATAATTAATTGGAAGTTCCATTAACGAACTAGCATGCACACGTGTCTGGAAATCTTGGGATGTTAGTAAGACGTCTATAGACAGAAAAAATTTTGCACACAAATTTGAAAAAAATAAAATAACAAAATGAGGAATAAATTTCCAATGTCCATATAATAGTGGAGTTAAATATAGGCGTTATATGAACAACTTTGTTCATACACACACATACATACAATATAGGTAACTAAAAAAGATAATTTACGAAAAAATATCTTAAACTTGGATTTTTGGCCTTCTTCACTAGTTCTATCACTCTAATTGCCAATTGCACGTAACGTTAAGCGTGTGTTTTAAGTCTGACTTGAAAGTTTTGATATCTCTCGGAAGCACGCAATAAGAGAGAGAGAGAGAGAGAGAGAGAACTTTTTAGGCAGACTTAAAACACAGCCTTAAAGTTGGTGCAACTGGCAATTTGGCTTCAGAGACAGTCCATCTACCAGTCGAGTTTTTTACCACGACAAGTCGATAGCAAAAAACACACTCTACACACTGCCGAAAATAGAGTGGCTCTTTAGTTAATTAAAAAGTGCTTTGCTGAGAAATTTGTAGCTGTGTGTCTATTCTTAAATCGAGATAAAATTTCCTCCCAGGGAGTCAAATTCGCTCTCTACTACCCAGCAAACACCAATAGTCGGCAGTGTGTCGGCATCGGCGACTACACGATGGCCCGATGTTGGACAGATTAAGATTTTCAGTTTTCAGTCAATAATCGGCAACTGACGGAGGTCCACATTACTACAGTCGACTTTATGCCGACATCACTTTAGAACCGACGATGGTCCGATTGGAACTTTGTTTAATTGGTCGAAAATCCGCAACTGACGATGGCCCGATTTACTATATTCGACTTTATGCCGACGCCCAGTTTATCTGCTTTAGGGCCGACGACGGTCCGATTGGAACTTTGTTTAATCGGACGAGAATCGGCAACTGACGATGGTCCGATTGGAACTTTGTTTAATCGGACGAGAATCGGCAACTGACGATGGTCCGATTTACTATAGTCGACTCTATGCCGAAACGCACTCTATCTGCTTTAGGTCCGACGATGGCCTGATCAGATTTTTGTTCCATTGGTCGATAACCGGCAACAGACGATGGCACGTCAGATTAAAATGTTTAAACTGCTTAATAGTTTCTTCCGAGTATGTAGAGATGGCGCTAATGTCAGTATGTTCCCTCCCAAGCAACAATTTTGGTCAAATTGTGTACATTTTGACCATCACAGCTGACCATGACGGTCAAAATGTACACAAGCAAAGATATTTCAAAACTAGAATGCGTGGACTTGACAAGATGGTGGTACTTGGAATCTCTACAAGAATCACCTCTTTCGCCACTTAAACCACTCCGACTGGTTAAGCAATAAGCACCCGCATTATTGAAACTTTGTAGTTTGCCAATGTCGAATCGTGTCAAGCAACCACCGAAGGACCTTCGTCAATCACACCGACGTCGGACCGCTTTGAGAGACCGATGTGAGTCCTTGTTATCGGACCTTTGTGGTTTGCCATTGTCGAGCCGCTTTAAGCTACCACCGACAGGTCCACATTACTACAGTCGACTTTAGAACCGACGATGGTCCGATTGGAACTTTGTTTAATTGGTCGAAAATCGGCAACTGACGATGGCCCGATTCACTATAGTCGACTTTATGCCGACGCCCACTTTATCTGCTTCGAGAATCGGCAACTGACGATGGTCCGATTGGAACTTTGTTTAATCGGACGAGAATCGGCATTGTCGAGCCGCTTTAAGCTACCACCGACAAACTTTCGTCAATCGCCGACGTTGGACCGCTTTAGGAAACTAATGTCGGACTTGAATAGTTTACCGATGTCGGGCAGAGACCAGCTTGCCTACGTTAGGACCTTCATCGTACGGCGACGGTATGCCGAGGTCAGACAAAAAGTAAAATTTACTATTGGTCCGACGGCGGGCTACAGTCTAACGTTGCGTCGGCAAACAAAAAATACTGCTGGTCCGATGTCATAAATCGACGTCATGCCGATGACGGCAAATTCGGCAATCGACATCGGGCCGACGAAGGCCCAAGGGAACCGTGATTGCTGGGTGTGCCTCTAATTGGTCCAAATATTCGGTTTAAATCGGTTTCTCTCCCTTTTGCACGATATTGATCGGGCAAAAGTGACAGAAACCGATTTAAACCGAAGATTTGGACCAATGATATGCATATAGTAGCGACAGAATTTGACTCCCTGGGAGCAAACTCTCTCTAGATTCAAGAATAGGCCCACTGCTATAGAATATTTTTTCGCTGGAGCTAAAAAATCTGTTTTCTATTTCTGTAAAAACAATTTTGCTGTTCGGGTTTTGCTAAAGCAAAAAAATATTTTTGGTGTTCAAGCAAAACATTTTTCTAAAAAATTGAGCCTTTAAAATTTTTCAGAAACATAAAAGCGCTTTTCTAAAACTAAAAAGATTTTTTTTTAAATCCCGCCATTAAAAAGTGTTTTAGTCTTAACAATTTACTTTTTGGAACCAGAAAATTTACTGGAATTAAAAAGTAAAAGTGATTTTCAAAATCAGAAAATGTTTTTTCAACTTTTGCCGCGGAAACTTCCGGCTGACATACACCGGAGCTTGCCGATCCCACGATATACATGTCATTCTCGTAAATAACGGTATTTTGCATATTGCATCGGTCAAAACTGATCGTATAGTTATTTATTTCTAACATTTCGGCAAAATGCTCGTTTCTTCCCGATTCAGAAGGGATTACTCTCCATAAAATATAGTCACTCTGTTTAATCGGAATCTTTTTCCACTTTCCCCAAATTTTCATTTTTATTAGCATTACGTTTTATGGAAAATCGCTTTGTTTACCCTACAACCACCATTTTTAAAAGACCATCACGTGATTATAATGACTGACTTTGACAATTTGAGACAGCCCTATTGTAGGATTCAAAAATAAAGAGATTGCTATGTTTGTTTGACTTGTTAGGAGTTCGTTTATAGATATGAGTTTAAAACACAAAAAAATAAAGTAAATTAAAACTAAAACTAAACTAATTAAAGTAAAACCAAAATAAACACACAAAGCCCATTATAAAGCTGCAATTTTACTGCTTCCTTTTCTTTTCGTGATGTGTTCGTTTTTCTATTTTTTAAAAATCGGCTATTCTTATTGTGCTCTAAAATTCAATATCCCGGCAGAATAAAAATCTTCCAAAAAGAGCAAGACGAGGATGAGTCTTGGACCATTTTGGCCACACAAGGTAAAGTAAAATTAAAAACAAAAAATTGTAGCCAAAAAATTTACCAGGCACTGCAACGCCAACGACTTTGAGAGCTAATGAAAATAACCAACGATATAATATGTCCACAAATTTAAAGTTTTGGTCGGGAAATGCTTCTTTCCTTTACCAATAGCATGACAAAAACGCCACCCATAATAATAAATGCTAATTTACATAAAATTTAATGAATTCTGATAAATTTGTTAATATTTTTCCTGTCTAACATACGAAAACTGTATTATTCACTCAATATTCTCTGATCAAAAATATTCAAATATCAAAATTGAACAAAATAAAAATTTTACTAGACAAAATAATTAAATTCAACCAATACACTTTAACAGTAATACTGGGAAAAAATCTTTATTATATGATGGAATAAACATATATAAGAAGCTACCCATATCATTGAAACAAATACACCATTTACATATTTAAAAAAAGGCATAGTTTTTTTTTCTAGAATGTCAAGTTACATTTTTTTTTTGCTGCCATAACTAATTTTTTTGCTAGAGTTACTAAAATGTTTTTTGTATTGTATTTTTAGCATAGCACTTTTCTGTTCTAGCAAACGCTTTGCTATTCCAAAAAGGTTGCTTACCGACATAGGAGCCAGCCAAAATCAGTTTTATAAATAAAATTGTTAATGTATTTTTGAAATTAAAACAAAATACTTGTATCTCGACTTTTAACTAACTATCTATTTATTTGTTTTTTGTTGTGATGATATAATTAAACTAACCACTAGGTTTGCTTTTTTACTTTTTTGTTATTTCCCTGTAATAATTCTTAAGGTTTGTTGGGAAATAAAAAATTTATATATTAAAAAAAAATAAAAGTAATAGCTCTATCACCATCTCACAAATGATTTTAAGAATAAACAAAAAAAAATTCACATTGCCCAACGTAACGTGGCGGAAAAAAACGCAACTAAAGCTAGCTTGAAACTAGTGATGGGCATATCGAAAAAAAACATCGATGTTGAACATCGATGTCAACATCGAAACTCAACATCGATGTTGAAAAATCATCGGAATAAAAACATCGATGTTTCTGAACATCGATGTTTTTTTTTGCTTTTTTTTGAGAGTATTCTGATATTCAAAGAAACTGTTTTATTTAAGACTTATTATTAATTTTACACCGAGGGGGTAACCACTATTGGCAATCATGTCACAAATCTTACCAGTTCGCAGGCCCTTGCAGTCCCTGCGACTGCCTAAACCTCACCAAACGCCGCCAAACCCTGGCTTGCAGACCCTAAGAGACCCTGGGAGTCTTTGGAAATCCCTCGGCAGTCCCCGGCAATCACTGACCATTCAACAACATTGGCACTCATGTCACATTTTTTGAACTAGTGATTACCCCCCTCGTTTTACACAATTATAATTTTTTTTGGATCGATGTTCGATGTTCCGATGTTTAAAAAAAGTATCGATGTTTTAACATCGATGATATGTTATAGACATCGATGTTAAAAACATCGATGTTGAACAAAAAACATCGATGTTCTTGAAACATCGATGTTTTGTGCCCATCACTACTTGAAACGTCAGTCGGATGATGTAGGCTGAGTATATGACGTCGGATATCTAGCGACATTTTTCTATGCAGGTTTTCGGACGAAATCACCGAGAGATTCAGTTCATTTCAAATTCTACAGATCAATTTCCATACGCAGTATATATAGGATTTTAGCACAGAAGGATAAATGTTTACCTTCAGTTTGTCTCCTCTTATTTTTAACGCCCTTTGTGTTTTGTTCAGTTCTGCCTGAATACCAGGACCAGGTTGCTTGACCAGCACGTGCCGCAAATTCAGGTAAAGCCTTTCAGCTTCTTTTAATTGTCTCTCTCTTTCAACACCCTCCGATGATTGGTGGAGAAGCCGTCTAAAAAAGTAGAAAGACTGATACCTAGGGTTTCGTATTATGTGACCTCGGTTAGTGCCTATTTGCCAGGCATTCAAGCCGCCCCCCAAGTAACATTTCTGGTTAAAATTTGGTAGAATATTTCCAAGTTAAGCTTTTTCTTATGAAAACTGGGAGGTCAAAAATGAGGGAATGAATTTGCCCACAGGACACTTTTTACCAACTTTAGCAAACAATTCGAAAAAGTTCCATCATACATTAAATATGTCAAGTTATGACATTTGCGAGCATAAACGATTGTGTGTATTCCCATTGGTTGTATTCGGCACTTGTAGAGATCCACTAGGACTTGTTGGGTTCCCACTATCACTTTTAATTTCTTTAACTTTTCTGTAAAAACTGCTTGATGCTGTGAAAGGTTTGTTTCTTTTTTCTTTCGGCATGTAAAAAACACAAAACTGTCAGGATCACCACTACTAGGTAGGTACTTTAACACAGAGTATCCTTTTTGACGATCAAAACGTGAATGCCCTCTCTTCCTTAAACCCAAATTTTACCTAAACATCTACTTTCTTTGTTTGAATTGTGAGCTTCCATCTGGTTTTTCCTATCCCTTTTTATGATAGGAGGGTAGGTATCTAATAGACCAAAATCCAAACAAGGGTTGAAGATACAATAGTAATTGGGGAAATATCTTATAATTTGGAAATACCGAGAAGGAACATGAAAGTTATGATTATGATATTTCGTTAAAGGACACGTGACGCAAAGGAGTTTTCTTTTTTTCTACCAGAACGCCTGTCTTCCCACCAGGAAAAAAAAACTGAAGTTTTAACCTAATCAAATCTTAATATTCCATATGGTTAAATAAAATAGAATAATTTTCCATTAAGTTCGAACATATTTTTAGGTTGTACTTATTTGGTCAAAAAACCAAATTTTTGTCCTAAAACTTATTCCAAGAAAACCCCTAACTTTGAGGAATAACTGTAGGTTAAAAATAAGTAACTTTGAGTTCAGTTTTAAACCAAAAAAGTTCTTAATATTGAGGGATTTCTTCAGGACATTATTAAAAAATTTTGACAAGCAATCTTGACCAAGAAATGCCCAAACAAGGCGGTGACCTCAGAGTAGAATCTCAAGCCAAGTTTACCATCAATTTACCTTCTCTTTTAACTTTATATTCAAAACAACTTTGAAGACATGATACGAGGAAAACAATTCGAAAAATATCCTAAAAGAAAACCTTTAAAATGTCGTGCATATAATTAACGTTTTTTAGGGTTATTTGTTCCAATTTAAAACTTATTTTAAAACCTCAAACTACAAAGTAATTTTCTGAAGGAAAACGAGGGACGTTTTGACGTATGATTGGTTATTTTAACCTTCCAACTTCCCAATATGCCCTAAAATGTCACTTGGGCCCCTTTCTCTACGACTACTTGGGGGACGATCCTGACCTTATTGAGGGTAATATTGAAGTGCTTGACCTTTCGTTAAGTTTGGAATACCGAGAAAAATATAACAAAAGCAATTCTAGCTCAGCAGTCCTATGAATGCTCTCTTCACTTGCTGAATTAAAGGCACTGGTTATCTGTTTCAAAATAACCATGAGAAAAATAGTCTTCTTTGGAGTGAAATTGGCACGCTTTTTTATTTATATTTATAAATTATAGTTTTCAAATTCAAAATAAAACAAAATGAGTTATGGGAAAAAACACCTTATGCCCAACTAGCAATTTGTCGACATCTCAACGTTGTGCACCGCGTGCCAACGTTGCGTCGCAACGTTTACTTTTACTCAAACACCACCCACTATTGCACCAATTTGGTAAATTATTTTTTGGTTGAGTTAACGTCGCGATCGCGACTACAGTTGAAGTAATAGTTCAATGGGTTTTGGAGTACAATTATTTGTCCAAAATATTATTCACTACGTAAAATGATAAATACGCTATTCGACTACAAATTAAACTATTTCTAACACCATAATATTATCAAACCAATGCCAAAATATATAAACAGACGTTAGTTTACTGTCAAATGTACAGTTCGTAGCTCTAAAAAACAAGCGTGCCCTCGATTAAGATGATTTTATGAAATTAAAAAAAAATCATGATTTAAAAATCGCTTCGAAAATCCTATAAAGATTTTGCTTATGTTTATTGTAGAAAAAAGAAAAAAAATAATTTTTAATGTTTGTTTAGAAATTAGCATAAAATGGTTTTAACAATCAATCATGGCGGCACTTATTAGTTTGTATAACAACCAAAGGAATCCCGTGTCTCGACTGCTTTAACTACTTAACTGTGTTTTGAACAGATCCTCTAACTTAAAAGACGCGAACACGCCTCAATTTTTACACAATCGAAATTGCTCCACAGTTTGGCTTTCTGCTGCTCACTTAATCTCCGTCCTTGTTTTTTACACAGGACCTTCCTCTTTTTTCTGACACACTGGAAAATCACCTTCAATGACAGCTGTCACATGTCAAAATATCGAAGAATATTTATACCATTTGTTCCTTTTCATAGTGTAAAATGTTCAAACAAAACTAATAGAAACTTTACAAAACACTTCTTAGTTACTTTTACTGAATTAATTGACGTTTGTATGACAGACAGCAGTTCTCCAAAATTGGTTTGTTGCAAACATAACAGAAAAATTGGTTAGATGAAAACAGGCGCGCCCGCGTCTCCAACAAACCGGCCAGAAAACGGGGAGTAAATTGATCAATTTTTGGTTTAGCACACACCGGTTCGTAGTCAGCGCCTTCACAACTAAGGAATTACTGTTAGTACAATAGACGGTCATAAATAGTTGTGATGGCGACTGAAGTTGTGATAAACGTTTAGGCGTCGTATAATAGTCGACGTTGTCGACCGTCGCCATGATAACTATTCTTTATTTGTAAAACAACGTTTAAAATTAGTGCAGTTCTAATTTTTACAACTTGCACAACTAAAAATTGCTAGTTGGGTGTAAATTGGTTGACCCATTCATCTGCAGTGTTACCAGATTTCTGCAACGCTGCCAGATTATAGAGCGGCCCAGGTTAGCAAACCTCATAAATGAATTGTGCAAACCAAAATCAGTTTTGAGGATTCCTTACATTTAAGGTTCCTTAATTGTACTTTCGTTAAGTGAATATTGATACAATTCTGTTTGGCTATAAGTGTCTAATAATTAATGACCCTATCGCTACTTACTTTTGCAAAAGCTTAATCTTTTGCAACAAGTCTAATACTTCTGGATCGGAACCTTCCAACTTTCTCCACCTGTGAACGTTCAGAGGATTCTGTACCTCCTGTTCCAACGCTTTACATTTTAATCTCGATTTAGTTAGATCCCGTTCTAGGTGGAAGATTTCTTGTCTCAGGTCCACCATATTGTTCATGGATTTGGAAGTCAGTACCTTTTCCTGTCTCAGTCTTTTCACTTCTAGTTTTAGCAATTTGATGTCTTCGATTCTTTGGTCGTAGTGGGTTTCTCCTGGTAATAAACAAAGTCAGTAAAAAATAAACTCCTAAGCAAGCAAGGCCCTTAGTATAGTAAAATTGTCAGAAAAAAGGGGGGTACCTCGAAAAAAATCTGGGGAAATTTTCAACATTGCTACTTGGGAGGAGGCTCTGAAACACGTAAGGTACACTCAATTTCAAATTGCTGCAGACTAGTTTTTTGACAGACAATGACAGTTCCATTTAGCTTCTGTGTTTGTCAGCCGCCATATTGAAGTTGGCCCGGAGAATTTGGAATGAGGTGTATGCAAGGTGTGAACAACGGCCCTTAAGGGTTATTTCTAAGTTCGAGCGGAAAACTTTTAACTCCTTAAGAGACGCCACATATTTTTCTTATACTGTTTTGGACATGAGCGTTTCAGTGAGCATAGTAATATTTAATTTTTGGGGATGTATCTACAAACAGACAATTCGATTTTCCAGAAATATAATAGGTATTTTATTGCCATTGCTGAAGTTCAAAGCCATTGTGATATAATATTCGGTTAAACAAACAGTCCTACACTAATACAAGTATTTTACATGAAAATTTACCATTACACAAAGTCTGACCGATACAGTAGTCCAGGAAATCTCCGACTTACATCTTGCATCCTGCCTAATCACTATACTACACTTTTTAACATTTTTACAGCATTCGTTTGATTCTAAACTTCCACACGACAGTTCTTAAACCGGGCTTCCAAAATTTTAAAATTTTGAAATACTTTCACAAACCAAACTTCACTTTTTACATTCTAACTATTTTCTTTCGAACTGCCTTGTACTGTTTTAAGATGAGTATTGGAACTCGTTTGGATTTCAACTGTCTTCTGTTTAAGCCAATTTTTGCTGTTATAGCAAAATGTGACGTAAGCGCCGAATTTCCAGAAAAAAACGGGCTTACGTGCTGGAAGTCTATTCCTGAACAGGGAGCGGTATAAATCGCTTTCGAGAATGATCACATATCGTACGACTTTTAAGAATACACGGTCTTACAGTGATCTCGCGATCATGTGATGAAAAATTCTTGTTAAGTGACGCGACGTGGGTATGGTTTTTCGGAGCTCTGCAAATTGAATTTAGTTTTTAACAATTTTTTAACGGTACAACACCTCGGTAGTGCGCGCTATGCCTATAGACATAGAACACAGTGGTTGTTTTAACTTAGAGACTTTTTTATGATTGTTGTTGTTTTGAACTTAAATGTTGTTTTTTATTTTGGGTAAGAAATATTTCTTTAGAATAAATTTCCCTTTTTTTACAAAAGAAAATGTTGAGGAAAAATTTTATTAAAATTTTTATGAAAATTATTTTGGAAAACTTATGAAACGAAGAAAAAAATATTTTGAATATTTAAATTTTCAAAATCATTAACTAAAATTTTTATAACAATCGTTGAGGTTGGCTGCTAAAAAGAAAATATTTTTCCAAAAATATCGAAAGAAAACAAAAATATTTTCAAATTTATCATACCTAGTTTTTTTTCAACTTATTTTTTATTTATTTTACTACTTCTGAAACAAAAAAAACCATTTAATATATAAATTTATAATCACTTTTGTGGAAAGAAAATATTTTGCCAGTTATTAAAACAAAATAATTTTTAAATTTGTTTATAACTTTGGGATTTTAAGAAAAATTCTGTTTAAGTTTTTGTTTTTTTTTAACGACTTTTTTTTAAACAAGAAGTAATAACTTTTTTTTTTAATTAAATAATTTGACTTGAAATGTTAGACCTTTCTCAAAGGCTTGGAGAGACCAAACCTGGACTTGCACATATGGAGGAGAGGCTTATCAAAAGAAGTGCTACAATAAACCTTTTAAGTTATTGGTGGCAAAGGCAGGAAAAAGCGCCAATACTTCCATCAATTCTAATCTAATCTAGGTGAAATATTTCTTGTCTTAAGTCGACCATATTGTTCATGGATTTGGAAGTCAGAACTTTTCTTTTCAGTCTTTTACTTCTAGTTTTACAAGTTTGATGTCTTCGATTCTTTCAATCAATTTATTTCAATTTAAGTAGGATACATCCTAATATACATTTGCAAAAAAAATCTCCAAAATAAAAGTTAATCATATAGATAATGTAACAAAAACAAAATTACAAAAGTGAATACATAATAATCAAAAATTAAAAACGCCATACATTTAAGATCAGTCCAAACTAAAATTTTAAAAACAAGAACAGCAAAATTATCAAAAAGTATTAAGAAAGTATCAAAATTTATATGAGATGTGTTACAACATTGTTTAAAACTACGAAACAACATATTAAAATTGACAAAGTAACAAAGTCCTCTCAATAAACATGCACTATGAGAGTCACCGCCTGCTTTGAAGAATATATTTATTCAATTACTGCTTAAAACTATACAGAGATGTTGCACCTTTGATTTCAATTGGTAATTTGTTGTAATCATCCAATCTTCGATAAAAAAGTAACTTTTGTGTGCTAGAATGCATTGCTCTTCGTATATATTTCTTGCTCTAGTTACATAGTTATGAAAATCTGACTTAAAAGAAATAAATTCATTGAAATATTTAGGTTGTAAATCATTTTGTAAATGAACACCATAAATAAATAATATAAAACCATTGCAGGGCATCTAACATAAAATTAATGCTTGTATATTTGTTCACCCTTAAAATGGATCTCATCCCTCTATTTTGTAATTTTTGCAAAGATTGGATTTTGTTATTGTCAAAAGAATTAGTTGGTTGAATTATACAATTATATAATGTAATTTTAGAAAACATAGACAGGTGTGACGACATTCTAGAGAAAAAGTATAGTTTTTTTGTGAGTTTGTTATACAAGTAATTAAAGTGAGCATTCAATGTTAAATTGTGGTCCAGCGTAAAACCCAAATATTTAAATTCCTCCACAAATTCAATTTTTTGTCCAGCCACCTTCACATCAATGGAACTGATGTCAATGGTTCTCAACTTAAAATTATTTGAAATTAACATACATTTTTATTTCGACGTATTAAGCTTAAGTTTGTTGATACTGAAAAAACTAGACAGAGATGACAATGACGTGTTTACTTTAGTAACAAGAGTCTCCAAGTTTGGACCGGAAACTGAACCAAGAGCACAAAATCACAAAACAGATTAAGAAAGTAAAAGTTATGGAACATATCAATATCATTCAAACAAATGAGGAAGAGGACAGGTCCCAACACACGGCCTTGTGGAACGCTATATTTTGTTAATTTAGTATTTGAATTAGAACTATTAATTGTGGTGTGCTCTATCTGTTAAGTAATCTATAAACCATGCTAATGCGGTATCGCAAACACCAATGGCATTAAGTTTTTAAATAAGAATGTTACGATCAACCGTTTCAAACGCCCGTTTAAGATCTAGAAAAATGGCAAGTGTGTAGTGTCCTTTCTCTAAACATTTCTTCCATTTTGTTAAAGTCAGCTGGAGTGCTGATTCACAGGAATGATTTTTGCGAAAGCCAGACTGGTTAATAAATTGAATATTATGGCTCTCCAAATATTCAACCAATTGTTTATGGACCAGCAACTCTATTAATGTTTCAATACCAGGCAGAGTATTAATAGTTCGAAATTCGCTCGCTCTGTTTTTGTTATTAACCTTTGGAATGGGAATTAAAGTGCTAGTTTTCAAATCATTTGGAAATTTTCGAGTTTCTAATGATGTATTAGTAAGATGTAGTGAAGCATGTCCGGTTGAACCCTGTATATTTTTAATAAATTTGACATTTAGTATCTCATCCCCACCCTTATTTTCCATTTGATTAATTCTTTCATTAAGCTCAAACATCTCAACTTTTTTAAATTTAGAAAACTGGAAATTATAAGACATAAGATTTTCATAATCAGAATCACAATCAACTTTCACATCACATCACTTTTGTCGTAGTGGATAGAGTAATGGCTTTGTTCAAAAGATTTGTGTGTAGTTCTTAAGACAATAAAGCATGTACTACTACTACCACTATTACCAAAAGCTATTCCCTTCTGTTTTCGCCAAAAAACTTACCTCGACCCAAGGTAGATTGCAAAATTTTAATTTTTTCGTTTAACAAGGCAATTTCATCATTCCTCCGCACCAACTGAGAACCAATCACATCTCGTTCATTAATGAGTTGTTCTTTGTCTTTAGCTTGGTCTCTTATCACTCGCTCTTGTTCCTAAATGTAAAAATCTCTAGCTAGATGTTATTTTAGCGACATTCAAGTGACAAGTTGGCAACATGCAACATAAGTTATTTTTTTAACCAATAATTTGGTCACTTACAAGAATTGTTTTGTGCAGACGCTTTTCTTCGTCTTTTTGCTCTTTAATTTCCTCCTTAAGAGATCTTATTTGGTCCAATCCTGTCATTACTTCTATCCTAAAATATTCGTCAAAATCTTCAGATTTTTCTATAAGTAAATAATAACGTACAACAAATTTATGGATAAAAACGAGTTCAACTTTAGTGGAGTCATTTTCGGAATCGGTGATCGATAGGCTACTGAGAGAATTGAGTGAACCAATAAAAGCAGATTTTTTGTAGCTCAAAAACTCTCTTAAAAACGATAGTCGGGTCATTAATAGCGGACTGTGCTTGGCTAAGTAACGGATATCTGATGATATTTGATGTCATTGGCCGAAACCAAGAGAAAGTTTATTACTCTCAATTGATCAATCACATCCTGCGAAATGTCCAAACACTTATACAACAGTTGTATACTATTTGAGACAATACACCTTGTTTAATAGTGGGTATATAAACAAAAATTGTATACAACAATTATTTTATACCAATTATGGAAAAAAGCTGTATTGTTCCAAGTATGTAGTATATAACTAATTGGTGTATAAAGTCCTTTATTCTTCTTCAAAGACTGATATCATTTCTCTCAGTGCAGAATTGGGGCCCTGAAAAAATAATCTACTGTTGTTTACTTGCCAAACTGGTTTGGGACTGCAGAACAACTCTAAATGGGCTGGCAAGCACTAAAAGGGTGACACTAGCCTGGGTCCCAGGTCATCGGGGACATTCTCGAAACGAAAAAGCCGATGAATTTGTTATACAAGACTCGGCAATAAAGTTCACAGGGTCTGAACCATTTTGTGGGATCGCTAAGGCCAGAGCCAAGCAATCTATTAAACAGTGGCTCGCCAAAGAGACGAACGGTTTGTGGGAGCAAAAGTCTGAACAAAGATAGGCCAAACAGTTCATTAAAGAGCATTCATCAAAGCTGACTGCAGAACTTCATAGTAAGGAAAGGAAGCTTCTCAGACAAATAGTGGGGCTTTGACAAGTCACTGCAAACTCAATAAGCACTTACATGCAATGGAATTGGTAGAAGATGCTACATGCCGCTTCTGCAAGAAAGAGGAAAATTTTGGGAGATGGTAACTGTTTATTTAGAGCAGTAAGTGAATATTTCTATAACTCGAAATGCAAACATCTAGAACTTAGAAATGAAACAATACAACACATCAATGAGAAATGAACTACTTTTCAAAATTTTATGATAAATGAAATTACTAGGGAAAATTATATCAAGGAAATGGTTAAAAGTGAAACATGTGGGACTTATATCGAATGCACTGCACTCTCGCAAATACATATAATAAATATTTGCATTTATAAAATGCTTCTAAACAACTCCTTTCATTCAAAAAACCTTCAAACATTATAAATGACCAATACTCAAAGACAATCCACCTTCTCTTTACCGGAAATTTCTTTATAAACTACTTAAAAATGTTTCAAATAACCAATCCGAAATCTGTTTAAAATATTTCAAAAATGAAAAAGGATTAAACGTTCATAATTAAAAAATTTATGGAAATAAACCTACCAGCCTATCGTCAATATCTATTAGCCATAATAACGATTCAAAAATTATAATGAATTCAGACACCACCCAAGCTAGTCCTATATTAAAACAACATTTATGCGATAAATTCAATAGAAATTTTAAAACCATAAAAGGGTTAAACAAAGATACAACTTTAACAAATATGGAAGAATATTCTCTAGTCAGTTATTTATCTACCCTAAAATCCGAAGTTCAGATCATCAAATACCCAAAGGTGCCAGACCACTGATCGCAGAAGAATTGACCTTTCTTTTAAATAAATGTATATCCATAAACGATGACCAGTCATGGACAGAGCTACTGCTTTATCCATATGCTGTACTCCGTGTTCCTAAAAAGTCAAACACTAAAAAATCTTATCTTTCCACATCAAACAAGAAAACAATAACCAAAGAACCGAATACACAATCAGAACGAAACATCTCCAAGAGTTGAATCAAAATTATCCGAAGGAGACGTTAAAGGAGCAATAAGGATTCTTTCATCTGATGACACAATAGCACACAACGACGAAGAAACTTTTAAAAAGCTACAAGAAAAACATTCACAACTGACATATTCCCAGAAATCCTAGATAAATGATAATAATTTTATATTTGTTTCAGAAAGTGAAGTCAACAAGGCAATTTATTCTTTCAGACCTGGTTCTGCGGGAGGCGTAGACTCACTGAGGCCGCAACACTTAAAGGATCTAATTTCAGAAGAACTTTGTAATTTTTCTTTTAATCTATCTCTCACTATTGCCGCCTTTACATCGCACATTATAAACGGATTAGTTCCAAAATCATTTTGTCCCATTTTCTTTGGCGCATCTCTTTGTGCAGTTTTAGGCGATTAGTTGCCAAAATTATATGTTATCGTATTTATGAAAGTTTAGGAACCATGTTGCGTCCAAGGCAACTTGGCTTTAGAACAAAATCGGGTGCTGAAGCTGCAGCACACGCTGTAATCCGATTTTTAAATTTTCCACAGAAATAAATAATAAAATAAAGTAATTTGGAAGATCGATTACAAGAACGCATTTAACATGGTTAACAGAAATATTATACTTCAAAAAATAAAGGAGAATTTTTTTTAGCTATAAATGATATAATCTTATCACTAAAATCTGACCTTAATCTATGGTATTTAGATGACGGAACCATTGCAGGAGACTCTGCCTCAGTTATGCATGATTTTGAGAAAATTATTTCATTAAGTACTAAAATCGGATTAGAACTAAACTTTAAAAAATGCGAGGTGTCTGTTTTAACAATTGATTTAGATTTGAAATCACAAATTATATCAAAATTTATAAGAATAGAAAGAAAAAATCTAAGAAAAATCTTTGCAAAATTTTAGTTTGTTAGGTTGTCCATTTTCAGAAAATCTTATGGAAAAAACAAATATATTAATAAAATCATCACAGAAATCAAAATTCATCAATCACCATGCCTTATTTTATCTTTTGAAAAACTCTTTTGCTATTCCGCGTTTATCTTACATTTTACGTTGTTCTCCCTGCTGGAATGTCAAAAACGCACTTTCAAAATATGTTTTCGTTTTGAAGCAGACTTCAAAATCTATTACAAATTGCAACATTAAAGATATATCATGGATACAAAGCAAATTGCCTATAAAACTTGGTGGTTTAAGAATTAGGGATTCCTCAACTCTTTGTTTTAGTGCATTCTTGGGATCAATTTCTAATGTTTCTTTTTTACTTGAATCTATACTACCTGAAACTATTTGTTGTTATCAAAATATTTGTTTTCAAACAGCACTTAATTCCTGGCGTTCACATTGTAAATTAGATAAAATTTCTGATATATTGGACAAGGCGCGTCTTGTCTTGCCTTGTGCCTCTCTTGGAAATCTCCTGGATGACAATTCCTTCCAGATTTTCATCGCTCTTAAGACTTGGACTTTCTGTGTATGGACAACATATTTGCACTTGCGGCGATTTAGCTAGAAGTGCAGGTAGGTTGTCGAGACACGGGGAACTTAATGACATTATTAGGCGGTCTCTTAGATCAGCAGAATTCCCTTCTGTTTTGGAGCCGTCTAATGTTTGTCGCAGCGATGGAAAAAGGGCCGATGGAATGACATGGTTTCCCTGGAGAGGCGGAAAGCAATTAATTTGGGATGCCACGTGCAGGCATACCTTAGCAGATTCATATGTCAAATTAACATCTAAAAAATCAGGTATGGCTGCACGTTTAGCAGAAAAGGAAAAACATCGAAAATATAAAGAGTTGGAAGATCGCTTTGTCTTTGTTCCCTACGCTGTAGAGACTTTTGGTCCTGGGGGGATGAAGCACTTAAATTTATTTCTGATTTGAGTAGCTTGATTCCCTCAAAAAGGAGCAAAAGTTTTATAAGACAAAAAATTAGCCTTGCTATTCAACGAGGCAATGCGGCGTCAGTGATAGGGACCGTCCCTCATGGATCAGGTATGAAAGAATTGTTTTACGCTTTTAAATTATATTATTTCATTATTATTTATTTATTTATTTATTTTATTTTAACCGTTTACCTTCTTTTTAGTTATTGTTATATTAATAAAATTAGTATCATTGCAAGAAACCGCATTACATGTCCTATGTCAATGTGAAGGCCTAGGTAGAACCAGGACCTTACTGGGGAATCTAGAACGTCCGCGGCCAGAAAGCTATATACAAGGCATACTGGCAAAGCTTCTGGGTTTCATGACAAGGACGGGGTTGCAACTTTTTTTGTAGTTCTAGCAAAGCAGGGAAGGAGAAATGGGAACCACAATAGATCTAAGAAGGTCGAGGACTCGGTCGAGGAGGACAGGTGTCTACACCACCCCATTCTAATCTAATCTAATCTTACTTTAAATTCTCCTTCTCTTTGGTGACTTTTCTCATCAAATTCTCATCCTTAATCAAGAGCTTTTCTTTCATGGCGATGTCCTCTTTAAGCTGCTCGGTTTGGTGAAACACTATTTTTAGTTTTTTCTTCAATTCCCCACATTCGGCAGCCGACTCTTGCAGAGACTTTTGCAACGAATTGCGATCGGCCCTTATGGCTTCGTAAATGTTTTGCTGCTGACGGATTTGGTTGTCTTGCTCGGTTATGCTTTTTTTCAAGTCGAAGATGTGAGACTAAAATGAAGCCGATATTAAAAAAGAACGTGTGCTAGAGCCAAAAGTAACTTGCACGCGCAATTTTACTCAATAAATTGTAAACAGATGACCAAAATTAGTCCAGTCCCCATCGTATACCTTCGCAAAAAAATCTAGGTCCGGAGATTTTAATTTCATTTTCATCATTGTAGAAGTAATTTATTTTGACTAGATATTGATCACCGGGGCCAAACTATTTTAGTGACCACCCTGTATTTTTGTATATAAAGCTTAAAATTTGCATTTTTTGTCAGTTTCCCTTGTGGAAAATAGCTATTTCCATAACAAGTGCAGAAAATCGATTTTTCCGCACGCAACTGTCGTTGACGGAACGACTCGTAGCGGAGTTCTGTCAAGCAGTTAAGTGCGGAAAAAAAAATTTTCGCACGTGTAAGGAACAATTGTTTTTCTACGAGCGTGAGAAAAATACACTGAAAATAGTTTTTTAACATTTTTATTAAAAAATAATAATCCTTATTCATTTAAATGTACAATGATTGGCACTTTTTAAATTTATAGCAGATGCCAGTTGGTTGCGGTGGCCCGATAAAGATTGTGAGTGCCTGTTGTACAGGGATAATTGCTTCAGTAGACCGCAGCTCGTTTACGGATTCTTGATGCCCAGTTTGTTTGTGTTGTACAAGTGCACTTGTTTCAGCATCCGAATCAGAAAAGGCTACACAACTGGTGGAAGCATTGGCTGGAGAAGATTTCAATATTTTCCTTGCGATGAATTTTTTATTTTCCAGGGATTCATTCAGGTAACCTCCGGCTAATTTTGTGGATTGCCATCCTCCATGGCGCTTCAAGTTCGTTATGCCCACTCCAGCATCTGCAAGGGCAGTGGCAGAAGACCTTCGATAGCAATGTCCAGTAAACTCTTCTGGATTCGGAAGACGTAAATATGCCACTACCTCAGATGGCATTTTTCCAAATTTATTTATACCGACGCACTGGATACTACATTGCTCTTTGCGATATTGGACAAAAAACCTTTGGTGTGTTGTATGTTTTGGTCTAAGTAATGCATATTTTCTTACCAAGTTCAAATTTTCTCTTCATTAATCACAAAACTTCGGCTTGTGTGCGTTTTGTTGTCGGCAACAACAATCATAGATTTTTCCAGCTGCACGTTTTCAAGTAACAAGTTCGTTAATTCTCCCCGTCTGCACGCCCCTGCTAGGACGAAAATTGTTGCCACTTTAATAAGGAGGTAAATGTCAACGGGAGCGCTGTCAATAAATTTCTCCACGTTATTTATGGTTAAAATTTTTGATTTTTTTTGGTCTAAAGCCAACCATTTTTTTCTTGAGAAAAGCAATTAACTTGAAATGCCTACTAATATCTACATTTTTCTTTAGCTTGAGCACACTTTTTTCAACATTAAGTAGCTTGACCAGAGTGTGGACGGTTGACACGATGTCGATAATTCGTGAAAATAAGCTAGGAAAACTTCTTCCTTTTAAAAATTCATGCTTTTCTTGTCCAAACTCCATTTACAAAAAGCGTTGTACTCTTTCTCATACCGCCAAAAGAGTCTCGTCAGATAACTCTTCTACCAAATTTTCGGTAATTTCTTCATTAGAAGTCATTTAAATTTTTTTAACACTGACAAGTAAATGCATAAATAACTGGTTAGTCACACCATAGCACCCAAGGCATTTCATAAGCAATATGATGAACAGAAACTTCGAATCACTACAGGTTTTTCGAAATTTGACATATCGGTGCAGAAAAAATTTTCCACACCCTGCGGAAAAACAAATTTTCCGCACTAAAAATAGTGTGAAAAATGCGATTTTCCGCACGCTCGTAGAAAAAGATAATTTCTTTCTGCGTTTTATGTATTATGTTCTTTGACTATTAAAGATAGGGGTTGCCATGGAAACCGAGATAAACAAGATGGTTACACTAAATTATGTACGTACGTGTCCAAAAAAATTCGCAGAATCAATATAGCTTTTCTGATTTGCTTTATTTTTAGGGATTTTATGCGTTAAACCAAGATAAACTATATTTAAATTGACATAATTTTCAATATTATATAGGGAGTCAATAAAACGACTTAAGCGGTAAGTTTTTAAGATATTGGTCAATTTTTGTAATTTTTTTAATATGTGATAGGAAAGGTCCTAAGAAACATTTTTTATTATTACCATTTTCCTGTAATTGTACAGGGTGAGCCAGCAATGAAGGGTAAAGTTTCCAAAATTGCCGTTTTGGAACTTGGTTTTTATGAGAAAACTATAAGGTTTATAAAAAAATTCCTTCCTTCACATTGGAGTAACAAAATAAAAGTTTTTTCTGGCATAATATAAATGTAACAATCTATTAATTTGTGCACAGGGTGAGTCAAAAACACCTTAGAAGTCGTTAAATAAATTATAAATCCCATTTGCAAATATTTATTATGTGAATTTTCTTGACCACGATCTACTTATTTTTCTCTATATTATTGAGGAATAGTATTCATATGTGAGCAAAAAAAAATTAACTGAAAAGCAAAAAGCATGGATAAATATATTTTTTTTAATTTGTAAAGAGGTTTCTACTTTGTATAAGTTACCGCAGCCTATCGAGACAATCTGGATAAAAGTTCAAAATATTAAAACACTATCATACATCAATTTATATTTTTTTGCTAAATAAGGGTTAAAATTATCTTTCGATCCGTGGTTTTCTTTTTTCGATTGTCCAAGTTATTTTTGATATTTAGCCTTTTTCCACAAGGGAAACACACAAAAAAATTAAAATTTTAAGCTTTTTAATACTCAAATACTGGATGGTCACTAAAATAGTTTGGCCAAAAACATGAATCAGAAGAAGATTTTTTTTTCGGGGGTATTCGATGGGGCCAGGACTAAATATGTCCTTTGTGCAAAGGCTATATTCTGAATATAATTTTCAAGGCGTACTGTTTGTCTTGAATTTCATCTAAATAATCCTGAATTGTTTGGTAAGCTCCAATTAAGCCGGACGCTCTCGCTCAAACTAACGAATGCTTTTCTTCTGTTTGCCGCTCTTCAAAAACAAAGTGTCCGGTATCGTTTTAACTAAAACGTCTTTATCGAGATCATTTCCATCGCCCAGAGAAATTGACTTACCTGCTTTTTCCACTAAACCTTCCAATTATAAACCTAATTTACCATTTTTTTCTACTGATTAATGCTTTTCTTCTGGTTGCCGTACCCTGCCAAAAATACCGCGTCAAAACTCGTAAAAAAGAACTAACGAAAGGTTTACGAGTTCTGGTCGGTATTTCATTCGGTTTATGAAACACCACTTTCGAGTGAAATCTCATAAACATTCAATCTTGGAAAAAGATTCAAAACTCGTCAAACATCATGAATTTTTAGAAGTTTTGAAAAATTTTTAAAACAATTTATGATAAGAATTGATAAGATTTCACCAGTATTTTAAAGGCTCTGCTTCCACTCCAGTTCAACCAAAAGTTAAATCAAAGTTGATAAGATTTCACAAGGTTTTATCAGAATACCCACGTTTTCAGCAGTTTTTAAAAGCACCACTCTCCATCAGATCTCACAAGATTACATGAGAAAATCCACATGTTTTTACCAGTTTTCAGCAGATTTTAAGAGAAACAAGTTGATAAGGTTTCAATGGTTTTGACCAGTTTACATGTTTTTCAGCAGTTATGAGCAGATTTTAAGGGAAATATAAAATAACGTTAATAAGATTTCATGAGATATCTCATGTTCTCAGCAGTTTTGAGCAATTATAAAAAGACCCAGCCTCCATCAGATGTCACAAGTTTACATGGAAAAATTCACATGTTTTTAGCAGATTTAAAGTGATTGATAAGCATGTGGAACATACATTTATATCTTATCATTGTTTAATATATAGAAAAGTTGGACAACCTTATGGACCAAACAGTTGACACTTTTTAGGCCAAATCGTGGACCAAATCATTAAATATTTTGAACAAAATGAATCGAACGCTTTTTATTTCATACAGATTTTATTATAAAAGATATCCAAAATGAAAACTTGTAAAATCTTTTAAAAACATCCCTTCATTTGTACTTTTAAAATCTCATCAAAATTCTGCTTGCTAAATCTCATATGATATCTCCTGTGTCTGATATAAACTTACGAAATCTCTTAAAATATCTTAAATTTTGATTATATATTCTTTTTAATAATTTTTGTGTATAGGTACTCATAAAATCTTTTAAATTCACATCTTGTTTGTCAAATCTGGTTGTACTTGCATGTCTATATTCTACACTTTAATACTTATATAATCTTGTCTAATCTTCACCACCCTTTATTCTATTTCTGATGAAATCTTCTAAAATCTTTTAAAAACGTCTCTTCTTTTAGACTTCTAAAATCTTGTAAAATCTAATCAAAATCTTGCTTGCTAAACCTTAAGAATTCTCATGTGTCTGGTGTAACATAATAAAATCTTGTGAGTTTTCAATAGTCACAAATTATTCAAAATTGTGAATTTGTCAGTTTTCATGTGGCATACATTTTTGCCAGGGCAAGTCTCTTCAAACCAATAAAATCTCTTAAAATCTCATCAAGACTTGATCAGTCTGAGTTTTGAAGTGGTTTTTTGGTAGGGTATTGAGTTCCAGCTTCAGATTCTTTTTACTTTTATCTTGCATTTGAATCAGTTTCAGTTGATCTCGATCAACGAGCTGCTTTTCCTGGATGGTTTTGTTATATATATACAGACAGACAATAGCTTTTATTGTTTCAAAAGTAGCACAAAAGTACACTTATAACAATAGAGTTTCGTCACTATATATAGATTAAACAAAAAATATTAATGAAGACCAATTTCTATAATATCTACACTATCCTATAGCAATTTTTGTTGTATTAAAGAAAAAATAATATACAAAAATAGCTCTTATAAACTAAATTGGAACAAAAAAAAAAGAATTAAATTTATGAGTTGCCGACACAAATAAAAAAAAAACAGGCAATAACCAAACGCCCAATAGGAAAACTTAAAATTTAACTTGTTTTATCTTATGGTAAAACCATGATAAACCTAAAAATCATTTAGTTAAATATCTGTTAAATTATTTTTAGCTGAGTTAATATACACTTATATTAGGACACGCTTTTTGGCAATTTCAAAGACTGCAAAGAACTTTGAATGAAAGAAATTAATACTATCTTATTTCTCACACACTTCCCGCTCTAAACAATTACAATTTTTGTCGTTTTCTGGATAAATATGGCAAAACAAAAATCATATGAACGACACCACTCAAGATGACAGACAGATGGCAAAACATAAATTTTTACCAAACAATTGCCTTAAACTACGTGCATCTTTCTCTAAAACACTCTTTTTACAGCCTGCTGTCTCTCTTTAACAACCTTTGGTAGTACTTTCTCTGAACGCTAAAAAAAAACAGTAAAAACTTGAAATAGTGAGTGTTTTATTCTAGAAATCGAAAATTTGGAGAGACAGCGCCAAAATGGCTTTTATGGCAATTATGGCTTAAAATGTAAAAAACATAGCAAAAATTGCTTAAAAAAAAAAGTTTCCCCTTAAATTATGCTTGAATTGACAAAATTTTTCAACTACTACGTAGAAAAATTTGGACCTCGTTCTGAATTTGGAGAGAAGAAAGATAAATAATTAAAAATAAATTAGGTTAAGAAATCGCTATGATAATATTAGATTATTTATTTTAAAAAAAGCTTCTTAAACGAAAAATATTTAGTAAATAATGAATTACTGGTTTTAATTTTGCTTGGGAAAGATCATTCAAAAATGTTATATTTTTGGGAAAAGAAATTAGGTAGTTTTTCAGGAGGGTCAGCAAGCCACGTTTCTGAAATAAAAATAATATCCGATGCATAAGTTTTTTTAAAGTCAAATGAGTCAAGATTATTAAAACCAGTAAGATTCCACAAAAACAATCTAAATGGTTGGCTATTGAAAAGTATTTCATTTTTCTGACTCGCTTTCCTGGGGTGAAAGAGAAGCATCAGAAAAATTCCTCTTGTTCGATAGATTATTTTGGTTGTTTGCAGCACCAATTATTGAGGGTATGTTGTTTATATACTTAATAATCAGATTTTTTTCCCTACTTTTTAGTCGGCGATCAAGTTCATTTCTGAGGTTATTCATGTGTTGAATTTCTAAGGGTGTCTGATCCTGTTTTATTTTGGCGTTAGGGTAACTTGTCTTGCTTATATTTGCTTCGTTTTTTAGCACTGAAATCACATCGATTTCTCCCCAGATTTTAAGTTAAAAAAAAGTACAACTGGCAACGCTTTGTCCTTTTTTTTAAATCTTTTGGCAGAGTACATAGGGAAAACTAAACATCAGAATTAGCTGAAATTTTGCATATCTGAAGGATTTTTCAACATTCTCAATTATTTTTTCTTCAAAATGAAAGCTCTGGTGCTGTCATCTATCCCAAAAGTCTCAAAATAATTGCGGTTTAGAAAAAACACGATTTGCAAAAAAAATAGAGAAATACTTGCAATTTCCTCTGGATTACATTTTTCCTTTTCATATTTCCTTGCTTTAGCGAAAACAAAAACTAAGTTTCATTTTTTCTAAAAGCCTGTGCTCTTCGGAAAATAAAACCGATCAATCAATCACACTTCATTGAATTTGGGAGACACACGCAGTTCAAGTGTTGGCCGATAGACCGCAGAATTTATACGATTCCATGGTAACTGCAGGTGTTTTGTCAACAAACTTTAAATCGGGCCGCAGTGGGTCAGAAGAGTATTTTTAGGTGTTCTGACAGAAAACCATTCGAGGTTATGTTTATCTTTCAAAAACGTGTTTTTACAAATATTGTTCTAAAACAAATATGAAACCACTCCGCGTGTGCGGTCGCCCGCCGAAAAAGGGCTAGCGCTGCGCGGGCATTACCCCGACTCTATCAAAGAACCAAGACAACTTTACTGGCTCGCTGAAATTACTGGAATTCGCATAGAAACATTCGGCGCCCATAACCTCACATAATTTTTGTTTTTATTTTAATTATTGCAGCATAGTTATGTGCAAGTGTACCAGTGAAATCTTGGAGTGCAAAGGATAGATTTTTAGAACCTCAGTTTCAAAAACACACGGATACTTGAGTACTAACAAAACAGGTTAGTAAAGCTCCATTTAGAGGTTGGAAAGACTCTTGCTAGTCGTTGACGCTCCTGTTTAAAATAGAATACGATTATCTCGTCTAGCGCCAGTAGCCGATTTTTAAATCTGCATGCTTTTAAGTTAACCTGTTGTTGGTATCAGCTACCGGGAGTGTTTCCAATTCAATTATAAATGCACCTGTAAATGCAACCTTAAACATTACATCCAGTTACTTTAATACGTAGTTGGGTAGCGTTTTTTTAGCAGGTAATTCTGGTCTTTTAGCGGCGCATGGATAAACATAAATAAAGTCTCCGCGTTGCCATGAAAAACAAATTCAATGGTGTAAAATTTTGCAAAAAAATCAGGTCGACATAGTTAAATTGATATCCCGTACAGTGTTGCTAAAAACAATTCCCCAGATTGTAACTACGAACTTAAGTGTTAATCTTAACAGTTGTGGGAATCCATTTTTTTTGTCCAATACGTTTTAACTGAATTATCTGAGGGGTGCTGCTAGGAACTAAAGTTGACAAGAAGTTATTAGCAACTATTCTTTCTTCAGTAATATCCTTGGTTTCTGGAATAGGTACCTCTAATAATTAGGTTTCTCTCCCGCCTAGTCCTATCGGTGGCCTCGGCTATTAGGCTATTCACGAGTGTGTCTTTGGAGTCGTTAGAGCGTTCAATTTTATTCACTCTGACGTTGAGGTTTAAAAAATTCGTTTCAAGGGTAGAAAATGGCATTTTTGCATATGTTAATAGATTTCGTGTTTTGCAAAACGGTCTTCTGAAGGTTTTCAATCTTTGAGGGCAAAATGGCAAATTGCTCCATTATGAAAAGAAATTGTATATCGTGCATAGATCCATTCGTTTGACTATAAAGTAAGGTTTGACTGTTTAAAACGGACGCAGCGCGCGAATCTACAATTTTCAAACATAAGTCGCATGTAAACCGCTCGCCATCAGCAGTGTTCAGCAGAACTGCTTTGCCGCAAGCGAGATGGGTACGTTTAGAATAACCACTGCACATTTCCGAAACCATCCGAACGCCGATCTCTCGGGTGCATGTAGAACAAATGCCGGCCATGATATTTACAAACGAAAAACACAATGTTTTGCAATACAAAATATCAAAAATTTCCACTATTGTTGCTAGTTTTTGTGTATTGTAAACTACCAAAAGCAAGCCAACTTTGATGGTGAATACGTTTGTTAACTTTAAAAATATACTTTAACTGAAAGAAATTTGGCTTAAATAGTGTACAGACAATAACAGCGATGTACACTCGGCGAATGCCGTGACAGAAACTTTTTTTTCCTTTGAGGTGGTTTTCATCATCAAGAAAAACTGACTTACCTACTCTTTTTCTCTAATCCTTCAACTATAAATCTAATTTAGCCTGATTTTTAGCAAAACATACCTTTTTGTTGCGAATGTCATCCAAATTATCCTCGATCGTTTTGGTAAGTTCCAACTGAGCCTCGGCCAACTTATCCCGCTCGCGCTCCAACTGATGAATAGTTTTCTTCTGCTTGCCACTTTCCAAGAAGAAAGTATCCAGTTCTAGCTCGAGCTTCTTTTTACTCTGATCTTGAATTTGAATCAGTTTGAGTTGATCTCTGGCCACGAGCTGCTGTCTTTGGATGGTTTTGTTTAAAACGTCTTTTTCTTTGGCGGCCGTTTCCATCACTCTTCTATCTTCGTCAGCGAATCGTTTATAGTCTTCAATTTCTTTTTCCAAAACTGCGATCCTTTGTCGCATATTGGTTTTGTCTAACGATAACTCGTCCTTGTCGGAACTAATGCTTAATATTTTCTTCTCCAACGTTTCCCTGGTCTTTATTTGTTTGGCCAATTCGTTCTTCAAGCTTAATATGGTGTCTTCTGCGTTCTAAAAAACGAACTATTTGAATTGGGTATTATTTATCTTTGTAAAAGGATTTATTACGTTGACTTAACAAAGTTATGATTGTTTTCCACAAACCAAAACTACACTTTTTTGCGTCGCGCGTTTCGCTAACAATGTTAGCATCATCAAGAGACGATAAACAATAAACTAAACTAACCTACACTCTATCTTACATACTATCTTTTAGTGGGCGGAGATAAGAGTAAGAATTTGTGATTGGTCACGCTTTATAATCCTATCTCCCCTCAAATAAAGAATAAAGTGTACTAAACGGAATGGGGCCTCTATCTTTATTTAAACTATTTCTGGATTTAATGATTTCCATACTTTCATATGCATTCAAAAGTCTTTTGTTTGGTACACTTTTTAGAAGTTTTAGGTTATCTAATGTGAATCTATGATTGTTTTCAAAAGCATGCTCGGCCACACTTGACTTTTCTGTTCTTCTGTATTTTAAGTGTGGCAAGTGTTCTTTGAATCGTGTTTGAATAGAGCGTCTCATTTGGCCAACATATTTTTTGTCACAATCCATGCAAGTAATTTCGTAAATTCCATTTTTTTCTAGAACTGTAGTTTTATCCTTGGGATTTCCTAGTAAACTTCTTATTGTGTTTCCCGATTGATATACTAATTTAAGTGCGGTGTTATATTAAATACTTTTTGTAATCCTTTCGTATAATTACGATTATTAAGGAATTGATACAAATTTAGAGTCGGAGGGATCTTTTTGTCTGAAAAAAAGTGGAATTCCGAAAGGTCTTTTGAAAAGAATGTCTATTTATCAGCTTATTTATTAAGCCTTCGTCGTAACCATTTTCGCCAGCTATATTCCTAGTAAATTTCCCTTTACACAAAAGAAAGATTTGAAGCAGAAAAGAATAGGATTAGAAATATAGCTGGCGAAAACGGTTACGACGAAGGCTTAATAAATAAGCTGATAAATAGACATTCTTTTCAAAAGACCTTTCGGAATTCCACTTTTTTCCGACTCTAAATTTGTATCAATTCCTTATAATCCTAATTAAACGAAAGGATTACAAAAAGTATTTAATAACACCGGTCTTAAATTGGTATATCAATCCGGAAACACAATAAGAGGTTTAATAGGAAATCCCAAGGATAAAACTACAGTTCTAGAAAAAAGTGGAATTTACGAAATTAGCATGGATTGTGACAAAAAATATGTTGGCTAAACGAGACGCTCTATTCAAACACAATTCAAAGAACAATTAGCACACTTGAAATACGGAAGAACAGAAAAGTCAAGTGTGGCCGAGCATGCTTTAGAAAACAATCAGATTTACATTAAATAACCAAAAACTTCTAAAAAGTGTACCAAACAAAAGACTATTGAATGCATATGAAAGTATGGAAATCATTAAATCCAGAAAGAGTTTAAATAAAGATAGAGGCCCCATTCCGTTTAGTACACTTTATTCTTTAGTTGAGGGGAGATAGGATTATAAAGCGTTACCAATCAGAAATTATTAGTCTTATCTCCGGCCACTAAAAGAAAGTATATAAGATAGAGTGTAGGTTAATTTAGTTTATTGTTTATGGTCTCCTGATGATGCTAACATTATTAGCCAACCGCGCGTCGAGTTCAAAACAGTGTAGTTTTAGTTTGTGGAAAACAATCATAACTTTGTTATAGTGCCACCAAAGGTTCCAAATTCCCAACATAGTTACTTTGGATTGCAACTTTTACAGTGGCAAGTTTTGTTTGCTTAAGGTTTTAAGCATGTCATAATTAAATGAATTGGGTCAAAACAGTTTTTAATTTTATAAATATTAATATGAATGTAGACAACTTTATTAAGAAAAAGACAGAAAAATTACTGGCCCAGGATGAAAAGTTGAAGTGGGCCTATCCCCAATAGTGGAATGGTTTTCTTCACTTGGGAAACACACCACTGTATTCCAAGCCGAAATACATACAATAAAGATTACGTCTGCGAGAAAACCTGAGAATAAAATTTATCAACCAGTATCAGATAGCCAAGCAGCAATAAAAGCCCCATCACCGGATGAACTAAAAATTACTGTGGAACTGCCTGCAGTCCCTTCTAACACTGACCAGAATAAAAATATAGGCAAGGCTTAGAAATACAGTTTATGGGCCCTGAGCCGTCTCCGCAAAATTAGAATTCTCGGTAAGTGGCTGCTTAGAAAGGTAAGCCCGAAAGGAACATAAAACCGGGGCGAAACCACCACTGCAAAACGATGGTGCAATGTCGTTCGGTATCACTGGCCATCAAATCAGAATAGTGGCGGGACTTACTAGTCACTAACCACTGAGAAAAAATTCACATATTGCACCCGATGAGAATATACCAAGAGGACAGAATATGTGACGTGGGTGTTCTGCTTAGATTTGGTAAGGATCTTTAAGTTTTATTTCCTATCAAAAAACCCAAACTTGAATATTTTGAGAAATGATAAAGAACGAAAAATTGAAGTCAAAAGAATTTCGGGTCATAGACGAACAATTTGGCTTACAAATCTTAGAGAATTATATAGTATTAGTACAACGACACTTTTTAGAAGATACAGTAGAAAAGGTGAAAATCAATTTCATGCTATCTAACGTTCGAAGAGAAAGATAAAACGGTTCAGATGGCAGTTACCAGATGCACATATTTGACAGAGTAGGTACTTACTTTTACATCTACAGCCTTGGCAGCAATCTGCTGTTTCGACTTCTCGAAATCATACAAAGCGTTGTTAAGGTCATCCTGTACTTTTGCAGATTTGATCGCCAAGTTGTCGCTTTCTCTAACCAGCTTGTCGTACGCTATTTTTTGTTCTTTTATTTCTAGGTCTAGCTTGGCCACTCTTCTGATATTTTCGTTAATTATGTTATTGAGATCGTTGATAGTGGCATCTTTGTCTTCCAACTTGTATCTCATCTCGATAACTTCGGCTTCGGTTTTGTCTTTGGCCTTTCTCAATCTCAAGTTTTCCGCTGCTTGATCCTAAAAATAAATATAGGGTCACAAAACTTTTTACTTTTTGCTCAATTTTAAAAATTTTTGGCATTTCGATAAAACCAAATATTATTTTCCGATTCAATTAAAAATTAACGAACATTCGCTAAATACGCTGGACAAACTTGATTTATCGTAGTGGTAAAATCCCTGCTGACTGGTTAAAGTCAACCTTTATTACGCTGCCTAAAAAACATTCAGCAAAGAAGTGTAGTGATTTTCGCCTAATCAGCCTAATGAGCCATATGTAAAAAATATTTCTAAAGATTATCCACAAAATAATTTATGGGAAATGTGAATATTTTATGGGTGCGTGTCCAGTTTGGATTTCGTGGTGGGTTCGGGACAAGAGAGGCCTTGTTTGGCATTCAAGTCTTAGTTCAGCGGTCTAAAGATGTGTCGGTGCCAGTATATGCCTGCTTCATAGATTATAAGAAGGCATTTGATCGAGTCCAACACGAAAAGCTCATAGAATCGCTAAAAGAAGTTGGTCTAGATGACCGAGATCTAAAGATAATCTCTAATCTATACTGGAATCAGACTGCTCAAATAAAGGTTGATGGCCAACTGTCCGAAAAGGTCCAAATAAGAAGAGGATTACGCCAAGGTTATATATTGTCTCCGCTGTTGTTTAATATTTATAGTAACAAAATAATAGAGAATGCACTTCATTATGGTTTGGCCATAAACGGTATAAAAATCAACAACATACGATATGCCGACGATACTGTCATAATAGCAGACACGCTGGAAGGCCTACAAGAGTTGTTGAATCAAATTGACTTAACTTAAATGTTGAAAAAACAAAATGGATGGTCATATCCAAGAAAAAGAACATCCGGGGCATGTTAGAAGTAAATTCATACAAATACTTAGGTTGTCTCCTTAATGAGAACTGGGACAACATGCAAGAAGTTCGTGCAAGAATTGAACAGGCCAGATCATCTTTTATCAAAATGAAACCAGTGTTGTGTAGTCGCGATCTTAATACCACTCTCCGAATTCGTGTTCTTCGGTGTTGTGTTTAGCATCTTATATTATGGCATGGAAGCATGGACACTGACTGAGACCATGTGCAAAAAGTTGGAGGCATTCGAGATGTGGTGTTATCGTAGAATATTAAAGATATGGATGGACCGAGTAACTAATGTGGATGTTCTGCTTAGAATAAATAAAGAGCTTGAAGTTTTATTTACCTTCAAAAAACGAAAACTTGAATATTTTGGCGATATTTTGAGAAATGACAAATAGGGGAAGCCGGGGCATAATGGGGTACAGGGGCATAATGGGGTAGCACCATCTTAGCTGAATTCCATTCGATTTAAACCGCCAAATCTCAGGCGCCTTATCCCCACTACCAGTTTACTTTACTGCAATAGTCGCGGCATGAATTTGTCGAGCGTTAGTTTGATTTTGTCCGTGATAGTGTAATAAACGTCGTATTTTGTAAAAGTGGCTCTTGCATTTAACTAAGGTAAGTAGGATTTTCGAAGAATTTTGGACGTGTTGTTCATATTAGGTTTTTAGTGTCCTTATAGAGCACGCCTCAACAAAAGCACGGCGTAAAAATAATAGTTGTTCACTGTGTTTTTGTTTGTTTTATTCTAGTATGTGGTTGGGGTAATACGGGGTATTAATAACGGGGCAAAACAGGGAACCCCGTTTTGCCCCAAATACCGAGTTTGGATGATGATATACTTGAATGCATTTGTTTTCAGATGGTGCGAAAGTACACAAGAACAACAACTCGCCAAAGCTGGTCTGCAGAGTCGATGAAAGAAGCAGTACAAGCGGTTATTACAAGAACCATGGGTTATAAAAGAGCAGCGCAGCAGTTTAAAGTACCTCAAACGACATTGGAGCGTTATGTTGCAAAAGCAAAAAGAGAACAGGGGACAGTGTTTACAGTCGCACATTTAGGAAGTGTCAGAAATGTGTTTACTGAAGCTCAAGAGTTAGAGATTGTCAAGTATGTAAAGGATATGGAATCAAGGTTATTTGGCTTCACCATGACAGAATTAAGAAAATTTGTTTACCAATTGGCGGTCGCAAATGGTGTTGCAAACAGGTTTAGTCAAGATACTCAAATGGCCGGTCCTGACTGGATGGAGCATTTTCTTCGAAAACACCCGACTATAACTTTAAGAAAACCAGAAGCTACATCAGGAGCTCGAGCCATGGGATTCAACAAAGTAGCTGTAAATCAGTTTTTCGGTTTGCTTCTAAGTATTATAGATAAGTATCAATTATCCGCCGACAAAATTTATAATTGTGATGAGACAGGACTCACTGTAAATCCAAAAGGACATTCCAAGATACTGGCCCTTAAAGGTAAACGCCAAGTGGGTGTTCTCACGTCTGCAGATCGAGGTGAAACAGTAACTGTGGAAATTTGTTGCTCAGCTTCTGGAAGTTATTTTCCTCCCTGTCTCATTTTTCCCAGGAAAAGGAAGCGTCCAGAATTTGAACTTGGTTTGCCACCGGGGTGTATGGTCGAAACAAGTGAATCTGGTTGGGTGACAAGTGACATTTTTTTTCGATGGTTTAAAAAATTTGTGCAATTTTCTGGAGGTTCAAAAGATAACATCGTACTATTAATTTTCGATGGGCATGCTACGCATACGAAAAATCTGGACCTTATCAATTATGCCAAAGAGAATGGAGTGGTTCTGCTTTGTTTACCTCCTCACTGCTCGCATAAACTTCAGCCACTTGACGTTGGATTTATGAAACCTCTCAGTACCTACTACGAGAATGAGGTAAGAGTTTGGTTACGAAGTAATCCTGGAAAAGTAGTAACACTTTGGCAAATATCGTCTCTTTTTGGCGCTGCCTATATCAACACAGCAACGATGAAAAATGCTATGAATGCTTTCAAAAAAACTGGAATTTGGCCCCCGAATCAAAATATTTTTGAAGATAGTGACTATCTACCAGCGTCTACGACCGATATTCCCATAAACAATGAAGCCGATGAGGCCTATACCCAGACTAATCAACAAGATGAACAGCCATCCTTAGGTGATGTCCATCAAACGCCAGAAAAAACCATTCATCATCAAACACCAGAAAAAGTTTCAATTCATAAAAGAAAGGAAGAGACAACTCCGCCGCCATATGTGACCAAGAGAAATATCAACAATGATGCTGAACCGATACCGCAATGTTCGTGGATGCCTGATGCGCCTCCTCGAGAGCCGAATAATGAGGAAGTTCTAAACGTGTCAAACATATTTCCCCTCGCATCGCCGCAGGATTTGCAGCCAATTCCTAAAGTAACTATTACTGCAAAACGCCCCCAGCGAAAACGAGGAAAAACGGCGATTTTAACGTCTACTCCCTACAAAATGGAACTGGAAAATTCAATTAAACAGAAAAACGAAAAAGCTAAAGGCGTGAAAAGAAAAATTAAGAGCCTAATGAAAAATACTACGAAAAAAACAACTAAAAAGATTAAAGAAATCAAGCAAAAGAAAGAAAACGATAAAGATTCATCAACTGACGAAGACGAAGCAATATGTTTTTACTGCGATGAATTTTACAGTACTTCCACTGAGGGATGGATTTCATGTTGTCTCTGCCATAAATGGGCACACAATTCGTGTGCAGGAATCGACAGCGATGACGATGAGACTGTATTCCAATGTGAATTTTGTAAACAATAAACATTTTTTTAAACTTTTCTGTACTAAACATAACAATATATTTTTATGTTAATTATTTCTGTACTAAAAGTAAGAATACGTTTTTATGTTAAATTTGTTTATACTAAATATACATTTATTTTCCTCAAGTCTTAAAAGCTAGTTGTTTTAATAAATAAAATTAGTTTAGCTGCAATACTGCGTTTACATAAAGTATCCCATTTTACCCCGTATATATTCCCCATTTTGCCCCGTGTACGGGGCAAAATGGGAAAACATTTAATGTACAATAAATGATAAAATAATTGGGTAACAGTATAAAATTGCTTATTTAGTAAGTTAAAGTCTAAACATAGTGTATACAGTTATCTAAATTCAAAATGTTCAAGACAAATTATTTTTCTTTATAATAAAATCTGGTTTATAAAGTTAGATACCCCATATTGCCCCGGCTTCCCCTATAAACTCTTAAAATTGATAATAGAAGGCAAAATTGAAGGCAGAAGAGGTCCGGGTCGTAGACGGATATCATGGCTTAAAAATGGTAAAATGGTATGGGGTTAGTACTACGACACTTTTCCGAAAAGCAGTGGACAGGGTGCAGATTGCGCTGATGGCACTTGAAGAAGAAGAAGAATTAAAAATTTGTCACTTCAATCCAGTGAGGGTTTCGGACTAACGTTGAAAAAAATCACAAAATTAAACGCCTTTTGAATTTGCTATAACTTTTGCTCGTTTTAAAAACATTGTAAAAATAAAAAATATAATTATGACACTTCGTTTACAATTTGACACAAAATCATTTCAAACCGTAAAAAACATTGAAATCTTATATTCTATAAACAAAATATCTTACTTCTAGGTGTCCACATATTTCATTTATCTTTAAATCGGCTTCCGAGGCCTTTTTCTCCAATTCGTCTTGGTAGTTTATGGCGTTGTTTAATTTGGTGGTTAGCTGCGTCACTTCATTCATCAGTTTGTCTCTTTCTCTCTCAAGACCGTCCTTATGCTTGCTTAATTCTCCTACTCTAAAATTTATTTATTTATTTCTAAATTTCCTTAAAATGAATAAATTTACATTTGTATTATTAATATATAAGCAAGGAAATTAATCCTGTGTGCGTTTTAAAATTAGCAAAAAATAGAAAACATCATATAATTTGTTTAAGGTTTCAAATTTTTTAAATGTTAATTTAAACAAATTAAAATTATTGCTAATTAATTATTTAGACATTTTTTTGTTTATTGTCTTTTTAAAATTGCTTCTACTATGAAGTTTGAAAAAAGGAATTCTTTTATCTTTATTTTAAATTTGTAGTAACTAGTTATATTTACCATGTGTAAAGCAACCCAAGCACCCAAACAATATTAGGAAAAAAACGTAATAATTAATAATACATAATAATTATACATTTTCTGAATTATCTTGGGTGCTTAAAAATTCCTTTATTTGATTCCTTCAATTAAATTCAATTCAATTTAATTTTTCCCACTTTATTCCAGCAAGATATTTTTTTATAATATTTTCTTATAAATGGTCTAAATAAGAGCGCTAAATTTGAAACATCAGTTTTGTATTTAATACAAGTAAGCAAAGTGTGTGTGTCTCCTTGAGTGGCATAGATACCTTTAATTTACAAAAATAAGTCTCATACGGCGCCAACATGCTGCAACCGAAAGAATAAATTGAAAAATAATTTTTAAATATAAAAATGTAGCGAGTGTGGAGGCTTTATATTATTTTGCTTATGTATGTACCTGTACCCCTCAGGTGAACTAAAATGCCTAATTTGGTTCGTGAGTTAAACCTACTCGTCAGTATCCTGGTTCATCTTGTTTTTAAACTCGATTTCCACATTGAGGTTCTCCACCTGAGCTCTTAAATTGTCGATGATCTCCTGAGCTAGCTGTTCTCTGGCGTGAGCGGCATCGGCCAACTTCCAAGCTTTCTCGATTTCCGTTTTAAGCTGATCGATAGTTTTCTTATCTTCTTCCGCTAACATCAGAGCGCTCTCCAGTTTGTCGTCTTTGCGGCCAATATTTTGCTGGAAAATGGTGTTCAGGTTTTCAGCTTCTTTCTGTCTGCTGAACGCTTGAAAATAAGCTTCGAACAGCTTCGTGAAGTCGTCGGCAAACTGAGCGGCGTCGGGATAATGTTCCAGTTCGCTGATCGTCTATAAATCATAAATTTAATATGCATTTACAAGATTGAGTATAAGGAAACATAAAGACAAAACTGATGACAAGTAATGATTGTAATATTCTTAGTAGTACCTATAGTTTAGTCCCTTTATTGCTTGTGTTGGATTCGCAAGGTACAAGCATTAACCTGGCCCAAGGGGACCCAGAGCTCTCTTCGCTGAATCCCACTTGGGTAATTCTCAACAGGTGCGTCCAAGAAGCGCCTACGGACGCCGCTGATGTAAACAAATTGGCCAAGGAGCTTAGGAAGCTCCAGGTCAAAATTGTGGTCAGCATGGACGGTCCAACCAAAACAAAGCTGACTGAAGAGAAGAATGTGAGACCATGCAGCAACAGGGCTCCTAATGGGACACTGTTGCCTCAACAAGCACCTAGAGGCGCTGTTGCCTCAACAAGGACCTAGAGATGCTGGAAATCACCGGAGACTCAGAGAGTCGATGGTGCATGAAAGACAAAGAATCGTTCTTGCATGTCCTGCTGGAGTGTCTGACTCTGGCCAGAGAGTCGCACCTTGGGAACTATCTATTAGTCGCACGGGGTTTAAGAAGGTTGCAGCCCAGAAAAATCTGTTATTTGGCGAAAGAGGCAGACTTCCAGACAGATTCGTACCCCGCGTAGCAGAAGCAGGAGTTAAGGGATTCAAAACGGAGTATGGCAGAATACATGGACCCTTCAAACGGTCTAGTTACCAGACCCACGGGTGTAATTATTATTCCTTACTTGTAAAGTTTGCAGAAGTTATTTGGTTAACCGTTGATGTTAGAAGTTGTCCAAAGTATTCACAATTTTCAATAGTTTTATTTAGTTTGTTGTATTGTTGTTTTTAAGTGTTTGTTTGTCTGGAAATTTTAGATTTCAATTTTGTTTGTAACAAAACGAATTGGAAATTCATTAAAAAAAGTAGGTTGTCTTTTCTAGTTTTTCATCTGTTTCTATTTTCAAGCTTTCTCCGACTAAATTAAAAAATTCATTGAGCCACTAGAAGAAGGAAAAATACCTTTAGTAAAGATTTAATCCAAAACTTCCCTTGCTCAACAAAAAACATAAAAAACCACTACTCGTATACACATGGGTTGAGTGGGTCAGACTTTTCCAGGGTGTATCAATCTGGAATTTCCTTTTACATTTGATATGTAATACATATTTGGTCAAAAATTTTGGCGTCAGTACACTAAGATTTTTATAAACTTTCCAACGAGGTACCACAAGGTAAGAGAAAAATCTCTTTTTTACGGCTGAAGTTTTTTGGAGGCAGCTTCAAAAGGTGTGAGGGGGGAAAGCTCAAAAACAATGGGGGTTTGCGAGTCAACATTAGTAATCGTTACGATTGGTGCAGGGGTTTTTGAGTTACAGTGGCTACAAAGTTAGCGACGGACAGATTGGCAGACATCTTCTGCTTATCTGAATTCGGAACCACCAAATTCGTGGAGAATCATTAAAATCTCTACATTAATTACTACTACTTCGCCATCCCCTGAAAATAATATTTGGATTGAAAAGCCAGTCTCAAAAGATTTAAAGCCAGGATGATCACCTATGTTTGGAAATAGTTTTAATCAAAAACACCTTTTTAAATTTGATTTTGCGTAGTAGCAAATACAAATATTCTACAAATTGAAATATTAATCATATTCTGCTTTTTCTCTAAAAGAAATATTATATTATTAACTTGTGTTACAATAGTTTCGAAACTAAAGCACCTACTATCATTGGGGAAATTTTCCTGAGTTACTTTGACCCATTTAAACTTTTCCTGACACTCCCTGACTAATTTTGAATTTCCTGAACTTTCCCTGACTTTTCCTCATTTTCCAGTTTGTCGGTTCGTTATATCTACCAGCACTTAATTTCTAAATATACCTTTATTATTTTGAACTTAACAAGCAGATTAGGTAATAAAATAATTTCAAAATGCTGTAATGGTAGGGCCTTGATGAACCTTAAAATAATTTAGTTAAAAACCTGTTAAATTATTTTTAGAAGTGCTAAAATACACTTATAGTAGGACACGTTTTTTGTTAAATTTAAAGACTGTAAAGAACTTTGATTGAAAGGAATTAATACCACCTTATGTCTTACACACTTTACGCTTTAAACAATTACAATTTTTGCTGTTTTTTTAATAAAAAAGGCAAAATAAAAATCATATGCACAACTAAAGATGGCAGACAGATGACAAAACAGAAATTTTTATTAAACAATTGCCTTAAATTATTTCCATCTTTTTCTGAAATACTTTTTTATAGCCTGCTGTCTCTCTTCAACAACCTTAAATATTTTTTATTTTAAAAGCGAAAAAGTTTTTTGGCAGTACTTTTTTCAGACGCTTAAAGAACAGTGGAAACTTAAAAAAGAGCGTTTTATTCTAGAAATCGAAAGTTTGGAAAGAAAACTTTAAAATGTGAGCAAAATCATGGCATAAAAATGTGAAAAACATGGTAAAAATTGCTTAAATTATTATCTATGATCATAAAAACAAATAGGTAAATTTATGAATCTATTTTAATTTAACGGTAGTATTTGTAATAGACCAGCATTGAAGACTACTTTTCAGAAGACATTCTAGTTTGTACCTAGTTAGTCCAGCTTTTTTAATTGTTCCTTTAAGTAATTTATTCTGGTAAACAGCCATAAAAAATTATATGTTAATGTACTGCTAGTATAAAAAAATAAGATAATTTAGGTATAGAAAAATTCTAATAATGAATCACACATTCTTTAATTTGTATCCATAAAAAAAATTAATCTAAAATCACCCAAATTTAGGTACAATCTCTGAAGCTCTCTCAAAACTTCTTTTCGGGCAATTTCAATACTTTTTCAACGCATAGGCAAAAAAATTATTCTCAGCAAAAATTTTTATAAATGAGTAACTCCACGATACGCTTTGTATCGTGAGTAAACCTATTAATAAAATATTGTTTACCTTATTATAGTCCCTCTCAATAATGGCAAAAGCATGTTCTGGGTTATCCGGGTCCAGAACTTCTTCTTGCCCCTCGTCGCCCTCATCTTGATTATCACTAAAATCACTATCATCCATTTGTAATTAAAAAAAAATCGAAAAATTGGATATAATAATGTATAAATAGAATAAATATTGGCACGTCAAAGTCACTTATGAACGATGTGACTTTTGGATTTAATTTCAGTTTTGATTTGTCAATAATTCCTTGGATACCTATCAAAGAAATAAAGGTCAGTTTTGATTTTATCATCGCTAACGGGGTTGCCCGAATTATTTTAATGTCATAGCGCTGCAGGCAATTTTTTGCAGTTTAAGCAAAAAATGCTGGTTTGGTGTGAAATCTGGTCTAAATTTTAGATTTTTTGCCAAAATCCTGTCATAAGTATAAAACAAAGTTTTGTTTTCCACAAACCAAAACAACACTTTTTTGCACTCGACGCGCGTTTCGCTAACAACGTTAGCATCATCAGGAGACGATAAACAATGAACTAAGTTAATCTACGCTCTATCTTATATACAATCCTTTAGTGGGCGGAGATAAGACTAATAATTTGTGATTGATCACGATTTTTAATTCCATTTTTCCCCTCAACCAAAGAATAAAGTGTACTAAACGGGATGGGTCCTCTATCTTTATTTAAACTATTTCCGGATTTAATGATTTCCATACTTTCATATGCATTTAAAACTCTTTTTTTTGGTACACTTTTTAGAAGTTTTAGGTTACCTAATGTGAATCTATAATTGCTTTCAAAAGCATGCTCGGCCATACTTGACTTTTTTGTTCTTCCGTATTTTAAGTTTGCTAAGTGTTCTTTAAAACGTGTTTGAATAGAGCGTCTCGATTGACCAACATATTTTTTCTCACAATTCATGCAACTAATTTCGTAAATTCCACTTTTTTCTAGAACCGTAGTTTTATCCTTGGGATTTCCTAGTAAGCTTCTTATTGTGTCAATGCATTTTTTAAATGCCTATGATGTTTTACTATAAGAAATGGGCATCTTTATAAAGATTTTATTTTTAGGGTAATTTTTTTTTCAAAATTAATTCCTTAATATTTTTGAATTATTTTTGTGGGTTTCTGTTTTTTTAATGTCTATTTTAATTATATTTATCAGTAAACTGACCTTCGTTGGAAGATTTGGATCCATAGAATATGTAAAAGTAACTTTTTTTAGTTACCTACAATAACTAAGATAATAATTATTGTCATCCACAGTTCATTGAGATGTGTTTGTTTAGACATATAAAAGTTTTACCTAATAAGTTTAAACTTTATGTTCACAGTAAAACTTTGGGTCGTGGGTCTACGTAATTTGAGGTAATATTTGACCAAAAGACTGTGCAGCACCCGACGTCGAAACGACTCTAATTTTGATTTGCCACTTATGTGCTAAATCGAGTCCTCAGGAAGACTGATAGACGTCGGAGCTGACGTCAGGTATTTCTTGCCCTACGTGACCATAACGTAATATAACGTCCAAATGCTTGTTGGGTTATGAGCAAATTTAAATCAGATATAAGTAAAGAATTTGAGTATTTCCCCAGAGTATGGTTTAGGTATGTAGACGATGTGTTTGCAGTATTCAACACTAAAGTAACTAGTGTTGAAAATTTTATGGAAAAAATAAACAACAAATTTCCCACAATTAAATTTACTTATGAAACAGAGAACAACGGTACACTGCCATTTCTAGACACTTTAGTTATAAGCAATAAAAATAAATTGGACTTTGACCTATACAGAAAAGGAACGACCACCAACAGGTATATTCCAAATGACTGTTTTCATTGCTTACAACATAAGCTTGCAAGTTTGCACTTTCTAACATATAGATTAGTAAATTTCCCCTTAAACAAAGAAAGATTTGAAGCAGAAAAGAATAGGATTAGGAATATAGCTGGCGAAAACGGTTACGACGAAGGCTTAATAAATAAGCTGATAAATAGGCATTCTTTTCAAAAGACCTTTCGCAATTCCACTTTTTTCAGACAAAAAGATACCTGCGACTCAAAATTTGTATCAATTCCTTATAATCCTAATTATACGAAAGGATTACAAAAAGTATTTAATAACACCGGTCTTAAATTAGTATATCAATCCGGTAACACAATAAGAAGCTTACTAGGAAATCCCAAGGATAAAACTACGGTTCTAGAAAAAAGTGGAATTTACGAAATTAGTTGCATGGATTGTGAGAAAAAATATGTTGGCCAAACAAGACGCTGTATTCAAACACGTTTTAAAGAACACTTAGCAAACTTAAAATACGGAAGAACAGAAAAGTCAAGTATGGCCGAGCATGCTTTTGAAAGCAATCATAGATTCACATTAGATAACCTAAAACTTCTAAAAAGTGTACCAAACAAAAGACTTTTAAATGCATATGAAAGTATGGAATCATTAAATCCAGAAATAGTTTAAATAAAGATAGAGGACCCATCCCGTTTAGTGCACTTTATTCTTTGGTTGAGGGGAGATAGGATTAATTATCACAAATTATTAGTCTTATCTCCGCCCACTAAAGGATTGTATATAAGATAGAGCGTAGATTAATTTAGTTCGTTGTTTATCGTCTCCTGATGATGCTAACGTTGTTAGCGAAACGCGCGTCGAGTGCAAAAAAGTGTAGTTTTGGTTTGTGGTAAACAATCATAACTTTGTTTTAGTGCAACCAAAAGTTCCAAATTCCCAACATAACTGTCATAAGTATGCTTAAAAATACATTAAAATTGTAAAAATCAATGATGTTACAGTAATTTTCAAAAATTTGGGTTAAGAGACGCTGAATGGGGAAGTTGGGGAAAAAGTGATACTAACTACTTTGTATTCTGTTGATAAAAACTGTTAACTAAAGTTGTAACAATTAATAACATTATAGCGAGCGCCAAAAACAAATTTTGTTAAAACTTTTGGGTTTCGTGAGCTGCAAAGGTGAAAGGGGCGATTATCTGATCTTGTGATCGAAACAAATACCTCAGAGTTTAAAATTTTACAAAAAGTAGTGTTTTTGTCTTAAACATTTTATAAAAATATATTTTCTATTATTCATAAATCGAAAGGTAGCGCTGCAGGAGAAAATTTCATTGAAATGTATATATTTTTTTATACTGGAACTTGTCATCTATAGGATCAATGTCCAATATAGCAAAGTATTTTTGCAGAGTCAAAATATCCATTCATCCATCCTATCCGGGGCTTTCCGTGCAGCAGGCATATACACTACTAATGCGTTAGGGAGGCCGGCAAAAAAAGTTATATACATAAATTTTAGATATGTACCTACAAGGGAATCTCAATCAGGTGAAAAATATCTGAAAAATTCAAAGATTCTTAGCAAATTTCCTCACTTTTTCCCGGATATTTCCCGACCCCACCGAATTTCCGACTTTTTCCCGGTTTTCAAGGATTGTGAAAACCCTGTGGCTAAAGATACGACCCAGATTTTTTCCCATTCTGCCCAAGTAGCAAAGAACATCCTCAGGACGTCCCATTTGGGTCCGAATATCCTGGGTCCGAAGCGGACGTCCTATGGATGTCCAATTAAGGACGTTTTTGGTAACTGGGTTTTCCGCCAGTTTTAAAGTTTTCAGTTAGGTTGGGCCGACTTTCACAGTTCCTCGAAAAAAATTTCAAAAAACTCAAAACAGGTAGACAACCGAAGTGTGCATAAATAGAGTTTGATCGAGATTTAGCAAGTAATCGGGTTTATTTCATCAGGACTACGTTCAGATTACACGCCGGTCGTCGGGTGATATTTCTGTCTGTCTCTCTCTCTCTCTCTCTCTCTCGCTGCGAAAAAAACGTTATTTTCATTTCATTTAAATGTATTTTTTTTCATTTGTGCTTAGTGGGGAGCTAGTTTTAGAATTTTGTATGATTTGACTTTTAGAAAGTTCCTAAACTTTTACTATTATAATGTCTACTATGTCCGATTACAAATTTACTAAATATGTCTTAAATCGTTTAGAATGTCTCCAAAACAATACCAAAAATATCCTGGAAATGTCTCAGAGTTGAGCCTAGGGACGTCTTAAACCGATATCCTTAAGACGTACGTTCCAGTACGTCTTATGGAGATCTGGTTTTGTAACAAAAGATGTCCTAAAGACGTCCTTAAGACGTCGAAAGTCCTGGGCGGACATACTAAGGACCTCTTTGGTACTTCTTTGTGCTACTTGGGTGGGCAGGAAACGTCTATGTTTGGCTTGCTATAACATCGATATACTAACTTGGATGGGGGGAACGTTCAAAATATATTGAAGCTAACATATGTATAATCTATAGAAAATATATAAAAGGTTTCACGGTATTATAATGGAATACTAATGCTATGGGTATTATGACATTATAGCCTGTCTTTATTTTTAAATTTACAAAAATATAACTTGAAAACACAACAGTATTAGAGCTAAATTAATTTATACTCATTAAAGTCAAACAATTCAAGTACAATACTAAAGTAATTTTTAATTTTTTTTAAAAATATATCTTGCAATTTTTGAAATCTGCAAACAATTCTCTCTTCAGCAATACCACACAGTAGAATCTATCTTTTACGATAATCAAGATATCTAAATCTGTATGGAAAACGTCGATATTCATTCAAATATCTCCCGTAAAACAGGGCATAGACAACAATTCCATGCAAGTTTAAATGCCTCTATCTTGGAAACCATAAGAGATAGAGTATTAGTGTGTGGTATTGCCCAAAAGAATCATTTTTTTTAGAATTGAAAAATGTCAAACTATACATAAAAGAAAATATTTTTTTGCCATACCTCGTAAACAAAACGACATAAGAAATCCAAGATAGCACGATTAAAGAAAATTAAAAATCTCCATTGTCGTGTTTTTGTATTTTTTATAAAACCAAATTCTAACCCGCTAGAAGCACCGTTCCGTTTAAAGAATACAACCTGTATATACATAAATCCATATTATATATCATACTTTGCTTTACTAAAATAGACCCATCAAGTCATTCATAAATTGCTTTGAAACGCGATCAGTCGTTAGATTTAGGGAAAACCATTTTATGTTCCATTGGCAACGCTGCACCAGACATGCTCCTCCTCACACATGCTCCAACCACCTTACGTTTAGCAGCGGCCAGAAGCGGCTCGTTACTTATAAATGTAAAAAGTTTTAGTCGTTATTTTCAGACTTGTCAAATGTTTTTGAAAATACAATCTTTAATTTTTTTATACTTAATAATTGATACCGAGTGTATGGAGAGGTATTATATTTGTCATTGTGAAAATATTTATGTAAAGATATAACATAGAAAATATTAATTTTTTAAATGTTCTCCAGATAGTTATCTGCCTAATTAGTGCGGAAAGTGATACTTTTACGCACGGGAGGAGTTCGGGCGGCACCTCCGTAAGGGTTAGGCACAATTTTTTTTCTACGACTGTTTATGATGACTTTCTTGATCAAAAAGTAGTTTTTGGAAGACACATTTCACTCAAAATTTAAAAATTTGGTCCATAAAGTATCATTAAAAAAAAAAATGCGTGCGTTAAACGCACGCTATGACAGTTTTTTTATGCACGCCGTGCTTATTTTTCTTAGGCATGGCGTGTGGGAAGTTGAACTTTCCACATTAAAATTGATATGTAACAGTAGACTTTTTCACGCGCATAGGTAAAAGTATTTTTTTAGCATGGCGTGAATTTTAAGTCTAATTGGAGTTCTTAGATGCATTTATAAACTAGATTAAATTAAAAATGAAAACAAAATTATTTTTTGGTTTTAATTTTAAAAATACCAAATATATATAACCTTAGGCAGAAGCTTTTTATGCAAGTAGGAAATTATTGTACTAAAAACGTGTCAAAAGTTCCTTTTTCGCACTGTTTAGGCAAATTACCAAAAAACCAATGTGGAAAAAATAAGCAAATTCAAATAAAAATAGTGGTATTTCGAAAAAGGATGATACCTATATGACTATATGATGGTTTTTTCGTTGTGTAAAAAAATGGAATTTATACACTTACTATAATTTTTATTTAATACTTACAAAAGTATCTTTACATTTCTAATAAATACAAAAAAATCTTATGTGGAGTATCTACCTATGTAAATATTATAAATAAAAAGTTGTAACAAATATACATTCTTTATCCTGTGTCTGACATAATAATCTTTTAAAAATTTATATTTATACCGGGAACGCTTGTACTATTTATAAACAAATCTCAACAGAAAAAATAAGTTGACTACAGATAGTATCAAAACTGTGAATGTAGTTATAAATATATACATACCCTCTTACATTTTTTTGCTACTCATAAAGGGTATTTAAAAATGTCGCAGCTGGGATTGGTTCATTATACCAAATATAGTGTAATTAATTATAAGTGCTTACCATATTGTTTTTATCACAAATTCGCAAAAATATTCCAAAAAAACTTATTTCTTTCCTATATTTATTAACTATATTTTGTATTTATTGCAACACTAGTTGCACGCCTATGGCGGCCTATCACAAAATGGCGTCGAAAAAACATATGATAACAAACCTGTGAAAAAATTGTGAAGATTCAAGGAAATTTAAATGTAATTATATAATATACCTAAATTTCTTTATATATTTGAATAATAATAAGGTGTTTCTCCATGTTTAAAAAAACAAACCGGAGAATTTGCATAATTGCATGTAAATGATAAAGTTATAAAAATAATATGTTTTTAAAAAAATAGTGATTTAGGAATGGACTGCCGGGTACAAGGTTGTAATTTGGCCATTTTTTATTAACGGCAATTGCAATTTGAATGGTCCTAGATACTTGGATCTACTGCTGCAGCACATTATTCCAACTGCTAGGCAGTTGTTAGGTGTAAGATTTGGTGAAACATGGTTTCAACAAGATGGTTGTTCCGCTCACAATGTTGGCCTTGTTAGGGAATATCTTGATAATGTATTTCCTAATCGGGTTATAAGTACATGGGGAACTATTTTATGGCCAGCTCGATCTCCCGATCTTGCTCCTAATGACTTCTATCTGTTTTTGAAGAAGCTTTTCAAATTATCACCCCTAACATGCTTGGAAACGTTAGAAGGGGTTTTTATAGTAGGCTCGGATATTGTCTAGCCGAGCAAGGAGGACTTTTCGAACATTTGCTTTAATTTTTTTTTGACTGGGAGAATCTTTTTGGTTTTTAGAATTTATTATTTTATTTTGAGAACTTGCTTCTATTTCGTTTCTCCTTATTATTTTCATTGTAACACGTCGTCACTGATAAATCTGAGCAGTTGACAATAAAACGCTCTTATTTATCAGTGACAAAAAATAAGAAAATTACGTTATAAAAATTTGCGTATTTATTGACCAAATTCCGGTTTCATTGACTACGCTCCACACAGCACCGTGGTTAGAGGCGTACTAAATACAAGGCGAACGGCGGCGAACGGAAGCCTGAGTGTTGGTTGCTTCACTGATAGGCGTGCGGTGTCTCTGCATGTACCTACACTGGCAAATTAGACTTCTTCAGCCCTATGTTCGCAGTAGCTTGAAGCGGTTTGTATGTATATGCTATGTAAGGTACCTTTTCTTATATTTTCAAACACCAATGGGTCATCTGTTTTCATAATAAGTTCTTTGTTAACGACCACCGCATACTCCAGCATTATTACTTACACCCACATAAATCTGTATTGATGTGAAAAAATCAGAGATACGGAGAAGGGCAAACCCCCACTTATAAACTCGACGTTGGAATCCCAGATAAGGGTCAACGTCGAACGGTAACGTCGGGTTTATAAATGGTGGGTAAAATGCGAAAAAAATAAAACTGGGAGGACTCTTAGATATACAAAACTTTTTTTTGTCGGATTTTTAAAATTTTCAATGGCCCGTGGCTCACTTTAAAGAATAATTTATAAATACAATGAAAATGTACAAAAATATATTTTCAAACTGCAAAAATTTATCGGCCAACACAGACCTCACCAAGCGAAGACACCCTAACCTCATTTTCAAACTACAATCACAAACCAACTGCAAGAGGTAGTTTGCCAGGTTAGTTTGGTCTGACGTTATGGTAAGAAAACCCACTCGCAAAAATGACATGGTTTATGGTTTAGTTAAGTATGACGTCACATATGATGCGTCATTTCAAATACAATTGATTGTGGTTTGCAAACCACACACGCGAAAATACGAGTGGTTTGGATAACCATAACCATGGTATAAGTAGTTTACTATGAAAAATTTGCCTTTAGAGTGGTGAGTTTTTTGCTTTACATGTTGTCAAAAAACTGTCAAATGTCATTTAATGCAGTTTTTGATGGCGAATATAAGTGTGTTACATCAAAGAACCTATATGACTTTATTAAAAGCCACTCTCGTAAAAGAAATAGAAAATAAATAATTTTTCAAAAATATCCATTTTTCTGTACCAAATGGCTGTCAAAAATTTGTCAAATGTCATTTTAGGTAGTTTTTGATGGACGATTCGAATTCCTCGTATTCGAAAACCTATACATTAATATCAAACACCATCGATTTGACTGTAGACAAATAATAGAAAAATCGAATTTACTTCATCCCGCCATCTTGGATATTTTGCTAGATCTCAAAACGCTCAACATTTACGAGATGTCATCCGGCGGACTCGTCATCTGGGGAGAAAATCTACTATGGTAAGATTTTCGTACCCAAGTCTCACTTCCCCTAGACTACTATAATCGTTCTGACGTATTTTCTATAAGCGTCAGATTGACGTAAGTCTGTAAGGTCACTAACTACTTTAAAATTTTAACTAGAAAAGGGGGTAGAGTGATACCTTGTTTAAAAGGTATTTTAATTCCCTATTTATTTTTTTTTTTAAATCAGTTAACGACTTACAGAGTGATGAGTTTTTTTGACTATAGTTTACGTATTACACAACAATAATAAGAACTTTAAGTTACTAGCGACCTTATGGTCTTACCTCAAAAAATGTATTTGAAGTCAACTGAATTCGTTCAATAGTAAGAGGAGAGGTGCGCAAACTATAGTTACAAATGCTCATAACTCTGTAAGTAATATACCAATTTTTTTTTAATTAAAATTTTAGTAGTTCGTGACCTTAGTAAAATGTTAGTTGGGATGGGAGTTTGTAATGGGTAACATTCTAAACACCGATTGGTCTTAGTCTTAGCCTTCCAAAATGATTAAAATGTTTGAAATCGGACAAAAACTTTTTATGTTACGGAGAGTCAAAAGTCCCGTTTTTTTGGGCCACCTATATTTTACTATTTTTACGGTTTTCTTTGGCATCACACAGATAATAATATCTGGGAAGTTTAAATAGGAAATACATAAAAAAGAGAAGATCAAAAGATGTTGGGAGGAAAAAAAGACCAAAGCGAATTAAAGGAGAAACAATTAAACGATGTTTCGCCCGGGGTGACCAGAATGGACTCGTCAGTGGATTCACTAGTCACCCTCAATCCAGACATCATTTAACACCATCGCACACTCTGACTTCCAACTCTGAATCACTCACAAATAGGCATCGTTCCGCATGGTACTTATTATAAGTCACCTTATACGGGTTCGTCCTGGCGTGTTAATCTTTCCAATAGGAATATGCTCCTAAGACAATTAAAACAAGAAGTTAAACTCCCAAATCGGTTACATCAACCGAAAAGAATCTAAAAAACAAAATAAACATCGTTAAATTGTTTCTTCTTTCGCTTTGGTCTTTTGTGTGTTCCTTGTGAGACACTCATCCAATTTTAAATTTTCGTTCTTTCGTCGCAAGATCTTTTTGGAAGTTTAACTTCAGGAAATACATAATTCTTATGTTTAATAACAGTACGTTTATTAGAAATATAGGCAGCTCACTTCAAAATTTACAGATTTATAAAAATAACTTCTAATAATTTACTAATACAATATACAAGAAAACCAGTCAAAATATACACATGAAAATTATCTTTATACCTTAAAATCAAACAAACACAAACCATAAAAATATTTAAAACTAAAACAACCATTTTTTATTTCAGTTATTGCAAAAGTTATGATCCTAGGTGGAATGTGAAAAATAACATAAGTGTTTTAAATATAGTCAAGATAAAAAATAGTGAATATTTTTAGTCGATATGGGATAGCAAAGAATAAAAATAACACCAACAAAAAAATAATCCCTTATTGCATGATTAATTAATTCTTATAAAATAATAGACACTTAAAGTAAATCATTAATTGTATCTGAATCGGCACCGTTAGCATAAAGTGCATATTCTAGAAAAAAAATATATAAACTTTGAACTATATATTTGTGAGATAGACATACCCCTTAATTAAATATAAAAGTAAAAATCTTTGATTTAGCTATTTTTTAGAGGGACATTTTTGGGGGCAATCCTATTTTTTTTGTGCGATCTGATTTTTAAATTTGAAATCCTTATAAAATTTGCTTGCATATCATAAGGTTCGCATAAGTAGTTCTCGAGATATTTGCTATCAAAATTACATGTTGTTTTTTTGTTTAAATTTAAAATGACTTTTTTATTGTTTCTTGTTCTTTCTTGTCGGATCTTTTATATATATATATTAATTACATGAGTGGGTTCGGGACAAGAGAGGCCCTATTTGGCATTCAAGTCTTAGTTCAGCGATCTAGGGATGTGTCGGTACCAGTATATGCCTGTTTCATAGAGTAGGAAAAAGCATTTGATTGAGTCCAACACGAAAAGCTCATAGAATCGCTAAAAGTTGGTCTAGATGACCGAGATCTAAAGATAATCGCTAAGCTATGCTGGAATCAGACTGCTCAAATAAAGGTTTTATATTGTCTCCGCTGTTGTTTAATATCTATAGTAACAAAATAATAGAGAATGCACTTCATAACTAAAAAAATAAAGGAGTTATGTATATCCACAAATAGTAACATTTTTGAAATGAAACCTTTGCATATGAACACTTTTTAATAAATTACATCAGAATGACCAAAAATGGATAAACTGCATGTGTAATCGCTCAAAGGCTACCATTTCTGAAGTCTTACAAAGTCCTTTAAAATGAATTCCAACTTGCTAGGGTACCTTATTTAGTTTGAGAGATAATCGCTTTTAAAAATTGAAATTTTAAGACTTTGATTGTAGGTATTTCGAAAACTAGATATTCGAACCCTATAATATGGGGTATCTTTAAAAAGCAAATTTTATAAGGACTTCAAATTTTGTGTCAAAAATAGGAGATCGCACAGAAAAAATTAGGATTGCCTCCAAATATGCCCCCTCAAAAAATAGCTACGACAAAGATTTAAATTTTTCTATTTATCTCTATCTCAAAAATCTATAGTTCGAACTTTACATATTTTTTTTCTTGAATATATAGCTTATGCGAACTTTGTTGGTATACCTACCTAACGCGTTAAAAATAAAATCAAAAGACGCTATATTATTTACATGTTTAGCTGCGTTCGATATTTACGTCAGATTGATCTGTCTAATCTGAATCGTTCGTTTATTACGTCTGAATAGGGGAGTAAATCGCTTTGGTCGATGAAACAGATTAATTTGCGATTGTGAGGTTAGATGTGTTCAGTTTTTTAAATTTTCATGTGTGATTTTTTTGAACAGGAGTCAAAATCGAACTTTATTGTCAAAAAACACCTGCTATGCAGGTAGATTATAGAAAAAAACCGAAATTATGTTCTTTTCTATTCTCAACATAGCCCTCAACTTGCAGTAAACTAGAGATTTTTTCATCTTCTAAAAGTAATTTGTTAGCCATGAAGCGACACCAAAAACCGACGTTGATGCGCGCGTATTTAACAAAAAACTGAAAAGTAGGCAATCAATCCAGAGCGTTCGTTAATTACAATAAATCTAGATTAATCTGTGATCACGTGATCAAAAATCCGTCGAGGCAAATACCGAACGCAGCTTTTATGATTTGAACGAGACTCGCTTTTATGGTGGATGCAATGACGGAACAGCAAACTTTATCGATGCGTACTTGTTCTTGTGAATAGTTCTACGTTAAGGACACTGATTCATAATTGACTAATTTATGTGAACAAATGTTCGGTAAGCTCACTGTTAACTGGTTTATGTCTAACGATCTAATACATAAAACAGAATTCGTTTCAAATAAAAAACAAAGTTTACTAGAAACCAGAAATTTGATCAAAAATTGAACAATAAAAAAATAATCACTAGAAAACGAAGAACAAATCGAAAACCAACAAGTAAGCAGCAGTAATAAAAATATATAATTCACTACCCTATAAGAGCAGCTCAAAAGCCATTTGCTGCAAGAGGTTGATGTAGGAAATGTGGAGTTGATTAAGTTTTCTCTTTTTCGTCCTGACCCACGTTTTCTTTCGAAAGAATTTTCCTGGAGCCATCTTATTTTTATATTTATTATGGTTCGGTATCGAAAACAACAAGATGGCCGCCCATTAAATTTATTTTTTAACACTTTCTAGATCTGGTATAAAAGAAACAGAATTAAATGTTAACGATTTTTGTATTTCTATAATATATTCATGAAATTTGGTGGGTAATTGTGGTTTGGGCTCTAATTGCTCTCATTGAAGGTGTAAATTAATACCCAGGAGCGGAGAAAATGGGAGTATTTTATATAAAAAATGCTGGCTGCATTTTTTTTTAGGGGAGGGTGGAGCAAAGAAAACTTCAAACGATCTATAGTATTTGTGTAAAATTTTGTTGAACGTTCAACCTGATCCTCTTTAAAATGCAATTCACATACCTAACAAGTACTAAAACACGTTTTAAATTACCACAAATTTCACTACTTTTGTCACTTCTTTATCTTACCCTTGAACTTTTGTTTGGGGTGAAATTTTTTCGTTTAATTGCATTCGGCCATTTTCTGTTAGTTCATCACTATTTAGAAATGGAAACTCTTTCAATTCGGCACACAACAAGAAGTGGGCATTTCTAAAAAAAGCACATAAAGGTGCATAAAGCATTTATATCAAATTCACTTGTTACAAAATAACGCATAGGTACCTATAAACAGAGCAAAACTCCAAATTATAAGCCTAAACACTTTTTCAAACATTTTATAAAATGAACAATAAGTTACCAGTTATTACGGTTTGAAAAGTTTTAATAATATTTAGTTGAAAAAATAACCGCTAAAAATAAAAAGGCTTCCAACCTTGTTTACCGAATGTGCACAGGAGTGTATGTACATTCCTACGTACGCAACTACTCCGATCAGCTGTTAAGTCATCCACCAAAAAGCGGGACTAGTTTAAAACATGTCAAAAAGTAGTTTTTTTTGGCTTTGTCTTGAACTCGGCAGATATAATTACTTTACGTGTCTAAATGATAATACGTATAAACCTAATGAAACGACCCAACAACATTGGGTTTGGGGTCGGACATATAGATCGTGCTAAAGAATTAAAGCACAAGATTTATGTAATTAACTTTTTAAGTATTTCGAAAATCAAACGTTTTTAAAACGTCGGACCCGAAACCCATATCGGTTGCGTTTCTTCATACAGTTTGTACTCATTGGTAATATTGTTGTCAGGAAAATAAGAAACACATTTATTACAATGTTAGTTGCAATCTCTTGTGCTAATATTTATAGGATTATGTTAAGCATTATTAATTAATATTGCTGCAAAGTTTTAGAAGTTTTACATCTAGGATTCGCACAGATCTGTAACTTTCTCAGTCAAATTTAAAAATTCACTCCCCTCTGACCGGTATTTTCTCAATGTCTCATAGATTCAACGTCTGGTTAAAAGTTTTCCAAAATGCCCGCAGGGGCTCCAATTTAGCTAGCCAAAATTTATCTTTGAAGGTAAATGTTCCATAAAAAGCGCACTTCACAAATTGGTTAAGAATTATAAATTGTACTCGGAGCTTTCCTCGTACTTTTAAACTTTTGACAAACTTAATTGGCTTTTAGCGAACATCCTGCATGATTTTTTTTCTTACATTCCCCTCTCCTTGCTTACAGTATGAAAAAGTCTCATCCATTAAAGTAATATTGACGGTTAACTTGTTTAAATAGGTTAAGAAATGTTATTGTACATAAAACATATCATTTAAATTTTAAACACATTTCTGTTTTTTTGTGATCTCCCTATTTTAATCTATTTAGTTTTAAAACCCCCTTGGTCGGGTTTTGCACATTTTAAGAGAACGGCCTCACATTGATCAATTTTAAAAACCAGGGCGATTCACTATATTTTCCACCCGGGTTATTTTAAATCAAATCAACCAGAGGTTTAGCAGACCATCTTCCCGATTTCGATAATTTTTGGTACGTTTATTCTACCCATAAAGGGAATGCGAAATCCCAAAATAATTTTTTTTTAAATTAATTTTTGAAAATCAAAACAAACTACAATTTGGCTTAAACATGTACCTAAAGAAATGAAAATATCTCGATAACTACTTAAATTACGGCAGTGGTTTATAGCTCGTTTTAAAGGTATGTTAAATATCTTTTGAATGACATATCACACAATGTACTTTTTGTTTAAAAAAAAATTAAATAAAAAAAATTAATTTTTAACAAACAATATTTCTTATTTTTTTTTCAAAAAAATATATTTTGTTTCTGGATATTTCGCCAAACTATTTACAAAATTTCAAGATGAAGATTTGATGGGTTCATAAATTCATAAATATGTTTTTATTTATTTTTCAGAAACAAATTTTAATGTTTTAATCGTATTTAAATTGTTCATATTTTTTTTACTGTCAACGAAGGGCTTGATATAAATAATTAATAGTGTGATTTAAAGGGTTAGCATAGTCTGTGATTACTTTTCTTTCTTTTTTTTTGCTTTGTCAATAGATTTTAGGAATTTCTGACAATAAACCTTATTTTATTTGATTTGATTAGAAATAATTATATATTTTTTTAAATTATATTCTGTTTAATTATAATATTTTAAGACATTACTTGACTGTTATGTATTATGTTTCTGTGTTAATTTAATTTTTTTTTTTTAAATTTAGTTTAACATTTTGCCTGCTTTGTTGACATTAAAGTACTTTTTAAATTGAAAAATTAAATTGAATTCATGAAAAAAAAATTATTTTAAAAATTTTGAAAACAATTTTTCAACAAAAATTAGGTTATGTGACACTTTATCAATATGGGCTTCAAAATACCTATAAAACAAGGAAATACTCGCATATTTGTACGGTATACAGTTCTCAAGATATTACTCTTTTTGTGTACTTGCACATTTGGTTAAAATTGACTATCTTTACAGGCATTTATCAAAATATGAATATCTTGACAACTATACATACTACAAAAGCAAGTGACAGCTTGTTTTACGACATACCCAGAAACAACATATATTTTTATAAAAAATAATAAAAAATGCTGATTTTCAAAAATATATTTTTTTTAACAAAAGGTATATCATGTGATACATCATTCGAAAGGTATTTAAAATACCTATAAACCACCGTCCAAGTTTAAGTAGTTTTTGTGATGTTTAAGAGTTAATTTAAAAAAAAATAATGTTCGAAAAAATTTCAAATTTGAGATTTTTCATCCCCTTTAGGGTTAGAATAAATGCCAAATCTTCCTTTTTTTTGGTTGATTGCATAACAAATGACCCACCCCCCGCCCTTTCCACCCTTATTATTAGAGCTGAAAACAAGTTTTACGCATTTTTTGGAACTTTCAAATGACGATGACGTTCCTAAAAATTAGTAGCTGTCATCGGAACTTTCAAATTTTTACACTAACTTCTTTATTTTATATTGAACACCCCGTATTTTTTTTTTTAAATTTAGAATGGACTTTTTTTCTTGTTTTCGAAAATATGTCGGATTTACCTTGAATGGTTCGCCAGTAAAAGAAAAAATACTTTCTCATAAGAGTAATGTGTTGAACAAAGAACCACCTAAACCATGTTTTCAAATTTTAATTGCTCTTTAATTTTGTCCACCTAAACTTTCTAAATCGATCTTTGTTCGACCGACTCTCAACTTAATATTAATATAATACTAGCAACAAAAGGTATAGCAGAGGTAAATAACGTCAAAAAGTAGAGAATATTTCACAACGCATTGAAGAACATCAAAAGGTACTAAAAAAATAGCAAAATCTGTATTCTCAAATAAAAAATACACATATTAAAATATCTGGTCAAGAAACCAAAATTTTCTCTGTCCTAAAACGACTTTAGATATGCTGTTAAAAAAAATACAATGCACTTATCACACAAAGCAGAAAATACCTTGATATTTTCACCTACCGATATTTTTTTGCAAATTACTAAACTCTCTTTTCCCCGTGACAAAATTAAAGTGTCGTTAAAAAATAAAAGATAATATCACCGATTATATAAGTACAAATTGCCTTAAAACACAATTAATAGGTTATTTTTGGTCAGTGTTAACGTCGAGGTTATCGTTGTGGTTATCTTTATGTTAAAAAAAAGGATTTTGGTCAGTCTACTTTAGTTTGTGGTTGACGATATATAGTTATTTGGTTGGTTGGTTGTTTTTACTAAAAAAATCACAATACTTTATTTAAAATATATCTCCAATATTTAACAAAGTTACACAGAGTACAAAACAACGAACGCAGAATAGAGAACTAGGGCAAACCACCATGAATCGACGTAACGTGGGTTTTTTCCTTTCTCTTTATGCTCACGGTGAAGAAAGAGACAGAAACATCTGCGTATGGTTTTAACATTGCAGTCGCCTCCAACGCATTAGCGGTAAGACGCGCCTACTAGATAACAGCCGGCATCTTTCCGTCCCATTCAATAGCGCGTAGAGGAAGAGAGAACATACATACACATTAATAACCACAAGGGCATAACAAGTAGCCACTGCGCAAAAGCAGAAATAACCATACCGAAACGTCATAAACACCGACCAAAAAAACCCTAACGTAAAATACAACCTCGTCGTTATTCAACTCGACTCGTAGTAGCAAGGGAAGAAACTGCCATTTTCCCCCCGCGAATTGTTTGATGCCCGACGAAGCAGGGCATTAAAAATCCAAGGGAGGAAAGCAATTTACTTCGAAAGAATGTATCTGATTTTTCTACTACCAGTCTCGTAAATAAGTTTTGAGTTTTTTAATAAAAAACTTTGTTAAAATATGTATAACTAAGCATTAGATCTGCGCGGTACAGGAAGGAAAAGTAAACACAGCCCCCTAAGGAGGTAAGGTATCATTTTCCTCCCCTGTCAGCTGGGTATTACAAAAAAGGAGTTAAATTGTATATGAAACACTTGTTGCACACCCTTACCGGTTTGTCGATGCCAAACTTGGGCAAGGGCACGCTATTCGACGAACATTTACCGCAAAACACCTTACCGCAATTCCTACAGTGATGCCGCCTCTTCACCACGGTAAAAGCGCAATAGCAACCCATGCATTTGGGAGCCTGCACGTCGGGGATCCACATCGGGGGTTTCTCTTGCACGTCGTGGATTTCGTTTTCGTACGGAGGCGCCGGAGAAACCGGCGGGTTCAATTGGTTGACGTCGTCGCGTAAAGAAGCGTATCGATTGAGCTCGGAAGATAGCGACGAAAGGCTCGCTTGGTCGCCCGCATCGTATTGCCGCGGATGGTTCGTGTACTCGGTATTCAGGCACCCTTCGGTTTCCAAGTGGAAGTAAACGTTGGTGTCGAACAATGCTTCTTGAGCGAGGATGTTGGGATCGACCGAAAACTCATTGTTCTCTATAACTTCGTCTTCGGTAGGACGGTATTCTATGGATGTGTCTAAAGATAGGGAGGAGGTTTCTAGAGATTTTGGAGATTCTACCGAGTCGCATGAGTTTATGAGGAACACCGATCTCAAAATATTGCGTAAATCACAGGCGAAGTTGGTTTGGAGCTGGTCGGCCACGCCGGCGATGCACACGAAGAGGCGGTGGATGAGATCTTCGCACGACCTGAAAAATAAAACTGGGTTGTGGAAAAAACTGAGGAGCTGGGGGCCGAACACCAAAAGGACACTGCACCGAGAAGGATTTCACGGATCATTGTAGGGGACCCATATTTTGTAAGAATTTTTATAGGGTTTCCATTCAAATTTCAAATTTACTGACTTTCCGGGTCCATATATCATTCTTAGAATTAGACTAGGAACAAAAATTATGCCATCAATGGTGGCAGTCGGAGTTGGGGTATTATAAATAAAAATAAATAAATAAATAGTTCTTTTTTCCAACCCACTTGCAGGAAATTAACAAAATATGTTATGCTTACTTTAATAATAGCATCAAGAAAAAAACCTAAGAGAAAAAAATTATACAAAAAATAAGAGCAAAAAAAATATAATAATGCAGATTGTGGGCACCAAAAATCATAAAAAAATAAATAAACTTGTACAATTATATATATATGTACAAAAAATTTGATAAAAACTTTAATTGTTTCTGCTAACATTATAAAATTTATTTTTATAAAGAGTCTGAAAAAATGTCGATAGTGATTTGAACATTGTTAAATATTTTGCACATAAAGTATTAGGGAGATCTAGTCACCATGTTAGTATTGGGACGCTCGCAGTAAAATGTAACTGGGTTTCTTGAGTTTTCTCTCGGAACACTCGAACAGGGAAAACATTCTTTTTATATACTGGGGTATTGCCAAGGTTATTGTACTGCGTCATTAAAGACTTTCCTAATACTTGCTGTTCCATGAGTTTTTGATTTAATCTAGTTTATTATAAAGCCATTCTCCCGATATTTCCCAAATTAATTGTAGTTTGGCAATTTGGGCATCGAAACGGAGTTCGGTCGTGTGGAAAAAGTAATGTACGTGAGAATTCGTTTCTTTTTCGCCATTTTTCGTTACTCATAATAAAATTAATTTAAATTTGCAAAAACATTAAAAAATTGTTATTGTGAAATTAAATTCTAACCTCTATTTAGTAATGCACAGGTAGCCTCAAGTAAGTATGAGAGTTTCAAAAATGTAGCCAAGAACTAATTATTAATTATTTTTCCTGAACGTTTGACCTTTTTGAAAACCCTTTTGTCAAATCGTGCCTGATAGTATCCAAACCAGCACTTTTTTCTCTGTAAGAGCCGAAAGAATATTCTTACAGCAAAAACTGCAGGAATAATAATAAATGCCTGTATAAATTGCTTATATAAGGGTACTGTAAGACGCTACTAGGCCGGTTATAAGTGCAAAATGGGCACCCCCACATAGAGCTAATTACTTCTATTGATAAACCCATAAGAACTGTATAAAAGAGCTGCGCAACTCTTATGTGGTATTTATAAAATAGTTTCAAAACCTATCCATACTTTAAGGGGGTTCTTCTGGAAACAATTATATAGTATTTTACTGCTATTGATAGAACCTGAATAAATATTCAAATAACAAAATGGGCTTTTAACTATAACTGATTTTTTATCCACAGTAGGTATTAATGGCGACACCAAAACTATCTTGACAAAAAATAAATATTACGCGAAAACTTTACCTATTTTGAATCACGTACACCACAATTTTATTAACGAACACCAATTTACTGCTAATATCCCTATCATTTATTTAAGAAAATTTTCAGGCGCCATTGAAATATCTTTGTTGGGAGCTTAAAATATTGTCTGACTAAAAATAAAAAGTGACAAAATATATACGGAAGACGTTTTTTAAGCAAATTATGCAATATTTGTGCATGGTTTATCGTTTCTATGTATTTTTCTGAATTATACCTTTATGTTATTGAGGTTTTTGTTGCTTTTGGGATAGATTGTTAAATTCATAGAAAGACAGAACATTTCTAAGATGGACGTCTTGTTGTAAATATTTATAACATATATATAGCAAGTATACAATAACCATTCAGTAATTTTTAGTTGTAGGGATTCCCGTCCGCCTTGGTTTTCCATTATCCGCATCTTTTCCAATTTGAGTGGTCTATGTTTATATTTTCAGGTCCTTTCTTTAAGGCGCATTTATAAACTTAAACTTTTTGTTTACTTATGGTTCTTTAAGGTTATGTTAGACTGAGAAATAACGTTAATTTCAATTGGGCAGTTGGCCAATTATGAGGATAACCCAAAAGCGAGGAAAAATTAGAGAAGTAGCTAGATATTTTCATCCACCATCAACCACTTAAATGCATTTTTGTTTTATTAGAGAGATCGGATATGATGTTTATCACCTTTCTGCTCTTGTAATGTATCTTCATAAGGCAAAATTACTAATTATAGAGCCTTTTTGATTTAAAATTGTTGTATGATTGGGCCTGAAACACTCTTATACAATACTTCAAGAGCCTAAAGTACTTTGCAGCCATTCTGCTCTATAGTAAAACCGTATAAATATTCTTACAGAAAGAAGCAGAGCTTTTATAGGACATTCCTTTAATTTTTGCTGGAAGAATATTCTCACAGAAAGCGAAATTACAGGTAAAACCTTATAGAACCCTTTTGATTTAAAATTGTTGTATTATTGGGCCTGAAATACTCTTATACAATACTTTAAGAGCCTCAAGTACTTTGCGGCAATAGTAACACCGTATAAATGTTCTTACAGAAAGAAGCAAAGCTTTTATTGGATATTCCTGTAAACTGTTGCTGTAAGAACATTCTTACAACAATATAATCATCGCTAAATTGCTTTTAACACCTAGATGAGTTTTTCGAAACCTTAACACAGCACACTGGTAATCTGGTGCCATTTATAAGGCACTTACTTATTGTTAGTTGGGATATGCACTTTTTTTCAAGATTTTGTTTTTTTTTTAAATAAAAAAGCGCATTTTTTTAAATGTAACATTATTTTAAAATTCTATGTGAATTGATAATGTATTATAGCACCACCTACATCTAGCAAGAAAGCTTTGGGTAATTAGGATAGCATCTTTTGTTTCACTTAAAAGTATTTTCACTTGTCAATACTTTTTATGCTCAATTTTAAAAATCGAATTAGAATTGTTTATTTAAAATAAAAAAGTTGCAAAATGGTAAGAGCGTCAAATCATGAAAAAAATCCGATAAAAGTTTGTGTGGGAAGTGGTAAAAAAACGCTTTTTGATAAAAACAAACCCATAAAGTTTCAAATAACAGATAAGCTCTGATCTGCAATTTAACTGAAATTTATTGTTTCAAGTTTGACAAAAATGATTCTTGCTATCCTTGCTCATTATGTGGTAATTGCCGTTTTGCTCTATATGAACGTGAAAAAAATTAGTTGAAAAAGTTCACTTTCATTAGTAGATCCGGGGTTTAATAAAACTGTGTTGGATCCAGAAAACAGATAAACAGCACTCAATTTCGTATGCAGTTGGATTCTCTGCTTCACTTCTAGATATAAAGGACATCAAAAATCTGCTAAAGAATGATCCACTTAAAAAGAAGTATTTCCTAAACTTAAAAGGAAGTAAAAGGTCTGTTATAAATGCTCACAGAACAAAAAGGAATTCGTCATATGTGCTTTAAACAAAATGCTGTAAAAAATATTTTCCTACGACCACATATGACAATGATGGATTTCACACGATTTGCATCCACAGCAAACATTGAGGTCATAGTTACAATCTGGGGAATTGTTTTTATCAACACTGTACGGGAAATCAATTTAACTATGTCCACCTGATTTTTTTGCAAAATTTTACGTTATTAACTTACTACTTACTTAACTACGTATTAAAATAATTGGGTGTAATGTTTAAGGTTGCATTTACAGGTGCATTTAATTGAATTGGTAACACTTCCGCTAGCTGATACCGACAACAGGTTAACTTAAAAGCATGCAGATTTAAAAATCGGCTACTGGCGCTAGACGAAATAATCGCATTTTATTTTAAAGAGGAGCGTCAACGACTAGCAAGAGTCTTTCCAACCTCTAAATGGAGCTTTACTGATCTGTTTTGCTCGTACTCAAGTATCTGTGTGTTTTTGAAACTGAGGTTTTAAAATCCATCCTTTGAACTCCAAGATTTCACTATTACAATTGTACATAACTATGCCGCAATAATTTAAATTTAAAAAAAAAATGGTTGAATCAAAATAAAAACAAAATTATGTGGGGTTATGGGCGCCGAATGTTTCTATGCGATTTCCTAGTAATCCCAGCGAGTCAGTAAAGTTGTCTTGGTTCTTTGATAGACTCGGGGTGATGCCCGCGCAGCGCTAGGCCTTTTTTGGCGGGCGACCGCACACGCAGAGTGGTTTCATATTTGTTTTAGAACAATGTTTTTGAAAACACATTTTTGAAAGACTGCGGCCCGATTTAAAGTTTGTTGACAAAACACCTGCAGTTACCATGGAATCGTATAAATTCTGCGGTCTATCGGCCAACACTTGAACTGCGTGTGTCTCCCAAATTCAATGAAGTGTGATTGATTGATCGGTTTTCTTTTCCGGAGTACACAAGCTTTTAGAAAATAGGAAACTTAGTTTTTATTTTCTATATTTTTTTGTAAATCGGGTTTGTCCTATTCCGCAATTATTTTGAGGCTTTTGGGATAGATGACAGCACCAGAGCTTTTATTTCGAAGAAAAAATAATTGAGAATTTCGAAAAATCCGTCAGATATTTTTGTTAAGCATTTAAAAATGTTCACCCCTGCAAAATTTCAGCTAATTCTGATGTTTAGTTTTCTCTGTGCACTCTGGTAAAATATTAAAAAATTAAAGAACAAGGCGTTACCAGTTGAACATTTTTTTACTTAAAATCTGGGGAGAAACTATAGCTTTAAATTTCACCCATGTGCGGAGCAGAAAATCAAGTGATATCCATCCATCATTTTCATATGTAGTCTTAGGAAAATATTTTTTACAGCATTTTGTTAAGAGCACGTACATAACGAATTCCTTTTCCAATGTTCTGTAAGCATTTATAAGCGACCTTATACTACTCTTTAAGTTTAGGCTATTTATTTGTATACTGGAATTTTCTATTCATTATAGGATCAAATTTTTGCAAAGTTAAATGCAAACACAAAATATCCACGCACCTAGCCGGGATTCGAACCCGAGACCTTCCTGCTGCGCTACGGAGAGCGGAGATTTAATTAATTATTATCCTTACCTGTACTTGGCACGCAGCTCGGTGCTGTTGGCCAACTCGGCAGCTTTCACAGCCAAGGCGATTTCTACGTCGTCTGCGTCAATGCTGTTGAACGATGACGTATCGGAACTGCTACTAGAATACGAGAGTTCGTCTCCGCTCGTCTGTTTGTGTCTGTCGACGTGATGGACCGAATGATGTAACCGATTTTTTATGTAATTCGTGGATTTTTGGGTGTTTCTGGCGTCGCCCAAGTCCAGACTGGGTGACCTAAAAGATGGCGGCAACATTTAACATAAGATTATTTTTTCACCTTTTAAATTTACGAATATTATCTTGGATTTATAATTAAAAATATCTAGAATGCAAGAATATATGAATATTTTTTATGTCGCATTTATAGTTTTGGGAGCAAACAATGTTCAAACATCGATTAAGCGATTAAGCCTCGAAAACACTTTTATAACTTTTAAAACAGAAAAAAATGACTCATTATATAAATTTCTGACAAGTTAATGTTTCCAAAAATTTCATTTTTTATATAATGTAGAAGTTGTTTCTTATAAAATATTTAAAAAAATTAAATTGCGCAAGTTTGCGCTTTTTGAGAAAATTGAATTTTTCTGAACATATATCTGTAGATTTTAAAACGATAGAGAGCCGTTTCTGACTATAAATAATTATTTTTTTAAACGCTTCGTCCCATCAGTTTTATTTGCAAGGAAGACATATTTTAGCCTCATTATTCGGGTTATGGGGTAAACCACTCGCGGTCATGAGGAGGGGCCATGGCCCCACGCTAACCACGCCAAAAAATGAAGCATGTGACAGAATAGGAAAAAATCGTTCTCTTTTTTAGTTTTATTCGAGTGAAAGTCAAATTTTTATTCTTAAATCAGTCATGACCCCCCCTTAAGCAGATAAATATGACCGCCCCTGGTATACACCTCCTTTGTGGGGTACAATTGACTACTCGAATTTAAATCGGGAGGCACCTAGTTTGAAGGCCTTTTATTTAAATTCTCTTTTTAAACAAGTCTGAAGTTTTTTTTTTAAATTTTATTGATTCGTTTTGTAGATGTTTTTTTAAACATTAAAAAATAATAATGATTTTAAATTTGAAATATTTATAAATTTTAAGTTATTTTTAATTTATGTATTTATAAGTAAGTATACCTTAAAAATTGTTAAAATTTTATGGCTGTTAATCAGAGTCCCGCAAAGATAATGTCATTGGGCTAATTTTTTAAACTGATCTTGCGGTCCAAATGAAAAGATTTTACGAAAGAAATGTTTATAATCACGTTTTGTATAGGCATTTACTTTAAAAGAATTCATTTCGTATGGTAGAGGTAATTTATGTTCAAAATGCGACATTACTTTTGAAGACGAGTGTACAATTTTTTCATCTTTCATTGTTTAACTCAATTTCTAAACTATAAACATTATGTTTCACTGACATATTCTCAAAGGGAGGACCGAAATAATTTTGTCCCCATAATATTGTCCTTTTGCGATATGTGTGCTGTTTGTTTTCTCATCTCGGATCAGGAAGATTTTTTGTGACATGAGTTCACCAGAGATCGGCATACCAAAATATTTAGGTTGGCTAAAACCAAATGTTTCTCATGTGTTATTATCGACGCATTCGCTCTGCCTTGGATGTTGCTATTACCCGAGCAGCATTTACCTTTTTATTTTATTAAATAACTCACAATTTCAAAATTACAACTTGATTTTACATACATTATTAAAATTTAAATACATTAAAACACAAATAATAAAAGTTACAATTAGAAAAGTTTTACATTAATAGCACATTTTTTGTTGTTGTCCCTATTCAGCGGAGTGGCTGGTATTGGGACTTGTCATATAATTTAGTTACATATTATATTTATGCAGTTTATAAGCTGCTGACTGCCCAATTAAATCTGACGTAATGCGACGTTATTTAAAGTCAAAATTTAAGTCACTACTTTGTTATTTATTTGGTAACCGACGTTGCTTTTATATCAAAACCAACGTTGTTAAGTGTTTTTACACCTTCTTAACTTCAAAATAATGATAACCCCCAATGAGCATTTTTGTCTATATAGAAGTTACAGCAAATAATATAAAACCTTCATAAAATAACCAAAAGTTATATTATTTGGTGTTGGTGATAACTTTATAACTCTAATATATCTCTTAAATGAGCAAAAAAAGACTTGAAAAACAACTGACCAACACCAGCTTATAAAAATTTATGGTACATAGTAATGGATAGAAAAACAACATATAGAGTTTATAAAACTTCCTTATGAACCCTCAAGTCTAGATATTATTATAAAAAGGTTTTACAACTGTTCTAACAATACTACATAACAAATTAAAGGTTATTATCGATTTAGAAATATAAATTTTCCATCTTTCTTCCCTGTGCTTGTTATGTATTATTCTTTTTCTTTTTAAAATAAAAAATTTATAAAATGGTGTTTTCCAATCTTCTAAAATAAATTAAAATGGAAGTGAGATAAGTTGAAGCAGGAATATGAATATTTATATACTCTAGGTTAAATAAAAGCTGTTTTCCCAGTCATCCTACTCTGATAATCAGCTGCGGTCCCGTGTGTACTGTATAGTTTTCGAATACACTCACAAAATTTTCATGGGCTCCAAAAATACTTGAGAAAACGGGGAAAAAATATTCATTCTGGGAGAAATATTGAATTTTGTATTTTGTTCTTAACCCTAAACAATCAATATTTCGATTAAAGCACATGTTGAAACCCCATAAATAACGTTTTTATTTTGGTCAAAAACCTATTGTTGGAATCCAAAATGGCGAAAATTTACGACAATTCTATAAAACAATACAATTATACCACTGTTTACCTCTTTCAACACTATTTTATCAACGTTTTAAAACATGATGCTAGTTGGAACAAAAGGCTGCAGATGGCGCAGTGTTGAACACTGAAGGTCCGTTTCTGCGAGCTTAACATAGTTACCATTGTTCTCTTTTCCTAAATGTATTCGTCTAAGAGAGGTCCAGCATACTACACATACCAGGAAAAATACCCGCCTGCACACCCTTCAATCCCGCATAACTGTCAGAGGTAACTATCTCAAGAAGATAGTTAGATTGCGGGGTCGAAAGGTGTACAGGCAGGTATTTCCCTGGTATGCTGGATTTCTCTCAGACGAATGCATTTAGAAAAAGAGGATAATAGTAACTATGTCAAACTCGCAGAAACGGACCTTGAGGCTGCGTTCCGTCGCGTGGTAAGGTGTACAATTGCCGCCGACCAGCCGTGCGCACTGTATGTACTCGAAGTTTCACGGTGCATTTTTGCGAACTTAACACGGTTACTATATTGTTCTCTTTTTCTAAAACCCGGTTCCCATCTATGGGTTTCTTATGCGTGGGCTCCCCGAATCAAAACACGAATCACGTAGTCTAAGCGAGATTTGCCTATACAAGTTCATATCGGTCCACGTGATGAATTTTTTGAGTCAGGGTGGCCGCGCATGGGAAACGCTGGTCGGAATCGGGTGTAGAATGCATTTGATCCCGATATCTGTCATCGAAAACTATCTCAAGAAGATTTGAATCTCTTATGTCTCTCCTCAGATTGATGTAATTAAAACGCATATATGTATGAGCTTAAATATACGCCCTTGCAATGCTTTCGGCGTGCACAACTTTGTAAGCATGATGTCCTATATATACGCCTATAGCTTTCTCTTTTATGACTCTTATTGTCTCTTTCTGGCGTCAAAGCTTAGCGGTTCTGCACATGCGCGGCCATCGCCATCGGTTAACCAACCAAAATCCAGAAAGATAGCTGTGCAGTTGTCAAAATTTTTCTATTTGTTTACGTTTTTAGAAAATCAGTATTTTCTATTTTTACATAAATAAATATATGAATAGAAATAATTTTTAGGTATTTTCACTTTTTTTCCTTCAAATTTTAAGAAAAAATAGCTACCAACCTGTGGAACTTCACTTTTGTTGTTTGGCGGCATCCACAAACACAGCACGTCTTTTTATGCGGCAACATCTTAAGCTCCAAGATATAAACAGTTTTTATTATAACTCCTAAAAACTTTCGCGTAACCGAAGATTAAAAATATCACAATAAAACGAAAACACGGAAAAAGACTATGTGTGATCAAAACAAATCAACAAAAATGGCGTCTCGACCGAAGGACGAAGACGAAGCTCGCGAAACCGGCCGCCTCGTAAAATTTTCGCGCATGTGCATAGGCGCGGAGCTAAAACGGCTCCATGGCCTGCTAGATTTTAGATCTTGCTTACAATTTAACCTCATACATATATAACGCGCCTTTTGAAAAAATCTTGTTTGTTTTGTTATAAATTAAAATTGTTTTTTTTTTGTTGTAAAAACAGTGGTATTATAACCACTATACAAAGAAATTAATAAAATCATTATAGAAAGAATGGGCAAAAAAGGTTTATGAATGAGTTCATAAGAATATTACAGGCACCAATTTATATAAAAGTGTCTCTCGTGTTGGTTAATTAAGTTTTTATAAGTGAGTTGATAGCAACATTTTAAAAATCAATCCATATATCTTTAATTGATAGTTACTTACGGTTTTATAGATGGGTTAACAGAAAGATTTGACTGACACTGATGACTTATATTTTTATAAATATGTTGGTGGGAACATTGTTAACACCAATTTATATAACATTTGTTACCGATGACTTTAATTTTTATAAAGATGTCCATGGAAATATTGTTAACACCAGTTTTATGTTACCTTACAGTACCATCAATTTAGAACCTTTAATAAAACAAATATACAAACTCAATTCCTGTAGGAAACCTCTAAATACCCTAGGGCATTAATGGAACCCTCTTTATAATAATTATATAAATTTTTGTCACCAGAGGTTTCTGAAAATGCTCATTGGGCCATACCGTTTACCCATAGATATAGTAGAGATTAATAGATTGACACTGTTTTTTTACCCCTTCTTAACTTCAAAATAATGATAACCGTACCATTTACCCATAGATATAGGAGAGGTTAATAGATTGACACTGTTGGCCCTAAGTTTGTATCTAAAATGAGTTATCCAAACAAAAATAACATTTTAAATAAATTACAATTTGGTTTTCGGGATAACGTGAGCATGGAAGATGCTTTGGCCTTAGTCACAAAAAATATTTTTACAAATTTGGATGATTCTAGTCCTTTTTTTTTCTAGACCTTAAAAAGACATTTTATACAGTAGATCATACCCTGCTGTTAAGAAAACTTCATTGTTTGGGTTTCAGAGGGGTCATCTTTTCAAAATCTACCTTACGAACACAAGTGACCGTAGGTAAAGCAAATAAGCTAAATGTGTCGTAAAGTGTGGCTTACCTCAGGACACAGTACTTGGTCCGATATTTTTTTTACTTTACATTAATGACCTATTGGACCATGGCTTAACCTAAATGTCCTTAGCTTAAATTGTGATAAAACTAAATTTCTACTCTACGAGTGTAATAATGAACAAGATTGTCATTGCTGAAAATAATTAGGTAGTTGCAGCCTTAAGTATTTGGGCTTAACATTGGACAGTCGACTTAATTTTAAAGAGCATGCTGACAAACAAGCTTTAAAGCTTAAAAAAATAAATTTTATGTTCAAAAAAGTTCGTAACATCCTAAATATCTCAAACCTTAAAACGATATGTCAGGCAATCTTTGAATCAATACTTCAGTATGGTATACTCATCTGGGGAAGTAGTTACGACGCTCTTACAATATAAAAGTACTCCAAAAAAATGTATTGTATCCAACAGATCAACTTTTTCAAGACTTCCCAGTACTTGGATTAAGACAGTTATATGCAAGTAAAGTATTACGATATATGCAGAAGTATCCTGACACTATATGAATCATAAACTCCAACCAATATAGAACCCGACAGATAACCTTGAAATTCTAGAATGCAAGAGAGAACTGGATGCTTTACTGGTAATGTGTGAGAGAGATGCCAGATGTAGAGGGGCACACAGATAGAGGAAAAAAACATACAATAAAATGTTGGTCATTGAAAGAAAAAAACAATATCATAATCGTATGAACCGGAGCGATAACAAATCAAAAAGCATCTGGCAGATTGTAGGGGAAATAAATGGAAAAGGTTCAAAAGGCAAGTCTTGTGGCATTAAAGGTGACCCACAAACAATCGCCGCGCTTGTAGCGGAATTGTCTAGCTCCGACTTTAATTTGAATGATTCATGTGGAGTGGAAAAAAATATTAACCCAATGTTTCTGACTCCGACAACACCTCAAGAGATCTTAAAGATAATGAACTCTTTAAAAAACAAAAAAAAGCTCTGGATCTGATGAAATATCGAGTAGTCTTATCAAAAAATGAGCACAAGAATTTTCAAAACCCTTGTGTCACATTATTAATAATTCATTTAAATATAGTATATTTCCAGAAAATTTAAAATTAGCTTTAATAAAGCCACTTTTTAAAAAGGGTGATCACACTGTTTTGCAAAACTATCGGCCAATAAGCCTGACTCCTGCATTTTCTAAGGTTTTTGAGGTTTCAATGTGTTCAAGGCTGTTAAGTTTTTCCAATTCTCAAAACTTGGATACCTAAGTGGGAGGTCTACAGATCTGTCAATGGGTAATTTCCTTGATTTATCTAAGGCGTTCGACAGCCTGGATCACACAGTTTTGCTGGGAAAGCTTGTAAGTTATGGGGTCAGAGGACACCTTCACAACAGAAAGCAACGAATCGTGGTTGAGTCAGAGGGATAAAATATGTCTCGGGGGACGGTTTTCTTACCATGGGGATTCCGCAGGGAAGTGTGATGGGTCCTTTATTTTTCATTTTTTATATCAATGATCTAGCATCTACAGTCAGAGGGCAGAAATACTATCTAATAAATTTTGCCGATGATACCAATATTTTAACCTTGGAAATTTCTTTGGCAGAACTGGTATAGACTACTGAAGAGCATATATCCAAAGCTAACAAGTGGTTTGTAGACAACAAATTAATTTTAAATAAGGAGAAGCCATTCCTGGGTCGGTACTGCTTGGCTCTGAGTGTCACGCTTGAAGAAACAACAAAATTCCTTGGAATACATATAGATCATAACCTAGTATGGTCAACTCAGATATCTGGAGTTTGTAAAAAAGTAAATTCTGCTACTTATTCACTAAGAGATATGTCACAATATCTAACTAAAGAGCACCTAAAGACCATATATTATGCCAATGTTTATTGATTTCAGTAGTGACTCAGAAAGAGTTTTTAAAAGTAAAAAAGGGCAGTGTGCGTTCTATCTGGCATAGGCTATGTAGACTCCTGCAGGGGTAGATTTAGAAATTTAAAGATTCTCACTCTTCCAGGGTTGTTTATTTACGAGTGTTACAAATTTGAGACTGCTGAAATGAAACACTGCTTTAACACCAGGTACCAGGAATACAATGTGCCAACACATAGACTCACAGTAACTGAAAAAAGTCCAAAATACTTAGCCATCAAGTTTTTCAAAGCCCTTCCTAATGAGGTGAAATCAGAAGAAAATCTGAATCGATTTAAAAAAAAAACATATTTGAGCTATTAGTGCAAATTGAGCCTTATAACCAGAATGAATTTATAATTTTTTTTTTAGATATTTTTCAAATTTTAAGCCTAACTTACTTATTTTAAAATTGTGTTTTAGTATTTGAATTATTTTAAATATGCAGTATATATTTTTTTAAAATTGCTTTTCTTTGATAGTCTATGTTCATGTATAATATTTTTACGGACCTACCAATACTTAAATTAGTTTACTTACTTATTTTCTAAATTAATAGCTTTGGCATAACTAATTACTGACGCCATTCATTCAACTTTTTTGGGAAGTTTTTCTTGAATAAAGAGATTTTGGACTTTGACTATAACCTACATCTCACCAAAAATATTTAACCCTTTAACTGCCAATCAAAAAACGTCAATTCGTCAAATTTACAAAAATAAAAAAATGCGTAAAACATTTATAACATCAATTAATAATGAAAGCCTTAAATCCTGTTTTTTTTTTAACTTTTTTACATATAAACTAAATCTTAAGAAATGATCTAGCATAAGTAGGTATAGTAGTTATTAATAACGAAGAAAGTGGGTAAAACTACACGCTGGCAGAAGTAATGCCTTAGTAGCAATTCCTTCCTACTTTATCCATATTCCAGAAAAAATGTATTTATTGAATCAGATTTTATATTAATTTAATTATTCAATAATTCAAAAAAAATTGGATTAAGTGTTTTATTTAATCAATGCTTGTCTTTTTTTCTTGAGGTTTGACTTTTGGTCAATTATCAAATGTGAGTTACTTTTATTTGTTTAATTATTGTCGTCTTTAAACTATTATATCATTTCAGGCTAAATAAAACAAGTTTACCTTTTAAATGATAAAGAAAATCTAAGAATTAATTTTAAATAATTAAATTAGTGTATTTACATCTTATTTATCTGACCTTTGTACGTGTTTAACTGGATGTAAATTTTTTAAATCTTCCTTTATATTTGTGTAAAATAACATAAGCAAGCTTACCTATCTAAACTAGTAACTTCGGTGCTGATTCCGGAATCGTTAGCTTCACCGTCGAGCTTTTTACTAACGCCCGTCTCGCTGGTGTTCAAAATCGAAGACAGTGTTGCCGCCGCTATGGAAATAATCTCTTGCGAATCAAGGTCTGGTGGGGAACCGTATTCAGCAATCACAGCATTGCACACCACATTTGCAGGGATTAGAGAACCGGATGTCGAAGGTTCGTTGTAGTTATTCAAAGTTGGAATGTTGTTGTTTTTAGACAGATCAACGGTCGGATCAGCATCCCTTACCTCCTGGTCCGATTTACCTAATTTCTCCTTGTCGAACGGACTGTAGTCACTATAAAACTGGTCGAAAAACTCGTCTCTATTGCCATCTAAATTTAGGTCAAAAAACGATTTCACATCGGTTATCTGTTCGTTATCACATAAAAGCTTTTCGAGCAAGTAGAGCTCACGTTTGTTTAGAATCCAAAGTAGGTCGCGGATTTTTAGCAACAATGTCCTAAAAGGGCGAAACATTTCACTCATTTTGTCTACGGGTTGGTCAATACGAAGGGGACCGTCGGGAAAAACCAGCAGGCCGCTCACTATCGCTAGCCTGGGTATTGCGAACATGAGAGCCGGATCACAGTCATCTACCATTTCATGAGTTAAAAGGTGCATTTTCAGCGCCCTCTGTAGCGTTTCTGAAAACAACACCCCTATCAGTTCTTGGAGCTCGTATTCCAGTGTGCTTTTGATGGGAACCATGGCGCTGACGTAGGCTAATTCGAATTCCGCGAACAGTCTGTCAAAAATTTTCAGACTTTCCAGCAACATTTCGGTAAACAGTTCGTTGGTGTCCAACTGAATCGGTCCGTTGGGTATGTTGTTTCGAAGACATGCGTCGCGGAGGAGATTTCTAACATTTTCTAAACTTTTGGTTACTGCTTTGGCCAAAGGACGCATTGCGGTGCTTTCTGTTTCTCGGTTCATGATGGAAGATCCTGCTGCCAGACACTGAAAAAAAGATACTATTGAAATTAGTTGGACAGGGTTGCCACAAGATTCTCTAGATTCCCGACTTTTCCCAGAATTATTTTTAAAAAATTCCAATGTCATAATAGCGCTGCAGGAAATTTTTTGCAGTTTAAGCAGAAAATGATGGTTTGGTGTAGAATCTGATCTCAATTCTAGATTTGTTGCCAAATTCTATCATAAGAATATGCTTAAAATTGAAGTAAAAATGTTTGCAATACCTACATATAAGACGTCTTACAAGTTTTTCGTAATTATTTTTAAAAATTTGGGTTAAGAGAAGCTAAGTTCGGGTGGGATCCAGTCTCAGTTAGTCTATAAATGTTGGTGAAATGTCCGAAAGGCAAAAATTCTGAAAAAGTTATACTAAAAAAGCTATTTTTGACACTTTTGTAACTAACTAAAAAACTTTTAGGTTTGGTGAGGTGAAAATGGGGAGAGGCGATTGCCCACTGAAAAAAATTATCTGATATTGTGATCGAAACTAATACCGCAGAGTGTATAAACTTTTACAAAAAGTATTGTGTAATATTGTATATTTAATTTATTTATTTATTTATTTATTGACGGGTCAAGCCCATTATAAAAAAAATCTTGAATAATTAACATTTAACAAGTTCAAACTTACGTACACAGTTACAAGAATATCAGTAAATACTTAAATAATAAAGAAGATAAAAGTGAAATAAAAAACTTAAATAAAATACTTAAACATTAGTTCATATTCTGCTATTTTCAAGACTAGTACACTTATAAAGAGAGGCAATTGACAGTCCTCGCAAATGGTTCATATGGCCCAAAGAAATCAAGCTCACTCAGTTGATTGCACCATCTGAGAGTACAGGGTATGAAAGAGTGAAATCCATAATTGGTTCTGTAAAATTGCTGGTGGAATGTTTGAGTTGTGCGAGTATTGCGAAAGGGGACATGTAAACCAATTTGGGATATTAAGTATGGACAGTCAATAGTAGAGTTTATAATTTTGTGAATCATTTTTAGATCCTTCTGTTTTCTTCTGCAGGAAAGTGTTGACAGGCTTAGTTCTGTGGAGAGGTTTGCATAATGGAATTCCTGGTTGTTGAAAAATTTGTAGTTTAAATATCTGAAGAACTTACGCTGTACACTTTCAAGTCGGTGTATATGGCAGGTGTAGTTTGGACTCCATACTGATGCAGCATACTCTAGATGAGTACGGACATAGGAAAAATATAATGTTTTGATAGAGTTAATTTTCATGAAGTCCCTTGTACTGATTTTCACAAACGCCAGCATTCGAAGCGCCCTATTGATTGTGAAATCGATATGGTCAGCAAAGTCCAGCCGAGGATTCAACAAGATGCCCAAGTCCTTGATCTGCTTTACACAGTCCAAGGAGTGCCATTGATATGGTAAATGTAGTTGTTCAAGGTTTTTGATTTATGAAATTTAATTACTTTACATTTTAACACATTTAGTTCTATGCCATTTGTCTGGCACCAATGCACTAGCCTGTCAACATCTTGGAGTGCACGGCAGTCGATTTGAGAGGATATTTTTAAAAACAGTTTTAGATCATCTGCAAATAGAAGAAAAAAACAGTGCTTGAAAATAAATGCAATGTCGTTGATTGAAGATTGTTAAAAAGTAAAGGTCCCAGGTGTGAACCTTGGGGCACGCCTGATAAGACTGGGATTTGGGAAGAAGTGAAGTTGTTTATTCTTACTATTTGGAACCTTTCTGTGAGGTAGCTCTCAATCCAGAGGAGTAGGAAGCTAGAAATGCCGAGTGCCTCCAATTTCCTGGTCAAGACTGCATGATTGACTCTGTCAAATGCTTTGGAGAAGTCTGTGTATATTGAGTGTACCTCTTCACCCCTCTCCAAAGCATTTGTCAGTATGTTCAAGTAAGTAAGAAGATTAGTTTCTGTAGAAGAATTCTTTTTGAAGCCGAATTGCTCAGGTATGATTTCTGGACCCAATAAAGATGCAATAAACTTTGTGACATAGGACGATAATTGGCTACATTTGCTGAATCACCCGATTTATGAATTGGTACTACATAGCTGGTCTTCCAGAATTCAGGGAAGATGCCTGAATGAAGTGAGCTGTTGAATATAGTGTGCAGTGGTTTAGACAACACAAAGCAGCATTCTTTTAAAAATAGGGGATGGACCTTATCAGGACCAGATCCCTTTTGTAGGTCTACATTTTTTAATTCGGTATAAATATCTGAAATTGAAATAGTGAAACTATTTAAAATGTGAGGACTTAGAAATGGCTGGTGGGAGGGTCTAAAGATTGGTTAGTGTACACTGAGCCAAAGTATTCAGCAAAGAATTCAGCAGCTTGGGGTCCCATGGTGGATGATTTACCATTTAAATTAAAACTAGATGGTAGTTTACTAGAATTATGTAAAGAGCTTGTGTAGGATCAGAATTCTTTAGGGTTATGTTATAGGGCAGCTTCAGTGTTTATTATATGATTTTGCAAGCTGATACGAGAGAGATTGTTACACTGAGAATGTAAATTGGAGAAGTTTTGATAATCAAGAGGAAGCCTGGTTTGCTTGTATTTTTGATGGGCGATTTTTTTCTGTATGGTAAGTGATTTTAGGTCTTGTGAGAACCATTTGGGAAACTTTCTACTGGCTATTTTTTTGATTGGTACAAATATATCAAAGGTATTATACAAAACATCATAAAAAATATTTATCATTTCATTAACAGCCTTATTGAAAAACATGTCCTCCCATGAGATTGAACCCAAGTAATCGTTTATAGATCTATAATCAGCAGATTTAAAGTCACAGTAAAACCCACTACCTTGAGGATTTGAATTGCTGTGTTTATACTGTAAACTAATTTGAAAGTTCAAAGGAGGGTGATTGCTATCTGGTGGTAGTAGGAATTCAGCGGCATCAGGCTGAATAATGGACATCCTGGAATGGCATAGGACCCAGTCGAGAATTACATCGTTTAAATTGGGAATAGCATTGAGCTGGTACAGGTTGTGGAATGAATTTTGCTGAGTTCAGACGGAGGCAGATATCCATCCTCAGGTCGGTGTGCAGCAAAATTAAAAAAACCCGTAAAATTTTAAATATTTTATGCGCTGCAGGAGAAAATTTCATTGGTATTAATATGTTTTTTTATACTTAGAGTTAACAACAAACACAAAATATCCATCCTATCTGGGATTCGAACCCGGGGCTTTCCATGCGGCAGACAAATACGCTACCCACTGCACCACGGAGGCTGGCAAAAGTTATGTGTAAATTTTATATAGGTACAAGGGAATTTCAACCAGGTCAAAAATACCTGAAATTTCCCGACCCCACCGAATTCCCGACTTTTTCCCGGATTTCAAAGATTGTGGCAACCCTGTTGGAACAAGGAAATAACTGTGAATAATGCGTTATTTTAAAATTTCAAGGTTATGTCAAGATGAAGTGTCACACTCAAGGGTGAAGGCACAATTAAAAATACATGCTACTAAATATTATTTATCAATATAAAATACTCAAACCAGAAACGTTCAAGATAAAATTGGGTAATTGGCTACAACAAACCCACTAACAAAATTTAATTTACATACTTCTACTATATATTTTGTCGTTATAATAAAATCATAAAAAAATAAACCAAGGTTTCGGTATTTATCATCTGTCACTTTTGGTTTGTATCAACATTTACTTTCTTTATGGTATCGAGGTTTGTATTTAGTATTTTTATGTCTCTTCCCAACTTTTCTTGAAACTGATTAAAAAAGTAAAAAAAAGGCGACATTGTTTTTGACACAAGGTTACATTTTAAGCTAAAATATTCAAGGGTTTTTTTCGTATTCTTTTCTATGACACATTATTTTTTTTAAATGTTTTAATAAAAAATTTTGCACAAGTCTGTCCAAATTCAAAGGGATTGTGAATGAATAATGGTGAAATCCGCATATTAGTATTTCAACCTGTTTTTGAGCGGCGGGGGCTGGTTGAAAAATATGCTTGAATTTGGATTTTAAAGTAGAATTTATTTGTCAAACTGAATTTTATCTGTAAAGTTTAGTTTTTGAGATATATCACTAAGCTCGAGAGGTTATCCACCCCTCAAAATATGTACCCTACTACAAAAATTATAGGGATTTATTGTCAGTATACTGCCAAGTACTGCAGTAGTGCGAGTGCTGTCAAATACTGGCAGTACAGCCAAAATTTTGTATGCCTCGCAATGCCATCGGCATTTACACCAAAGTGCATTATCGAGCCACCCCTCGACAACCCCTCGACTAGGTAAGTTGCTATTTTTCATATGGACTTTTTTTATTTGATTTTTGAAATCAGCATAAAATTTTCTTTAAAATGATTTATCGCACATGATATATATATGGTTTTCTTTTAAAACCATTTAATTTTTTTTTTCGATATTTTATTATTTACTTATTTACTTTAGCACACCTTTTGCGAAAATCGACAATAAAATGTAAAAAAAACACAAAAAATTATTTCTTAGTGAATTCTTGTGGAACTGGGACGATAAGTTACCCACTAGACGACAACAGACCAAAATATAAAAATTCACCAACCTCAGTTCCAAACCCTAGTTGACCAGCCAAGTTCTCCTCCAACACGCCTTCAGGAAATTTCACCCTGAAATCTCTGTTCACTCTTTCGTCCCCGATTAGCGCGTAAATGATGGCCAACACTTTGTCTTGGAGCGGCCTGTTCACAGTGTTTACCAAGCTGATGCACCTTTTGGTGTCTTTGGGCCCGTCAAAACAGTCAAGTTTATTGACCACTATGTTTGGGTGAATTCAAACTCATGTCATCAGTGTTCAAAAACCACCTGGCTGGGCACGCCAGGCTGATGTGTTTCTAACTTCAGACACAATTTAAATCACTTTCTTATAGAGCGGCAAGCCTGCCATACATGCTGCGCTTACGTACCTGTCATTAGACCGCACTGGTTGGTACAGTGGGTAAATACCTACCCCGGGGCAGTCGATAGTCTACTTGGACTTTTTCTTATAAAATTACATAATTTCAAGATTAAGGAAAACGCCGGGTGGAGCGGAGAAGGCCGTGTTAGCTAGAAGGCAGGCTAACACGATTACATACCGTCTCTCATAGAGGACGGTACCGTCTGATCCATATATGGATAGTGGAGCACGTTAAAGATCCCTAGCCTTGACAAAGGGGTTTAGGCTAAATTTAATCCTTCTAGGAAAAGAAAACTGCCTTTCTAGGGGGTGCTCATCAGACCGGTCTGGTGAGCGGGTAGGGGAACCAAAATAATCTATACTTCTTGGAGGGATAGGTTTATCCCAAACGTGGATAATCACACCTTCAAGTGATGCTGGAGCTTGAAAAAAGCCCATAGTCCATTATAAACATTAGTGTCAAAAACAGCGCCAACTGAGCCTATGCCAATTCGTTTCGTTGATTCCCTAGTGAATTGCTATGAACTGGGGCGACAAATTCCCCACTAAACAATAAGAGACCAAAAGTATAAAGATCGTGGATATTTAAAATCACCTACCTCAGCTCCGAACCATAGTTGACCAGCCAAGTTCTCCTGCAACACGTCTTCGGGAAATTTCACCCGAAAATCTCGATTCGCCCTTTCATCTCCGATCAGCGCATCCATGATTCCGTTGGTGATTGTCAGCACTTTGTCCTGGGCTTGGCGCAGCCTGTTGACCAAGCTGGTGCACCGCTCTGGATCTTTGCGGCCGTCAAAACTGTCCAATTCATTAGCCACCGTGTTTAGGTCTTCGTCGGCGTAAAAAAACTGGGCCAGCAGTGATTTGTCGTCCCTCTGTAAAATCAAATAAACTCGATTGAAAATTGGCCGAAATTGAATGGTTTTTGGGAGTTTCTGAAACCACAAAAAAACTAAAAGCGGGTTTTCATTGTGTAAGCCTAGTAACCATGTCACACACAGACCCTTTTAGTTAAAATTACTTCTACCCTAATGAGTCCTTTAAAGTTGTATCTGAATTAGGTGAATTTTTTGCATTACTTAATGGTTTAATTTTTTACTGTAAAGGAATTAGTAAAAGATCCGAAAAAATTGGTTTTGTCAATTTTATTAGGATCTCGCGAGACAACGAAGCTCTGAAAACGGGGCTTAACATTACGTACATTCCTCCGTACGCAACGAGTGGAATTAGCTGTTTTCCAATCGCCTCCATCATAAAATCAGGCCTCGTTCGGAACATGGCGTAAAAAAGTAAAAAAATTTTTGCGTTTTAAGCGCACTAAGTGTATCTCTATCTATATCTGTTAATTGGGTGACTTAACCAGATTTTTATATCCCTTGTCAATTTTAAATTTTCGGAGGTTCATGAGAAAAAATATCCATACACACACTTCTTAACACTAACGAGAAACGAAAACTGAAATATTTATTCATATATTTTATCGAAGAATAATTAAAAACTGTCAAAACAAAACTAACTGACGTTTCGCTCGATAACGTTTGGTCGAAAACTCTATCTTGTTAAACAAAAAAATCCTTTTACATCTTAGTAGACAAGCCTAACACCAATTTTGGCAAATTTTAATTAGCCTAAATTAGGTAACAATAATTTTTTGAGATTAAACTATAATCCTTAGTAAATATCGCCCTAAGTGTCTAATATATATAATACGAAAGGTATAACTTTATGACCTTACCTTACTTATATATATTGCAAAAATAAAATGGAAAAACCAAAGTAGTATAGTTGAGTGATTCATCCGAATTTAAATAAATGTAAAAAAACATCTAGATTGATAGATTTTCTTTATTATTATTTTATTTCATACTGTACCGTAATATACTACAGTATGTTGTCAGTTTGAGGACTGAAAATAAAATTAGGTGTTTTAGCTAACACAGGGTTAATTATTTATTTATTTATTGGTTTAAAGTGCTTTCTACAGAAAAAATTCTAAATGCATACTAAAAAAAAAACTTAACAACAACCACAATATAAACCTCAGGAATTCTGAGTTGGGTAGCCTCCTATTTAATAGACAGATGGCAGCAGGTGAAGATAGATGGCCACTTATCTAGTCCTTTTAATGTTACATCTGGGGTACCCCAAGGTTCTCACCTGGGACCTCTTTTCTTTATAATATTTATAAATGACCTCGGCAAATTACTCACCTGTAATTTCCTAATGTTTGCTGACGACTTAAAACTCTATATAAAAATATCATCTCTTAATGATATGCTAAACCTACAAAAACATTGATATTGTCTTCTCATGGTGCCAGGCTAATGACATGTCCTTAAATGCTGACAAATGTAAATTCTTAAGATTTAGCCGTCTAACAACAAAATTTCCAGCTGGTTATACCATTAACACCATTATTCTTGAAGAGGTTAGTGTCATAAAAAATTTAGGTGTTTATTTAGATAGTGAGCTGTCTGTTCACTTGCACTATGAAAATATCATTAACAGGGCAAACTATCTGGTGTCCTTACAACCAAATTCATATTAATAGGTTAAATAACATTCAGAACAAATTTCTTAAATTCGCCAGCTATACTCTCTCAAAATCAGGAGTGTACCTTACACAGGATTTAACTATGCATTACCTTAACTTAAACACATTGTCAGACAGAAGAGATTATTACGATGTTTGCTTTGCATATAAAGTCTTAGATGACATAATTAAAAGTCCTGAATGTCTGGAAACCTTCAGGTTCCATGTTCCAGCTTACCACACTCGCAATCAGTCTCTTCTGCATGTTCCATATTGTAGAACATTTTATTTGCTGCATTGCCCAGTCAACAGAATACCGTCCAGTGTAAATAAATATTGCTCTGAGCTTGATTATTTTAACTTTTCTTCCGTGAATGCTTTTAAACATAGGGCAAAAAAATTTATTTTATCCTAGTATTACTTAATATTGTATGATTTTGCTTCAAGTCAATAGATTAAGTATACTTAAATTAAACTTGTTATCTTTAAATACTCTGCAAAATGTAATTTACGTTAATTAAATAAATACATAAAATACTGATTATTAATTATTCAGTCTTTTTTTATTGCACTTAAAGATAAATTAAAGGAATCCAGATGTGGAAAGTTTTTATTGTAATTCATCACTAGTCTGCTGATTATACAGCTCTGGCCGTAGTTGGTTCTGTGTCTTGGTTGAAAAAACAGTGTTCTTTGTCAGGTTTTTCTACTCGGAACCTGCAGTTTGATTTCCCTTAGAAGCACGGAAGAACATATAGTGTTTTGCATAATTTTATATAGAAAAATTAACTCCGCATTTTTGCGCCGGCTATTCATGCCACACAGCAAAAGTCTTGTTTCGTATTCCAAATTCTGATAGGGGAATCTATGTTTAAACAAAAGGTATTTAGCAAATTTATTTTGGACTCTTTCTAAACGCTTAGTATGACAATCGTAGCCTGGCGACCATATAATACTGCAGTACTCCAAAGTTGACTGGATCAGACATGTGACAGCTTTGGTATCATAGATATCTTTGGTACTTCTTTTAATAAATCCCAGGAGCGGTACTTCTTTTAATAAATCCCAGGAGCGTGAAACTCTTAAGTATTACATTGTTTAGATTCTTAGTAAAAGATAAATCCTTTTCAAACATTATTCCCAAGTCATTGAAGCTGTCTACTGTATCTACAGATACAGATAAAAACAAAAAAGACTAGGCGATCTGCTTACTAATTTGTTAACTTTTTCTTGAATGAGAGGAGACTGGGGAACCCATCCTCAAAGATTGACTTGTCTAGTTTGTTCCACAGTCCCACACCCACATTCAATGGTGAGTAGAATCCTGTAGGTTTTTTAAGATTTAGTGGCTTTATTTTAAAAAGATGGTCGTGTCTACCAATGTAGGGAGGTGGTTGCAGCACACCCTTGAGTTCCCGCAAGGAAGGTAGATCTGTCTGTACTTTGTATATCATAACCTTTAAAAAGTTTTCCCTACGCTTAAGTAAAGGAGGCCATTTTAATGTCTCCAGAGCTAAAGTGGGACTGAAATCTCTCTTAAAATTTAGGTACACCCATCTTGCAGCCTTACGTTGGACTTTCTCTACTTCGTTTTGTAGCCCTGCTATATTCCAGACTGGGCCTAACATATGTCAGATAAGCTTTTGCCCGAGCCCCTCTAGAAGCCCCCTTTAAATTTCGCATTACAAAGCCCAATATTTTATAGGCATCTTTTACTAGTTTAGTGATGTGGAATTCCCAATGGAGGTTTGGGGTCAAGTGTACGCCCAAATACTTAAGATAATCAACTAATTCTAACTCAGCCCCTGCCATCCTATATGTGGACATGATTTTCTTATTGCCAAAGGTGATGAATTGGCTTTTGGAGACATTTAACCTCATTCCGTTGGAATTCACCCATTTCTCAATAACAAGCAAATCCCTCCGAAGAGCCAAAACATCCTGCCAATCTTTAATTTCTCGATAAATCAGACAGTCGTCTGCGAACAGGAACACAGTGGATTCCACAGACAAGGGCAGGTCATTTATAAAAATTAGGAAAGCCTTGCGGGACACCGGATGTAACCTCTTTCTCAGCTGAAAGGGCCCCATCTACCATAACACGTTGCGTCCTACCTTGAAGAAAGCTTTGTACCCATAGGGTCACAACCTGGTAATTTTTCTCAAGAGACTTAGTTATACTTTGTGTAAACATATGAAGGGCCGTTTCACATGAGTATGATGGGCGGAACCCATATTGTTTGCCATAGAAAAAGCTTGATATGTCGAGCTGTCCCCTAATATAATTGCAAATCAACCGCTCAAATATTTTGCAACACACAGAGGTAAGGCTAATGGGCCTGTAATTTTTTGGATCACTCTTTTTACCAGATCTATGTATTGGAATTATGGTGGCTTTTTTCCAATCACTAGGTAATGAGCAGTTATTTATACTGATGTCAAAAATCACTTTTAGGTAAGGAGTTATACTTCCTGAAGCCAGCATAAGCAACCCACTACATAAATTGTCAGGACCCTGTGAAAAACTACGTTTACATTTCTTTAGACACTTTGATATGTCATTCCTGGTAAAAGTAAACAATTCAGATTGATTTAAGATTTTGTCTTCAGTTAAATTTGCAGAATCATTTTTTAACGAGAAATTTGAAGCAAAATTTTCATTTAGAGTATCGGCCTTTTCGTTTGCAGCAAAAATGACTTTATCACCCGATATCAGAGAAGGTAGTGTTCGGCTACTGCCTTTTTTTGACGAGATATAATTATAAAGCTTTTTCCATTGATAAGATTTATTGTTTTGATTGAATAAGTTCAATAAATACTCTTTTTGAGCATTATATTTTTCCTTGTTTAGTTTTCTACGTAATTCTCTGTATCTATGCAGGTGATAATGCCCCCTCTTTCTGTGTTTATGTGCATGTCTGCATTTTCTTTTTAGAGAACGCACATGACTATTATAAAAAACAGGTTCTGCATTAGCCTTTATCATTTTACATGGTATTGACAACTCTCTAGCCTGTATATTTAGCTGTAAGAAATTTATATCTCACCACTTGAAGAGCCTTTCAAGATCCTAGTGAATGACGTTTGATTCTGGATCTACATTAGTAAAAAATTTCAGGTCATCAGCATAAAGCAGGAAGAATTTAAGGAGGCAGTTAACTACATCGTTCATAAATACGAAATAATGCCCGATATGAGATCCCTGGTGGACATCAGAGGGAACTCCAAATTCTTCACATATGCTGACCCTTTATAGCCTTTTTGTCAATTATGAACAATTTATTTATTAATGCAAGTTACAATAAAGTTACTTATGAAATATTTGAAACACTTAGAGGGGCAGCATCAGGTACATCTTAGGATTTATTTTTGGTTAGCAATCCATTAAAGAAAATACATTTCACCACACTTCCAATATCCAGGGAGGTGTCCATAGCTATTTGGCTTTTTCACTCACATACTGCTAATATAATATTTTCAATTGATTTTGCCCACCAAGGGCACATTTATGAAGCAACTTAACGCACAATTCTTAAATTTAGTACATAATTTTTCATCTCTATCTTTTGTCACCATACTTTGTTGGGAAAAGCTAGATATATAAAATTAAACACTAAACTTAAGAATTGTGCATTACTTTGCTGGGTAATCTTAAAACGCTCTACTCCAATTTTCACGATTTACATTGTAAAAATGACAACTTCAAAATTTTGACAATAACATGATGGAAATTACGAAGTAAAAGTTAAAACAATTATAGACAACATCACTTTTTGGCTCTAGTCAACTTTTTTTGGTATTGTCGTTGTCTTGCCAAAAAAAAGATTTTTTTTTAATGATACACGGCTGTAAAATGTTATTAAAGTACTTGTGTAGTAACTCCGGACTCGGCTCTTTCGTCACCTTGTCTGTAAACAGCTAGACTTGTAATTGACTTGTGCTTTATTAGACCATTTCCCGGCCTTGTAATGTAAACTACTATTCCATTATTAAATGCTTGTTTAACAGTGTATGCATCTGCCAATGTCGGTCCAATGGTCTCTTTATTGTTGTTGGTATACAAGGTGGTTGAACTTGAGAGTTTCATACTTCCATTGTCTTTATTTTGGCTAAAATACATGGACAACATATAAATTATTCTCTGGAAAAATAGACAACAATACACTAGAACAATTCTTCAATCACATTAACAGCATAAGAAACTGCATCATATTAACTTTGGAGAAAGAAGAAAATTGTCAGCAACCTTTTCTCAACGTTTTAGTCACCAAAAAGGATTTAACCATAATCACTTCCGTACATCACAAACCAACTCATACTGGACTCAAAAGAAGTCAAAAATTCGATCCGATCTGCGAACGAACGATTTTTCACAAAGGACGATAGACGTAAATACTGAAAGAAAGGCGACACTTATAATTCAAATCAAATCAAAATATACTTTATTGTCATGAAAAAAGATCATTTGACAAAGCAGGCTAAAGCTAAAATAATGACAAAGTCATACCTAATAAGAATAGACTAAGCAAAAATGACAATTTTATAACAAGTCTAAATAAAATTTTAAAATTAATCAAAATTATAATAAAAATAAATAAATAATACAATACTACAATAAACAATATATTATGAAACAACACTTTTTTAGGTGAAAACCACACAACATTAAAAAAAAATAAATAGAGGGATAAAATTAGTTATATCATAGCCGATTTTCATAAAACTCAGTCAAATAATAGTACGGGTTACTAATCAGGAGCTTTTATAATTTTTTTCTGAACTGCTTGACACATGTGGCAAGTATAATTGACAAAGGCAAATGATTGAAGATTTTCGTACCTTCATAAATCAGTGATTTTTGGGTTAAAGTAGTTTTTGGTATAGGTAAGGGTGCCTTAAAATTTTGACGCATGAAAAGTTGGTCAGTCCTACAAATGTTTTTAAAGTTCTTAAAAATAGATTCTATAGATCTCAGAAAGATAACAAGAATAGACAACCAATACCATCTTCGGAGTATCTTCAAAACGACCACGACAATATGAAGTCAATAAACAAAAACTAAACCATATTGCCACAATACCAAGAACTGCATCTACCAGATACAAATCGAGTGTGGGGATATCCGAGGGAATATCTACATCTGAGAAGCCAGTCGACCCATGAAAGTTCGCCTTATAGAACACAACTGGATCAAAAATAGCTTAACATTGCTGGAAAACTGAAGATCAAAGAAACAGCATTCATACATGGTAACAGATTTCAGCTGTGAAAGGGCAGAACCAACCAAGTATATACGTGGTTCACTGAACACACACTCACTGAATACACATAAAAGTAGTAGTAGTATATAACATTAATTAGGTAGTATTAGTTTCTGTTAGTATTTACCTGATGAAGATTGCAGATACATAAGCATACATTGTGAAAAAGTAAAAAATAAAGATAATGGAAGTTCGAAACTCTCATTTACTTTCAGGTTTCTTTATTGTCAGATGACTTACGGGTCATTCCATATCAAATCAACCAAAAAATCACAAAAATTTTACGCGACCAATTCCAATTTTGATGATTTTTGGTATATATTTTCTTCTTACCATAAAAGTTGAAAATTTTTAGATTTTTTTGATTCGTAGTTTTTTTTTTTTTAATTTTTCAAAATAAAAAAGTCAGCATTTTGACCTTAACAAGAATGTACAAAACTAGCAATATCTCGAGAACCACTTACACTAGGAAAGTAATAAATGGCTCATTTTAAAGTCATTTTGAAGCTCTTTTTTATGAAATATCACAACATAATTTTAACAAAAAAAAAAATTGAAAATAAAAAATTGAAAAAAAAAATTGAAAAATTCAAAAAGGCCATTTTTAATTTTTTTGAAAAAAATATATAATTTTGGTCAAAGTGTTACTTAATTATCCACAAAATTTTATGATGGAGAAATGATGGGTTCAATGTCAAAAAAAATATCAAAAATATTAAGTACATTAAAAATCATGCATTTAAAAAAATAAACATATTTTAGGAGCACCAATAGTGCACTGGATATTAAAATAAATAAATTTGTTGGATGGATACAGGTTTTAAAAAATACCCAGAGGCTTTATCTACAAATTATTTTATTTTAAACTCGCAAAAGAAATAAACAAACTTTTCTACTTCGTTGATAAAAATTAGACAGAAAACACTAAGACTAACTATATACCTTAAATTTATTTTTTTAACTTTCTTTTAAGAATTTCTGATGAATCTGACATTTCTTTTTTGCTGACAGTAGCAGTGTTGGGTTCAACTTTTTTTATAAGACTTTCTGGTTTAATAATTAAAATATCTTGAGGTGTTGGGTAAAAAAATGATGAGGCAGGTCCTCGTGGATGAAGAAAGCTTACTTTCAGTTTTCCGCTCTCATTATTTTTCCCCAAGACACAAGCCAGCCACCAAGCACTGTCATATTCTACAGTGACAAACCCTGACTCGATATTTTGCAAAATAATGCTTCCACCTTTAAAAAGATTATGTGTTTCGACCTCTAAGCATGTAGAAAACTGTTTTGCCAAAAACGTGCTTTCTGTAAGAGGAATTACAGCATGAATTTTTTGTGTCCCCAGTATTGTTAAGACTTCCGCAAATCTTTTATTCAAAATTATTTCATGATTTGTATAATCTGCTTCTGTGCAATATTTAAAATCAATGCCAGATATGTTTTCTTCACACCAAGTAAACAATTGTAGAGGTGTCATTATTTGATTGTCATAGGGCCTCTGCAAACTGGCTTTGGCAGCAAGTCTTTTAACAGTTCCTCCCAAGCCATCGCAGGCACTTTTGCCATGCGAGGTGGCAAAATAATGCCACTCTGCTTATAATAATAATATCCTTTATTTGCCAACTATATCTTATACAGACAAAGCAACGTCAAATTTTTAGTACACATAATGACCTACTTGAAATTTACATTTATGTAAATGCTTAACACTAGCTTAGCACAAAGTCTTAAGATTATATCATCTATATAAAAAATAAAGTCATTAAAACATCTTAAAGGTTAAAGTATAAAATATGACAATAAATAATAATTAACAGACAACATTTAGACAAAAAATATGTAAAATGGAACAAAATTTGAACATGAAGAAATATGTATTAGTTTAATAATCAAATTTAAAAGAATAAAACATTTTTTCTGCTAAAAAATTTTTGGTTTTTGATTTGAAACTTTGCAGACTTTGAGTCTGCCGTATTTCAATGGGTAGCATATTATAGGCCTTGGTTGCCCTATAAACAGGGCCTTTCTCAAAGAAAGTAGATTTATGGGAGGGTATACCAAGAGCGTTCCTATTCCTGGTAACAATTGTCATTTCTTCAGAGTATCCCTCTAAATTTGTTCTGAAATTTTGTGGATTTTTCCTGACGAATATAACTAGAGCCAAAAAATAAAGTGATGGCACTGTTAGAGCACCCAATCTAGAGAAATATGGTTTACATGAAACTCTGGGATGAAGACCAAATATACAGCGTATTATCCTTTTCTGTGAAACAAATACTTCTTGAGCATCTCTACCAGAACCCCATATTAGGAGTCCGTATGTTATGATTGACTGAATATTTGAGAAGTAAAACAATCTTACTGTTTCTAGAAAAACTTGGTCCTTTATGCGCCTTATTAAGCCGCAGTAGCTGTTAAGTCTTGCTGATATATATTGAGTGTGATTCTCAAAGTTTAAGGTAGAATCTAAATAGATCCCCAGAAATTTTACACTGTCTTGCTCGACTATAGTTTTACTGTTGACTGTTACATAGAGAGATTCATCAGTCCTGCTCTTGCTAAATGTCACCAGACCAGTTTTCTCTGTATTTAGTTTAAGGTTTTTATCACTGCACCACTGTTTCATTTGTTCAGCCGCTGCCGAGAATTTGCGCGACAACTGAACTGTCGTTTGTTCAGATGATGTAGCTGAGCTGTCATCTGCAAATTGACAGAGTAAATCAATGAGAATATTTTCGTCAAGGTTATTAACATACAACAAGAACAGAACTGGTCCCAAAATGGACCCTTGTGGGACCCCCTGTTCCACTGAGACAGGCTCCGAGTAGTGTTTATTGCCCATTTCTGAGATACACACTTGTTGTTTTCTGTTTGTCAAGTAAGACTTGATTAGATCATAGCATGGACCCCTAATACCATATCGGTATAGTTGCTCCATAAGAATTTCATGGTCAATAGTGTCAAAGGCCTTCGATAGATCGAAGTACAACCCTGCCACCTTTTTATTATGATCGATTTGTTCCATTATAAATTCGATTGTTTTAAAGACTGCAAGTTCTGTGGATTTTGAATGTCTAAAACCATATTGTGAATCAGTAAATATTTTGTTTTTTTGTATGAAATCTACTAGGCGGTTGTATATCGATCTCTCAAAGACCTTTGACACTGATGGAAGTAGGGACACTGGTCTATAGTTGTTACTTAGTTGCGGATCTCCCTTTTTGAAAACTGGGACCACTTTTGCCATTTTTAGGACTTCAGGGAAGACCCCTGTCTCAAACATTTTATTGACAATAAAGCTTAGAGGCTTGCTAATGTATTTAGCTACTTGTTTAATTACAAATACTGGAACATCATCAGTACCTGATGAATATTTATTTGGAAGTCTCGTTAGTATATCATAAACTTCATGAGCTGTGGATGGATCAAGAAAAATGCTATTCAGAACCTGTCTCCGTGAAAAAGAGCCCTCCCCAGTTTGAGCCTGTGAGAACTCAAGTTTAAAGTGATGGCTAAAAGATTTGGCCACCTCCTCTGGGTCTTTTATTAACTCTCCAGTGTCTGTTTTTAAGGATATATTTTTTAGATTCTTATTTTTGTTAGTTATGCTATTTAACAAGGACCAAGCAGATTTATTTTTGTTTTTTGAGTTAATAATCTTACTGCTATTTATAGATTTTTTGTGATTTGATAAATACTTACGATATGTTTTTTTTTCTTTTTTGTAGTAGGCATATATATCTTGTGAGTTGGTTCTTTTGTACCAAACATATAGATCCTTTATATATTTGCTGTACTCTCTAATTTCAGTATTTATCCAGCTATCTTTATTGTTATTTTTCACCCTTGATTTACATTCTGGGAATGACAAATTAAAATAAAAATTGAAATTTTTGGAAAATTCGCTGTACATCTGGTCAACACTGTCAGTCCAGTCTATGGTGTACCATTTTTCTTGTTTGAGGTATGATGCAAACCTCAAAATATTATTTTGAGTAAAATAACGCTTTTTACAATATGATGCATTTTTTGGTTCTTTTATAGTGTGATAGGTGAGTATCTGACCATAATGGTCGGCTATATCTGTTTTGTGAATATTACAACTGACCTCTCTGTTATTGAAATTAGTAAAGACATTATCGAGTTGAGTACCATCATTACCAGTACCTGGTCTTGTTATACCCTCCAGATTGCTGTGTAAACCATAGCTGGAGAATAAATTTTTTACTGAATTTGTGGCAGGCTCAGAGACTGCAAAATTAAAATTGAAGTCTCCACATATTATTATTTTTTTTTTTAAATTGTATAATGTAGATAAAAGCTCATTAAGTTTATATTGAAAAATATCAAAATCGCTAGATGGCGACCTGTAAATACATGCAACCACTATTTTGGTTTTATTTATAAGAAACTGGGACAAGCAATATTCGAAATGTTTTTCAATAATGTCTATGTTACATGTTATTGTTTCAGTTGCTATGTCGTTTTTGCTGAAGATAGCTGTTCCCCCTCCACGTGACAAATCTCTGGAGCAGTAACTTTGCAGAATATAATGTTGTAAGCTAAGCTTTTCAATCCCATTCCCTTGTATCCAATGTTCGGATACACACAGTATATCAGGATTTACTTCTTGTAGTAATATGTCCAATTCTAAGACTTTATTGTTGATACTCCTTACATTTTGGTGGTAGAGTATATATTTGTTTGTGTTGTTTGTTATTGCCGGGTCTGGTTTTGGTTCTTGTCTAAAAAATTTTTGCCTAGTGCAAAGTTGAATCGCTCAAAGCAGACTCCCTTTGGCCAGAACTCTTTTCCATGTACCACCTCTTTCAGGTTCGGATTTACGCCAACCATAAAACGAAGCTTAATGGATTTTTGTATCTTTGGCTTGCATAGTTTTACTTCTACATCTTCAGCAGGAATGGCAGCATGTCTCGCAACATATTCTTGTACCGTGGTCTCCGTTACAGTGTTTTTGACTTTTGACAAGAATATCCAGATTTTTTTGCCAATATTTCCATTTGAGACAGACCCAAAAGTTGTTTCGCAGTCCTCTCGGGTTCCCATTTGTTTGTTTTTATTTTTATTGTGGTATATTTTTGGGTTAGGGCGTAAATTCTCTTCTTCTTTTTGGCCTGTCGAGTTGGCTGTCTGAGATGCTATACGACGCCGATGGTGCCTCGGTAGTTCGAACGAACCGATCGTTTCGGTGTCGTCCACATTTTCTTCTGAGTTGGCCAAGTGCCCATGGCCTCTTGGACTGGATTCATCGGTTGTCAAGTTGATTGATGGCAGACGCAAATCAGCTGACGGTGTTTTTGTTTGATTTGTTTGATTTTGGCGGGAATTGGTTGGGATGTTTTTCTCACCAATTTTGCGTGACCTCTCCCGTTGGAGCTCCTCTTCAAGGGAGACGGCGCGATCCTTCCATAGCTGGCAGTTTTCTTTTAGTAGAATGGACTTTTCTTCGAGTTCCTTGATGATTTTGAGCAAAAATGCAGTTTCAGCACCCATTGAGGTTAGGTCTTCCATGCTTTCTACTGTGTGCTTACATGTAGCATTTTTTTGGCCCCCAGCCTGCACTAAACATGCTGGATGGAATGTCTCGTTGCATTTCGCGCACTTCGCGACTCTTATGACTAATTTTTTGCAGTGATAACACTTTATTTCGACTGTATTATTACCGCGATTCGCAGGAGGATCTTTACCGTTCGCCATTTTGTTACAGTATATTCTTTCAACACCAAAATCTTTTTTATGCAGGCATATATTCAGAAAATTCTTTTTGTTTTTGTACTGCGCAGCACATCCACCCGAAAAATAAAAAATTTTGTTAAGTCCTGGTATTTTGATTTTTAAATCAGGCATTAATTTTTTTAAAAATAAATGAAATGCAATTGTATTATGTGTCAAGCTTTCCGAAATAAACACATAATTCAGGTTGTGCAGTTTACCATCACTTAGAAAATAAATGGCAAAAGGGTGGAGGGTTGCCTGGCTGTTATTCCAATGATAAGACTGGACTTCATCTTGCATAACAAAGGAATAATTTTCCGCAAAGTCGCAAGTGATCAAAGACTCTCCAGGTTTAAGGTTAATTTTTATTTCATTGTATCTATCTTTTTGCATTTTTGCAATAAAAGAATGTGATTTAAGTTTTACAAGATCATCAGTAAATTCCTGGACAAAATCATCACTCTTAACAACGGTTTCCATAGTACACCTATCTACTGAGACCCACTTTTTAAATGAGACCTCATCAATTAATTCTTCCTCAAATTTTTCTATTAACGTATTTTTAAACTGTTCTACTCCAGGACATTGCTTGCATCTATTGCTTAAAAAACAGTCCACTGAAGGTGGATTACACATTAGTTTATAAAGGCAATTATGATAAGATATTGCAAGAGGCCTGTTATTTTCATCATATAGCTTATTTAATTTGGAGCCATTGAGCATTAGTTTTATATTTTGTTGTATAGTACATACACATACAGTATGAGTCCCACTTTTTCCTGCCAGTATACAGTTTTTGGGTCGCAGTTCACAAAATTTTGAAAACCCAATTTTTTCATTGGGGTACTCAGTTTTAAACAATGCATAAATTTCTTTTAAATTAGCTAAGACTAATTTTTTTTGTACATATTCTTTTTCAGCTCCATATTTTCTGATAACAACATAATCTTTTTTACCTGGCATGGTCCTGCTAATGTCATCCCTTTGGTAAAAATCTACCACTATTTGGGCCACTCTATCACTAAGGGTCTTTCCCGGTTTGGGGTTAGGAGAACATAATATCCCATTGTCCTTAACTAACTGTTTTACAGCTCTGGCCAAATATTGAGAAACTCCAAATTCTTCTTCAATCTTCTTTCTACTCCAACTTTGAGGTAAACATGATAAAACTAGTATTTTCTCACTCCTCTTTTCGGTTTTTAAAAATTTGTCCTTTAACTGCGTAATCATTTCACTTTCGTCACTCTGGCATTCCTTTACTAGCGTTGAATCTGATTCCTTTGTAAATGCTTTCGCAATTGTATGCTGTACAATATCAATTTTTTCTTTGTATACATTTTTTCTTTTAATCGGCGACACACCAAGAAGCTCCAATGACTTGTTTAAAAGAGTAAATGATTCAGCAGGATCTTGAAAATCTGGATCATTTTCTGGAACTTGACTGGTTCTAAAAAAATTTAAAAAGTTAGTTTTTTATAAGAACTTAAAAAGGGGGTAACAGCTGACCCAAAATGTGTACATAATGCCAAGAAATTTGTACATAATGTCTGTATTCTCAAAATGCCATGCAAAATAATGCCATGAGATTTTTCCACTCTGTACTTGACGCAATTGGTTTAGTTTATTAATTTTATATTAAAAAATACTATTTGTTACTTACCCTGCCTCATCTTCTTCAGATGCCTTAAACTCCTTTGAAAGCTTTAGTCTACAACCATCACAGATTTTCATTCCCATTTTGACATTTTTGTAACTGCACATCCACTTGGTCACATTTCTTAATTTCCCAAAATGCTTGATTTTTAACTCTAGTGGATCACAGCACTTTACTTTATATTTAGTCCATCCACTTGCCTCACCCATAGTTGAAACTTTTAAAATTAGACAGAGATGACTTCTGATAAACCTTCAGTCGAACTATTATGTATCGATTATTTGGAGCTGTATCAGGAAGATACTTGCCAAAAATTTAAAATCAATTTATGCAGGAATTTTCATGTCAGCAAATCCCCACAATGTACCTAAACAGACCAATAAAATGAAGGAGGTGTGTCCTTAATGTTAAACAGGAATAAACAGGCAGTATTTCACAAAAGTATTGGCAGGTTTATACAGGCATATTTTCCTAAGAATTGGAACATCCAATAGTACGTCTCCGGTGGAAAAGAGGTTTTGTAAGTAAATATTACAATGGGGGGCAATGTTAATCTGATTACTGATACAGAATGAAACATAGGATATAATTTTTTATTAAATAAAATATTGTTAAATATTTTTATAATATCGCTTTAAACCCCATTATATTCTTCTAATTACCAAAATGCATTGTCTATTTATAGGCGATTTTTCATGCATGTGACATTTTTAATAAATTTTTTCACATTGAACCCATGATTTGTCCATCTCAAAATTTTGTGAATAGTTTAATAACACTTTAAAGAAAATAATATAATTTTTTGAAAAAATTAAAAATGGCCTTTTTGAAATTTTTCAAAAAAAAAAATCAAAAATTTTTTTTTTTTTTTTTTTTCAATATATGTTATGCAATATTCTCATATGAAAGGTCTTTATAAGAGCTTTAAAATGAACCTTCACCTACTTTTCTATTATAAGTGGTTCTTTGGATATTCCTAATTTTGTGCGCACATGTTAAGGACAAATAAGTGACTTTTTCGATTTTCAAAAATTAATTTAAAATAAACAACTGGTCAAAAAAGTCTGAAATTTTGGATTTTCCAGTTTTTTGGTAGGAAAAACATGTATACTAAAAATCATCAACATCGGAGATGGTGTGGTAAAATACCCTGGTTGACTTGATATGGACTGACCCTTACTCATCATGAAGAAATTATGAATTTAGTACTTTTCCTTCAAAACAACAAACTAATTTAACACTAGTTAAAGAAGAACAAAGAATGCTGCATCTTAATAAATATAAAATATTCCTATTTTGCCAATAATTTAAAACCACACATTACTCAGAGGAATGATGTTTGGTTGTAAAACCTTTTTTTTTTACAAAAAAAATCCTAGTTTTTTGAAAAAATACGACACATGAGCAAAACGATTTAAAACAAAACAGAGAACACATTCTGCTTATTTTAAATAAAAGAAGCAAACTAAATTTTAAAAATAAATGCAATATTGCTAATTAATTTTTGTAAAATAATTAAGTCAGTGTTAGTTACTAAGGCACCTCCAGAGGAACTTCTGACTAAAAAAGCACCTACAAAAATAAATAAAGCCACATTGAATACTTTCTAATCTAACAATAACACAATCTCTTCATATTAATAGGTTTGTTTTCTCACATAGATAAAATTGAAGATAAAATGAAATATATTAATGAATTTGTTATCTTTGTTATCTAACATGTTTTGGTACATAGTCTGAACCCTTAAAAAAGATTATTGACAGTTAACTTTAAAATACACTTTTGGAAGAATGACCCATTTATTTAATAGTAATGTAGGTAGTACAATAAAACGAGACCTAAAATGAACCTTGTCAGCAATATTGATGTAAAGTTACCTATTTTAATATTATGTTTCCATGATAATAATAAGTGAGATACTTAGTCATGAGGATAGGTAACGACCATTTAGACCATACTAACCACCCATTTTCTGAATTATTGTGCTGCTTAAGATATTCCAATATCAAAAACACCACCAACGTCTTCTTTTATGAAAACTCAAATCTGTACTGCATATAAAAGTAGCAGTGCACCATGTGGATTTTAAAAAATATGCAAGAAACTTAAGAAAATAAAGAATTTTTTTTATTGAAATGGTAGCATTTAATTATAATTTAATTTTCTTGACCATTTAGATCACAGTACCACTTTTCTGGACCGTTCTAGCATAACACACTGCTATCTTCAACGGATAGCGAGCAGTGCAGGCCTTGGTGCAGGCCATATCTTGGAAACTACAACAGCACAAAATTTGGTGACTTGGTATTAAACTAGCCTAATTTTTAAGACTTGGTACTCAACTTGAAACTTTTTTATATTCAAACAAAAGAGTAATTTGAAAAACATTTACAGCAGTTAAAATCTTAGTTTATTGACCCAAAAAAGTTGGATTTCCTGGCTTATTCGTAACTGTTGAATAATACACATATCAAAAATAATATAATACAAACAATAAATAATACAGACTTTATTTTTTTGTACTTTGTAGTGATCTATGAGAAAGTCTGACTTATACACTGCTTTAGTGTCAGTAGTACCTGAATGATTACTGTCAGCAATTATTTTGTGGTCACCTGTCTAAAGTTTTTTTTAGAAAAGCATAGTGACGGTGAATATTAACAAAAACCAAAATATATGTCAAAAGAATACAAAATGTTTTTTTTTTTAATTTTTGACGCTTATGAATAAACAAGGATAGAAGGCATGTTTTCTCTCTCTAAACAATGGTAGAGTATAGAGGATCAATATTTGCATCCTTTTTAATAAATTTGACTTTGAAGGAGTTGTCAGTCTCTCTTTCAACAAAATATATCATGAGAGTAAACTGGAGTTTAGAACTTCCATTGACTTTATTTTTTCGCAAAGTTTTGAATGCTTATGTATCTGCAATCATCATCAGATAAGTAGCATAAACTACAGTTTCTGATTTCCATTGTCTTTATTATTTTTGATTTGAAAAAACAAAAAATAAAGACAATGGAAGTTTCAGTCTAGTTTACTCTCAAGTTCAAGATTGTCTACCACCTTCAAAATATGACATATACATACAGGGTCTCTAGTACTATTTAACCAATGTTCTTTGGATTTGCACTTTCCCATTATTTCTTAGAATTTATTTATTTTTTAACAAATTAGAAAAATAAAATTTTTTGGGTCTTTTCATTTTTTATTGTTGAAATCTTGATTACATTTGTTAGGTTTTATTTTACATTCTTATCTCACTCATGGAAGCTTCAAAAACAATTATCTACTGCGAGATCTACTGTTTATTAAAAATAGCTACTTTTAGCATGTTTAGGTACTCACACTGATGCCTGCTATCAGGTGTGAAACATAAATTAAATGTTTTCAGGGAGAATCTTTTTCTCAAAGAATAAATGCTGTGGGAGAATTTCACTCCCTTCTACTCCCAAAGAAACTAGACTAACTAAAATTAAGTCTCAAATTAAGTACTCAGTTTAAATTTTTAAATTGTTGGTAGAGCTATATTTAACAAAAAACAAAAACAATTCAAGAAGCAAGAATTTGGCAAAAGGATGCTGTCCTGGTTTCTCTACTTTAGAAGTTCACGAAAAAAAAAGGTAATTATGCAGTATACGGTTTTCTGCCATTTTTGATTTTTTTTGAAAAATTCTTTATGGGGGCACCTTCTAGGGTCCCTAGGACCCCAAATCCGCCTGCGCCGGTTGGTTTTTTTTTTTATTTTTTTTGTTTTTTTTTTATTTTTTTTCACTAAAACAAACCAAACCAACACAGTCCAACCCAACCTAATCCAAACCAACCCAAAACAATTAAAAAAACACTTTACAACCCCCCCTGGGCACCCTTTTTTCTCGTTAAAAAAAAAAAAAAAAATCGGACGCAGGCGGATTTGGGGTCCTAGGGACCCTAGAAGGTGCCCCCATAAAGAATTTTTCAAAAAAAATCAAAAATGGCAGAAAACCGTATACTGCATAATTACCAAAAAAAATTAGGAAAGTTTTTGCTCTCCTTTCCCCAGCCATTTTTACTATCCTGGTGTGTGTATATTGCTCATTTTTCTCCAAAACTTACCTTGGGCTTGTACAGCCACTTTCTAATGGATTCCATCATGAGGAACACGTTTCGCGGTTTTCCCTTCACACTAATAAAAGCGTGAAAAATGGATCATGGTATGAAAACACACACCAATCAACACAAAAGGAAATTCATATCTGTGACCTAGTCTTGTATGTTTACGCCATACGCTGCCATAAAAGAGACTTGAGAAGTTAAATTTTGCACTGTTATCACCTTATAACAAATTATTATGAAAAAACGTAAAAAAATTTAGAATGGAGTTTATAAAATTAATGGAAAACACCCAAAAACGCAGTTTTTTCCTTTTTATTTTGGAAAAACCACAGACATCTTTAAGTCTGTCATATGCCATCTGTCAATGTCAGATAAGGGATTTTCGATTGAAATAAAAGATAGAGATACAATCAATGCGCACTGGTGCAACAAAAGGAAATCGCTGTTTCACAGCGGTTCGAAAATAATAAAAGGTTCGTTTCTGCGAGCTTATCATAGTTACTATAGGGTTTTTTTGGTCAGTGTTTTTGACTCTTCGGTATAGTTATCGTTATATCTAAAACTGCTCAGTTGCTAAATGTCATCCCGTAGTGGTTATTAGGAACCTTTTTCACCTCTTATAAAAAATCCCCGTTAGGTGACTTTATCGCTTAATAACGCGTTGTGACCTAGCTAACGTCACGTTATTTTTAAGACAGCATTTTTAGTTTTTGCACGCCGCCTTTGATTTGTTTATGGCCCACTTTATACGGTATTTATTATTATAAAGATTTACAAAAAGAATTTGTCCAATAATATTTTTCATTTAGAATACCGTGAATTTTAATTATTATTAATCTTTAAAAACCCAAAAACAAACCAGAGAAAATGGAGGTTATAATAAACAAATCGGAATCACTTGTCATAGTTGCTAGTGCAAATCAATGTTCTACATTTCTTACGAAATTCTAGCCAAAGAAAATGATTAAATAAAAATTGGCACTTATCTTTACAAATCAATTTAAATTTTATGTTTTTCTACTTAACGTTTTACTGTCGGCAACCATATCAATTATAAGGGATACGGTATTCTCCCGCAGGTAACGTCAAACTTTATCGGTTAGTAAGGGATTCCGTTATTACCTCGTAACTGCGCATGCCCGAAATAAACGATAAAGTCAAAAGGCATCAAAATTACAGGTGCAAAAGGTCTCTATTAACCATAACGGAGTCCGGTATTTAAGGAAAAATATCTTTATAGTTATCGTTATTTTTATTTACTTGTTTTCGCAATATTTTTGAAAAAACTATTTATAAAATTGCTAAATTTACTGAAAACGTACTTTCCATCGCCTTCATCTTCTTTAATTCAAAGAAAACCGTTAAAAAAATAGAGTTATATTTAACAAAAAAAGTTAGGTTATATTTAACGTCAATTACAAACGTGGATCTGAACAAAATTTAAAAAACTTTTCTTGATCAAAAATAGGCTCTGGAGTTTTGTTATCCAGTTTTTTTCGTTTGGTGGCCTTCCTATTTTCAATAACTAAAAAAAATATGCCATTCATTAAGCACCCTCAACAAGAAGCGACATCCGCATAGTAAAAAGAGGCTTTTCGTGGAGACTTATTATTTCTTATTTTATTTGCTGTATAACCCCAGCATAAAAATCGCTTTAAAGGATTTTCGATTTAAGTATTGGTCCTGGTTCTGGTTGACATTATTTTGACATAAATTTTGACAGCGGTTCTAAAATAATGACGTCATTTAAATTTTACTCAAAAAAAGACTATCTATAATTTTGCAAAATTTTAGGGGTTATGTTTAGAACCGAAGGGCCGAACCAACCTCCCAGGCTGGTTCTAAAATTTCATAACCGGGTTGCAACTGTGACGGCATTGTTTTAAAACGAAAGGACCGGTTGCGGTTCTGGTTCAACCAGAACCTGGACCAATTGTAAAACGAAAATCCTTTTAAAGACCATGTTTGACACAATCTTGAAAACTCATGCAAATGTTCATGATTTTAATATTTAGTGTACCATATACAATTAGACATCAACTACTGCTAAATGGCCAGATATTAAGCATGGTGTGCCAATACAGTTGTTTCGCCAACTCTAATACGATGTTGAATCGACGAAGTAAGACTTTTTTGTTGGGCCATTGAAGAAAAAACTACATCTCCCCGACGCGATATTGGTTCACTACCTAACTATCTTCAGCCAAAACGTTGATATAACGAAAAAATGAAAATTTTCCCATAGCCGCAATGGCCCAGTGGTTATAGCGTTGCCTTTTGGTAATCTAGAGGTTAACGGTTCGAATCCCGTCATCGTCCCATTTTTTTTATTCTTTGTTAATTAATTTTTTTTCCTAGAATGTATTGATATATCATGGTTTTTGGAGGACAAACATATATTTTTGATTTTATGTAAGGCCATATTTTAGGATTTAATTTTAAGTAACTAGTTAGATGGAGACCACCTACATTGGACCAATCACTTTGGGACAAAAATCCTTCATTATATGCCAATATATTTTTGTTACGGATTCAGCAGCGGTTTACTATTGGATCAATGATGTGGTATATCGCTTAAGTGACTGATGGGCCAGTATTCCCAAGTTAGACAAAAAGTTACCGGCTAAAAATCTGTTGCCTTCAGTGGGCCAATATTTATCTGTCACAAAATGTTTAAAGAGATACTACTAGAGATACAATTTCTCCTCCCAATGTTATAAAAGTTAACACTTTTTTTTGAGTAGATCGAGATTCTTGTTTTTCTGTCAGTGACCTTTTAGCTCAGGAAATGTCGAAGTGACATTCAAAACGATCGTACAAAGAGGGCGTCGGGCGTAGTGACGTCACGGCTTGAACGTCCGGGTTTTTGCGGTTCGACTCGAACGGAGAAAACTTTTTTCGGTTGATGTAAAAAAATTAAGAACCTCTCAATTTCTGTTAAAAAATAATATTTGTTTTTCGCTGAAAAAAGTCTACCTACACATCAAGGTTGGATACAGGGCTTTTAGCTGATATGAAAAGTTATTGCAATTCGGAATTTGTTACGTCGTTGGACCTCTCCGGGAAATAAAGCAGTATTTTATGATCGAGCGTGTTAGCGATAATATCGAACATTTATTAAAATTACAATTCGTCGCAAAAAGTATGCAATCCAACTTTAAAAAAATGTAAATAAAAAAGTGAGGTTATGTATTATTAGATTCCCGCTGTTTTCTGTCTCTAAGCTCTGACGAAATAGGGTGATGCGCCCCGAGACCGTCCCGAACGTCATCTCGAACGCAACAGATCGTATGCCGAACGTCAACTTGAACGGAAAAGTGGCGCTTCGGACTCCTGTGGTTTCTACGTGAATGCACCCAAAAACTAAGACTCTGCACTTTGGCCGAGTAAGCTAATATATCTGTCTAAGGTCTTTCTGGAGTCAAATAAACATCAGAATTGGCTGAATTTTGAACGGAAGGCACATTTTGCAAAAATTAATAACGTTTTCGATTATTGCTCGAAACTTGATCTAGAGCGCTCCCGGATCAATCGGCAAAAGATGTGCTTGTTCGATTATTGAACGCTGCTCCAAGCGGGATTGCTCGAGCTTGATCTGAGAAATTCCACAGATCAAGCCCAAGGACGGAAATCCCACGTAAAATTGACATAACCTAATTTAAATGATGTTTTAATTGTTTTGGTTTTGTTGTTTTTCTGGAAAATCAGTATAAAAGGAAAAATTATTATGAAAGCAGAATCACTAATTTCTTCCTCAAGGAACGGACTTCAGTATGCTATGTAGTAATCCGAATGAAAAACAGGCCAAAATTATGAATTAAAAGACGTAGTTTCCAATTACCCTGACACACAACCCAACTAGCAATTTTTAGTTGTGCAAGTTGTAAAAATTAGAATTGCACTAATTTTAAACGTTGTTTTACAGATAAAGAATAGTTATCATGGCGACGGTCGACAACGTCGACTATTATACGACGCCTAAACGTTTATCACAACTTCAGTCGCCATCACAACTATTTATGACCGTCTATTGTACTAACAGTAATTCCTTAGTTGTGAAGGCGCCGACTACAAACCGGTGTGTGCTAAACCAAAAATCAATTTACTCCACGTTTTCTGGCCGGTTTGTTGGAGACGCGGGCGCGCCTGTTTTCATCTAACCAATTTTTCTCTTCTGTTTGCAACAAGCCAATTTTGGAGCACTGCTGTCTGTCATACAAACGTCAATTAATTCAGTAAAAAAGTTTCTATTAGTTTTCTTTGAACATTTTGCACTATGAAAATTATTTTGACATGTGACAGCTGTCATTGAAGATGATTCCCCAGTGTGTCGGAAAAAAAGAGGAAGGTCCTGTGTAAACAACAAAGACGGAAATTAAGTGAGCAGCAGAAAGCCAAACTGTGGAGCAATTTCGATTGGGTAAAAATTGAGGCGTGTTCGCGTCTTTTAGTTAGGGGATCCATTCAAAACAAAGTTAAGTAGTTAAAGCAGTCGAGACACAGGACTCCTTTGGTTGTCATAGAAACTAATAAGTGCCGCCATCATTGATTGTTAAAAACATTGTATGCTAATTTGTAAACAAACATTAAAAATATTTTTTTTGCTTTTTTCTACAATAAACTAAGATCTTTTTGCATATAAAAATCCGTATTTTGTTCTTAGGAATCATAAGCAACATCTTTAGAGGATTTTCAAAGCGATTTTTAAATCATGTTTTTTTTTTAATTTCATAAAATCATCTTAATCGAGGGCGCGCTTGTTTTTTAGAGCTACGAACTGTACATTTGACAGTAAACTACCGTCTGTTTATATATTTTGGCATAGAATATCATTTTACTTTAATAATATAATAGTGTATTTATAATTTTACGTAATGAATAATATTTTAAACTAATAATTGTACTCCAAAACCCATTGAACTATTACTTCAACTGTAGTCGCGATCGCGACGTTGACTCAACTAAAAAATCATCCACCAAATTGGTGCAAAAGTGGGTGGTGTTTGAGTAAAAGTAAACGTTGCGACGCGGTGCACAACGTTGAGACGTCGACAAATTGCTAGTTGGGAAGTATGTATACCTATTGAATTAACAGAGCCATTATTTTCTAGAAGTTGAGGCATATGTCGAAACGTTCAAATGCGCTTAATCTTTATGTTTATGGACATATAGGGTTTACCAAAGTGTGTGAAAGAAGACAGGTCCCTGGGGTCTCTCAAGAAATATACTTGAAAAAAAATACTTTCCAAACAAATCTTCATTTAAAACGGACCATTTAGCGCTAGTGACAGCTCGTGATCGGTTTTGGATCGCCCTAAAATTGATCTGTGACGTCATTGCTTTGATCCCGGGCAATCTCCGAGCGATTTGCGAGAAATGTAACGTTGTTTACGTTTTAAAGCGGTAGGCATCGGTTTCTGTTGGATTAACTACTCCTCTGAGAGATAATCCAACAGGCATCTCGGGCGCCACCCTCTGGATTTATGTGGTAGAGGGCCCACAGCGTCGGGTAGCTTTTAAACAGTGGAGACGGTTAAACCAGGGGTCTAGCTGTCTCGATTCTTAACCTAAGTAACACGAGTAAAACAACCAATGTTCCAACATGGCGGATTTATTATAACTTATTAATTTATTATCAACAGGTCTCTTTATTTAGCATTCAACGGTATACAATAGAAAAGGACGGAAAATATTAGAAATAATCGGTAACTTGCATGTCTCATAACGTTTACGGTAAATCCCGGTATTTGATATTTAATGTTAACGGTAGAAAGCTCCTTAATACGGCACCCCCAACATAGCGGAATTTACATATATAGAATTCATAGCAGGTTTGAGAGAAATAAGAAATTAGTGTGTCAGACAAAGATACCTTTATAGCACCACTACTCCATATGCTGTTCCACCGTGTGTTAGAGAGAGATGCAAAGAGGAAAAGACAGTCCTAAAGGTATTCCGATCCAGCGATAGAACTGTCTCCCTCTCACTCACTAACCGGTCAAACAACACAGGATCGACCTACGTAGGTAGTTTAGCCATGTGTTAGAGAGAGAGAGATGTATTACCCGTATTCCGAACCAGCGATAATACACCTAACCTCCAATTACAGTGCCTTTGTCGTCACATGCTTAAATAAAACGATCCGGTGGCGCTGCTTCTCAATGAATTACTCCATACGCTGTCAAACCGTGTGTTAGAGAGAGATGCAGAGAGGAAAAGACAGTCCTAAAGGTAATCCGATCCAGCGATAGCACTGTCTCCCTCTCACTCACTAACCGGTCAGACAGCACAAGACAAACCCATTAATAGCTTCGCCTGGTGCTAGAGAGAGAGATGTGTTACCCGTATTCCGAGCCAGCGGTAACCCATCTCACCTCTACTTACCATACGGAAAACTACATTTTACGGTATGTATAGAAAACCCCGCTATACTGGTCAGGTGCTTACCTATCGGGTTCTGGCAGGTGATGTGTGTTTTCGGTGCGGTCGGTCGGAGGAGTTGGTAGTGGGCGGTCGGCAGAATGAATGCCCAGGTGGAATAGTTTACGGCGGGCGGTCGGCAGAATGAATGCCCTGAAACGCGCTCGACATCGCTTTAAATAGCCTTGCGTATCCCCACCTACCATACTCCCGTCGAGCAGGCTGTGCGCGCAAAGCGGTGGGGTGTAGCTCGCTGACCGTGCAGCATAGCAGGAAAGGGAAACGTGGCGAGTCAAAGCGATGTCTAGAGTCCAAGAATAGCAAATAATATAACGTCATAGAAATTACAGAAATTATGAGACATGAAGTACCTAAAAAGAAAAGAAAAGCTAAAATAAATAAATAAAATTAGTAACTTCGTTACAGAAGGATAATCGAAAACGCTATAAGACACGGCTCGGAGCAATTTTTTGATTTTAAGCTTAATTTATAGACGCGTTCGCAGTTAAAGTTCGCGTTCGGCGTTCGTAAGTTCGTAGTTGGGAGTTCAGAAAACAGCATTTATAAACGCAGTTCCTTGTTGAAATTTGATTGGTCTTTCCAAGGTCAAGTGAATATGATGTAAACAGCTGACACGAAATCATAAACTAAATCGGAAAAAATTTTACACGTTTGCAAGTGATTCTTTTTGATAAGCATTTTGGAAAAAAATTGATAGAGAATTCCAAAAATTCTTTCGCTTCTTTGTGGTCACAATTCTTATATAGGTATGTAGCCCACAAAGTGAAGTAGAAACACTTAAAAATTTCTCTTAAAAAAACAAACAAAAATGGCTGAAATGACAGTTGACAGATGTATCATGTGATGAAATCCTGCATTTTGATTGGTTGATGCGAACTTCACCAACTACCAACATAAAATTTGGTTATCTCTGAACTACCCAAGTAACACAAGGTGCTGAAAAACTTTTGCAAAAACGTTGCGACAGCAAAACTCCTCTACTATTGTGTTTTTGCTGTTGTCTGCCACAACGACAATAATGCGCTTTCTTTGTGCTGATAAAACGTCGCCTAGCCCAATTTGGCAATCATTTTTTTGGTCACTGCAATGACCAATGACCAGCACTTTTTGCAACCGATATAGCTTTTTCAGTTAACTTAGTTAAAAAAAAACATTTCTTACAAAACCCAAAGAAAAAATGGCAAAAAAAGCAAAAATAAATTTTTATACAAATAAATGTAGGATGTAGGGAATATTTATTTATACACACACTTTTAATATCGGATTTTTGGCTTCATCCATGAACCAAATTGACATGCGAATGCCAGTTTACTGATAATACTTACCATGAAACTTCACCAAAACACGCGCGCCTTACATATCAAAAATATTTAAAGTTTTTCCTATTTAATTTTTAGGTTACATTTTTTTGTTTTTGGATTGGAGCCAAAATAACCAAAAAAGATTTATCTCTAGCTTAAAACTAGTTTTAGCTTTAAAAATCTACTCTTTTTAATTATAGAATTTTTGATTTTATTTTGGAAAAAATATGTTTTTTTTAAAGTTGTTTTCGTGTAATGGCCGCCATTGAAACTAACAACGCGACCTAACTCGACAGCTGCTGCTGTACTTTAGCAAATAATGTTCTTACAACTTCCTGCAAAGAAAGCGCATTATTGTCGAAACGACCCGAAAAAACCCGACAGCTAAGCTTGTTGTATTATAGCCAAAAATGTTATTTTCCGATTTTACAACTTTATTGCTCCAATTTAGTTTTTATTGGTGTCAGGACTGATTAAACACTTTTGCTTTTAATACCAGTATGGTCATCAAAATGAGTTGCGCTTACATTATGAAAGCAAAAAGTATTACAAAAACTAAGCAAGCTAATTTACAACCAAAAAGGTGCTGACAAAACGTTTTCACAGCTTTACTTTGGTCATAAATTCTAATGTGTACAATGTGTGTTACTTGGGTATGAACGCGGACGCGAAAGGCATACGCGAATGCGAACTTTTATTATAAATGGAATTACATGTTTCACTAAGGTGATCTCCAGCGCGCGAACCACGAACTTTAACTGCGGACGCGAACGCGTTTATAAATCCCGCGTTATACCTCATTCCAAATTCTCCAGACCAATTTCAATATGGCGGCTGAGAACTAAACACAGAAGCTAAATAGAACTGTCATTGTTAGTGTCCAAAACTGGTCCGCAGGAATTTGGAATGGAGTGTAGCTTATTCGGCAAACAAAACAAGACAGTGCTCCAACCCAAGCAGCATTTTTCTGACTTCCGACCTAATCTGACCAATGCGACGTCGTATTTAAGTTGAATTTGGGTTCCCTGGTGGAACACACTGCCTTAAATCATGATCCAACGTCCGGTTTGACTAAAAATTAGGTTGCAGTTACAAAAAAGAATTGAACCAGACGTGAAGACGACGTCAGCTATTGTAATATAGTTTTAAGTACAGGTTCCATCGACCCATTGACGTCGGTCAGTAGCCCACCTTAGTCCAGTTCAAATATTAGTGCACGCCTAGACGTTCGACGGACGTCCTTATGTCTAACATATTTTTAAGAATTTCCGCCAACTACAAATAACGTCCAGTAGAGTCCCTAATAGATAAAAGTAAAATTAAGGCAAGATACAGACGATGTCCCATCGTCAACTGGTACGACGTAGTTTTAGGTGGATTTGCCAAAATGTAGCGACATCCGATAGTGTTCAGGAATAGTCATAGGTATATGGCCGACGATATAGGCCGTTGGCCTGTACGACGTATTTTACGCGGTATTTATAACGTACGTATAATAACGTCCGCTAGATTCCTAGTGGTGTCTTCTGGTTGCCGAAGGAAAAATGCCTAACGGTGGATGCACATCAATTTACGTCGGCATTTGGCCTACCGTCTAGCGTCAAGTGGATAGTTCAAAACAGTAAACAAGGGTTCTTTTAAAGATGCCAAAGAAAAGGTCATTTAGAAATACTCACTCATTGGTTTTTGCGATTTTGCTGAAATTTATTCACTGTTCACTGTTTTTGTATTGCAAGAAATATTTGAAAAAACGGTTAGGATTATTTCGACATGGTTGACATTTGACGTTTAAGCACAGTTACTGGATTCAGCTGATCATACACAAAATTGCATAGCATGGCCGCATAAAAAGTTCAACCTTATGGAAATATATCTATGTATATGCAATATGGCGGCTCCAAATCCGTCTCTGATTGGTCGAACTGTTATGCTATGTGTTATGCAAGTTTGTGTGTGATCAGCCTTCTGAGCCGTCGATGATCGGACGAATTCCACTTAGGTTGACGGGCCATTGGGCCATCGCCGTACCTACATGGAAACCGCACCCTACGAATGAGCGTCTGAAACCTTCCCTGTGTTAATTAAAGACACGTCGGATCTAGAGTTGTCGGCGGAACGTTGAGCCATCGTCAAGCCTACGTAAATGGTAAATACCATGGCTCGACGTCCAAAATGCATTCGAATAAATCAATTTATCACGGATCGAGTTAAGACCATCTACTAAACTTGGAGATACGGTCCAAATTTGTTATTTTTTGGGCCTCAATGGAAATCCGCCATACTTAGGAATTAGCTGTCTTCCGCCATTAGACAAACGCAGGTTAAATTTTCCAATTACGTTGATATTAACAATCAAAAATGGTCAATATTGCAACCAATATGTCTTTAGAGTATAGCTTAAACTAAGAATTGTCAAATATGTTTGCAAATTAAAAAAATATATATATATTTTGTTTTTAGTTTTTTTTTTCTATAAAATCTAAGAAATTTTGAGGCGCATATATCTTTCGGAATTATCTTATCAATGTTTATCGGTAAACTAATCTTCGTTATTAATTTTACATCCCAATCGTGCGTTAAAGGCCTGTCTTGTTATCATTATTATAAACTGCTTCTAAATAATAATATTCTTTGTTCTCCATATAGGTAGCTTGTATTCACAAACAAGTTTACCCGATGGAACTAATAAGATATAAATAGATATAATGAGATTACCTCTACCTTCTCCACCTCGGCTAAAACTATATTTTACGTTGGCGACTACTCCATCCTGGACATTTTGTAGAAACCTAGGTAATTCCGATGGCGGTCCAACGTCGTACGATCGACCCGTGTACCTATTACCGCCAGGGGTCGTATTTTCGAAACCATACGAAATTATTCGCATGCGACTACTTCCGTCTCTTCCTATACCGTATAGAAAAGTAGGCAAAAGATATGCCGATATGCTGATTCATGGGTAGTACGTGCAAGAATAACCCGTTTTTCATGCGAAACAACACGAATGCCTCCACCCACTCGTGCAATATTGCGTTAAACCAGTCGAATTCGAACGCGGTCCACACATACCGGCTTATCTTTCGCCTCTCATTTCACACGGTATAGAAAGAGACTGACATAAAAATTGTTGATTATTCAGTATACGTATGCGGATATTTTCGTATGGATTCGAAAATCAGACCCCAGGTCAGTTTAAGTACATCGATAGACCCTAATAATTAAAGTGTTTGACGTCGAAACGACTCGCATTTGAATGTGCCATATAGGTGCTAAAAGGAGCCGGTTCGAGGTCAAACGGACATTGGGGACCGACGTCCGATTATTAATGCGGACGAACGCACAACGTCATATTACGTCAAATTGCTACTTGAGAGGGCAAAACATCGTTTAATCATTTCTCTTTTCGCTTTGGTCTTTTGTGTGTTCTTTGTGGGATGCTCATCCAAGTTTGAATTTTCGTTATTTCCACCCAAGATCTCTTGATCTTTTGTTTTTTAGTTTTTATTCGGTTGAAGTAACTAATTTGGAGGTTTTTTAACTTTTTTTATCCCTAATGATATTACACTTTGTTCCTAAATATGTAACACTTATTGTAAAATGTATAAGGCACTTTCGGGTAATGCACTTGACATTGACTCTTTTTGACTCCTTTAAATAGGAGTGAGGGTATTAGGAGCGGAGCAAAAAGAAATCACTCCATAAGTCCCATCTCGCGAAGGTACGGTGCCGGTGTAAGCATGCGCAGACGCTTGTTTGGGAGACATAATTTTAAAGAGAGTTTACACATGCATGGATTTAGGAGCGCCAATGATCTATTTGCACGGCCCCGGTGATTTCAGAAGAATACAGACTTTTTTGTCCATGCATGCAAAGAATATTTTTTTATGCAAGCCGCTGTTTACATTTGCTAATTTAATATATTGGCGCGCCAGTTTTTATTGGCGCCACTAAAATCACGCATGTGTAAACCCTCCTTTATTTTAATTTTATTTTTTTTCCTGATAAGCACAACTACCGGGCACCGGATCCTCAGTAATAATCCCAATTCGAGAAGAGCATGGCAATTTTAGGTAATTATGTAGTATACGGTTCTCTGCCATTTTTGATTTTTGATAAAAAATTCTTTATGGGGGCACCTAGTAGGGTCCCTAGGACCGCAAATTCGCCGGTGCCGGTTGTTTTTTTTTTTAATTTTTTAGTGTTTTTTTATTTTTTTTTCACTAAAATAACCCAATCCAACACAGCCCAACCCAACCTATTCCAACCCAACCCAAAACAATAAAAAAAAACAAAAAAAAACCGGCGCCAGCGGATTTGGGGTCCTAGTAGGTGCCCACATAAAGAATTTTTCATAAAAAAATCAAAAATGGCAGAAAACCGCATGCTTACTGTGAACTACGAAGATCAATATTGACGACGATATTTATACTAATCAATAAAGAACATTAATTATTAATTAATAAATATACTTATACAGGATATAGTAATTTTATGGTAGTTTCTACTGCAGTAAGGCCTCATTTACCTATGACCAAGATGAATAAAATTAAAAATACCTCATTAATTGACAATTGCTGAATTGCCCCAACGGCAACGTCTGTGTTTTAAGCCTGACTGAAAAGCTTTCTCTCTCTCTCTCTCTCTCTCTTTCTTTCTCTTATTGCGTGCGTGAGATATATCAAAACTTTTAAGTCAAACTTAAAACACAGACCTAACGTTGGTTTGGTGCAATTGGCAATAAAAGTTAGGGTGGTTTAAACTTTTCACTCCGACGCGTTCGACTATTACAATTCCACTCCAAACACTCTGACGTACTCTCAATCCACTCCTACACCACATCACTCCTACTCTTTACTATTACCCGAACGTACCTATAGTATAGAATTGTATGCGTAATAAGAGCCCCTTGGAACATACAACAAAGAAAAAGTTGGAATCGCGTTAGTTACCAAAAGTGACCTAATAAATTGAACTAAGAAAAGTTTAAAACCAATTAGCAAAAATAGTTTAAAAGTACCTGTATTCTTAAAGGATCCTAATTTATTTTTTGAAAAACGGGTTATTTTTCAAAATTGTGTTTAATAACTGTAAATTCTCACTTCAAGCGACACACATCATCAGTATCTTAACCAAGTTTACCTTTTCTCCCTTCATTAACTTTGAATTGGGAACAAAATAAAAGCAACAATGAGAATCGTGACTGCTATAACAAAATCAATGTTTTCTGAATTTGAGGACAAGTATGTATGCTACTTTGCAAAAAAAAGGGAATTAAGACATTGTTTAATTAATTGATTTTTTAATCGCTTAATACATTGTGTGCTTTTTTATAAAGTTTGTTACTTAACTTTCCTCTGCCGGAATAGTGCCCTGCTGTTTCTAATAGTGTTTTGCCCTCAGTTTCTGGTAAAAAGAAGTACAACACGATTATTCCTAGGACCGCAATTCCCGCAAATAATAAAAATACACCTCCCATTGTCAGTGTTTTAACTAATTTTAAAAATAATTTATTTGTAACAAAACCTATGAGATATGCAACTGCACTACACACGCCACAGGCAGATGATCTAAGATCGTTGCTAAACAATTCAGCAATTAACATCCATGCAAGTGTTCTTGCCATTAAGAATGCAAAAAATGAATTGCTTATCATTCCCAGCAAAGGAATAAAGGTGTAGTTATTCGAGATATCTGACAAAGCTACTGTCTGGTCAAAATAGTTTGCTCCAATTGAAATTGAGTAGGTGGCTAATACTACTAGAGATACAACTTCTCCTCCCAATGATATAAAAGTTAACACTCTTTTTCCTAAATATTTAACGCTTATTGTGGAAAAAGCGCCAGACGCTATAGGAGCCATACCCATGTAAACAGTTGCATAATAAGAGCTTATTGGAACTTGCAACAAAGAAAAAGTTGGAATCGCGTACGTTGCCAAAGGCGTACTATTAAAGTGAGCTAAGAAAAATCCAAAACTAATTAACAAAAATGGCTTTAAAAAGACTGGTTTGGAGTACAATCTTAAATTATCCAAATTAATTTTTTTGGAAACTGGTTCTTTTTCAAAATGGTTTTTAAGTATTGCAAATTCTTCTTCAATATCTTTGAGTGACACCCAACCTCTTAACCAAGCTAGGCTTTGTTTTGCTTCATTGATTTTATCTTTGGACATTAGCCAGTAGGGTGATTCAGGAACAAAACTTAGGGCAATAAAGGCAATAACGGGAATAGTGGCGTTAATTACTGCAACTGTTCTCCAGGTGGCGAGACTTCCCACAAAGAAAGAGACAAACACACCTATATTTCCGGCTACAAAGGTTGTGAAAGTGAGTGCGCCCCGTAGACTGGGCTCTGCTACTTCGGCAGCGTATGTCAATATCTGAAAAATAAAAACTTTATAAGGCTGTCATCCTCATGCAGAGTCCGAGAGGACTACCGACAGTCTTAAACAGAAAAATAATTAAAAAAAATTGTTCAATAATATAATGGAGAAAGATCGAAAACTCTTAGGTACTTTATCTTTCTTCCTTCAGTGTTATCTTCACCAAAATAATGGACTATTTGCAAAGTTTTAAATGAAAAACAGTTGTTTATTAACGATCCTTTTTAATAAAAGTGTTTCTGGTTTCTATCTGTTTTTTAACTTTTATTAAGTAGTTCTTTTTACACACACTTATTGTTTGATAGTATGTTTGGCGCAAACCTTGCAGGTCTATTTTGACTAACTTCTATGTATCCGATCAATTTCAAATTTGGTAGGCGTTTGCAGTTATTATAAAAAAATAAAAAATCTACATTGGTGAAGGACGCTAAGGAGGCTAAAAAAGGAATGATATATTTCGAAGTTCAAAAATCTATAACGTTTGAACGAAAGCTGCTACGAATATACGGTTTTCAGTTTTATGTTCCACTAAAGATTTTATAACTTTCTGGACTTGTTAGGTAAATATCTATTACTTTGTACTATTTAGCTAGGTTTGATTTTTTTAATCTTTTTACTTTAACATGATCTGTTTTAAACTTACTGGTGCTTCCAAAAGTCCTCCAGAGAAACCGGCTATACTCAATGCTACAAATATGTGCCATGCCTCTGTGGAAAAGTAATACAGTAGCCATGCTGCCAGGAAAGGAATATTAACTAACTGCATGGATCGCCTTCGGCCAAAAGCTGACGTAATGGGTCCCGATAGGATACATCCGATTGGAACGAAGAGATAATTAATCGATCCTTTAAAAAAAATTAAATTAAAACATAGTAACCACTGTTTTTGTGTGTTGCTAAAAAATAAATTATAACGTCTTTTAACTAGCCTTGGTTTGCTTTTTTTCACAAAAAATTTGCCAATCCGTTTTTTACCCAAATTTGAATTAAAGTACAGAGTGATCCATTCTATTTTGACCAAGTTTGCAGGCCTATAACTAGATGGCAAAACCACTCATGCTCCACTCTCTGCTATCTAAACCATATGCTCCTAGTAGATTATTTTAATAAATCAGAAAGGCCCCTTTTCAAAAATATATTGCATGCCTATTATGGTTCTTTTAACCTTTTGCGAGATATCTGCACCTAGGCAATACCGTTAGGTAAATATTACATAAAAGTTACAACACATGATACTTTGCAATATAAATTCTAGGTAAACTGGAAGTCAAAACTAAAGGTAAAAAGTAACTTCCATGTTGTGCATAATGCCACGCACAAAGTTCCCTATTTTTTACGTACATAACATGTAATTAAAATAATTTAAATATTACATGGCAACAAAAAATTGAGAAACGGCAGATATCGATTAACGAGTAACTAGAAAGTAAATTGAAAGGTAAAATTGGCGTAATTTTTTTTAACATAATTTTTATATCTCTTACAAGTAACATGAAGGTAAACTTGACGTCACGTAAATAACGTACTCTTTATGTAACTACTATATAAATTTATAACATTTTTGTACGTTATATTTATGTAAAATTAAAGTCATACTGTGTATAAAATATTTTTATACTTCTTCTTCTTCTTCTTCTCTTAACAAGAGATCAAAAGATCTTGGGGTGGAAAACCCGAAAATTAAATCCTAGATGAGTATTCCACAGAGAACAAACAAAGGACTAAAGCAAAAAGAGAAATGATCGAATGATGTTTTGCCTTGGGAAACCAGCCTGCGCTCATCAGTGGTTCCACTGGTCACCCTCCCCAAACAACATTCAACACCATCATACACTTTGATTTCCAAATTTGAATCACTCACAAATAAGCATCGTTCCGCACTGGCACTTATCTAAGTCACCTGAAAAGGGTTCGTCCTGGCGTGTTAATCTTTCCAATAGGGTTACGCTCCTAAGGCGATTAAAATAAAAAAAAGTTAAGTTAAAAACCTCCGAATCAGTTACTTCAACCGAAAAGAATCTAAAGACAAAAGATCAAAAGATCTTGGGTGGACAAAACGAAAATTCAAACCAAACCAAAATTCAGATCTTTTGATATTTTGTCTTTAGATTCTTTTCGGTTGAAGTAACTGATTCGGAGGTTTTTTAACTTCTTTTTATTTGAATCGCCTTAGGAGCGTAACCCTATTGGAATGATTAACAAGCCAGGACGGACCCGTTTCAGGTGACTTAGATAAGTGCCAGTGCGGAACGATGCCTATTTGTGAGTTATTCAAATTTGGAAATTAAAGTGTATGATGGTGTTGAATGTTGTTTGGGAGGGTGATCAGTGGTTGCCCAAGGCGAAATATCATTCGATCATTTCTTTTTTGGCTTTGGTTCTTTGTGTGTTCCCTGTGGGATACTGATCCAGGTTTGAATTTTCGTTTTTTACACCCAAGATCTTTTGATCTTTTGTCTTTAGATTATTTTCGGTTGAAGTAACCCAACAAGCATTTGGACGTTATATTACGTTATGGTCATGTAGGGCAAGAAATACCTGACGTCGCCTCCGACGTCCATCAGTCTTCCTGAGGACTCGATTTAGCACCTAAGTGGGGAATCAAAATTCGAGTCGTTTCAACGTCGGGTGCTGCACAGTGTTTTGGTCAACTATTACGTCAAATTACGTAGACCCACGACCCAAAGTTTTACTGTGCACACCAAGTTTAAACTTATTAAGTAAAAACTTTTATATGTCTAAACAAACACATCCCAATGAACTGTGGATGACAATAATTATTATCTTAGTTATTGTAGATAACTGAAAAAAGTTAGTTTTACACATTATATTAATCCAAATCTTCCAACAAACAAAATAGACATTAAAAAAAACAGAAACCCACAAAAATAATTCAAAAATATTCAGAAATTAATTTTGAAAAAAATTAACCTAAAAATAAAATCTTTATAAGGAAGCCCGTTTCTTATAGTAAAACATTATAGGTATTTAAAAAATGCATTTTAGTTGCCAACAAATGAGTTAATTTACATATCAAGCCTTTAAAATGAAAAAATAAAATGTACTGTTGTAATGGCGCATCGATGCTAAACGTTTAAAATGGCGTTTCGGAAGCTGACCAAATTTGTAATCATTATTTACCTATTCGGACAAGAACACCTCCTGCGACGTCGCCTTGTAGAACGACCCGACCTAGAATACTGTAGTATAATTGTAGGTCACGCACCCACGTCAGTGGACCTCGGAATAGTTACATTTAATAAATAAAAGTTTGGCAACGTCAATTTTATTACAATTCTACTTTAAAACCCATACTAAATATAACGTCTCATGAATTGGACGTTATACCGAGTGTCCCAAGGTGAGTGGCCTATAAGATTATTTTGTAAACTATACAATAGAAACTTTTAAACTTTCTATTCTAACATAAGTCCATGTAAAGTATATTTATAAAATACTTTCGTATTTGCAGTGGTGCCATTTACAGGAAATCTTGGCAACAACTAAATTTATTGACGTCCGTTTTCACTTTGGCCCGTCCTTGAATTTTATTCTAAAAATTACGTCGCCGTAATTAACGTTAATTTACGTCGCTGATAAGTAGCGAGTATCACCAACATTTGGCTACGTCAGTTTTGGTAAGTATCGACGTCACAACTGATGCACTAATTGTTAGCGACGTCAGGTCTTAGTAAAAAATACGTTGTTTGATGGACAAACCAACTGTCGACCTAAATTTGGGCCAAAACCGACGTCATGTTAGGTTGTAATTAGTCGGAAGTCAGAAAAATGCTGCTTGGGAACTGATTCGGAGGTTTTTTAACTTATTTTTATTTTTTTATAAACATAAGTTATGAAATTAACTCTGTGTTTCGGACTTCCATTTTTTATATTTTATTTATACACGACGTTTCGATCAGTACAATCTCTGATCGTCTTCAGGTGCAAACTACAATAAATTCTAAGGCTACGTACTTATATACTGTGAGAAATCACTCAACCTTGAAGTTTAAGAAGTTGGCTCCGCCCAAGGAGGGGCTTCCAAATATTTGGGATTTCAACACTTGGTTTACTGAAAATACCCTGATTCTGCCCAATAAAGGCAGCTTCAAGGAATTTTCGTTTCTTCCAGTGTGACTCCTTGTGCAAAACCTTTGCTTCTGCCCACTTCATTCGGTGTTGTTTTGACCATGCATGTTCGGCAATTCCTGATTTCGTTGTTTCACCTTTTTGGGTATTCGTCTGATGTTCCTTAAGCCTAACAGATAGTGGTCTTTTAGTTTCCCCTATGTATGATTCACCACACTCACAAGGAACTTGGTAAATGCATTCCTTATTTTGTTTGTTCTCCGGTTTTATTTTACTAAGAAGGCTTCGAATTGTATTACTCGATTTAAAAGCTGTTTTAATATTAAAGTTTTTCGCTACCCTTAAAACAGCTTTTAAATCGAGTAATACAATTCGAAGCCTTCTTAGTAAAACAAAACCGGAGAACAAACAAAATAAGGAATGCATTTACCAAGTTCCTTGTGAGTGTGGTGAATCATACATAGGCGAAACTAAAAGACCACTATCTGTTAGGCTTAAGGATCATAAGACGAATACCCAAAAAGGTGAAACAACGAAATCAGGAATTGCCGAACATGCATGGTCAAAACAACACCGAATGAAGTGGGCAGAAGCAAAGGTTTTGCACAAGGAGTCACACTGGAAGAAACGAAAATTCCTTGAAGCTGCCTTTATTGGGCAGAATCAGGGTATTTTCAGTAAACCAAGTGTTGAAATCCCAAATATTTGGAAGCCCCTCCTTGGGCGGAGCCAACTTCTTAAACTTCAAGGTTGAGTGATTTCTCACAGTATATAAGTACGTATCCTTAGGAATTGATTGTAGTTTGCACCTGAAGACGATCAGAGATTGTACTGATCGAAACGTCGTGTATAAATAAAATATAGACAATGGAAGTCCGAAACACAGAGTTAATTTCAAGCACATCATTGTCTCAAACTTTCAAACAACATAAGTTATGTTATGTAAATATTACGTAAATTCTATGAAAACATTTTTTATGTAAATTTTTTGACTTTAGATCTAAGTAAATACCATGTTTTTTGTAACAGATGTCTTTGCTGGCAAATAGTGTTATAATAGTAGTTTACATATCAAGCATGTTATGAAGATGAAGTTCGAGTTTTTTAATTTATCTGAGCGTGTAATGGCCATAACATGCGAGTTAGTGTACTATACTTTACCTATGATCAATGAAAATGTCATCATAAGTATCAGATATTAGACACTTAAAGTAAATATTTCAACGCTTCGGTATCGGTATACGTAATGCGTTAGAATTTTGGTTTTATTTCGAACGCGTTAGGTATACGGACACTGATGCGTTGAAATATTGTGTCCATCATTAAAAATATTAAACGCGAACACTCTTAAGTCAACAATCTTCATAACCTGAAGTTTTAATGACGTTCTATCTAAAACGTTAAAATAAATAAGGTTACCAACGGACTTTTCATATATCTTTTAAAAACAAGGCTTTTTTTTTCTTAAAAATGCGTAATATGTCAATTTTTGGTTAGGTACTAAAATTATGTTGAATTTATTTACGTTTAATAAATATTTATTTTCTTAAAAATATAGAAAATAATTCATCAATAGTGCTCTTATAAAATAAAGTTTCATTGCTTGTCACGCCATCTTTTGGTTTACGTCTAAGCTTATTATTATCCTAGGAGATGTAGAGGTGGTCGTAAAATTAGTAGTATTCATTGGTCGTAATATTTTTTCTTAAGTACCATAAAAACAGTTGAGGCACCCTTAATTTTGTAGTTTTTCACATGACTGTTGACAAAACAAAAGTGACACAAAAACAAAGTATCAAGTGTCAGTCGCAGTTGCTTACTGCATATGAAAGGTTTGGGTATATTGTTGCCATGAGCGTCAATTTTTGTTTGGTTTTATTTATTTCTTGAGTTTTTTGCAAATATCTCGCCAACTAATAATAAAAATCCAGATATGCAATAAATTTTCGATAATGAGATTACGTAGTAAATAAAAAATTAAAAAAAGGTGGGCAAGGTCAATGAATGACTTTTATCTTACGCGCAGATACCATATATTAAAATATATTTATTAATTGCAAATATGAAAAAATCATAATACTATTCCAACTAGTTATCGAGATATACGCTTTCAAACATGGTCAAAATGTAATGAAACCCAGTGGCGCACCGAGGGGGGGGGGCTTGGGGTTAAACCCCTCCTTCCCCGAGAAACCTGGTTATACAGACCGCTTCAAGCTACTGCGAACATAGGGCGGAAGAAGTCTAATTTGCCAGTGTACGTACATGCAGAGACACCGCACGCCTATCAGTGAAGCAACCAATACTCAGGCTTGCGATCACCACTTGCATGACTTTCCTTTGGTATTTAGTACGCCTCTAACCACGGTGCTGTGTGGAGCGTAGTCAATGAAACCGGAATTTGGTCAATAAATACGCAAATTTTTATAACGTAATTTTCTTATTTTTTGTCACTGATAAATAAGAGCGTTTTATTGTCAACTGCTCAGATTTATCAGTGACGACGTGTTACAATGAAAATAATAAGGAGAAACAAAATAAAAGCAAGTTCTCAAAATAAAATGATACATTCTAAAAACCAAGAAGATTCTCCCAGTCAAAAAAAATTAAAGCAAATGTTCGAAAAGTCCTCCTTGCTCGGCTAGACAATATCCGAGCCTACTATAAAAACCCCTTCTAACGTTTCCAAGCATGTTAGCGGTGATAATTTGAAAAGCTTCTTCAAAAACAGATAGAAGTCATTAGGAGCTTACACCAAATCTTACACCTAACAACTGCCTAGCAGTTGGAATAATGTGCTGCTGCAGTAGATCCAAGTATCTAGGACCATTCAAATTGCAATTGCCGTTAATAAAAAATGGCCCAATTACGTGTTCCCCTATAATACCCCCATCCAAACATTTAGTTTTTGGGGATACTGTGTTCTTACGTCAAAATACAAATGCAAATTTTCCCTCGACCAATATCGAACGTGTGTTGGGTTATGACGATTTGACCATTTGACCATCTGCACTTTTTCGGCAACTTCGTAGACATCCATTTTTGGTTTTAAAAATGTATTATTTAAAACCCAACCCATCTGTTTCTCGAGCAAGGCAGAAATAAAACAAAATAATAAAAACAAAATGAATTTCCAAAAGATAACACTGCAGCGTGCTTCGAATCCACCTCGGTCGTACGGCACGGAGAGTAAATTGGACTTGATTCCCCCTATGTGCGCAGTAGCTTGAAGCGGTCTGTATACAATTGGCACAATCAAATAACACCAGAAATAAAATACAAGAGCCTTTAATTTAAAAGAAAATCTTAAAAAAATCCTAAATTACAAAATTTTTCGTCTGTGGCATTTTTACGATTTTGTTTGTTCATGAACTGTAAAAATGTTTGATTTTTTTATTTGTTTTCAATTTGGATCACCATCAAAATGGTTTTTAATGTAATTTTATGAAAACATTTTGCCTGCGATTGGTTGTCAAAAATTGCATTTTAACTGTCACTTTTGCAAAAATTTTTAGCTCCGGCGAATTTTATCATTTTTGCAAACAAATCAAAGGCAAATAAAGAAGTGCCCATCAATATCAATATTTACGATTTTAGTTTAATATTTAGCCAAAAATTGCATTATACTTCGATTGGGCACATCCTATTAGATATACCAGGTAATGATACTTCGTAGCACGTCATACGCAAGTTTTAGAGATAAGAAAAACATACCATCCCTGCAGCCTGCCTGATCTCTGCTAGGTATTTCAGTTTACTTCTGGCGCTCATGCGACAAGTAAAGACGGTATCGCGCGCGCGAATTGTGAAAATACGCGTTTAAAGAAAAAATGTAACAAAAGAAAACGTGAAAAGCAAATGCCTAAAGAAGACAATGAGGAACCTGAAAAAGGAAATGAAAACGGAGCATCGTGTTCAAACTGTCAGATTTTAAACAATGGAGTGAGACAAATATTATGCTTTTGTCTAATATTTTTTGGCATGGGTTTGTTTATTCTGTAAACACACATTTGTTTTTAGAAAAACATAAAAACCTAAACCCTGCATAGCTTCTGACTTATGCCCTCTGAATTAGTCTCAATAAAAAACTCCATATGTTTATTTACTAGCACGTCTTTTTTCATACATTATACGTGACGACGAATCTGATAGAACGAATAAAATGCCCAAAAAATTTAACAAAAGAAAACGTGAAAGGCAAATGGATTACCCAAAGAAAAAAATGAGGAAACTGGTAAAGAAAGGGAAAAGGAAGCGTCCTGATTCAAGTAAGCAAGGCGCATTGTCAGTTTTAAACAGTGGAGTGAGACAAATATTAGGCTATTTGGCATGGGTTTATTTATTCTGTAAACACACATTTGTTTTTATGACTCATAAAAACTTAAACCCTGCATAGTTTTTGACTTATATGCGCCATATTAGTCTCAATAAAAAACTCCATAATGTTAATAAAATCCCTTTCCAAAATATCACATTTTAATTTCCAGAATAATTATTATAACAAAAACCCTTCACCCGTCGCAATTTAATAAAAATTCTCAACCGAATTTTTCATGTAGCAGGACTGGAGAATTTTTTTGCCTAGCACGCTATACCTATATGCTGCACGTAAAAACTATCATATCTCACCCATGTTCCCGATGCATGGTTTACTCTACCGGGTGTCCAATTTTCTAAGATTATAATTTGTTTACTTAAAAAAGTATTATTAACACATCGTTTTTCATATTATTATATGTGATGACGAATCTGACAGTTCCTCGACTCGTCAGACACTAGTAGTTCCTCGAACTCTAGCATAGAGAGGCACCCCTTAGAAAGTATATTAGGGGGGACAGATGATAGTACATTGAGTCCAGATATACCAGCAGAGCTAGCTTGCAAGTGGAAGAAGCGTCTTTCTAGGGGAATATATAGATAAGGAAACTAAAAATAATCTCCTCGAAAAATAGAAAATTCCCGGAAAAATTACAAAATTCTTCAAGGACCCAAATTAAATCCAGGATGACAAACAGAGCAAAAAAGAGATCCGTAACGCTTGAAATTGTAAAACATTTTGGGAAAAGGTTTGACAGCCTTAGAGCGGGTTTTCTCTAATTTGGCCTAAACAAAAAAGGGAGAGACGAAGGACTTGATGAGGATCTTTTGGGTCTTGCCGAATCGGCGCAGTTGTTTTGCATTGGCCACAATATTGGTTCTTGCAAAAATATAATAAATTGCTACTGCGCAAAATCCACATCTTTTCTTTTTTAGCGAAGTTTTTGCCGAAAATTGCAAAAATATAAAAAAGGCGCCGAGAGGAAATATTAGAGCTAAACAGTGAAATAACGTATTCATGGCGAAAAATTTTTTTTCAGAAGAGTGGAATCAAATAACTCAAAATAGATTAGCTTGACTAGTCATACCTCAATCCAGACTAGTGAATCCACTGACGAGCCCACGCTGGTCACCCCGGGCGAAACATCGTTTAATTGTTTCTCTTTTCGCTTTGGTCTTTTGTGTGTTCCTTGTGGGACGCTCATCCAATTTTGAAATTTCGTTCTTTCCTCCCAAGATCTTCTCTTTTTTAGATTCTTTTCGGTTGATGTAACTGATTTGGAAGTTTTAAAAAGATGCTTGTCAGGTTCTTAGTTAAAAATTATCTTGAGTGGTGGTTAAAGCACATAATATTTTACAGCCTAATTATAACATTAAAATTTTCTCCGATGAATACAAATCGGGATGAAGGCGTGTTGCAATGGAAATAAAGCAAAAGGGGTTTCCTTTCCTTCCTCACTGTTTCTAAATAAAAAAAAATGGTATGGTATCCAAAATTAGAATCCATGATTAGCTTAAAATATTATCCGAAAGGTGATTTACTCTTATCCTCGTTTAGGTAACCCCACCCACTATGAAAGAATCTTTCCCTGGGGGTAGCAATCTTATCAAGGTGGCCTATATTAAAAGGGGCGTTTGGGAGGATGCAATTTACTTTTTCCAAATGATGAAAGTTTTGCGCCTAATGTAAATCAAGATGTATCCATTTTAGAAACAGAATCTCAAAATACTGGGAAATATTGAACTCTTAACACACATAGGTCTGCCTTAAATTTAATTTGTGAGCAGAAAAATCAGAAATGGTAGATAGGTTTATGAGACGCATTTTTAAGCTGCGTCCTCAGTTTCCGAAATATAAACTTGGTATCCGGAACCAGTGTTACCTTATATACAGACCGCTTCAAGCTACTGCGAACATAGGGGGAATCAAGTCCAATTTACTGTCCGTGCCGTACGACCGAGGTGGATTCGAAGCACGCTGCAGTGTTATCTTTTGGAAATTAATTTTGTTTTTATTATTTTGTTTTATTTCTGCCTTGCTCGAGAGACAGATGGGTAAGTTCTTAATTGAAATAATACATTTTTAAAACTAAAAATGGATGTCTACGAAGTTGCCGAAAAAGTGCAGATGGTCAAATGGTGAAATCGTCATATTTTTATATTTTGACGTAAGAACACAGTATCCCCAAAAACTAAATGTTTGGGGGGGGGGTATTGTAGGGGAACACGTAATTGGGCCATTTTTTATTAACGGCAATTGCAATTTGAATGGTCCTAGATACTTGGATCTACTGCAGCAGCACATTATTCCAACTGCTAGGCAGTTGTTAGGTGTAAGATTTGGTGAAACATGGTTTCAACAAGATGGCTGTTCCGCTCACAATGTTGGCCTTGTTAGGGAATATCTTGATAATGTATTTCCTAATCGGGTTATAAGTACACGGGGAACTATTTTATGGCCAGCTCGATCTCCCGATCTTGCTCCTAATGACTTCTATCTGTTTTTGAAGAAGCTTTTCAAATTATCACCCCTAACATGCCTGGAAACGTTGGAAGGGGTTTTTATAGTAGGCTCGGATATTGTCTAGCCGAGCAAGGAGGACTTTTCGAACATTTGCTTTAATTATTTTTTGACTGGGAGAATCTTTTTGGTTTTTAGAATGTATTATTTTATTTTAAGAACTTGCTTTTATTTTGTTTCTCCTTATTATTTTCATTGTAACACGTCGTCACTGATAAATCTGAGCAGTTGACAATAAAACGCTCTTATTTATCACTGACAAAAAATAAGAAAATTACGTTATAAAAATTTGCGTATTTATTGACCAAATTCCGGTTTCATTGACTACGCTCCACACAGCACCGTGGTTAGAGGCGTACTAAATACAAGGCGAACGGCAGCGAATGACGATCGGAAGCGTGAGTGTTGGTTGCTTCACTGATAGGCGTGTGGTGTCTCTGCATGTACGTACACTGGCAAATTAGACTTCTTTCGCCCTATGTTCGCAGTAGCTTGAAGCGGTCTGTAGGTAACTTGTACCCTTTGGTAAATTTAACATTGGGGTTATTAACTATAAAAATGGTACTTCCTTTAACTCTTTGTTCTGCTCAAAGAGTTCAGACATTTTCTATAAGTTAAGTAACATCAAGGTGAACGAAGAGGTCATAGAAATAATTCTTAAAGATATTTTAAAAATATCTGGACCCAGAAGAATTCAGCCTGGGCTTAGGTTCCCCTTTTCAAAGAAAATTTACAGTTGCAGTTGTGTTTTACCATTATATATTGCATACAGAAAACAAAACTATTTCGAGGAACAGAGAATACACTTATTTTAACAATTAAAAAGCCTCATAAGCCCGCTATATCCCAAAGCATTAGCAGGTGGATTTAAAAAGGTCTACAAAACGCAGAAATAGAATCAAATTTGAACATAGCACAGAACATGGGGTGTCTTCCGCAGGTACTACTAACAGCATATCGGCATATCTTTTGCCTCCTTTTCTATACGGTATAGGAAGAGACGGAAGTAGTCGCATGCGAATAATTTCGTATGGTTTCGAAAATACGATCCCTGGTATATCTAAAGGCGCATTTACACAGGCAAACTTTCCTTTGATGTTGAAATGCCGACAAACATTTACACGAGCCTCTTGAGCAAAATGTTAAAAAAAAAGTTCGAGCAAAATCTCGTACAAAAAGACTCACGGAAATTTTGGAGAGAATGTTAAGCAAAATTTGTTTGAAGAAATGTTGGTATAAAAATTTCTTACAAATTTAAATTTTATAGTTTTATGGGAATTCATTGAACTTAACTGAAAATAGAAAGACTTAAGTTTTAAAACAAGGTATTTTTAATTAAGTGCTTTTCGACGGAAAAACGATTTGATGTCGAAATTCATATTTTACCTCATAAGCAACTTCGATTGACCTGATTTTTATAGGTGATATGCCAGTATACTTGTAACTTTTTTGGGGTTGTAAAAAAAACGAGAATAAAAAAATAAAAATTGGCACTTGTTTATTGCTGTTGCCTGTAAAATGTACTGATAAAAATTTACGTTTAAAAGAATATCTCTTTATTTTACTTCTTAGTTTAAAACACAATACAATAATAATTAAGTCAAATTAAAAAAACCTTTATACATTTTATTAAATCCCAAATATATGAACAAAAGCACGTTCGGTCTAAATAATACCCGTTTATTACCCACTTTTTCAACACTACGATCCCGACCCTTGTCTAAAAAAATATAATTTAGCAGTAATAGACTAGACTTCTGAATCGCAATGTTGCTCCTTTGCATATTGTTTGTTCAGTGTCAATAATCGACCTTGATTATTACATTAAATTGACAGTAAATATCTATCTTCAGCATTTTCATGAACCTTTTGCTTTTTTAAGCAACCGTTGGGGCCTTAAACTAACTAGGTAAATCTGGAGAGGAATTAAAAAAAAATAATCAAAGCTAAGGGTAAAGTAAAGTTACAAAAATATGTTTAAAAAAAATCCTCTTCCCACCACTCCTCATAGTCTTGAGGCGCGGATTACCGCTTAAAAGTGCAATTTTTGAGTTTTTTGCCGATATTTGGAAAACTCAAAATTTTGTTGGAAAAGAAAAATTTTCCTGGGTTGTTTTTTGAATTTAAGAAAAAACCCTTGGAAATAAAAAAAACTCGGAAGAAAATCCTAAAAAAACCCCCGGGCAAAAAAATCCGGGAAAAACCCTAAGAAAAAAATATTATAAGTAACCCTAATCCATGTGACACTGATAGCCAAGAATAATGTTTCACTTGCCGTCGGATTTTTTTCACAAAAATTTAAAATAAAAGTTGGTGTTCCATTTTTTTAAAGAATTGAGTTCAGTGATCACTGATGTGCAATTTTATTTATTCTCATCTTTAAAAATATGTTTCCAAAACAGATAGCAATAATTTGCTCAAAAATTTACCCGAACCAAATGTTCAAAGAAAAGCTCACAAAAATGTTCACGCAAAAAATTTTAGATCTTTTGCACGAGCTTTTGTTTGAGCATGTTCGTCTGTGTAATTGCGCCTTAATAGGATGTGCCCAATCGAAGTATACTTAAGGATTAAACGACTTACCTGTAATTACCCTCCCATTTATATATTCATTTCTTTTTCATGCAATCTATTTAAGTACTAGTCAACCCGCCCTTGGCGATCTTAGTATTTCAGGAAAGCTTTAGAAGTATACTGAAGTACCTAGCAGAGATCAGGCAGGCTGCAGGGGCGGTATGTTTTTCTTATCTCTAAAACTTGCGTATGAATTGCTATGAAGTATCATAATTTGGATTGAACTTCCTTACAGTTAAGTCGTTTGATCCTTAATTTTAAGTGTTATTTTGTCAAAAAATTTTGCCTGCGGCTCATTGAACCATGATTTTGACATCAAACTTTGGATAAATAAACAATTTTAAATTTGGTTAACACTCCCCTCCCCCCCTCTATATTTCAGATCTGGTCCGCGCTTGTAAGCACCTTCCTTGTATCAATTATAGTCACATTTTTACTTCAAATTAAGTTTTTTTTATTATTTATTCTAAAAAGTCTCACCTAAAGTCAATTCCTGTGTGCGCCACATTGAGAAAAACTTATTATCCTTGCCTAAAAATAGGCCACTTCCTCCCACTGCCTAAAAATAGGTCCTTCCTTTTCACAAAAATATAATTTTGAAAACTCACAAGAGCGTAAAACTCCACAAAATAAAATGGCTTGCAGTGAATGATTACTAAATAGAAAAATATTCCATTTCAATAATTAAATAACAACTATGAGATACTTCAACGGCCCTGGCCTTCTTGCATTTTCCGAAAAAATACCTTAGCGACAATAACTCTCCTAATCAAGTTAGCCTCCCAAATAACACAGCTTCGACAATATAGATTTTAAAGACAAGTCAATGCTGCGAAAATATTAGTACAGTATTTTTGCTTCAAAATAGCTAGCTTCACTTTTTTTGTAATTTTGGCTGGTAAAATCGTTTGACTACTAAATTTACATTAAAAATAGCTTCTATAGTTATATCATCTAGCGAATCAACTTTTAAAGGTTAAACTTATGCCTAGAAATATGCTTAAACTTAACTAACAAACTAGTTGCAATCTTAACTTTTTTTCTTAAAATACAACTGAAAAAAATGCCAAGATGACAACGGCAGTTATTTGTTGTATCCTATTGCAATTTTTATTAAAATGCAGCTGCTAGAGAATAAGCGCCCTCTACCGCTAGGCTGGGACCGTCAGCACACAGCAATAACGCCAAGGTTTGCTTCTGTTTTAGATTTATTGTTTAAAAAATGCAAAGTCGCTTGTTTGCACAGGCGAGCGACCGGCTATGTTTTATATACCTCTCAAAAATTTGTGAAGAAACAATCTTTACACAAATATGCTCAAATCCAAGTCCGAAAATCTTTCAAAATTACCTAAATATGTCAGAAATGATGTTTTTCCTTTAATTTTGGATTAAAATTTAAGAAAATAAAACAATTGTAATTAAAAAAAACTCTTATTATCTCAAATTTTTGAAGCTCGTGAAGTTTAAGGAGGTTTCGTCATCAAACGAGCCTTCGCACAAAGATTTGACTCTTGGGAAGTCCACAAAATGCATATTTTTTATTGAGAGTTTGTTAAACATCGGTAATATTTATTTTAGTTGTGTTCCATCTTCAGTCTTTTATGTTGGCGACATTCCCAGTAAACACTGTTATGTAGAAATTACGTAAAATGTTCATAACAGATTTGTAACGGTTACGTAAATTTGATTACTTAAATATTACATTTAATTTTTTATATAATAGGTATGTCATATTATTTAAGTAAAATTAAGGTCCCACTATTTACGTAATATTTACGTATACTTTAAGAATTTATAAAATTGACATTGCTTATGATGAACTAAATTTACAGTCAAAGTTTTGACGTAATGTTTACATAAATATAAGAAACTTACATTTATATAACTATTAGGCTAAAGTCACAAGTGTGTACTGGGTTTTTTGTCAGGGAAGTTAAATTTTAAACAACATTGCTTTCATGTGTATTTTCAGTTGCTATAGACGATACATATTCCTCAAAATAGCTGTGACAACATTTTCATGACGTTTTTAAAACGTTGTGGCAGAAGACAGCAAAATTATTATTATATTAAATTATTTTTATAAAATATAAAAGTAATTTTTAATTTTACGTTTTAGTATATAAAAAGAAAATTTTATTTCTTATGATTATCAATTTTAGGGAAAAAATGATATTAATAAAACGGATAGAGTGATTTTGCGTAAAGTCAAGCTTCAGAAACTGGTGCGCTTTACTACCTTATCTTTTACGGTTTTCGAGATATTCGCGTTTAAACTGTTAATTTTTATCAATATTACATACTTAGTATACGTAAGTAGTTGGCTGTGAAATCAAGGATATTAGTAACCAGTATGGCAGTGGATACAGTAGGCCATGGAACCACAAAAACAAATAAATGACATTTAATATCATTAAAGACGTTTTGCAAAATTTAAATGGCCTAAAATCTATGATTGTTTTCCACAAACCAAAACTACACTTTTTTGCACTCGACGCGCGTTTCGCTAACAACGTTAGCATCATCAGGAGACGATAAACAATAAACTAAATTAACCTACGCTCTATTTTATATACAGACCGCTTCAAGCTACTGCGAACATAGGGGGAATCAAGTCCAATTTACACTCCATGCCGTACGACCGAGGTGGATTCGAAGCACGCTGCAGTGTTATCTTTTGAAAATTCATTTTGTTTTTATTATTTTGTTTTATTTCTGCCTTGCTCGAGAAACAGATGGGTAAGTTCTTAATTGAAATAATACATTTTTAAAACCAAAAATGGATGTCTAGGAAGTTGCCGAAAAAGTGCAGATGGTCAAATGGTCAAATCGTCATAACCCAACACACGTTCGATATTGGTCGAGGGAAAATTTGCATTTGTATTTTGACGTAAGAACACAGTATCCCCAAAAACTAAATGTTTGGGGGGGGGGGTATTATAGGGGAACACGTAATTGGGCCATTTTTTATTAACGGAAATTGCAATTTGAATGGTCCTAGATACTTGGATCTACTGCAGCAGCACATTATTCCAACTGCTAGGCAGTTGTTAGGTGTAAGATTTGGTGAAACATGGTTTCAACAAGATGGTTGTTCCGCTCACAATGTTGGCCTTGTTGGGGAATATCTTGATAATGTATTTCCTAATCGGGTTATAAGTACACGGGGAACTATTTTATGGACAGCTCGATCTCCCGATCTTGCTCTTAATGACTTCTATCTGTTTTTGAACAAGCTTTTCAAATTATCACCCCTAACATGCTTGGAAACGTTAGAAGGGGTTTTTATAGTAGGCTCGGATATTGTCTAGCCGAGCAAGGAGGACTTTTCGAACATTTGCTTTAATTTTTTTTTGACTGGGAGAATCTTTTTAGTTTTTAGAATGTATTATTTTATTTTGAGAACTTGCTTTTATTTTGTTTCTCCTTATTATTTTCATTGTAACACGTCGTCACTGATAAATCTGAGCAGTTGACAATAAAACGCTCTTATTTATCAGTGACAAAAAATAAGAAAATTACGTTATAAAAATTTGCGTATTTATTGACCAAATTCCGGTTTCATTGACTACGCTCCACACAGAACCGTGGTTAGAGGCGTACTAAACACCAAAGGAAAGTCATGCAAGTGGTGATCGCAATCCTGAGTATTGGTTGCTTCACTGATAGGCGTGCGGTGTCTCTGCATGTACGTACACTGGCAAATTAGACTTCTTCCGCCCTATATTCGCAGTAGCTTGAAGCGGTCTGTACAATCTTTAAGTGGGCGGAGATAAGACTAATAATTTATGATTGATCACGATTTATAATCCTATCTCCCCTCAACTAAAGAATAAAGTATACTAAACGTGATGGGTCCTCTATCTTTATTTAAACTATTTCTGGATTTAATGATTTCCATACTTTCATATGCTTTCAAAAGTCTTTTGTTTGGTACACTTTTTAGAAGTTTTAGGTTATCTAATGTGAATGCATGCTCGGTCACACTTGACTTTTCTGTTCTTCCGTATTTTAAGTGTGGCAAGTGTTCTTTGAATCGTATTTGAATAGAGCGTCTCATTTGGCCAACATATTTTTTGTCGCAATCCAAGCAACTAATTTCGTAAATTCCACTTTGTTGCATGGATTGTGACAAAAAATATGTTGGCCAAACGAGACGCTGTATTCAAATACGTTTTAAAGAACACTTAGGACACTTAAAATACGGAATAACAGAAAAGTCAAGTGTGGCTGAGCATGCTTTTGAAAACAATCATAGATTCACATTAGATAACCTAAAACTTCTAAAAAGTGTACCAAACAAAAGACTTTCCCAACAGAACATAGGTAAGGCTTAAAATATTTTAGCATAGTTTAAGGGGTATGGTAACGTTTTTGTTTAAGCAATTTTTACTATATTTTTTACATTTTTATGCCACAATTTTGCTCACATTTTATAGCTTTCTCTCTAAACTTTCGATTTCTAGAATAAAACACTCACATTTTTCAAGTTTTCACTGTTTTTTAAGCGTTCAAAAAAGTACTGCCAAAAAACATTTTTTTCTCAGAAAATGAAAAATGTTTAAGGTTGTTGCTAAAATAGTGCTTTTTTATACAAGCGTGGTTTTAAAGAGCGAGCGCAGCGAGTGAATTAAAAACGCTAGTATAAAAAAGCACAGTTTAGCCACGAGTTGTAAACACTATTTTTTTTTAATACCTTCATCAAAAAAAATCAAAAAAATTAAAAAACATACAAAAAAATAAAATTCAAAAGCATACGGCTACTCGGTTTTCAAATTTTGCAACATATCCTTCTGTTGGCCATTTAATTTTTTCACATTATTTGTATGCAAAAAAATGATAAAAATATGTTTTTTACGCCCTTGTTCAATAAAAAAATATTTTGTATAGGTAACCAAAAAAGTCATGTTTTTGCTATGTGTGGATAGTGAGTAAAATCTCGGTTTTGATGAAGGTGTTAAAAAAAGTATTAAAAATAATTTAAGTCGATTTTTTAATAAAAAATTTTGTTTTGTCGTCGTGCATATGATTTCTATTTTGCCATTTTATTCAACAGCAAAAATTGTACTTGATTGAAGCGTAAAGTGTGTAAGACATAAGGTGGTATTAATGCATTTCAATCAAAGTTCTTTACAGTCTTTAAATTTACCAAAAAACGTGTCCTACCATAAGTGTATTTTAGCACATCTAAAAATAATTTAACAAGTATTTAACGAAATTATTTTGAGGTTCATCATGGCTCTAACATGTGAATGTTCTAAAATTGATCTAAATTTTCAGTAAACTATCAGCGAAAACTTAAAAAAATAGTTCTTTTAGTCAGTTTTTGTTTGAACCTTCACGCTAAGCTAAACTAACTCTAGATGGGGAGAGGACTTTGATCACCTTGTACATACTATAAAATAAGAAAAAACTTGACTTACCTATCCACGAAATACCGTCTTCATCCAACAGAACAGTTTCGTTTGGATCTCGTTTTCCTTGCAAGCTTGGTATGAGTATAGTTGGAAAACCAAGTGCCAATCCCCAGCATACAACAAGAATATTTTTTGCAGTCAAAGCTAAAATTTGGGGTAGAGCTCTCCGCACATTAGATATGTTTTTATTTGATGGTGTATCGACAACTGCATTACTATGATAAACAAAAATCAAACCTTAAAATTAAACTATGCTTCTCAATAGTACGAATTTAGATTTTATTTGCTTTGTATTGTATACTCTACCCTAGTAGTAACACAGAACACAACAAGAGTTAATATAATGATCTAATATTAAGGCGCATTTACACAGACAAACTTTCCTTTGATGTTGAAATGCCGACAAACATTTACACGAGCCTCTTGAGCAAAATGTTCAAAAAAAAGTTCGAGCAAAATCTCGTACAAAAAGACTCACGGAAATTTTGGAGGGAATGTTAAGCAAAATTTGTTTGAAGAAATGTTGGTATAGAAATTTCTTACAAATTTAAATTTTATAGCTTTATGGGAATTCATTGAATTTAACTGAAAATAAAAAGACTAAGTTTTAAAACAAGGTATTTTTAATTAAGTGCTTTCCGACGGAAAAACGATTTGATGTCGAAATTCACATTTTACCTCATAAGCAACTTCGATTGACCTGATTTTTATAGGGGATATGCCAGTATACTTGTAACTTTTTTGGGGTTGTAAAAAAACGAGAATCAAAAAATAATAATTGCCACTTATTTATTGCTGTTGCCTGTAAAATGTTATGATAAAAATTTACGTTTAAAAGAATATCTCTTTATTTTACTTCCTAGTTTAAAACACAATACTATAATAATTAAGCCAAATTAAAAAACCTATATACATTTTATTAAATCTCAAATATATGAACAAAAGCACGTTAGGTCTAAATAATACCCGTTTATTACCTACTTTTACAACCCTACGATCCCGACCATTGTCTAAAAAAATATAATTTAGCAGTAATAGACTAGACTTCTGAATCGGAATGTTGCTCCTTTGCATATTGTTTGTTCAGTGTCAGTAATCGACCTTAATTATTACATTAAATTGACAGTAAATATCTATCTTCAGCATTTTCAAGAACCTTTTGCTTGTTTAAGCAACCGTTGGGGCCTTAAACTAACTAGGTAAATCTGGTGTGAGGAATGAAAAAAAAACAATCAAAGCTAAGGGTAAAGTAAAGTTACAAAAATATGTTTAAAAAAAAAATCCCCTCCCCACCACTCCTCATAGTCGTGAGGCGCGGATTACCGCTTAAAAGTTCAACTTTTGAGTTTTTTGCCGATATTTGAAAAACTCTAAATTTTTTTAGAAAAGAAAAATTTTCCTGGGTTATTTTTTGAATTTAGGAAAAGACCCTTGTAAATAAAAAAAACTTGTAAATAAAAAACTAAAGAAAATCCCAAAAAAAAACCCCGGGCAAAAAAATCCGGGAAAAACCCTAAGAAAAAAATATTATAAGTAACCCTAATCCATGTGACAAAACTGATAGCCAAGAATAATGTTTCGCTTGCAACAACAACAACAACACCCGGTAAGAGGGCCCGATCTGGAAGAATCCTTAGTGTTAGCGGACATCTATGTGCGCTGACACTAATTATTCTGCCAGACCTTTCCTTCCACCCCCACTTGACCTTCAAGTGGACCTCTTAAACTCTCCCTACCGCTAGGTAGCCTAAGTTTTGTCGATTTTTGGGGAGACTAGCTGCCTGAAGGGCTTAAATGTCGTGACTGTTCTAAAGAACTATTTGTTGTTGCTGTTGGGGGGGGGGGGAGGGGAGGGAAGTGGGATTTGGAGGAGGAGGGAAGTTCGCTTGCCGTCGGCTTTTTTTCACAAAAATTTAAAATAAAAGTTGGTGTTCCATTTTTTTAAAGAATTGAGATCACTGATCACTGACGTGAAATTTTATTTATTCTCATCTTTAAAAATATGTTTCCAAAACAGATAGCAATAATTTGCTCAAAAATTTACCCGAACAAAATGTTCACGCAAAAAATTTTAGACCTTTTGCACGAGCTTCTGTTTGAGCATGTTCGTCTGTGTAATTGCGCCTTAACAGTTTGTTTTCGAATAATAAAAAATATTTCAATAATAATATAATCATATTTCTTTTATTTAAAAAATATGCAAATTAAACAATTGAGTTAACAACAGATTTTCTTGTAAAAGCAGGGTTGAGTATTTCTTTACGTTATTATCAATGCATTAAATCGCTTTAAAATAAAATCGGTGTGCTTAAAATGGTTTTGGGTTTGGGGGGGGAGGGCTGCAGCTTAGCGCCAAGCCACACTCCCCCCTTTCCAAGGCGAATAATCTCGTTATTCATTAAGTACAAAATTTTTTGAAACGAGACTAAATTAGTATATAATTTTTACAATATCCAAATTGAGTTTCGTGGAGGGGGGGGGTGTAGCTTGACCGAGCTTAAAAATTACGTGAAAACTATACAACTGCTTGTGCATTATGGTATGATAGTATCACTGAACAAGCAAAACTTTGGTGAAAATAATCTTTGCCTCATTACCTCTTGCTAACGGGACTCATCTTTTCCATGCAGCTGCTACACAGACATCATTTTATATAGGATACACTTTTAGTTTAAACTTACCGACTCACGCAATTAAATCTAATCACCTAAACTAGCGATTCAATGTTTAACGTCTTTACAACTTTTTATATGCTTATGTTTATTAATAGATAAAACCTTGTTTAATCCAGGATTTAAATAAAAGTTTTTTTGTCGAGTGTGTGCGCCCACGTAATGATTGACCGTAAATATAGAATAGTTTTCTGACCGAGAAGAAATTTAGAAAAATGTTTGCCAGAACATAATTTGACCCTGATTTTGAAAAGGATTTAAACTAAATTGTTCTGTCGGGTGAAAAATTTATTTGGTTATATGATTAGGAGCTATGTATGCCCATTGTCCATAAAGTTTACATTTGATGATTTTTCAGATCAGTCAAGCCACAGCTCCCCCCCCCCCACACTGAAAGATATTCGAGTTTTGATATGCTTATTATTTCGAACCAATTTCAAACTAATTTTGAACCACTTTTAAATGAACCACACTCCTTCCTGCTTTTTTTTAATATTCAAAAGAGGGGGGGGTGGAGGCGGACGTCAAGCTACATCCTCCTCATTTAAGGCCTAGAGAAAAATAAAAAGCAACTAGCCTACTAACTAATATCACCAAAAAGAATTTCAAAAAAAAAACTAAACAAAATACCTTGAATATCTTTCGGTGGGGGGGGGGGGGAAATTTTGGGATAGTTGCTTTGCATTTTTCTCTACGCTTTAAATGAGGGGGGGTATAGCTAGCTTAACGACATTTTGAATATTAAAAAAAAACAGGAAGGAGTGCGGTTCAAAATTTTTAAAAGTGGTTTAAAATTAGTTCACAATTATAAGCATATCAAAACTCGAATATCTTTCGGGGGGGGGGGGGTGGTTTGACTGACCTGATTTTTCTCCTTGGTGACTATATTTGCTTCTTTCCACTTCCGACTCAGTTTTGAGCTTGTGTTTTGTTTTGGTGATGTACCTAGATATTTCCACACTCGCACGGTACTTGAAATATGTAGTTATTGTGTGATCGTTGTGGTTTACATTTAGTTAATTGGCCTCATGGCTTCTTATTGTTGTCTGTGTAGAGCTAGTTTTAAAGAGAACTTAAAGATGATATTGGTAGTACATAATTTTTATATTTTCTGGGATTTCATTGGTGTATGGAATTTGGGAAGTGTCATATTTCTTTCAGTATTAACGTCTGTCGCCATTTATGTAGTTGGATAGTTTATTAAAAAATTAATACCATCAGACTTTTAAGATCTCATGGAGAGTGGGCTTATTACGACACCTGAATAAATCAATATCTAAAAAATGCGGCAATTGAAACATTTCGATTACTTTTCGTCCCAAAATATTATACGAATCATGGCAAGATTTCACTATAGAAACAATCCATAAATTATGTTACACCATTTTTATCAACTTTCGGTTTCCTCTTTTTCCTTGCTTCACCTTGTAAGCCTTTTTATAACCCCACCCCCCTAAAACAACCTAACAGTATCTACTTAATTTAAAATATACCCAACCCAAAAACATGAAAAAATCTATTTTTCCTTATTCTTTATTTTATTGCGAAAACCTTCCTACCCCTTGTAACCATGTCACCTTTTTTATATTAACGTAAGTTATGGTTGGCACGTAATACCTATTCTACCTCTCAACTTATTTATTTATTTACTAAATTTTAAAATTGGTTACTGAATTTTTAAAATCTGATTAGAAATTCGTTATCTCCATCCCCAAGTACCCCAACACACCAAATTTCAACGAAATCGGGCGTACTTCAACTGTACCCCCTCCACCCCCTTCGAGTAGGGAAGAGCTGTCAATTTCATCACACTATATTCTTCTATTGTCACCGCAACTATATAAGCAGTCCAAATTTGAAGCCGATCGGATGTCGGGAAGTTCGTCAAAATTAAGTTGCAAGATTCCACCCGAACAAACATTGGTCCTTCTATATACATGGTAAGTTAAATAAAAGCTTGTAAAAAAAACAAAAAAGCTTAGACCTAATCACTAAAGTAATGGTTTAGTGGGTAACGCCAATGTTTGATTGATTTTTGCGTGCGAATACTCGGGGGGGGGGGGGGCAATTACCCCCCCCCTGCCTCCCAATCCAGATTTCTTGATCGTGTGTGATGTTATTTTGAACTACCTATGTAACAAAAGTATTTAATTCGTCAACATTAGCTTCCAAGGTGTAATGCCCAATGAGCATTTTCAGAAACTTCTGGTGACAGATATTTATATAATTATTATAAAGAGGGTTCCATTGATACCCTACGGTATTTAGAAGTTTCCTACAAGAATTGAGTTTGTATATTTGTTTTATTAAAGGTTCTAAATTGATGGTACCCTAAAGTAACATAAAACTGGCGTTAACAATATTTCCATGGACATCTTTATAAAAATTAAAGTTATCGGTTCAAATGTTATATAAATTGGTGTTAACAATGTTTCCACCAACATATTTATAAAAATATAAGTCATCAGTGACAAAAGTTATATAAATTGGTGTTTGAAATCTTTCTGTCAACCCACCTATAAAACCGTAAGTAACTATCAATTAAAGATATATAATAGATTGGTTTTTAAAATGTTGCTATCAACCCACTTATAAAACTTAATTAACCAACAACAAATTTATATAAGATAAGATTGAAAATATTTCGAGAGACACTTATAAAAAGTTGAGAACTCACACACAATAGTTATATAAATTGGTGTCTGTAATATTCTTATGAACTGATTCATAAACCTTTTTTGCCCATAAGGTTTTTTCTATAATGTTGTTATTAATTTCTTTATACAGTGATTATAATACAACTGTTTTTAGAATAAAAAAAACAATTTTAATTTATTTTGGCAATTATAATAACAAAACAAACAAGATTTTTTAAGGTTAATTTTGTGATATTAAAAGGCGCGTTTTTGCGAATTCAAAAGGAGCGTTTTTGCGACATCAAAAGGCACGTTTTTGCGAGATACCATACCATTATTATCTTGTTTTAATTACATCAATCTGAGAGAGATAAGAGATCCAAATCTTCTTGAGATAGTTGCCGATGACAGATATCGGGATCGAATGCATTTTACACCCGATTCCCACCAGCGTTTCCGATGCGCAGTCACCCTGACTCAAAAAACTCATCACGTGGTCCGACATGAACTTGTATAGGTAAATCTCGCTTAGACCACATGATACGTGTTTTGATTCGGGGGACCCACGATTGAGAAACGCATAGATGGGAACCGTGTTTTAGAAAAAGCGAACAATATAGTAACCGTGTTAAGGTCACAAAAACGCACCGTGAAACGTCGAGCGCATACGCTGATATTGCTGGTCGGCGGCAAATGTGAACACCCCGGAAAATACTCGCCGGTACACCCTTCGACCCCGCAATCTAACTATATTCTTGAGATAGTTAGCTCTGATAGTTATGCGGGCTTGAAGTGTGTGGAGGCGGGTATTTTTCCTGGTATGTGTAGTATGCTGGATCTCTCGAGGAATGCATTTAGGAAAAGAGAACAATGGTAACTATATTAAGCTCGCAGAAACAGACCATCAGTGTTCAACACTGCGTCATCTGTAGCCCTTTGTTCCAAGTAGCATCATTTTTTAAAAGGGTTATAAAATAGTGTTGAGGAGGTAAACAGTGGTATAGTTGTATTGTTTTTTTTATAGAATTGTCGGAAATTTTTGCCATTTTGGATTACAAAAATAGGTTTTTAGCCTAATTAGAAACATTATTTATGGGGTTTCAACATATGTTTCAATCGAAATATTGCTTGTTAGGGTTAAGAACAACATACGAAATTCAATATTTGTCCCAGAAAGAAAAAACGCGTATGAAAAAAAAAAACTAATAGTTAAATGAATATTTTTTTTCACGTTTTCTCAAGTATTTTTGGAGCCCATGAAATTTACGTGAGTGTATTCGAAAACTATACAGTACACACGGGACCGCAGCTGATTTTCAGAGTAGGATAACTTGAGAAACAGCTTTTATTTGACTAGTATATAAATATTCATATTCCTGCTTCAGCTTATCTCACTTTCATTTTCATTTATTTTATACCATTTTATAAATTTTTTTATTGTAAAAAGAAAAAGAATAATACATAACCAGCAAAGGGAAGAAAGATGGAAAATCTATATTTCTAAATCCATAAAAACCTTTAATTTGTTATGTAGTGTTATTAGAACAGTTGTAAAACCTTTTTATAATAATTTCTATACTTGAGGGCTCATAAGGAAGTTTTATAAAATCTATATGTTGTTTTTCTATCCATTACTATGTACCATACATTTTTATAAGCTGGTGTTGAACAGTTGTTTTTCAAGTCTTTTTTACTCATTTAAGAGATATATTAGAGTTATAAAATTATCACCAACACTAAATAATATAACTTTTGGTTATTTTATGAAGGTTTTAACTTTTATATAGACAAAAATGCTTATTGGGTGAGTTTGAGTTTGATCGATTTTTGCGGTAAGGGCACTGATTAACAAAATAACCACGTTTTTTAATTGTAAAATAAAAACATATTGCTTTAGGTACTTTATACTTAGCAGGTATCTACAACATACTCAATATTGAGCGAAATCCCACCACAAGCAAGTTAGCATAAGAAATATAGCAGATTAAAATACACATTTTTGTCAAAATACAGGGTTCCTAAGCAAATCCTTAGGGGGGCAAGCAGCCGTGTATAAGACGCAGACAAACGGAAAAGCACATTAGGCAGAAAAGGATGGGCATGGGGCGATGTTGTCACTACATCTTACACGTAGTAAATTTATTCCAGGTTGTTGTTTTCTAATGTTTTCCATTTTCATACCTTTAGGACTGAAATAAAAATTGTTTTTGCTCGACTTTAATACCAAACTGATGAAAGATATCGTAAAGAAAATATTTTTAGGCTTTTCATTTTGTAACCATTGTCCTTACGTACTGTTTACAGACTGGGGACTGAGATACATGCAAATGCCTAACCTAAAGCGTTCATACACGGCCGGAGAAATCGACTGAGATATTTCCGTAGAAACTTTATCAAGCAAATAGGACAGGTTGACGCCTTCGAACGACCAACCCGGGTTTTGCACTTTGATTCGAAATCAAAAAGGAGGAACAGTCAGATGTGGGGCCGTGCACAAATTACGTAACGGTGATTTTACCAATTTTTGACCCCCTCCCTATCTAATATTACGTAACGATTTCAAGACCACTAACCCCCCCCAAAAAAAAAACTTTTCATTTATTTTCATTCCAAATTTTCTTAGTTTCACACAAATGCAAACGCTGTCGAAAACCCCCCTCCCCCCTACGTAACATTTTGTAACCCCCCTCCCCCCTATGACCATTACGTAATTTGTGCACGGCCCCTGTAGTCCCAGTGGAGGAGGGCGAGAAAATTGATATTTTTTTCTTAAAAATTATACTCTTTAGACCTATTTCTTTGCGTCCCGAAATTACGTAATTTAAAAAAAAAAATTGTAAGCGGCCCCATTTTTATTTCGTGCTTTGTTTTTCTAACATTTTTGCGCTCGGCTAATTTAATTGAAAAATTCCAAGATCCCCCGTTTTTGGAAAACTGATCGCGTCTCTTTTTCTAAATTTTTTCGAGTAAAAGTAGAGTATGACCATGGGGGAAATTATTTTTTTCTACGGTATGATGAAAATTTCGAGAAAGTTGAAGAAAAAAATAAAAAAAGTGGCAGAGCTTAAGTTTATCGTAAAAAAAACGTTTTTTGTAAAGAAACAGAGCAAAATAAATCTTTTCACCCCTTTTTGGGTGTTGCAAATATTGGCAGCCCCTTATTTTTCGCTTTTACCCTCCCGCTAGTTTTGAAGAATTGGTTCGCTACATGTTTCGTGTAGGGCCAGCTTTATTTGAAATCAATAATATCGCAAGCAAAAAGCTCTGCAGGAAAAACAGCGCCGTTTATTGATTTCTTTGGCTGCTAGTGCTAGCTGCATGGTTTGGCCGTTTCCGGATAGATGTCACTAGTAGAACAGAATGGAAAGAAATTTAATTAAAAGCGAAGATATTTCTTTCTAATGTTAATAACCTCACGAGTTTATCGCTCAGTATTGTAAATAATGGACCCTGAAAAGCAAGAAAAAGCTGTGGTTTGGACCTGAAAACATCTAATTTTTAATTAGATCATCTCATGGTATGGCCGCCATCTAGCGGAATTTGCAGACATTTTGTCAACGGTTATTATTGCAACTATGATTTATGCTCACAATGAAAGAGTGGCGACAACTTTTTCTCATGAAAGCAGTCCGGAGATAATAACAAACTGGCACCATTGCTCAATATACCTGTTTCTTTTGTGCGCGCAGAACTTTCTATGCCATTTCTGTTTTGATTTATTGAAATCCTATCCCTAAGGAAAATCTTAGGAACCCTGTATATGCATAGCCTATTTAAAATTTGATATCTACCCCAGATAACAAACGAGATAAAATTTATCAATAAAGTCATATAAAATAAATGACAAAATGTATCCCATTAAGTTAGATAAAAGTAGCAAAGATGAACAAAAGCTTTTAAAATAATTACCGAAAAGAAAACCTGCTGTTTATAAATAATTTATTATGCATTTGTTAGTCACTTCGGAACGATAAAATGAGATGTCACCATAGGCGTGACAAAACAAACGCTCAGACAAATTTTGGGGTCCGAATTTTTTAGGTGTATTTCCAATAATAGTCGTAAATATTTTTAATAATTTTGGATGAAAACGTATAGTCTAAAAACAATATAAAATGTGAAAATAAACAAATGTTTTTTGCAAGGAAATGCGCTTAATTGTTGATCTGATAATTTTTATAGCGGTAAGTGACTGTCTCGAATGATCTTAAAATGTTCGGTAATACCTAACTTTTTTTGTATTTTTCCGGTAATCTTTGATGAGGTTGTGCACTTCAAAACTGCATGCCAATCAGTAAATCGTCATTTGGCTGTTCAAATTTACTATAAAACACATTGGCATGCATTTTAAAATCGTTTGAAGATTTCAATTTTAAGGATTTCTTGTGGTGCCCACCTAATTCTAACAATGCAGGGTAGTTCTCTGATGAAAATAGGGGTCGTGCATGAATATATTTTTAACGCCCCTTCAAAATACGTTAGTTTAGCCATTCTTTTATCTGTTTTTCTTTATGCGAAAAAAAATACAACGGGTTAAACATGAATTTCCCGATGTCTAGTTCCAGGAAAAAGTAATAGAAATATATAGTCATTAAAAGAAAACGACAAAAACGTGTTTCTTTAAACTCTTCGACATTTTCTTGCTTTATTATTCTTAAATATTTTAGCCATCATCAAACTATTTCTAAACTTTAATGAATATTTAAGAAGTCAAGTTATTTCGAAGTATATCATAAATGGTATTTTTCGGAAATTTGCCGGATAATTAGATATTTTTAAAACGGAAGTTTAAGGTTTATTTGCCTCTTTCTGTCTTACAAAACATATCGATTTTCCACGAATGTAGGTCCAAAAATTGTGCAACTTTTGGTACCTTTCACCATTTAGATTGGATTGGATTGATTCTCTTTATTTATCAATTAATGTGTGTTTAAAAAGAAATAAATGGACAAAAACTTAAGCAAAAAGGGTTGGGTACGGGAAATCGGCAAAGAGTTGAGAATCTCAAAAATTTTGAAAATCACTTGAGATTTTTGACTGTATTAAATGTAATTTAATACATTACTGCTGTATTTTTTAGTAAAACTTTTTTATTGTTATATCTGATTTATTTATTTATTTTTAGTTTCAATACAGTGTATAGTAACAGGGCGAGGCCCAAGTGGCACAATACCTATAAAACATAAATAAAAAGAACATAGTCACCTAAGAATAACAAAGCAAGCCTTAAACTCCTACGGGGGCTAATATTAATTAAATAAGTCATACAAAAAGTTCAACATTTAGACAAATAGACAAGGACAACAGATAATAATAAAAGAAATTATTAAAATTTTAATTTTGTGAATTTATTAGGTAGAAATTGTAAGATTTCAACGAAACATATCTACATTATTTTATCTAATTTGGATTTAAATCATCTAGTGCTGCAACTAAAAATATCTAGATCGTCTGACACGTATTTGTTAAACAATGCCATTATCCTAAATTCAATGCTGTTTCTACCAACATCTGTTCTCATCATCTCAATAGCTGGTTTCCTATATTTTGCCGAAGAGAGACATGACACTCAGGAGTGATAATAAATCAGGACAATCGATTTTATTTATTATTATTTTATGACCAAAGTTTAGTGTTAATTTGTTTCGACGTGTAGTAAGGCTATCGAGGTTAAGTAAGAATAGCCTTTGCTCGTATGGAAGTTGCCATTTGTCTATCTTTAACTTGTACAGCAAGATGTTAACAAACTTTCTTTGCCCTCTCTCAATTCTAACTTTATGTACCTCATAGTGAGGTGACCAAATGATGCAGCAGTACTTCAATTGGCTCCCTACCAATGAACAAAATAGAGATTTCAACAATTAAAAAAATTTACAGTGAGATCTCCTAAGATCTAAAATAGTACCCCCCACAGGTCTAAATATCTTATTGTTAACAGATAACTTGCACATCCTGTGGGGGGTACTAAATTTTAAAACCAACTTTCAAAAAACACTTACCCATATAGAAAAGACACAAAGTTATTGATTATTTTGTATTGCAATTGCAAAATACCACTGAAAAACTGCTTCTTTTTTCTCAAAATACACCATATTTTAGGAGAAAATGCCCTAAAACTAATTTTTTTTGACAGGTTTCAAAATGGCAAATGGTGAATACGCCAAAAATTTGGCACCTAATACTTCATTATTTGTGTTTGAGGTTATAAAGTTGGTGATTTTTAGACCACCTCAGGGGGGTGGTTTAAATTTATAGCCCTCAGAAAGGATTGTTTTGTGGCATTTGGTAATAAGTTCGTTCATAACCGTAACCGTTTTTACAAGGATTAATTTACCTTATTTAATATTCCAAGTTGTTCATTACCCAATAAAACACCTCCTATTTGGTCCAAAAAACGCCATATTTTGAACCCGTTTTCAGCACAAAAAATATATTCATGAGGGCACTACGAGGTAAAACAAACATAAGTGAAGGTCACTGATTCTGCACAAAAAATATACCAAACAAAAAAGTTATCTAAAAGCTCAGTCAAAAAACTTTCTTTACTCAAAGCCCACTCATTCCAAAGCTGCAGCTTTCATCAGTAGAGGTTGGTGCAAGCCAAGGTGCAAGCAGAGGTAAAAGATTCGAACTCGCTGTTTGTGATTGAACGCAGCGCTAATATTTTTAAACTGACATTTCGACAGTGACAGAAATGTTAAAAAAGACTTACATTTAAGTTTTTTAATACATTTCGTAAATAAAAACACCTTTTAAATAAATACAAAAATTTATTTAATCCTTATTTTATTATTACCCATTTAAATAGTTGTGTGACATTAAGTAATAATTGGAAAAATGAATTAACAAGGGAAAGTTTAAATTAGAGTGACATATAGCCCCAATGTTAATTTATTCTACAGAGTGTTTACTATTTAAACCCCGCGTGGGTTTAAATTGTTTAATTTTCTTTTCTTCTAAATTGAAAATTTCCTCTTAAATCCAACAAAAGATTGTGTTAAGACCATTATTCAATAAACAAATTTATTAAAATTCTTCTTATAAATCAAACTATGTCCAGAACTCAAGGAGGGTTGGTTTAAAATGCTTAAAACCAAAAATTTCACTTAAACTTAGGACTCTTCTAAAATAGACTAAACCTTTTTAGTAAATCCCACCGTTAAACTCTTTACTACAAGTCCTAAACACAAAACCCGCCATCCTAAAAGCCTTGTTTATAATATTATCTATATGTTTAATAAAACGAAACTCGGAGTCAAAAATAACACCTAAATCAGTTAATAATTCTATGCGAGAAATATTTATAGAGTTAATATAATAGAGATAGATTATTTTGTTTATATTTCTAGAATATGTCATTACATTACATTTAGAAATGTTAATATTAATTCCATTTGTTTCACACCAGGCACGCAAACAAGAAATATCCTTTTGAAGATATGCACAGTCTGTTTTATTGGTTATTCTCCTAAAGTTTTTAAGATTATCAGTTGTAAACAAATTTAATTTTTAAATAATTTTGGGATTTGATTTGGAAACAACGCAAAGAAAAACGAAGCTAAATGCGATCCTTGAGGCACGCCTGATGTGACTTTTAATACTTTCGAGAAAAATTGGTTATGTTAAAGTTCCTCTATATATTCTTAATATTTGTCACAATAGGTCTCCGCACGAATATTTCCAACGTCGGAGTGACCTCAACAGATTACGTTAGGATTTCTGGAACTACTTTGTTTTTGGACCAACGTTGTTAGCAGCCTTCAGGCCTACGAGACCTAATTGGGTTGTTGATCGACGTTGGGCAAACGTCGTCAAATGACGAAAGAAGGTCTATTAATTTTCCAGTTTAGAAGAAAATATGATTAAAAGTTCTTTAAAGCAGGAGCCTTTAAGCAGTCCACTCCTAATTTAGGAATATATAAATCCTTAGAATTGATAGATAAATAAATAAATTTTTATAAATTCAAAAATTTGGATTTTCTCAAAAAAAATATTTTGTTTTGTATTTTTTATTTGTACTCTTGCAAATTTTAAACTTTTATATGTCAAATAGTTGTTTTTTATTTAACTTTTTCGTGAAACGCCGCTGGATAATGTGTATACGTGAATAAAGAAAAGTTAATACGAGCAGGTCCTTCACAATCATCCCCTTATCCGCTAAGCCCCCTTATAATAGGCGTTGTTCTCCATAAAGATGGCTCGCCCGCATTTTGTCTGGTGCGTGGCGTGAAGGGTGCTAATTAATTTACTCTTAGCTCCGGGATGAATACGCTCTTTATAATATCCGAAGTTGATTTATAATGTAGGTATAGTGAGTGCGTGCAATTACATGAAAGTTGAGCAAAAATAAAGCACCTCTGTTTTGAATCTTGCTCCTAAAACATCCGCATTTCCGGAAATCTGGCAAATCAATCCACAAAAATGTTAGTGTTTCAATTACATTGAAAACAACAGATCGATATCCGTACTTTGTAACTTTCAGATTGCGTTAGAGATATCGGTTTTCATTTTAATCTAGCCTTCCGTGAGAAATCAATTGTCCTTTAACACATTTACCGCCAAGCCAATTTTCACAAAACTTCCCACCACGCCACCCTTAAGAGCGGCTCAGCGGACACCGGTGTCGCTAATCATAAAAAATCTCTCAGTTTTCCAAAGACGGTTTTTAAAATTATTCACCTTTCGTCATTAGAGGAACGAAGGTAAAATGCTGAGCAAATAAACTTAAAAATCCCACATTCTGGAATAAGGTATACGAAACTTTTTTACTGTGCGAGATCATTTTCCAATATGGGTCTTAACAGTATCTTAAACAGTGTGTGCAGAAACCATAATGAAGTTTCACATAAAGTAGACATATCTAATGATACTTACTGTTTTGATTAGAAAAATTAACGCTGGGTAATGCTCTCCTTTTTTAAAATGTCAGGTTAGGTAAATTTAGGAATTTGTTATTAATTAACAAACCAAAAATCAAAAATATTGATTTATGAATGATTATCTAGTTAGGACTCATTTTATATAATTAATTTGTTTTTTTTTGTACCGTATGATGTAATTTATCTTATTTAAGTTATTTTTATAATTTCTAATGTAATAATTGGGATTATTCTGTTGGGCAATAAATAAATTTTGGTTTTGATTTTGAGTAATTGTATAGTGAACTAGAGTTTGGTCTTTAGTGTTTTTACTTTTTCACTTTGATTGTTAATGAAAATTATGGGGTTCCAAATATCCTTGATAAATAATAATGCTTTGCTATAGAAAATACATTCTGGTTCTTCTGTATGAATGCTACTTTTTTAAACTTACGTTTGAACAGATTTTCCTTCATGGCGATGATCTTTTCCTCTGCTCTCATATAGCATTGTTTGCCCCAGCCTATGTTGTCCAGTTTTTCACTCATCAGCTCTATCTCGTTGAGTTATGCACTTGAGTTCTCTAAGACGAACTTCTACATGCCAATAAAGATATCATCACACTCGCTCGATACCTGGTAGATGCAGTTGTCATGTATCGCCCTGGTTTAGTTTTAGTTAATTAGCTTCTTATTATTGTGGTGGTTTTAAAGTGGGTATATTATTGGTTGCTTATTTTTCTTATGTTTTCTCAAATTCTGTTGACTTTGACGAATTAAGTGTCGTATTCTTTTCAGTATTTGCGTCTGGCTTGGTGTGATCTGGAGAGGTTTTTAAAAAGTTGTAGTTGAAGAAACCATTACTCGTTTGAAGCGTCTTCCTTATTGCGGATGTAGGGGGCCGGTCTATGAGAACTTTGACAATTCTGTCGATTTGGAGTGACGAAATTTATATGCTGATGAACTAACCTTCAGCAAAATCGGCAAGAGTCAAAGTATTTAAATAAAACTGGTTATCGGTCCCTCTTTAAAACAACGGGTTTCCGAAGTATGAGACGCCAATCTTTGCCAAGACGAATCAACATTTTGAAAAATTGGCCTCTAATAAAGATCAATTGATGGTTTTGCCACAGCTCAGATAAAGTACCTTTGCTTATTTTTATCGGAGTGGACTGTTTGAATATCTAAAAATCTAAAAACTACAAATATTTTCTTTAAAAATTAAAACCAATATGCCTGTAATAACACATTCTGTTAAAGATAAGGTAATAAAATGATAACCATAACATACAACTTGCTTATCTCGAAGCATTGAAAATAATAGGCCACTTCACCCCAAATATTCGCAAAAACCAGACGTCACTATCGAAATGAGATTAATACATTAAACGCAAAGAAATTAAAGAGGGGTGTAGTCACAATAGATAGAGCAATAATAAGTAAGGGCTCGCAGTTGCTATAAACGCTACCAATGGAGCTAATAGTAAAAATAATTACGAATTTGGTTAAATTATAAAGTCTACATTTCAGCAATTCCATAGAAACGGGTCGCGTCCGTTACTCAAACAATAATATATTACTTGAGAATTCGGAGACCTCAACCAAATAATTTTGTCACAGTTACTACTTTATTTCGACAGCTTCAACCGGATCGGAACCAGATTGATTGCACAAATCTCGCTTAAATCTCCGATATAAACACGTGGAATTAAGGGATCGAAAACTTCGATCCAATCTTGAAATTTTTTGGATTGGATTGCTGTCGACCTTGATTCTGGCTTTGTGTCCCGAAATTTTTCAAGAAGAAGAAGAAATTGCTAACTTTCTACCCGAGAATTTTTTGGTTATAGTCTCTTTTTTTAATATTTATTATGTTATTTAATGTATGGTGTCCCCCTTTGTCCAATTGTTTCTTTTATCCATCTTGATTTCAATTTAATTTGTTTTACAAAACGACAACAAACAACATCTTAAGGTAGAAAAACATCAAAATTGCGAATGTGCAATGTTTCAATCCAATCTTCAGGTAAACACACATTACGGATTTAACTTTTAATACTGCGATATAAACGCTCAAGGCTAGGGATTAAAATTTCAAGCGGCTTGAGTTTCAATGCGGATCGGACCGTCAAAATAAACGTAGTAACAGTATAGGCTTGAAACGGAGCTTGAAACCACTGCCGTGTCTTTACTTTTTCAAAATACGTGTGTTTTTAAATTAAAACCAGGGTAACTGACGCGACATTTGGTTTCACTTTTCGTGAAATGGCTGATTTATTATTTTACATTGCTTGATAAAGCTATGATGCACAGACTTTAACAAAGTTGATATTATTGCCACAAAATCTAAAGGCAATTCGTAATTTGAAACTGAAAAATGGGTTGTGCAAGAAAAAAAACATTTTGAACTTTTTGTGAAATTTAGAAAAGGGGTTTGGGTTAGCTAAAAAAGGGAAGGGCGGGCGGTCGGGCGATGTTAGATCAGGTTGGCCATTTTTGACAGCTCCCCTTTCCGACACTTGTCACAAATTGTCACTTTTATGATAACTCACCATAAGTCACGAGACTGCCGACTACTACCAAATCCCCCTGTCACATTTTGTGACGGATATGCATACCCCCTTTCTCCCTCTAGGTGTGACATAATTTATGAACGAATCCTTACAGACAAAGTAAAGTTATAAAAAAATTTTCATTAATTTTTCAAACATGATTAAAACACAGTGGTAGAGCGCTGACCCTTAATTGGTTGGCCCAATAAGGAGGTGCGAACTCTGCCTTTTGTCGTCCCATTTTTTTTATCTATCCGTCTCTCTGTCTGTCTGTGACAAGATTACTCAAAAACCGCTAAACCAATTCGTATCAAATTTGGCAAAAAAAATATTTGTCACCAGACGCAGAGCTGATTAATTTCTAATGAGGTTGGGGGGTTGCCAAGAGGGTAGGAGAGGGGTTTAATCTATTAAAAAAAATTTAACTCACGAACCGTAACAGCTAGCGACACGCGGCTTTCGCATTAAGATAGATAATTGCATTTTCAACCAAAAAAAAAAGTTTTTGAAAAAAAAACTAAAAAGCTGGCGCCCTTTATTTCTTTATACAGGGTTCCTAAGATTTTCCTTAGGGATAAGATTTCAATAAATCAAATAGAAACAGGTATATTGAGCAATGGTGTCAGTTTGTTATTATCTCCGGACTGCTTTCATGAGAAAAAATTGTCGCCACTCTTTCATTGTGAGCATAAATCATAGTTGCAATAATAACCGTTGACAAGATGTCTGCAAATTCCGCTAGATGGCGGCCACACCATCTAATCTAATTAAAAATTAGATGTTTTCAGGTCCAAACCACAGCTTTTTCTTGCATAAAGGTGGCGGCAGGGTCCATTATTTACGATACTTAACATTAGAAAGAAATATCTTCGCTTTTAATTAAATTTCTTACCATTCTGTTCTACTAGTGACATCTATCCGGAAACGGTCCAACCATGCAGCTAGCACTAGCATCCAAAGAAATCAATAAACGGCGCTGTATTTCCTGCAGAGCTTTTTGCTTGCGATATTATTGATTTTAAATAAAGCTGGCCTTATACTAAATTTGATATTTTCGAGGTGTTTTATGACATGATTTCGAAACATGTAGCGAACCAATTCTTCAAAACTAGCGAGAGGGTAAAAGCGAAAAATAAGGGGCTGCCAATTGTAACACCCAAAAAGGGGTGAAAAGATTTATTGTGCACTGTTTCTTTACAAAAAACGTTTTTTTTACGAAAAACTTGAGCTCTGCCACTTTTTCTATTTTTTTCTTCAACTTTCTCGAAATTTTCGTCATACCGTAGAAAACAATTATTTCCCCCATGGTCATACTTTACTTTTATTCGAAAAAATTTAGAAACAGAGACGGGATCAGTTTTCCTAAAACGGGGATCTTGGTTTCGAGTGAGAAGATAAATGGCGCCGCAGGCAAAAATTTTTCAATTTAATTAGCCGAACGCAAAAATGTTAGAAAAACCAAGTACGAAATAAAATTTTTTTTCAAAAATTACGTAATTTCGGGAACGCAAAGAAATAGGTCTAAAGAGTATAATTTTTAAGAAAAAAATATCAATTTTCTTACCCTCCTCCACTGGGACTACAGGGGCCGTGCAAAAATTACGCAATGTTCATAGGGGGGAGCGGGGTTACAAAACGTTACGTAGGGGGGAGGGGGGTTTTCGACAGCGTTTGCATTTGTGTGAACCTAAGAAAATTTGGAATTAAAATAAGTGAAAAGTTTTTTTTTTTGGGGGGGGGGGGTAGTGGTCTTGAAATCGTTACGTAATATTAAAGGAGTGGCGTGTCAAACCGTTACAAAACATTACATAGGGAGGGCGTCAAAAATTGGTAAAATCACCGTTACGTAATTTGTGCACGGCCCCACATCTGACTGTTCATTCTTGTTGATTTCGAATCAAAGTCCAAAACCCGGGTTGGACTTTCGAAGGCGTCAACCCGTCCTATTTGCTTGATAAAGTTTCTATGGAAATATCTCAGTCGATTTCTCCGGCCGTGTATGAACGCTTTAGGTTAGGCATTTGCATGTATCTCAGTCCCCAGCCTATAAACAGTGCGTAAGCACAATGGTTACAAAATGAAAAGCCGAAAAATATTTTTTTTTACGATATCTTTCATTAGTTTGGTATTAAAGTCGAGCAAAAACAATTTTTATTCCAGTCCTAAAGGTATGAAAATGAAAAACATTAGAAAACAACAACCTGGAATGGATTTACTACGTGACAACATCGCCCCATGCCCATCCTTTTCTGCCTAATGTGCTTTTCCGTTTCTCTGCATCTTATACACGGCTGCTTGGCCCCCTAAGGATTTGCTTAGGAATCCTGTAAAATTAGCATAACATAGTAATTGTAATGCAAAAATATAAACCACGGTAAAAACATAATAATAATATTAATTATAATAATAATAATAATAAAAATAACAATAATAATTATATTAATGGGAGGGAGTGAGAATAACCAAGAAAAGGTCGAAGCCGTATAATAATAATAATTAAGTTTTGGATACTGGTTTATTGCCAATACTGGCTAATGATTAAAAATATATGCTGTGATGAAACATCATACAATGGGAAAGTTTAAGGGCAAGTGGATCTCACACGGGTTATCTGGTTGTTGCTTGATTCTCTTTTAATGAACTTATAGTGTTGAAAGTGTCCCTTGGGCATTGCCGCCGTAAAATTAGTTTACCCTTCTTTATTGTGAACGAGCCCCATATGGACGGGATGAGATGAATTGAATATCTTTATGCGGCTTTGGAAAATATTATAATAATTCAATAATCAGGCAGTACGAATTTATTAGCTTATGATGTTTTTACCCATTTTTCCCCGTGATGTTAAAACGAAGCAATATATCAATAGGATTTTTGGTATCTATACGGTTATTGTGAGCCAAAACCTAAAATAAAAAAAAATATATTCAATTTACAGAAATGGTCTTAGCTCTAGAGATTTATTGTACAGGATGATTCAAAATTCCTTAGAGCGATTTGAACAGTGGTTAGATAGATATCATGAATCTAAGAAAAGTTACATGATTATTTTGTCTAGATTTAATTTTCGTATTTAAAATACTTTACCAAGCAAATCTACTTGTGCTGAGAATGACATGTTTTAGGGTTTTTGTCAAGCATTTTGAAGTTTTCAAAGTTTTTTTTTCAAAAATATTAACATTTTTCAAATGTACATGTCTCTAAAACGAAAGAGTTTACAAAAATATATTATACTAAGTCTTGTTCAGAACAACAAATTCTACCTACAGTTAAAGTCTTTCTAGGGAATTTTGAATCACCCTGTATATAGGTATAGATTTTCTTATTCATATTGATTGCCGACCATTTGTCAATATGACTTGTTGATCGTTTTTATCTGAGTCTCGACTTAAATATTGAAATAAAAAAATTGGTGCTAAGCTAGCACGGATAGTCCATCATAAAATCAATTATTTTATATTGGAAACTGTAGCATTGAAAGATTTAAATATTATAAAACTAAATTTTTTGGTAATATTTACGAAAACCAAAATCTGAAAACCGCATATCAAAAGCTGCTTTACTTCTAAAGTTATGATTTTTTAGTTCACCATATATCAATATGGTATGGGGGACTATTAAAATCGTGTATTACCAAAAAATTTTGTTATAAGGTTTAAATCTTTCAAAGCTACAGTTTTCGAGATATATTCATATCGTTTCAACATAAAATAATTGATTGTACGGTGGCACAACAAGGTCTCCTCTGGGTCCCGGAAGATGAAGGTGTACCGAAAAATGAAGAGGCCGATAGATCGGCTAGACAAGACAAAAACAAAGAAGAAGTTAAAAAACCTCCAAATCAGTTACTTCAATAGAAAAGAAACTAAAAAACAAAAGATCAAAAGATCTTGGGTGGAAATAACAAAAATTCAAACTTGGATGAGCATCCCACAAGGAACACGCAAAAGATCAAAGCGAAAAGAGAAACGACCAAACGATGTTTCGCCCTGGGTAACCAGCGTGGGCTCATCAGTAGTTTCAATGGTCACCCTCCACTATACATCATTAAACACCATAATACACATTGATTTCCAACCTTGAACCACTCACAAATAGGCATCGTTCCGCACTGGTACTTACTTATCCAAGTTACCTGATACGAATTCGTCCTGGCGTGTTAATATTTCCAGTAGGATTATGCTCCTAAGGCAATTAAAACAAAGAAGAAATTAAAAAACCTCCAAATCAGTTACTTCAACCGAAAAGAAACTAAAAAACAAAAGATCAAAAGATCTTGGGTGAAAATAACGAAAATTCAAACTTGGATGAACATCCCACAAGGAACACGCAAAAGATCAAACCGAAAAGAGAAACGACCAAACGATGTTTCGCCCTGGGTAACCAGCGTGGGCTCATCAGTAGTTTCACTGGTCACCCTCCACTATACATCATTAAACACCATCATACACATTGATTTCCAACCTTGAACCACTCACAAATAGGCATCGTTCCGCACTGGTACTTACTTATCCAAGTTACCTGATACGAATTCGTCCTGGCGTGTTAATATTTCCAGTAGGATTATGCTCCTAAGGCAATTAAAACAAAGAAGAAGTTAAAAAACCTCCAAATCAGTTACTTCAAACGAAAAGAAACTAAAAAACAAAAGATCAAAAGATCTTGGGTGGAAATAACAAAAATTCAAACTTGGATAAGCATCCCACAAGGAACACGCAAAAGATCAAAGCGAAAAGAGAAACGACCAAACGATGTTTCGCCCTGGGTAAACAGCGTGGGCTCATCAGTAGTTCCGCACTGGTACTTAATTATCCAAGTTACCTGATACGAATTCGTCCTGGCGTGTTAATATTTCCAGTAGGATTATGCTCCTAAGGCAATTAAAACAAAGAAGAAGTTAAAAAACCTCCAAATCAGTTACTTCAACCGAAAAGAAACTAAAAAACAAAAGATCAAAAGATCTTGGGTGGAAATAACAAAAATTCAAACTTGGATGAGCATCCCACAAGGAACACGCAAAAGATCAAAGCGAGAAGAGAAACGACCAAACGATGTTTCGCCCTGGGTAACCAGCGTGGGCTCATCAGTAGTTGCACTGGTCACCCTCCACTATACATTATTAAACACCATCATACACATTGATTTCTAACCTTGAACCACTCACAAATAGGCATCGTTCCGCACTGGTACTACCTTATCCAAATTACCTGATACGGATTCGTCCTGGCGTGTTAATATTTCCAGTAGGATTATGCTCATAAGGCAATTAAAACAAAGAAGAAGTTAAAAAACCTCCAAATCAGTTACTTCAACCGAAAAGAAACTAAAAAACAAAAGATCAAAAGATCTTGGGTGGAAATAACGAAAATTCAAACTTGGATGAGCATCCCACAAGGAACACGCAAAAGATCAGGAGGAGGAGGTTTTTTAAATTCTTCTTTGTTTTAATTGCCTTAGGAGCATAATCCTACTAGAAATATTAACACGCCAGGACGAATTCGTATCAGGTAACTTGGATAAGTAAGTACCAGTACGGAACGATGCCTATTTGTGAGTGGTTCAAGGTTGGAAATCAATGTGTATGATGGTGTTTAATGATGTATAGTGGAGGGTGACCAGTGAAACTACTGATGAGCCCACGCTGGTTACCCAGGGCGAAACATCGTTTGGTCGTTTCTCTTTTCGATTTGATCTTTTGCGTGTTCCTTGTGGGATGCTCATCCAAGTTTGAATTTTCGTTATTTCCACCCAAGATCTATTGATTTCTTGTTTTTTAGTTTCTTTTCGGTTAAAGTAACTGATTTGGAGGGTTTTTAACTTCTTCTTTCTTTTAATTGCCTTAGGAGCATAATCCTATTGGAAATATTAACACGCCAGGACGAATTCGTATCAGGTAACTTGGATAAGTAAGTACCAGTGCGGAACGATGCCTATTTGTGAGTGTTTCAAGGTTGGAATTCAATGTGTATGATGGTGTTTAATTTTGTATAGTGGAGGGTGACCAGTGAAACTACTGATGAGCCCACTCTGGTTACCCAGGGCGAAACATCGTTTGGTCGTTTCTCTTTTCGCTTTGATCTTTTGCGTGTTCCTTGTGGGATGCTCATCCAAGTTTGAATTTTCTTTATTTCCACCCAAGATCTTTTGATCTTTTGTTTTTTAGTTTCTTTTCGGTTGAAGTAACTGATTTGGAGGTTTTTTAACTTCTTCTTTGTTTTAATTGCCTTAGGAGCATAATCCTACTGGAAATATTAACACGCCAGGACGAATTCGTATCAGGTAACTTGGATAAGTAAGTACCAGTTGCGGAACGATGCCTATTTGTGAGTGGTTCAAGGTTGGAAATCAATGTGTATGATGGTGTTTAATGATGTATAGTGGAGGGTGACCAGTGAAACTACTGATGAGCCCACGCTGGTTACCCAGGGCGAAAAATCTTTTGGTCGTTTCTCTTTTCGCTTTGATCTTTTGCGTGTTCCTTGTGGGATGCTCATCCAAGTTTGAATTTTCGTTATTTTCACCCAAGATCTTTTGATCTTTTGTTTTTTAGTTTCTTTTCGGTTGAAGTAACTGATTTGGAGGTTTTTTAACTTCTTCTTTGTTTTAATTGCCTTAGGAGCATAATCCTACTGGAAATATTAACACGCCAGGACGAATTCTTATCAGGTAACTTGGATAAGTAAGTACCAGTGCGGAACGATGCCTATTTGTGAGTGGTTCAAGGTTGGAAATCAATGTGTATGATGGTGTTTAATGATGTATAGTGGAGGGTGACCAGTGAAACTACTGATGAGTCCACGCTGGTTACCCAGGGCGAAACATCGTTTGGTCGTTTCTCTTTTCGCTTTGATCTTTTGCGTGTTCCTTGTGGGATGCTCATCCAAGTTTGAATTTTCGTTATTTCCACCCAAGATCTTTTGATCTTTTGTTTTTTAGTTTCTTTTCGGTTGAAGTAACTGATTTGGAGGTTTTTTAACTTCTTCTTTGTTTTAATTGCCTTAGGAGCATAATCCTACTGGAAATATTAACACGCCAGGACGAATTCGTATCAGGTAACTTGGATAAGTAAGTACCAGTGCGAAACGATGCCTATTTGTGAGTGGTTCAAGGTTAGAAATCAATGAGTATGATGGTGTTTAATGATGTATAGTGGAGGGTGACCAGTGAAACTACTGATGAGCCCACGCTGGATACCCAGGGCGAAACATCGTTTGGTCGTTTCTCTTTTCGCTTTGATCTTTTGCGTGTTCCTTGTGGGATGCTCATCCAAGTTTGAATTTTCGTTATTTTCACCCAAGATCTTTTGATCTCTTGTTTTTTAGTTTCTTTTCGGTTGAAGTAACTGATTTGGAGGTTTTTTAACTTCTTCTTTGTTTTAATTGCCTTAGGAGCATAATCCTACTGGAAATATTAACACGCCAGGACGAATTAGTATCAGGTAACTTGGATAAGTAAGTACCAGTGCGGAACGATGCCTATTTGTGAGTGGTTCAAGGTTGGAATTCAATGTGTATGATGGTGTTTAATGATGTTTAGTGAAGGGTGACCAGTAAAACTACTGATGAGCCCACGCTGGTTACCCAGGGCGTTTCTCTTTTCGCTTTGATCTTTTGCGTGTTGCTTGTGGGATGCTCATCCAAGTTTGAATTTTCATTATTTTCACCCAAGATCTTTTGATCTTTTGTTTTTTAGACAAGTCAAGACAAGGATCATCAATCGAACCGGTAGGTCCGGAACCCATACTCCACAGATCGAAGCCATTAGGAGCAAAATCGGGTGATCGAGCTGGCCATAAAATAGTTCCCCGTGAACTCGATTAGAAAATTCATTATCAAGATATTCCCTAACAAGGCCAGCATTGTGAGTGGGACCACCATCTTGTTGAAACCATTATATGCTGCTGCAGTAGATCCAAGTATCTAAGACCATTCGAATTGCCGTAAATAAAAAATGGCCCAATCACATATTCCCCTACAATAACCCCCCAAACATTAAAAAAAAAAAATACAAATGCAAATTTTCTCTAGACCAATATCGAATAATAATCATAATGGAAAAGTACTTTCGTCTGTGAAAAGAATAGATCTCAGAAAGTTTTCAGCACGATTAACCCTTTCCATCATTGTTTCGCAAAATTCCATACGACGATAGTTGTCCTCGGGAAAAATTTGATGCGTTTTTGATGCTTTGTAAGAATGATAACCATTCTTTTTGAGAACATGTAAGACAGTGGCTGAAGACGTATGAACTGCTTCGGCAGTTTGGTGGCTAGTTAACTTTCGATTTTCCTCCACTGCAGCGCAAATCATCACACCTCGTACTTCCTGCTCGTCATTCAAAACAGTGGATTTTTTATGGTTTCTTGGCGCTACACAACCAAACTTCAAAATTCTGCACAAACCTATGAATCGTTGATAACTAGGTTCTGGGCGATTTACAAAATTCTCCAAAAAAAGTTCTTGAATAAGTCTCAATGGTCTGCCGTGATAGTACCGTTTGACTATCTGTACTTATTCGGCAACTTCGTAGACATCCATTTTTAGTTTTAAGAATGTATTATTTCACTTAAGAACTTATCAATCTGTTTCTCGAGCAAGGCAGAAATAAAACAAAATAATAAAAACAAAATAAATTTCCAAAAGATAACACTGCAGCGTGCTTCGAATCCACCTCGGTCGTACGGCACGGAGCGTAAATTGGACTTGATTCTCCTATGTTTGCAGTAGCCTGAAGCTCATTGTATATTATACTCACAACCTATTTAAAACTTTCGACGTGTTTTGATAATTTAGCATGTGTTTTCCTTAAACATCTTCTTTTTAGTCAACGTGGCAACATTGATTGTTTGTTGCGGGATCTCGATTTTTCCTGTAATGTCATTATTGTATTGAAAGTGAAAGTTTCAGCACTTGTCAATAGTGTTTTTGTTATTTTTGTGGCGAAAAATGGTTCCGAAGTGTATTATTATATGCAAGTTGAAACAGAAGCCGGGGGACCGCAGTATTTCGTTTCATAAGCACGTTATATTAAAATATCAACTAAATATTAGGTTAGAATTCGTCCATAGCACCTTTTTCTTATTTTTATAGTTGTACAACCTACTTGAATACATTTTTAGGCTTTTTTTTATAGGAACATAGATTTTTATTACTATATCTCAACCATTTAATTAAACGGAACTAAAAATTATTGAAGGTATTTTAAATAATATTAAGAACAGGGGAAAAGGTATTAGGTTAATATGACAACAATGAGATGAAGATGTTGAACTCAAACACCCTGCCCTAGGACTGAAAAAAAGCTCCTTCTAGTAGTTCAATGTTCTAAGGCTCTTTTAACCAATACGAAATAAAACAAAATATTAAGGATTATGTTGTATTCTACACAAAATATTACAGTTGACCAGTTCAGTATTGCTTTCAATAAAGTAAGTCGACAGTTAATCTTCAGTCAACTGAACTCAGTTCAAATTTTGATTGAAAAACCGGAGACTAAATCTGAACCAGGTTCATCCTTGAACCAAGTTTACTTGAACCCGCAGTTGAACCTTGATTGAACAACCGGGCCTAAAATGCAACAACAATTATCATAAATATATAAAATGTGGGCTGCAGCTTGAAAAACTGGAAAATCTGATATATGGCGTAGAAGAATCAGACGCAGACGCATTAACCAAATTTTGACGCCAATAAGGATAAGGAATCCAATAACGGTCTCCGTCAAATATGTCAAATGGACCTCAAAACAAAAAACAAACGCGCAGCCAATTACTCGTTTGCATCAAAACAAAAAACAAATTCTGTTCCATCGAAATTTAATTGGTACTAACGAACTGTGCCAGATGAGATTTTAATCCGGCAACTGGAAATAAAACGATAGAATCGGAATAACGCGGCTTAAATATTCAGTTTGCGTTCAGTATATTTTCCGGCGCAGCTATATTAGATTACATTTTAATCAGCAGCAACTGTACAGGGCAAATGGGGGGTGCCGGGTTACCGGCCATTACTCAAACTTGACGTTAAATGGCTAATCCGATTGTTGCCCCAACGATATGTGGTTATCGCTCGATCTAACCATAGAAATCAGAAGAGGAACGAAACGATTTTCGTGCATCCAAATTTTAACGAACACCAGGAGTGCCGCCATTTTGATGTTAGCTTCCTCCGAAATCCTTTTTTGATCGTCATTGAGCGAGTTTTTAAATTCACCGGTGGATCCACTGCGGCACCGGTGCTAACAATAGAGTTTGCAAAAATTTATGATCTGATGGATTTACCGATTGTCGACACCGATGCCCACTATTGTGAACCGACCCCAAAGGTTGGCGGAAAGGTTTGATGGATGATGTAACCTCAAAAACTACCACCGGTGCTGACGTCACTTCACCAAACTGATCCAATCGAAGTCACCAAGTCGGTTTGTTCCAGTGGACTTTAGAAACGTGGCGTCACAACTTTTACTTTTATTTAAGCACGAGTCAACGATGCGGTGGCGACTAGCCGGGAATCTGTTATATCATGGCGTCCGCCGAGTTAGCACAACAAATTAAAAATGAACTTCAAAAATTAATTAAAAGTGACTTAATAAACTATATTATATACAAAAAATTACCTGAGAGTGCAGTATTTAGTGAGTCAGTGCAAAAATTTTTGGATGAACGGGACGATGAGGTCGTTTTTCACGAGTCGCAAACCATAGACGAGGTACGTTGCACAAATTTGAATTGTATTAGTCAAAAAGCAGATTTAAAAATAGCTAGATCCGAAGTATGCATGCAGAAAAGATTAGTTCAAGAACTTGAGAACTCAAACAAGAATTTAAATACAATTATTTCGCTTTTACAAAATAATCGGACAAGTGAGGTTACGTGCCTATCTAAATCACAAAAATCAAAACAAACACCAACAAGCGAGACAAGTTGTTCCGCAGCAGGGCGAAGCACCGGAGCATCAGCAAAATTGTACAGCGCGGGACCCCCTACACTTAGTTTTCAACAGCAGGGTACGACTCGCGGAGAAAATGTTCAAAACAATAAAAATACCAAAGCGGTTTCAGGCACGCATACCGCAACGACGATGAGCCCAGCAGCCGTTCAGCCGACGCCGGGCGTCGCTACCGTGACAGCTCAGGATGTTTCATGAGCTATGCTAGAAGTGAAATCCCAGCAAATTATGAATAACTTAACTGAGCTTAATAATGAGTGGAAAAGTGTAAGCAGAAAACACGGAAATAAGAAAAAACAGACTACGGTGGGAATCAGCAAAAATAATGTGCTTAAGGAGGCACCCACCTTCTGTTATTTTCATGTATTTAGACTGGACCCATCCGTCACAAATGACAAGTTTAAAAACTACTTAAAGGGTACTTTTCCTGAAGTCTCATGTAGTGTTTTACCTTCAAAGTATCCAGAAGAGTATTCTTCGTTTAAAATAGGTATTTTTGAGAGTAATAAAGAAAACTTTCTGCAACCATCTATTTGGCCCTTAGGTGTAAAAATAAATAAGTTTTTTCAAGTAAGAAACGTACAGCGAGAAGTAAAGTAGTAAATTTAAGTTCATTTGACAAAGAAAATACGTCAAGTAGTCTGCATTGGAACATACAAGGTTTGCTAAATAAAACTGACGAACTTTCATTATAAGTGAAGGAGAAAAATCTAGATGTTTTATGTATCAGTGAGCACTGGTGTAAAAAAAAATAATTGTATAAATATAAATAATTTTAAGTTAGCTAGCTCCTTCTGCAGAAATAATTTTGATAGGGGAGGAGTATGTATATTTGTAAGACCTAATCTACCGTATAAAGAGGTAAACGTAGAAGGACACTGTCAAGAATTACAAGCTGGGTTTTGTGCAATAGAACTAATTTCTAAGAATATTTTAATTATTTCTTTATATCGTTCCAGCAAATACGGGTGCAAAAAAACTTTTTTAGACTTATTTGATCAATTACTGTATGAGTTTTCGCCAAAATTTAAAAAAGTTATTATTCTTGGAGAATTGGAGAATTAAGAAATATTATAAATAGTTATGGGATTGAAACTACCATTTTTGAATATACTGGAGTGAGAAATAGTTCCAAAACCTGCATAGATTATATTCTTACGAATATTAACAAAAATAGCTTCGTAAGTACGGTGTGCTCTCCTGGTCAATGAGACCATCACGGGCAAATAATTTATTTAAATATAAACTTAAAAATTGCAAACAAAGTAAAAAACCGAAAGTTTACAAAATTTGGAATAATTAAATTTAAAATTGCCTTTGAGGCTTTAAACTGGTCATTTTTCTTAGAGTCTGAAGATATTGATTATATGGCATCTTTTTTGGTGAATAATTGTCAAAACTTAATACAAATAAATTTTCCTTTAAAAACAGCGACAGATTTTATCGGTTGTCAAAATTCTTAGAGATTCAAAAAATTCAAAAAAATCTACCAAGGGGGAAGCCTATAATAGATACATTAAAGAATCAAACAGAAAAGTGAAGGACGTATGGGCCCTTGTAAATTACGAACGGGGCAAATTGACTCATAGTGAGGAGTTGGGTGAGATCTCTGCAGATGAATTTAACCAATACTTTGCATCAGTCGCAGAACAAATTGTAATGTTTTTAGACACGAATAAAAACTTTCAAGAAGATTTCATTAATAAAATTCCTGAAACAAGTGACCTGTTTGATTTTTCGGTGATTAGCGAGAAAGATGTCCATGAAGCAATTTCTAACCTAAAAAATACTAGCTCATTTGACGTTTATGATACTAATGCAAAACTCGTCAAAGAAATGCTGTTACAATTGGTAGTACCTCTAAAGCTATTGTTTAATAAATGTATTAAGTCTGGGATCTTCCCCGAATGCTTTAAAATCAGTAGAGTTGTTCCGCTTTTTAAAAAGGGAAACAAAAATTCTTTAGAAAATTACCGACCAATATCCATAGTCCCTATATTTGGAAAAGTATTTGAGGTAATTTTAAAAAACCAGTTGGAACAGCAGTATTTTACTGAAAAAAAATACTATCGCCGTACAAGCTGTCTGGTTGAAATGGTTGTCGGTGGCCTTGATCAGGAAAACGACGTTAGTATAACGTTATGTGACCTGAGCAAGGCTTTCGATTGCATTTCTCACAGTTTATTGCTTAAAAATTTTTCTAAATACGGCGTTAAAAACAAAAGTTTAAAACTAATTGAGTCTTACGCAAATGGAAGACGGCAGAAGGTTAATGTGCAGGGAGTAGAATCTTCAACGCTTGACATAAACAATGGAGTTCCACAGGGTTCAGTATTGCGTCCACTTCTTTTTATTATTTATATAAATGACTTATTTCAATACATGGACCCATTTGGTTGTGTGTGTTATTGTGACGATACGTCTTTAAAATATAGCGGTAAAGGTGAAGTGAGCCTTATTAATAAAAAAAACTTGCTGAATCAAAAAGCGGAATGTTGGTTTACCCAAAACAACTTAAAATTAAATATAGAAAAAACGCAGGATCTCATATTTTCTATAAAACAACATTTCAAAAAAATGCAATACTGTTAAGTTAAGGGGAATAACTTTAGATGGTGGATTAAGCTGGAGACCTCATATAGCATCAATATCTAGAAAATTAGCTTCTGTAATATTTACTCTTAGGAGACTGAAGACTTTTCTTGAGAGACCCACTCTTTTAACAGTGTACTATGCTCTATTTAACTCCCATCTCTCCTATGATGTTCATCTTTGGGGAAACTCTACTGACTCTTCCATAATATTTAGATTACAAAAAAAGACAATAAGATGTATTGTCTGTGCCGGTTTTAGAGCTCACTGTAGCCTCTTTTTAAGGATTTAAAGGTTCTTACTTTACCGTGTTTGTACGTTTTAAACCAGTTAGTTACAATACATGAAAATAAAACATTTTACCAAATAAACGCTACCTATCATAACTATTGCACAAAATCAGCAGAACTTATTAGAGCTCCTGGATTTAGACTCGAACTTACTAAAAAAAACTCACTTGATATTGGACTTTATAATATTTTAACTAAAAATATTACAAACTTAGATAAAAAAAAATTTAAACTTAAAGTTAGGAGTATCCTGGCGAGTCAAGCATTCTACTTCTTTATGAAGACTTATAGAAATTAAGTTTTCTGTTTTTTTCTTTTTTTTAGCAATGTTTGTTAGTTTTACTACAAGTGTATTTTGTTTGTTATATACTTGTGTGTTTTTTGTTATTTATTCAATTGTTTTTTAACTCTTCTATGTTATATATTTTTCTCTCTTTGTCTGACTTGCTACAATTGTATTTGTGTACAAAACGTGATTAAATAAAATTCTTGATTCTTGATTCTTGTTAAAGTATTAGTTCTTATCTGGATTTTGGAGTGCAATTATTGGTTCAAAAATTAACTGAAAAACGAACTTTTTCTAAACGATATTTTATATCACCAACTCAGGCAAACCAATGCCGAAATTTCAGTAGCGTAGCCGGAAATCGACTCTGGGGGGGGGTTTCATGATTTAGTAAAAATGAATCTACCTACCTATGGCAAATTTCGAAAAATTAGGTAGGTGCCTATTGCTTTATCTCTTGTACTGAAGGGAGAGGGGAGGGGCGGTTTAATAGGGGATGAGTTAATGAATTGAGAAAAAAAGTTGATTAATATTAAACAAAATTGTAACAATATTTAATATTGGTATAGCGCTGCAGGCGAAAATTTTGAAAAACAAAACAACAAATTTGTTTAAAATTTAAGTCTCTGAGGTTTTTGGTAACATATTTTTGAAAAAGTGGATTGAGTTAGATGCCAAGAAGGGGTGGGTTGCGGTGGTATACATAGATTTTTTGTCAAATAATAAATTTATTTCAAAAATTATTATAATCTATAGCTTATAGGTAATCGGAATTAACTTGCTAATCAGGGTTAGACAATCATGCACCATTGATTTTTTTATTAATAATTACCTAACCAGGGTTAAATAATTGAAATTAAGAAAAAGAGCTTTGAACGTTACACACGTTTTGGAAGCTGGTAATAAAATTTCCTCAGAACTAAACTAAAATTGTAACAATTAATGATCCGATGTCATAGCACCAGAGGCAAAATATTTAAAATTTTAGACATCACACCAAACACACGTCACCAACCGGAGTAAAGGATCAAAAAAGTAAGGAGCTATATAATAGCTCTTCTTGGGGCCCTTGATCACGATTAATTTATTATAGATTGGATTGTTGGACCTCCTGGGGAGGGGGTGTTAACCCTCCCCTGCCTACGCCACTGGAAATTTAAAACCAACCCGCAGTTTGTGAAAATGTGAAATAAAATCATTCACTATAGAAACTGCAATTCGCTAAAGCAATCTTTTATCCAAATATTTCTTCAAAGCAATTTAATAAGTAGTTCGAAATTTATAAAACCCGTTTTTAGTCGAACCATTGTTAATCAAACTCATTTAATATCAAACTCGTAATTTGTAAAACCCATTTTTAATAAAACCCGGAATTTGTCAAACCATTATTTTTCAAAACCGGAATTCTCAAGACCCGTTATTTATCAGAAATTTCTGCTAAATTGATTGCGCATTCGCCAATAATACATGAACGGGAGGCGTACACGCGGGTGGCGCGGCAGCATTTGGCATTTGTCGCTGCTAGGCTCGCATACTTGTACAGGTAGCGTTCAATAGTTTATGTGAAGATGTCTCTTGCGTTCCAGTTAAGAATCAATTTCAGATAAACAACGGGTCTTACGAATTGCAGTTTTGAAAAATAATGGTTTGACACATTTCGGATTTGATTGTAAATGGGTCTTACAAATTACGAGTTTGATATTGAATGAGTTTGATCAACAATGATTTGATGATAATTTTTATTAAATACAGTCTGATAAATTCCTGGTTTAACAAACCATATGCGTTCTAAAAAACATGCGCGCTTTCAATTTAAGATAATTTTATCAAATAGAAAAAATATACTGAATGATCATTTGCTTCAAAAAAGCTCTAGAGGTGTTGTTTAAACTTCCTAAGGAATAATACCAGCTTTTAGCGACTCGAGACCTCGATGAGAATGGTTTTGTGGATTATTTAACCATATAAAATATCAGCTGGTTTTTCGTTTGTTGATTTTTTTATCCTATCGTTTACTTTTATTGTGAACCAGAGGTGGCAGTAAATTTGAAACGATTCCAATGAACAATTTGTCGACATTTTAACGTTGCCAAAGGTGACTTAAAGTTGCGGGAAAACGGCATATAAACGTTCTAATAACTTGCTACTGCACCAATTTGGCGGATATTTTTTAAATTTTGTTGACGTTTCCTGCGACTAGAGTCACGTGCAACGTTTCCACACCTTCGCCGAAGTGACTACGACTGAAGGGCCATCTGGATAATATTTTTATTAACAATAATAATTTTAAATCAAGACTTCCACGTCTGCAACCACAATTATACTAATTTCCAAACACCATTTATTCATAATCCCCCTCCCTAAAACCACTAAACCCCCCTATACCAATTTTGATTGAAATCGAGCTAACTAAATCTTTTTCCCCTTTCACTTCCCTCGTTAGAGGGAGGTGGGTGCCTGAGAATACCATATTATTGTTTTTTCACTGGAACTATAAACGCATACCAAATTTGAACACTATGGAATGTGGATAAGTCAGTTAAAATTGGTTAGGAAAACATGACCAAAAATCGTTCATCTTGAATCCCTTATATTGAACTTTCAAAATCTGATCAAAATTTCGTATTCCTTATCCTCAAAAGCCCTCGTATAACAATTTTGTTTGAAACCGGACAAACTTAGGATTTCCCCCCCTCCACTCCCCTCGTAGGGAGGAGGGGTGCCTAATAATGACATATTATTGTATTGACTCTGGAACTATAAATGGGTGCCAAATTTGAAGGCAATCGGATGTGTATAGGTTAGTTAAAATTGGTTTGCAAAAGATGACCAAAAATCATCCATTTAGAATTTGTAAAATCTGATAAAAAATTCGTCTCCCCAAGTGCCCCAACACCAGATTTCAACGAAATCGGGCGTACTTCAACTGTACCCCCCGCCACCCCCTTCGAGTAGGGGGAACTGTCAATTTCATTACACTATATTCTTGTATTGCCACCGCAACTATATTTGAAGCCTGTCGGATGTCGAGAAGTTGGTCAAAATTAAGTTGCAAGATTCCACCCGAACAAACATCTAGTTACATATATACATACATACATTGCAAGTTAAATAAAAGCTTGTAAAATAAAACTATTTTTACCGTTCAGGGAAGAATTCAATAGAATCGTTTTATATAAAATGTTTTTTTTATACCTCTTCCAAAAACATGATTTTAGTAACTGTCTGCAGATAACTAAAGCATGGCTTTTTTGGTTGCCTATGCAAAAAAACTTTTTTTTTGATCACCGGTACAAAAAAAGATTTCTGTCTATTTTTTACCCAAAATTAAAGCGAAATAGCGAAATACAGTAATGTTGGAAAAATCTAATTATTCTTGCCTAAAAATTAAGTCATCTCCGCCAGTTTTCACCAAGTATTCACGAAAAAATCATTTAAAAACATCATCAAAATATCAAACGGTCAAAGAGTAATATGTCGCAACCATGAACGTCACCGAGTAAAAAGGCACATCGCTATGGAAACCGCATTGTTATTTCATTTACCAGCCCCCTTGATTTATAGTGTAATGATGTTTTGTTGCAAGAAGTTCTTCGTTTGAGATTTTGGAAAGTATTTTCCTATTTTCTTGCATTTTTTGATAAAGGTATTAAAAAAATGGTGTTAACAACTCGCGGCTAAACTGTGCTTTTTTTAATCGCGTTTTTAAATACCTCATTATTTAAACCAACGCTTACCAAAAAAAGCACTATTTTAGCCACTAGTTGCTAAAACTACTATTTTTTATTTATTTTATTTCAATTGCGCTTAAGCTGATCACACACAAAATTGTATAGTGCATAGCATGCTGCATAAAAAGTTCACCCTTATAGAAATATACCTATCTATATGCAATATGGCGGCTCCAAATCTGTCTCTGATTGGTCGAACTGTTATGCTATGTGTTATGCAAGTTTGTGTGTGATCAGCCTTAAAAAGTTTTGGATTTTTTAATTTATTTGGTTTCAATTACACTTAAAAGAGTTTTTGTCTTTTAAGAAGGTAGTGTTCTAGCCCAAAAAACACTGCACAAGACAGAAAACACGTAGTTATCTCCCTCTCCTATATCTATGAACCTAGCGGGCTTTGTGGGTTGCGCGTGCGACTTGCGTCGCGGCGTCGTTTTTGTTCCCGGAGCGACGCTCACGCCCGCCGAACGAGTGCGACGCTCGTCTCTGATCATTGCTTTTTGATGATTTAATTCCTCTGATCTCGTGCCAATCAGCTTTGAGAAATGTTTATGCCCACTTTCGCGTCGAGGGGTTACCTATAAAAAGAAAACTAAATTTCACGACGGCCTTTGTGGGCCGAACAAGCAACAACAATAATTTTTTGAAAAAAAAAATGTTGAATAAAAAACTATGCGACTGCCAGTTCTAAATAGGTTTTATTATCGAATTAGGAAATGTTTTGCTTGGTCTGGTTTGCCACCAAACTAAAACAAAATAAGTTTTGTGGGAGCCCTGATTTTCTTAACACAAAACTTAAACTTTTTTGTGTTTAATTTGCGAATATACACAAAAAAAAAGTTACATTAAAAACTAAAGGTATAGTGTCAAAATTTTTATTAAAAAGAACTTTTAAAAAACAAGCTTTTATTAAATGCACTCAAAAGTAGAAAATAATTTTTTATCTTTCTTATACCATAATAAGAGCGATGAGCGCAAATAAAAAATTTTAACTTTAGGTATCATATAACGGTCACATCGACGAGTCACCTAAGAAACAGTTGTATCACTCTACAATCTAAGGGCATTTTCAAAGGCTTGGTAAGCACGCCAATCTCACCCGTTTTCAGCTTCTTTAGATGAAAGCACTATGTTTATCATTCGAATAGAAGAAGAATTTACTTCTTCTTTTGTAGTTCTCTCTTTGTCACCGTAAAGTTAAAATTTTTTTAGACTTGTACCCTAAATCGTACATTTTGAATCCGCCATATTGAAATTTTTAAATCTGATCAAAAATTCATATCCCCTTTCTGAGAAACCCCTGTATGCCAATTTTGATTTAAATCAAACAAACTAAATCTTTTCCCCCTTCACTTCACACAAAGTGTGAATAATACCAATGAATCCGCCATATTGAAAAATTCCTCTCCTTAAAAACCTCTGTATGCCAATTTTGATTGAAATCGAACAAACTAAATTTTTCCCTCTCCACTTTCCTCGTTAGTATTTGAGAAACCACTTCAAAACTGATCAAGTCTTGATGAGATTTTAAGAGATTTTATTGGTTTGAAGAGACTTGACCTGGAAAAAATTTATGCCACATGAAAACTGACAAATTCTCATGATCTTTCATGAGAATCGTTTTCAAATAATTTCTGACTATTGAAAACTCACAAGATTACAAAAGATCCTAAAGACAATAAAATTTAATGCTTAGATGTTTTACAAGATTTCATTATGTTACACGAGATACGTGAGGTTTAGCAAGCAAGATTTCTATAAGATTTTAAAAGATTTCACAAGTCTAAAAGAAGTGTCGTTTTCATGAGAAATAAGTTAAAGGGTTGTGAAGATTTGACAAGATTATATAAGTATTAAAGTGGAAGCACAACCAGATTTGTCAAGTATGATGAGAATTTAAAAGATTTTATGACTACCTATAAAAATAAATTAAGAAGAATATATTATAAAGATTTATAATCAACAAAATTTTACTATAGCAAGAAATTTTTCAAAATTTCGTCAGTTTTTATCAGACACAGATTTTATGAGGTTTAACAAGCATGATTTGTATGAGATTTTACTAGATTTCACAAGTCAAATAGGGTAAAGAGTTGTGAAGATTTGACAAGATTATATAAGTATTAAAGTCTAGAAAATAGACAAGCGCTAACCAGATTAGACAAGCAAAATAAGAATTTAAAAGATTTTATGAGTATCTATAAACATAAATTAAAAAGAATATATAATAATGATTTAATATAAACTTGTCAAAATCAGTGAAACCTTATCCACGTGTTTCTCTTAAAATCTGCTTAAAACTGCTAAAAACATGTGGATTTTCTCACGTAATCTTATGAAATCTGATGAAGGATGGGTCTTTTAAAAACTGCAGAAAACTTACTGTGAAATCTTATTAACTTTATTTTATATTTTTGTTAAAATCTGCTCAAAACTTCTGAAAACATGTCAACTTGTCAAAACCATTGAAACTTTATCAACTTGTTTCTCTTAAAATCTGCTCAAAATCTTGTGAAATCTGATGGAGGATGGAAAAACTTAACAAAACCGGTGGAAGCAGAGCCTTTAAAATACTGGCAAAATCTTATTGACTCTTGTCATAAATTCTTTTAAAAACTTTTCAAAACTCATGATGTTTGACGGGTTTTGAAAAGTGGCGTTTCATAAACAATACCGACCAGAACTCGTGAACTTTCACTACTTTTTTTTACGAGTTTTGACGCGCTATTTTTGGCAGGGTGTATTTTCACCGGAACTATAAACGCGTACCAAATTTTAACACAATCCGATGTGGATAAGTCAGCTAAAATTGGTTAGCAAATAATTACCGAAAATCGTCCATCTTGAATCCGCCATATTGAATTTTCAAAATCTGATTCTTATCCTCAAAAGCTCCCGTATACCAATTTTGGTTGAAATCGGACAAACTTAGGTGTTTTCCCCCTCCTATGCCTATTAATGACATATAATTGTATTGTCACCGAAACTATAAGTGCGTGCCAAATTTGAAGGCAATCGGATGTGTATAAGTTAGTTAAAATTGGTTAGCAAAAGATCACCAAAAATCGTCCATCTTGAATCCGCCATATCGAATTTTAAAAAGCTGTGATTTTAAAAGTGCACCTGCTTGATTGGTTCACTCGATAGAGGTGATAGTGGTGATAAAATTGAAAATTAATTTTAAGTGTCTATTAATAGATAAATTGTGCGGTTTTACTGCCGCAGAGTGAGATCCATGTAACTTTAGTTTTGAGAATTTTTGTCTGTCTGTCTGTTCATTCCATCATCACGCAAAGACTGTTGGACCGATTTTTAACTGCTGCATTCCTTGGACTCCTGGCGAGAACACAAATTTCATTTCACCAACATCGGTTCACGGGAGCAAAAGTTGTGACGATTTAAAACAAGAAAAACAGTTAAAACCGCAGACAAAACTGCGGGGACTTCAGTTAGTGAAAAATATAAGCTTTTCTAGTACCGGAAGTACCTTAAATTTCCCATAAAAACTAATCTCTTCTTAGTGGATTTTGTCTTCATCAATGGACCTACCTGCGAATGCTTTTTTTTTTCTGAACCACCTACTACTACTATAATTATACCCTATCATTTTATTTTAAATGGAAAACGGAAGTTTTTGTTTGAATATTTCTAATGACACCTCTTACTCCTAATCGAGATGCTACCGAGTATTATACCTACATCTCGGTAACCTTTTGTCAAAAAGGACTACGCACAATATTCAATATAAAATTGGTTTGGATAAATTGGTATTAGAAGATGGTCGTTTCATGGGCGCTTTCTTCCATGCATCTGGGCCTGTATTCTTGACACACGTGCCCGTGAGTGTGAACAAATTTCAAACTCCTTACCTGCTTTAAACCACGTGAAAACTGGGAGAGGCAAATAGTCACCGGTGACTACTCACCTCACAAGCCGTAAAGAATACGGGCCCTATACAGTCTGAGCTAAATGTCATTACAAATGACATTACCTCTATCTATATTAGTTGGCAAGAAAAATGCAAAAATCGTCACCATGAGCATAATGTATTAGAGAGAGATTAAAGCTTAGATTATTCTCTCTGGGAGTTTTTAAAAGCATCTGAAATTCCGATGTCAACATTTTATTGAACATCTGATTCTGACAGCCCTCACTGATGATTAATCCATCCATCGGAGCCGATTGCAATTGTTGGCATCAAGTCGGTTGCATCGGAAATCCAAAAGAGGCGTTGATGGCGTTCCAAGAACTCGTTTGATGCATCGATTGCTCAATCTCTGTAGCACATTCGCCTTATGGTAAAGATTTTGTCATTTTTCTCGCAAACTAATTAAGATAGAGGTAACATATTTGGTATATTTAGGATCAGAAAGGAACGGCCAATTGAAAATTTTTATAAAATACATGGTATTCAATTCAAAACAATAAACTTGGTGTAAAAACTTGACATTTGCAATGACATTTAGCTATTTTAGATAGGTCACTCTTAAAGCATGTAAAAAGTTAAAGTTTTGAATTTAATCTTTTTTTCTAACATTAATAATAACGGCGCTAAATGGGGGGTTTATAGCGTTTTTCTTCATATTTATTTATTTACTGCATATTAATTTCTATTGTTTTTTCGAGATTTTGAATAATACCTTTGTTTAAAATGCCCAATAATAAAAAAAAATGTATATTTTAAATATTTATGCACTGAACCAAAAAAGGCACGGTTTTCTAAAAAAAAATACATTGAGCCAATGTATTTTGTATAAGATTTTTGTTCCGATGTACACTTTTATTAATATCATAATCAAGTTTACATGAATTTTATAGCCAAAACGAGCTATTGATTTTACTGCTGCAAAACACAGTTTCAAAAAAAAGCTGTTATAATATACAGAGTCTTTAAGAATGATTTTTATGAATTCTGTTATGAAATCAAGCATTAACATCAATTACATCATTAAATCAAGCATTAACAGTTACACATAAAAATGAATTTAGTAAAAAGCTGATACGTATATAAACTTCATAACCTTGCTTATGTATTTTATGTATGTATAAACTAGTCCATACATTCCATAACAACTTTTAAATTTATTTAACATGTTTTATGTATTTCATATCCTCTTTTATTATGTCCATAACCTGTACATACTATTAATAACTGATTTTGTAACTTCCGTTTATTAATTTTATTACTGTATATTACAATTTTTTTAACTTTCCTCCGATTTTGTTAACAGTTACGTGTTATTGATGTACAAATATCTATAAAAAATTAATAAACGCCTGTTATAAATACTATGTACGATATTTTTTCAGTGTGATGATGAAGATGAATCATTTTAATTTATTTATTATTACATCTAACTGTTAACTCGCACCGGTTGTACACAGAAAATAACATAAGATAAGAAATAAGCAAATGAGAAACCATATCACCTACATCGACAAGTCTTTTCTGATGTTTTACTTCCTTTTCATTCTATTTAAAGTACCATTTAGGAATTCTGGGATTTTAAATCCATCTCCATAAAGAAATATAAAATACGTTTTTTCGGGTTACCATAGAATAACCTAACAAAATCTGGTCTCAAACCGTGCATTTCGTATACCATTTGCAATGGACCTAAGCAATTTTATGACAGCACCAGGTTAGTTTCAGATTTGCCCCATTGCATCGAAAGGAAAACGCTACTAGATTCCCAAGTAACAATTTTTAGTTGCCTTAGTTACCATAACTAAGAAATACACTAAAATTGACGTTGCATAAAGCACAAAAACTAGTCATTTATGCAACGGCCGCCATGATGGACGAAAAAACGACACTACACCGCTGTTATTAACTATGGTAAATTTGGAACCCTGGAATGCACCCATTTAATCCCGCTTTTTCGGGAATAAAGTGGGTTATCTAATCTGGCTTTTGCAGGAATAAAGTAGGTCATTTAATCCCGCTTTTGCGGGAATAAAGTGGGTCATTTAATCCCGCTTTTGCGGGAATAAAGTGGGTAATTTATTCTCTAGTGAAATTTTTTGCCTCGGGATTAAATGTACCACTTTACTCTCTAGGTTTATAATATGCTATTACTCACCTAATTTTAAGCAAAATCTTTATTTTTATTTACCTATAACTTTAAGTTGACTTTTTTAAGTTCTTTAAAAAAATATTGAATCAACGAAAGAACATCTTGGATGATGATGATTCACCTTTGAGTAGGGCTATATGATTGTCTTTTTTGGACGTTTTTAAATATTGGAAAATCTAAAGGCGCAATTACACAGACGAACATGCTCAAACAAAAGCTCGTGCAAAAGATCTCAAATTTTTTGCGTGAACATTTTTGTTTTTGTTCGGGTAAATTTTTGAGCAAATTATTGCTATCTGTTTCGGAAACATATTTTTAAAGATGAGAATAAATAAAATTTCACATCAGTGATCAGTGATCTCAATTCTTTAAAAAAATGGAACACCAAATTTGATTTTAAATTTTTGTGAAAAAAACCCGACGGCAAGCGAAATATTATTCTTGGCTATCAGTTTTGTCACATGGATTAGGGTTACTTATAATATTTTTTTCTTACGGTTTTTCCCAGATTTTTTTGCCCGGGGGTTTTTTTGGGATTTTCTTGCGAGTTTTTTTTATTTTCAAGGGTTTTTTTCCAAAATTCGAGAAACAACCCAGAATAATTTTTCTTTTCCAAAAAATATCGGCAAAAAACTCAAAAATTGCACTTTTAAGCGGTAATCCGCGCCTTGCGACTATGAGGAGTGGTGGGGAGGGGATTTTTTTTAAATATATTTTTGTAACTGTACTTTACCCTTAGCTTTTATTTTTTTTAATTACTCACACCAGATTTACCTAGTTAGTTTAAGGCCCCAAGGGTTGTTTAAAAAAGTAAAAGGTTCATGAAAATGCTGAAGACAGGTATTTACTGTCAATTTAATGTAATAATCAAGGTCGATTACTGATACTGAACAAACAGTATGCAAAGGGACAACATTCCGATTCAAGAGTCTAGTCTATTACTGCTAAATTATATTTTTTAGACAAGGGTCGGGATCGTAGGATTGTAAAAGTGGGTAATAAACGGGTATTATTTAGACCGAACGTGCTTTTGTTCATATATTTGAGATTTAATAAAATGTATATAGGTTTTTTCATTTGACTTAATTATTATTGTATTGTGTTTTAAACTAGGAAGTCAAATAAAGAGCTATTCTTTTAAACGTAAATTTTTATCATTACATTTTACAGGCAACAGCAATAAATAAGTGCCAGTTATTATTTTTTATGATTCTCATTTTTTTTTACAACCCCAAAAAAGTTACAAGTATACTTGCATATCCCCTATAAAAATCAGATCAATCGAAGTTGCTGAAACATGAATTTCGACATCAAATCGTTTTTCCGTCGGAAAGCACTTGATTAAAAATGCCTTGTTTTAAAACTTAGTCTTTCTATTTTCAGTTAAGTTCAATGAATTCCCATAAAACTATAAAATTTAAATTTGTAAGAAATTTGTATTACCAACATTTCTTCAACAAATTTTACTTAAAATTCTCTCCAAAATTTCCGTGAGTCTTTTTGTACGAGATTTTGCTCGAACTTTTCTTTGAACATTTTGCTCAAGAGGCTCGTGTAAATGTTTGTCGGCATTTCAACATCAAAGAAAAGTTTGTCTGTGTAAATGCGCCTTAAGAAAACGAAAATTCTTGGAGCTTATTTTACGTGATTTGCTAGAGTTATGAGTCTACAATCACAGACAAGGCATGCAAGGATTTTGTACGCCGTTGGAATGGTTTTACTAATAAGAGACCAAATTTAAAAAATATGTAACTGATATTGTCACGTGACAAGAAACCCATATTAAATTTAAGTTTATGCCGGTTCCTTTTTGTTTGTTGTCGATTAAAGAATCTCTCACAATTTTGTGAAATGGAACGCAGCCTATAATTTTACAAGTCTGAAAGTAAATAACACTATCCTTTGTAATTTTGGCAACCTTATGAATGAGTCAGGCAGGTAGTATCGTAGTAAAAAAACGTGTCGGCAAATAGAACAGTGACCACTCGTTTTAAATTATAGGTAGCGACGGAAATCTAACTTTTATCGTAGTCTAGACGGAAAGTTGACCACCAAAGAGTCACGGCTTTTAGATTGTTGGTAAAAAACCCATAAAAATTGTCTAGATAAGCTTTCCGTATGGTTTTTGTTGGGCCACGACAGGAAAGTTCCATTTAGCATTTTAAATGGTTGTCTATATTAAGCTTTGTATCACTCTTGTCGTAAAGACGACTTAAATTAATTGTTTCTGTTTACATGAAAGTATTGTTCATACAAGGCATAGTATTAGTCTTTGGTTTAATTTTTCTAACAGTGTTAATCATAAAAAAGTTAAAACTTATGAAAGTGTTCATGCAATGCTTTTGATTATGCTTTATCATAGGTTTAGTCACAGTCCTAAGGAAAAGTTGGCAACTTTTAGGTTTTATAACTAAAATTACGACTATTACTATAACAAACCCAGACAGCACAGCTCTGTTCCAAGGATATCTAATGGAGAGAGTTTTCTGGACAATGCAGTAGTCCATTGGACAACTAAATCTGTAAGAAATTTTGTCCAAGGCATATCCATTTCATAATACAATTGTCAAAACGTTGGACGGCTCTTGGACATCCCAAAAAAGTCCAAAAGTTTCAATATTTTGACTATTGTACCACTATAGTAAATCTAATGTTTATCCAGTGGAAAGAAATTATTTCCAAAAGTTATCTATTTTCTATCCAACCAAAAGTTATCTATTGGCTATCCAAAAAGTATCTTTATCTTGTTGGAAAAAATTATTGATTACAATGTATATCCGTTGGTCTAATTTTCTTAGTACACCGGATATATTTGCTCCAATGGATATCCAGTGGACAGTTTTGTCAAAACCACTCCAATATCATAAGTCTGATTGTCGATCCCCGAGGATGGAGTTCCTGGCAAAGGATGGGTATTAAAATACTAAAATACCAATTAGTCTAAAATAATGAAAAATAGTAACCTATAATATACAAATGATTCGGCTACATATGAGAGAAATGTTATTGTTGGTAATGAATAAGAAAAAACATGAGCCATTGGATATCCAAAACAGTTCGAACAAAAGCCATATTTATTAATGTGCCAAATACATCGTTATCCATTGGATATCCAAAAACTAACTGAAAAAAGCAGTTCTTTATGGATCAAAATTAGAAAACCTTTGGACTCAGTTTTTTTGTCATTCACTGTGTATCAGGAAAAACCTAGTGGGCGGGCGGATTTGGACAAAAAATTGCTGTCCGATGGACAATTTGTGCTGTCTGGGAATATAAGTGCGCATGCGCGAGTTCCAAATATGTTGACAGGAATGAAATCAACATTTAAAAAAATTTTATACAGGCAAATTCAAAGCAAAAAAAAATGTGTCTATTAAACCTTATTTTCTGTAAAAATAAACTAAAAAAAATGAAAGTAAATAAAACAAAACATCAAAAAAGTAAGGTTAGATGTTCTTGCTTAGTGATTGGTATGACTATAACAAAGACAAGTATGAACAGTGATCACTTTTTAAGACTAAAACTATAACTAACACTATAAAAATAACAAATACTAATCAAGTGACTAAGCCTATGCCTTGTATGAGCGATCCTTAAATTGCAACAAAATTTTGGTAAGTAGGCGACTGCAAACTAGTGCGGAAAGTGCCACTTGTCCGCTCGCGATTGCAGATGACGGAACAACACGTTAGCGGAGTTTGGCCAGCAATTACGTGCGGAAAAGTTACACTACGATATAGCAGTATACTTATTTTTTATTTCTGGTTAAGTGCGGAAAAGTACCATAAAGTTTACTTTACCGCACTAGTGCGAAAAGTGCACTTTTCCGCACGCAAAACAATGCGGAAAACTGAATTTTCCGCACCCTAGTAGAAAAAATATGTTAAAAAATTTAAAAATGCGCGTGGGACAATTCCCATGTACGTAGGCCACCTTGCTGAGCCCGCTGCACGCCCCCTATCCATGGCTTGGCCCTGGAAGCCTGCCTTTTTTGAAAAAGAACAGATTTTTCTGGGGTGCAACCTTCTTACATCGTCTGGGGCCAGCAGATAGTTCCCAAGGTGCGACTCTCTTGACCTGGCCAGAGCCGGATACTCCAGCAGGATATGCAAGAACGATTTTTCGTCCTCCATCCACCATCGATACTCTGAGTCATAAGGAGGTTTTTTTGAGAAACGATTCTTTTGATTAAAGTTTTTTTTTTGGTTTTTAGAATGTATTGTTTTATTTTAAGAATCTGCTTTTATTTTGTTTCTCCCTAAAACGAAATAGTTAAAAAAAAATAAAACAACTAAGTCAACAACAGATTTTTCGGTAAAACCAGCAATGCGCTGAAGCGTTTTAAGTTTATATTTACCCTAGAATCGGTTTTAAAGTGATAAACCACTTTCTTAAATCGATTTAAAATGAAATCGACGTAGCGCTGAAAACGGTTTTAGTGTTAATTATTCGACAAAATTTTCAAACCGCCCTTACACAGAAGCGCCTTAAGGCACTAGTAAAAATACAAGTGACTAAATACTAATTTACGGTGTCCCCTATCCGCCTGCTCATCTCTCACCTCTCGTTTCGCAATTCTGACGTCATAATCGCACTTCTGACGTCACAAATGGGAAATTTATCAGTTCTTACGTGCCCCTATCCGCCTGCTCACTTCGCAGTTCTCACTTCCCATTTATGACGTCCCAATCGCAATTCTGACGTCATAAACGGGAAATTTCTCAGTTCACTGGTTCTTACGTCCCTCTACCCGCCTTCTCACTTCACAGTTCCAAATTTCTTTCTTATTGCGTTTTTCGATTGCAATTTTTAACGTGGTAGGTGCATTGCATAGAAATAGAAGTTGAGAATGGGCAAATTGCCTATTTAAGTTTATTTTAAAAGTTTACTAGAATATAAAGCATCCAAAAAAAAAACAAAAGATCAAAAGATCTTGGGTGGAAACAACGAAAATTCAAACTTGGATGAGCATCCCTCAAGGAACAAACAGAAGATCAAAGCGAAAAGAGAAATGATTAAACGATGTTTCGCCCTGGGTAACCAGCGTGGGCTCATCAGTAATTTCACTGGTCACCCTCTACTATACATCATTAAACACCATCATACACTTTGATTTCCAACTTTGAACCACTCACAAATAGGCGTCGTTCCGCACTGGTACTTATCCAAGTTACCTGATACGAATTCGTCCTGGCGTGTTAATATTTCCAGTAGGATTATGCTCCTAAGGCAATTAAAAGAAAAAAGAAGTTAAAAAACTTTCAAATCAGTTACTTCAACCGAAAAGAAAACAAAAGATCAAAAGATCTTGGGTGGAAACAACGAAAACTCAAAAGATCAAAGCGAAAAGGGAGAGTGGTTCAAAGTTGGAAATCAAAGTTTATGATGGTGTTTAATGATGTATAGTGGAGGGTGACCAGTGAAACTACTGATGAGTCCACGCTGGTTACCCAGGGCGAAACATCGTCTAATAATTTCTCTTTTTGCTTTGATCTTTTGTGTGTTCCTTGTGGGATACTCATCCAAGTTTGAGTTTTCGTTGTTTGCACCCAAGATCTTTTGATGTTTTGTTTTTTAGTTTCTTTTCGGTTGAAGTAACTGATTTGGAGGTTTTTTAACTTCTTTTTTGTTTTATAAAGCATCCAATTAAAGCAATTATAATTTTAATATAAAATCAACATATTTTACTCAAATGTAGAAAAAATTATTCCTGAGAAATTTCTTTTATTCAGTTTATTAAAACCTCTAAAAACTTTTCTCCGTTTGAACTCCAAAATAATAACATTTTGTTTAGTTTGGAAAAGAAAATAGTAATATAATTTGGTGTTGGACCTTTAAAAAATGATTACATATTTAAATTTTCTTCTTGTCAAGCAGGCCTACGAACTTCAAATAATCTTTTAAATTAACTACATAAATTAAAGTAAAAATTGTAAAATCTAACTTTTAATTAATGTTTGAACAAATTACAAAAGTTTGCCATTGCCATTTTTTATATAATAAAACGACACCATAAAAACTTTATTAATTGTATTATTTGTATATTGTTAATTTTATTATACACTCAATCAACTGTTTTTCTCTCATAGTTGCAAATGGCTGCCCTCCTTATTGATTCTGTTGGAGTGAGCAGGCGGATAGGAACCACCATACAAATTACAGTGATTTCTAACCTGACTTTTTTGAACCATTTTCGTTAATGAGATACAAATTACAAAATACCAAAACTTTGGTATTTTGTGTCTGTCACTAGTAGCCTGCATTTAGTATTTTTATTTTAACTTAACGCATTGATTTAACGGCTATTTTTAATTGTGTCTTCAGCCTTAAGAGGCCCCCAAGGAACTTAGTCTATTTTTTATTTTAAATTAGGATAAGAGCGCAGGTAAAGTTAGGGGAACTTTCGGCCCTATATTAGTATGTCTTGCCTTCTTCGGCGTTTTGGATTAATAAACGATAAAAACTAATAAAAGCTTTACCTATCCCACCTAATAATTGGTTTCCAAAATTATAAATTATTGTTTGAGAAGGTCTCTCATCATGGCCAACATAAACCGTTTAAGAAGAACCCTTCAAAGGAAAAGCAGAAAACAGCAAAGGGACAGTTAATCCGAGTTGATAAGTGTTGAACATCTCCGTAATCGCTTGTCCACGTTCATTAAATATCTAATAAGTCACTTAACTTTATTCTTTTCTCTGGTAAACCGCTTAAGTGTGGACTTACGAAGTTTCTGTAATCAAGGTTTGCTGAAAAAAATAAGAACTAAAAGAAAGTATCAACAGAAAATTTAGGTTATTTTTCTCTAGTAGATATAGACGCCTATCAACAGCTACTCCTCTGGCTAATGCATTGACTTACTTTTCGTTGTTACTTGCAGCCAGTCTTCAACACGCCCGCCTAATGCACCTGACCGCTACAAGATGCATTCAGCAGGTTCAATGACCTCTCGACGCACACGACAGCAGGCATACTGCTGATGCCGGCGTATTATTATGAAAGCGTAGAAGGGCCACAAAGCAATTTTCATTTTAATTCCGACTTTGAACCCGGAATTCCGACTTACATCTCGGAATTACGACTTTAAACTCAGAATTCCGACTTAGAACTCGGAATTCCGACTTACAACTCAGAATTCCGACTTCAAACTCGGAATTCCGCCTTTAAACTTGAAATTTCAACTTTAAACTCAGAATTCCGACTTAAAAGTCGGAATTCCGAGTTTTAACTCGGAATTTGACTTTAAACACCCCAGAAAAATTGAGGGGGTTCCAAAACTGTTTTTTTAAATTCTTGAAAGGTTCTACTTATAACAAAAACGATAAAAGTCTTTTCAATGGGGAAAAAAATAAATTTAATAGTTATTTACCCGAGATAATTTTTTTCATAACCCGTGAAATATAGGTTATTTCGAAAAAAATGACAGGCCAGTGTTATGAAAGTTAGACTTTTGAATAATAATAATTTTTATAATATATTCATAACCTATTCTTCTGGATTTTTTTAAATTTTTAATCTTTTGCGTACCTTTTCTGGAAAAGTTTCAGGGGGGGGGTTAATAAAAATCATATTTATTAACAGACATAGTCGTAGATTGCCCGAATAGTATTGAGAATTCCAGTCCTCATTATAATAAAAATTTATTTTATAAAGTTTATAAGAGGAGGGGAGGTGATAATTTTTTTATATTTGTTTTTAAACTGGCGACCAAACAAAAATGTTTTTTTGAGAAAGGTCGATAACACCCCCAAAAAAAAGTTCGAAAATTCGATATTTTCCAAACGAGTGGCGTTGAAAGAAAAGGATTAAAGTCTGGGTCTTTTTGCCAACCATAACTGGTCTAGTCGCGCACAAAAAAAAAATCGGGTGGATGAGCGTAATTTTTCAAATACAAACGGTTGAGATAATCGAAAGTCGTAGCATACGACTGTTGCCAAAGATACACAAAAAATCTGATGGCGCCCATAGGTGTCCCTGTAGTCCCCACCATTTTTGTAAAAATATTTTTGAAACGAAAACAGATCCAAATTGGAGAGCCATATTCGGAAAATCTAGGGTATTAGTCGATTAAAGAAAAATACCCTCTCCTGCCAGTTTTTCAGAGAAGGTACGAAAGAGATTCAGGCCCTTATATTTTGGTCGCATTTATAAAGAAAAAAATTTAATATAAGGAGCACTGGAATTCTCAATACGATTCGTGCGATCTTCAACTGTTTCTGATAATGAATAATATAATTTTTATTAACCCCCTCCCCACTAAAAGTTTTCAGAAAAGGTCCATAAAACATCAAAAATTTAAAAACACCCAGAAAAATAGGTTATGAAGAGTCCGTGATATTATAAATGTTATTGTTTTTCAAAAGTCTAACTCTTATAACACTGGCCCCCTCTGATTTTTGAACATTTACAATACTAAAAAAATAATATGTTGGAAAAATTTTAGATTTTTTTTTATTTCGGTCATTTTTTGAAATAAGTTGTATTTAACGGATTATGACAAAAAAATGATCTCGGGTAGATAAATAGTAAAAGAAAAAAAAATACTATTAAATGTATTTTTTTTCTCCATAGAAAAGACTTTCATCGTTTTTGCTGTAAGTGTAACAGTTTAAGAATAAAAAAACGCTGTTTTGGTCCCCCCTCAATTTTTTCCAGCTGAAACTATATAAGAGTTAGAAAAAAGGGAATATAAGAATTGTTCAGTTTTTTAAGGATAATTTGTATCAAAAAAAGTAATTAATTTTTGCTGAATTTTTGGTTTATAAAAAAATGGTATTTTTTAATTGTATTCATTTTTTGGGGGTATTTAAAGCCAAATTCCGAATTATAACTCGGAATTCCGAGTTCTAAGTCGGAATTCCGAGTTTTAAGATGGAATTCCTAGTTCTAAGTTGGAATTCCGAGTTTTAAGTCGGACTTTTGGGTTGTAAGTCGGAATTCCGTGTTCTAAGTCGGAATTTCGAGTTTTAAGTCGGAATTCCTACTTATAAGTCGGAATTCCTATTTTTAAGTCGAAATTCCTAGTTCTAAGTCGGAATTCTGAGTTTAGAGTCGGAATTCCGAGTTGTAAGTCAGAATTCCTGCATCTAAGTCGGAATTCTGAGTTTACAGTCGGAATTCCGAGTTCAAAGTCGGAATTAAAATAAAAATTGCTTTGTGGCCCTTCTACGCTTTCGTATATTATGGCTGCAGGCTACAGAAAGCAGCGGGGATACCTTCTATTGGATTTTTCCAGAGTAGTGAAAAGTCGCGCGAGCACGACACGCGGGCCGACTTTTTGCTGTCACTCGGTTTGAGTCAAGACCGCATTTGTTATGTGCTTGATACTTAAGATAATTTTCAGCATTTTTAATACAATCTAAAGTAACCTATTTCCAAAATTACATTTAAGAAGATGATGCTTTTCTACACAGTTGGTCTAGAGAGTGGTTTTAAAAAAAAAATATATAATTTTTAAAACATAGATTTTTGTTTTTAATACATCGCCAACTACTATTTACCCTAAAAAGTAAAATCCCCTATGTAGCCCTTTTCTGTGGGGCTATTTTTGGAAAATATTCTAAAAACCTTAAATAGTAACTCCCTATTTTGTTTTATAAGAGCAAATAAAAAATGACAATAGTTTGACGTTTGCACATTCCTATTTACAGTTTATTGATTTTGAGTGATTTTGACGATATTTTTCCAAAAATATGAAGTAGAAGGTCAGATTGTCAAACTGTTGTCATTTTTTATTTCCTCGTAAAAAAACCTAAAATCGATAATAAACACGATAGAAAGATTTTGTTTAGTTTCTAAGATATGGTCCTTTGAAAATTGAATTTTTGACATTTTGAAAGCCAATATCTCGAAAATTAGTAAAGTAAACCTTATTATATGGGGTACCATTGGAAAGAGAATTTCAGTGAGAATTCAAATATGAAGTCAAAATAGGGGGTTGCTATTTAAGGTTTTTAGAATATTTTCCAAAAATAGCCCCCCAGAAAAGGGCTACATAGGGGATTTTACTTTTTACGGAAAATAGGAGTTGACGATGGATCAAAAACAAAAGTTTATGTTTTAAAGATTATATATTTTTTTTCTTAAAACCCCTCTCTAAACCAACTGTGTCTAAGGGAAGCACTGCTGAATTTGACAAGAACAATGTGGAAGAAGTAAAGATAAAAAGTGTCATGTTAAATAGTACCTAAATATCTTACCTGTTAATTTGATATTTGCCAGTACCATCACTTTTCCGGACACTTTCCTGCCAAAAAAAAACGCATAAAACCTCATAAAAACACACCTGAATTTTATCAGTTTTTATAAGGTCTATGAGCTTTTGTGAGGCAAAATTTTAGGATTATAAAAGTTTGGAAGAATTTTTGAGGTACGTCTTTGATTTTAGTAAGAATTTATTTGGTTTCATATGTGTGTTATTTATCTGATCCTATAATCAGTCAGGCTTATAAATGTTTATAAAACTTTATAAGTGCAGATATTTTTTTAACATATTGTATGGTTTTATAAAAGCACGATTTTCTAAGAGATTTTATAATCAAACCGACACATCAATTTTTACGGGTTTCTATAATTACATTCTTTTTCTTTTATGATATAATATGGGATTATATAAATCGATGTTTTTAGAGTTTTCTGACAAATTTTATAGGTTTCTATGATTACACTCTTGTTTTTTTTATAATGTTTTAAGAGTTGGTAAAAACAATTTTTTTTATAAGTCTTTAAATAGATTTTATAATCAGATAAACTTACAACATTTTATAGATTTTTATGTGTCCACCCTGCCAAAAAAACCTCATTAAATCTCATAAAAACACACCTGATTTTTATCAGTTTTTTCGATCACCTGAAAACTAATTAAAAAAAGCTATACTTATTATACCTACTTACCACAAAAATTCATAATCCCCCGCCTTAAAAACCCCAATTTTGATTCAAATCGAACAAACTAAATCTTCTTCTCCCTCCACTTCCCTCGTTGAAGGGAGGTGGGTACCTGAGAATACCATATTATTGTATTTTCACCGAAACTTTAAACACATACCAAATTTGGACACAATAGGATGTGGATAAGTCAATTAAAATTTTTTTAGCAAAACATGAACGAAAATCGTCCATCTTGAATCCGCCATATTTAATTTACAAAATCTGATCAAAAATTCGTATTCCTTATCCCCAAAAGACCCCGTATACCAATTTTGGTTGAAGTCGGACAAAGTTAGGTGAATGAATCCGCCATATTGAATTTTAAAAATCTGATTAGAAATTCGTTTTCTCCATTCCCAAGTGCCTCGACACACCTAATTTCAACGAAATCGAGCGTACTTCAACTGTACCCCCCTCCACCGTCTTTGAGTAGGGGGAGCTGTCAATTTCGTCACTCCATATTCTTGTGTTGTCACAGTAACTATATAAGCATACCAAATTTGAAGCCGATCGGATGTCGGGAAGTTGGTCAAAATGTTGCAAGATTCCACCCGAACAAACGTATCTTGTTTGTTACATAGATAGATACATTGCAAGTTAAATAAAATCTTGTAAAAAAATAGTTTTTGGCTTATTAAATCTCATAGAAATTTATCAAAGTAACATCTCTCTCACAGCTTCTGGCGATAAATAAGTACTTATACGAGAACAATTTTCTATTAGATATGTAGATATTTTGCAAGCACAAGGAGTGTTATTGTATTATAGTGGGTTAGGTTATAGTTTAGTTTGACTGTATATTAATCTCTTACATTATTTCTACTACTATTACTACTACTACAACTGCTAAAGTTGAGCTGCAATTTTTTATTTTCGAATGTTACAGGTAGATCTTATAAAATCTTAGAAACCTTTATGAGGAATTGTCATATAAAAAATCATAAAATAATGTAAACTTTTATAAGCCTATTGGCTCATAAAATATGATGAACTTTTATGCGGAATTTGTGTTTCATTTTCACTAGTCAAAAATTATAAAATATTATAAGTTTATATGATCATAGATTATAAAAACTTATGATGTTTTATCTGTTATTTGCTACGTTTAAAACTTTTGTTCATCAAGTTTAGTAGTTAACAATAGTAATTGGCTGAGAATTTTTGAGACAGCTTACAGTTGAAAATGCTGTGGTTTGATGTATCTATTTGTGTTTTAAATTTATTAAGGGTCTGCCAGTTGCATACTCAAACTTCATTCACAGATGATAAAAGATACCAGACAGACAAATTTTGATGCAGCCTACACTTGACGAGAAGCCTTCCAAATGCGTGCGAGTTGATCCTTTTTAGCCACCCATACATAGTATGGAAGTCGACAAAATATAGCATTGCCGTTCCGCTAAATCAGATATTCAATCGTTGTTTTGCTACTGGGGTGTTTCCTACAGCTTTGACACAAGCATATGTGAAACCAAATAAATACTTATAAGCCCATTTGGCTATTACCAAAAACATCAGTAAAATTTTTGAGAAAGCAATGATTAAAAGATTAATGAACTTCTTTGAAAGTAACAACATCTTAAGTAATACTCAAACCGGTTTTAGAAAGGGTAAATCCACATTACGAGCTGCCTACCAAGCACTTTTTTTGGGTGGGTTAAACTCAAACAAACGGTCGGTTGCTATGTGCCTAGATTTATCTAAAGCCTTTGACAGCGTGGAAACTTGAGGCCCATGGCATTGGGGATTGTAAATGGATGTTGTTTGTTTTTTATTTAAGTGATAGAAATCACCAGGTGAACTTGTCAAATCTATCTTAAAATCTGTACACAAAGGAGTCCCGCAGGGATCCATTTTGGGTCCACTGATGTACATAATATGTCGATGACTTTTTGTGGAGGTTTTACGACGATGTCACTGTTGTGGTGCAGGAAGACACACCGGACTTACGTAGTGTGCAAAATAATTGACAACTTAACACCAATAAAACACAAGTAATAAGTTTTAGAAATAACAAAGCAGAAGTTGAAATTGATAAGGTTGAGTTGCCATAACTAAAGCCACTAGCTAGTGGGATCGTCAAAAAAAAGTTTTTTTTAATTTCCATCAAAAATAAATTATTTGGGTCAAAATAGACTTAAATACAAAATTGTGTCATGGTGCCTGTCTGTCTGTCTGTAACACGATTTGTCACCAGACGCAGAGCTGATTAGTTTTTTTTGGTGGTGGAGGGTTGGAAAGAGGGTAGAACATTAAAAGATGTTAAAAGTTTTTCTTTTACCAACTAAACCAGTAATATTTTAGGCTAAAACTAAAATCCTTTTTAACAATGAGTGCAAAAGGGGGGATTAAACTTTTCAAAAAATTGATTGTAATTTACGAACCGTAGCAGCTAGCGACACGCGGTTTTCACATTAAGATAGATAATTGCATTCTGAAACACAAAAAAAAAATTGAAAATAATTTTTGAAAAAAATTTCCAAAAAAAAATACTTTTTTAAAACATTTTATATACGTGCCTGATAGCTTCATTTTTTTATATACGTCTGCCAGTTTTATATTACATTATTGTCCACTCCATATTTTTTTTAACTTTTTCATAAAATTTTACAGAAAAAGTGTACGTGCAACGCTTTCGTAGACAAGTAATAATTTTAGTAATAATTTTCGAGAGAGACTTGCAGGGAGTGTTTGAAAAACGAGAGTTCGACAAACTGTGTCCATAAGAGTTTATACAGGTAAATAAAAATAAACATCAGAATTAAAATAAAAAAAAAAGTTGGTCTTATGGGGAATAGCGGAAATATAAAATGAAAAGAAGGACGAACTGTATCTGAAATATATATATATATATATTTAGTTATATATATATATATATATATATATATGTATATATATATATATATATATATATATATATATGTATATATATATATATATTTATTTATATATATATTTATATATATAATATATTTGTTATTGTAATTTAAATCGTATTGTTCAAGATCTTTGAAAATTGTGTTGCTTGACACTGTTCCTGCAAATTTAGTATGAGTCTGCCAGTTTTATATCCAATTTTAATTCCTCCCAGAATACAAAAAACAGCCTGCAGAATATTTTTTAGACTGCAACCCACCTACCAGACCAACTAGTTACAGAAGGGTCTTCCTAACAGTGGATTTCTTCGATTTATAAAGTAGGTACGTTCGTCATCTTTAGCGTTAGTTTAATTTCTTAAATGGCCGAAAAAATATTAAAAGATGTTAAAAGTTTTTCTGTTACCAACTAAACCAGTATTATTTTAGGCTAAAACTAAAATCCTTTTTAACAATGAGTGCAAAAGAGATACCAGATGTTTCCATCTCTTGCGCACTCATTGATAAAGAGAGAATTAGTTAAAGGACAATGAAAAAAAGTCGCTAAAAGTACGTGTTAGTATTTATTGTATACCGGGTGTCCCAAGGTGAGTAACCTATTGGAATATTTTTATGAAATACTCTCATAGTTGCAGTGTTGCCATTTGCAGGAAAACTTGGTAACAACTTTCTTATTTTTAATCGAACACCCTGTATATTTTTACATTTTTGGATTCTACAAAATGTTTTAGGTTCGTTTTATGTATAATATCCTATAACTATGTTCAACTGTTTTTAAAATATTGACAGGTGAAAATTGATATTTTTTTAATTTGACAGCCCGTAACATCGAAACGGTTAAGGATAGAGCAAAACGGTTTTTACATTCCTGTCATGGTTTTTCACAAACTATCGTTTTCTATTATTTTTAACCCAGTAAAGTAACCTTGGGATATTTTAACCCTGGATTAAGATATAAAACGATGGCTTCTGAAAAACCAAAATAGGAATATAAAAACCGTTTTGCTCTATCCTTAACCGTTTTGATGTTACGGGCTCACAAAGTTAAAAAATGTCAATTTTCACCTGTCAATATTTTAAAAACAGTTGAACATAAGTATAGGTTATTATACATAAAATGTACCTAAAATATTTTGTAGAATCCAAAAATGCAAAAATATACAGGGTGTTCAATTTAAAATAAGAAAGTTGTTGCCTAGTTTTCCTGCAAATGGCAACACTGCAAATACGAAAGTATTTCATAAAGTTAGTTTACATGGACTTATGTTAGAACTGAAAGTTTGAAAAGTTTCCATTGTATATTTTCCAAAATATTCTAATAGGTTACTCACCTTGGGACACCTGGTATACATTGTAGTAAAACCATGATGGTAATTTAGGGCCTAAAATATTTTAGCATAATTTAAGGCGTATCGTTTTTGTTTACCCATTTTTTCTATGTTTTTCATATTTTTATGCCATGATCTTGCTCACATTTTAAAGCTTTCTTTCCAAACCTTCGATTTCTAGAATAAAACAATAATTTTTTTCAAGTATTCACTGTTTTTATAGCATTCAAAAAAGTACTGTCAAAAAACATTTTTTCTCTATTAAAATGAAAAAAATTTAGAGAGAGAGGGCAGAATTTTAGAGGTAGAGAGAGAAGGATGTAGATTTATTATAATTAGTCGCCTAGATTAAAAAAATTAGCGTTACCAAATTATAATTATAAATTATTTTGGGGAGATTTGGTTTTCAAATAATTTTAAATGATATCCTCTTTATAGTGAAAATATATGAAAAGAAGGTTTTTATAAATCATTTTTCCAGAAAATGCTAAACTCAATAAATATAAATAAAAAGGATAGTTTTACCAACAGAAAACTGTTGGATTTTTTCGACTTCTCCACCAGTTCTATCACTGACTGGTTTCAGACACACTCCATCTACCAGTCGGGCTTTCTACTATGACGAATCGATAGCAAAAGAACGAACTTTATAAAATACACCGGAGTACCACAAGAATACATACCGGGTGCGACTTGGAGACTAGACGCAGACACGTGTTTCAGTCTTGTTAGAGATCATCAGTGCGACATAAGTTTTTATAGTCGAATAATATGAACGATCAAATTAAAAAGTCATGTACAAATGTTCGGCAAAACATTAGTTAACAGAATAGGAAATAAATTTCCAATACCCATAGTTGAGTTAAATATAAATAAAAAAAATCCAACAGTTTTGTGTTGGTAAAACCAACAGAAAACTGTTGGATTTTGTCTGAAACCAATCAGTGGTAGAACTGGTGGAGAAGGCGAAAAAATTCAACAGTTTTCTGTTGGTAAAACTGTCTTTTTTATTTATATTTAACTCCACTATGGACAGTGGGAATTTATTTCTCATTCTGTTAAATAAATATGTTTTTATTCATGATAAATAAAGAATTCGAAAAAATTTGGATAAGTGTTATGGCAACAGCGTAAAATAATTTTTCCCATTTTTGTAAAAAAAAATCATTAATATTTTATAATGCTCAAGGTGTATATATAAAGCACTAAACTAGTATATTGACTTCTTTTTTTTAAGCATCAAATTCTTGAACTCTTTAAAATTAACGAAAAACATTTAACAACTCTAAAAAAATTTTAACAGGTATTTAACTAAATTATTTTAAGGTTCATCATGACTTTACTTGACTAATACTTAGGGAAATACTATGCGTGGTTGCGTGGACAAACAAAACATAATTAAACTAAGTAATGACAGTGTCATATTTTATTTCCATACAATTTTGTGCTTACAATACAGCTATCTACACTTAAAATCACACTACCTTAATTGTATTATAGAGAACAGTTTTTTTTTTATAGTACGGTTTCACATCACGAAATATCTGCTTTACATAATTTAAACAAATTATTTACAAAAACCATCGTAATAGCTATTGCTGCAGTCGATTACTTGACAAATAGCAAAAGTAATGATTTATTTATGTACACATTTTGTACATTATGTAATATAATTTCTTACAAAGATAAAACGCAAAAAGAAAATTTAACAGCGCTGTAAAATGGCGGCCTATAGATTGCACATGCCAATAGTAGAACACGCGAATGTTTTACATAGCTCGAAACTCTTTCCACAAACATAGAAATGCAATTTAGTCAAATTTAGTTTAATGGTTGCTGTTGAATTTAAAATAACACTATGCCTAAGTTTAGATGCAGGTAAAATCAACAATGTTTCAGAGCAAATGAGATAGAGTTCTTTGATTAAATTAAAGTTAATCAAAACAATACTTATTAGCGGATAATGTGTAGTGCCTTCCATTTCAATGGCCTTTTTTGGCGTTAGTGGCGGTCATTTTGACATGTAACTCATATTTAACTGACAACAGTCAGGCCGATCAACTCCTACCGAATTAGTGTCCTTTAATCCAACTTCGCCGCCATTTTCACTCAAAAGTGACAGAAAATCCATTCGTTTTCTGTCAATATGGTGGCAAAGAAGAGTATTAGAGAAAGTATTGGTTGAAGCAAATGCGAAAAAGGGTACTAAATCGGAAGTCGTTGACTGGTCTATACATAGGAGGTATCGATCAAAAAACATTTTTTTTGATTTTTGTTTTTTCATAAATAGCAGTGGCGGTTGCAGGGGAGGAGGTGGTGTAGGTGATCGCCCCCCCTTTTTTAGAAAATTTATTTAAAAAAACGCCGTTTTTTCATAAAAACAGTAAAATTTGTAACAGTTTAATAGTAAATTTTTTTGCATTCACAAAAATTTTGACGCCACGCCCTCCTCTTTTGGGAAAGCTGCGACCGCCACTGTATACAGGGTTCCTAAATAAATCCTTAGGGCTCCAAACAGCCGTTTATAAGACGCAGACAAACGGCAAAATACATTAGGTAGAGAAAGACGGACATAGGGCGAGGTTGTCACTACATCTTACATGTAGTAAATCCATTCCAGGTTATTGTTTTCTAATGTTTTCCATTTTTATACGTTTAGGAATGGAACAAAAATTGCTTTTGCTTGATTTTAATAAGAAACTGATTAAAGCTATCGCAAAAAGATTACATTTTTTGCTATTCATTTTGTAACCATTGGCCATACGCACTTTCTTAAAAAAGAAAATATTTCGCTTGCGACGCAGTCTTCTCCGGTAGCAATACCTTTTTTTAAAATTTTCACCTTTAGCACTATTTTGTTCCCGAAATTATAATAAAAAAAATTCCTGCGGCCGTTTTTGTTTCTTGTTTAATTTTTCAAAGATTTTTGCGTCCGGCGCTATTTTGCATCCTGATTGAGTTGCAAAATTTGCGCCTCCGACGCCCTTTGTCTTCATACTAAAATAAGACTTATACTAAAACACCCTTCCCCCCATTTAGGAAAACTTATCCTGTGTCCATCCAATGTTTTATTGTAAGGAAATATTTATTCCTAAGTTTTTTCGAAAAATAATATAGTATGACCAATGAAACCAAAGAAAAAAAAATAAAGAAAAATATAGAAAAGGGGCAGAGCTTAATTTTTTTCCAAAAAAAAATCTTTTTCTTTCTTGTAACAAAACAGAGTCAAATAGAGGCGCGCTTCCCCACTTTTAGGGTGTTGCAAATTTGGCGGCTTCTTCTATTTTTCGCTTTTACCCCCCCCCCCCCGATATTTTTTTTTTAAAATTCAAAATGACTGAGGCGACAAGGCAACACAAAGCTCTGCACGAAAAAGAACGCTGTTTATTGATTTCTTTCGTCGAGTAGCGTAGCGAATGCTGGTTTTCTCTTTTGCAGAAAGATGGCGTAGTAGTAACAGAATGCAAAATAAATTTATTTTCTAATTTTAACAGCAACACGAGATTATCGTTCAGTCTAAAAAAAGAAGACTTTTACCTAGTCCAGGTGTTTGACTTTTTGCAGCTGGCTTCTATTTCCCTCTTTCTTTAATATCAAGCAAGAATAGCGACAATCTTTTTCTCATGGAAGCATTCCAAAAATAATGAAGTTTGGAGAAAATAAAAAGCTGACAGCATTGCTTAATATATCTGTTTCTTTTGTGTGCGCAGTCGTCGGAATTGAATCGGGCCAATGCCGACAACGTCGGCAGTGTGTTGGCATCGACGACTATAGTCTGGCCCGATGTTGTTCAAATTGCGATTTTCAGATTTCGGTCAATAATCGGCAACTGACGGAGGTCCACATTACTACAGTCGACTTTATGTCGACACCACTTTAGGACCGACGATAGTCCGATTGGAATTTTGTTTAATCGGTCGAAAATCGGCAACTGACGATGGCCTGATTTACTATAGTCGACTTTATGCCGAAGCCCACTTTATTTGCTTTAGGGCCGACGACGGTCCGATTGGAACTTTGTTTAATCGGACGAGAATTGGCAACTAACGATGACCCGATTTACTATAGTCGACATTATGCCAACGAAAACCTTATCTGCTTTAGGGCCGATGATGGTCCGATTGGAACTTTCTTTAATCGGTCGAGAATCGGCAACTGACGATGGCCAGATTGACTATAGTCGACTTTATGCCGACGCCTACTTTATCTGCTTTCGGGCCGACGACGGTCCGATTGGAACTTTGTTTAATCGGACGAGAATCGGCAACTGACGATGGCCCGATTTACTACTGACTTTAGTCGACATTGTGCCAACGCAAAACTTATCTGCTTTAGGGCCGATGATAGTCCGACAGGAACTTTCTTTAATCGATCGAGAATCGGCAACTGACGATGGCCCGATTTACTATAGTCGACATTATGCCAACGCAAACCTTATCTGCTTTAGGGCCGTTGATGGTCCGATTGGAATTTTCTTTAATCGGTCCAGAATCGGCAACTGACGATGGCCCGATTGACTATAGTCGACTTTATGCCGACGCCTACTTTATCTGCTTTGGGGCCGACGATGTTCCGATTGGAACTTTGTTTGACTGGTGGAGAATCGGCAACGACAATGGTCCGATTACGTCACCTCTTAATTTTTAAACTGCTTAATACTTTCTTCCTAGTATGTAGAGATGGCGCTAATGTCGCTATGTTCCCTTTACAGTGGAAGATAATATTATATATATAAATGAGCAAAGATATTTCAAAACTAGAATGCGGACTTCTCTACAAGAATCACCTCTTCTGCCACTTAAACCAGCCCGACTGGTTAAGCACCCGCATTATCGAAACTTTGTCGGGCCGCTTTAAGCTACCACCGACGAACCTCCGTCAATCGCCGACGTTGGACCGCTTTAGGAAAGCAATGTCGGACTTGAATAGTTTACCGATGTCGAGCCGAGACCAGTTTGCCTATGTTAGACCGACCAAATTAAGCAGTTATGGGCAGATGGTCGGTACTATGCGGTTAAACCATATCGTACGGCGAAAGTATGCCGATGTCAGCAAGAAGTAAAATTTACTATTGGTCCGACGGCGGGCTACAGTCTAACGCTGCGTCGGCAAACATACATTGGGCCTACATCGCAAAGCGGACAAAAAATACTGCTGGTCCGATGTCGTAAATCGACGTCGTGCCGATGACGACAAATTCGGCAATCGACATCGGACCGACGAAGGCCCGGGGGAACCGTGTTTGCTGGGATGCCACTGCAGTTTGATTTATTGAAATCCTATCTCTAAAGATATCTTTAGGAAACCTGTTATGAAGTTGAACGCTAACTTTTTTTACTAACCCTGTTTCTCTTTATCACAAACTCTACCTCAACACTTTTGTTATACTTAAGCTACAAAACCCAAAATCACCGAAGGCCTCTGAAAAAAAGAATCTCTTCCCTAACGACAAAACGTGTTATGCTTTACTTTGCAGTTCTAGAAATAGTCGAGGGGCATATAGCCGAAATTCGGCCTCCATGGGCCTTTTGTTGATGATTTTACGAAACCTGTTTTAACCGGTTACTAATAGACCACTTAACATCACCTTGCCTGTGAACAGCCTCAAAAGTTCTGCATTTGAAAAGTGAGGATAGGGCGACAAAATTTTTTTTAATCTTAACGGTTTGACCTACGATGATGAAATTGGATAATCGTATTGGCCTTCGGGCCAGATTGTATTATAAAAATAAAAAAATAACATCTAGTGCCTCTAGGAGACGGTAGGGGGCGAAATGTGGTTTTATATTTTTCCCTGTATCTCCCGAACGACTTATCCTGCACACTTGAAACTATGTGGTTTTGTGTACATATTATTACCAATCAGCCTGATAGCACAAAAAATTTTTTTAGCTTGTGAGCGGAGGGCCTTCAACAGAGGCCATTTGTTGATAATTAGTTTCGAAAAAAAAAACACATTTTGCCCCCCACCGGCTCTTAGGGGCACTAAATGTTATCTTTATAATTTTATAATACAATTTGACCAGAAGCCAAATATACCGTTAGAATTTAACCTTAACCTCATTCTTGGACTGCAACATTTTTGAGGCTGTTCACAGGTGGAGTAATATTTAGTGATCTATAAGTAACCGATTTATATAAATAATTTTCGATGCCCTTAAGTTAAGTTTGCGTAGATTTTTTTTTCGAAATTGTCAAAAGAATGACGTCTGTTGAGGGCCCTTCGCTCACAGGCTAAATTTTTTTTTGATATCAGGCCGATTGGTAATATTATGTACTACAAAATCACATAGTTTCAAGTGTGCAGGATAGGTCGTTCGGGAGATACAGGGAAAAATCTAAAACCACATTTCGCCCCCTATCGATGCCTAGAGGCACTAAATGATATTTTTTTATTTTTATAATACAATCTGGCCCGAAGGCCAATGTGATTATCAAATTTCATCATCGTAGGTCAAACCGTTAAGATTTTTAAAAAATTTTGTCACTCTAACCTCACTTTTGGACTGCAACATATTTGAGGCTATTTATATCTAGGTGGAGAAATATTGAGTGGTCTATAAGTAACCGATTTATATAAATTTTCGATGCCCTTAAGTTAGGTTTGCGTAAATAGTTTTTTTTTCGAAATTGTCAAAAAAATGGCGTCTGTTGAGGGTCCTTCGCTCACAGGCCAATTTTTTTTTTTTTTAAATATTAGGCCGATTGGTAATAGTATGTACTACAAAATCACATAGTTTCAAGTGTGCAGTATAAGTCGTTCGGGAGATACAGGAAAAAATCTAAAAACACATTTCGCCCTCTACCGGCCCCTAGATGCACTAAATGTTATTTTTTAAATTTTATAATACAATCTGGCAGAAGGCCAATATAAGTACCAAATTTCATTATGGTAGGTCAAACCGTTAAGATTTAAAAAAATATTTTATCGTCCTAACCTCACTTTTTGACTGCAGCACTTTTAAGGCTGTTTACAGGCAGGGTGATGTTAAGTGGCCTATTACTAACCGGTTAAAACAGGTTTCGTAAAATCATCATCAAAAAGCCCACGGAAGTCCATATGCTCCCCAACTAAAAAGCAAACACTCCTGCTCTTGTATTACCGTTTGTTGATTGCACTCAATTATTAAATATGTTTGGCTATATTGTATATAAAAATGTTTTAGAATATAGTTAAATACCTACATCGCAACGATAATTTTTTAGTTACGCAACATCATCTGTTGTCTGTTTACCATTTGCAAACAAGTTTTTATACAAACAATTTACATCTTAACCACAGATCACCTAATAAAATAGATAGGTTTTGGTCGTGCCGATTTACAGGCCGATAACTTCGCCGACAACGATATAACTTTCACACCGTTTGACAGTTGAAAATAGCCTTTTGGGTACAGGTTTTACCTTGAAGGTCCGGTTATTTGACGTTTGGGATATTTCATTAGTTTTTTTTCAAAACAAAATTAGTTTACTATGGTTTTCCATTCAAGCCAAAATATAGGGTAAGCCAAAAAAAACTAATTTTTTAAAATAATTATAACTTAGCGGGAAATTTTCCGATTTTTATAATATTTAGCTTTTTAGAAAGTCAAGTCAATGTAATGTATAGAATCAATGTCAAACTTGAGATTCCCTAAGAATCTAGCCCCCCTAGATATTTTTTTTGTGCGACACTGTAATAAACATATCGGTGTAACATTTTAAAAATTCGGATAAGAAATAAGAAATTTTGTAATTTTTAAAGAGACCAGAGTTTACCTACAAAATCAAGCGTATTAAGAAAAAATCTATTTGTTTAAATAGCAATAACTTTTTCAAAAATTGGTCGATTTTAATAGGTTTAAACTTATTAAAAGTCACAGGCCTTAAAATTTATAGAACTTGTGTCAAAAAAGACATTTGTTAAAAATTCAAGATGCCGGACCTATTATTTAAAAAACAGGATTTTTTTACCCCCCCCCCCTATAAGAAAATTCTTCTGCAGTACTGAAGTCAATATTTATTTGTTTAGTGACCTTTTCAATTAGTTTCTATTCAGTTTTGTGGGTTTAAGGTCAGGATAATGAAAAACAAATTCAAATTTACCGACGTTTCGATGTATTTTACATCATCTTCAGGGTTTATTTGGGTTACTTTCCAGTGGTCTGTTACAGATTTTGACAAACATTTTAAGAAATAAGCAGTATGTTTTTTTGAAATTTACAGTTAAAAGACATTTAAACAAGAACAAAACATTTTTGGTTTTTAACTCGTTTTGTTTTTGTTTAAATGTCTTTTAACTGTAAAGTCCAGAAAAACATACTGTTTATTTTTTTAAATGTTTGTTAAAATCTGTAAGAGATCCCTGGAAAACAACCCAAATAAACCCTGAAGATGATGTAAAATACATCGAAACGTAGGTAAATTTAAATTTTTTTTTCATTCTCCTGATCTTAAACCCACAAAACTGAATAGAAACTGAAGTTAATCTCCAACATCGCTTACAAACCCACATCGTTGCCAAGCACACCAATGAAATATTTTTAAAATTCGGACAAGAAATAAGGAAGTTTGAAATCTTTACATAGATCAGACTTCAATTTTTTCTTAATAATTTTGCATGCAAACTTTCGTCTATATAAAGATTTAAAACTTCTTTATTTCTTGTACGAATTTTTGAAGTGTTACAATGAACTGATATTTGAGATTGAATACAGTCTCGCAGAAAAAGTTTTTTCAGGAGGGTGAAATATGCCATCCTGGATTTTTAGTAAATGTCAGTATTATCAATATACCTACAAATTGTGAAGATTACACCTTTTAAAACTAAATAAAATCTATCAATTTTTAAAAAAGTTATTGCTATTTAAACAAGTAGATTTTTTCTTAATAAGCTTGATTTTTCATGTAAACTCTGGTGTATTTAAAAATTGCAAACTTCCTTATAACTTGTCCGACTTTTTAAAATGACATATCGATGTGCTTCGAAAGACTGTGGCTTCGTAACCTATGTTTCATATTTGTTACAGTGTCGCACACAAAAAAATATTTAGAGGGGTAAAAAATGCCTATTTTTTTAAATAGGTCCGCCGTTTTGGATTTTTATAAAATATCAAGCTTTGTCCTTCTAAAAAGCTAAATATTATTAAAATCGGACAATTTCCCATGTTATATTCATATAAAAAAGTGCGTTTTTTTTGGCACACTCTTCTTAATTAAGTTTCGAGAAAGAAGAGGATAAAAACTAGCCAAACTTAATTGATTTTATTTAAATGCCTTCTAAAGCATGTACCTATTTAATTATTCATGAAAGAACGCTCAAACAAAAAAAAACGCTTAGGTGTGTCTTGGGTATACTGAGCGCAACGCCACCCTGTCGGAAATGGGCGCGGAATTTAACGAAAGTCAAAATTCTTATGTTAACCGCCCGTACGGTTGCGCGTTTCATGGCCATATATGACGTTGAAATGTCAACAGTGTGAAATAACGTCGTCGGGCATTTAGGGCGCGACCAAAAACTATCTAATACTCTATGTTCTAACGTTAACACATGGACTCCGCTAACGCAGGCTGGGGCGCATTGTACGGTCCGGCCCACGGTTGAAGGTTCTGTAGGGCGCTTAATGCTGTGTCGTTGGCGCTGTTGCCGGATGGGGGTCCCTCGCTCATGTAACCTTTGCTTAGCGCCTCCGCCTGAAGAGAGAGCATCAGACGATTGGCGGCTTGTCTCTCGGCTTCGCGCTCTTCTGCTGTTTGTCTTCTGAAAGGAAACAATACGTAAACCTTAAAAACTCACATTTTAAAAATAGGAGGGACTTAAAATAATAGCACAAAGAACATAACTAAGTAAGTTATGTTCTTTGTGCTAACAGTCACTCACTAACTAGTCGCTTGCGAAATGATATTTATTGGAATCCCAGCAAACACATCTGTTACATTAGCATAGTATTTACGTAATTCTAATTTACGTAATATTTACATAACATTTATGTTTCTTTAGTTAAATTATATTTACCTAATAACAAGGGAACTTTGAGCATGGCATGGGCAGAACATGGAAGTTACGTTTTACCTTTTTGTGACATTAGAAGTATATGAATATTATATACACAATATGACGTTAATTTTATATAACTTTATTACGTTATTTACGTGACGTCAAGTTTACCTTGATGTTACTTGTTTTTTTACAATTCGATTTACTTTCTAATTACTAGTTAATCAATATTTGTCGTTTCCCATTTTTTTTTTGCCCTGTATTATGTTGGGACTTCCAGTTTACCTAGAATTCATGTAACAAAGTAATTATGTTAAACTTCCAAATCAGTTACATCAACCGAAAAGAATCTAAAAAAGGGAAGATCAAAAGATCTTGGGAGGAAAGAACGAAAATTCAAAATTGGATGAGTGTTCCACAAGGACCACACAAAAGACCAAAGCAAAAGGAGAAACAATTAAACGATGTTTCGCCCGGGGTGACCAGCGTGGGCTTGTCAGTGTATTCACTAGTCACCCTCAATCCAGACTGGCTTCTAACTCTGAATCACTCACAAATAGGCATTGTTCCGCATGGTACTTATTATAAGTCACCTGATACGGGTTCGTCGATCAAATTTGTAAAAATGCATTGTAATTTTATACATATAATATTATATGTAAAATTACAAATTTTGTTGTAAAACTACCCAAATCAATAAAAACATTATTTAATTATTTTTATTAAGAAAATGTTAAAGAACAAATTGCTAATAATAGCATAGATATTTCGAAAATCGACAAAAGGGGTTATGTTAAGGTTCAAAGCACTACTGGAATCCGGTGCTTCCTCGCCTCTATACTGTTCGGTGATGGTGTTAAATGGACAGTTTCTTACCCTTATAGCACCCTTATGCACAGGTTATGTCGAATGAAATTTTTTGGTTCGTAAAATATAGTCACCCTCTTTCGATAGAAAAAAGAATTTTGCTTTTTAACACATGTCAGGGATAAAATATGTTACATTATCCAGGGAAAATAAGAGTGCATCTATACCGTGCAGTATTTACCAAAAGTTATTTTATTACTTAAGCTGATGGCACAATTGTTAGGTTACAGTGATTTCTAACCTCAATTTTTTGTGCGATTTACGATAACGAGATTTATATTACAAGATAAAAAATACCAAAATTTTGGTATTTTTAATCTCGCACCTGTAGCTTGTATTTACTATTTTTATTTTGACTCACTGCTTTGAAATTATGTCACTAGTATCCAGTAGTATTTTTAATTGTGTCTAAGTGTGTCCTAACCCAATGAGCATTTTTGTCTATATAAAAGTTACAGCAAATAATATAAAACCTTCATAAAATAACCAAAAGTTATATTATTTAGTGTTGGTGATAATTTTATAACTCTAATATATCTCTTAAATGAGTAAAAAAGACTTGAAAAACAACTGTTCAACACCAGCTTATAAAAATTTATGGTACATAGTAATGGATAGAAAAACAACATATAGATTTTATAAAACTTCCTTATGAGCCCTCAAGTATAGCGATTAATATAAAAAGGTTTTACAACTGTTCTAACAACACTACATAACAAATTAAAGGTTTTTATGGATTTAGAAATATAGATTTTCCATCTTTCTTCCCTTTGCTGGTTATGTATTATTCTTTTTCTTTTTACAATAAAAAAATTTATAAAATGGTGTTTAGCAATCTTCTAAAATAAATAAAAATGAAAGTGAGATAAGCTGAAGCAGGACTATGAATATTTATATACTAGTCAAATAAAAGCTGTTTTTCACGTCATTCTTCTCTGAAAATCAGCTGCGGTCCCGTGTGTACTGTATAGTTTTCGAATAGACTCACGTACATTTCATGGGCTCCAAAAATACTTGAGAAAACGTGAAAAAAAATATTCATTTAACTATCAGTTTTTTTTTTTCATACATGTTTTTTTCTTTCTGGGACAAATATTGAATTTCGTATGTTGTTCTTAACCCTAACAAGCAATATTTCGATTGAAACACATGTTGAAACCCCATAAATAACGTTTTTAATTAGGCCAAAAACCTATTTTTGTAATCAAAAATGGCGAAAATTTCCGACAATTCTATAAAAAAAACAATACAACTATACCACTGTTTCCCTCGTCAACACTATTTTATAACCCTTTTAAAAAATGATGCTACTTGGAACAAAGCGCTACAGATGGCGCAGTGTTGAACACTGATGGTCTGTTTCTGCGAGCTTAACATAGTTACCATTGTTCTCTTTTTCTAAATGCATTCCTCGAGAGATCCAGCATACTACACATACCAGGAAAAATACCCGCCTCCACACGCTTCAAGCCCGCATAACTATCAGAGGTAACTATCTCAAGAATATAGTTAGATTGCGGGGTCGAAGGGTGTACAGGCGAGTATTTTCCGGGGTGTTCACGTTTTTGCGACCTTAACACGGTTACTATATTGTTCTCTTTTTCTAAAACACGGTTCTCATCTATGCGTTTCTCATTCGTGGGTCCCCCGAATCAAAACACGTATCATGTGGTCTAAGCGAGATTTGCCTATACAAGTTCATGTCGGACCACGTGATGAGTTTTTTGAGTCAGGGTGACTGCGCATCGGAAACGCTGGTGGGAATCGGGTGTAAAATGCATTCGATCCCGATATCCGTCATCGGCAACTATCTCAAGAAGATTTCTATCTCTTGTCTCTCTCAGATTGATGTAATTAAAACAAGATAATAATGGTATGGTATCTCGCAAAAACGCGCCTTTTGATGTCGCAAAAACGCTCCTTTTGATTTCGCAAAAACGCGCCTTTTGATGTCACAAAATTAACCTTAAAAAATCTTGTTTTGTTATTATAATTGCCAAAATAAATTAAAATTGTTTTTTTTGTTCTAAAAACAGTTGTATTATAAGCACTGTATAAAGAAATTAATAACAACATTATAGAAAAAACCTTATGGGCAAAAAAGGTTTATGAATGAGTTCCTAAGAATATTACAGACACCAATTTATATAACTATTGTTTGTGAGTTCCCAAGTTTTTATAAGTGTCTCTCGAAATTTTTTCAATCTTATCTTATATAAATTTGTTGTTGGTTAATTAAGTTTTATAAGTGGGTTGATAGCAACATTTTAAAAACCAATCTATTATATATCTTTAATTGATAGTTACTTACGGTTTTATAGGTGGGTTGACAGAAAGATTTCAAACACCAATTTATATAACTTATGTCACTGGTGACTTATATTTTTATAAATATGTTGGTGGAAACATTGTTAACACCAATTTTTATAACATTTGAACCGATGACTTTAATTTTTATAAAGATGTCCGTGGAAATATTGTTAACGCCAGTTTTATGTTACTTTAGGGTACCATCAATTTAGAGCCTTTAATAAAACAAATATACAAACTCAATTCTTGTAGGAAACTTCTAAATACCTTAGGGTATGAATGGAACCCTCTTTATAATAATTATATAAATATTTGTCACCAGAAGTTTCTGAAAATGCTCATTGGGAAGTACGTATCTTTAAAAACTAAAAATTTATCGTCTTAAAAACACAAACAAATACTTTTCACTACACACACACATCACACATTTACTATTTTTTACTTGCGAAGTGTCACTGAACCACGGTCTGAATAAACACGGTCTAGTAATTTTTTCTGCTTTCTTTATTGATTTTTGTTGTTGACATTTGGGGTTATGTTATTTTTGCAGAAGTTTCTGTAATAAAAATTATAGGTTCCATCATCAATGAAAAAATCAAAAAAACAAGGTGGCTTATCGTTCTAAATTTACAATTTATTGCCTATATAAGTCTGGCCTCTGCATTGATAAAATAATCACTCTCCCAAAAATCCCTGGAAAAAACAAATACAAAAAAATAGCTTCCAAAACAGGAAAAATAACAACTACATAACCTAACTTCTGAACGACGAGTTCGAACTAACCCCAACTCATTCGATAGATGTCGTGACGGAATCGATTACCAACTATTGACCTTAATTTCTATTTACTGCAAGATCAACTCATGCAGGCCAAAAATAAATTTTGTTTACTTGTTCACTAAAAGTTATAATACAAGATAAAAGCAAAAATAGTCCTGGCATCAATCATTTAAAAAAAAAAAGAAAAATCCAAAAATTTAATTTAATTTGTCAAGCCTTCTTACAGTTTTTAAATGGCCGACGTGTTATCAGGTCGAAGAGTGGGGCAAAATTACTAGACCGTATCTATTCTACGGACCGTGACTGTCAACAAACGACTGCAAAATGGGCGCCTCAGGTCTGTTCCGGCGTGTTACAGCCGTTTTCCTGAATAAACACTGGACTTTTACCATAGTACATTGTAATATTACATTTGTAAACTTTGCTGGAAATGGGAAAATTACAATGTAAAATTAATATGTAAAATTGTAAAGTTAATTAATATGTATACAGACCGCTTCAAGCTACTGCGAACATAGGGCGGAAGAAGTCTAATTTGCCAGTGTACGTACATGCAGAGACACCGCACGCCTATCAGTGAAGCAACCAACACTCAGGCTTCCGATCGCCATTCGCTGCCGTTCGCCACCTTTCGCCTTGTATTTAGTACGCCTCCAACCACGGTGCTGTCTGGAGCGTAGTCAATGAAACCGGAATTTGGTCAATAAATTCGCAAATTTTTATAACGTAATTTTCTTATTTTTTGTCACTGATAAATAAGAGCGTTTTATTGTCAACTGCTCAGATTTATCAGTGACGACGTGTTACAATGAAATGAGGGGAAACAAAATAAAAGCAAGTTCTTAAAATAAAATAATACATTCTAAGAACCAAAAAGATTCTCCCAGTCAAAAAAAAATTAAAGCAAATGTTCGAAATGTCCTCCTTGCTCGGCTAGACAATATCCGAGCCTACTATAAAAACCCCTTCTAACGTTTCCAAGCATGTTAGGGGTGATAATTTGAAAAACTTCTTCAAAAACAGATAGAAGTCATTAGGAGCAAGATCGGGAGATCGAGCTGGCCATAAAATAGTTCCCCGTGTACTTATAACCCGATTAGGAAATACATTATCAAGATATTCCCTAACAAGGCCAACATTGTGAGCGGAACAACCATCTTGTTGAAACCATGTTTCACCAAATCTTACACCTAACAACTGCCTAGCAGTTTGGAATAATGTGCTGCTGCAGTAGATCCAAGTATCTAGGACCATTCAAATTGCAATTGCCGTTAATAAAAAATAGCCCAATTACGTGTTCCCCTACAATACCCCCCCAAACATTTAGTTTTTGGGGATACTGTGTTCTTACGTCAAAATACAAATGAAAATTTTCCCTCGACCAATATCGAACGTGTGTTGGGTTATGACGATTTGACCATTTGACCATCTGCACTTTTTCGGCAACTTCGTAGACATCCATTTTTAGTTTTAAAAATGTATTATTTCAATTAAGAACTTACCCATCTGTTTCTCGAGCAAGGCAGAAATAAAACAAAATAATAAAAACAAAATGAATTTCCAAAAGATAACACTGCAGCGTGCTTCGAATCCACCTCGGTCGTACGGCACGGAGAGTAAATTGGACTTGATTCCTCCTATGTTCGTAGTAGCTTGAAGCGGTCTGTATGTATGTAACATGAAATTCTTATAGTAAAACCTAACTAGATGTGTAAATATACAAGTTTACTTTGTAAGAATAAGAAACAAACGGGTTTTTACAAGACAATTATAAAATTACGAAATAAGCTAAGTAATTTTTGCAAAATATGTTTTTTATACTTTTTTTTTCAGTGCATGCTAAATGCATTGGAAGGGCGTATGTATGTATCAAAAAGAGCAAATTGGTAAAACAATCCGGCAATAAATAAAGCCAGTCAAATGAAGCGTCATTAATCAAATTAACCGGCTTACGTCCCAATTTTGTTTAAAATCGATTAGTCGAAAACGAGGCGGGCGTTGTTAAACGTCCATTTTGCCAGAGAGATATTGTTAATTTTCACGCGAAACTTTCCAAACTTTCCAGAGTTATAAATTTACCGCCTCCAACTAATTTCTACTGGAATAAATTAAGCAATACCCGAAAATTAGGGAATAATAAACGCGCCAGGCAGCGAAATAGTCGGGAACATTATCTAAATAGCGTTAGGTGTTGATACAATGAAGCTTTCATAATTAATTAAAGCCGTAATTAAACTACGCGGGCGCTACAGTAATTAGTACCCTTATTTGGGGAGAGCGTTACGGATAAACAGAATCCGGCAATTTTAATTAGCTCGCTGCAATTAATAATTAGCGGAGAGGCCGCGTTTTGCTTGGCGGGGACGACAAAGAAATCGTAAATGCTAAAATTCGCTTGACCCATATAACAATGAGATACTATTACTACGTTTTCACGTGAAACTGAATACGTTTTCAAAACGATTCACTTTCAAACCTTCCATGAAAACGCGGCGAATTGTTTTAGGATCGTATGAGGATCTAACTGCATGAAAACGAGTATCCTATCGAGCGGTAAAAAATTTTGTCTGCAATGAAAACACGTTCTTTTCTTGAAAAAATTGTTGTACCAAAACAATTTGTTTTGAACTAAAATATTTTTTTTAGTTCAACGCAGTGTTTAATAATTAAATGAGACTTTATTTTTCGTCTTTAATTGTTTTGCTTCGATACACAAAAACAAATTGTCTTCATATAAGTCATTCACAATTTTTTTTTTATTTTATTTAAAATAAAAGGGAAATTAGCTTTTATCGAAACTACGTCGCTCTGTCTTCTTCTAAGAAAAATTAAATCTTAAAAATTGATTTTTCACCCAAAACAACCCACTAAAAATTATCAAAAAATATGTCCCTCGTTGAACCATAACAACCTGAGGCATTTGTCTTGAAGTGAGAAAATAGAGTTCCTATTGTCTTAAATCGATACATTTTCCAGAAATTTGTCTTGGACGATGTTTGACACGCGCTTAGTTAATAATGTAATGTGTAATGAGTACTCGGAATGTTGATTTGATCTATAGAAATATGCAAAATATACGTGAAGTTTTGGAAGAATGGGATATGCCCCCTGAAGTAATGAAAAATTTTACGACTTTTGTGTTTTACTTTCGGGAATAGGGGTCTTCTGCAGAGGACTGAATGATAGCTACATATCTCAAAAATTACCCAAGGGTCCACTTAGTATGCGTGCCAAGTTGCATTACTTAATCATTTTTTGCAAGGGTGGACTATAGAACTTTTAGTGTTTTGTTGTTATTGCGTTATGTTTCCGACAGAATAAAAATAAATGTTTTTATATTTTCCGATTTTTAGAATGTACTATATTTAACTATATTTCCTAAAGATGTTCTAGTTCGCAGTATTTTAAGTGTTTTGTTCTTATTGTGTTACGTTTCCGATAAATAAAAATATATTTTTTTTTAATTTTCTAGGATTGCATTTGTTTCAATTTTTAATCTTCGCATCAAATCACCTTGATCTTTATCGTCATCTATTTGACAACAAAATGAATTAAAGGGTAGGTATTATCTATACCTTTCTTATAAATTTTTGTTTTCTAGAAAAAAAGATGTTTATTTGATAGATAAAATTCGTTATTTATTTTATATAAGAGCTAAGGATATTGGTCAGTACGCATTAAGCTCCAAATTGAAAAAATAAATTATGTGTGATAATTAACTATCAATGGTATATTTTATACCAAAGGATAAAAGTGGCACTTTTTATCCTGAGACGTAAAGTTTGTACTTGTTTGTTTTTGTAATTCCATCGAGGGATAAAAAGCCACTTTTATCACGACGTTTATACGCCATTTTTCGCATATTTGAATTTTTTTTCCGAGTTTTTTCTCAGCTATGCGGCATTCTGATACTCTACTAAAATGATCTGTTACTTTTTATCCCTGATAGGTCACTTTTCATTCCGATCCCTAGGGATAAAAAGTGCAACTTTTGTCTATAAAATGCGAAAAATACATAATATTGACCAATATTTCTTTAACCAAATAAGCTGAGGTATTGAGAAACGAATATACCAATAAAATTAGCGTCTTCTCTTCTAGAAAATAAGCTCAATTTGTAAAAAGAACCCCACCAATTCTTTATGTAGCGTGGGCGCTCGGTAAATTTTTTCAAATTTTAATATGTTATAGGGAAGGGTCAGACAAATATTTTTTTATCATTGCCACTCCTTCCAATGGGTACAGAGTGAGCCAAAAAATAAGGTAAAATTGACCATTTTCTGGCTCACCCTGTACCTGTTGGGAGGGATGGCAATAATAAAAAATATTTGTTTCACCCTTCCCTGTAACATATTAAAATTTAACAAAATTTTACGGGAGCCCTCGCTACATAGGATATTGGCGAGGTTCTTTTAAATTTAAGAAAAAAAATATTTTAGAAGAAAATAATACAAATATTCGGTTGTTTTGATTTCAAAGAAAGATTTGTCTTGAAACAAAATACATTTCTAGGTTTGTCTTAATTTGAAAAAAAAACCTATCTTACCTACTTTAAAAAAGGATATTGTCTTGAAAGGAAACTAAATATTTTCATTATTCCATTTTAAGTAAAAATTCTCTTTCGCATTAAAACAGAGAAGCAAGACATATTTTGTTCTAAATCAAGAAAATATTCTCTTGGTGAATAGGAAAGCACAAATTGTTTTATTTAAAAGCAATTTGCTTTGACCTAAGACAAAAATTTTTACGGTTCCGATTAAAAAATAAAAAGAGATAATAGTAAGCAATTGCTACGTTTCCTTCGGAATTGAGTTCGTTCTGAAAACGATTTCAATCCGATACCGTCCATGAAAACGCCTGTTTTTCCAGTATTCAAATCGATTTCAATCTAGATCCGACCCTGAAAATTTTTAGGGTTGGATCAAGATCGTTTTGAGATCGAAATACCGATTTTCCATGAAAACGGGGATTGAGTTTACACATGTGTATTGCGTCGGATTACCAAACAGCCGCCAAATTATATTTTATTGCTCTCACTCTTTTTGAGAGAGAGAGAGAGAGAGAGAGAGGGAGAGCGAGAGAGAGAGAGAGAGAGAGAGAGAGAGAGAGAGTGAAATAGAAGTGAAACTGTGGAACCGGCATTCTAAAATTTGGGGGAGTGTATAGAAAAAAGAAGATTAATAACACAACCTTACTTAAATAACTAAAAATTTGTTTTTTTTGAACACTTTAAAAAAATTAATTATGGAAAATAAAAGAAATATTTGGCTCGAAAGTGTATGTGCTATGCACATATGCCAGTCCAGCATTTCTTTCTTCACTTCCACTTGCAAACAGAGTAGTAATTAAAATTAAAAAAAAATGTGTGGGAAGGGCCAACATCATCTTTTGAATAAAATAAATTAAAAAAAAAAAAGTACCAAAACTCAAAAATGAATATTTCACAACTATGACATATGTCAGCTGCCAAATATCAAAATTTGAAAACCGTTTTCAAATAGATTCAAAATCGATTTGAAACCCTGTCATGAAAACTCATCAAAAAAAAAATTTTAAAAACTTTTGAAAACGAATTCAATATCCATGAAAACATAGCAAATACTATCCCCGATCAACCATCCATAATTTTCTCATAATCTGCACGGTTGCCAATTTGCCGTGGGGTTTGATAAGAACAAAATTACAGTTTTTGAATCGCTTTTTTAATTATATTTACTATGTTACGCATTTTTATATGAGGTAATTAGCCTCAGATTAATAACTAAATTTTTTAATTTGAGTGACACTATACTAGAATGACAAAAAGTATTGCTTTAAAAAACTTCAAACCGACAACGTTGGATCAAAGATAAGCGGCAATTAAATTTTTTCGTTCACAACTGAGTCGGCAGTGTTTTTTTTTTGTGATTTTTGACTCTCATTTTGACTACTTGAGAAAAAGAACTAAAGGATGGGCGAAAAAATCTTGCACACTTTTGAATTTTCTATAAATTTTGATCCAATAGGTCGATTTTAAAATATTTTGAAACGACAAGACATGAGACTTTTCTGATCCGGCCCAAAATTTGACATTTCCTACAAATCCAAGATGGCGGACCGTTTTAAATAACAATAAATTTTCACCCCCTCTGCAAAAAAATATGTGCGGCACTAGAGAAAATCTAAGTCATTGTGACAAAAGTTTTATGTATTTTGTCTATACCAAGGCATTACTTAATTAAATCGATCAAGAAATAAAAAAAATAGGGGCTTTTATATTGAGTGGAGTTGTTTGCTGTAATTTTAGATAGAAGTAGAAGACTTAAGGATTTTATGTTGTGGTTCAACATTCAACAATTCTTAAAGGTCCATGATGGCGGACATTTTTAAATAAGGGGTAATTTTAACCCCTCCCCCCCTCTACCCCCAAAAAAAATTATGGTGGGTAACTATACTGAACAAAATCCAAATTAATCCGACAAAAGTTCCCTCCCTGCTGCATATTTGAAGGTATCACTAAATTAAATCGGTTAAGCAATTAAAAATTGTTCATCAAGTATGGTATGTTGGGAATTTGGAACCTTTGGTTGCACTAAAACAAAATTATGATTGTTTTCCACAAACCAAAACTACACTTTTTTGCACTCGACGCGCGTTTCGCTAACAACGTTAGCATCATCAGGAGACGATAAACAATGAACTAAATCAATCTACGCTCTATCTTATATACAATCCTTTAGTGGGCGGAGATAAGACTAATAAATTGTGATTGATCACGATTTTTAATCCTATCTTCCCTCAACCAAAGAATAAAGTGTACTAAACGGGATGGGTCCTCTATCTTTATTTAAACTATTTCTGGATTTAATGATTTCCATACTTTCATATGCATTCAAAAGTCTTTTGTTTGGTACACTTTTTAGAAGTTTTAGGTTATCTAATGTGAATCTATGAATGTTTTCAAAAGCATGCTCGGCCACACTTGACTTTTCTGTTCTTCCGTATTTTAAGTGTGCTAAGTGTTCTTTAAAACGTGTTTGAATGGAGCGTCTCGTTTGGCCAACATATTTTTTGTCACAATCCATGCAACTAATTTCGTAAATTCCACTTTTTTCTAGAACTGTAGTTTTATCCTTGGGATTTCCTAGTAAGCTTCTTATTGTGTTACCGGATTGATATACTAATTTAAGACCGGACATTGACCTATACAGAAAAGGAACGGCCACCAACAGGTATATTCCAAATGACTCTTTTCATTGCTTACAACATAAGCTTGCAAGTTTGCACTTTTTAACATATAGATTAGTAAATTTCCCCTTAAACAAAGAAAGATTTGAAGCAGAAAAGAATAGGATTAGGAATATAGCTGGCGAAAACGGTTACGACGAAGGCTTAATAAATAAGCTGATAAATAGACATTCTTTTCAAAAGACCTTTCGGAATTCTACCTTTTTCAGACAAAAAGATACCTGCGACTCAAAATTTGTATCAATTCCTTATAATCCTAATTATACGAAAGGATTACACAAAGTATTTAATAACACCTGTCTTAAATTAGTATATCAATCCGGTAACACAATAAGAAGCTTACTAGGAAATCCCAAGGATAAAACTACAGTTCTAGAAAAAAGTGGAATTTACGAAATTAGTTGCATGGATTGTGACAAAAAATATGTTGGCCAAACGAGACGCTCTATTCAAACACGTTTTAAAGAACACTTAGCACACTTAAAATACGGAAGGACAGAAAAGTCAAGTGTGGCCGAGCATGCTTTTGAAAACAATCATAGATTCACATTAGATAACCTAAAACTTCTAAAAAGTGTACCAAACAAAAGACTTTTGAATGCATATGAAAGTATGGAAATCATTAAATCCAGAAATAGTTTAAATAAAGATAGAGGACCCATCCCGTTTAGTACACTTTATTCTTTGGTTGAGGGGAGATAGGATTAAAAATCGTGATCAGTCACAATTTATTAGTCTTATCTCCGCCCACTAAAGGATTGTATATAAGATAGAGCGTAGATTGATTTAGTTCATTGTTTATCGTCTCCTGATGATGCTAACGTTGTTAGCGAAACGCGCGTCGAGTGCAAAAAAGTGTAGTTTTGGTTTGTGGAAAACAATCATAATTTTGATCAAGTATGGTGACATAAACTAAATGCCCCTTTGGTTAAAATTTGACTGTTTCTGAATATAGGAAAATGTCGCAGATTTTATTAAGCCCATTGAATGGCCTGCTAACAGCCCCGATTTTAATCTGGTAGACAGTCATTATTGGGGAGATTTGAAACAAGAAGTGTACAGAAATGGCGACGTTAACGAACTGTGTCAAGGCATCACAGAGGCCCATCGAAGTTTGCCCCAAAGAAACATTACCAATGTTTTAATAAATGGCGTAACGATTTGTGTACTGTCTTAAGAACACATGGGGATCAGCTTAGAAAATCTGAGTAGCCCGATCTAGATTATTATACATTAACTAATGTTTATTTTTATTTATTAGTATAAGTGTGCAAAAAAAATTTATAAAAAATATAAGTATTCGATGATTAATAACAAAGTAAACTCAGCTTAAGCTCGGCCAAATAACCAATACATGCCACTTCTTCCATATACCTAACAGAGATGGGAGGTAGAATGGCCTTTATTTTATTTTGTTACTTTTTTAGGGGCGTGAAATTACTATAAAGCGTGTTAAAGCTGTCCGCCATCTTGGATGTTCAAAAAATGTCAAAGCCGCAAGCTTTGTTCACCTAAAAATGTAAAAATGTTTAAAATCAAGTAATCCGTTCAAAAGTTAGAGCAAGTGCAAAAACTGCTTTTTTTCTTATCTCTTCATCGATTTAATTAAGTAATGGCTTGGTATAGAAAGCATACATAAGGCTTTTGTCGCAACGACTCAGATTTTCTCCAGTGTCGCACGTATTTTTTTGTAGGGGGGGGGGGGGTGAAAATTACCCGATATTCAAAACGGTCCGCCATTTTGAAATTTTGAACCGGATCGAAAAAAAGTGTTATGTCTTTCAAAAAAGTTTAAAAAATTTTAAATCGAGCTATTCGATCAAAAGTTAAAGCCAATTTAAAAGTGTTCAAGATTTTTTGACCCACCCTATATATAAAGTCTTTTTGAGGAACAGCACAATGCGCGATATGCAAAAAAGCAGAATATTTCAGCCTGGAATTTTTTTTCAAGGTGTATTTTAAAACCATTTTGTACTGGCCATGGTGTCTCGTCGAACTACAACAGCCGCAATTTATACCTAACATATTCACCGCCAAGCCGATTTTCACAAAACTTCTCACCACGCCACCCGTCAGGGTGGACACTTTTTTTTATTACGCCATAGCGGACACAGCTGCTTTAAAAACTTTTTTACACGACACAGCGGACACAATAGCGGATACAATAGCGGATACAATAGCGGACATAGACTTTAAAATTTAAACAAAATTCTGTTTTAAAAAACCCACGACCAGTAGGCCATTCTAGAGCTCCAAAAAGAATACCTAATAAAAAAAATATTTTAAAAATTAAACATTTTCACCGGTGTCCGCCTTGGCGTGAAAAACCGACCATGCAGCGGACACCGGTGTCCGCCCTGGCCCTTGCCTTCAGAGCAGGAGGTCTTGGGTTCGATTCCCACCAAAGAATGTTTTTTTTTCCTTTTTTTACTTTTTTTAAATATTATTCTACTTAAACTTTGCCCACTTATTTTCAAAATATGCTCGCAATTATTTCGTATTCAAAAGGAGAGGGGTTAGTTGCAAGAAACGCAAACAAATATAAAAATTTTAGACTCATAGAAGCGGTTTTAGGTATTTTTTAATCTAAGGCCCAGAACTTCGAACTGTTTTAAATCACAACACCAGCAGTTTAGTTTAAAAAAAATCATAACTTTAGAAGCTATTGATATGAAGTTTTCAGATTTTAGTTTAAGTAAATATTTTACAAAAATTTTGTTATAAGGTTCAAATCTTTCAAAACTACAGTTTTCGAGATATTTGTATTTCCTTTCAACATAAAATAATTGATTGTATGGTGGAATATCAGTGCTTTCTAGCCCCAATTTGGTTATATATTTTAACGTTTTTCAAATAACTCGGAAACTAAAGCTCCCAGGAACTTGGACTTTATAACAAAACTTGTAGTCCATATTCATGGGAACTTAAATCTGAAAACCGTATAGCGCTACTCGCTGTTGTTCCAAATTTACAATATTAAAAAAAAATTTATCCCCCTTTTCCCACCTTCAACCCCCCACCACCCTACCCAAAAGTTAATCAGTTCATGGTCAGCCGATAGAGAATTTTTGTACCAATTTTAATTCAAAGCGATTCAAGCGTTCTTGAGTTATGGTGTATACAGACAGACAACTTTTTCTTTCATCGATTAAGGTGTTTTGGAACCTTAGTAACTCATTTTTGATAAAATTAAGAAAAGTCAAAATTATTCAAACGGTATATTCTTGTCCTTGCGAAGGTGGGTGTTCTTGGGTGTAGGACAGGGGGTGCTTCAATAAGACACTTGAATTAAGCTTACTTTCCGAGTATAATTTTACTCTTCTTTAGAGCTACAAAGAAAAAGTTTTGGTACAAGAAAGATTTGGTTTACATTTTTGGAAAAACAAAAAAAATACCTATATATAAATTAGAATAATCAAAAAGGGGCAAAATCGGTTTAAAAAACGTGATTGTAAAACATATAAATAACATAACAATTTAAAATATTATAAAATATTAGGAATTAACATTTAATTTTTTTTTAGTCCACAATACCAATATGGTACACGATAACTCAAGAACGCCTTAGTCGATTTTATGGCTGGTTATGAACTGACTAACTTTTGGGTTTTTGTTGGGGGGTTGAAGGGGGAAAAAAGGGATAAAATATTAAAAAAAATTGTGACTTTTGAACAAAAGCAAGTAGCGATATACGGTTTTGTTATAAAGTCCAAATTCGTAGGAGCTTTATTTTTCGAGTTATATGAAAACAGGTTAAAATATATATAAAAAATCATAACTTTAGATGGAAAGCAGCTATTGATATGCGGTTTTCAGGTTTTGATTCCCGTAAATATTGCCTAAAAATTTTGTTGTAATGTTCAAACCCATCAAAGCCAGAGTTTTCCAGATATTTTCATTTCCTTTCAACATAAAATAATTGATGGTGGACTATCCGCGCTTTCTAGCACCAACTTTTTAACGATGCTTTCACACACGCATCAAGAAAACGCTAACAACAAGGAATAAAAAAAGAGTGGCAAGCTATTTTTTTTATTACTTGTTGTAAGTTTCTATTTATTTAAACATACCTACTACTGCTGCACTGCAAAATTCCTTCTCTAAAAGCTTCTACTTTAAAATTTCCTCAAAAGTTCTTTGGTTATCTGCATCAATTATTATTTTGATATATTTAAAATTGTTCTAACTTTCGCTCAAATTTGTTTGATTCCATTTTGTTTAATTTTCATGCCGCGCGCACTTTCCTCTTGCGCGGCAAGATTCCTCGCTCTTAGGCCTATATTAAAATCGCTTACCGACGCTTTTATCATTGTCCAATATAAACAATGCTTTTATATAAGACGGTGCCGATCTCTTTGTAAAGGGCCGGGTTGGTTATACGTTTGTATAATATTACCAATGAAAAGTATTTTTGTACCACCCGCAGCCATCATTAAAGTTACAAAAACCATTCGAATAAAAATTTGAAAGTTAAACCCCCCCCCCAGGAGGTACAACCCAATTTACAATAAATATAATAATATAATAAAACAGGGAAACCTAACCCTTTACTCCGGTTTGTCACGTGTGTTTGGTATGATGTTGCCTGTCATTAATTGTTATAATTTTAATTTAACTCTATAAGAAATTTTTATCACCAGCATCCAAAACGGGTAATAAATGGCATTATTAGTATAAGTTTTCTTAACATTTTCATCTACGGCGCATTTATGATTTAGCAACAAATTTTTATATACCACCTCAACCCACACCCCTTCTTGGCATCTAGCCCAATATACTTTTTCAAAACTATTTAACAGATCAAAGGTTTGAAGGAATTTTTTTTTTAATTTTCACCTGCGGCGCCATACCAATATTAGCTAATGTAGAATTTTGTTTAATTTTAAGCAACTACATTTGAAACGCGTAAAAAAGCATTTTAGTGTAATTGTTTCAAAATTTTTGCCTGCGGCGCATTTAAGGGTTAAGACTAGATGACACTTGCTTTTAAAAATAAGTATTTTTGTCTCGTATACCCCAACTCAACACCTATTAAACCGCCCCTCTCCCCTCCCTTCAGCTCACGATAGCTCAAGCAACCTAGGCACCTACCTAATTTTTAAAAATTTGGCATAGGTACATAGTTGATTCTTATCAAATGATGAAACACCCCCCTAGAGTCGATCTTTGGCTACGCCACTGAATAACTAACACGTTTTTCAGTCCCATGTATATATAGGAAGGAGCACAAAAACCGGACTGTTTGGTTTTAACTGCCAATATTTTATTTATTTTCGGATTTTAACGCAAAAACGGGGTTTGGAAAGGTAATGAAATAAACTTTTTGCAAAAATCTTAAACAATTATATTTATCAAAAACTCAAGGATCTTATAAAACCGTTGGGTTTTCTTTGAGTCACTTTGTATATTTTTTTTGCAACCACAAAAATCTTCTATCTATCGTCTGTAAACCGATGTAGTACTTTTATGAAATAAAAGAAACTAAAGGTTTATTCGTATACCAACTTTTTGCATAAAATAAAACTGAAACTGAATTTAAGTAAACCAAATTTTGTTTACAAAGGACACTTTACAGATGCTAACAGTAAAGCCTCATTGTCTAAATGTCAAAAAAATAACATTTTGTGAAAATTTGAGAGATTTTTGCCATAAAAGAAAAGTACTAACTAATATCTTTTAACCCATGTATCATTTGTTAAAATCTATTAACAAATAAGAAAAATATTGGGATTCTTGTATAACATCATTTTTGCATGCAGTTGATTGTTGTTGTAAATGATCAAATGAATGTTGATGTATGTTCTAGTTTATTGTTACAAAATTGAAGTTAATTTTTTAATTTATGCATAAAACGAGTTACACTAGAATCCCCATATTTTTAGTAGATAATAGTTGGTACTTTTATATATATTTATGTATATTTTCTGCTGTAGCAAAAAATTGTGTTTGTTAAAATGCATAAAATTGTAATTGTCACAAAATGTAATTTTTTGATATTTAAAAAAAGAAGTCTTATTTTTAGCATCTGTAGATTCTCCTTGTCAACAAAATTGGCGAAAAGTAGCGAGATCCGGTTTATTTTATGCAAGAAGTTGGTATACGAAAAAAATCCATCGACTGTCTCAAAAAAAAACCCAACGATTTTTGAAAATGCATAAAACTTTTAGAAATCCGTCATTTTCAATTTTTGATACATGTCATTTTTTGACATATTTGCAAAAAGTCTATTTCATTACCTTTCCAAAAATTTGTTTTTTTATTATTTTTCCAATTATTCCAATTAGAAATATATTCATATTTCTTCTTGTTCTGACAAAACTTTACTTTTAATTTTAACACAAAATATTTATGACTTTTAATTGTCAATGCAAATCCTGTACCAAACTGTTCACTATGAAGCCCTGTTCTCACTATATGCAACTTTTCCATGCATCAAATTTTCTGATAAGGTTAAAAGAAGACACAGTCTGCTTGTTTCTTCTTTTAACCTGTTATTAAAAAATTTGTTGCATGGAAAAGTTGCATAGTGAGAACAGGGCATAAGACACAACAAATTAGTCAACAATTAAAAGTTAAAGGTATATAAAACGGTCAAAATCTAGATTGCCATGACACGGACAATGGGATAAGGACGGCTCCATCCTGCCTACGCAGGGGTTTCGCTAGGCTTTATATCATAGGGAAATATACATGGTCGGCCTTTATAGTTTCTCAAAGTTATATGGTAAAACCACCGAGAGAAAAAAGTGGAATATAGTTGTATTCTATTTTCTTCAGCACAACAAATTGTATATAGAATATACAATTTTCGTATAGTTAATAAATAAAATTGTATATTCTATGTACAATTTCTATATAGAATATACAATTTTCGTATATTTCATAAATAAAATTATATATTATATGTACAATTTGATGTGCTGGAGCAAATAGTACAGAACTGGTGTATAAGGGTCAATTTCTTTTTTCTCAGTTCATACAAATTTATTTAAACTAAAAATTATCCCCTTGATGTACAGTAAAAAATAAATCACAAAATGCTTTCTTAACCACGATGATAAACAATTACAAAGGCTTGTTCTTGCAACAGATTTTATTGTTATTGGTAATGTTATAAAACTAAACTGCATTAATTAAATTAAAAAAAGGGAAACGCGGAAGTACCCGCTTAGTAAAGGTTTTTTTAAAAGCATTTAAGTAATTTTTCGAGTCGGACAAAATAAATTGTTATTATTGTTGCAAAGTAACTAGTTATAAGAATTAGGTAAGTGTTTATTAAGATGTTCTGTTAAGTTTTATTGATAGTTACGAACTACAAAACTAGGTAGTAACGGTTTTATTGAGTTTTTTTGTAGTTATCAACTATTTCAAAAATGATGATTCATTGTATTTTATACAACTTAATTTTTACGCTAACTTTTTGTAGAAGCATTTTAAGGCTTTGCTAATGATCCATTATTTATATTTATTAAAGATTTTTACAATTTTTTGAAACTCCGTTGCTTTGCGCGCGGAAAGTACCAACTATTATCTTACGACAAATACTTTCAGAAGAAGAATTAAGTTTTTCACGCTCAAAAATTTTGAGCCAAAACGAGTCGACGCCGAGAATTGACTGAAAAATTTGTTCAATTTTGAGTTATTTTAACCCATTTTAGATTGAAATTAAGGAAAGAAAGATTACTGAACTGAACACAATTGAGCAAATTTTTCACTCAATATCCGGTATCGACTCGTTTTTTATCGTGTAAATCCAGCAAATAAATAGTAAATAAAGGTTCTGATTCCTTTCATAAAACCATCTGTGAAACTTTAAAATAAACATTTGGACATTGAATATACTGCTAATTAGTGCTGATTTTTCGTAGGACAAGTTTAATCAAAAAACAGCTCGTGTAAATAAATCTAGGCCTATAGAACGCGAGAAAATGTTATATATCTTTTTTCGGGTATATAATGTAACAAAAAATTTTTTTCTTTAATTTAAGTATGAAATATTGTTAAAGTAGTCCGGATATTGTTTTATTAATCTTTAAGTGTAAAGCTATTTAATTTATAGCTACATATTAAATCTAGGAAAATTGTTTTTAGCATCAATTAGTTAGTCAGTCAAGGTCAATAGAATTACTTTCGACCAATATCGGGCAAAAGTGAGAGAAACCGATTCAAACCGAAGTGTCTGCATGAGATGAGATGCATAGTAGCGAGAGCATTTTGACTCCCTGGGAGCAAATTTTCTCTAGATTCAAGAATAGACGCACTGCTGTGACTTGGTTTGAGTCAAGACCGCATTTGCATTAGCATTTTTAATACAATCTAAAGTAATCGTTTTCTATTTCAAAAATTACATTTAAGAAAATGATGTTTTTCTAGGAAAAGCATGCTGCTGGCCTTACACAAATTCTTTCCGTTTATCAACCTGGTTAAGCAAGCTTAAACACAAGGAATTTTTGTTTCCATTAAGTCAAAGTGCTGCGTATGTTTTCTTTGCTGTGGCATGAGTGTCCAGCAGCATTGCTTCCAGGTAAAGGCAATCGTATCGTAGAGGGCAAAATTGCCAATTTGACACCCTAAAAGCCTCTGAATTATTGAGAAGCCGACAGAGCTGTAGGTTAAATAATGTAGCTTGACACAGGTCTAGTGTTTAGGATGTTAAATATTTACGATTTTCATCGAGTTGGCTTTGATTTTTTTTCACTTTTCAAGCGATTTCGTACAGACGTAAGAATGCTTTTGGGCTCAAAAGATTTAAACAACTTCTTTTTTTTAACCTCCGCCATAACTGAAATATATTCTTTATACTTTATAAAGGGGGTTTTGCGCACGGAGAACACGATCTGAAAACGGCATTTTGCGCAGGCCGTGTGCAAAACGTTTTGCTCACGCTTACGTCATTTTTGCACACGGATCTCTCGTCATTGTAATTTTTGTCGTTTTCACCCAACAATAAAAGTTGGCCGAGTGTCATAGCAACCGTCACGGCTCCTTTGTTTTTTTGATTCGATACTTCAAAAAATTGTTGATTTCTCGAAGTTTAGGTGTAAAAATGTCGGATTCTGAGGAAATTTTACAGAAAGCAAGCGAAATATATTCGGGACTGTTACCCACAAAATCCAAAAGCAGGTATGAATCTGAATATAGCCAAAAATGTCCAAACTTTCTCAGAAAACACACTAATGGTATATTTTGAAGAACTGTCTAAGAAATATAAATACTCAACGGTGTGGACGATTTTTTCGATGCTCAAGTCAACGTTAAGTGCCAACCACAACATAGATCTTGGAAGTTATAAGAAGTTGCAAGCGCTAATCAAACGAAAATCCAAAAACTACGTCCCAGAGAAGTCCCAAATTCTTACAGAAGAAGATTTTGACCGGTTTTAAACCTTGTTCTTTAAATAACTATTTCAGCTTTTTAAAATAATACACAATCATATGCACCCCCAATTAATGTTATATATATAGGGCGTTTCAAGCCAAGCGCCACGGAAGCGGAGAAATCATCCAGTAAACACGAATTAAAAAAATAATACTTTTTAAGTACTCGCTTTCCAAGCTGCCAATAACGGCAAAGTACTAAGTAGGAAGTACTTAATTATTATTGATTTGGAACAACGGCCAGCATCAGGGCAGCAGGTATATTTTTAGTACAGAAAAAGCGGTATGTTTACTGTAATATTTTCCTTGTATTTTTTTAATAATGGGAAAAACATAACGTATAAGTACTAAGTAGAAAGTATACTCAGAATGACCTACTTTGATGTTCTCATTGACCCACAAAAGTCCCATTTAGGTCAAATCGCAACCTAACCCAACCCGCATAACGTTAGAAGAGGATCATGTTTCTTAGAAGTATCACTATCATGTTCCTAGACATCTTGATAATAGCGACATAAAGATATTTGTAACTCATTACGGTATACGTATCCGCATCTATCTGCTCTTTTCGAACGTGCTACAGGTTTCTGACCAATCAATGTGCTTGATTCTCGCTAGATGCGGATACGTATACCGTCTCTAATAATATTCATGTTCACAGTTTATAAACTTCTCGCTGTCTATACCATATAAAAAAATAAAAAAAATGCACAGCATTGCCAGTGCCAGCACTTGCCAACACTTAAAGTACAATATTAGTAAAGTATCATCAGATCGATGTTCGCTGGGCAGTGCTTTCTCTAGAATAACATCATCTTGTTAAATGTAATTTTTAAAATAGGAATTTTAATTTTTTAATCTAAAGTAATTGTTTAAACAATTACTTTAAATTAAAAATGTTCAAAATTGTGTTCAATGTCAAGCCCATAACAAATGCAACCTTGACTCAAACCGACTCGCAGCAGAATGTCTGCCCGCGTGTGGTGTGTGTGCCGCTTTTCATTACTCTAGAAAAATCCAATAGAAGCTATTGGAGCATCGAGCCGCGGTCTAAAGATCTTATTTTGTAGGGCTTGCAAAATTTTAGAGTTGTGAAAATTTGCTAAATTATAAATCTCTAATACTACTACCCATATCTAAAATCAATTTCTTAGTTTTATTGCGACTTTTCCACTTCCCATTTTGCATTTTCGATGCCACAATTACAGAATTTCTCATTGTCACCAACCTTGCAGCAGCGGCGTACTGAGAAAAAGTGGGGCCCGGGTCGGTATCTTCAGATGGAGCCCCTCCCTCTAATTTTTCTATATACTTATATTAAACACAATATTGAATTCGAAAATGTTTATAAATATGATATTTAAAATATCAAACTGTCAAGGATTAAAATGTCACAACAATGAACGTCACCTAGTAAAAAAGGCACATCGCTATGAAAATCATTGGTACATTTACCAGCCGCCTTGATTTATAGTATAAAGATGGTGTCTTCCGAAAAGTGCTCTTCGTTCGAGATTTTTGAAAGTAGTTTCATGTTTTTCTTGGATTTTTTAATAAAGGTATTAAAAAAAATAGTGTTGGCGACTCGCGGCTGAACTGTGCTTTTTTACTACCATTTACCGTTGCAAAAGCTTGCATAACTTCATTAAATTCGATGTTTTTAGTCACTTCTACCTCAATGGATAAAATCGCCAAACTTGTTATCCATTCTTGGCTCATAAGATCACTATGGAGCGCAAATAGTTTTTAATCAATTTTAATTTTGCAAAACTGAGCTCACATCTAGCGTCTGAAACGCATAATAACACTAGTTTCAGATTTAAAAAAGAATTGAAACTGAATCGCAAATTCATATTTAACAATAAATTTGAGAAAATTAAACAACTTCTAAGACAATAATTTCTATTACCAAAGAATCAATTTAATATATTCAGAAATATCGGGATAAGGATAGGCATGCTAAAACTAATAAAATCAAAAATATATTTTTTAGGGTTTCATTGGGAACAATAACTTTTTTCGAGTAATGAAATAAGCAAGTGTAAGATTTTTGTTACTACACATACTATTTCAAATTATTTAAACAAAAATTAAACCGTACCTGAGATAGAGATTGTGCGTACCGGAATACTGGATATCTTTTTCTATCATTTTAGGTATCTTATACCAATTTATGCATGAATGATGATTGTTTTGAATTTTACCGGTTTTCCAGAAAGCGGCCACCCCTATATGCGTATACTTGATGCTTTTATCTTATCCCTACCAAAAAAGTACGATTTTTTTCGGTCAGCTTTGACGAGAAAGAGGCTCATAGAACCTTATAAAACCCTTCAAACAGTATAAAAACTCACCAACTTTCATAAGAATCTATGCGTTTTTTGTACCTGGGATAACTTAAGAGTAGGTTTTTGGATAACTATGTACATGTGGGATCCTAAGGGGGCCCCCCGTAACCCGGGGCCCGGGGCGGACCGCCCCCCCTTTGTTTCTTATTCTTACAAAGTAAACTTGTATATATTTACATATCTAGTTAGGTTTTACTACAAGAATTTTATTTTACATATTAACTTTACAATTTATAGGCATTTTTTTGCAACAAGGTGAACAGGAGAAAAGCATAAACATTCTTGAAATGAAGGCAGCTTTTTATGGCTTAATAAAAATTGTAAAAATTTAAAAAATTGTCATATTTTACTAAGAATTGACAGCATAATCGCTATGCTCATCATAAACATAATTACTTTTTGATTTTTCAATTTTATATTGTATTTTTATGATTTCTAGCAAAATTTACATTGTAAAATGTAATATTCCTCTGTAATATGGTAAAAGTCCAGTGTTTATTCGGTAAAATTGATGTAACACGCCGGAACAGTGGCACAGTGGTTCGTTTGAAGAGCACCTCACAAGTAAAAAATAGTAAATAATGTTTAGGTCTAGAGAAAAGTATTTTTTGTAATTCTTAAGTCGATAAATTTTTAGTTTTTAAAGAAATGTACGTTATTAAACAGTTTTTAATTTAGCAGTTAATATTTTCGTAATGAAAATAATTAAATAAAATTATGTGATTTTATTGTTTTTTAAAATTACAGAAATTTTGTAAAATTACAATGTACTTTTACGAAAAATTTGAAAAGTTTATTACAATTTTACGAAACGGTTTGTATCTTTACAATGTAAAACTTTATTTGTACAATACATAAGTGCTAAAATTACCAAATTACATCTTACAAGTCGGAGTTTCGATTTCTATAATTACAGTACATCCTCTGTAAAAAATACACTATATATTTTGTAAAGCACCGTTTACATATTTTTTGTAATTTTTCAATACTCATCGTTGGTCACAAAGTTATCAACCATAAGTTCTTTAATTTTACAAATTCTTTTTAACAGTGTACGGTTGCTTATGAGAAATTATGCAATTTTGACATCAGAAATAAGAAAAAAGAAGTGGAAAATGAGCCGAATGTCCTATGCGCCCTATCTAGCTAAAAAAGGTTTGCGTTTCTGAAATCAGAAATGGAAAGTAAGAAGTTCCTAACCGGGATGCCGTGCATTCGCTAGTCAGACTAGTAAAACCAGAAACCCATTTTTGTAAAATATTTAAACTTGTGAACCCAATTGCCAATACTATCACCCATTTTTTTTTCAGCCATTATTTTACGTTTTGCTAATACGTTGAATAAAAGATCGTATAAACGTAATTGAATGAAGTTTTCTTATCAAGGAGGACGTCACTCGCTTCGTTCCCCAGACAGAATAACCCTTAATCGAATTTGTTCTCTTTGTGTTTTCTTCCGGGATTGTGGCTGTCTTTTGTCTGACTTTGGCCATTAATGTTTTTCCTTAATCTGTGTGTCGTTCGGTTTTATTAGTGTTTAATTCCAATGGCACAAGGGCTTGTTGGTCGTTTCAGTTTTGTCAAGAACGTTCGCAGATTTTCATTTTAACTGGAATTTTAAATGCTCTGAGTAGGCTAGGAACACCAAAAGAGCTCTGGGTTCTGGGTCATCAAAGCCAGTCAACTGGCGAATTGGCCAGACAAGGCGCGCGCTTCTACAGCCCGAACGCCTATGGTTTATTAAACCAGGAATTTATCAGACCGTATTTAATAAAAAAATTCATCGTAAGAACGATTCACCATAGAAACTGCAATTCGTCAAACCCATTCAACAACAAATTCGGAATTTAACAGACCCGTTTAATATAAACTCGGAATTTCTAAAACCCGTAATTTATCAGAAAATTTTTGCTAAATTGATTGGGCATTCGCCAATAGAATAGAATAGAATATATTTATTGACTACTAAAAAAATTAATAAAGGGATTTAGTAGACCCGGATTTCGCTCTTGTGGTGCTCAACAGTACGGTGCTAGGAATTACGAGATGAAATGATGATGAAAAAATCTGACACAATACCCTCTCCACATAGGCCGATCAGCTCTTATCGTTTTAGTGTCCTTTTCTCCACCTTCGCCGCCATTTTGAAAGAAAACTAATGGATTATCTGTCACTTTTGAGTGAAAATGGCGGCGAAGATGGAGAAAAGGACACTAAATCGGTATGAGTTGATCAACCTATCTGGAGAGGGTACTGTAACACATAAATGCAAGACGGGTGAACGCAAGTGACATCTATACACAAACTATTGAACCTAACCTGTAAGTATGCGCGCGTAACAGCAACAAATGCATCAAAACGCCGCGCCGCTGCGCCACCTGCGTGTACGCCTCCGGTTCATGTGGTATTGGCGAATGCGCAATTAATTTATTATAAATTTTCTGATAAATTACGGGTTTTACGAATTCCGGTTTTGATGTTGAACGAGTTTGATGAACAATGGTTTGATTAAAAACGGGTCTTATAAATTTCGAATTTGCTATTAAATGGGTATGAAGAAATAGGGTTCGGATAAAAAATTGTTTAAACGAATTGCTGTTCCTATAGTGAATGATTTTATAATTGAACATTCTCATAAACCGTGGGCGTCCAACATCCCTACCCTTGGCAATTTCTGAAAAAAGGCTGTATCGATAATAGCAAATTTGAGCGTCATTTCACCAAACGTTGCAAATAGGGTTAATTTAAAAATAGTTCTTTTAAAAGTAAGTATTTATTTGTAAATTAAAAACAGTATCTAAGTACATATGAAACTCAAAAGAAAGCTACGTTAAACATAAAAACAATATAAAAATTTAACGACCTATGTTTTGGATAATGAATGATTTAACTCTTGAATCGCTTTCCTACATCCTTTATGAATTGGCCGATTTTGGTAATTAAATTTTAAGCCTTAGGTCTTAAAGGGACCCCGCCGACAAACAATGTTCCCTAAGTATAACATTATCGGTCACTCTCGCGTAGCTATTACTTTCTCTATGGGATTTACACTAAAAATTTTAAAAAAATAACAAGCTAATTGAAACAAATTATAACCTTAATAGAATAACAAGTGTGATTGTTTACACTCTAGCAAGTGGAAAACCTGACCCATATAGAATTTTCCCTGCACACTCCAAAATAATATACAATAATTTGTTTTTCGAGCGTGTGACACCTGATTGATATTGTTTATGAATTTATGTAGGAAACTTTAATGGAATCCATTAATCAATCCATTACTGATAGATTTCTCGAAAATCCATTAAAACAGGTAAATCGCATTACCATCCATCTACTTTATCCACAAATAGAGCTGCTCTAAGTATACTTATACTAATATGTCAATGAGAAGGGTTAGGTGCCCATCCCCCAAAATCCCCGAATATAATGGGAAGTATATGAGGAAAGACCATCTCCCAACAAGAAAGATTTATTAGCCCTGCTGATTTGAATATTAGCTAATATCTTTACATTCCATCATAAGTAATGTTGAAAGTAAAACTCGTGGCATATCGGACAAAGCGTTTTTGTTTCTCACTTCATTACGACCAGGCCTCCAATGTCTAATGGAGAATCCCAACACCTACAGATCTGTTTTATCCTTACTAGGAATCATCAGGAAATCATAGGATTATACCTGGCAGTTGAAGCTACACAAAACGTTTGTAATCCTTGGAGACGTAGTATCTGTGTGCGCATCCTGTCGAATAAACCGAGAAACAAAAACATCAAAATTGAAAAGTGCAAGACACCGTAAATACAGAATCCTGTACCGTTCAGCAGGTTATAAAGTAGAAACTTGTAAAAGTATAAGGTCACTGTAACATGACTCTTAAAAAGAGGTAACGTTCGCAGCAGCACCGCCCCCAATTGGAGCTTTATACTACGTGGCCTGACTCCCTGATGATTCCTAATAAGGATGAAACAGGTCTGTAGGTGTCTGGATTCTCCATTAGACATTGGAGGCCTGGTCGTAATGAAGTGAGAAACAAAAACGCTTTGTCCGATATGCCACGAGTTTTACTTTCATTTTTATTTGCGGACACGAGATTCATTTTGTTGTTTTATAAGTAATGTTTTCTAAGATTTAAAAAATATATATACTCTTATTTCAATTTAATTGAAGAATAATTTTGCAATAAACACACCCGTGATTTTTTTTTTTTTATTTACTTTAATATCTGTAAAATTTGCGAGTTTTGTAGAATGCTATTTTTGTTTAAAAATACAAATATTTTTTTTTGCCAATATTATGTACCAAAAAACAGAAAAAGAATGGTGAGAGCATTTGAATCGCCTAATTATTACTACGTACAACTCTTTCTAACTAATTCCGTGTGACAAAGATAGCTATAGATAATAAAGAGCAAGGCAACCAAAGATAGTCATATCTTTATTTCTGAAACATACACTCCATAAACAAGATCTATAAGTTGCATATCCGCCAGTCTCGTTCACAACTACGTTTACATTTGAACGCATACATTTTTTGGATAAGTTCAAGTAAATATTTCAATCGCGAAAGTACTGTCACGACTTTGCGGTTTGGAGGGCCTTGTATTCGTAATTTGAATCTATTTTTAACTTATCTAGGGGGGTTGGTTATGTGCACCGTATTTTCAATTGATTGAAATAAAGTTTTTGTATTGAGTGCAGTTTTTTTATTAAATTACGTTGAGCGCTTTCGCCATTGCAGAACCTTTATTTTATCTCAAAAACTATCTATAAAAAGTATATAGGTTTTACCCATTTTTTAGTTTTCCAAACATGTTATGGTCAAGCCGTGATGGTAATTTAAGGCTTAAAATATTTTAGCACAATTTAGGGGGTAATGTTTTTGATGAAGCAATTTTTTACTATGTTTTTCATATTTTTATGCCATGATATTGCTCATATTTTAAAGCTTTCTTTCCAAAGTTTCGATTTCTAGAATAAAACATTCACATTTTTCAAGTTTTCACTGTTTTTTCGGAGTTCAAAAAAAGTACTGCCAAAAAACATTTTTCTCTGTTAAAATGAAAAATATTTAGACAGAGAGGGCAGAATTCTAGAGGTGGATGGAGAGATAATTTAGTGACGTGCTAAAATATTTAAGGTTGTTGAGAAGAGACCGCAGGCTATAAAAAAGTATTTTAGAGAAAGATAGACATAATTTAAGGCAATTGTTTACTAAAATTTATGTTATGTCATCTGTCTGTCATCTTGAGTACTGTCTTGCATATGATTTTTATTTTGCCATTTTTATCCAAAAAACAGCAAAAATTGTAATTTTTCAAAGCGTGAAGTGTGTAAAACATAAGGTTGTATTAATTCCTTTCAATTGAAGTTCTTTACAGTCTTTAAATTTACCAAAAAAGGTGCTTTACTAAAGTGTGTTTTAGCACACCTAAAAATAATTTAACAGGTATTTAAGAAAATTATTTTAAGGGTCATCATGGCTTTACCATTACAGTCAACTTATGTCTAAGAGGGGCAGTCCAGGACGTATACAAACCATTTAAAATCGGGACAAACACAATTAAAATTAAATTTAAATAATTTTAGTAGATTTTTCGATCGCTTTCGAGGATTGAACTTTACGAGTAACTGTCATTTTCATCTTTTTTATTTCGCTTGTCGAATGTAAATTTGATTTTATTTAGTGGGTAGTGGCGGAACTTTCAGGAAAGGGTGTATGAGAGAATATCGGGAAAGGAGCAGCACCACCTAGAGAAGAAATTTTTCTCTTGTACTAGCCTGGGCACTCTCGTTTGACAGTAATCTAAACAATGCCAGTGTCAGTTCAATGTTTTCGTTTGGACAAACATTTTTCTAACGGGACGAGGCAAAAACCAACTCGAAAAAGTTCTTAAAATTGCCGAAAAAACGAATTTTTAAATAAAAAATCCAAACGAAGACATTGAACTGACAGTGCCATTGTTTAGATTTTGATATTGACATCGATCAGCTGTAAAGAGTGGATTCATTGTCAAACGAGAGTGCCCAGGCTAGTATAAGAGAAAAAATCCTCTTCTAGGTGCCGCTGAAAGGAGATATAAGGGATTTCAGAAAGGGAGGTATGAGGAAGTGGATAGTTGGGGCTTTTAACATAGGTGGCAAAGAACTGCTTTCGTTTTCATTTATGATTTATAGGGCGTTATGATAGTTAGGGCATAGCATTATGAATTATTTAAGAGGATGTTGGAGGTTCATGGAAATCATAAATAAAAACGAACGCAGTTCTCTGCCATCTATGTTGAAAGCCCCAACTATCCACATCCTCATACCTCCGTTTCTGAAATCTCTTACACCTCCTTTCCCGATACTTTCTCATACACCCTTTCCTGAAAGTCCCGCAACTATCCACTAAATAAAATCAAATTGACATTCGAACGAAAAATGAAAGATGAAACAAAAAAAAATCTCCAAGAATTACTTAAATTTTATCTTAATTGTGTTTGTCCCGATTTTAAAGTGTTTGTATAGGCCCTGGACTGCTCCTCTCCTCATAAGTTGACCGTAACATACTAAAAAATTAAATAAACCTATACACTTTTTTTTAGATATTTTTTAAGTAAGACTTTATTGTAGATAAAAAAAAAGGTTCTGATGATGCCGCAATGGCAAAAGCACTCAACATAATTTAATAAAAAACTTCGTTTCAATCAATATTTTTATGTTGCAGCCCATCAAAAGATTTGTCCAATTGAAACATCCTCATCTATATGCCCATGTTACTTGTTCCTCCCCCTTTCAACTAAAAAGCGACTTTCTGTAATTAGTTCCTTCATACGCCATTGAAATATACTTACATTCGTCATCGGATTTAAATAATAAATAGAAGTTTAAACGATAGGGTGCGCTGAAGTGTTGGAATTATTTAGAGGTTTTAAGCCGTATAGAGTTGACAGAAGTTTGTGACTTGACGGCGTTTTAAAGTGAGAAAGTGCCGAGAAATCCCTCGTCAAATAAACCTACACGTATCCATATTGCATCGGCGACGGTTTTAGATGAAGTAGAGGTATTTCAAAATACATGCTGAAAAACGTCTAGGGAAAAAGAATGGAAAAAAGACGAGAATTGAGGTAAACTAGGGTTTCGAACTTTAATTGTATAGTGATAAGCACGAATCCAGATGCCGTCGCTCTGTCTGTCGGTCTGTCGGTCTGTCTGTCGCCTACATTGTAGCAATCCTAACTCAAAAACTCCTTCACTAATCATAACAAAATTTTACATAGTGATTACATTTGTTGACGCGCAGACCCCTATTGTTTTTGAGCATTCTCCTATTAGACCCTTCGGAGCTACCCCCAAAAAACTTCATCCTTAAAAAAAATATATTTTTTTTTCTTACCGTGTGATACCTCCTTAGAAAGCTTATAAAAATTGTAGTTGAATGGCGCCAAAATTTTTGACTTAGTATATAAATATCACATAAAAAATGCAAAAAACAATTGAAAAATTCAATTTTCTGTGCCATATATCTCGAGTTATGAAATAAGAAGTAGCTTAAGATAAGATCCAGGTCACACCCTATTGTCTTATCAAATTTCATACAAATCGGTGTAGCCGTTAGTGCGTGATTAATGGACAAAAATCTTATGTATATATATATATGTATATATATATATAGCACATGTAAAACGAAACAATAAAGTCTTTTAGAAACAATAAAGTCTGAATCTATACAATGAGCTTTAGGCTACTGCGAACATAGGGGAAATCAAGTCCAATTTACTCTCCGTGCCGTACGACCGAGGTGGATTCGAAGCACGCTAACACCGCGTGCTTTTGGAAATTTATTTTGTTTTTATTATTTTATTTTATTTCTGCCTTGCTCGAGAAACAGATTGGTAAGTTCTTAATTGAAATAATACATTTTTAAAACTAAAAATGGATGTCTACGAAGTTGCCGAAAAAGTGCAGATGGTCAAATGGTACTATCAAGGCAGAACATTAAGACTTATTCAAGAACTTTTTTTGGAGAATTTTGTAAATCGCCCAGAACCTAGTTTATTAAAGTTAACTAGCCACCAAATTGCCGAAGCAGTTGATACGTCTTCAGCCACTGTCTTACGTGTTCTTAAAAAGAATGGTTATCATTCTTACAAAGCGTCACAAACGCATGAAATTTTTCCGGAGGACAACTATCGTCGTATGGAATTTTGCGAAACAAGGATGGAAAGGGCTAATCGTGATGAAAACTTTCTGAGATCTATTCTTTTCACAGATGAAAGCACTTTTCCATTATTGAATAGTCATAACCCAACACACGTTCGATATTGGTCGAGGGAAAATTTGCATTTGTATTTTGACGTAAGAACACAGTATCCCCAAAAACTAAATGTTTGGGGGGGTATTGTAAGGGAACACGTAATTGGGCCATTTTTTATTAACGGCAATTTGAATGGTCTTAGATACTTGGATCTACTGCAGCAGCATATTATTCCAACTGCTAGGCAGTTGTTAGGTGTGAGATTTGGTGAAACATGGTTTCAACAAGATGGTTGTCCCGCTCACAATGTTGGCCTTGTTAGAGAATATCTTGATAATGTATTTCCTAATCGGGTTATAAGTACATGGGGAGCTATTTTATGGCCAGCTCGATCACCCGATCTCGCTCCTAATGACTTCTATCTGTGGAGTTATATCAAAAATAAATTTTACAGGCATGAAAGGGCTAATAATTTGGAAGAACTTCGGATTAAAATTGAAGAAGCTTTTCAAACTATCACCCCTAACATGCTTGGAAACGTTAGAAGGGGTTTTTATAATAGGCTCGGATATTGTCTAGCGGAGCAAGGAGGACTTTTCTAACACTTTCTCTAATTTTTTTTTGACTGGATGAATCTTTTTGGTTTTTAGAATGTATTATTTTATTTTGAGAACTTGCTTTTATTTTGTTTCTCCTTATTATTTTCAGTTGACAATAAAACGCTCTTATTTATCAGTGACAAAAAAATAAAAAAATTACCTTATAAAAATTTGCGTATTTTGTCTGGATACACTCTGGAAAAGTCTAGATATACTCTGTAAAAGTCTGGAAAGACCCTGGAAAAGTCCGGATACACTTTGTAAAGTCTGGAAAGACCCTGGAAAAGTCTGGATACATTCTGTAAAGTCTGGAAAAACCCTGGAAAAGTCTGGAAGGACCCTGGAAAACTCTGGATATACTCTGGAAAACTCTGGAGAAGTCTGGAACGACTCTGGAAAAGTCTGTAAAGGCCCTGAAAAAGTCTGGATACACTCTGGAAAAGTCTGGAGGGACCCTGGAAAACTCTGGATATAATCTGGAAAAGTCTGGATATAATCTGGAAAAGTCTAGAGAAGTATGGAACGACTCTGGAAAAGTCTGGAAAAACCCTGAAAAAGTCTCGATACACCCTGGAAAGTCTGGAGAGACCCTGTAAAAGTCTGGAATCACTCTGGAAAATTCTGGAAAGACTCTGGAAAAGTGTGGATGTATTCTGGAAAAGTCTGGACAGACCCTGGAAAGGCACTGGAAAAGTCTGGATACACTCTGGAAAAGTCTGGAAAAACCCTGGAAAAGCCTGGATACACTCTGGAAAAACCTGGATACACTGTGAAAATATCCGAGTACACCATGGAAAATTCTGAATACACCCCTGAACAGTGTAGATACACCCAAGAAAAGTCTATATATACTCTGGAAAAGTGTGACGAACTCAATCTAATCCATGTATATATGAGTAGCGGTTTTTGATATGATATATCTTCTTCTGAGCGAGGGAAGTTTTGGAGTAAACCTTTACTCGATTTACTTTTTCTTTTCACAACGTTTCGAATGCCTAAAAACTAACCCTACCTAATTTTATACACTAGCATGTGTTCAGTGAACCATAAAAAACTCGTGTTCAGTGAACCATGAAGTTAACACTTGGTTATCTCCGACTTTCCACAGTTGAAATCTGTTACCTCCGGAAAGTACACTTCTCTCCACATAAAACTGGTACAGCAGAAGTTAGCAGCCTGTTTAATTTTTTAAATTTTTATAGTACGGCATTGTCTTGCTATAAGTGACAATGTCGCAGACTCTTGACAACATCATTTTTTGCATAACAGTGTCATCCAAATTTAAAAAAATGCCGCTGCATCTTTCCGAATTTGATAAAGCTCAAATCTTAGCAAAACTAGACGGGGGTTGGTCTATTCGGCAAGTAGTTGTTTATTTTGGAAGAAGCCAGTCCACGATAGTAAACCTAAAAGAACCGATTTCAAGAGGAGGGAACTCTCCACCGAAAGGAAGGCACCGGTTTGACGAAAGTTACTAGTCCAGAGGAAGACCAAGAAGCAATAAATTTTGGTGTTGCGACAAAAAAAAATACACTAAGTGAGGGAAAGAAGCAGTATCGATTAAGTTTTGCGTTGAATTATTCTCTGAGGGACGAAGAATTTTGGCAGCAGGTGGTTTTCAGATGAGAAAATCTTCAAGTCCAAAAGCGATAAAAAAACAAATTCTGGTTTATCGACCATCAAGAACTCGACACGAAGAACGATATATTGCTGGAAACGAAGACCGGGCGGGAAGAATCTCAGTAAATTTTCTATTTAGAATTAATGGGCGATTTACAGTCGAAGTTTACGTTAATATGCTGGAAAATGTAATGCTTCCAGAGGTGAGAGTCCCTTATCCAGATCATTCTGTACTCCAACAAGATAATATACAGGCAGAATTGAGCAGCGATGGTTCCAGGATAATAATATCGAAGTTTTGCTTTGGCCTGCAAAAACCCCTGATACGAATCCAATAGAGGACTTATCGCAAAGAAATTAAGAAATTTTTTTTTAAAGAAAAGTTTTAATATCATTCCCGGGAATTCAGAACATCTAATGGAACTCATCGTAAGGGCATATAGGGAAGTCATTGCTGAAAATTTAAACATATTTAAAAATTTATCCAATTTAATGCCCAAAAATTCAAAACATCATTGCAGCCAAATGTGCAATGAGGCGCTATAGATAGATAGAAATTATTTATTTAGTCATCAAAACTAAAATACATATTATATTTAATATAATAATATAATAAAGTTGGACAATTTTTAAAATGTGTGTTTATAAACTAAAAATAAGTATTTTTTTATGTTTTTAATTTTGTTATTTTGTCTTAATTTTATTTATTTCGTTAACTTGATCTAGCTTCTTAATTATTTTAGGCTAGTAACTTTCATCAAACCGATGCCTTCCTTTCGAGGGACAGTTCTTTCTTCTTGAAATCGATTTATTATGGTTACTATCGTAGACTTGCTTCTTTCATAATAATCAGCTAGTAGAATAGATCAATTACTGTGTAGCTTTTGTATAGTTAATAAAACATTTTGGCATTTTTGAAATGTAGTTTTTATTTTTAGTGGCCTTATATTTTGGATAACTAAAAAATAAACAAGCCGTTTCCTTATAAAAAGTTTATATATGCCAAAAATATAAACTAAAATGAGAAAGTCAAAAAGTCAGTGTTGCACATAGGAAAATATGAAAAATCGTATTTGCACCTATCTTCTGCTGTACCAGTTTTAGGTGGAGAGAAGTGTATATGTTTCCAAATTTCTTATGGTAAGGGTTTGTTGAGAAAATACACTCTGGTTCCTCTGTATGAATGCTGTTTCTTTGAACTTCAGCTTGAATAGATTTTCCTCCTTGGCGACGATTTTTGCCTCTTTCCATTCCATATAATGTTGATTTTCCCAGAAATTTTGAGCCATTTTTGATCCAGTTGTATCTCCTTGTCAACTTTTGGGTTTGTATTATGACAGGCGAAGTTCCATGGGTCGGCTGGTTTCTCCGATCTAGATATTCCCACACTTGCATGGTACCTAGTAGATGCAGTTCTTGGTGTTTGGCAATATGGTTTAGTTTTTGTTAATTGACTTCTTATTGTTGTGGTCGTTTTGAAGACACTTCGAAGATTGATTACCTATTCTTTTTATCTTTTGTAAGATTTCTTTGATGTGTGCCATTAGAAGTGTCGCCTTCTTTTCAGTATTTACGTCTGCCGTCTTTTGTGCTGGTGTGTGATGAAGAGTGTTATTGATCGTGTAGTTGGAGAAACCGTTTCTTCGCAGATCGGATCGAATTTTTGCCTTTTCCTTATTTAAAGCTTCTTCTATATTGCAGATATTATAGGTGGCTCGAGTCATTTTGCAATTCTCAGTTTGGTTGATGTGGAGTGGTTTGATTTAAAGTCTAGATATTGTCTAGTATGAGTTGGTTTACGGCATATGAAAGTGATTATGGTTGAATTCTTTTCGTGACTAGAACGTCGAGAAAAAGCGCTAAAAATTTTCTTCTCTTTCCAGAGTTAATGTGATGCAGTTTCTTAAGCTGTTGACATGCTTAAAGAATTAGTCTAGTGTATTGTTGTCTTTTTCGAGAGAATGAATATGTCGTCCATGCCATGATGTTCGCAGAGTTTTTACTTCAAAGGATTCCATGAAGATTTTGGCTACTACCGGCGAATGTGGAGATCCCATGAATGGACTATCTTCCTGTCGAAAATACCTGTTCTTTTCCTTGAAGTAATAATTCTGCAAACATTTCAACAAATTCATAATGGCATTGATTGATGGATTGGTTCTATCAGAAAGGTGGTTGTCCTTGAGTAGCTTCTGTCCAATGATTTGGAATAATTCTTCCAGTGGTACATTCGTGTACAAACTTTCGACGTCACTGGTCACCTGACGACGATTGCAGATACATAGGCATTCGAAAAGTTGTGAAAATTTAAAAAATAGTTTACTTTCAAGTTCGACATTTTCTACCACTATCAAGCAAAAGTGGGAATTAAGGTGTTATATTTATTATATATGAATTCGGTTTTCTAGAACCAAACTGGGAAAAGGGAAATTATAATTAGGCACTCAAATTTGTTTACTTCAAACAAGACACAGACGTTTGCTAGGCATTTCAAAATACCAATAAATACAAGTTTTTGTAAACATCGAGTTTTTTACTTCAAAAAAACGCAGAGGAAGTCCAGTCGAACTAAATAGGATAAAAGGACCTTCGCTGTTTGGCGCATCTATTGGAAAGTAACTCTTGAAGGCTTGAAGACTATCGAGTTTTTGGACCAGCATCCGGGAAAATAAGTGTAGAAGTTAGTGGAGTTAGATTCGTGTCACCAATAAGGACTACTGTTCTTTCTCAGATAGACTTAAAGAGCTTGAGGGTGAATGTTTGTGCCCCATTTCATAAATATCAGCAGCAATTTGTGATGTGAAGTAATTTTGGTGCCGAATATTAAGCAATCATAAGTTTCGACAAGTTCTTTTATTTCATAACCTACGCTCCTGAATATTAAGGCTTAAATTGACGTTTCTGGCATACTTTATTTTTACGATTATTGATTTTAATTTAAAAAAAAAATTATTACTTTTAATTTTATCTTTAAAGCATCTATTTATTTGTTTGACAATTGAGACAATAATTAATACTTCTGCTCTTTAAAGTAGATTTCTTTTTTACTCAATTAACATTAAATTGTTTTGTCACCATAGTATTTTTTCATGTTTTCAACTTGGTTGGTCATGCGTAATATAGCACATTGTTAGCATTTCTTTCTTGGAACAGCTTTATTTCCGTCGCACTACACAGTGTACTCTATACTTTGCTAATTAAATTTGCTTTACTTTAACGTCTTGTTATATAGAGTAGACCTTAGAAAATGCCTTATAATTACTTTATCTTATGAGAAGAGTTTCATTAAAACAAATAGTTAACTAGGTATTTATTTTTATAGTAGATGACTTTAGAATACTTTCTATAAGCGATTTTATTTTTGTATTTTCAACGCCACTTTGACATTTCCTGAGCTAAGGCCACTAACAAAAACAAGAATCTTTACTATTAAAGTGGAATTTCTTTGTTCCTTTTATGTTTCCAACCTATAAAAACCATATGTGTTATCTTTAGTTTTACAAAATATAAAACATATGTCTTTTTAAATAATTCTTTTAAACAAATTAATTATAATGTGTCCGTTTTTTAGACGTATATGTATGTGATTGTCCTTATTAAAATTAACTCTGTGTTTCGGACTTCCATTGTCTAAATTTTTATTTATAAACGACGTGCAAACTACAATCTATTCCTATGGGGAATCATTAAACCGTGAGGTTTAAGAAGTTGACTCCGCCCAAGGAGGGGCTTCCAAATATTTGGAATTTCAACACTTGGTTTACTGAAAACACCGTGATTCTGCCCAATAAGGCAGCTTCATGGAATTCTTGTGTCTTCCAGTGTGACTCCTTGTGCAAAACCTTTGCTTCTGTCCACTTCATTCGGTGTTGTTTTGACCATGCGTGTTCGATGATTCGTGATTTCGTTGTTTCACTTCTTTGGGTATTCGTCTGATGTTCTTTAAGCCTAACAGATAGTGGTCTTTTTGTATCACCTACGTATAATTCACCACACTCACAAAGAACTTGGTAAATGCATTCCTTTTTTTGTTTCTTCTCTGGTTTTGTTTTACTAAGAAGGTTTCGAATTATATTATAAGATTTAAAAGGTGTTTTTATGTAGCCTTAGGAATAGATTTTAGTTTGCACCTGAAGACGATCAGATATTGTACTGATCGAAACGTCGTAAATAAATAAAAATATAAACAATGGAAGTCCGAAACACAGAGTTAATTTCATTTAAACTTTCAAACATTGTCTTTATTGTTGTTAAGCGGAAATGACGCATTTACTTAAAAGATTGCCCTGAAGATGGCCTAATAAATAAGAAGTCCGAAACCAGTAGGTGTCGGCTATTTAAAAATAAAAATATTGTGTAGAAAAAAAGGGCCTTTTTCACTTATTCAATTATGGATTATCTGCACCCTGAAACTATCACCAAACTTAACATCAGTTTAGTTTTCTCAGAAAATAAAACCCGCAAAATATAGAAATTGATGTGGGCTTCTCGCAGTGGTTTCTAAAAATTTCTAAATCCCGCAATTATTCTAGAATTTGGACCAATCTCTAAATTTGGCTTGAGCTTAATTCTCAACACATGTAAGGTAAGAAACAAACAAAAACAGACTATGGGACATACCCTTATATTAAAAAGAGACAACATACCTGACAGTTACGGAGACTTTGGTTATATTATTATATGGAACAATGTTTACCTTTCTGTTGTTTACAGTAAACACACCAGTGGCGTACCTACTTAAATATAAATTTACATATGGATTATATTATTAAAACTTTACTATAATATGAAATCTGCAAAATAATTTAAAAACATGCAAAAGATGACTTTGCCAATTTGTGCTTTGGAAGCTTCCTAATAATAAATCTTTGTAGTATAATTTTATACAAAATAAATTTACAAAGTTTGTATATGATTTATAGCAATTTCAATTTTCAACACGATAAAATTATGCCAAACATTAAAACAAAGAAACACAGTTTAAAGCACCTGGAACATCAAAAAAAAAAAAAAAAAATTATTACCTACAAGCTAAAAATTATGTTATTGTGTTTGTTAATTTTGTTACTTTTTCTGGTCATTAGCAGAAACTTACTTATACTGACTTCTTCAGTACCCAATAAAGTCGATAATGCTTAGGGTATATAGAGACATCTAGGACAGACAAAAAGATTTAAATATCAATTCGAAGGGCGAGCGCAGATGGCAACGGCGGCAGTATAAATCAACCTTAATATTCTGATAAGAGGTAGGAATTCAATATCCTTACAAACCTGAACGCATGTGAATTAACTTTTAAGGTCGATTCTCACTTACGCGTCACCGAGCGACGTGGCGCGTCATTTTATTTGGCTATCCCTTTTAGAGTGATGATGACCCGGTGACGCGTAAGTGAGAATCGGCGTTTATTGTTGTTTGCAAGCTAGTTTAAGGACTTTACCTACCTTTATTTTATAGTCTTTATAAAAAAAATCTTTATAAAAAGTATGCTTTATTTTATCGTCTTTATGAAAAAAACCTTAAAAAAAGCGTTTGAAAATATCTCATTTGACGCATTGGGAATTAACTACTTCATCAAAAACAGATCTACTAATCTAAGTATATTTCATAAACTTTTTTTAAATTTTCTGTATACCTACCGGCATGTACCGCCACTGACTAATTTCACTTGTTGTCCTTTGTTTTCAAAATATTGGACGATTTGTTCCAAAATATCACTTTAAATGCACTGAAATATTCTCCTACTGGTAAAAAAACACACTATAAACGTTTTTTGACAAAATGTGGTTTTAAAACGACTTATAACTGCTTAAAATATCCTGAAATTTTAAAATAAAAAAAAAACGAAAAAGCTTATTTTAATAAAAATAGCATCCGACCGTCTGCACCCTGCTGACTTTCCCCACCCACAAGCCAATAACGACCTAAGGTAGTTGTAGTTTCTTACCTTTGTTTTTTGATTTTATTTGTAAATAAACACTGGTTGTTATTTGCCAAGGAGTTTTCGTTGGACCAGATATCTTGTCTCTTTTTAATCTAAGAACATACCATTTTTTATATCTTTCCATAATGAAGGGGCGTCTTTAAAAGGTATTTATTTTTAGCTTATGTAAAACTAATATACAAAATTAGGAGCTTATAATATACCCGCAATTTGTTGCACAGGATTGCCGACGATAAGCCTTTGGTCGAGATGAAATGCGTCAATTAAAAATTAAAACATCCACCGCTACCCGCGCTCAATTGTCAAAAGCCATTGATAATAATTTTCATTAAACACGTTTGACTAACGTTGAATTTAATGAAACTTTTGATTTTTCTTCGTGAATTACATACTAGTTGTACAAAATCTTGCCCAGAGGCATGCGCAACCAAATCCTAGTTGATCCAAATACAAGAGAATTGGTCATTTAGTTGGTTCTTGCATGCAAAATACTTCAACTAATTACTTTCATATTACCAACGATCTGACTTTTAACCAGATCAGCTAAAATATAATTATCTGTTTGATATAAATGAAGGGGTAAATTCAAAGAGAATTGCTTACTTGGTTGGTTCTCGCATGCAAGCTTTAATTTTAAAGATTAATCTTGTTACTTTTGTGTTACCAACCCACTGCCTGTCAATAAGATGGTCTAAGATATTTTTCTGAACAGCGCAAGTTTGTATTTTAAAAGGTTTAAAGTTTTGTTTACACACAAAAATGAGCTTAATAAAATAAATTTTTAAATAAAAAAGGGTTTTTCACAAAAACTGCCTGAAAAAATTAAAATTGGCATATTTTTTATTTACTGATGGAACAGTATTAAGAACCTAAATTTTGAAAAATATTAGCAACTTAATCTTGACAAAAAAGCTTGCGTTTAAAGGCGCATTTACACAGACAAACTTTCCTTTGATGTTGAAATGCCGACAAACATTTACACGAGCCTCTTGAGCAAAATGTTCAAAGAAATGTTCGAGCAAAATCTCGTACAAAAAAACACACGTAAATTTTGGAGAGAATGTTGAGCCAAATTTGTTTGAAGAATTGGAGGTATAAAAATTTCTTTACAAATTCAAAATATATATTGTTATCGGAATTCAGTAAACTTAACTGAAAATAGAAAAACAAAGTTTTGAAATAAGGTATTTTTAATCAAGTGCATTCCGACGGAAAAACGATTTGATGCCGAAATTCACATTTTACTTCATAAGCAACTTCGTTTGATCTGATTTTTATAGGGGATATGCCAGTATACCTGTAACTTTTTTGGGGTTGTAAAAAAAACGAGAATAAAAAAAATTATAATTGGCACTTATTTATTGTTGTTGCCTGTAAAATATAATGATAAAAATTTACGTTTAAAAGAATATCCCTTTATTTTACTTCCTAGTTTAGTCCTTTACAATAATAATTAAGTCAAATTAAAAAACCTATATACATTTTATTAAATCTCAAATATATGAACAAAAGCACGTTCGGTTTAAATAATACCCGTTTATTACCCACTTTTACAAACCTACGAACCCGACCCTTGTTTAAAAAATATAATTTAGCAGTAATTTAGTAGACTGTGTCGCCGATCTATAATCCCGCGTTTTGGATTTCGCTGGTACTAGGCCGGCCACCTTTTTGAATCGCAATGTTGCCCTTTGCATATTGTTGGTTAAGTGTCAGTAATCGACCTTGATTATTAAATTAAATTGACAGTAAATATCTATATCTTCAGCATTTTCATGAACCTTTTGCTTTTTTAAGCAACCCTTGGGACCTACTAACTAGGTAAATCTGGTGTGAGGAATTAAAAAACAACAATAAAAGCTAAAGGTAAAGTAAAGTTACAAAAATATGTTTAAAAAAAATCCCCCTCCCCACCACTCCTCATAGTCGTGAAGCGCGGATTACCGCTTAAAAGTGCAATTTTTGAGTCTTTTGCCGATATTTGAAAAACTCAAAATTTTTTTGGAAAAGAAAAATTTTCCTGGATTTTTTTTTGACTTTAGGAAAAAAACTCTTGGAAATAAAAAAAAAACTTGCAAGAAAATCCCAAAAGAAACCCCGGGAAAAAAATCCGGGAAAAACCCTAAGAAAAAAATATTATAAGTAACCCAATCCATGTGACAAAACTGATAGTAGAGCCAATGATAATGTTTCGCTTGCCGTCGGCTTTTTTTCACAAAAATTTTAAATAAAAGTTGGTGTTCCATTTTTTTAAAGAATTGAGATCACTGATCACTGATGTGAAATTTTATTTATTCGCATCTTTAAAAATACGTTTCCAAAATAGATAGCAATAATTTGCTCAAAAATTTACCCGAACAAAATGTTCAAAGAAAAGCTCACAGAAATGTTCACGCAAAAAATTTTAGATCTTTTGCACGAGCTTTTATTTGAGCATGTTCGTCTGTGTAATTGCGCCTTAAAAATCGTCAGATTTTTTGTAAGGGCGAGATTTTCTGACGGTATCTGAAGAATCGCGAACATACTGACATTTTTAATATGGCGTTGTGACGTCACGTAGGTACCGATTTGAATTGAAGGTACTAATGCAGTTAGATGCATTTTTTTAATATAGAGCTATTAAAATATACATTATAGAGTTGCCTAAACACGCTATTTATTGTCAGAAATATAATATGTAGCCTAAAAACCTATCATTAATTTCCGATATTACCATAACACAATCACTGGTCATTTTTTTAAGGTGTACATTAAAACCTTGACATTTTGTCTAAAAAAGCACTTTTACTTCCCTACGGCACAAACTGCTTAATAAGTTTTTGCAATTTTTGGACATAAATTTTAAGCAAAACGAACAAACATTTAAAAAAAAAGAACTAAAACGACCCTACCATTTTGTTACCATGGTACCCATGTGACGTTTCAATATGGCGGGCATTCCAATGAAGACTCATCTGTCAGTATAGGCGCCTTGCCTTAAAGTAGCTTTCAGTAAAGTAAGTGTAACCAAATGGATGCGTTCGCAGAATATGCGTGGCACCGTGCAAAACCAACTCGAGACGCGACCCTGCACAGTGGGTCGCGGAAACAATTGTATTTGGGAAAATGATTCGATATAAAAGGTTTAAATAGTTCTTTCTCAGAACATCATTTTCATGTGGTACCACAGCAAACACAAATCATCGGCATTGAATCGGCCCGATGTTGGACAAATTGCGATTTTCAGTTTTCGGTCAATAATCGACAACTGCAACGGACGGAGGTCCACATTACAGTCGACTTTATGCCGACACCAATTTAGAACCGACGATGGTCCGATTGGAACTTTGTTTAATCGGTCGAAAATCGGCAACTAACGATGGCCCGATTTACTATAGTCGACTTTATGCCGGAGCACACTTTATTTGCTTTAGGGCCGACGACGGTCCGATTGGAATTTTGTTTAATCGGACGACAATCGGCAACTGACGATGGCCCGATTTACTATAGTCGACATTATGCCAACGCAAATCTTATCTGCTTTAGGGCCAATGATGGTCCGATTGGAACTTTCTTTAATCGGTCGAGAATCGGCAACGGACGATGGCTCGATTTACTATAGTCGACTTTATGCCGACGCCCACTTTATCTGCTTTAGGGCCGACAACTCTCCGATTGGAACTTTGTTTAATCGGACGAGAATCGTCAACTGACGATGGCCCGATTTACTGTAGTCGACATTATGCCAATGCAAACCTTATCTGCTTTAGGGCTGATGATGGTCTGATTGGAACTTTGTTTAATCGGTCGAGAATCGGCAACTGATGATGGCCCGATTTACTAGATTGCTTTAGAGCCGACGATGGTGCGATTGGAACTTTGTTTGATTGGTCGAGAATCTGCAACCGACGATGGTCCGATTACCTCACCTTAAAATATTTAAACTGCTTAATAGTTTCTTCCTGGTATGTAGAGATGGCGCTAATGTCACTATATTCCCTGTACAGTGGAAGATAATATTATATATATAATGAGCAAAGATATTTTAAAACTAGAATGTAGACTTAACAAGATGGTGGTACTTCTCTACAAGAATCACCACTTCTATCACTTAAATCAGCCCGATTGGTTAAGCACCCGCATTACCGAAACTTTGTAGTTTACCAATGTCGAATCGTGTCAAGCAACCACCGACGGACCTTCCTCAATCACCGACGTCGGACCGCTTTGAGAGGCTCATGTGGGGCCTTATTATCCGTAATAAAACATATTATTGTAAATTTTGATGTAACTCTGGATATTTTTGTAGTGCAGGATTTTAAAAGAATTATAGTCGAAACGTTGCCACAATGAAATAGTTTTCATTAAATCCTGTCCTATGACTGACAAAATCATCCTTTAAAACATTTCCAGGACACAAAATGACGCAAGTTTATTGTTTCCTTTTGGTTTAATCGAGATTAAGCAATAATTTATGTTCTTGATCAGCCAGTTGGGTAAAAAGTCTCTTTCAGTTTAGAGTTTTTGAACCCTTTATGCCTAATATTTCTATCTATCTTACTTTTTGTACCATCTATTTTAATAATTATTTAATTAATGAAATTTAAAGGTAATCTTATGTTGAAAATGGAAAGATTCTTTCACTTGGGTAAAAGCTCTCTTTCAGTCCAGAGTTTTGACACCTTTATGCCTAATATTTCATTTATTTTAATTTTAGTACTATCTATTTTAATAATTAATTAATTAATGAAATTCAAAGGCAATCTGTTATATTGCAATTTATCTGTGGCTTTTGTTAGAGACTTGTTAAATAATTAAACGTCAGGTGCGATTAGCGAAGTGCCGTTGTTTGCTCATTTCATGGAGGGAGAGCAAATTGAAGAGCGCGCTTGGCAAACAGCGCGAAATTTATACACCGAATCCATAACGATTAGATTTACAAAAGCAATTTTGTAGTGTGGTTTTAATATAAAACAAATGAAAAGGGAGTTTCTTATAAATGCACTTCAAAAAATTTTCCGAAAATATTCAAAACGCTCTTTGTTCTATAAACGCAGTTAAAGTTTGACGTTTGACGAGATTTTAGCTTGCAGTAGGAGGTTCAAACAACGCGTTTATAAACGCGGTCGGTTGCTTAACTTTGATTGGATAGGGATCAAATTAAATTATTATTCATTTTTGGATAACTCCATAATTTAGACCTAACAAATTAACTAGTATGGTGATTGGTAGATACACTTAGAAAAATTCCCACTTACCGTTTATAAGGATTAACTTGCCGAAAATTAAATACGAGACAAAAGATCTATCTATTTAGGGCAAAAGGATCTATCTATTTATGGTTAATGAAAAAGTATTTATGGTTAATGTAAAACTATTTATGTTTATTAAAAAAACTATTTATGATAAATAGAAACTTAATTTGGTGTTAATACATTTTCAACTTACTTTAAACGATTTATCTATTAACCACACAGTCGTGTAAAATCTAATTAAATCATAAAATATGGCTTCAATTACAATAAAATATACAGACCGCTTCAAGCTACTGCGAACATAGGGGGAATCAAGTCCAATTTACTCTCCGTGCCGTACGACCGAGGTGGATTCGAAGCACGCTGCAGTGTTATCTTTTGGAAATTCATTTTGTTTTTATTATTTTGTTTTATTTCTGCCTTGCTCGAGAAACAGATGGGTAAGTTCTTAATTGAAATAATACATTTTTAAAAGTAAAAATGGATGTCTACGAAGTTGCCGAAAAAGTGCAGATGGTCAAATCGTCATAACCCAACACACGTTCGATATTGGTCGAGGGAAAATTTGCATTTGTATTTTGACGTAAGAACACAGTATCCCCAAAAACTAAATGTTTGGGGGGGGGTATTGTAGGGGAACACGTAATTGGGCCATTTTTTATTAACGGCAATTGCAATTTGAATGGTCCTAGATACTTGGATCTACTGCAGCAGCACATTATTCCAACTGCTAGGCAGTTGTTAGGTGTAAGATTTGGTGAAACATGGTTTCAACAAGATGTTAGGGAATATCTTGATAATGTATTTCCTAATCGGGTTATAAGTACACGGGGAACTATTTTATGGCCAGCTCGATCTCCCGATCTTGCTCCTAATGACTTCTATCTGTTTTTGAAGAAGCTTTTCAAATTATCACCCCTAACATGCTTGGAAACGTTGGAAGGGGTTTTTATAGTAGGCTCGGATATCGTCTAGCCGAGCAAGAAGGACTTTTCGAACATTTGCTTTAATTTTTTTTTGACTGGGAGAATCTTTTTGGTTTTTAGAATGTATTATTTTATTTTGAGAACTTGCTTTTATTTTGTTTCTCCTTATTATTTTCATTGTAACACGTCGTCACTGATAAATCTGAGCAGTTGACAATAAAACGTTCTTATTTATCAGTGACAAAAAATAAGAAAATTACGTTATAAAAATTTGCGTATTTATGGACCAAATTCCGGTTTCATTGACTACGCTCCACACAGCACCGTGGTTAGAGGCGTACTAAATACAAGGCGAACGGCGGCGAACGGCAGCGAATGGCGATCGGAAGCCTGAGTGTTGGTTGCTTCACTGATAGGCGTGCGGTCTCTGCATGTACGTACACTGGCAAATTAGACTTCTTTCGCTCTATGTTCGCAGTAGCTTGAAGCGGTCTGTATATTTTTGTGTTCTAAAAACCATGGCCTATCACAATACACCATAAGAAAAAGAAATAAAAACACAAAATAAAAAAAAGTGGAAGACGACAACGTTGTTCAAACTCTCAACCTACGGAGTGCCAGGCCAAGCTTGTACCACTGCACCTTTGTGGCGTCTATACGAAAAGTGCCAAACTGACAGTACACTTCTCTCCAGAAGGTAGCTGCAAATACGATTTTTTATATTTTCCTCTGTGCAACACTGACTTTTTGACGTTGTCATTTTAGGTTATATAAACTTTTTGTAAGTAGACGGCTTATCTATTTTTTACTAATTCAAAATATAAGGCCACTAAAATGTTTTATTAGCTAAACAAAAGCTACACACTAATTGGTTCATTCAACCAACACCGTTCTCAACTAAAAAGCCAGGTAACTCCTACCACCTCAGTGCCCTTTAGCCTAATGTATCGGCCATTTTTATAACGAAATTGACAAGTAAAACATGGATTTTCTGTCAGTTTGGTGTCAATATGGCACCGATCATAGGCCAAAGAATACTAAAACGAAAATGAGTTAACTGTTGAGAACGGTGTTGATTCGACTATCTAATTATGAAAGAAGCAAGTCTACGGTAGTAACCATAATAAATCGATTTCAAGAATAAGGAACTGTCCCTCGAAAGAAAGAAACCGGTTTGACGAAAGTTACAAAATAAATAAAATTTGAAAAAACAATAAAAAAATTAAAAGCATATAAAAAAGATACCTATCTTTAATAGCGTGTCATTGTACCGTTGGCTGCAATGATGTTTTGAGGTCTTATATAATAATAATAATAAGTTTGTATTTTCAGCAATAAATTTCCTATATGCCCTAAAAATGACCTGGATAAGGGACTCTCACCTCTTCTTCGGCTGTAAATCGCCCATTAATTTTAAATAGAGCGCCTTGTCCCCTAGCCGATATCCAGATCCAAACATTTACCGAAAATCTTCCTGCCCGGTCTTCGTTTCTAGCAATATATCGTTTTTCGTATCGGGTTCTTGGCGGTCAATAAACCAGAAATTGTTTTTTATCGCTGTTGGACTTAAAATTCTTCGTTCCTCAGAGAATAATTCAACACAAAAATTAATCAATACTACTTCTTTTCCTCACTTAGTTGCCGCAGTGCGACACCTTAGCCTCGAACGTTTAATCCTCCTGCCTAATGTTGTTATGGATCCAGGAAAATTTGATTCAATTTTTACTTTTTTCGCTTTGGCAAACGGATGATTTTCCAGAAAATTGATTGCTTCTTGGCTAGCAACTTTCATCAAACCGGTGCCTTCCTTTCGGTGGATAGGTCCCTCCTCTTGAAATCGTTTTTTATGTTTACTATCGAAGACTTGCTTCTCCCATAATGAACAGCTACTTGCCGAATAAACCAACCACCGTCTAGTTTAGCTTTATCAAATTCGGAAAGGTGCGGCGGCATTTTTTAAAATTTGGATGACACTGACATTATCACCTATAGGAAGACAGTGCCGTACTATAAAAATTTTAAAAATTAAACAAGCTGATAACTTCTGCTGTACCAGTTTTATGTCGAGAGAAGTGTACCTATAAAAACGTTTTGGCGGATTCTCTTGTAGAATAAGTCGACTCAGAAATATTTAACAATTTTATTAGATTTATTAAATTATATTATGCCTATGTAAATAGAAAAATTGTTTTGGGTTAATGGTTAGTTGGTTAATAAATTTGATCACTTGTGGTTATAGAGTTACTAACGGAAAATCCTTTAATTATTTGGTTCATAATTTGATCATTTGTGGTTATAAAGTTACTAGTTTACCACAGATAGACATTTCTTTAACCATAAATACATTCGAGTTAAAAGGATAAATATTAATGACAAATAAAAAATTCACTTAGAGCCAATAAGAAACTGTGTTGTGTGTTTAGAGTAAACAGAAAACTCACTTGCCACTAATGGAAAATGTTAAGTAGGAATCCTAGTTGGCCATGTTTTCTCAGTGCACCGACTAAAGAGAGATTGAATTTTTTCCAAAAATCAAGAATAAAATAGTGTTCTGCAGATTATGGTGTTGTTCACTGATCCCCTCTAAGTCCTTGTATTTTTTACACAGGCTGTTGTGTAGGTAGCTTGATTATCTTAAATGCTTAAAACTTACAACAGTTGCGAAAAACCCTATTTTAAAAAGCGCTAACCAAGGCAACCCAACCCGCAGTAGGAGATTCAAACGAGGGGTTTCCAAACGCGGTTAAATGCTTAACTGTGATTGGATTGGAATTAATTATTTTCCATTTTTGGTTAACTATAAAATTTAAAGTAAAACAATTAACTAGAAATTGTGCAAGAAATGCAGATCGAGAATATAAACAAATTAAGTGGTAAAATAATTTTTGATTAAAATCCTGCATGTTGGTTAACAAATATGAAATGCACAAACTCTCAAAATAAAATCGTAAACTGCATCATCAACAAAAACGTCATTTATTAACACAGTTTGCGTATGCAGTTTCAAGTTTAAAATAAAGTATCACAATGTCCACCTGTAAAAAAAAATTAGAGTAATAGAAAAAAAATTGTTGTAAGAACTTTGAGTTTCTAAAAATGTAAGATATCCCATTATCTTGCACTTGAAAGTTTTCTTTTTTTATATCCCGTCCAATTACGTACTATACCTGCACTCAATTTAGCATGCGTTTTAAGTTAATATTACCTGTAAATGACTCATTAAACATCGACTCCCTGAAGTTATCTGAACTCTTTAAAAACCTCGATAAAGGCTCTTATTTTGGATGGTTGTTAATCGTCGAGGTTTCGAGCATATATAAAAGATTAGCTTAAATAAGTGTAGGGATAAAGTGACTTTAAAAAGTAACATCTTTTTTCCTTGTCGATTAAAACCGGAGGTATGTCGAGCAGTTCTTTAGAACAAACAGCCCGGACTTTTAATTACCTGTTCGGTAATGGACGTACCGTGTTAAACAAGTGACTGGCGCCGAACAGTGACAGTTGACAGTCGCCCCACATTACAACAAGATTTAAATTGAGTTTGTTAAAGCCTCTGTTTTATTTGTTTTCTCGTATTATTTTATATGTATATTTAGCGGTCGGAGTATTACCGTGCAAATGGAGATTAAGTATCTTTAAATTAATGGCATCTTTTAATAGCTTTAATGGTGTAACTGTTGGGCGTAATTATATAGAAGGTAAGTGAACATATAGGGAGTTTTCGTGTTACATACTATTGAGTGACGGTGTACTGAAGGATCCAAAATGCCTTAAAAGAAAGATCAGTGGTTGATAGTGATCTCAATAAATAACAAAGAAGTGTGCTTGATTATTGTATAAACCCATTATTTTTAAAATTTAAGTGTCAAATATGTATATAATTCCGCCATTCTTTATTCATTGTTTAATAAGTGTGCAAAATTTCAGGTCTCTGGCTCGCTCCCTTTGGACTCCATGACCAAATTCATTTTACAAGCGCTTAAAATCGGCTTTAACTTTAAGCACTCCAGTGTCGGAATGCCTAAAAATACAACCAGAAAATGGAAAAGAGACTAGATCAAGCAATAAATCATCACATACCGGTGAGAATGACTAAATAAATACAAGGGAATATGAACAGGGAACAGGAAATAAGCTGGATGAAACAGCACATCACACACTGGAAACAGTCAACAAACACGTAAAAGTACTACCAAAAAATGAGGAAGTGACCGAGTTAAACAGCACATAACAAACTTGCTGGGGGAGAACAGATCGCCAAACACATGAACACACAACAAACAAGATGACAGTATAAGACCAGAGAATAGGAAAGAAGCTGGGTCAAACAATACATTACACACTGGAAACAGCCAACAAATACGTAAAAATACAACCAAAAAATGAGGAAGAGACTGGATGAAACAACACATAACAAATTTAGTGGAGAGAACAGATAGCCAAACACATAAAAATACAACTAAAAAATGAGAACAAAACTGGGTCAAACAGGATCACATTACATACTGGTGAGAACAGCCAGAAAAACACATGGAAAATTTAAAAATGTAACCCATGAACTAATGACTCCTTACTGGACACTGGTTCAAAAGAGACCACCTAAACCAAATAAAATAGTGCAATAAGTTACAGACAAGTTCGTAAGGATACAGAAACAGCTCTACATAGCTAATGTAACTGTCAGGCTCCTGACTACAGAACACACACAATATTATGGAAAACCACAAAATGGCAAAAAGGATTTATACACCATCTTTTTTTTTGTTACATATGATCATTTCTCTAAAAAAATTTTGACATTCAGTGGTTGCACTCACCGAGTTTTGTTTCATTTTCAAGTTTCACAATTATGGAAACATTAAACGACATATAGCGTTCTTAGTTAGTAACTTGAAAATTCGTCTTCCTCGTCGTCTTCATTACAATAAGGAAAGTGCTCAGGCTTTAGGGTATAATTTTGTTAAGTCTGAACTCAATTGCTATCAATTTGAATTATGGGAAATCGGGGAAACGTTGTTAAAAATAAAGTGTTAAATTACCTATTAGTGTCCTTAGAGACAGTGTGACTTATTCCAATTTGACTGAAGCGTTTCGATAACTCTCTAAGATTGCATTAAGGTTATAAAAATGTTTCAAGTTTAGCAGGCTGTAGGGCTAAGAAGTTTACAAGGCTTGATTTTAAAAAACCCCGCCAATTTCTTATGGAGCGAGGGCACGCGTTAAGTTTTTCAAATTTTAATATATTATAGGGGAGGATACGATTTTTTTTTATTATTGCCACCCCCCCCCCCCTCCAATGGGTACAGAATGAGCCAGAAAATAAGGTTAAAGTAGCTTGTTTGGTAAAGCACAACTAACATTTTTACACTTTAGCCCGTATTTATACAGGGAGGCTAAATCAATTGTTCAAAAATGGTCAAAAAACGCTATTTTTGCGAAATATTTCTGATGGTCTTCCAAGCAACAAAGGAATGATATTCAATTTCATGTGTACATGAGCAGTGGCGTACCAAAAAGGTTTCTCTTGGGGAGGGGAGGGATTCTACCGACTTATACGAAAATATAAAACTTTTCTTTGACCTACTGGGATAATTAGTAGGGAGTTATATATACAAACTTTACGTTTACTGCATAGTTATCTTTTCAAAAAACGTTAGTAGACACAAATATACCGGATATTATTATAGTGGATATCTTTTCTGCGATAGCATTAAATAATTTGAGACGTATGTGATGTATCATCATTATGTAATAATTAAATATTACAATCCGACCTAAAATATATTTGAGCCCTCCCCTCCTTACTAATGTTTTTTGAAAAGATGACTTTGCAGTAAACATAAAGTTTGTGTCGCCCACATAATAATTAAACATTCCTGTAATATAATAGTCATATACTTGGAGAACAAAGAATGTGATAGAAATGTTACATTTTACCATTGGGAATATTACTAACACATGCCGGCAATAAGTTACGTTCTAGCTCATACAGGTGATATCAAAAGTTTACCTAAATAACTTTTTTCTGTCTTATGTGTATAATAATATTACTTGCTACATAGAGAACATATTGATTCCAGTGCCATCTACCTGCAATAGATGACATTATACAAAAATTATAATTATAAATCATGTAAATCGCATACTTTTTACAAGATAGTAATATTTTCAGCCAATATGCCAAATTCCTGAAAAAAATATTCTCTTTGGGAATATTCTTAAAAATAAGTTGAATATCACGTTATCATGGGAACATTTTCATCTTATTACCAAAACAAAATCCATGTTGTCCCTTGTACATCCATTTTTTACTTATTTTTGTGTTTTTACTTTTTCCTCCAAATATTCTTGTTGTTTTTTTTAAAGCAACTGTATGTTTTTTTTAATAGTGCCTAATTAAATACTTTTTATCAGTGGTAACCAACTTGAACTAACTTGAGTTTGTTACGGTTGATTTCATATTGCTTTTGTTCAGTTTTAGATAATACCGGATAACACCTATGGACATGTCTACTTCAAAAATACCTGCCTCTGCCCCATAAGGTCCCAAACAAAGTAACAAGAGAGATCAAATCCGAGCAGCATATATCTCAGAGTAATGTAAAGTTTATTTTAACAATTAAAATATTTATTCGTTTTTCCCACTAAAAATTATTTTTTTTTAAAGTAATTGTAAAATTAACTAATTTGGTATTTATTCATTTCGTTAAATTTTAGATGATACCCTCGGACATGTTCACTTAAAAATACTTACCTGCCTCTGCTCATTAAGGCACCAAACATAAGGTAAGCAAAGGATGGATGGATCCCAAGCAACATGGAATGAGGATAAATTTTCTTCGATAGTATGTTTTCTAACAATTCCAGGGTAACATAAAATTTGCTTCAAGTCTTTACTTAATATCATTATATTTTTTTAGGTCACAAAGGATATTGAACAAGCTCTAAAACGACGAAAGAAAATTTATTCGCATGGATCAACTTTGCAAAAATGTAATTTCTTTTTGGCCAGGGCAACGCAAAGCAAGGCTACTGTAAAAAATTTACACAATTGAAAGAAAACCTTGAGTTTATAGTAAACAGTATAAACAAAAATTGTGATAAATACTACAAAAATCTGTGCAAAATATTATCTATAACTATTACTAACCTATGTGAAATTAAAATAGAAATTTTTAGATAAAATAAAAAAAAATTGTTGAAAGTTACAAAATATTGTGTATGTTTTACTCACAAAATTATTTAATAATTACAACAAAAATTGCAAAATATTTTTAGAACTTGTAGATTAATATCAAACAATATTTAGTAATTTTTTATAAACAAGAAAAAAATCTCGTATTTCAAATTGTATTTTAGTAAAAATATCCACAAAAAATTAAAAATAAATACACAATATTGTGTAAAAACAGTTTCAAAATCAATCTAAAGATTTTGTTTTAAATTTAACGACAAATAAATTCAAAGAACAGTGTGTCAAATTTTTACACAAATTGTTCTTAGTGCAATTCCAAGAACAATTTGTGTTGAACAGTTTGAAGAATTGTTCTTCAATTCTTCCACTTCTGACTGAGGTGGTGCGCAATTTTAGTGAGGAGCAAGTAAGCAACTGAAAAATAATTTTGAAGGTTAGGTACAAACGACTAGACTACTTTTACTTTTTTAACTAATATTCTTTTAAATTTTCTCTGTGGAACAGCTGCCCAATTTCAAAAATATTGAAATTGAAATAAATAAATAAGAAAGTGACGTTAAAATATAATAATCACTCTCTGCGCGAGCACTCCGGGTAAATTCGTGACGTCACTTCTCTGCTTTCGGATCGATCTGAAGGTACTGTCTATTATTGTCCCTCACCCTGTATTTGGCGTCGAATTCCTCAAACTTAATGAGAAGATAGTGCTAAAGTACAGCACTAAATCGTCTCCTTCGGTGTCTAATTGGAAATTTTAATGGAACGGCCGGGCGCGCGTGTAAGGGTTAAAGTGGCGTACCGGTTTTTACTTAAAAACGAAAATATTTCTGTTCGATTTACCTGATGCGATATCTTAAGTGGCTTTAAAAGGTTCATTACGAAGATACAGTTTTAGTCACTTTAACAAATTGTCGCAGAGGGCAATAATTTCAGTGTTAAATGGCTTTACAGTCGTTTCGTTAGCCGATTTGCTTAACGCGGATATGGTGAGCTGAGGGGTTAAAAGGATTTATCTAAACAGGAAGGTAATAAAATAGATTTGGGTGAAATTATATTTTTAATAAGAGTTTCAAAGAAATTTTCCACAAGAGGGAGTAACCTTATCCTTATTGGCCCTTGAAGGTTCATTATAAAGGGACAGTTTTAGTCAATTAAAAAATATCGCAGAGCTCAATAATTTCTTTGTTAAATGGCTAGGTGATATAATAGTCAATAAAAGTTTCAAGGTATTTGTATACCGAAATTGATCCGGAGAAATAATTTGTATCGTCCATTGCTACACGAGTAATTGTCAAAGTGTAAACGCTAAGGTCCAAATCACAGGGTTTTCATATCTAACGTGGCATTGTTTTGTTGTATTAAATGACTTTTTTACCGTCATCTTTGATTTGCTGACTGCTGTTATGGTAGCTAGCAACTAATAGGTCAAAGGGTTTATCTGAACAAAAAGGTTATAAAATAGATCTAGTTGTTATTATATTTAATGAAATTTACTTTTCTAATAGTGTATGTATTCCATTCAACAGTTTAAAATAGCTGACGGTATATATGAAACTGATTTTGAAAAAAAATTTCACGGTAAAAAATGCCGCAAATTACAACATTTACCAAAGCATAAATTATGAATATAGTATGATGAAAAATACGCTAGGATGAAAGCCTGTAAGTTCTGAGATACAAGATGAAAGTCTTATCGACTTCCTTAGACAAAATCATTTTGTCAGATTCGTTGAAGCATCTAATGTAACGATGTTCCCAGGTTCCTATCACTATTAACAGAAGGACTAAAAAATCTGAAATTTCCAGTCAAGTTGCTGCAAAACAACCCTTTTTAATGGAAGAACAAAAACAGGCCAGGGTTATTTTTTCATTAAATAATGTTTTTCTTGATGATGTCTTAAGGAAGAGGGTGGTCTTCAAAGATAAAAAGATATTTCAGTCATCTTCGAGCAGCAGAAGAATTTTAGAGTATCGTCCACCAAATTCTAGGTTTGATCCAAAATACACCAACCAAATTGAGAAAGCTGGACATTTTTCAGTGAATATATGGGACTAGTTTGGTACTAGAGGTTTGGGTATGTTTCGGTAAATCGAAGAAAGATTCAACAGTCAAAGATTTGTTAAGATTCTTGAGGATGTAATGTTGCCACCTGTGCAGATGTTTTACGAAAACAACGACTTCGTATACCAGCAGGCCAACTGTCTCATGCACACGGCTAATGTTGTTTGCCAGTGGTTTGAAAACAATAATACTGAAACTCTTCTTTGGCCATCCATGATCTCAATCAAAAGAAAATATATGGGGCTTACTTGTCAAAATTATTTAGGTATCAGAGAAACTGAAACTTAAGTTTTTCAATGTCTATGCGTTTGCAGAGTGTTATTGCAAAGAATGGTGTGCCCACTAAATACCAATTTTTGTTGTTATTTTAAGTATTATTTAATATTTTCAATCCGTTATCGTCATTTTATGAATCCCAAAATGAGTGGCCTTATAGACCAGGCGTCTTCTGTAACTCGAGTAATAATTACTCTTTTGCAATAAAGATTGTTCTTAAATATATTTATTTACTATTTAAATGGCTATTTTTTGTATCAATAAATAATGACGTTTTTGCGTTGCGTAGTCGGGTAATAAGATTATTGGTTTTAAATTATGGCATTTTCTTCATTTAGAGGCCTTTTCAGACATACAAGCTGGTGGTTTGTTTGAGTATACACTAATAAAAAGTCAAAGTGTGAGATATAGGGAAAAATGAATGTATGCGGTGTATGCGTTTTTTTTAAACAAGAGTTTCGATCCGATGACTACGTTAAGCATTGTCAAAATATTAACGTCAAGATCCAGAGGAGCGAGTTGGCCAGAATGGTGCTAAATGACTTAACTGTCGTTTATTCGCTATCTGATTGACTCAAAGGTAATATCCAAGGGGTAAATAAAAGGGGTATATCTAAAGAGCAGGAAGGTGATATAAGTGAGTGATAAATATTTGTTAAAATCTTGGAGGAATTTTTACACTTTAGCAGTTGTCAAAAAGAAGAAGTAAAACTAGGATCACACCATGCACTAAACCAGTCCAACTTTTTGAAACATTAACATTTTAAAGGTGATAACACCAGGGAAAAAAATCATTGTGGCGATCGTGTATGACTGAGCCTCAATACAAAATTAAAAGCAAATGTTTTTCTGAGCCTTTTTCTTACGATGTAAGCAGATTAGTTTTAAATATTTTTTTGTAAGATTTGATCTGAGAACTATCTTTAAGTAAAGCTTATGCATATTTTATTTAAATTTTTGTCATTTTCTTTCACTGGACTGGAGTAGCTGTCACTAAATATCTTCTATGTTCGACATATTTTGGGAGGTATCTAGCTGCAGCTAATCTAACCCGCTTTGATTTTGCGGAAGGTAAATCTGAATTGGTTTCTTGATTTAATGTAGACTTTAGAGGAAGTAGTTTTGCACTTATGTCCACCGTAATATACCAGAATCTTATTTACACGAATAATTTAAAACAAATTATATTATTTTTTTTTCTGTTGTTGGTTTGTTAGGATTGACTGGACTTTCCCTCGATTTGTATATAAAAAAAATGTTGATTTACACCTCCAAATTTTTTTAACAGTTTGTAGTATTTTTATATTCATGGTTTATTATTATTTGTCGTAAATTTGTAGATAATATATATAGTGACTTTTCTTGAACTTACCGCCATTTGGTTCTTCTGTTTTGAAACCACGTCTTAACCTGTGCATCTGTCATTTTCAGTGTTTTTGCTAAAGTTGCTCTTTCCGCTGACGCCAAATACTTTTGTTTGTGAAACCTCTTCTCTAATTCCGCTATTTGAAGTCTTGTAAATGACGTTCTTGGCTTCTTCCGTTTCGGTGGTGTTCTGTTTTGATACGGATGACCGATTCGTCGTACCATTGGAAACGATGCTAGAACAGAAAAAGAGACTTAATAAATTAGCATTTATCATGGCGCTTTCAAACGGAAAACCACAGTATATCTGTTTAAAAATAATTTTACATAAAATAAAGCTTCTCAAATACAAGCTTTTACAAAATATAAAATGTACTAAAGGCGCATTTACATAGACAAACTTTCCTTTGATGTTGAAATGCCGACAAACATTTACACGAACCTCTTTAGCAAAATGTTCAAAGAAAAGTTCGAGCAAAATCTCGTACAAAAAGACTCACGGAAATTTTGGAGAGAATGTTAAGCAAAATTTGTTTGAAGAAATGTTGGTACAGAAATTTCTTACAAATTCAAAATATATATTGTTACCGGAATTCATTGAACTTAACTGAAAATAGAAAAGCAAAGTTTTAAAACAAGGTATTTTTAATCAAGTGGTTTCCGACGGAAAAACGATTTGATGTCGAAATTCACATTTTACCTCATAAGCAACTTCGATTGACCTGATTTTTATAGGGCATATGCCAGTATACTTGCAACTTTTTTGGGATTGTAAAAAAAAAACGAGAATAAAAAAAATAATAATTGGCACTTATTTACTGCTAAAGAATATCTCTTTATTTTACTTCCTAGTTTAAAGCACAATACAATAATAATTAAGTCAAATTAAAAAACCCATATACATTTTATTAAATCTCAAATATATGAACAAAAGCACGTTCGGTCTAAATAATACCCGTTTATTACCCACTTTTACAACCCTACGATCCCGACCCTTGTCTAAAAAAATATAATTTAGCAGTAATAGACTAGACTTTTGAATCGGAATGTTGCCCCTTTGCATATTGTTTGTTCAGTGTCAGTAACGACCTTGATTATTACATTAAATTGACAGTAAATATCTATCTTCAACATTTTCATGAAACTTTTTTTTAAGCAACCCTTGGGGCCTTAAACTAACTAGGTAAATCTGGTGTAAGGAATTAAAAAAAACAGTAAAAGCTAAGGGTAAAGTAAAGTTACAAAAATATGTTTAAAAAAAATCCCTTCCCACCACTCCTCATAGTCGTGAGGCGCGGATTAAAAAAATTTTCTGGGTTGTTTTTTGAATTTAGGAAAAAGATCTTTGAAAATAAAAAAACTCGCAAGAAAATCCCAAAAAAGACCCTAAGAAAAAATATTATAAGTAACTCTAATCCATGTGACAAAACTGATAGCCAAGAATAAGGTTTCGCTTGCTTTTTTTCACCAATATTTAAAATAAAAGTTGGTGTTCCATTTTTTTAAAGAATTGAGATCACTGATCACTGATGTGAAATTTTATTTATTCTCATCTTTTAAAATATGTTTCCAAAACAGATAGCAATAATTTGCTCAAAAATTTACCCGAACAAAATGTTCAAAGAAAAGCTCACAAAAATGTTCACGCAAAAAATTTTAGATCTTTTGCACGAGCTTTTGTTTGAGCATGTTCGTCTGTGTAATTGCGCCTAGAAGTAGAAAATAATTTTTAGTATTCTGATATCATAATAATAAAAGCGATGGGTGCATTATAGGAATAAATTTATGTTATATTATTATTATATTATTATATATGTTATATATGTTTAATTTGCGACCACCGCTTTTATTATCGTGATATCATAATGCTAGACATTATTTTCTACTTTTTAGTACACTTTATTTTTTATAAAAGCTTGTATTTGAAAAGATTTCTTTATTTGTTTTAAAATAATTTTGTAATTTTTAGATTTGTACCCTAAACCGTCTATTTTGAATTCGCCATATTGAAATTTTTAAATCTCATCAAAAATTTATAATCCCCTTCCATAAAAACCCCTGTACGTCAATTTTGATTGAAATCGAACTAAATATTTTTCCCCTTCACTTCTCTCGTTAGGGGGAGGTGAGCACCTGATAATACCATATTATCGTATTGTCACCGGAACTATAATTGCATACCAAATTTGAAGGTAGTCAGATGTGTATAAGTCACTTAAAATTGGATAGCAAAACATGACCATGAATCGTCCATATTGAATCTGCCATATCCAATTTTCAAAATTATTCGTATTCCTTATCTCAGAAACCCCCGTATACCAATTTTGGTTAAAATCGGACAAATTTAGGCTTTTTTCCCTGGTAAGGGAGAGAGTGTGACTAATAATACAACACTATTGTATTGTCACCGGAACTATAATTGGATCGGATATATTGTCTTAACCTAAAAGCAAAAGTCTCCGTCCAAAATGATTTTTTTCATGTAAGAAAATCACTTGTTTGTGAAAAAAAAACAATTGTCTTGGAAAATTGTTTTGATTTAAAACAAACTGTCTTTAGAGAAGAAAAAATTATTTTGAAACAACATATAAAATTTCTTACTTATATCTTCTTAGCACAAAAAAAGCTTTAATTCCGTCAAGAACTTTACTTTTTTAAGTGAAATAATTTTAAAACAAGACAATTACATCAATATTTTCTTAAATGGAAATAAAAAATAATTTTTTTTTCAAATGAATCCTTTCACCGTACAAAATTTGATTAACAGTTTTTTAGATTAACTAATTGGAAGAAGCGCATTTTTTATTAAAAAACTTTAATTCGGTCAAGAAAACTTATTTATTTAAATTTTCTTCAGATGAAAAATACATTTCCAAACAAGAAAATGATGTTTTTGGTGCAAGATGTTATCGCTAAACCGAGATCTTTTTTAAAACTATGTCTATGTATCATATAACTATGCGATACTACAATGGCCCAAATGCTCCAAAATGTGTAACGAAAATAACTTTGAAAAACAAACGAGAAAATTCAAGATCGCGGTTGGCTTTGAAACTGTTTGGGTCACCAGGCCAGAAACCAAAAATCTACTGCGCATTCACTTACAAATCCATGCCTGGCGTCGTAGTGACCTTACGATAATTTAATGACACTTTCCCTGCTGACGCAATCGACGCACTCCCGTTTACAGTCTACGTTTATCGGTTTTTTCCAGGCCAACTCGATTGGGAGAGTTATTATCGGTAGGCATTTTTCTCGGGAAAAGCAAGGGTAGGGCTGTTATAGTATCTCATAGTTATATGCTATGTATAATAAGAAGGTTGCCGGTTTCATTCAAGACAAATGGATTTTCTTCGGGTAATGCAATCTCTATTTTCAACGAAAATCACTAGTTTAAAACAATTATTTTTTTTGTTAAGAAAATATTGTCTTCGTGCATAGAAAAGCAGATTTTTTTTTCAACCAAAGCAATTTGCTTTGACTGAAGCAATTCTTTTTTTCTGTGTGATATTACTTTATTTTTTTTGAAACAGAAGACCGTGAAAAATATCTGAAAATATCCAAAAGTCTAAAAAACGGAACAATTTGTATTAAAAACATGAAAAAACACTCTAAATATGGCGACTGTCGCGGCTAAAGGTGAGAAAAAGTTGAAATGAAGTGTAGCTACTGTTTGGGTTTGAATGTTATATATCAACTCGGTTGTCAAACTGCAATTAATAGCCGTTCTTTTCGCAATATATTTGTGACGAAAAGTTAGGTTTGGTGTGTCTTCCAAAGCAATACAAATTTTAAGATGTTGTTCACGGTTAAGGTAAGAAAACTTTACAACTTTATTACTACGTTTATACCGGGGATTAACTGCCCGGATTAAGATTAATCAGACAAGCATTTAGGCCATGGATTTACGATTCGGAATTAATTTCATTTCAAAAAATAAACATCTGTCAACCTTAAACAATATTGACCCAGACAAGCTGTCACTACTAGCCCCAGAAAGCCGTTAAATCGGATTTAACCGTTTATACCGTGTATTTAAAGTCGAAAGAAAAAAAAATTGTTGAATCGGATTATCTTAAATCGCAAGCCTTTGTACCGTAGATAAAGGCAAAATTAATCTTAATTAAATCAATGTATAGCGAGCTTTCCCTCAAAAAATATAATGGCAACCGTAGATCCGGATTTCGCACTTGTGGTGCTCATCAGTACAGATAGCAATTAGGAGATGAAATGATGATGAAAAAATCTGACACAGGATTCATCCAAAGGCAAACATCTGTCGAATTGCAGAATCGGCAGATGTACCTTCAATTTGAAGGAAAATTAAGCGTCTCTACGGAGAGATATATAATTATCTTTACAGATCTCCTAATTCTTAGCGCCGTACTGATGAGCACCACAAGTGCGAAATCCGGATCTACGGTTACCATTATCTTTTTTGAGTGAAAGCTTGCTATTCATTGATTTTGTTATGTATTCACCCTCACTTAATCCCTTTTTAAATTTAACAAACTTAATATCGTAAATCGGTCTCATGGGTTTTGCCAATATATTCTAAGCAGATTTTTGCATAATTAAAACAAGACATACCAATGAGCATTTTCAGAAACTTCTGGTGACAGATATTTATATAATTATTATAAAGAGGGTTCCATTGATACCCTAGGGTATTTAGAAGTTTCCTACAAGAATTGAGTTTGTATATTTGTTTTATTAAAGGCTCTAAATTGATGGTACCCTAAAGTAACATAAAACTGGCGTTAACAATATTTCCATGGACATCTTTATAAAAATTGAAGTCATCGGTTCAAATGTTATATAAATTGGTGTTAACAATGTTTCCACCAACATATTTATAAAAATATAAGTCATCAGTGACAAAAGTTATATAAATTGGTGTTTGAAATCTTTCTGCCAACCCACCTATAAAACCGTAAGTAACTATCAAGTAAAGATATATAATAGATTGGTTTTTAAAATGTTGCTATCAACCCACTTATAAAACTTAATTAACCAACAACAAATTTATATAAGATAAGATTGAAAATATTTCGAGAGACACTTATAAAAACTTGGGAACTCACAGACAATAGTTATATAAATTGGTGTCTGTAATATTCTTATGAACTCATTCATAAACCTTTTTTGCCCATAAGGTTTTTTCTATAATTTTGTTAATAATTTCTTTATATAGTGATTATAATACAACTGTTTTTAGAACAAAAAAAAACATTTTGATTTATTTTGGCAATTATAAAAACAAAACAAACAAGATTTTTTAAGGTTACTTTTGTGACATCAAAAGGCGCGTTTTTGCGACCTCAAAAGGAGCGTTTTTGCGACATCAAAAGGCACGTTTTTGCGAGATACCATACCATTATTATCTTGTTTTAATTACATCAATCTGAGAGATAAGAGATCCAAATCTTTTTGAGATAGTTGCCGGTGACAGATATCGGGATCGAATGCATTTTACATCCGATTCCCACCAGCGTTTCCCATGCGCAGTCACCCTGACTCAAAAAACTCATCACGTGGTCCCACATGAACTTGTATAGGCAAATCTCGCTTAGACCACGCGATACGTGTTTTGATTCGGGGGACCCACGAATGAGAAACGCATAGATGGGAACCGTGTTTTAGAAAAAGAGAACAATATAGTAACCGTGTTAAGGTCGCAAAAACGCACCATGAAACGTCGAGCGCATACGCTGATACTGCTGGTCGGCGGCAAATGTGAACACCCCGGAAAATACTCGCCTGTACACCCTTCGACCCCGCAATCTAACTATATTCTTGAGATAGTTACCTCTGACAGTTATGCGGGCTTGAAGTGTGTGGAGGCGGGTATTTTTTCTGGTATGTGTAGTATGCTGGATCTCTCGAGGAATGCATTTAGGAAAAGAGAACAATGGTAACTATGTTAAGCTCGCAAAAACGGACCATCAGTGTTCAACACTGCGTCATCTGCAGCCCTATGTTCCAAGTAGCATCATTTTTTAAAAGGGTTATAAAATAGTGTTGACGAGGTAAACAGTGGTATAGTTGTATTGTTTTTTTTATAGAATTGTCGGAAATTTTCGCCATTTTGGATTACAAAAATAGGTTTTTGGCCTAAATAAAAACGTTATTTATAGGGTTTCAACATGTGTTTCAATCGAAATATTGCTTGTTAGGGTTAGGAACAACATACAAAATTCAATATTTGTCCCAGAAAGAAAAAAACGCGTATGAAAAAAAAACCGATATTTAAATTAATATTTTTTTCTCGCTTTCTCAAGTATTTTTGGAGCCCATGAAATTTACGTGAGTGTATTCGAAAACTATACAGTACACATGGGACCGCAGCTGATTTTCAGAGTAGGATGACTTGAAAAACAGCTTTTATTTGACTATAGTATATAAATATTCATATTCCTGCTTAAGCTTATCTCACTTTCATTTTTATTTATTTTAGAAGATTGCTAAACACCATTTTATAAACTTTCTTATTGTAAAAAGAAAAAGAATAATGCATAACAAGCAAAGGGAAGAAAGATGGAAAATCTATATTTCTAAATCCATAAAAACCTTTAATTTGTTATGTAGTGTTGTTAAAACAGTTGTAAAACCTTTTTATAATAATCTCTATACTTGAGGGCTCATAAGGAAGTTTTATAAAATCTATATGTTGTTTTTCTATCCATTACTATGTACCATAAATTTTTATAAGCTGGTGATGAACAGTTGTTTTTCAAGTCTTTTTTACTCATTTAAGAGATATATTAGAGTTATAAAATTATCACCAACACTAAATAATATAACTTTTGGTTATTTTATGAAGGTTTTATATTATTTGCTGTAACTTTTATATAGACAAAAATGCTCATTGGGATACCCTTATGATGACACGATAGTGTCGAATAAGTCCCTAATAATCTATATTTTCTCTACACCCCCTATTCATACTACATCCGCAATATCTATTTCTTCGGATCCGATAAAAATCAAACCCGTAAATCGTAAATCAGCCACAAGGATTTGCCAATATATTCTAAGCGGTCCTGAAGCATCTGTAACTTTATCTATAAAATGGCGCGTTTACTTCGCTTCCCGCAGCTTATGCCGTAACTTGGGCGAACCTTAATACGGCGTTCAAAATATTCAGCAAAGTGTATTACTTTAGCAGCAGGAAACCTTTAAACGAACGCCATTTTGTCTCTGGAGGGAGCTTAATTTAAAAGTTCCGCTGTGAGAAAAGCCCGAGCTTGAATTTAGAGTTACTTCATATTATATGTAATACGTATTGATCGGGGCTATAGTTGGTGGGACTGTTTTAGGTTTTTATGATCTTTAAGAAGTTTGGATAAAGTTATGGGGAAAGAAAAAATGTTTGTTTTCCGATTTAAGTTTTCATGAATATGGACTAAAAATTTTGTTATAAAGTCCAAAAGTCCAAAACGTTAATTAATCATATTTTTAGAAGTAAGCCATTGATATGCGGTTTTCAGATTTAAGGTTTCGTAAATATTACACAAAGATGTTGTTAAAAGGTTCAAACCGTTCAAAGCTACAGTTTTCAAGATATTTTCGTTTCCTTCCAACATAAAATAATTGAAAAAACAAAAGATCAAAAGATCTTGGGTGGAAATAACGAAAATTCAAACTTGGATGAGCATCCCACAAGGAACACACAAAAGATCAAAGCGAAATAATAAAACGATGTTTCGCCCTGGGTCACCCTCCACTATACATCATTAAACACTATCATACACTTTGATTTCCAACCTTGAACCACTCACAAATAGGCATCGTTCCGCACTGGTACTTACTTATCCATGTTACCTTCGTCCCGGCGTGTTAATATTTCCAGTAGGATTATGCTTCTAAGGCAGTGCTTCAAGGTTGGAAATCAAAGTGTATGATGGTGTTTAATGATGTATAGTGGAGGGTGACCAGTGAAACTACTGATGAGCCCACGCTGGTTACCCAGGGCGAAACATCGTTTTATCATCTCTCTTTTCGCTTTGATCTTTTGTGTATTTCTGGTGGGATGCTCATCCAAGTTTGAATTTTCGTTATTTCCACCCAAGATCTTGGTATCTTTTGTTTTTTATTTTCTTTTCGGTTGAAGTAACTGATTTGGAGGTTTTTTAACTTCTTCTTTATAAAATAATTGATTGTATATTGGACTATCCGTGCTTTCTATAGTAACAATTTTTTACGTTTGAAACAACCTTGACAAAACTCAAAAATTTTATTCCCTTTTCCTTTTTATATAAATATTAAAAAAAAAAACTGGGTTGGGTTAGCTGCAAAGACGGGGCCAATGGGATCTAATCTCAATTATAGATTTGTTATGGAAATCATTTTAGAAATGCGACGCAGGCGAAAGTTTTATAAAATATATACCAAAAAATGTCGTTCTTTACAAGTTTCTGGCAAAAATAGCTTAAAATTAAACGAAAATTGTAATACTCAATGTGTTATAACGACGCAGGCAACAATCAATGACCTTATAGCGCCGCAGGCCAAATTTTTTGAAACTAAAGCAAAAAATATTACATTGAACCAAAAAAGGCACCGTTTTCTAAAAAAAAAATACATTGAGCTAATGTATTTTGTATATGATTTTTGATCCAAAGTAAAATTTTATTAATATCATATTCAAGTTTACATAAATTTTATAGCCTAAACGAGTTATTAATTTTACTGCTGCAAGACACAGTTTAAAAAAAAAGTTGTTGCAATATAAAGTGTCCTTAAGAATGATTTTTATGAAGGCTGTTATCAAATCAAGGATTAAGAGACATGTTTTTATAGCTTTTAGTTACATCTGAAAATGAATTTAGTAAAAGACTGTTACGTACATAAAATTCGTAACCTTGTTTATGTATTTTGTATGCCCGATTCATAATTTTCATAAACTTGTCCATACATTCCATCCGACAGTCAAGGATCGCCATTTATTAAATTTATTTAGCGCATTGATAAAAATCGTTAACATGTTTTATTTATTTTAATACCAACTCTCTATAAAATGTCAAGAAACATTTTCCTGATTTTCATTACTGTATGACAATTTTTATAACTTTCCTACGATTTTTGTAACAGTTACGTCTTATTGATGTACAAATATCTATAAAAAATTAATAAACGCCTGTTATAAATACTATGTACGATATTTTTTTCACTGTAATATTTTTCGCCTTTTTTGGGAAATTATTTAATGAAATATAGATTGGTCCAGCTACAAAGAGGGGGGGGCGATCGCCCTTCTCTGTATCCGCTCGTATTTAATATCATTTTTTACCCATGTGGGAAACCCCCCCCCCAAGCGGTACGCTCCTGAAGGGTACACTTTCGTAAAGGCGGTTTTTTTGACATAAGAATTTGCAGCATTGAAATGGAGGAAAAAAGAAGTTGAAAAACCGAAAAGAAACCAAAAGATCAAAAGACCTTGGGTGGAAATAACGAAAATTCAAACTTGGATGAGCATCCCACAAGGAACAAACAAAGGACGAAAGCGAAAAGAGAAATGATTAAACGATGTTTTGCTTTGAGTAACCAGCGTGAGCTCATCCGTGGTTGCACTGGTCACCCTCCCCATACATCATTAAACACCATCCTACACTTTGATTTCCAACCTTGAATCACTCACAAACAGGCATCTTTCCGCACTGGTACTTATCCAAGTTACCTGAAACGGATTCGTCCTGGCGTGTTAATATTTTTTAGGATGCCTATGTGTTTAATGATGTCCTTTGTGTGTTTCTTGTGGGATGCTCATCCAAGTTTGAATTTTTGTTATTTCCACCCAAGATCTTTTGATCTTTTGTTTTATTGAAATTAAGCTTTCGCTGTACTAATGTAGTGTATTACGTTAGTTGTAAACGTTGGATTGGCAAAACGTTTTTCAAACTGAAATTTAAAGCAAGGTGGTTGGCTATAATACTAATAATAATAATAATAATAATAATTACATTTATTTGCAAAAAAAAATATAACTACAAAATATCGTTGGTATCAAAAAAAATACATGAGTTTGCAAAAAGGAAGGAAGTCAAAAACAATTTAAAACTGATCTAGTTGGACCCCTAAAGGGTCATTCCATATCAAATCAACCAAAAAATCACAAAAATTTTACGCGACCAATTCCAATTTTGATGATTTTTGGTATATATTTTCTTCTTACCATAAAAGTTGAAAATGCAAATTTTTAGATTTTTTTGATTCGTAGTTTTTTTTTTAATTTTTCAAAATAAAAAAGTCAGCATTTTGGCCTTAACAAGAATGTACAAAACTAGCAATATCTCGAGAACCACTTACACTAGGAAAGTAATAAATGGCTCATTTTAAAGTCATTTTGAAGCTCTCTTTTATGAAATATCACAACATAATTTTAACAAAAAAAAAATTGAAAATAAAAAATTGAAAAAAAAAATTGAAAAATTCAAAAAGGCCATTTTTAATTTTTTTGAAAAAAATATATAATTTTGGTCAAAGTGTTACTTAATTATCCACAAAATTTTATGATGGAGAAATGATGGGTTCAATGTCAAAAAAAATATCAAAAATATTAAGTACATTAAAAATCATGCATTTAAAAAAATAAACATATTTTAGGAGCACCAATAGTGCACTGGATATTAAAATAAATAAATTTGTTGGATGGATACAGGTTTTAAAAAATACCCAGAGGCTTTATCTACAAATTATTTTATTTTAAACTCGCAAAAGAAATAAACAAACTTTTCTACTTCGTTGATAAAAATTAGACAGAAAACACTAAGACTAACTATATACCTTAAATTTATTTTTTTAACTTTCTTTTAAGAATTTCTGATGAATCTGACATTTCTTTTTTGCTGACATTGTAAGTTCTGCCAGTAGCAGTGTTGGGTTCAACTTTTTTTATAAGACTTTCTGGTTTAATAATTAAAATATCTTGAGGTGTTGGGTAAAAAAATGATGAGGCAGGTCCACGTGGATGAAGAAAGCTTACTTTCAGTAATCCGCTCTCATTATTTTTCCCCAAGACACAAGCCAGCCACCAAGCACTGTCATATTCTACAGTGACAAACCCTGACTCGATATTTTGCAAAATAATGCTTCCACCTTTAAAAAGATTATGTGTTTCGACCTCTGAGCATGTAGAAAACTGTTTTGCCAAAAACGTGCTTTCTGTAAGAGGAATTACAGCATGAATTTTTTGTGTCCCCGATATTGTTACGACTTCCGCAAATCTTTTATTCAAAATTATTTCATGATTTGTATAATCTGCTTCTGTGCAATATTTAAAATCAATGCCAGATATGTTTTCTTCACACCAAGTAAACAATTGTAGAGGTGTCATTATTTGATTGTCATAGGGCCTCTGCAAACTGGCTTTGGCAGCAAGTCTTTTAACAGTTCCTCCCAAGCCATCGCAGGCACTTTTGCCATGCGAGGTGGCAAAATAATACCACTCTGCTTCAACACCAAAATCTTTTTTATGCAGGCATATATTCAGAAAATTCTTTTTGTTTTTGTACTGCGCAGCACATCCATCCGAAAAATAAAAAATTTTGTTAAGTCCTGGTATTTTGATTTTTAAATCAGGCATTAATTTTTTAAAAAATAAATGAAATGCAATTGTATTATGTGTCAAGCTTTCCGAAATAAACACATAATTCAGGTTGTGCAGTTTACCATCACTTAGAAAATAAATGGCAAAAGGGTGGAGGGTTGCCTGGCTGTTATTCCAATGATAAGACTGGACTTCATCTTGCATAACAAAGGAATAATTTTCCGCAAAGTCGCAAGTGATCAAAGACTCTCCAGGTTTAAGGTTAATTTTTATTTCATTGTATCTATCTTTTTGCATTTTTGCAATAAAAGAATGTGATTTAAGTTCATCAGTAAATTCCTGGACAAAATCATCACTTTTCTTAACAACGGTTTCCATAGTACACCTATCTACTGAGACCCACTTTTTAAATGAGACCTCATCAATTAATTCTTCCTCAAATTTTTCTATTAACGTATTTTTAAACTGTTCTACTCCAGGACATTGCTTGCATCTATTGCTTAAAAAACAGTCCACTGAAGGTGGATTACAACAATCATGATAAGATATTGCAAGAGGCCTGTTATTTTCATCATATAGCTTATTTAATTTGGAGCCATTGAGCATTAGTTTTATATTTTGATGTATAGTACATACACATACAGTATGAGTCCCACTTTTTCCTGCCAGAATACAGTTTTTGGGTCGCAGTTCACAAAATTTTGAAAACCCAATTTTTTCATTGGGGTACTCAGTTTTAAACAATGCATAAATTTCTTTTAAATTAGCTAAGACTAATTTTTTTTGTACATATTCTTTTTCAGCTCCATATTTTCTGATAACAACATAATCTTTTTTACCTGGCATGGTCCTGCTAATGTCATCCCTTTGGTAAAAATCTACCACTATTTGGGCCACTCTATCACTAAGGGTCTTTCCCGGTTTGGGGTTAGGAGAACATAATATCCCATTGTCCTTAACTAACTGTTTTACAGCTCTGGCCAAATATTGAGAAACTCCAAATTCTTCTTCAATCTTCTTTCTACTCCAACTTTGAGGTCAACATGATAAAACTAGTATTTTCTCACTCCTCTTTTCAGTTTTAAAAAATTTGTCCTTTAACTGCTTAATCATCTCACTTTCGTCACTCTGGCATTCCTTTACTAGCGTTGAATCTGATTCCTTTGTAAATGCTTTCGCAATTGTATGCTGTACAATATCAATTTTTTCTTTGTATACATTTTTTCTTTTAATCGGCGACACACCAAGAAGCTCCAATGACTTGTTTAAAAGAGTAAATGATTCAGCAGGATCTTGAAAATCTGGATCATTTTCTGGAACTTGACTGGGTCTAAAAAAATTTAAAAAGTTTGTTTTTTATAAGAACTTAAAAAGGGGGTAACAGCTAACCCAAAATGTGTACATAATGCCAAGAAATTTGTACATAATGTCTGTATTCTCAAAATGCCATGCAAAATAATGCCATGCAAAATAATGCCATGAGATTTTTCCACTCCGTACTTGACGCAATTGGTTTAGTTTATTAATTTTATATTAAAAAATACTATTTGTTACTTACCCTGCCTCATCTTCTTCAGATGCCTTAAACTCCTTTGAAAGCTTTAGTCTACAACCATCACAGATTTTCATTCCCATTTTGACATTTTTGTAACTGCACATCCACTTGGTCACATTTCTTAATTTCCTAAAATGCTTGATTTTTAACTCTAGTGGATCACAGCACTTTACTTTATATTTAGTCCATCCACTTGCCTCACCCATAGTTGAAACTTTTAAAATTACACAGAGATGACTTCTGATAAACCTTCAGTCGAACTATTATGTATCGATTATTTGGAGCTGTATCAGGAAGATACTTGCCAAAAATTTAAAATCAATTTATGCAGGAATTTTCATGTCAGCAAATCCCCACAATGTACCTAAACAGACCAATAAAATGAAGGAGGTGTGTCCTTAATGTTAAACAGGAATAAACAGGCAGTATTTCACAAAAGTATTGGCAGGTTTATACAGGCATATTTTCCTAAGAATTGGAACATCTAATAGTACGTCTCCGGTGGAAAAGAGGTTTTGTAAGTAAATATTACAATGGGGGGCAATGTTAATCTGATTACTGATACAGAATGAAACGTAGGATATAATTTTTTATTAAATAAAATATTGTTAAATATTTTTATAATATCGCTTTAAACCCCATTATATTCCTCTAATTACCAAAATGCATTGTCTATTTATAGGCGATTTTTCATGCATGTGACATTTTTAATAAATTTTTTCACATTGAACCCATGATTTGTCCATCTCAAAATTTTGTGAATAGTTTAATAACACTTTAAAGAAAATAATATAATTTTTTGAAAAAAATTAAAAATGGCCTTTTTGAAATTTTTCAAAAAAAAAAATCAAAATTTTTTTTTTTATTTTTTTTTTTCAATATATGTTATGAAATATTCTCATATGAAAAACTAGAGCTTTAAAATGAACCTTCACCTACTTTTCTATTATAAGTGGTTCTTTGGATATTCCTAATTTTGTGCGCACATGTTAAGGACAAATAAGTGACTTTTTCGATTTTCAAAAATTAATTCAAAATAAACAACTGGTCAAAAAAGTCTGAAATTTTGGATTTTCCAGTTTTTTGGTAGGAAAAACATGTATACTAAAAATCATCAACATCGGAGATGGTGTGGTAAAATACCCTGGTTGACTTGATATGGACTGACCCTAAAATATAATATTAACTGACGGTCTATTACATAATATACTGGACTACGTTTTATTTATTTAAAGTTTGAAAAAAAAAAGAAATCTATAAATTAAATGGATAGTAAAAAGTAATATAGACTAAAATTAAAATTTTAAAAGTTAAAATTTGAAATTTGGGCTGACATAACAACAAAGGACAAGAAACCTATAAATTAAATAAGTACTGAAGGGTAAAATAAATTAAAATTTAAAATTTGGGCAGACACAATACAAACAAAATATAGACTAACAAATGAGAACAAAGTAAAAAGAAATATGTAAAATAATCATAAAATAATAAATAATCATAGAATAATAAATAATCAGTAGAAATAGTTTTAAGTTAGAATAAATATATATATCAATTGTAATATACATCACAGCGGTTTGACTAAATCGATATTATTTATTGCTGTTCATTGAGTAAAAAAGGTACTTTTATTGCTTTTTTAAATTGTTTAGTATTTAGGGTTTTAATATTTAGAAGAAGGCAGTTGTAGAGTTTGGAAACACTATGTCTACTTACTCTTCAGCAGCCTTTAATTTTGTATGCCGTCTTTTTGCAAAGATTTAGTTTTTGTTTTTCGTTAAGGAAGCTAAACAGTTTGTATTTTTGCAACAAAGTTATTTAAAACCGCATTCAAAAAACGATTAAATAACAACTATGGCACAGTTGAGTTGCTATTGCACATAATAATAAATATTTTTAACTATTCTGCGGTTATCTGATCCTAACCCAACTACAGGGTGCCTCGAAATTTATTTAAGAAAAATTAATGGTGCATAAGCATTATGTACTTTTTTATCTCAAACAAGTATAGCAACATACTTTTTATTATCAATCTATAAAATCACGCAAAACTTACCAAATTTTATTTTTTAATAATATTATAAATACGAAAGTTTATGTTTTTTTCACGAAAAAACGGCTGAACCGACTTGGATAAAATTTGATGACATGATATATCATAGGGTGTGATCTGATTGAAGCATATATGTCCACTTTCTCACCTTCCACTTAAGTCCCACTTATGTTATGATCTGTCTCTTTTTCACTTTGGTTTTTAAAAAGAGACCGAGTCAATATAAGTACAATTTGGGACTTAAGTGGAAGGTGAGAAAGTGGCCCATAGCCTACTTTTTGTTTGACGTTTCGCTTAATACCGCTCAATGCAATCCCGCGGGTCGACCGGTAGAATTTATTATTTGCTCAAATAATACTTAGTTATTCAATCTACACAAAAACCTTTGGGTTTAGTTAATAACGTTATTCAATAAGGTAATTTAGACTCAAAACCCACGGACACGTGTGTCAAGAATACAGCCCCAGCCGCCTTCAATAACACGATTGATAAATAATTTGCATCTATGCGTTTTTTTTCTGAAAACAAGAGTACCTCGGCCTCGGTCAAAAGCAGCTTTAACGTCCTCAGCGTGTAAAGGCGCAATTACACAGACGAAGTTTCCTTTAATGTTGAAATGCCGACAAACACTTACGCGAGTCTAATGAGTAAAATGTTCAAAGAAAGGTTCGAGCAAAAGCTCGTACAAAAAAGTTCACGGAAATTTTGGAGAGAACGATAGAGCAAAATCTGTTTGACAAAATGTTGGTATACAAATGTTTTACAAATTCATAATATATATTTTTATTGGAATTCATTAAACTTAACTGAAAATAGAAAAATTAAAAATTAAATTTTAAGTTTCAAAACAAGGTATTTTTAATCAAATGTTTTCCGACGGAAAAACGATTTGATGTAGAAATTCACATTTTACCTCAGAAGCAACTTCGATTGATCTGATTTTTATAGGGGATATGCCAGTATACTTGTAACTTTTTTGGAGTTGTCAAAAAAAAACGACATAGAATAAAGAAAATAACTATTAATGCCACCTAATTATTGACTGTAAAATGTAAGGGGAGAAGGTAAAAATAGTAAAATAGTGAGAGGGGGTTTTGGTTAAATTTTACATGACAACAAATAATGGTAAACGCAGTTTTTTTGATGAAAGTTGTAGAACAAATCTTTCCATAAAGAAAGGGCTCCCCAATGCAAAACAAAAAAAAAATTGTTTTATTTTATTGATGCGTAAAACTTGCGTTTCCGATTTTTTAAATATTGAAATTAGACACTTAAAGTAAATATTTCAACGTATCGGTATCGGTATACGTAACGCGTTCGAAGCCTGCTACTTTGACGGGTGTGATGACAGAATCTCGTTGCGTACGGAAGGATGTACGTATCGTTACGGACCTACGCACAAACGCAACGATTTCAATCAGCAGTTCTGTCATTTCAACTTTCAAGAAAGGGGGCATCGTTCGAAACATCGCATAAAAAAGTTAAAAATGTAGTGTATTTTGATTTTTGCGTTACGTATACCGATACCGATACCGATGCGTTGAAATATTTACTTTAAGTGTCTATTTTTGGCGATTTTTAATTTTAAAAACAACAATATGTTCAATCTAAGCAAAAGCAAGACACTTTTCCAGATTTTCGATAAATTCTTTTCATATTGCAGTGGAAAGCCTTAGGAAAAATGGGAAATCATCAGAAAAAAAAAACGTGAAATATGGCTAAATTACAAAGAAAACTGCGAAATTTAGTAAAAATAACTTGGCGAAATCGCGCGCAGAGTAGTTTGATCGGTAAAAAAAGTAAGTTTTGTGGTGGTGGGGTGGAAAATATGTTGGGTCACCCTGTACTTACAAAACAATTCATATTTCATATAAGCAAAATATGGCTCAACTTTTCACTTCCGAATTTTAATCTTTATAGCTTTTATAGCTTTGTAATCCAATAACGTAAAAACACATTTTTTTGACGGACCACTTTCCGTAAAATATATAGATTTTAAATTGCATTTTTTATACATTTTTACCAAAATTGCTTGAAAGTAAACGCCATCAATGATATTATAAAGCACCTTAACGAAACTAATAAATATACCGAACCCGACCCAATTCGGGATGCCTATTTTTTCCGGATTTTTAGTAAAATAACTTGCAACAAAACTTTTATACAATGCGGACGTAAAAAGTCCCCCCCCCCTGCTAACTCTTTAACGGGTTGAGGTATCGACTTCAAATAAAAACCATGTTTAACGATAACAATTTTGCTACTTTTTGACGTATTTTTTATAAGCGTCATATAACTACTTTAAAATTTTAATTAGAAAGGGGAGTCGAGTGATACTTTGTTTAAAAGGTATTTTAATTACCTACTCAAAATTTTAATTTTTAAAAATTCGGTTTACGACTTACAGAGTTATAAGTTTTTTCGACTATAGTTTACGCACCTCACCTTACTTTTGAACGAATTTTTTGAACGACTCCCTGGGAGCAAATTTTCTCTCGATTCAAAAATAACCGCACTGGAGGTCAAGACCAATAGAATTACTTTCGATCAATATCGGGCGAAAGTGACAGAAACCGATTTAAACCGAAGATTTGGACCAATGAGACGCATAGTAGCGAGAAAATTTAACTCCCTGGGAGCAAATTTTCTCTCGGTTCGAGAATAACCCCCCAGTAGCGACACGAAACATAACCTAATTCGTGCAAAACTGAAATTTGACACTATCACAGGCGGCGATTTCAAAACAAAAAAAAATACATTTTGACCACTTCTAACTGATGCAAACAACATATTTGTCAAAACTGACATGAAATTTTTGTAAACATTTCCATACATTTATCCGCGCGCTTTTTCATACCTATACGTTCAAAAATCCTCAAACATCAAAAACTATTTAAGTATTGCCATTCGCGTGTGTCCATCTAAGTGCCTATTTATATATTTTCGGTAATAATTTCGGTATAAGGATGTTTTCACGTAGAGTTTGGACAAGTAATATAATCGTACAAGCAAGTTAACAAAACAGAGATCTACTATAAGGCAACACCGTTCTCAACTAAAAAGCCAGTTAACTCATTTTCATTTTAGTATCCTTTGGCCTATGATCGGTGCCATATTGACACCAAACTGACAGAAAATCCATGTTTTACTTGTCAATTTGGTTATAAAAATGGCGGCCACAATATGCTAAAGGGCACTGAGGAGGTAGGAGTTACCTGGCTTTTTAGTTGAGAACGGTGTTGCTATAAGGTAAGTGTATATTGTTACGTCGCGTAGCTGTACACCACTATCGGCATCATAAAAGTGGTACACAATACTTTTTATTGTAATACCTTGGTCTATTTTTACAAACAAAGTCACCCATTATTGTATTTTTCTTAAACTGTCAAAGTATGTCATTCTGTATTTCAGTCTGACGAATAAATAAAAAATGCCTCCACAAATTTCTTTATTTGATAAAACCCAACTCTTGGCAAAACTACAACTAGGATGGTCAATTAGGGACGTGGCTAGACGATTATACAAATTAAAAAACGATGGGAGGAAGATCAGACAATAGAGAGAGGGACTGGTTTATTAAAAGTTTCAACTGATGAAAAAGATTATGACCTTATCGCTTTTATGGAAGAAAATCCTGTTGCATCTGTTGCCCAGGCAAAGAGATTCACCCAATTTCCAGGATTTGTAAGAGTGGCACGAAATCGCGTAAGGGAAGGCTCTAATTTAAGATGTCGTGTAGCTGCTAAAAAAATTAAACTTACGAATTGAAAAAAAACAGGCCAGGTTACTTTTTGCCCTCAATTACTCTCTAAAGAAACCAGAGTTTTGGCGAAAGTTAATATTTTCCGATGAAAAAGTTTTCCAGTCCTGTAGTGACAGAAAACAAATTTGGGTGTATCGTCCACCAAGAATGCGCTATGAGGGAAGATATATTGCTGGTAACAACTATCGCGCTGGAAGATTTTCGGTGAATATGTTGGGTTGGATTTCTGCTAGAGGTCATGGTGCTCTATTTCGAATCAATGGAAGGCTCACAGCACAGCTTTACGTGGACATTTTAGAGAACACCATGCTTCCAGCCGTCACAGAACTTTATCAAGACCAGTTTATTTTTCAACAAGACAACTGCCCTGCTCATACGGCCAGAATTTGCCAAACTTGGTTTCGGGAGCAAAATATTGAAGTTCTTCCTTGTTCTGCAAAAACCCCACACGCCAATCCTATGAAAAATATCTGGGGTTTAATTTCAAAAAAGCTGAAAAGTTTTAATATTGTGCCGGGAAATCAACATCACTTGGCTGCATTTTAAAATTTTGGCTGATTCTCTACCAAGAAGGTTAAACGGTATAATTGAGGTGAATGGCACAATGACTAGATAATAAAATTTATATACCCAATAATTTGTTTCTATTGTTTTATAATTTTCGTTACAGTTGTGTTTTTTAATTTTTGTTACAGTTGTTTTATGCGTTAGCGTATTATTGTAATATAAAAATTATTTTTGAAAGCAATCTTCAATCGAGTCTGTCACAAAATATAATCCGGTAGTTAACCATACAATTTAAAAAGTACCTACTAAAAAGTTCAAGTTTTGAAAGTCAAACATTCTGCAAGCAATAAAAATCCTGTAATTTAATAACGATTTACGTTGGTTAATTTTTTTTCAACTTTTTGCAATAAATATACTGGGGGTTACGATTAAGAGAGAGGAACGCATGGCAAGTATTGTACCTATATAGTGTTACCGGGGTGACGGCAGTGGATGATTAAATACCTAACACACCGTCACGCCCGGTATAAAATACCTAACGCACCGTCACGCTCGGTATACTGACTGGCTGACTTATATTACCGGGGCCTGTAACCACAGTAACCTAGCTGTAATAATAATTTTTAATAAAATTGTCAAATAGAAAATTTGAAAAATTTCTCAACACTATGGTTTTTACTTGCTGTGTTTCCTCCTGTTCCAGTACTAGTAAGAGTGGATTTAGGTTTTTTCAAGTGCCAGAAGGTAAATTGCTACACATTATACATAAAATTGGACTCTTTTGGGGGGTTTAAGGTCCCAAGCAGCAATTTAACGGAGTAGCGACGTTGTTAAATGCGACCCGACGTTATGATGCGACGTTGTTTTAGCCAACATGCCGACCTGGATATACACCAAAATGGTGGATGATTTTTGAGTCCTTACGTCGTTGTGCAGTGACTGTGACACTAGCGCCCTCTGTGTTATTGATTTTTTGGTGGTGTTTCACTACCCAAAATGTTGCCCATCTCAAACTTTGGGATTTTCGTTTACTAAAATGAACTTATTTTTATACACTTTAGAAAATGGCAAACAAAAAATTATAATTTGATAATTACCGTTTATTAAATAGTATTTATATGGCCACTATGGGAGCAAAATTTAAAAACCCAATTCGGTTTACTGACAAATATGTTTAGAAAAGGAATGAAAAAACACGCGCGCCCTTGATTTGTTTGTGTTTAAACGAAAAATATTGCTTTTTTTTTTCAATGTAAAAAAATGGATGCTACCAAAGCCCTCTTTTTAGGACTCCCTGGTCAAATACCTATCTCGCCCGGAATATAAAACGTCTCCAAAATGCCATTCAATGGTGTTTATAGTATATTTTTGCCGTGTTTAGTAAATATAAACAATGGCAGCCACTTCAAACATAAACGACGGCATCAAAAATGGCGAATATTATGAGAATCCCAAAAAATATACGTAAATGGACGTAAACGCTTCAAGAATTCCGCCGATGACAGTCCCCATAACCTTACTTTTTATTCGATTTTTCTAAAATAAATGGTCGGTGAACTGTGAAATAAAATTTAGTTTAGTTAAGGTATTTTTAGTGAGCGGCAAGAAGTGAGCACCAGTCTTCCTTTTTCGCCAATATATTTGTAGGATAATGTCATCTCTCTGTCAGACCCCTAATTCTTGAGCAGGGAACGACATAGATTTGTGTCGAATGATCCCACGTCGAACGTATTTTGTATTCTTGAGCGGTGATCGCTCATTTCATTCTATCAAAATTTAGGTGTTCCCGCTCCCCGACTCCAAAGCCAGGGATCGATCCCATTTCTCAGGCAAGCATATGCCCCGGGATTGATCCCTTCTCTTGAGGGATCGATCCTTCTCTCAAGATTCAAGAATTAGCCCCCTGACCAGTTGAGTCAGTTATTTAAGAGAGAGATAGGGCGATCTGCCGTACATAAGTGCAGCAGAGAAGAAGAATATAGTGCCTTTCCTTTGGAAACTTTTCTTCTTCACAAGAAAAGGGCACTTAAGTTCGTCAAAACTCCGGCAGGAAAACGTCACAAGACAGGCCAGAAACGTCGCAAGTTTACGTAATGTGAAAGTTGTTTAGACGTTGATACGTCGGCAGAACGTAACTAGAGTCTCATAAAAATGTCCATACGACGTCACTGGTTTACTAGAAAATGCACCAACGCGTGACAGGTCGGCTAAACGTTGGGTAGACGGTAACAATGTCACTGCAGTATTATCTAACGTTAAAGCAACGGAATCTTGTCGTAATATGCAAGACCGTCTGAAGATCACTAATTTATACACCCAAATTAACGTCCATTTAGGTGAAGTATGTGGTCCTTGGTCAGAAAATTGTTGCTTGGGGTAGGTATAGGTACCTATACTTTCAGGTTTTTCTGTCTCGCCGGGAAGGACCTTAAAGTCGCCAAAAGTGCCCAATTTGGGACACCCTGTATGTCCATACAATGCATAGCAACTCGGGAATAGGGTACATGAACCCCCTTTTCCTACGAAAGTGATTTTAAAAAAACACAAAAATTCATCTGCGGCGCATTTTTTGCGAAAAACAGCTGAAAATGACACAGATTTTTTAAAATTTTTACCGGCGCATTTTCTGCGAAAAGCAACTTAATGAAAATGGCACAAATTGATAAATGTTTCCAAAAAATTTTCCTAAAAGCCGAAATCCCTCTCTTTAAAGCTTTGTAAAACCGCTTCCGCGTAGAAGAGGTATTTATTTCCGTGTGCTCATGTTAACGCCAAATTTAGATACGTTTCTAGTTTTTAGGAAAACAAAAATCTGGGAAACACAAACTTTGGTTGACAAACCTAAAAGTCGAGGAAAATCGTTCAAAGAAGCTGAGAGTGTGCGAGGTTATCCAGGTCAGCAAAATAAGGAACGCGCCATATTTTCCAACGAAAATTTCTATTTGGACCAGCATGTTGGTCTTAAGGCGCAATTACACAGACGAACATGCTCAAACAAAAGCTCGTGCAAAAGATCTAAAATTTTTAGCGTGAACATTTTTGTGAGCTTTTCTTTGAACATTTTGTTCCGGTAAATTTTTGAGCAAATTATTGCTATCTGTTTTGGAAACATATTTTTAAAGATGAGAATAAATAAAATTTCACATTAGTGATCAGTGATCTCAAATCTTTAAAAAAAATGGAACACCAACTTTTATTTTAAATTTTTGTGAACAAAAGCCGACGGCAAGCGAAACATTATTCTTGGCTATCAGTTTTGTCACATGGATTAGGGTTACTCATAATATTTTTTTCTTAGGGTTTTTCCCGGATTTTTTTGGGATTTTCTTGTGAGTTTTTTTTATTTCTAAGGGTTTTTTCCTAAATTCAAAAAACAACCCAGGAAATTTTTTCTTTTCCAAAAAGTTTGAGTTTTTTAAATATCGGCAAAAAACTCAAAAATTGCACTTTTAAGCGGTAATCCGCGCCTCACGACTATGAGGAGTGGTGGGGAGGGGATTTTTTTAAAACATATTTTTGTAACTTTACTTTACCCTTAGCTTTGATTGTTTTTTTTTTAATTCCTCACACCAGATTTACCTAGTTAGTTTAAGGCCCCAACGGTTGCTTAAAAAAGCAAAAGGTTCATGAAAATGCTGAAGATAAACAATGTGCAAAGGAGAAACATTCCGATTCCGAAGTCTAGTCTATTACTGCTAAATTATATTTTTTTAGACAAGGGTCGGGATCGTAGGGTTGTAAAAGTGGGTAATAAACGGGTATTATTTAGACCGAACGTGCTTTTGATCATATATTTGAGATTTAATAAAATGTATATAGGTTTTTTAATTTGACTTAATTATTATTGTATTGTGTTTTAAACTAGGAAGTAAGGCAACAGCAATAAATAATTGCAAATTATAATTTTTTTATTCCAGTTTTTTTACAACCCCAAAAAAGTTAAGGCGCAATTACACAGACGAACATGCTCAAATAAAAGCTCGTGCAAAAGATCTAAAATTTTTAGCGTGAACATTTTTGTGAGCTTTTCTTTGAACATTTTGTTCCGGTAAATTTTTGAGCAAATTATTGCTATCTGTTTTGGAAACATATTTTTAAAGATGAGAATAAATAAAATTTCACATTAGTGATCAGTGATCTCAAATCTTTAAAAAAAATGGAACACCAACTTTTATTTTAAATTTTTGTGAACAAAAGCCGACGGCAAGCGAAACATTATTCTTGGCTATCAGTTTTGTCACATGGATTAGGGTTACTCATAATATTTTTTTCTTAGGGTTTTTCCCGGATTTTTTTGGGATTTTCTTGTGAGTTTTTTTTATTTCTAAGGGTTTTTTCCTAAATTCAAAAAACAACCCAGGAAATTTTTTCTTTTCCAAAAAGTTTGAGTTTTTTAAATATCGGCAAAAAACTCAAAAATTGCACTTTTAAGCGGTAATCCGCGCCTCACGACTATGAGGAGTGGTGGGGAGGGGATTTTTTTAAAACATATTTTTGTAACTTTACTTTACCCTTAGCTTTGATTGTTTTTTTTTTAATTCCTCACACCAGATTTACCTAGTTAGTTTAAGGCCCCAACGGTTGCTTAAAAAAGCAAAAGGTTCATGAAAATGCTGAAGATAAACAATGTGCAAAGGAGAAACATTCCGATTCCGAAGTCTAGTCTATTACTGCTAAATTATATTTTTTTAGACAAGGGTCGGGATCGTAGGGTTGTAAAAGTGGGTAATAAACGGGTATTATTTAGACCGAACGTGCTTTTGATCATATATTTGAGATTTAATAAAATGTATATAGGTTTTTTAATTTGACTTAATTATTATTGTATTGTGTTTTAAACTAGGAAGTAAGGCAACAGCAATAAATAATTGCAAATTATAATTTTTTTATTCCAGTTTTTTTACAACCCCAAAAAAGTTAAGGCGCAATTACACAGACGAACATGCTCAAACAAAAGCTCGTGCAAAAGATCTAAAATTTTTAGCGTGAACATTTTTGTGAGCTTTTCTTTGAACATTTTGTTCCGGTAAATTTTTGAGCAAATTATTGCTATCTGTTTTGGAAACATATTTTTAAAGATGAGAATAAATAAAATTTCACATTAGTGATCAGTGATCTCAAATCTTTAAAAAAAATGGAACACCAACTTTTATTTTAAATTTTTGTGAACAAAAGCCGACGGCAAGCGAAACATTATTCTTGGCTATCAGTTTTGTCACATGGATTAGGGTTACTCATTATATTTTTTTCTTAGGGTTTTTCCCGGATTTTTTTGGGATTTTCTTGTGAGTTTTTTTTATTTCTAAGGGTTTTTTCCTAAATTCAAAAAACAACCCAGGAAATTTTTTCTTTTCCAAAAAGTTTGAGTTTTTTAAATATCGGCAAAAAACTCAAAAATTGCACTTTTAAGCGGTAATCCGCGCCTCACGACTATGAGGAGTGGTGGGGAGGGGATTTTTTTAAAACATATTTTTGTAACTTTACTTTACCCTTAGCTTTGATTGTTTTTTTTTTAATTCCTCACACCAGATTTACCTAGTTAGTTTAAGGCCCCAACGGTTGCTTAAAAAAGCAAAAGGTTCATGAAAATGCTGAAGATAAACAATGTGCAAAGGAGAAACATTCCGATTCCGAAGTCTAGTCTATTACTGCTAAATTATATTTTTTTAGACAAGGGTCGGGATCGTAGGGTTGTAAAAGTGGGTAATAAACGGGTATTATTTAGACCGAACGTGCTTTTGATCATATATTTGAGATTTAATAAAATGTATATAGGTTTTTTAATTTGACTTAATTATTATTGTATTGTGTTTTAAACTAGGAAGTAAGGCAACAGCAATAAATAATTGCAAATTATAATTTTTTTATTCCAGTTTTTTTACAACCCCAAAAAAGTTAAGGCGCAATTACACAGACGAACATGCTCAAATAAAAGCTCGTGCAAAAGATTTAAAATTTTTTGCGTGAACATTTTTGTGAGCTTTTCTTTAAACATTTTGTTCGGGTAAATTTTTGAGCAAATTATTGCTATCTGTTTTGGAAACATATTTTTAAAGATGAGAATAAATAAAATTTTACATCAGTGATCAGTGATCTCAATTCTTTAAAAAAATGGAACACCAACTTTTATTTTAAATTTTTGTAAAGAAAGCCGACGGCAAGCGAAACATTATTCTTGGCTATCAGTTTTGTCACATGGATTAGGGTTACTTATAATATTTTTTTCTTAGGGTTTTTCCCGGATTTTTTTTTCCAGTAGGTTTTTTGGGATTTTCTTTCGAGTTTTTTTTTATTTCCAAGGGTTTTTTCCTAAATTCAAAAAACAACCCAGGAAAATTTTTCTTTTCCAAAATAATTTTCAGTTTTTGAAACATCGGCAAAAAACTCTATGAGGACTGGTGGGGAGGGGATTTTTTTTAAACATATTTTTGTAACTTTACTTTACCCTTAGCTTTGATTGTTTTTTTTAATTACTCACACCAGATTTACCTAGTTAGTTTAAGGCCCCAAGGGTTGCTTAAAAAAGCAAAAGGTTCATGAAAATGCTGAAGATACATATTTACTGTCAATTTAGTGTAATAATCAAGGTCGATTACTGACACTGAACAAACAATATGCAAAGGAGCAACATTCCGATTCAGAAGTCCAGTCTATTACTGCTAAATTATATTTTTTTAGGCAATGGTCGGGATGGTAGGATTGTAAAAGTGGGTAATAAACGGGTATTATTTAGATCGAACGTGCTTTTGTTCATATATTTGAGATTTAATAAAATGTATATAGGTTTTTTAATTTAACTTAATTGTTATTGTATTGTTTTAAACTAGGAAGTAAAATAAAGAGATATTCTTTTAAACGTAAATTTTTATCATTACATTTTACAGGCAACAGCAATAAATAAGTGCCATTATTATTTTTTTATTCTCGTTTTTCTACAATCCCAAAAAAGTTACAAGTATACTGGCATATCCCCTTTAAAAATCAGGTCAATCGAAGTTGCTTATAGGGTAAAATGTGAATTTCTACATCAAATTGTTTTTCCGTCGGAAAGCACTTAATTAAAAATACCTTGTTTTAAAACTTAGTCTTTCTATTCTCAGTTAAGTTCAATGAATTCCCATAAAACTATAAAATTTAAATTTTGCTTAACATTCTCTTCAAAATTTACGTGTGTTTTTTTGTACGAGATTTTGCTCGAACATTTCTTTGAGCATTCTGCTCAAGAGGCTCGTGTAAATGTTTGTCGGCATTTCCACATCAAAGGAAAGTTTGTCTGTGTAAATGCGCCTTTACACGTATACTGGCACATCCCCTATAAAAATCAGGTCCATTGAAGTTGCTTATGAGGTAAAATGTTAATTTCGGCATCAAATCGTTTTTCCGTCGGAAAGCACTTAATTAAAAATACCTTGTTTTAAAACGTAGTCTTTCTATTTTCAGTTAAGTTCAATGAATTCCCATAAAACTATAAAATTTAAATTTGTAGGAAATTTCTATACCAACATTTCTTCAAACAAATTTTGCTTAACATTCTCTCCAAAATTTCCGTGAGTCTTTTTGTACGAGATTTTGCTCGAACTTTTTTTTGAACATTTTGCTCAAGAGGCTCGTGTAAATGTTTGTCGGCATTTCAACATCAAAGGAAAGTTTGTCTGTGTAAATGCGCCTAAAAATGTTGGTATATTGAATATTCTAGGAAAACACGAGAATGTCCAAAACACGTCCAATGACTAACTTTTGGACATCTCATAATTATCAAAAATATAATGCTCGGATTACATCCAATTTGTACATTCATGGGATGTCCAAAAAATAGTCGTTGGACATTCACAGGATGTGTTTTGGACATTTTTGCTATACATGTGGGGTTGTTCGTTAGGGCTTTGTGAAATTATTTTAAGCACATGAATAAAATATCACAATCACAATCAAAAAACTTTGTATTGTCTCACCCCACACGTCACACCAAGCCTTATCCCAAAACCCATTACGAACTACCAACCTACATTTTAGGTTTGCCTATATTTTTCTATGTAGTTTTGATCTTACAGTAGTTCGACTGTATAATAAAATAGATATTATAGGACCTATCTTATATAGTTTTGGATATTCGATATAAGAAAAACCTGCAGTATTGAATATAGTCAATACAGTATTAATATTATATTATACTTAATTAGTTAATTAGACATTATTTTTCTATAAAGTAAAGAAATAATAATTAAAAGAAAATTATTTTTAGTAATTTTTAAAAAATTCTCCAAATCTCTTAAATTATATTACTATAACACCTTAGGCTGTATAAAACTGAGTTTTATTAAACCAGTTTTTCTATCTCAAACTGTATAAAAACGAGTTCGGTCACGTGAGTCGTGTCGCTACCCCTGCCCTGGGACCGCAGGGTTCAGGATCCAGTGACCCTATGTGTTATTGGCGAATGCGTTATCCATTTAGCAAAAATTTTCTGATAAATTACGGGTTTTACGAATTTTGGGTTTGATATTTCGATTAAAAATGGGTCCATTAAATTTCGGATTTGTATTGGGATTGATGAAATAAGTTTCGGATAAAATTGGTTTGGCGAATTGCAGTTTCCATGGTGAATAGTTATTACGATAAATTTTTTTATTTTCCTTTCAAAAAAGCTTTTCTGCGACCTTTTCTATAGGGGTCATTAAACACTATAGAGAGTTGATGGGACATCCGTGCGGAATCATTATCACCTTTTTTAAACTTAATATCAGAAATTTTCTGGTAAGCATATGTAAATTGGGTAAAAGTTAGTCTAGAACCTCTTTTGCATTATACTTTTGATGCAGAAAGCTTGTTTTTTATCGTAACTGAAAGCTTTATGGTGTTTTGCATTAAACAACTGATTAAACGACTCACGTTTTGTCCTGTTTTATAGGTAACTTAACGAAGCGACATGATTAATTTCCATTTGATAGAGATGGGATTTTAATAGCTCTTTTAAGTATTACGTCTACTTTAAGCGCATTTAATAACTCACTTGTTGTTATCGAAATGGTTTGCATTTGCGAGCATTGTCCTTAAGATTACAACCGCTTGGCTAGTTCCAGTATCGTTTAACATGTCCTTAAAAAGGTGCTTGCTGCCTTAGGTCGAGAAAGTTAAAAGTGTTTCTTAGTGGCCGTAAAGATAAACATTGAGGAAAATAATTAGGGTTACTGTCACGCGGGAAATCTAACACGCCAAAATATAAGGGACAAGTACACTGATTAAAAAGTATTAATATTTACCTTTTTATATATAACCTTTATTTTTTTTAGCACACTTGTGTAAACTCGTCATATTATATCTTTTTAAATGTATTAATATGGCAGTTTTACAATGTAAAGGGTGGTATACAGGGTATCCTAAAAATCCGAGTCCACCCTAATATCTCCAGAACCAAAATAGACAAAGAAGTAAAATTTCACATAATTAGATGGTTTACAAAAAAGTATCTTTTTGGATAATAATTTTGCCGCTATTCATTAAAGGGGAGGAGAAAATACTTTTTTAAAATGAGACACCCTGTATATTGCTTAAAATTTGGATAGAGCTTTTCATTCTGTTAAATAAGGACAATGATTTAGACAAAGAATATCTATTTTCTTGTTTAACTCATTGATTGAGATGATTTCCCATTTTATTTAAAAACCGTTAGAGAAAAAAGTAACATACTGGTGTTTTTGGAAACGGAAGAAAAAGCTCTATTTAAATTTTTCAAAATATGCAGGGTATCTTATTTAAAAGTATCATTATCGCCCGAGCTCTGCTTCCTTAATGAAGATTGCGATGATTCCCAACCAGCATATTTTTCTCGGTAAGAGCCGAAAGAACATTCTTACAGCAAAAACTGCACAAATAAATGCCTGTATAATTTGTATATATAAGAGTTCTGTAAGACGCTACTAGTTCGGTTATAAGTGCAAAATGGGCACCACCATGTAGAGCAAATTACTTCTATTGATAAACCCATAAGAACTGTATAAAAGATCTGCGTAACTCTTAGGTGGTATTTGTAGAATAGTTTCTGTTCTTCTGGAAACAGCTATACAGTATTTTACTATACAGTATTTTACTTCTAAAAGTTTGTGCTGCCTCAATGACTGTTCCATGAAGTTCTATCGTTTGCCGTGGTCTCGAAGTTGTTTATATCGATGTGACCCTTCATCATATTGCTTTTGAGCTTGTACCTTTTTTATTGACCTCCTTGATTTCTCTTTCCCTCCTTCACTTTTCCATAAAATATCTGCTTTGGGAGACGTGTTTCGGGCGCGAATAACGTGACTGATCCAACGAAGCTGGTGCTTGAAGATAAGGGCTTCTATACTAGTTGTTCTGGCTTCTTCTAAAACACTTGTGTTTGTTCATCAGTCTTGCCATTTGATTCTCAGGATTCGTCTTAAACAACTTTGGTGATATTTTTCTAGTCGTTTGATATGCCTTTTGTAGGTGGTCCACATTTCGCATCCGTATGTAAGAGTTGGTATTATAACTGTGTTGTAGACACGAAGCTTGGTCTCCGCATTGACGTCGTGATTGTTGAAGACTTCCTCTGAAAGCCATCCGAACGCTGCGCTAGCACATTTTAGGCGATGCTGTATTTCTGCGTTAATAGTTGCATTTGATGATAGGTGGCTCCCAAGGTATGGGTAATGTTCCACGTTCTGCAGAGGATGGCCATTTATGGAAATGTTTGGAGCTTGGGGATTCGTACATGGTTCTGGTTGGTGAAGAATTTGCGTTTTGGCAAGATTGACCTCTAGGCCAATGCTTTCGTAAGCTTGGTTAAATGCGTTGATTACCAGCTGCGGACCTATATCTGTCCTCACGACTCTCTCTGTATCGGCCATAACGACGTTGTCATCGGCGTACTGCAGTTCGATTACCGAGGTCATCAAGAGTAGGCCACTATCGAATCTATATAGAATTTTTACTCCCGGCTGTAGATGTTCTTCAACAAGGTGAAGCATGGCACATAAAAATATAGAGAATAGGGTGGGCGCGATACCACACCCTTGTTTACCCCCTGTCGTAATCTAGAATGACTCTCCTGTTCCATCGTTGCTCAGGACTGGACTGTTGCATTCATATTGTCGAGTAGTAGTCTAAGAATTTGGATATATTTTTGAGGGCATCCAGCTTTTGCCAGTATTTGCCAAAGAGCTTCTCTTTTGACCGATTCAAATGCTTTGACTAGGTCTATGAAGGCCATGAAGAGGGGGCGAATTTGTTCTCTAGATTTCTCTTTCATTTGTCTGGCACTGAAGATCATGTCAGCTGTGCCTCGATTGGGCCTAAATCCACACTGTGTCTCTGGCAGATTTTGTTCAGCAATCGGAATAAATCGGTTTGATAGTATCCGTGCAAGTATCTTTCCAGCAACAGAAAGCAGTTTCCACATTGGGCCTTGTCGCCTTTTTTGAAAATGGTAACTATAGAGGCGTCTCTGAGTTCGGAGATTTTATTTTTGACAGGTTTAACCGTGAAAAATCTTCCCAATAAACAAAACCGCCACAACAATGTAGTTTTACACACTACTCTATCTGTTTTATGTCACAATAATAACAGGAGCGCTCGCGCCGCTCCGAAATTATTAGGTCTTTATGGCGGTGATATCGTAAAGTGTTTTAGCGCATTATCCACCCCCTTGTTAACCGTTGCTACATAAAGATAAGTGATGAAGTGCCGAAATTAGCCATTTTGCTTATATAAAGCGAATTTCCTTTCCCTATAGAGTGTCTTAGTTTAAATTACACTAGGCAACAAATTTTAATATTTTTTAAAGGTCGTGGGTAAAAACAACGTAGGGAACATTTTTAATTCTAGCAGTGAGATTTACTAAGATCTAAAATAGTACTCTCCACAGGTCTAAGTATTTACACCTGTGGAGGCTACTAAATTTTAAAACCAATTTTCGAAAAACACTTACCCATTCAGAAAAGATACAAAGTTATTGACTATTTCGAGGATTATTTTGTATTGAAAAACTGCTTTTTTTCTCAAAATACACCATATTTTAGAAAAAATGCCCTAAAAGTAATTTTTTTTGACAGGTTTCAAAATGGCAAATGGTGAATACGCCAAAAATTTGGTGTTTGAGGTTATAAAGTTGGTAATTTTTTAGACCACCTCAAGGGATTGGTTTAATTTATAGCCTCCAGAAAGGAGTGTTTTGTGGCATTTGGAAATAAGGTCGTTTATAATTTCCCTAAGTAACCGTTTTTACAAGGATTAATTTACCTTAATTAATAGTTGTTCATTACCCAGAAAAACGCCATATTTTGAACCCGTTTTCAGCACAAAAAATATTTATGAGGGCACTATGAGATAAAACAAACATAAGTGAAGGTCACTGATTAGACCCTAAAAATATACAAAATTAAAAAAATCAAAATAACTATATTAATTTATTTACAAGCTGTAGCTTTCTTCAGTAGAGGTTGGTGCAAGCCAAGGTGCAAGCAGAGGTAAAAGATCCGAACTCGCTTTTTGTGATTGAACGCAGCGCTAATATTTTTAAACTGCCATTTCGACAGTGACAGAAATGCAAAAGAAACTTGCATTTAAGTTTTTTAATACATTTCATTAATAAAAACACCTTTTAAATAAGTAGAAAATGAATCTACTCCTTATTTTATTATTATTCATCTACATCGTTGTGTGACATCAAGTATTAATTGGAAAAATTAATTAACAAGGGAAAGTTTTAATTAGAGTGACATATAACGCCAATCTTAATTTATTCTACAAAGTGTTTCCTATTTAATCCTCGTGTGGGATTAAATTTTTTAATTTTCTTTTCTTCTAAATTGAAAATTTCCTCTTAAATCCAACAAAAGATTGTGTTAAGATGATTATTCAATAAACAAATTTAATAAAATTCTTTTTGTAAATCAAACTATGTCCAAAACTCAAGGAGGGTTAGTTTAAAGTAAGTTTTAATTAAAACTAAAAATGTCCCTTAAACTTAGGACCGTTCTAAAATAGACTAAACCGTTTTAGCAAATCCCACTGTTAAACTTTTAATAAAAAGGTTTCCAATTTTTGTAGAGGCATCCAGAATTTTTTTGTAATTTATATCTGATCTCCAGGTTTTGTTTTATTACATTAAGTCAATATTGTAATATGTAAAGGTTATGTTTATAACTTGGCCACTTACAGAAATATTATTGTGATTTATAGATCAAAAACGTAATTTATAAAAGAAGTTTTTTACATATCATTTTATCAGACAAATTTGCGTGGCATATTTTTAGTAGGAACAGAGTTTTTATTTCCATTCTTAAGTTATGCATGTAATATAACGAAATATTAATCATTTATAAGGAACCTACCATTTTTCTGCAGCTAGTTTATTTAATATGACCATTATTTTTTTTTTAATGTTGAAAATAAGTTTTCTAAGTGAGAGTGCAGAAAGTGTATTTTTAAGAACATATTACATCCCATATTTTCATATGATTGTATGACTATTCACAGAAGTTTTAAAATAAGTGACGTTTAATATGTAACGGCGAAATTAATATTTTATTTAAAGGGACTAAATAAAGGATTGTTCGTATTATTTTTCACTCCCGGTACAAAAGATTGTCTGTGGCCAATTTCTTATTTTATAGTGATGAGAATTTTTTTTGTTTGTTTTCAAATAAAATTAAATAATGCCTACACACTCGAAAATTCTAACTAGAATATAAGTAAGTTCTTTTTTTTATAGCTTCATCAAAAACATAATTTTAGTAACTGGCTGCAGATAACTAAAGCATGGCTTTTTTGGTTACCGATGCAAAAAATTTTTTTTTTTTTGATTACGGGTGCAAAAAAAGATTTCTGTCCGTTTTTTATCCAAAATTAAAGAGAAATAGCGGAAAATAGTAATGTTGTCAAAATCTAATTATTCTTGCCTAAAAATTAAGCCATTTCCACCAGTTTTGACCAAGTATTTACGAAAAAGTCATTTAAAAACATCGTCAAAATATCAAACTGTCAAAGATTAAAATGTCGCAACAATGAACTTCACCGAGTAAAATATCGCATGGCTATGGAAACGATGGTTATTTCATTTACCAGCCGCCTTGATTTATAGTTTAAAGATGGTGTGTTGCGAGAAGTGCTTTTCGTTCGAGATTTTTAAAAGTATTTTTCTATTTTTCTTGGATTTATTGATAAAGGTATTAAAAAAATAGTGTTAACAACTCGCGGCTAAACTGTGCTTTTTTTTACTCGCGTTTTTTTAAATACCTCGCTGCTCTCGTTATTTAAACCAAGGCTTGTAAAAAAGCACTATTTTAGCCACTAGTTGTTAAAACTACTATTAGATTAGGGTGTTTTTGGACAGCATACAAAAATAATAACATTTGTGGTTATCGTTATTTGACAAGGCGTCAAGAATAAAGTGATTTCGGTTTATTTTAATATACGCTTACCCATAAAGCAATGTATTCTGCATCTTCCCTAATTAAAAAGTAACAATTTCAAGCTTTCTTTTGCAAAATTTGCCAAAAACACAAAAACTTTGTCATGAATTGACAGAAGTAAATATAAACAAAATAAAGATAACTTCAAAAATCGTTGTTAATAACCAGCAGGCGTGCTTATTACCGCCAAAATTACATTATTTCTGAGGTTTTCTTAATTTTGTTTATATTTACTTCTGTGAATCCACGTCAACGCGTTTATGTAGTTGACGAATTTTGCAAAAAAAAAGCTTCAAATCATTATTTTTTGATTAAGGAAGATGCAGAATGTATTGTTTTATGGGTAAGTATAGAAATAGTTAAGAAAATAAACGGACATAACTTTATTCTTGACGGCTTGTCAAATAACGATAACCAAAAAGGTTGTTATTTTTGTATGCGGTCCAAAAACTCCCTATTATCATCTTTTATTATTTTAAATTTTATTATACTCATCCAATACCTTTTGGCTACCATCGACCCACCAAACCAAATTTTCTGAAATATTTTATCAGTCAAAGTCAAAGAGAAAGATATTTTTAAAAAATCTAAAAAAGTTTTTGAAAGAATAAGTAGTAGTTGTAGTTCGAGTAAGAAGTAGAATTTCTGCCGAAACGTCAGACAAGTACTTAGAATCTAATGAGGAAGTGCGTATACCAGTGGCGTAGCCAGAATTCGACTCTGGGGAGGATTTCATCATTAAAATAAAAATCAACTACCCACCTAGAGCAAATTTTTAAAAATTAGGTAGGAGCGTAATCCTTGAGCTCTTGAACTCAAGGGAGAGGAGAGGGGCGGTTTAATAGGTGTTGAGTTAAGCTGAAGGCACAATTGAAAATACAAACGACTAAATACAAATTACAGTAATTTCTAACCTCACTTTTTTGCACCATTTTCGTTAATGAGATACAAATTACAAGATACAGAATACCAGAACAGAACAGAAGGTATTTTGTATCTCTCATTTGTATTTAGTAATATTATTTTAACTTACAGCTGATTTAACGGCTTTGAAAGTCTGTCACTAGTATAGCATATACTAGAAAAATCAGATTCACTTAGATGCCAAGAAGGTGTGGGTTGCGGTGGTATATATATAGATTTGTTATTAAATCATAAGTGCGCCGCAGATGAAAATTTTAAGAAAAATTGTACTAAGAATGCCAATTATTACACGTTTATAATGCTGGTGGTAAAAATTCCTTAGAATTAAACTAAAATTGTAACAATTAATGACGTCCTAGCACCGCAGGCAAAATTTTTAAAATTTAAGATATCACACCAAACACACGTCACAAACCAAAGTAAAGGGTCAAAAAAGTGGTGAAGCTATAGCTCTCCCTGGGGCCCTTGATCATGATTAATTTATTGTAGATTGGGTTGGACCTCCTGGTGGGGGGGGGGGTTAACCCACAAAACTTACCCTCTGGCTACGCCACGTATACATTATTTATTTTTATTTGAAAAACACTAAAAACGAACCAAAACTTTTTTTTTCGGAACTTATCTAGTAGCTTTTAAAATATTCTTTTAAAAAATTTATTAATTTATGATAAAAGCATGATGGTAATTTAAGGCTTAAAATATTTTAGCATAATTTAAGGGGTAACGTTTTTGTTTAAGCATTTTTGACTATGTTTTTCACATTTTTATGCCATGACTTTGCTCACATTTTAAAGCTTTCTTTCCAAACTTTCGATTTCTAAAATAAAACACTTTTACTTTTTCACTTTTTTTTTAGCGTTCAAAAGAGTACTGCCAAAAAACATTTTTTCTCCGTTAAAATGGAAAATATTTAGAGAGAGAGGGCAGAATTTTAGAGATAGATGGAGAGATAAATAAGTGGTGCAAAAATATTTAAGGCTGTTGAAGAGAGATAGCAGGCTATAAAAAAGTGTTTTAGAGAAAGATGAAAATAATTTAAGGCAATTGTTTAATAAAAATTTCCGTTATGTCATCTGTCTGTCATCTTGAGTGGTTTCGTGCATTTGATTTTTATTTTGCCATTTTTATACAAACAACAGCAAAAATTATCATTTTTCAAAGGATAAAGTGTGTGGGACATAAGGTGGTATTAATTTCCTTCAATCAAAGTTCTTTACAGTCTTTAAATTTACCAAAAACGTGTCTTACAAAAAGTGTATTTAAGCACATCTAAAAATCATTTAACAGATAATTAACTAAATTATTTTAAGGGTCATCATTGCTTTACCATTAGCGACGAAAAACCGAAAAAAGTAGTTTTAGCAATATTGGTTATTGTTGAAGCAAATAATTATCACATTATAAAATTATTATTTGAAAGTTGGAGACAATGATGTATTTTATATATTTTATTTATACACGACGTTTGGATCAGTACAATCTCTGATCTGAACAAAATAAGGGTGCATTTACCTTTGAGTTCCTTGTGAGTGTGGTGAATCATACATAAGTGAAACAAAAAGACCACTATCTGTTAGGCTTAACGAACATCACACGAATATCCAAAGAGGTGAAACCAGCAATCGCCGAACACGCATGGTCAAAACAACACCGAATGAAGTGGACAGAAGCAAAGGTTTTGCACAAGGAGTCACACTGGAAGAAACGAAAATTCCTTGATGTTGCCTTTATTTGGCAGAATCAGAGTGTTTTCAGTAAACCAAGTGTTGAAATTCCAAATATTTGGAAACTCCTACTTGGGCGGAGCCAATTTCTTAAACTTCTCGGTTGAGTGATTTCCCATAGTATATAAGTACGTAGCCTTAAGAATAGATGGTAGTTTGCACTTGAAGACGGTCACAGATTGTACTGATCGAAACCTCATGTATAAATAAAATATAGACAATGGAATTCCGAAACACAGAGTTAATTTCATATTATTATTATATTAGGCAAGCTCGGACAATTATACATGTATCGTTAAGACCACGAAATCCCAAGAGAATATCTCCAGATTTGACAAGGGTACACAACCTTTTAGTAGGCAAATCTTTAATGTTTTTAGTTTAGGTTAATTAAATAAGCAAAACGTCATTATAGCATTATCCATCAACACTACGCAACGCCAAGAAATTTATTTGACAAAATCTAGCCTTTTTAGTGCTTTTTTACAAGCGTTAGTTTAAATATCGAGCAGATCAAGTGGTTTTAAAATACAGTGTAGTTATTCTTGAATTCGGGAGATTCTATTGATCGACGCTGTCAACTTCCCGAAAAAAGACATTAATAAGAGAGAGAGGCATAAAAGACACCCATTTCTATTAGTGTAATTTTTGAGAGAAATCAGTGCAATCGACCAATGGGAACCGACCATTTGTAGAAAATTATTTTCTTTTCCCTAATCTCAAGAATAGTAGTAGATAAGCACAGTTTAGCCTCGAGTTGTGAACACAATTTCTGTAGCTATACCTTCATTATAAACTCGAAAAACTGAAAAAACACACAAAATTTTTCTCTCTCTGTCTATAATACAAAAAAAAATTAGTGAAGATGATTTTTTATTTTCCTTTTTTTTCATTCAGATAAAGAGGGAGATGTGGTGAAGATACAATGAGCTTCAGGCTACTGCGAACATAGGGGGAATCAAGTCCAATTTACTCTCCGTTCTGTACGACCGAGGTGGATTCGAAGCACGCTGCAGTGTTATCTTTTGGAAATTTATTTTGTTTTTATTGTTTTATTTTATTTTTGCCTTGCTCGAGAAACAGATTGCGAAGTTCTTAAGTGAAATAATACATTTTTAAAACTAAAAATGGATGTCTACGAAGTTGCCGAATAAGTACAGATAGTCAAATGGTACTATCAAGACAGACCATTGAGACTTATTCAAGAACTTTTTTTGGAGGATTTTGTAAATCGCCCAGAACCTAGTTTATCAACGATTCATAGGTTTGTGCAGAATTTTGAAAAGTTTGGTTGTGTAGCGCCAAGAAACCGTCAAAAACTCACTGTTTTGAATGACAAGCAGGAAGTACGAGGTGTGATGATTTACGCTGCAGTGGAAGAAAATCGAAAGTTAACTAGCCACCAAACTGCCGAAGCAGTTGATACGTCTTCAGCTACTGTCTTACGTGTTCTCAAAAAGAATGGTTATCATTCTTACAAAGCGTCAAAAACGCACCACTATCGTCGTATGGAATTTTGCGAAAGAATGATGGAAAGGGCTAATTGTTCTGAAAACTTTCTGAGATCTATTCTTTTCACAGATGAAAGCACTTTTTCATTATTGAATCGTCATAACACGTTCGATATTGGTCGAGGGAAAATTTGCATTTGTATTTTTTTTTTTAAATGTTTAGGGAGGTATTGTAGGGGAACTCGTAATTGGGCCATTTTTTATTTACGGCAATTTGAATGGTCCTAGATAATTGGATCTACTGCAGCAGCATATTGTGGTTTCAACAAGATGGTTGTCCCACTCACAATGTTGGCCTTGTTAGGGAATATCATGATAATTAATTTTGTAATCGGGTTATAAGTACACGGGGAACTATTTTATGGCCAGCTCGATCACCCGATCTTGCTCTTAATGGTTTCTATCTGTGGAGTTATATCAAAAATAAAGTTTACGGGCATGAAAGGGCTAATAATTTGGAAGAACTTCGGATTAAAATTGAAGAAACTTTTCAAACTATCACCCCTAACATGCTTGGAAACGTTAGAACGGGTTTTTTATAATAGGCTCGGATATTGTCTAGACTTTTTGAACATTCGCTCTAAATTTTTTTTGACTGAGAATCTTTGTGGTTTTTAGAATGTATTATTTTATTTTGAGAACTTGCTTTTATTTTGTTTCTCCTGATTATTTTCACTGTAACACGTTGTTAGATAAATCTGAGCAGTTGAAAATAAAACGCTTTAATTTATCAGTGACAAAAAACAAGAATATATAAAAATTTGCGTATTTATTGACCAAACTCCGGTTTCATTGACTGAACTCCACATGGCACCGTGGTTAGAGGCGTACTAAACATAAGCTGCGAACGGCGGCGAAAGCCTGAGTGTTGGTTGTTCCACTGCGAGGTGTGCGGTAACCCTGCATGTACGTACACTGGCAAATTGGACTTCTTCCGGCCTATGTTCGCAGTAGCATGAAACGGTCTGTATATTGTAGACAATAATACAAGTTATTATGCATGGTCTGACTTCTATTTCTCTCTTTGTGGAAGACTGAGAGAGATTTTATTCTTAAAAACGTTTTGGAGTTGTAGGAACAACTTTAAACAATTTAAAACTGTTTGTGTAGTTAGTAATTCACTAGCATTTTGGTAATTTAATTCATTAAATTGTACTAAAATGCAATTAAGCTTTAGCAATTATTATTAACTAATCGCGCGTTAAAGTAGGGGCAAATGGACGACAATAAATAAATAAAATTCATTGGCTGACGTTCCATTTTAAAACGAATTTATTTATTCCATTTTGGGACGTTTTGCAACTAACATTTTAAATATCATTTTATTCAATGGACTAATGGAAAAAATACCTATCTTGCATATTTGACACTTTTTTTTACCTTGGATGATGTTTCTGTGAGTTTCTTGCCCAACTAACAACCAAGAATCCACATTACTAGTCCTCTCTGTGCCTCAGGGAACCAGGCGCACACTGTTTTATATAAACCGCTCCCGGAAGTGCTCGTGACGTGATTCTAGCCGGTTTACTCGAGTGTGAGGGAGCTCCAGAAGGACCCTCCGTCGAACAGGTGCTCAGTGGAACTTCTAAAGATAAGGATCAACAATGAACTGTTCAAGGACCCAGTAGATCTTCTTCAGCACAAGAGGCCCGACAGGGAACTGCACAAGTACCCATTGGACACTCTACAAATGCATCAGGGGCGCCTACGGACGGCGCTGATGTAAACAAATTGGCCAAGGAGCTCAGAAAACTCCAAGTCAAAATCGTGGTCAGCATGAATGGTCCAAACGAAACGGAGCTGACTGAAGAGCATCTGCTCGAAGCTAGGTGTGTGAGACTAGCAAAAGAGCTCCTAACAGAACACTATTGCCTCAACAAGCACCTAGAGACGCTGGGAATCGCCGGAGACTCAGAGAGTCGATGGTGCATGGAGGATGAAGAATCGTTCTTGTATATCCTGCTGGAGTTTCCAGCTCTGGCCAGGTCAAGAGAGTCACATCTTGGAAAATATCTGTTAGCCCCAGGCGATGTAAGAAGGTGGCAGTCCAGAAAAATCTGGCCTTTTGCGAAAGAGGCAGGCTTCTAGGGCTAAACCATGGATAGTGGGCGTGCAACCGGCCCATCCGATTAGCAGTAGCACAAGTAGTTTTTAAAACGTCTCTGGAACGTCCCACCGGGACTTTGCGGGCATCCCGGAAACGTACGGTGCCGTCGCGGGAGCTCCCGGAGACATTTTTTTTTTGGTAAAAGTATACTTTTTCGACTGCCCCAGGACGTCTTCTGGGGACGTTTTTAAAACGTGCACTTGATTTCAAAAAAAAAACTCATACATGCATTTTTTTCTATGCCTCAAAATTTAGCTTTCCATTATTGTATACTATTATAAGGCACCACCAGCTTAGTATTCCTGACAGCTTAAAATTCAGTGTGACATCCTTCAAAAATGCCACAGATATCAACATTTACAAAAGTTCAAATTATCACTCGAGTTATAGAAGACGGCTGGTCTATAAGAAGAGCGCCCCCCCCCCATTTTGGAGTTGATAAAGTGACGATAATGCGATGGAGAAAGCGCTGGATTGAAAATAATTCTACGGATAGGAAAGATGGATCAGGACGACCAAAAGTAAGTTCTGAAGTGCAAGATGAGAGACTTATTGACCATCTCAGACAAAATCCTTTTTCAACGTCGGTTGAAGCAGCTAATGTAACATTATTTCCGGGTTCTTTAGCAACAGTAAATAGAAGAGTAACGAAATCAGAAGTCTCTTGTCGAGTTGCTGCAAAGAAGCCTTTTCTAACAGAAGAAGAAAAACAGGCCAGAGTGATTTTTGCACTGAACAACGTTCTTCGTGATAATGACTTCTGGGATAGGGTGGTTTTCACTGACGAAAAAATTTTTCAGTCATCTTCAAGCAACAGGAGAATTTTAGTTTATCGTCCACCAAATTGTAGATTTGAACCCGAATATACAAACCAAATTAAAAAAGCTGGAAATTTTTCTGTAAACATGTGGGGCTGGTTTAGTGCTAGAGGTTTGGGTTTTGTTTTGGAGAATCCAAGGAAGATTCAATAGTGAACGATATATTGAAATCCTTGAAAACGTTATGATGCCATCTGTACAGGCTTTACATCAAAATATTGACTTCGTTTATCAGCAGGACAACTGTCCAGTATACACGGCTAATGTTGTTCGCTAATGGTTTCAGAATAATAATTAGAAACACTTCCTTGGCCAATGGAAAATCTATGGGGTCGAATCGTTAAAATAATATACCAAAGAAATTGGAGACCACGAAATGCTGAAGAGTTAAGCGATGCTATTTATCGCGCATTGGATCAGCTCTCAGAAGACCTTCAGTATTTTCAAAATTTAACCTTTTCAATGCCCAGACGTTTGCAGATTCTAATAGAGAAAAATGGTGATCCTATTAAATACTAAATTGTTTACCATCGTTTTTGTCCTAATCCAAGTTTCCTATTCGTCGAATTGTTTTCAATCCAGCGCTGTTTCCATCGTATTATTGTTATTTGATAAACTCCAAAATGGGTTACTGCCCTCTTTATAGAACAGCCTTCGTCCGTTACTCGAGAGATAATTTGATATGGTTCAATAAAGACTTTATTGAAACATTATTTTTGCTGATTTTTTAGTATTATGCAAAATTTAATAAATAAATAAAAAAAATATTTTTAATTTTAGAAACCTTTTTTAAACAATATGACAAAGTGTCGTACTTTTGAAGTTTTTAGGCAGTTTAGCTGGTAGTCCGTATACATTATACACTTTTAGAAAGGTCAATTTTGTGACTGCATGTATGCGTTTTTTTTTAAAATCAAGTGTACCAAAACAGTCAAAAAACTTTCTCTTACATAACCAACATCCAGACCCTATTCTTTGTACTACTCCAAGACGGCCTATTATTTCGTGCAGCTTTAGAGACTTCATTATCAAAAAAACGTTCCTAGGACGTCCCGGAAATATTGCAACGAGGTGCTATTATTAATATCCTCGAGATAGCTCTAGAACATCCCGCGGACGTTTGCTAATATTGTGAGATACGTTTTTAAAGAGGAACTAGACGAAGATCCTAGCCTTGGTTGCAAAAAGTGACAGTACACTAGAAATCGAGGAAAAGCGTTTTTTTTTGCTGCCTGCATTCGATTTTTATTGCTCGACATCTAACGTGTTCGGGGACAGCTAATTATAAACGTTCCTGGAACATTTTTTGGTGACATCCCCGGAACGTATTTTATGAGTCCGGGACGTCCCCGACCTACAGGGACTTAAAAAGTACGTCCCTGGGACGAGGTGTGCTATTAGGGCAGCAAGGTGGCCTACGTACATGAGAATCGTCCCGCCCGCATTTCTACATTTACTCATACATTCATTCAGTCCCCTCTATGACTATAAAGCAAAAACAAAAAATACTTAGATCAGCTTGCTAATTATGGTTACAAAATTTAATTCATGTAACTTTGCGAGATGAAGAGAAAAATAAAAGAGTACTAGAAAGTAGTAAATCACGTACCTATTAGAAAGGTGCCACCTTAAGGGTCGGGTGAATTGTTTTTAGCAACAGTGTATGCGTAATCAATTTAACTATGTCGACCTGATTTTTTTGCAAAATTTTACGTCATTGAATTTGTTTTCCATGGCAATGCGGAGACTTTATTTATGTTTATCCACAGTGGGACAGCATAGATTTTTTAGCACCGTGTCAAAAATTTGGGGTTAGATTACTTATTTTGACTTTTCGCGTTCTGCGCCGCTAAAAAACCAAGTAAAATACTAAAATGAAAACCATTTATTGCAGAATTACCTGCTAAAAAATTCTACACAACTATTTATTAAAGTAACTGGGTGTAATGTTTAAGGTTGCATTTACAGGTGCAGTTATAATTGAACTGCAAACACTCCCGTTAGCTGATACCGACAACAGGTTAACTTAGAAGCATGTGGATTTTAAAATCGGCTACTGGCGCTACTTTAAACAGGAGCGTCAACGACTAGAAAGAGTCTTTCCAACCTCTAAATGGAGCTTTACTGACCTGTTTTGTTAGTATTCAAGTATCCGTGTGTTTCTGAAACTGAGGTCCTAAAATCTATCTACTCCAAGATTTCACTAGTACACTTGCACAAAACTACGCCTCAATAATTTAAATTTAAAAAAATTGTTGAATCATAATAGAAACAAAATTATGTGGGGTTATGGGCGCCGAATTTCTAGTAATCCCAGCGAGCCAGTAAAGTTCTTTTGGTTCTTTGATAGACTCGGGGTAATGTCCGCGCAGCGCTAGGCCTTTTTCGGCAGGCGACCGCACACGCTGAGTGGTTTCATATTTCTTTTAGAACAATGTTTTTGAAAAAACATTTTTGAAAGATAAAAATAACCTCGAATGGTTTTCTGTCAGAAAACGTAAAAATACTCTTCTTTCCCACTGCGGCCCCATTCAAATTTTGTTGACGAAACACCTGCAGTTACCATGGAATCGTATAAATTCTGCGATCTATCGGACAACACTTGAACTGCGTGTTTCTCCCAAATTCAATGAAGTGTGATTGATTGATCGGTTTTCTTTTCCGGAGTGCACAGGCTTTTAGAAAAAAGGAAACTTAGTTTTTATTTTCACAAAAGCAAGGAAATATAAAAAGGAAAAATTCCATTCAGAGGAAATTGTAAGTATTTCTCTATTTTTTTTGTAAATCCGGTTTGTTCTAAACCGCAATTATTTTGAGGCTTTTGGGATAGATGACAGCACCAGAGCTTTTATTTTGAAGAAAAAATAATTGAAAATTTTAAAAAATCCTTCAGATATTTTTGTTAAGCATTTAAAAATGATCAACCCTGCAAAATTTCAGTTGATTCTGATGCTTAGTTTTCCCTGTGCACTCTGGCAAAAGATTAAAAAATTATAGAAGAAGGCGTTGCCAGTTGTACTTTTTTTTACTTAAAATCTGGGGAGAAACTATAGCCCTAAGACAATAGATTATGAGGAGGTGGTCTCAGATTCGCTGCCCTTGCAGATATGTTGTGCGTAACTCTGACTCCAAGTTTGTGTTCATAAATCTAAGGAAGGTCGCTAATTTCTTGGGGAATAAGTAGTTAGTTTACTTCTAGGGGTGATAGCAAATCCTCTTCGACGAAGTTTCATCTCTAGTGGAGTTGGGCCGGACTATGTCCGTGCGAGGCGCCCGCCAACCCGGGCGACTGCCCGGGGCGGCCACTTTTGGGGGGCGGCCAAATTATTACTTAGCTAATATGCTGTACATAATAGTTATTTATGCATCTAGGTCAAAAAGTACAGCTTTAACACCCGCAGTGTGTAAATAATAGCCTCTTCTTCTGCAAGGGTGCCTTCTTCCTTGACAGTAGATAGTCCTACTTCTTTGACAGTAAAATAATAAAATTCCCCCACCTAGTGTGGTATTTTGTATGTGGTTTATTTTCAACTTGCATTGTTTTAATGGTCTTTTTAGACACCAACTACAGTGGCGTCCCAGAAATATTTGGAAGAGGCAAAGATGTATGGTACATTTCATAAATCTTTGAAGATTCTTAAATTAATTTTAAGATTATACAAAAATCATACAAAGTATAGGTACCTATAGGTAGATGTATATTTAGCCTAGAAAAATAAAAAATTAAGTTTAGAGTACAAGTACCTAGATTTTATTATAAAAAAAGTAATACAACACAAAAAATAAAGACTCATTCTAATAGAATTCGGATTTTCGATTTTTCCATCTCACCGAATACTTCTTCGATAAATATGTCAAAATGTCTTGATTAGTGTAGAGAGCAGCCAAATCATTAGACCGTTTATTTTAATTGTATTCCTTAATTTTTAAGATATGTTATATTTGAAAAATATCCTTCTGATGTTGCGGTGGTTATTGGAACAGCCAATGTTTTTGTTTTTTGATATTTTGAAATATTTTAATATTACAGTCGATTTGCTTTATAATTTTCATTTTTGTTTATCCCAAGTTCAACTTTTTTTTTCAAAAATGTCTTATTGCTGAAATTTTCGATTCAACCATTTTGACTATAAAAACAATGGATATCCAAAAAATATTTCAATTGTCTACCAAACAGTACTGATGGCGTAGAGAATAAGCTTTAAAAACCTTGTAAATTGTCTGTGTTTTAATAATTATATTATATCATGTTATCTAAAAATTACAAAGAACATGGTTGGTCATCTTGTAATATTCCATAAAGCTGTCTATATTTATTACCAGCCATGTTTGAATACTAAGTTTTACATATTTTGTCAGTGGGCTTGGGGGGGGGGGGGGGGGGTTAAGCTCTTCAAGCCTTCCCTTGGGGACGCCCATAACTAGCTATAAAATAATTGGATAAAAAAATAGCAAACCAAAACCTTTTTTTTTTTAAATGCGACAAATATCGTTTATTCATTAGTGCCATCAAAAATAAAATTATTTAAATTTGTTAATCAATAAACCAGCACAGTTCTATGTTTGTAATTATATTTTAATAGAGTTTTTCTCTTTTTCGTTATTTTTCCGCTTTATTTTTGATCCCCATTAAAAAATCTTGGCGTGTTTCAATTTAAAATTCGTAAATTTTTAAGCTTTTTTTCTGGGCCTCTGTACAAAAATAAGCCCTTCATTTTTCATGACTTTTTAAACAGAGCTAAATGATTGATTGCCGGAAAAATACGAATTTTTGCAATTTCGGAATACAACCGATACAAGTTTAAATAAATACAAAAAAAACGCACTTTTATTTTCATTTAATCGGTTTAAATATTTTATGAAAAAATAGGCCCATTTAAAAATTTTCGTCTGGAAAAGGTCGTTGATAGTGGTAGTAGCAGTGGCGTAGGGATTTTGGGGGTTAACCCCCCCCAGGAGGAAGGAATTTTTATCCCAAGCATTCAAGGGGTGTAATAAATATAATTCTTAGTATAATTTTTTTTAAAATTTTTATATTTTGTGCTTAATTTAGCAACAAATCTATATATATACCACCGCAACCTACCATTTCTTGGCATATAACCCCGCATATAACCCAATCTACTTTTTGAAAAATATTTTTAAAAAACCTAAAAGGATCAAAAGTTTTAAAGACTTTTTTGTTTTTGTCAAAATTTTCGCCGGCGGCGCTATACTAGTATTAAATATAATTACAATTTTTTTGTCAACAACAATTGAAACGCCTAAAAAATAGCAGTTTAGTGTAATAATATATTCATAAATGAGACTAAATATGATTTGCTTTGAAAAATAAGTATTTTTGTTTCATATACACTAACTCAACACCAATTAAACCGCCCCTCCCCTCTCCCTTTAGTTCAAGAGCTCAAGTAGTAGATACCTACCTAATTTTTAAAAATTTGTCATAGGTAGAAAGTTGATTTTTATTGAATGATGAAACCCCCCATGGCTAGTAGTAGCAGGGGCAGGGCAAATTATAAAAAAAAGTGCTCCCTCTTGAATTCTCCTGTTTATATATGTATAGGGTTATTCAAATTGGGCACTTTTATATGGGTACGGGTACTGCGAGGCTCAAATTTCCCGACAAAACTTTTGGGGAAAACCGCATTTTGATATGTCCACCCATCTTTGAGCTACAGGGGCTTTTTGAAAAGTCCGCATTTTGGGATAGGGCCGGTAACTTTTTTATTTATGAAAATTTCTTTTTGGTGTGAATTTCTTTTTTGTAGATTTTGTAAAGCAGAATCCAGATCTCAAATTGGATTTTATCCGCGAGTTTTAGTCAGTTGTACCATAAAAACTAGACGTGATAAAAACAAAAGACATCCACTATTTAGATATTGATAGTCCAAACACTCAAAAACTTTTAAGTTGTCTTGAAACATATGATCTTAACCAGATAGTAACTAAAAGTACTAGAATCACAAATACGTCAAAAACTCTAGTTGACTGGATAATTATAGCGAAAAAGTCTACTGAATTTTTATACGAAGTAAAAAAAGTTCAAAACCCTTCTGATCATTCATTGGTATGTTGCTCTTGAAAGAAAAGACACGAGCCCGAATTACACCACATTTCGTAATCTAAAAAGGATTGATTATCAACTGTTAAGTCAGTTACACAGTGTTTTGAATAACTCTATTCTATCAATAGCTTTATTCTATCAATTTTCGCTATATGATTAAGCTTAAAGAAAAGGCTTATAGTCGCTATAAGAAAACACAACAGCAATGAAAAAAATACATTTAGAATATTGTACGCATCTTGAAAAAAATCAAATTTGGAAACGGCTCAAGCAGTTGGATATTCTGAGTAACTCTAAAAACATACATTTACCTAAAAATCTTAATATACCAATGGAAATTAATAAGTTCTTTTTACAGTTCACTGGCTGCGACTCTCCTGTAGACGAGGAATTGGAAACTTTTTATAAAAATAATAAGAATCTTTTCTGAATTGTTTAAGTTTAAGACAGTTACGGTTGGTGAGGTGAAGGATCTCTTGCTCTGGGGGCAGACTGGATTAATATTGAAATGATTAGATTGTGTTGTCCCAAAGTTTTGCACTTTATAACAAATATAAGTAACTCATGCATACCGGATAGTGTTTTTCCTTTGGCCTGGAAAAAGGCCAAGGTAAAACATTTACCTAAAAAAATACGGCTGAAGAGTTTCATGATCTGCGTTCAGTCACTATTCTCACATGTTTATCATTAGATTCAAGATTTTACCTGATTATCAATCTGGTTTCAGGCCCGGATATAGCTGTGTTACAACTCTTGGAAATATTACAGATGACATATTGAGGAAAAGTGACGTTGGTAATGCCTCTGCATTGATTCTTTTGGATTACTTCAAAGCATTTGACACCCTAAATCATCGATTACTTCTCTCTGTGTTAGATTTTGTTGGGTTTTCTGAATCAGCAATAGATTTGTCAAGTAATTTTCTTGAAGGGCGAACACAGTATCTCAAAACTTCATCGGGGCAGTCGCAAGAAGATATTATTAGAAACGGCGTGCCACATGGATCTATTTTAGGGCCTCTGATTTTTTCTATATACACTTGCAATATCGCCTCGAGTATTAAGCATGGTAAAGTCCATCAATATGCCGGTACAAATTTTCTAGTCCTTCAAATCCAAAGACTGGATTATTTTTAAAGAACAAATTAAAGAGGATTTAAATGCGCTAGAGATCTGTTCAGAAAGGCATAACCTAAAAATCAATCCTGACAAATCTATTGTTTTGTTTTTTGGTAAAGAGAAATATGAATTGCAGGGCAAGACGCAAATTTCAATTCAAAAAAAACAGCTCAAAACTTCTAACTGTGCACGGAATCTTTGCCTTATGATGGACATGACGTGAATGTTCCTTAAAGCTCCTTTATTCTCATCGACATTTGCTCTCAACTCAACAAAAGAGTCAACTTTCTGACACTCTTGTTTTAAGTTATTTTAATTTTTGTGATGTTTATGGACCTTGTCTGCGATACATATATGGAATTAAAAGGGGTTTACCTATTTCTCAAAATTTAAAAGAAGCCAGAAGATATATACACTCAGTGGTACACCACACCATAATATCTCGTTAATAAAATACGATACAGAACAGACAGAGCTTCTCATATAACATCTTTATCTACTAACCTTAAAACTTTTGTTTTTTTGTGTTCTGTTGTAATATTATAATATATAATCATGCAGGTATTCAAAACTGGTTGTTAGCACCATTATGACAGTAAGACTAACCTAAGATTTTAAAGATCATAATTATGTCCCAGAACACCTATTATTAGGAAGATCAAAATATAAAGAGGGTTGGATATATTTTGTTTTCATATCTACGCTTTAACTTATTCCAGTTAAAGCTTGAATATATACTAGTTTTAGTATTTTTTGTAAGATTAAAACCTATTATTATAAGCTAGACTCGTGGAAAGAAAATAAAGGCTGAAGTCGAACTTTTTTAAATTGTCTTCCAGTTCCTGTTTGCATTTTTCTTTAGAACATAACTGTAGATTTTATGATTGTGTAAATTAATTTTCTTTTTGTTTTATAAAATGAAAATAAACCTTACTACTACTAGCTACATACTAGAGCTAATAGCAAACTATAATGGTCTATTTTGGGACTTTTTAATGTTGTTACATTGAAATTTATCCCAAAACTAAGGTAAAGAAACATGGATCCTGTTTCTCCTGATTTAAAGATTTACAAAGTGTCTTTAGATTTGTCAAGTTCATAGGACAATTTAAAAACGACTGCAACCCACATAATTTTGATTTCACAGAAAAAGAAAAGCCAACATTTGAAGCACCATCTGTAGATAAGAATTATTATTTTGAGCTCTTGAAAGTCCGGAAAATGCTGAAACTCTACTGACAATGACAGCTCCATTTAGCTTCTGTGTCTAATTGCAACACCATTCTTAACTAAAAAGCCTGTTAACTCCTATTACCTCAGTGCCCTTTAGCCTAATGTGGCTGCCATTTTTTTAACCAAATTGACAAATAAAACATGGATTTTCTGTCAGTTTGGTGTCAATATGGCACCGATCATAGGCCAAAGGATACTAAAACGAAAATGAGTTAACTGGCTTTTTAGTTGAGAACGGTGTTGCTAATTGTCAGCCGTCCATATTGAAATTGGTTTGGAGACTTTGGATTGAGGTGTACTTTTTTGGCTTTTTCGCCACTAAGTTTCAAAGTAAATTATTTCAAAAATATCCTAGAAATGACTGCGCAAATACCTGAAGAAAATGTTTTTACGTTTGTTAGTGGTTTTTAGCTACCTAAGACGTCTTTTCGAGACCGATGATTTCGAAAGTGCTTTGAAAACATGCGTAAAATGATATTTTGGCGACGAAACGTTGACGTCACGGTTCAAAACAATTCAAAGAATTTCGAAATCGCCTCGGCCGCCGTTTCGAACACGGTTCAATTTGGTGGTACTTGTCAATTTTTAGCAATAATGAAAATACGCCAAGGTTATCTAGAAGAGACAAATAAAAGGCTCACTTGTGGATCTAGGACATCCATTTCGAAAAATCACAAAAAAAACTTCCAAATCCAAAAAACAAGAAGCCACACCAACACAGCTGATTAATGTCATTCAATAATTGTCATTTTAGCGATCAGTGGCGATTCTTCGAAACGGTGACTTTGCGGTTGAAACGGTGGCGTATTTTTTCAAAATGTGCTTTCGAAAACATCGGTTGCCAAAAGACGTCTCTACTTATCTGACGTTTCGGCAAAATCTCTATTGCCATTATCAAAGAAGTTATTTCAAAAAATTAACAGTTTGGTGTATTAAATGTTAATAGTTTTAAATATTTTATCAGTCAAAATCATTTAGTTGGGCTGCGTTTAGAGAGCCCTCACCATGGTATGGGTGCTCGCATCTGGTGTGTCACACTACCTATTATCTGTCATTCTTGTCTAATATCAGCTAATTTACAAATACAGAACGAAGCCATGTTTCTCATTTTTTGGGTTTTTTAGGAGAAACGAACAATATGGTGGTCATGTGAAGTAATAACTTTTTTCCTAAAAAAAAGTTCTTATAAATGATAAAATAGGCTGTTTTTCCCTCTTACTTACTAATGTTGGCTTGGGCTGTTTTCTGGAGTTGCTTTTCTTTTGTCTTCATCTAATATGAAATCAACCAAAAATACATTTTTTAGGCAAAATAGCAAAATTATCGTACATTTAAACAATTATGCAATTATTTTCAAAGATTTGAGTAACTTTCTACCAATTCAACTGGACAAAATCCTTAAAACTGTAAATAAATATAAAATGTAGCATTCTTCTATACCTACTATGAATCAAAAAAAGATATTCAGATTTAAAAAAAAGGCAATATCTTTAATTTGTGTATAGGGATTCAATTAAACCGAATAACCCTTTTATTCGTCGACACAGAAGCCCGTCTCCACGTCGACGGGGGCCCACCGCCGTAATTATCCTCCATATTGAATTCCATAATAAAAATGGATATTTCAACTCTGCTACATTAACCACACGTAAAAACGTCATTAGGAAATCAGCCAATGGGAACAGCTCGTATAATAGGATTTTTTAGATTATCATCTGACAATCTGTAAGGCCAGAGTAATATGCAATAATAACTTGCAGTTCATAATGGAGTGTATTATTAGGTACATTTTTATTATTACTATAAAAGGTTGATTGTTCGTAACAGTTTCTAAATGGAGTTTTTGCCGGAACACACATAATGACACGGCCAAGAATAATAAGCAATTACTTCGTTTATACGGGCCTCTTAAATCGCCTTTATATAAGTGGTTTAAACAATTTAAAAACGCTTTAGCGCACTGCTGCGAACCGAAAGAAATTCTCAATCCTATACTTTTACAAAAACATATTTGTATTTTTTATGATAGTGAAATATTAATAAAGATTTTGCATTAATAACTCTATTTATATTTTTTATTTGTTTTTGGGAAAACTCTAAGGTTATATCATTAGGTTCAGAAAACTCTGTTGTAAGAGGACGATTTTCTTAAAAACTGTCCTTATACAAAACCGGTATTAGTCGCATATAAATGTAGTAATTGACACAGTCGCGAATAATAATAAGGAATGTTATTTAATAAGTTTATAAAGTGGCAAAAATGTAATTAACAGTAAAAGCTCAATTATTATGGCAATAAGCAATTTGTTTTTGGAACAATTAACTCGCGTTTTCGTTGTCGATATTTAAGACACTCGCCATTTCAATTTAATTTATAATTGTTTATAAGTTGGTTTAAATAGGTACTTACTGGTAGCAAACGTTAAAATAACTTTTTTTTAAACGTTCATCAAACACAGGAATTAAAAACCAACTATCCGCAAGTAACCCAACCATGTTAGCTTTTTGGGTAATCGACCAACGCTAAAAACCTTGCAAATAACTATCTGTTGCATACGGGTGCAAAAACATTTGCAAAAACATGTGCCCATCCTTGTTTACCCAACCAACATTTAGAGTCAAACTTTAATTAAAATATACCTACTTTAGTAGGTATATTTTAACTGATTTGGAGGTTTTTTAACTTCCTTTTTGTTTTAATTGCCTTAGGAGCATAATCCTATTGGAAATATTAACATGGCAGGACGAATCCGTATCAGGTAACTTGGATAAGTACCAGTGCGGAACGATGCCTATTTCTGAGTGATTTAAGGTTGGAAATCAAAGTGTATGATGGTGTTTAGTGATGTATAGGGAGGGTGAGCGAAACATCGTTTAATCATTTCTCTTTTCGCTTTGGTCCTTTGTGTGTTCCTTGTGGGAAGCTCATCCAAGTTTGAATTTTCGTTATTTTCATACAAGATCTTTTGATCTTTTGTTTTTTAGTTTCTTGTCGGTTGAAGTAACTGATTTGGATGTTTTTTAACTTCTTTTTTACTTTCAATGTTGTTTGAAGGTGGTAGACAATATTGAACTTGAGAGGAAACTAGAGTTTCGAACTTCCATTGTTTTTATTTTTACTTTTTCACAACGTTTCAAATGCTTATTTATCTGCAATCGTTATCAGGTGAATACAAACTAAAACTAAGTCAAATCAGTTATCACAGATGGAAGAAATCTCAACTCCTAGATGACATTCTACAACGCTTTGAAGAAATCAGACAACACATCATCGCCAAAGACTGTAAACCAATGCTCCAAAAAATTGAGAAATGCTATCACCAACACCAATACTGTCATCAACATCTCTTCCCGACCACTTACACAGCCATTGCACCCAACACCATACCTGCAGTCGACATCATCACTGCCCTTGAATCTACAAACATCGATAAAAGAGATAAGAGTACAAGCAGAGGAATTTAGATGGAAGGTGAGAAGAAATTTGGACAGCAACTCGAAATTGGAGAAAAACCTAACACCGCAAGAAGAATCGGCCCTCAAAGATCTTAAATCAGACCAATCGATCAAAATTCTTTGAAAATTGAAGAGGCTCTACAAAAAGGAAATTACAGATAAATAAGTCAAGACACAACCACCCCTATAGACAGAAAAATCTACCAAACTCTCTACCAACACACTTTAACGACATTGAAAGGAGTAAACTAATATGGACAGCCGAAAATTCATAAGGGAAACATGCCTCTCCGACCGATATCCAGTTCTCGCAATTCTCCGACTTATAATCTTGCCAAATATCTTTTACTACAGTTTGATAGTTTTGACGTCAAAAGTGTGTACACTAACCTGCCACTGAGAGAATCACTCCAAATAATTGAACAGAAGGACATGATCTCCACTTTTGCCGGTAGTGGTCAATATATTTCTGGAATCCCATGAAGAAGAAGCTCTGCGAAAATCATGTCAGAAACCCAAACTATGGCTAAAATACATGAACAATATAGGACCACAACACACTAGAACAATTCTTTAGTCATGTCAACACAGTTGGTCTAGATAGAGGTTTTAAGAAAAGAAATACATAACCTTTAAAACATAGATTTTTGTTTTCGATACATCGTCAACTACCATTTGACGTAAAAAGTAAAATCCCATTTCTGGGGGGCTATTTTTGGAAAATATACTGAAAATCTTAAAAAGCAACTTTCCATTTTGAACTATATATACTAATATTTTAATTCTCGCTGAAATTCTCTTTCCAATGGTACCCCATATTATAAGGTTACTTTACTAGTTTTCGAGATATTGGCTTTTAAAATGTGAAAAATTAAATTTTTAAAGAACCATATCTTAGAGACTAAAGAAAATATCTCTATTTTGTAGGGTTTTTTTTACAAGGAAATCAAAAAGAACAACAGTTTGACAATTTGACCTTCTACTTCATGTTTCATCAACTGTAAATAGGAATTTGCAAACGTTATCGTTTTTTATTTGCTCTTAAAATATCCTTAAAATCGATAACAAACACAATAGAGATATCTATTTTAGTTTTTAAGATATGGGCCTTCAAAAATTGAATTTTTGACATTTTGAAAGCCAATATCTCGAAAATTAGTAAAGTAAATCTTATGATATGGGGTACCGTTTGAAAGACAATTTTAGCGAGAATTCAAATATGAAGTCAAAATAGGGGGTTGCTATTTAAGGTTCTCAAAATATTTTCCAAAAATAGCCCCCCAGAAAAGGGCTACATAGGGGATTTAACTTTTTACGATAAGTAGTAGTTGGAAATGTATCGAAAACAAAAATCTATATTTTAAAGATATCTTTTTCTTAAAATCCCTCTCTCGACCAACCGTCTCAACATCCTAAGAAACTGCATCAAATTCACTCTGGGAAAAGAAGAAAGTTGTCAGCTCTCTTTTCTTGATAATCTAGTCACCAAAAATAATTCAACGAGAATCACTTCCGTATATCGCAAACCAATTCATACTGGAGAATATCTTGATTTCAAATCAAAACACTCCACATCAACCAAACTGGGAATTGCAAAATTTCTCATAGATCGAGCCACCTACGTGTGCAATACAGAAGAAGCTTTAAATAAAGAAAAGTTAAAAATTCGATCCGATCTGCGGAGGAATGGTTTCTCCAACTACACGATAAATAAAACTCTTTAGACCACACCAACACCAAAGCCTAAAGACATAAATACTGAGAGAAAGCCGATACTTATAATTCCATACGTCAAATGAATCTCAGAAATTGACAAACACTAAAGCCAATGCCACGACACCAAGAAGTGCATCTATCAGGTACCAGGCGAGTGTGGGGATATCTACATCGGAGAAACCAGCCGACATATGGAAGTTCGACTTCAACACAATCGCAAAACTCGACAAGGGGAAACAACCGGATTGAGAATAGCTCAACATAGCGTCGCCAAGGAGGAAAACCTATTCAAGCGAAAATTCAAAGAAACATCAGAATGTACTTTCTCCGACAAGCATCACCAGCAAGGATATTTGGAAAGCCACACTTTTCGGAGTTAACAGATTTCATCTGTGAAAGGGCGGAGCCAACCAAGTGTAGACTTCATGATTCACTGAACACAGGTTAGTTTTATGGTTCACTAAACGCATGCAAGCTTAGGTAGTCTTAGTTTTTGTTGCTATTCACCTGATGAAGATTGCAGATATATAAGCATTCAAAACGTTATGAAAAAAAAATAAAGACAATGAAAGTTCGAAACTGTAGTTCACTCTCAAGTACTTTTAATCTCTTTTTTGCCACCTTTAGTTCAAGAATATTATGTTTAGTTGACTCCCCTGACTGTTCCTTTTTCTTTCATGACGTGGCTCTTTGATAGGCCGCAGTATAGTGTAACTATAATATTTTGTAGATCCTTATTACTTTTCTTCTATCTTCTATCAGAAAAAAAAAAGAAAACTTTTCTGCTTCCTTGTTGTCAGTTCTGCCTTGGTGACCATCAGACACCGACATTTTCTGTTTATAGCTACTTTTTTCTGAATGTGGTAAAAAACCTTTTAATAACAAAATGAGAAATAAATTCCCAATGTCAATAGTGGAGTTAAATATAAATAAAAGAGAATTTTTCCTAAATCAAAACTTTTGGATTTTTGGCCTCCACCACCAGTTCTCAGATAATAATATAACCAAAGTCTTCGTAGCCATCGGCCATCTTTTATTTATTTAATCTAAGAGTGTTACTTTCATCTAAACTACTTAAAATAAATTAAGAGACAGTTTTATTTCTGCGTAAATTTCTACGGAGCAAACAGAAATTGAAAAAATAAATTTTACAATCTGATAGTGTATACTCTATACTAATTCTATATCATGTTCTTTATAAATGCTGATAATTTTTTTTTACCTAACCTACCATTTTATCAATACTGTTTCACAGGTCACAACCGACTAAGGAAGCACATGACCCGGATCGCGGTGGAAAATGACTCGACCTGCCGGGCCTGCGGGCGGGCAGAAGAGACATCTCGACATGTTATAGCGAACTGCGGGGCATACCAGAGGACGAGATACCAGTTATTCGGTTATCCGACCCTGGATGAGGAGGACCTGCACACGCTCAAATGAACATTAAAACCAGAAGAGCAGACTGCCAGACCAGTGGTGCAGACGGCGGATTAGGGGCAGGCTCGGGGTAAGGCAGAAAGGGCCAAGGGAGGCCTACTTGCCAGGCTTCGCGCCGCCCCTTCTCTACTACTAATAATGTTTCCGAGTCTTTCACTTTGTTTCAAGCATTCAAATATTCAATTTAAAAATGAATGTTGACGTTTTGGGTAGAAGAAGACCGCGAAGGGTGCATCTAACTAAATTGCAGGTAGGTAGAGCAGTGACGTTGATACAAGTTGGCTACTCAAGACGAAGCGTTGCTCATATGCTTAATGTATGTCATTCTGCAGTTTCCAGAGCTTGGAACCGGTACCTTATATTCGGTATTGTAAGAAGATTGTCTTTTGCAACTTTGGGCAGTCAGACGTCGCACCAACACTACTACAGCGTTAGAAAATCGATTTATAGGAGCTACTGGGACCCGAATTTCCGATCAAACGGTACGCAACAGACTTCATCAAGCTCAACTTCGTGCCCGACGACCCGTTAGAGCACCTGGATTAATGCCAGTTCACCGCAGAGAAAGTTTAAACTTTTGTCAACATCGAAATTGGACCATAGAGCAGTGGGGCAACGTTATGTTTAGTAATGAGAAAAAATTTATGTTATTTACTAATGACGGACGCGTACGCGTATGGAGATGTCCAGGAGAACGATGCTTGGACGAATGGATACAAGAAACTGTCCTTTTTGGAGGTGGGTCGATTATGGTATGCATAACGGGTGTACGTTACATAAGGGAGATCCTGGAAGTTCATGTTGGTCAATTCTCTTACGAAAACTTTAATAAGAATGACGTCATTACACAGTATGGCAACACGTAAAGGGATCATTGCACAATCTTTTTATTTTGACTTCCCCCACTCCTAATATAGCAAAAGAAAAAAGAGAGAATCTTATGCGAATTATGCAATTATCCTTTTACGTGTTGCACTGTGCCGAAACGTCACACCTGTAAGAAAAAAAAACTGTTGGTACTGGAAATTTAAAAAAAAAAAAAAAAAATTAACAAAAAGTGTTTATTAATAAAATATTAAAACTTTACATAAACGTGAATATAAATTCGCTACATTGTCAAAAATAGTAAAGAGTGTATTTTGCAATTAAAGTGAATATTTTTCGTATAGAATTTTTGTTTCTAATTATATCAAAGGGTTTACATCACACCATCAAAAGAGCAGTAACTTAATTTTAGCTAATTCTAACAAAAAATCTAGATTGACTATGACAGTTTGTAAACAGGATACAAGAATAAAAAATAATAAAAATTAACACAAAATGTTTATTAATAAAATATTAAAACTTAAATAAACGTGAATATAAATTCGCGACATCTAAAGGCGCATTTACACAGACAAACTTTCCTTTGATGTTGAAATGCCGACAAACATTTACACGAGCCTCTTGAGCAAAATGTTCAAAAAAAAGTTCGAGCAAAATCTCGTACAAAAGGACTCACGGAAATTTTGGAGAGAATGTTAAGCAAAATTTGTTTGAAGAAATGTTGGTATAGAAATTTCTTACAAATTTAAATTTTATGGTTTTATGGGAATTCATTGAACTTACCTGAAAATAGAAAGATTAAGTTTTAAAACAAGGTATTTTTAATTAAGTGCTTTCCGACGGAAAAACGATTTGATGTCGAAATTCATATTTTACCTTAGAAGCAACTTCGATTGACCTGATTTTTATAGGGGATATGCCAGTATACTTGTAACTTTTTTGGAGTTGTAAAAAAACGAGAATAAAAAAATAATAATTGACACTTATTTATTGCTGTTGCCTGTAAAATGTTATGAAAAAAATTTATGTTTAAAAGAATATCTCTTTATTTTACTTCCTAGTTTAAAACACAATACAATAATAATTAAGTCAAATTAAAAAACCTATATACATTTTATTAAATCTCAAATATATGAACAAAAGCACGTTCGGTCTAAATAATACACGTTTAATACCCACTTTTACAACCCTACGATCCCGACCCTTGTCTAAAAAAATATAATTTAGCAGTAAAAGACTAGACTTCTGAATTGGAATGTTGCTCCTTTGCATATTGTTTGTTCAGTGTCAGTAATCGACCTTGATTATTACATTAAATTGACAGTAAATATCTATATTCATCTTAAACTAACTAGGTAAATCTGGTGTAAGGAATTAAAAAAAAAACAATCAAAGCTAAGGGTAAAGTAAAGTTACAAAAATATATTTAAAAAAAAATCCCCCTCCCCACCACTCCTCATAGTCGTGAGGCGCGGATTACCACTCAAAAGTGCAATTTTTGAGTTTTTGTCGATATTTGAAAAACTCAAAATTTTTTTGGAATTTTCCTGGGTTGTTCTTTGAATTTAGGAAGAAACCCTTGGAAATAAAAAAAACTTGCAAGAAAATCCCAAAAAAAACCCCGGGCAAAAAAATCCGGGAAAAACCCTAAGAAAAAAATATTGTAAGTAACCCTAATCCATCTGACAAAACTGATAGCCAAGAATAATATTTCGCTTGCCGTCGGCTTTTTTTCACAAAAATTTAAAATAAAAGTTGGTGTTCCATTTTTTTAAAGAATTGAGATCACTGATCACTGAAGTGAAATTTTATTTATTCTCATCTTTAAAAATATGTTTCCAAAACAGATAGCAATAATTTGCTCAAAAATTTACCCGAACAAAATGTTCAAAGAAAAGCTCACAAAAATGTTCACGCAAAAAATTTTAGATCTTTTGCACGAGCTTTTGTTTGAGCATGTTCGTCTGTGTAATTGCGCCTTAATATTTTCAAAAACAGTAAACACTGTATTTTGCACATTTTTATCTGACAATAATTTTCATTCTAATAGCCTTTCCTTTTTGGCTTTTTTCAACAAAACGTACACAGTGTAGTTCTTAAACTAAAATATCAAAAATAGTTAACAGTAAAAGTGGGACTTAAGTTTTATCTCCGTACATTAAATTCGGAGAGCTCGTGAACAAAAACTGCAAAAAAGGCTGATTTCTTAGTTTATGGGGGTGGGTTATACATCATCAAGGGCACCTCAAAGAAGGAGGGGGGATTCAAATAAAAGAAAACCGGATATCATACTGTTACCAACGTTTTTAATTGAGTAGGATGAAAATGTTTTTCAAATATACTTCACATTAATTCACGTGACACAGACCTATTTTTTTAAGGTTAGGTGAGCGTTTAAAAGAAACGCATGTTCTCTGTTTTACTTTCCTCTAGTTGCAAAATGCAAATGCAAAATGGATAGTGCATAATTTTGAAATTCCTGTCTCTTTTATTTTGAAAAAATAAAAAGAGACCGACGTATAAAAATTAGGCAAAATCGGTAAACGGGGCATACATTTCTATTCTTTTACACTAGAAAGTGCTTATACATATAAAGAATTTTTCATAAAAAACTTAAAAGAAAACCAAAAAATAATATAGTCCATTCCTAACTTATAGGTACTCTGTTGTAAATTTAACGAATAATGCTCTTAAGATCTTAAAGAAGACAACAGTAGCTGTAATCTCAAGTCCACACAGCATGTTGTACAAGAACCGGCGGGGCGGACCGTCCATTTCGGATTGTCTTTACTAAAGCTAATGGTCAAACAGGATATAAAAAAATAAATTATTTAGCTACACTATCAAAAATTTATGAAATTTACTACACACCAGAGTTCAAGCATGATTGCTCTACCTTGCAAAAAGACCGGAAATACATATCTTAAACTCTAAATGGAAGAAATCAGAAAGACGTAACCTGCATGTTTTCTAGCAATATCGTTTTAAAATTACTCAAAAAATACTACATACTTACCTCTAAATTTCGATTCCAAGTACCCCGAGCCTATACACATGTAGCAGTTCTTCCAACCACGGTATTTTTGAGGTTCTCACATTACCTATTTTTACCAACAACTGCACAGACCACACGTTTGATCTTATCTGCCGGGTGTGATCGGTAACTAGCCAAACGGATTGAAATACTTGTCTCTTGGGAAAAGAACTTCTATCATGGACTAAAGTAATTTCTTTTAAATTTGTAACAAGTGTTGAGCATACTCCTCTTAACAGATAAAATAAAACCGAGATATTAGGGATCTTGTTCGGAGAAATCCCAAGATCTATATTGGAGGAAAAAGATATAATGCTAAAATAAATTCAATTATGACGAAAAAATAAAAAACAAAATAATTTGGGATCTTGTCTCTAGCGAACTTTTTTTCAGTGTAAATTATTCAATAACAAAAAAACTAAACTATTATATTTAATGTTTTCTTGTCCATATTGTAATGTATCATGTTTAGATTATAGGCGGCCATTTTGTAAACTATAATCGTTAAAGTAGGCTCATAGACTAAACGAAACAGGATATCATTAGGGTTAAACATGCAATTGAGCACTTATTGCCTCTATGTCACATCGTGGAAAAGCAAACTAATTTTCCAACAGAACCCAATAATTTGTGTTGAATTTATTTTATTGCGCTAATACCAGGGATTCAAAGCGATCAATAGTAATAGCCATTTGAGCAATTTTAACTTGTCATATAGGTATGGTGGAAAGGCAATAAATTTGCTCCCTGTTACACTCATGAAAATAACATTACATTTGGATTGTCACTGAAGGTCAATATGATTTGTACGGAATAAAGTTTAAATAATAGAGGCCATTTGGACCTCTAATTTTAATGTCATTTTAGTTTATCGCTTGTTTTGGGATCTCTTTCTATTATTAGAGTTACCGTTTTCCATATTGAAGCATGATTCTTGCTTTCTTACCGTTTGTAAACCAATTTCAACAAAAACGAAACATTCAAATATTTTTTTGTGCAATCAGTACATTCCTAATTTAATATTAAAGATTATCAAAGTGATATAATTTTGTGGTATTTAGTCACTTCGTTTATACGGGCCCTTAAAGCGCTTTTATATAAAGGACGGTTTAAAAATTTTGTCGTATAAACACCACTAAAATCATTTTAAGTACTAAATCTATTTTATTTTGAAGCGATTTAAGAAAGCTTTAAAAAATATTTTACGGTCGGTATAAATATTTAAAAAATGTTTTAGCGCATATAAAAGCGATTTTAGGGGCGTATAAACATAGTAACAGATTATCATAAGTGTAGCTGATTAAAGTCTAACAAGTCGTATTTTTGATATTAATTGGAAAGTATGCTCTTTCTTTTTGTTTTAAATGGATTTAAAGAAACTATGTACGCTGAACATTGCAGAAAATACTAGTTCAACGCAGGTAAGAAAAAAAAGCATATACATTTCGGTTGCTACCAAATCCATAAAGTTACTGTATCTCTTTTTCCTTTGTTGGTTTTTCAAGGTTTTAAAGAAAATACATTTTTATTATCAAAATGGACGATTTAGGGTACAAATCTAAAAATCAAAAAATAAACAAGCTTTTATTAAATGCAATCAAAAGTAGAAAATAATTTTTTATCTTTCTTATACCATAAAAAAAACGATGGGCGCACATTAAAATAGTTGTATTACTCATAATCTACGGACGTTTTCAAAGGTTTGGCAAGCACGGCAATCTCACCCGTTTTCAGCTTCTTTAGATGAAAGCATTATGTTTATCATTCGAATAGAAGAACAATTTAGTTCTTCTTTTGTAGTTCTCTTTTTGTCATCATAAATTTCAAATTTTTAATTTCCGCCCATCGCTTTTATTACGGTATAAGAAAGATAAAAAATTATTTTCTACTTTTGAGTGCATTTAATAAAAGTTTTTTTTGATAAAAATATATTTTTTAATTTTTAGATTTGTACCCTAAATCGTCAGTTTTGAATCCGCCATATTGAAATTTTCAAATCTTGATTTAAATCGGAACAACTAAATCTTTTCCCCCTTCCACTGCCCCCGTTAGAGGGAAGTGTGTATCTAATAATATATATAATATTCTTGTATTGTCGTCGGAATTATAAACGCATACCAAATTTGAATACACACCCTTAATTTTTAGATTTGTAACCTTAATCGTCTATTTTGAATCCGCCATATTGAAATTTTCAAATCAGATCCAAAATTCATAATACCCCTCCTTAAAAACCCCTGTATGCCAATTTTGATTGAAATCGAACAAACTAAATCGTTCTCCCCTCCACTTCCCTCGTTAGAGGGAGGTGGGTACACAATCGGATGTGGATAAATCAGTTAAAATTGGTTAGCAAAACATCACCAAAAATCGTCCAGCTTGAATCCGCCTTATTGAATTTTCAAAATCTGATAAACTTAGGAGTTTTCCCACCTCCACTCCTCTCGTAGGGGAAAGGGGTGCCTAATAATGACATATTATACCGGAACAATAAATGAATGCCAAATTTGAAGGCAATCGGATGTAAACAAGGTGATCTTGAATCCGCCATATTGAATTTTCTAAATTTGATTAGAAATTCGTTATATCCATTCCTAAGTGTCTCAACGCACCAAATTTCACCGAAATCGGGCGTATTTCAACTGTATCCCCTTCCACCTCCTTCGAGTAGGGGGGAGCTGTCAATTTCATCACACTATACCGTTGTGTTGTCATCGCAACTATAAAAGAAGTTGGTCAAAATTAAGTTGCAAGATTCCACCCGAACAAACATACCTATATACATAGATACATTTCAAGTTAAAGAGAAGCTTGTAATAATAAATCAAAATTATTAAAAAAAGAGATTTAATCTGGTGAAGTTACTTTGTGCCAATATATCCATCTTGCTTTCTTTGGTTCAGCCTGTTGTTGACACGAAGGATACTTTGGGATTTCCTTGTCAAAACCCGCTGATTAGGTGTTTAAAGTAGGTAGAAAAGGAAAATACATAATTAAACGCAATGTTTTTTTTGTATTGCACAACTTAAAGTGCCTTATAATTCATACAAAGTTTTTAAGAAATGAAAAAGTAATTAACTAATTCGCAAAATCAATTGTTTACCCTTTGTTCATTGTTCCACTTTAAATTTGACATTTTTATTTCTTTACCTGTATTTTTGTTATAATAGTGGATAGAACAAGGAAAGACAAAAAAATTAATGTCTTAATTGTTTAATGATTAATCCCTCCCAGCAAAATTGTCTCTAGTAAGTCATGCATGGGTGTTCTTTAAATCAAAACCATTGACATATTTTAACCTGTCTGACTTATCGTCATGCAGCTCTAGTATCCAAGGTGAAGAAAGCCTTGTTATAACTTGAAGCTGCTTACCAATGGTCTTTTTAATAAACAAATAACCTAAAGAAGAATAAAAAAGTCCAACGGAAAAAATTTACACTTCCCTTAAGAAAGTAAATACCTAATCGAATAAAAAGAAGAGAGGACTTGGAGATCTCATAGAATAATGTCTACACGCTCAAAGTCAATGATTCTAGGCTGGACTATTCTATTCTATTTTTTTTAAAGCTCAGTGAAAATTAATTTTCGCTGATATTAAAGAAATTACGACAGGGGTAACTCAGGGGACTGTCGGGACTCTTTTAGCTGTAAGTCAGACATCCTATTATTCGGCAATAGCGTACGCAGAAGGAGGTTTTGAGGACTTAAGGCTCCCTCCCTTTAGATCCATTGCTCCTCCCTCTCCAAATGAATAATTTCTGAGTACGACACTGTATAAGAACTCCTTTGATAATGCAGAATGGCCGCAATTACGATTTTTAGATCGCTGTTGATTCGAATATCTCATATTTTATAACTTTTATATCGAAACAGTTTTTTTTAAAGAATTGGTTGAAAATGTAAGATTTAAATAAATAAAGATAGATAGATAGATAGAAAAAAACACATTTAATTCAAACGATTTTATTTTAAATCACAAGTTGTATCAAAAACTATAAATTGATAATCTGGGCCTTTAAAGAGACTAAAATAAACACAGGGGCGGATTTGGATTATTTCTTCTGGTTCTTATTTAATTATATAGTCATATAGTAAATATATAGGTTTTTATGCGCCCCCCCCCTCGTTTCTAGTTTAGGCTGTTAAGCGGTCCAGATATTTTATAGCTTTTAGTACAGCTGATGATTTAAAGTAAAACCGTTTAACTTATAAATGTAAGTGTCACATTTTAGAAAAATCGGTATATGAATAAGAAAGTCCGCCGTTTTGATTTTTTGAAGTTTCATTCAAATATTGTAATGAGCGAGCTTAAACGCCGCCAAGTCTCAAGTTTGAGACAAATCGGTTTATAAATAAGAAAGTCTGCCATTTTGATTTTTCTTGTAATAAAAATGTACTAGAGTGTATTTTTACCGGAACGCACTATACATCTACCAAATTTTACGTGTCTTCTAGTTCGTCGGAAATTAGTTGAAAAAGCTCTTGCAAAATTTGAGGTAAACAAAACGAAAGATAGCCCCAGCAGTCAAGCTAAATAGAAGCATTTAAAAACGTCAGTATACTTTATTAAAAAACCGTATAAGAATTACGAATTCTAAGTAGAATTCAGAGTGACCTACCATGTTTATTATCTAGTGTAGTACTTTCGACAGCACTTTTCATAAATTACCTAAAATCAGAACGTTCTATATTCGTAGTGGGCTACTACTTACAAATTTCTTTAGCTTTATTAGCCACTGTTTTCTACTAGGAAATATATCAAATATTCGTAAGTATATAGTTGTATTTTACCAACTCTCCACAAACCATAACTAGCTTTAACAATTCCTCCTTTTGTGTGGTATCTTAAATCGTGGTATTTTAGTATATTATTTACCTAACTAAAAAGACTTTTATTATTTTTTAGGAACACTAATAGTGCAACGAGGACGTACGCAAAAACAATCATACAAGAAAAAAATTTCTAAAATTAATTCTTCTATTGCCTATATTTTATTTATACACAATCTAGTACAAACTCTGATCATCTTCAAATGCAAACTACAATATATTCTTGGGGTTCCGTACCGTACCGTTACTATGGAAAATCACTCAACACTGAAGTTTAAGAAGTTGACTCCACCCAAGAAGGGGCTGCCAAATATTTGGAATTTCAACACTTGAGTTACTGAAAATACCCTGATTCTGCCCAATAAAGGGAGCTTCAAGGAATTTTCGTTTCTTCCAGTGTGACTTCTTGTGCAAAACCTTTGCTTCCGTCCACTTCACAAAAAAGAAGAAGAAAAGTTACCCAGCTCTTGCGGTTCAGTAGTCCCCAAGTCTTTGTTCGGAATATACAAACTGTGTCGTCTGCGAAACTTACAATAATTCCGGCAATGTCCAAGTCAACTCGTTAATGTAGGAGAGAGAACGCCACAGGTAATATTTTTTTTTTTACTGACGCAGTATTGAACGTGGACATTTTGGTATCTCTTTGTAAGATAATCTTTTAACAATTAATAGAATACTCCCCTAAAGCCATATCTTTTACAACAATCAGGAAGTTCTTTGTGATTCACGGTATCGAAGGCCCTTTTTAAGTCAGTAAATACGGCTAGAGAGGGTATTTTGTCATTCACAGCTTTATAAATATTTGTGGTAACATATAAGAGAGCATCCTCTGTAGATGTGCTTTCTCTAAAACCAAACTCCTTATCTGACATAAGCTTATTTTGTTTCTCAAGTAGTTTGCAGATTTACTGCCGTTTTTGTGCAAAGGTTTGACAAGTGTTTCTTTCAGTACATTAGGAAAATAATATTGCGAAGGTAGCCATTAATGATATATGTTATTGGCGATTCTATTTCTTCGGCTACTTCTTTTAGAGTTTCAGATTTTATATGATCGACTAAAGGGGCTTTTTTGTTTTTTAAGCTTTTCATAAGCTTAATTACTTAATTGGAATTTGTTTCCTCAGCGTCTAATTTAAAAAAAAAGATAAGTTTGTGTCATATTTTATTTTTAGGACACCATGTATAAAAAAGAATACATTTTTCGAAACCGCTTTTTTACTAAAATGATCCTATAAGGGTTTTTTTTTGAAAAAAAACAGTTTCCCCAAAAAAATCATTATTTCAGACTTGTGGGACGCACTGTATAAGGGGACTTGGACTCGAAAATTGCACTCGTATATATACGTAGATAATTTGCATTGGACCAGGCGAGTGGGATGTTACTCAGGTAGTTGATTTGGTATATTGTTAGTTTGCATACGCGCGGGTGAGGCCGACTGCACAGTTTAAACTATTAAAAATTTAAAACAAACAATTATTTATACAAGAAGAAATTTCTGCAATAAATATCAAACTTTTCAATCAATAAAAGTTTGTTCTTAAAATAAGATTTAGCATGACTTGATAGGATTCCTGATTAGTTTTATCGATTTCAGATTAATTTTGATTGTATGCAATCAGTTTATTTTTATAACAAGATTTAACAAGACTTGATGCGATTGCGAAGACTAGATTAAGATTAACTAAATAAAAACGCTTTTTTTAACTTAAAAAAACCTCATTTTGTTATAAATTTAAACATAACCAATGTCTATCTTATTAATTGGAACCAGAAATTAATTTAAAGAATAGCGACATGATTCGGCAGTTCGACTACCATCATCAAAGGGGGTTCTAAACAAACCCAAAGAAGAAGAAAATTGACTTTTTTCGCTACCTAAAATTGTAGCGAAGAATGATATTACTTATCCTTTTAATTATGTATTTTTTATACACAAACGATTGATTCATTTTGTTATAAATTTGTTTTTATATACCTGAGAATTTAGTTAACTTGAAGGATAGTTTACTTTTCTTAACTTTTTTTAAAATAGAATCTTAAATTAATCATAACAATTAGCAAAATCGCATACCCTTACAGCATAGCAGTTTTGGTCAAATAAGAACCATTGAAAATTAATTTGGGCCGATGTAATAATGGTACGTTAATTCGCTGTAGCTCAAACAATGCTAAGCGATTTGGCTAATTGTAATTGTTGAGATAAGATCGCAATTATAAAAAGATAAGAAAAGTATATTATTCTTTTAAATCAAGTTAACTAAATTCTCATATATAAAAAAAATACAACAAAATGAGTCATTCCTTTCTGTATAAAAAACATATAAATAAAAGGGGTTTTGCTACAATTTTACATAAGGCAATAAGTATATTTTATTCTTCAATGGGTTTGTTAGAATCCTGGGTTTTTAATAAATTAAATTCAGTGAAGAAAGATCATATTTGTTTATACTTATAGAAGATAAACTCACCTGCTAACCTGTCTTTGACTACTTGCGTTGCAAAAGCAGCAGCCGCAGCTGACCTTTGAAGAACAGGATCTAAACTTAACGTCCAAGGATTAAATACTGTGGCACCAGGCGGACTCCCGGGTCCTCCCATGGGACGATGCGCAGGTACCCTAAGAACGCCCTGTCCATAAAACCCTGGATGCATGAACCCCGAAAGCGCTGCCCGGTGATGAAATATTCCCGCTGCATTTTCATGTAACTGTCCTGTGTCTGAGTCTGTTTTATGTTCAAAGTTTTTTCCTAATAAATTTGATATACTAAAAGGTAACGTGGGTTTGTTTGAAGTTTGGGTAGATTCGATTTCGGGACTGCTGCAGTGACTTCGCAAACTTCTCGCTTCACTATCACTGTGCGATAACCGAGAGTCTGTGTCGTCTACGTTTATTTCATGATCGTCATCGAGATCTTGATCGGATGACATTGTTTTTGATTTGTTTATAACAATATAAAAATATTTAATTAATTGTTGAAATTCAACTTCACTTGTTTTGGCACCATTTAACACATTACTAATTAACTGAACATTTATAAATGAGTCAGGTATTACACTAACAAGGTCTTCAACTCAAGTGACAGTAAACGGCCCGAAAGCTTTCAGGCGTTAAAGCATAGGGAGCTTTTAACCTTCCACCACAGTCGATTGTCAGTAACACACTACCGGAGAACTATGCGTTGCCATGGCATCACGAGCGTAGTTAACGCCAGCTCTATTATTGGTCAGATTTCTTGTTTTGGCTCCTCCCATACTCATTTCCCATTGGATTAAACTGATTCCGGTTAAATTGAATATTTTTCTGTTAATTTTTTTGGAGAATCAGGTAAGTGCCTTGTTTAGCCCGTTCAATAGCTGTTTGTGCGGGGTTTTTGTTAACGAACAATTAAGTAGGTATATTACTTTGGTGGGATAAGTGATAATTGGTTAAGTATCTGAAAAAAAAGTTTTTCTTCAATACCTATATCTTGTTGGTTTTTGTGGACGTGAAATTCACTTTTTGATAACCCAGCAAACACAAATCGTCGGCATTGAATCGGGTCAATGTCGACAACGTCGGTAGTGTGTCGGCATCGGCGACTACACGCTGGCCCGATGTTAGAGAGATTGCGATTTTCAGTTATCGGTCAATAATCCGCAACTGACAGAGGTCCACATTACTACAGTCGACTTTAGTACCGACGATGGTCTGATTGGATTTTTGTTTAATCGGTCGAAAATCGGCAACTGACGATGACCTGATTTACTATAGTCGACTTTATGCCGACGCCCACTTTATCTGCTTAAAGGCCGACGACGGTCCGATTGGAACTTTGTTTAATCGGAAGAGAATCGGCAACTGATGATGTCCCGATTTACAATAGTCGACATTATGCCAAAGCAAACCTTATCTGCTTTAGGGACGATGACGGTCCGATAGACACTTTCTTTAATCGGTCGAGAATCGTCAACTGACGATAGCCCGATTTACTAAATTCAACTTTATGCCGACGCCTACTTTATCTACTTTAGGGTCAACGACGGTCCGATTGGAACTTTGTTTTATAGGACGATAATCGGAAACTGACGATGACCCGATTTACTATAGTCGACATTATGCCAACGCAAAATTTATCTGCTTTAGGGCCGATGATGGTCCGATTGGAACTCTGTTTAATCGGTCAAGAATCGGCAACTGACGATGGCCCGTTTTACTATCGTCGACTTTATGCCGAAGACCACTTTATCTGCTTTAGGGCCGACGATGGTACGTCACATTAAAATGCTTAATAGTTTCTTCCTAGTATGTAGAGATGGCGCTAATGTCACTATGTTCCCTGTACAGTGGAAGATAATATTATATATATATATATATATATATATATATATAATGAGCAAAGATATTTCAAAACTACAAAGCGGACCTGACAAGATGGTGGTGCTTCTCTACTAGAATCAACTCCTCCGCCCCTTAAATCAGCCTGACTGGTTATTCACCTGCATTATCGAAACTTTGTAGTTTGCTAATGTCGGGCCGCTTTAAGCTACCACCGACGGACCTTCGTCAATCGCCGACATTGGACCGCTTTAGGAAACCAATGTCGGACTTGAATAGTTTACCGATATCGGGCCGAGACCAGCTTGCCTACGTTAGACCGACCAAATTAAGCAGCTATATGGGCGGATGATCGGTACATGTGGTTAAACTATATCGGATCTTAATCGTACGGCGACGGTATGCCGATATCAGCAAAGAGTAAAATTTTTAATTGGGCCGACAGCGGGCTATGGTCTAACGGTGCATCGGCAAACATACAGTGAGCCGACATCACAAAGCGGACAAAAAATACTGCTGGTCCGATGTCGTAAATCGACGTCGTGCCGATGAAGGCAAATGTGGCAATCGACATCGGGCCGACGAAGGCCCGAAGGAACCGTGTTTGTTGGGTAAGAACAGTATCTACCATGACTTGCCCAATCTTTTTCTTGTTTTTGTTAGATAAGTATCGGTTCCACCAGATCGAATTAAAGCATCCAATTGCCTTTCTCGCTTGATATATGCGGTTTCTGATTTTCGACTAACCTAGACCCTTTCTATCTATTAGTGCCTCAAAGTATTTAAACTTATCGATTTGCTTAATTTCAACATTATCGTCGATAATAACCTGAAAGTTTTGGACAGGCTGACCTGCAATCCCCAGTCTAGATATTCCCGATATAACTTCGGGACCATGAATTCCAGATCATACGAGTCTTGGGCAACCACCACCAGATCGTCCACAAAATGCATTGACGAAAGTGTTTCGTCTCCCACTGACACACCCATTTCCACTTATTGTGCTATGTTTTGGGCGTAGAACTCTTTAACTATAAGCAGTAACTAAGGATCTATATTGAGACTAGTCAGCGCAGTCCATTTTTTTAAATTTTCATCTATTTCTGTGACAGAAATTGAGAGGTGAAATTGGCCATTGACAAAATGAAAAATGCATGCGATCTCCGGGTCCAGGAAATGTTCCAGTCCAGTTGCTCAAAGCTGACGGTGCACATTTGATCGGGAAAATTACTCATCTAATTTCCAACTGTTGTAGGCAGGTTAAGATACCCTCGGAATGGAAGACCGCCCATCTGGTTTCAATGTTCAAAAAAGGCAATAGAAAAGACCCCTAACTGCTACCGAGGCCTAAGCATAATGTGTACATTTGCCAGACTATTCGGAAAAATCCTCCAAGAAAAACTAAGAGCAAACGTCGGTCACGAGATAGATGAGGAGCAATTATTATAATTTCAAACTTCTTTTGTCTTTATTTTTACTTTTTTACAACGTTTCGAATGCTTATGTAGGAGAATACTGTAAGTTTTAATTATTAATTCTTAAAGGAATCATTTTCTACTCCTCTAGAGTCACTTATGTTTTACGCAGCTCTTTTTGTTGAAGTGTCCAAGCTCTTTCAAAAAACGTCTTTGGAGTTATTTCAATGCTTCAACACCTTCAACTTTACCAGTAAGACCAGAAGGTTTAGTAATCAGGAATTCATCCACACTATGCATTTCTGCGTTCTTGGTTTTATCTCTTAGGTTAAACCTTCCTTGCCTTATATTTTATCCAGATGTTCATTATTTTCTTGACTTAGCTTTTTTTTAAACTTAACTTTATCCAAACATTTTAAAATATTCCAAATTGCATGCAAGTGAGTAAATACACTTAAATTGTGCTATCAAACACGCGCTTGCACTAAAATGTATTTAAAACGAAAGACGATAATTGGTTTTACTGTTTTTTACTGTGATGCCAAAGTGACATATTTTGAAAGCTACAACGAGGATTTCAAATTTTCATGTAAGAGGTGTGGAATTATCACTAAATTGCAAGCGATAATTCCGCGGTAGGCGATAACTAAATTTCATTAAGGCGATATAGGTGATAAATGACCATATGGTGTTGATAATCTTACTTATACTATAACTAATATATCCAACTAACAATTAGGGTCGTGACATCCCTGAAGCACACAAAACTGACCAAAATTGGTTAACAAAAGGCAAATTGTAACTAAAACACACCTTACCAATATAAATGGGAATGAATGAAGGATTTCTAAGTCAATATGTATGTCAAATTTTACCAACTTTTGTCTTTAAAACTGTCCCCCGAGAGCATGTTTTTTTGCTTTTTTTTTTCGGGAAATTTTACATGTTATAAATTACTTGTTCTTGACCAAATAATGTAACTTCGGGGTTATGAGATTTTTTAAGTCAATATTTGTGTTCAATTTTACCAACTTATATAATTTGGCAAGTCACATTCTAACATCCTGATTTAAGTAAGTTGCTACTTAACTCGATGGTGAGATTGGTCATTTGTTTGAAAGTTTGAGACAATGATGTGTTTGAAATTAACTCTGTGTTTCGAGATTGGTCATGTTTGAAGCAATAATTGGGCATTATAAATGGTAGTGTTTGTTCCCATAAACCAAGCTTGCTGCGTGTTTGTTTGTGTGCTCGTAAATCCAAGTGACTATATATTTCATTTTGGAATTTACCAAAGAGTAACTGGCGAACTGCTCCAGAAAAGGGCAACAAATTGATTAATCTTAAAAAAAATAGTGGCCATTTTGTAATTCGAAATTTGCCGTTGAAGTTTCCGTATCAAAATAACGAAAATGAAAGCCATGTTTTTTTATAGTTTTTTGGATAAAAAAAATAAATCGTTGGTTTTGAATATAAACTGCTTGAGACTAGAAGATATTGAAAATGAAGGTATATTATGGTATTCTGTTAATGCTCCCTACATTATAAAGACTATAACAAAATAAAAAAAATAATTTTTTATACGACTGTATTGAAAAAGGGTGTTTTGCGCACGGAAAACACGACCTGAAAACGGCATTTTGCGCACACCGTGTGCAAAACGTTTTGCACACGCTTACGTCATTTTTGCATACGGGTCTCACGTCATTGTGATTTTTGTTGTTGTTACCCAACAATATAAGTTGACTGAGTTCCATGGCAACCGTCACGGCTCCTTTGTTTTGTTGATTAGGTATACTTCAATAAATTGTTTATTTTTCAAAGTTTAGGTGTAAAAATGTCGGATTCTGAGGATATTTTACAGAGGGCAAGCAAACAAAATCCAAAAGCAGGTATGAATCTGAGTATAGCCGATTCAAGGAATGGAAAGTAGCCAAAAATGTCCAAACTTTCTCAGAAAACGCACTAATGGTATATTTTGAAGAACTGACTGAGAAATATAAATATTTAACGTTGTGGACGATTTCTTCGATGCTCAAGTCAACGCTAAGTACCAATCACAACATGTATCTTGGAAGTTATAAGAAGTTGCAAGCGCTAATCAAACGAACATCCGAAAACTACGTCCCAAATAAGATTTTGGCCGGTTTTTGACGAAAGCATTAGAGGACAAGTTTTTACTTATCAAGGCAGTGGTTGCAGTTGGCCTGTCTGGGACATGTCAAAGAGAGGAATTATGTCACCTCAAAATGAAAGACATGAAAGATTTCGGCAGTGCTATGCTGATTAAACTGGAGAATACAAAAACAAAGGTACCAAGATCTTTGACAGTTACAGAAAGCCTTTACACTATCTTGAAGAAGTACTTTGCTCTTTGTCCTCCCGATCTGAAGACGGGCAGGTTTTTTTTGAACTATCAAAACGGAAAATGTTTAAGACATAACGTTGGCACTAACAAAATTGGAAACATGGCTAGAGAAATCGCCAAGTTTTTCTTGCTAGAGATTCGAGAAAGTTTCACGGGCCATTGTTTTCGGCGTTCATCGGTCACACTTTTAGTGAATTCTGGCTTAGATCTGCTTGCCCTTAAACGCCATGGCGGATGGAACTCCAGTTCTGTTGGCGAAGGCTATGTTACTGACTCTCTGAGAAATAAAGTGGAAGTTTCGAAAAAAATAGTCTTCAGTGTCTTCTGCTCATCTGTCGTCACAGAACAAGAACAAGCATTGTTCATTTGGAACAGAACAAAAAAACCACGACTACACGCTGAAAAACTCTACTAAAAACAAGATACCAAAAATATTGTTTATTAGGTACCGAAAACAACGTGAAAAATAAAACTGCTTTCCTTGGCGTAAGCTTGAAGGAATGTTCGAACGTTACCATAATTATTAAGTATTAACTAGTTTCCTTTGTTAATGCGTTAATAGAATATTATACATTTTATTAATAAAAACGAGTTAAATTAAAATTTAATTTTTCTGGTCTCTCTTTGCACACTCACTCAACTTGTGGTCTACCAAACTGTCTCGGTCGTGTGCAAAGAGTCGTTTTCAAACCTTATTGTTTAAATAACTATTATAAAACACCCAGCCTTCAAAAAAAACTATTTTTTTAATCAAAAATTAATTATTTCCATGGCGCGTCAGTTTTTTGCCAACCACATTTTATTATCCCAAAAATTTTTTTGCCCATGGACATTTCCTTGGAAAATATCACTTTATAGTTATAAACTTGTTTCTAAATCTTCAACCATGATTTATTTTTTAAGAAACTATTCTACATATTTTTCTTGCATGTCCAGTTATTTTATTTCTTTTGTTCAAGAGGACACTAAAATGGTAATAGGAGCCACTACTAGGATTTATTTACATCAGGGGCTTAACAATTTGCTCGGAACATTTTCTATGTGACCTATTTTTAATGTCCCCAACAAAGGTACATTATTAGTTTAACAATAAATAATACAAATATATTGAGTTCCTAAAAATATTTACCAGATATAAGAAAATCTATAGTTTTTGCTTTAAAAATAATGTCCCTGGTTATTTCTTTGAGTTTCAACAAATTGCCCTCGTCCTTCGAAGTAGACGTAAAATATACTTACAGCTTTAAAACAGCGAGATAGATCAATGAGTTGTTTATCCTGTACTTAAAGCAATTACCTAAAAAATTTTCTTTCTTTTATCTACTGTTACCCTGTATTAAAAATAATAAATCAAAATTGTAACAATGCAATTGTTACAATTAATTATTGCCAGACACTGAAGTATCTTGACATTCCTACAATGCAATTACCGCTGTATGTTTGCGAAAATTGCACACCTCTTAAGGGAGTGTCAACACATTAAGAAAATATTAATTTTGAACACATGAGTGAAATAACGCCCTAATTACCACTCGAGCCTCAAAATTAACCTCGCGGCGCCATGTTCGTCAGCCAAGAGATGTGGAACAGATTATAGAGCACCGAGCGAGCGAGTCAAATGCTTTGTTTTAAGAATTAATTGTCATTTTTTTAAGGTGATTTTTATTTGCCCGTTTCTTGGCGAAGCCATTTTGATTTCGTATAGAATTGACATCAAATTAAGCCTGTTTAATCGACCGCTAAATAAAATTCGCGATAAAATTTGTGTTGTCTATATTATGTAGGTAGTTATTTCTCAATTAAAATTATTTACTTATGTACGTTTACCCACATGAAACCAAGGTTTGAAATTTTTTCAGGGTTGCCACAAGATTCTCTATATCCCATATTATTTTAAAAAATTCCGATATCATAGCGCCGCAGGGAATTTTTTGTAGTTTAAGCAGAAAATGCTGCACTGAGAAAAAACTCTGCTTGAGACAAGATCCCAACTTATCTTGTTTTTTATTTTTTCGGCATAATTGAATTTATTTTAGCATTATATCTTTTTCCTCCAATATAGAACTTAGGATTCCTCCGAACAAGATTGCTAATATGTTATCTTTATTTTATTTTATCTCTCAAGAGAAGTATGCTCAACACTTGTTACAAATTTAAAAGAAATTATTTCAGTCAATGATAGAAGTTCTTTTCCCAAGAGACAAGTGTTTCAACCCTGCCAGCCGTCAATCGATAGTCACTAGTCAGATGCCGGCCATGATAAGATCAAACGAGTGGTCTGTACAGTTGGTTGTAAAAATAGGTAATGTTAGAACCTCAAAAATATTGTGGTTGGAAGAGCTGCTACATGCGTATAGTCATGGGGCACTTGGAATAGAAATTTAGAGGTAAGCATGTAGTACTTTTTGAGTAATTTAAAAACGATATTGCTAAAAAACATTCAGGGTACGCCTTTCTGATTTCTGCCATTTAGTGCTTAAAATATATAATAACAAAATTTGTGTTGCCTATATTATGTAGGTAGTTATTTCTCAATTCAAATTATTTACTTATGTACGTTTACCCACATGAAACCAAGGTTTAACTAAGATGGGACTAAGTCCCTGATCTGACCCAAGACTCAATCCAAAACAACAATCAATTTTGTCAGGGTTGCCACAAGATTCTCTAGATCCCATATTATTTAAAAAAAATCCCGATGTCATAGCGCCGCAACAAATTTTTTGCAGTTTAAGCAGAAAATGCTGCACTGAAAAAAAACTCCGCTTGAGACAAGATCCCAAATTATCTTGTTTTTTATTTTTTCGGCATAATTTAATTTATTTTAGCATTATATCTTTTTTCTCCAATATAGAACTTAGGATTCCTCCGAACAAGATTGCTAATATGTTATCTTTATTTTATTTTATCTGTCAAGAGGAGTATGCTCAATGCTTGTGACAAATTTAAAAGAAATTATTTCAGTCCATGATAGAAGTTCTTTTCCCAAGAGACAAGTGTTTCAATCCGTTCGACTAGTTACCGAGCACACCCGATCGGCGGCTACCCTGCCAGCCGTCAATCGATAGTCACTAGTCAGATGCCAGCCATGATAAGATCAAACGAGTGGTCTGTACAGTTGGTTGTAAAAATAGGTAATGTTGGAACCTCAAAAATACCGTGGTTGGAAGAGCTGCTACATGAGTACAGTCATGGGGCACTTGGAATAGAAATTTAGAGGTAAGCTTGTAGTACTTTTTGAGTAATTTAGAAACGATATTGCTAAAAAACATGCAGAGTACGCCTTCCGGATTTCTGCCATTTAGAGCTTAAAATATATAATAACAAAATTTGTGTTGCCTATATTATGTAGGTAGTTATTTCTCAATTAAAATTATTTACTTATTTACATTTACCCACATGAAACCAAGGTTTACCTAAGATGGAACTAAGTGCCTGATCTGACCCAAGACTCAATCCACAACAACAATCAATTTTGTCAGGGTTGCCACAAGATTCTCTAGTTCCCATATTATTTTAAAAAAATCCCGATGTCACAGCGCCGCAGGGAATTTTTTGCAGTTTAAGCAGAAAATGCTGCACTGAGAAAAAACTCCGCTTGAGACAAGATCCCAAATTATCTTGTTTTTTATTTTTTCGGCATAATTGAATTTATTTTAGCATTATATCTTTTTCCTCCAAACTTAGGATTCCTCCGAACAAGATTGCTAATATGTTATCATTATTTTATTTTATCTGTCAAGAGGAGTATGCTCAACACTTGTTACAAATTTAAAAGAAATTATTTCAGTCCATGATAGAAGTTCTTTTCCCAAGAGACAAGTATTTTAGCATTATATCTTTTTCCTCCAATATAGAACTTAGGATTCCTCCGAACAAGATTTCTAATATGTTATCTTTATTTTATTTTATCTGACAAGCTCAACGCTTGTCAAAAATTTAAAAGAAATTATTTCAGTCCATAATAGAAGTTCTTTTCCCAAGAGACAAGTATTTCAATCCGTTCGACTAGTTACCGAGCACACCCGATCGGCGGCTACCCTGCCAGCCGTCAATCGATAGTTACTAGTCAGATGCCAGCCATGATAAGATCAAACGTGTGGTCTGTACAGTTGCTTGTAAAAATAGGTAATGTTGGAACCTCGAAAATATTGTGGTTGGAAGAGCTGCTACATGTGTATAGTCATGGGGCACTTGGAATAGAAATTTAGAGGTGAGCATGTAGTACTTTTTGAGTAATTTAGAAACGATATTGCTAAAAAACATGCAGGGTACGCCTTCCGGATTTCTGCCATTTAGAGCTTAAAATATATAATAACAATATTTGTGTTGCCTATATTATGTAGGTAGTTATTTCTCAATTAAAATTATTTACTTATTTACGTTTACCCACATGAAACCAAGGTTTACCTAAGATGGGACTCAGTGCCTGATCTGACCCAAGACTCAATCCACAACAACAATCAATTTTTTCAGGGTTGCCACAAGATTCTCTAGATCCCATATTATTTAAAAAAAATCCCGATGTCACAGCGTCGCAGGGAATTTTTTGCAGTTTAAGCAGAAAATGCTGCACTGAGAAAAAACTCCGCTTGAGACAAGATCCCAAATTATCTTGTTTTTTATTTTTTCGGCATAATTGAATTTATTTTAGCATTATATCTTATTCCTCCAAACTTAGGATTCCTCCGAACAAGATTGCTAATATGTTATCTTTATTTTATTTTATCTCTCAAGAGGAGTATGCTCAAAACTTGTTACAAATTTAAAATAAATTATTTCAGTCCATATTAGAAGTTCTTTTCCCAAGAGACAAGTGTTTCAATCCATTCGACTAGTTACCGAGCACACCCGATCGGCGGCTACCCTGCCAGCCGTCAATCGATAGTCACTAGTCAGATGCCGGCCATGATAAGATCAAACGAGTTGGTTGTAAAAATAGGTAATGTTGGAACCTCAAAAATACCGTGGTTGGAAGAGCTGCTACATGAGTATAGTCATGGGGCACTTGGAATAGAAATTTAGAGGTAAGCATGTAGTACTTTTTGAGTAATTTAAAAACGATATTGCTAAAAAACATTCAGGGTACACCTTTCTGATTTCTGCCATTTAGAGCTTAAAATATATAATAACAAAATTTGTGTTGCCTATATTATGTAGGTAGTTATTTCTCAATTCAAATTATTTACTTATGTACGTTTACCCACATGAAACCAAGGCTTAACTAAGATGGGACTAAGTCCCTGATCTGACCCAAGACTCAATCTCCAACAACAATCAATTTTTTCAGGGTTGCCACAAGATTCTCTAGATCCCATATTATTTTAAAAAAATCCCGATGTCATAGCGCCGCAGGGAATTTTTTGCAGTTTAAGCAGAAAATGCTGCACTGAAAAAAAACTCTGCTTGAGACAAGATCCCAAATTATCTTGTTTTTTATTTTTTCGGCATAATTGAATTTATTTTAGCATTATATCTTTTTCCTCCAATATAGAACTTAGGATTCCTCCGAACAAGATTGCTAATATGTTATCTTTATTTTATTTTATCTGTCAAGAGGAGTATGCTCAACGCTTGTCACAAATTTAAAAGAAATTATTTCAGTCCATGATAGAAGTTCTTTTCCCAAGAGACAAGTATTTCAATCCGTTCGACTAGTTACCGAGCACACCCGATCGGCGGCTACCCTTCCAGGTAATGTTAGAACCTCAAAAATATTGTGGTTGGAAGAGCTGCTACATGTGTATAGTCATGGGGCACTTGGAATAGAAATTTAGAGGTAAGCATGTAGTATTTTTTGAGTAATTTAAAAACGATATTGCTAGAAAACATGCAGGGTACGCCTTCCTGATTTCTTCTTGTGTAGTGTGTTTCACGAATTTTTTCAATAATTTATTTTTTATATCCTGTTTGACCATTAGCTTTAGTAAAGGCAATCCAAAATTGACGGTCTACCCCGCCGGTTCTTGTACAACATGCTGTGTGGACTTGAGGTTAGAGCTCCTGTTGTCTTCTTTAAGAGCTTAAGAGCATTATTCGTTAAATTTACAACAGGGTACCTACCTGTAGGTTAGGAATGGACTATATTATTTTTTGGCTTTCTTTTAAGTTTTTTATGAAAAATTCTGAATTTTTTTTTTATGAACTTTTAATGCGTAATGGCTAATGGATAATGCCTAATTTGCCTGGTTTTCTTTTATTTTTAGTTTTTTATGATTTTTTTTACAGGTTTTAACCTCTCCCCCTGCACTTGATGGCGTATAACCCACCCCCATAAACTAAGAAATCAGCTTTGTTTGCAGTTTTTGTTTACGAGCTCTCCGACTTTAATGTAGGGAGATAAAACTTAAGTCTCAATTTTACTGTTAATTATTTTTGATATTTTAGTTTAAGAATTATGCTGTGTACATTTTGTTGAACAAAGCCAAACAGGAAAGGCTATTAGAATGAAATTAATGTCAGATAAAAAAGCTATCTCATTTTTCTTAATTTAGATGTGTTTTCGAAAAACAAAAACTATTCCCACTTTTAATTAGAATTAGCTAAAACTAACTTACTGCTCTTTTGATGGTGTGATGTAAACCCTTTCATATAATTAGAAACAAAAATTATATGCGAAAAATGTTCACGTTCATGTGCAAAAAAAACTGTTTTTGACAATATTAGATGTAGCGAATTTATATTCAGTTTTAATATTGTATTTTTGTTTTGTTTTTTTACATTTTTTTTTAGTTTCCAGTATTTACAGTTTTTTTTTGTTTACAGGTATGACGTTTCTGCACAGTGCAACACATAAAAAAAACAATTGCATAATTCGCATAAGATTCTCTCTTTTTTCTTTTGCGATATTAGGGTTAGGGGAAGCCAAAATAAAAATAAAGTTTTCGTAAGAGAATTGTGTGCTTCTTTTAAGGCCATTTTTCAAGAAAATGTGCTCTTAAAAGCAAACTATTTATTATACTATGATACAAATAGTTAAAAAATATGCTCTTGGCTTAAGATTTTATGTTCTTTGCATTAGAACTTTGAATCTCAAATTGGTGTAAGGGAGGAGATCTCGTGAGAAGAAACTGGGGACTTTGCGCATATCGAAAGTCATAATTCTCTTAAATTAACTTCGTATTTCGTAACACTAGGGCATCCTTTTTTTTAGAGTACTACATATTTTTAGGCACTTTACTCATCTGTGTTATGAAATTATATATTGGAACAATTCCTCGCATTTCTCCGTGAAGTTTCACTTTAATTTTTTACCTTTGTGTGCTCATATCCAACTATCGTAGAAAGAAAACTCAGTTATTTTTATCAAGACTGATTACTAAGATTATTGTGACTTGAAGTTAGACCGCGCTCTTCTTGGTTACGTTGGAGCTATCCAAAACCTACGTTCGGGCTCTCCGGCCAGAGCTTCATTGGGCGCGGGGCTGTCAATATAAAGTGGACTTTTAAAATGTTGTGTGCCATATATCTAGCTGTGTGCCGACCTTTAACAAAGGACGGCATTAACTTTACGCACGATTTGAGCATGTTAAGATGACAACAATGTCAGAAAAAGTAGCAAAAAGTTTAGTTAGGTAACCAACTTAGGAGCAATCTATGGTAGGTGGTAGTGGATAAAATGCCTAAAAATATGTAGTAGTAGATGCGTGCAGAACTGTCAAAAATGGTTAATTCTAGTACCCTATTTTTTGTGACAAAACGAAAAAAACAAAACCTATTGAAACCAAAAGTATTTTTTAAAAAACCTCAGCTTATAGCCAAAACGAGCAAATGCATGGCCATATATCCACTTTGATAAACGTCAAAAGTGACGTACGATAACAGAACTTTAGTCAAAGTTTTATACGATCTCAAATCCAACTGAATCAAATCGAAGACTTTTAAACCCTGATTCACATTCCGATTCAAACGTAGTAATTATTTTCATAGTTTTTAATTTGCATGATATACGTTAAAATGAGAGATAGTCAAAGTTTTTGATAAGTTTTTATCTACACTGCAAAACCAGCAAAATTAAAAAAAAAAAAAAAAAATTTTTTAGAACTGCCGACAAAAAATTGGTTAGTACTTAACAAAAATAAACTACTGAACTCCTAACGTTTCCTTTGTTTATAAGGGCCTGTTAAAGCGCTTTTATATAAGGACGGTTTAAAAACTTTGTCATGCAAACACCACTAAAACTCTTTTAATGCTTAAAAAATATGTGTTATAGAACATATAAACTCTCAGAAAAAGCGATTTTATTTAAAACCGTCCTTATTTAAGACCGGTTATAGGCACATATAAACGTAGTGATTGTAATACTGCTTCAAGGATCAACATTTGGACTGGTTATTCGCGATATCTCGTGAAATTAGTCTACGAATAAGTTTAAGGAGAATGTTTTTTAATAAGAAGCTTTCATAAAAAGGAAAGCATAATTTTAAAACTTTTTGATACCACAATAAAAGAGATGGGCTCTAATTAAAATTTGGGTGATTTTTCAGTTTAATAGGTAAATACCAAACTCGGTACCAAACTTCTGATGTGCTTCTTCCATTAGGAATCTGCAATTAATCATCCATAATAGAATATAATAATGGTTAAAGTTCAATATTTAATTTTGCGATAGTGTCTTTTATAAAAGTTTGTTATTAATTTTGTTGAAATTTTTCGTTATCAATGCTTTTCGGATAAAATGTATTTATGCATAAATATAATCGTATGTCGATGATGATGAATGATACCAAATTTGAATGGGATAAGATGATATTTTATTCGAAATCGAAATCCCCCCTGAGAAATGGGAATTTTTAACATCTTATCGGCATCATCATCTTCCTCGGCGCCAAAACCCCCTATAACTATACCAATTTGCCAGTCTATCGAAGAGGAGGGGAAACTGTTAGCTTCACAATATCACTTGCTTTGCCACCTCCCGCTTCAAATCTCAAAACTCCATATTAGTAGCCGTATTGGTTGAAAAGTTATGAATTTTTAGATGTATCTCTCATCCCCTTAACCACCCCCACCAACATTTTTTTTACCACCAAAATTAGAAAATATTTAGTTGAAAATAAAACTGGAAACCGCATATTTGTAGCAGCTTTAGTTGAAAAGGTTTTTTATCTCCAAAATAAATAAATATTTGGTCGAATATAAAACTGAGAATATACTTTGCGCATATTAATAACTGGAAAGTTTTTCCTGGATTAATAACTGGAAATCTTTAGAAATTTCCACGGAAATAGCATCTTATATCTGTACATTAGATTTTCTAATGTATGTATTCAGTATCAAAATATAACGCGTGCATACAAGGTTTCGTGCACCGGAACTGCAGACGCATACCAAATTTGAGATTGATCGAAAATGTGGAAGTTGGTCAAAATTGACTTGCATAATTTATGCCAAATAGCATTTTATAATTCTTAAGTGACAAAATAAGTTTACATGCAGAACATTTAACTCACCCAAACATATTTGGTAATAAAGTTTAAAAATTGTTCGTGAAATTGAAATGTGAATAAGTTAGAAAAGGTGCTTTTAAAGCAGCAAATTTAAGTAAAACCCAAAAAAAAATCAAATTTTTTTGAGTCATCTAGAACACAAAATTAAGCACCTTGATAAAAAAAGCTTTTTGGGGTGTTTTTTAATTTTTAAAAACGTTGAAAAAATAAAAATTGGAAAATAATACAAAAATAAAAATCAGTACTATTCAGAGACTACCTTAAATGTTTACACTTTCCATTTAAACAAGTAGTAATTAATATTACAATCAAATAGGCATATTTAAGAAAAAAAATATGTTTACTTTGAACTATAAATTTTTTACATAGACATACCACTAGCTTTAAGTAAATATAAAAAAAAAACATTTTGGGGGCAATCCTATTTTTTTTTTGGTGCGGTCTCCTGTTTTTGACACCAAATTTTAAGTCCTTATAAAATTTTCTATTTAAAATACCTCATGTCATATTGTTCGCATATCTAGTTCTCGAGATATCTGCAATCAAAATCTATCTACACATAGTAACATTTTTTAAAATTAAGCACTGGTATCAATAAATTGCTTATGTAAATGTGTAATCGTCCAAAGGCTATCATTTCTAGGTACCTTATTAAGTTTGTGAGATTATCGCTTTTAAAAATTAAAATTTTACATAAGATTTTGATTGCAGGTGTTTTCAAAACTAGATATTCGAACCCTATGGTATGGGGTATTTTTATAAAGAAAATTTCATAAGGATTTTAAATTTTGTATTAAAATAGGAGATCTCACAAAAAATTCTAGGATTGCCCCAAACATTTTTCCTTAAAAAATAGCTACACATAAATTTTTCTTGAGTTTATAGCTTAGCCAACTGTGTAGGTATATATATATAATTTGACAAAACTTTTAAAAAGGCTGAAAGTCAATGTTCATATAGCCAATAATTAAGTTTTGTTACAATTTTGGAAATTGTTGGGTAATTACCTATTTTACCATCATTAACTCCACACTTGTCAAAAAAATAACAAAAAACAATCTGCAAATCTAGCGCACAGTGTAATTATTAATTAAGGAAAAAAACTCAGAACTGTCTACTGTTTTAAATAATTAAGCAGACCGGCGCACACAGGTCCAGAACCTAATATTATCGCACACCCGTCGAATCGAAGTTTATTTTTTTTAATTTTTTTTTTGGATTAGCTCATGGCTTCAAAAAAAAATAAAAAAATGTTGTTGTTTTTTAGACTGTTTTAAGCGGGTGCCAAAAAAATTATTGTGCTATCCATATATTACATAATCTCTATATTTGAGTACGTATTCAAAATACAGATGTTTCCTCCTTATTTGAAATGATTTTAGTCAACTTTGGGTTTTCAAGCCCCTGGGTGCAGCTCTACAAAATCGACTAATTATATGAAAAATGCATATCTGTAAATAAAAAGGTTATTAAATTTAGCAATATTTAAACGCTGATCTGCTATACGATCAGTTTGGACCTTCTTCTAATCACTTAAGAAGGAATTGGCTGCTACAACCTGAGATGAAACAATTTTTTTTTTTTTAAACATTGTCATTTATATTGTCGCGGATCTATGCCAACGAAGACCTTCTTAATATGCTGTTTAATACTAGAACAAAAAAAGTACTACCATAATATATATAGTATAATAATCCATAGTTTAAAGTTTTTATAAGGACACATACCCACAATACTACTTGAATAACCTCTGCTGGTCTCTAATTATAAACACTAACAGTGGGATTTACTAAGATCTAAAATAGTACCCCCTACAGGGCTAAATATTTACACTTGTGGGGGGTACTAAATTTTAAAACCAATTTTCAAAAAACACTTACCCATACAGAAAGTACACAAAGTTATTGATTATTTTTTATTGCTATTGCAAAATACTACTGGAAAACTGCTTTTTTTTTCTCAGAATGTAATTGCCCTAAAAGTAATTTTTTTTGACAGGTTTCAAAATGGCAAATGGTGAATACGCTAAAAATTTGGCACATAATAGCTTCATTATCTGTGTTTGAGGTTAGAAAGTTGGTGATTTTTTAGACCACCTCTGGGGGGGTGGTTTAAATTTATAGCCCCCAGAAAGGATTGTTTTGTAGCAATAGGTAATAAGTTCGTTTATAATTTCCCTAAGTAACCGTTTTTACAAGGATCAATTTACCTTATTTAGTATCTCAAGTTGTTCATTGACCTATAAAACACCTCCAATTTTGTCCAGAAGAACTCCATATTTTGAACCCGTTTTCAGCACAAAAAATATATCTATGAGGGCACTACTAGGCAAAAAAACATAAGTGAAGGTCACTGATTATGCACGAAAAATATACCAAATAAAAAAAACCAAAACAACTATATTAATTTATTTACAAACTAAAAGTAAAACACTGAGGTTATATAAAAGCGCACTCAAGAAAACTTTCCTTACTGAAAGCGCACACATTTCAAAGCTGTAGAGCTTTCATCAGTAGAGGTCGGTGCAAGCCAAGGTACAAGCAGAGTTAAGAAATCCGAACTCGCTGTTTGTGATTTCAACGCAGCTAATATTTAGAAACTGACATTTCGACAGTGACAGAAAGGTAGACAAAACTTGTATTTAAGTTTTTAATACATTTCAGAAATAAAAACACCTCTTAAATAAATAGAAAATTAATTAATGATTTAAAAACATTTTGATAGCATATAAAATATTTTTTATTTATACCTAATAAATAATTGAATTTCGGCGGGGTAATATCAAATCCTGGGCCAGTGTACGGCGAAGGGATTTTTCTCTTTTTCAGAGACTTCAATTTAGACCAAAGAAAATGTATTAAGAATACAAAAAGGCTTTTAGAGCAAAAATAAAAATACTCATTTTTCTGAAAATTGTAGAAGATCAAGCCCCTAAATAATAAAGCTTTTAAACTACTACAATTTAAGGAAGGAAATGTCTTAAAATATGGAAAAAATATAAAATTAATATGTAGGTATACAGGGTTCCTAAGCAAATCCTTAGGGGGCCAAGCAGCCGTGTATAAGACGCAGACAAACGGAAAAGCACATTAGGCAGAAACGGATGGGCATGGGGCGATGTTGTCACTACATCTTACACGTAGTAAATCCATTCCAGGTTGTTGTTTTCTAATGTTTTCCATTTTCATACCTTTAGGACTGGAATAAAAATTGTTTTTGCTCGACTTTAATACCAAACTGATGAAAGATATCGTAAAAAAAATATTTTTCGGCTTTTCATTTTGTAAACATTGTCCTTACGCACTGTTTACAGGCTGGGGACTGAGATACATGCAAATGCCTAACCTAAAGCGTTCATACACAGCCGGAGAAATCGACTGAGATATTTCCGTAGAAACTTTATCAAGCAAATAGGACGGGTTGACGCCTTCGAACGTCCAACCCGGGTTTTGCACTTTGATTCGAAATCAAAAAGGGGGAACAGTCAGATGTGGGGCTGTGCACAAATTACGTAACGGTGATTTTACCAATTTTTGACCCCCTCCCTATGTAATGTTTTGTAACGGTTTGGCACGCCACACCCCTAATATTACGTAACGATTTCAAGACCACTACCCCCCCCCCAAAAAACAAACTTCACTTATTTTCATTCCAAATATTCTTAGTTTCACACAAATGCAAACGCTGTCGAAAACCCCCCTCCCTCCTACGTAACGTTTTGTAACCCCCCTCCCCCCTATGACCATTACGTAATTTGTGCACGGCCCCTGTAGTCCCAGGGAGGAGGGCGAGAAAATTGATATTTTTTTCTTAAAAATTATACATTTTAGACCTATTTCTTTGCGTTCCCGAAATTACGTAATTTTTGAAAAAAAGTTGTAAACGGCGCCATTTTTATTTCGTGCTTTGTTTTTCTAACATTTTTGCGTTCGGCTAATTTAATTGAAAAAATTTTGCCTGCGGCGCCCTTTATCTTCTCACTCGAAACCAAGATCCCCCGTTTTAGGAAAACTGATCCCGTCTCTGTTTCTAAATTTTTGCGAATAAAAGTAGAGTATGACCATGGGGGAAATAATTTTTTTCTACGGTATGACGAAAATTTCGAGAAAGTTGAAGAAAAAAATAGAAAAAGTGGCAGAGCTCAAGTTTTTCGTAAAAAAACGTTTTTTGTAAAGAAACAGAGCAAAATAAATCTTTTCACCCCTTTTTGGGTGTTACAAATATTGGCAGCCCCTTATTTTTCGCTTTTGCCCTCCCACTAGTTTTGAAGAATTGGTTCGCTACATGATTCGAGATCATGTCATAAAACACCTCGAAAATATCAAATGTAGTGTAGGGCCAGCTTTATTTAAAATCAATAATATCGCAAGCAAAAAGCTCTGCAGGAAAAACAGCGCCGTTTATTGATTTCTTTGGCTGCTAGTGCTAGCTGCATGGCTTGGCCGTTTCCGGATAGAATTCACTAGTAGAACAGAATGGAAAGAAATTTAATTAAAAGCGAAGATATTTCTTTCTAATGTTAACAACCTCACGAGTTTATCGCTCAGTATCGTAAATAATGGACCCTGCCGCCTCCTTTAAGCAAGAAAAAGCTGTGGTTTGGACCTGAAAACATCTAATTTTTAATTAGATTAGATGATCATCTCATGGTGTGGCCGCCATCTAGCGGAATTTGCAGACATCTTGTCAACGGTTATTATTGCAACTATGATATATGCTCACAATGAAAGAGTGGCGACAATTTTTTCTCATGAAAGCAGTCCGGAGATAATAACAAACTGGCACCATTGCTCAATATACCTGTTTCTTTTGTGCGCGCAGAACTTTCTATGCCATTTCTGTTTGATTTATTGAAATCCTATCCCTAAGGAAAATCTTAGGAACCCTGTATTACTGAAAAAAATATCGTACATAGTATTTATAACAGACGGTTATTAATTTTTTATAGATATTTTGTACATCAATAACACGTAACTGTTACAAAAATCGGAGGAAAGTTAGAAAAACTGTCATATACAGTTTTTGGGTGGAAATAACGAAAATTCAAACTTGGATGAGCATCCCACAAGGAACACACAAAAGATCAAAGCGAAAAGAGAAATGATTAAACGATGTTTCGCCCTGGGTAACCAGCGTGGGCTCATCAGTAGTTTCACTGGTCACCCTCCACTATACATCATTAAACACCATCATACACATTGATTTCCAACCTTGAACCACTCACAGATAGGCATCGTTCCGCACTGGTACTTACTTATCCAAGTTAGCTGATACGAATTCGTCCTGGCGTGTTAATATTTCCAGTAGGATTATGCTCCTAAGGCAATTAAAACAAAGAAGAAGTTAAAAAACCTCCAAATCAGTTACTTCAACCGAAAAGAAACTAAAAAACGCCAGGACGAATTCGTATCAGCTAACTTGGATAAGTAAGTACCAGTGCGGAACGATGCCTATTTGTGAGTGGTTCAAGGTTGGAAATCAATGTGTATGATGGTGTTTAATGATGTATAGTGGAGGGTGACCAGTGAAACTACTGATGAGCCCACGCTGGTTACCCAGGGCGAAACATCGTTTAATCATTTCTCTTTTCGCTTTGATCTTTTGTGTGTTCCTTGTGGGATGCTCATCCAAGTTTGAATTTTCGTTATTTCCACCCAAGATCTTTTGATCTTTTGTTTTTTAGTTTCTTTTCGGTTGAAGTAACTGATTTGGAGGTTTTTTAACTTCTTCTTTGTTTTGTCATATACAGTAATGAAATTAAAAAATGGAAGTTACGAAATCAACGAAAAATATTTCTTAACATTTTATAGAGAGTTGTATTAATAGTATGTACAGGTTATGGGGAGAATAAAAGAGCATATGAAATAAATAAAACATTTTTTATTTATTTTATATTTTTTAATCAATGCCCTAAATAAATTTAATATATAGCGATCATTGACTCTCGTTTAAAATTTGTTATGGAATGTATGGACAAGTTTATGAAAATTATGAACCGGCATACAAAATACATAAAACAGGTTCTTAGGTGTAACTAAAAGCTAAGAAAACATGTCTCTTATTCCTTGATTTTATAACAGACTTCATAAAAATCATTCTTAAGGACTCTTTATATTGTAACAACTTTTTTCTAAAACTGTGTCTTGCAGCAGTAAAATCAATAACTCGTTTTGGCTATAAAATTTATGTGAACTTGATTATGATGTTAATAAAACTTTACATCGGAGCAAGAATTATGTACAAAATACAACGGTGGCTTTTTTGGTTCAGTGTATGCAAGATAAAAAAAGATCCTTCTTGCCAAGAGTCTTTTTAAGCTTCTCCTCTATGTAAGAGCAGTTTTTGGCTAATTTTTGAAAAATCCTTCATTTCCTCAAGGCTCACTGTGGGTAATTACCTACCTATCTTCAATCCCACGCTTTTAAAATGATGACAGATTTAAGAGAAAAAGCTCAGAACTGTCAAGCGTTTTAAGCAATTAAGCACTAAGAACGGCGACGGGATTTTTTTCTTTTTCAGAGACTTCAACTCAGCCAAAAGAAAATTCGTTGACGCTAAAGGGCGTTTCCCCGAGGGCTCATCAAATATTAACCGTCCACCCCTTTTTCAAACTCATTGTCGTTTCTATTTTAATAATTAGGAAGCTATTTGGTTAACTTGGCGTCGAACCACTGAGGTGTAAATGAACAGCCTAAGGTTGTTATTTAGTTTGTTTAAACAGGCCTCTTAAAGCGCTTTTATATAAAGATGGTTTAAAAATGTTGTCGTATAAACACCACTAAAACCGTTTTAGGCACTAAATCGACTTCATTTTAAAGCGATTTAAGAAAGGGATTTATTGATTTGAAACCCATTTTAGGATGATTATAAGCACTTTAAAAACGCTTTAGCACATATTTTCCTACCTAAAGAAATACTCCTCCCTGGTTTTCTGAAAAATCTGTTATTAACTAAGTTGTTTTATTGGTTTTTTCTTTAAACTGACATATTTATTGACATTTAATGAAGCACGTATAACCACTCGGAGAAAATAAGATGATATTTAAAACCCTCCTTATATAAAAGCGCTTTTAGGTTCGTATAAACGTGTTAGGTAGGGATAGATTTCTTTTACATGGTAATTTTTTTACATTTTTCGTTTATCGCAAGCAAAAATTATAATCAATTTCACTGTTGTCATTGGTTAAAGGATAGTAATATTTCCTACAAAAAACTATTTATAGGAAAAATGTAATTATTATCACTTAGTGTGGTCACTATTACGGTTAAAAAATTACCACAGTGCCGTAAAAATATAAAGTTATACGCGAAAGTAATATATTTTACTACATAACTATATACCATTACTAGAAGCACGGAAAAACTTTTCAGTCCAAGGCTTACTTTATAGTTGTCACATTTAATTTCTTTAATATTACTTTTAACTGATATTAATTTGGTTGCAATTTAGTAGCCCCTACTCAATATAAAACTACAAAGTTATAGAGTCTACACGGTCGCCTCAGTCAGCGTACTGACGGGGGGGGGGGTCCGCCCCGAGTCCCGAGTGACGGGGGCCCCCTTGGGATCTCACATATACACAATTATCCAAAAACCTACTCTAAGTTATCCAAGGTACGAAAACCGCATAGGATCTTATGAAATTTGGTGAGATTTTATGCTGTTTGAGGGGTTTTATAAGATTCTACGAGCCAAGCTGTCTTTCTCATCAAAACTGATAGAAAAAATTCGTACTTCATTATTAAAGTTTGTTTCACATACCGCCTAGAAAACATATAAAACCCAGTAAAATATTATAAAAAATCTCGTAAAGCTGTTCTAAGGTTTTTTTGGCAGGGATAAGATAAAAGCACCAAGTATACGCATACAGGGGGGGGGGCGCTTTCTGGAAAACCGATAAAAGCCAGAACTCACCATCATTCATGCATAAATAGGTATGAGATACCGAAAATGATAGAAAAAGTTATCCGGTATTCCGGTACGCACATCTCTCTCAGTCTGTCTAGCATCCAGCTTGAACCACAGACTTTCTATTTCAAAAATAGATCCAAGTTATAGTTTAATTTTTGTTTAATAATTTGAGATATGTGTAGTAAAAAAACTGAAAAAATTGTTAAAGACATAAACATCTTACATTTGCTTATTTCATTACTTGGAGAAAGTTATTGTTCCCAAGGTTAAAACCCTAAAAAATATATTTTTGGTTTCATTAGTTTTACCACCCCTTTTCTTAAATCAAACATATTTCTGAATATATTAAATTGATTCTTTGGTAATAAAAATTATTCTTCGTCTTGGTATTGTTTAGATTTTCTTAAATTTATTGTTAAATATGAATTTTGTGATTCAGTTTCTATTCTTTTTTTAAATCTGAAACTATTTATTACATTATTCGTTTCAAACGCTACATGTGAGCGCAGTTTTTCGAAATTAAAATTGATTAAAAATTATTTGCGCTCCACAATGAGCTTACGAGCCAAGAACGGATAACAAGTTTTGCGATTTAAACATCAAATTTAATGAAGGTATGGAAGCGTTTGCAACGGTAAATCGTAGAAAAATAGTAGTTTTCACAACTCTTAAATAACGAGCGCAGCAGGGCAATTAAAAACGCGAGTAAAAAAAGCACAGTTTAGCCGCGGGTTGTTAACACTATTTTTGTAATACCATTATCAAAAAATCAAAGAGAAACAGGAAAATACTTTCAAAAATTTCGAACGAAGAGCACTTCTCGTAAGACACCGTCTTTACACTATAAATCAAGACGGCTGGTAAGGTAAACGAAATAACAATGGTTTCCATAGCGATGGGCCTTTTTACGCGGTGACGTTCATTGTTGCGAAATTTTAATCTTTGACAGTTTGATATATTGACGATGTTTTCAAAAGATTTTTTCGTAAACACTTGGTGAAAACTGGTGGAAATCGCTTAATTTTTAAGCAAGAATAATTAGATTTTTTCAATATTACTATTTTCTACTATTTCTCTTTAATTTTGGGTAAAAAACGGACAGAAATCTTTTTTTGCGTTGGTAACCAACCAAAACCATGATTTAGTTATCTGCAGACTAAAATCATTCTTTTGATGAAGGTATAAAAGAAAGATTTATTTAAATTAATTTTCTCAGCTTTTTTAGTTGGCTTGAATTTAGGATTTAATATTGTAAAACTAATATAAGTATATAAAAAAATGAGATGGGGGGGCACCTATCTGAAGATAACGCCCCGGGCCCCACTTTTTCTTAGTACGCCGCTGGGTCGCCAATCTACCACGCAGTAAGAAATAAATGGGCATATAGTGGGAAAACGTTTCCTATAAGTTACCGCTACTTTACTGACATGGAATTAAAATTAAAATTTAAAAATACCTTAAAGTTAAAATATTAATATTTCGTTAATAAAACATATCAACACTAGAAAGTTATTTAATTTGGAAATCCTAACCTTAAATAATTCCGGTTTTTTTATCAACATTTTAGATAATACTAGCTTGAAACTGGGGGGTGCGCTTTTTTCTATCAAAAAAGCAGTATTTTTAATCAGTTATGTGTTCATAAATTTCAGTTCTTATAACTTCAGAAATGTGGTTAATCATATGGTAATTATTATGTATAGGTTATGATATAGATAATATTTTTGTTTTCTGTAATGTCTTTACATATTTTATGGTATGTTTCCTGATATAGTTTAGAAAAATATTTTTAATTAATAATGTGGGAAAGAGAAAACCTCTAAAAACCCTATAAAGTCGGAAATACTACAGGACGTCGGGATAACGTGCCCGTTTGATATCCGCGACGACATAACTCCTATATTAGGAGTAATCAGTATCGTCACGATGTAGCTGTAAAACCGTCACCGTGATATGATGCTACAACTCTATTAGGAATAGGGAGTGGAGACGGCCAACACGTCGTGACTGATTTAATTGCTTGGATATATATTTAGTAATATAATATATATATATATATATATATATTAAATTAAGGTGATATTTTGAGGGTTATGGTTCTTGAATTCCGACAAATTGTATTGCTCTAATTCTCCACAAAATTGAAGTATCCCTTTAAAGTTCAGTTCACGCTAGTATAAACTTTTAATACCTAATATCAATTCAGTTTTCATACCATTTAATAGAGAGACAATCACCTCTATTAGTCTTGAAAGAGTTAATACTTTTTTTGTTTAACTTGGCGCCAAGTCATGGAGAGATATTCCGAATAGCATTTTTGATCAAAACTTAGGTATTATATCCTTAACATAACTCTTTCGCTATGCAAATTATTTAGGGCCTAAATTACAAGAAAAATTTCATTAAACTGACATGACATAAAATTTCACTCAAAAATAGGTCACAGTAGACGAGACAGGTCCTGGAAAATAAAATAAAAGGATCTTATTTACAAAATCCAGTCGAAATCCACCTGGATCAAAAATTTTTCTGGTAATGTTCAATATTTTGTCTTTAAAAAACATAGACGCCCTTAAAACAGGTAGGGTTTAGTTTTAAAAAAATATAATCAAAATTAAAAAGACGTAGTAAGAAATAGTTGCACTTAAACATTTTAAAAGATTTCAAGACACTTTTTCACATTGATAAATTAAAAGAACAGAATAATCCAATTTTTTTGTTTTTGAGTTACTAAAAAATATTTTTGACATATTTCTTACAATAAAAGCTAACTAACTCGATCATCTAAAATTTATCTAAATAGTTAGGCAAACTACTTGGTAAAATAAAGGTACATAACAGACTCAAATTCATCTCTGAATGTAAGTAAACACGGTACAAATAGTAATACTGATCATGAGAGATTCTTAAATTGTAAAATGAGTAACACCTTACCCAACTTAACCAAAGTTAGAATTATTTTAGTACTGGTTTACTATGAAAAGGCTTTTAATTGACTTCAACGCGCTTCTAGAATCGCAAAAAGAAGTGTGTTTAGATGACCTATATTGGAACCACACAGCTCAAATAAAAAGTTAATAGCTAACTGTTCAAGGAGGTCAGAATAAGGAGAGGTAATTGCTAAGGTTACATATTGTCTTCGTTATTGTTTAACATCCACAGTAATAAAATAATAGAGGATGCATTTTCCCATTGCGAAAAGACAGTCACTGTAAACGGCATAAAAATCAACAGGCGAAGATATGCTGATAAAACTAACATAATTGGAGATTTGCTGGAAGGTCTGCAATCAAATGTCAGTCAAAAGTTACGTAGACGAATAGTTGTAGTTATACTACGATACTTTTCCGAAAATCAGTGAATGGGTTGCAGATCGCGAAAGCCAAAGTTGAAATAGAGGATGATACTTGACGAAGAAGACTATAAGTATGAAGCAAGACATTTGGAAAACCCTGTATGTTTTACGTTCAGTGCTAATCGCCTGTGATAATGTTTTAAACTATACGGGCCTTTCAAAATGTTTAAATCTCAATTAAAAATTAACAACTCGACCCTTTTAACTTTAGCAAACTGGGGTGTCTTTTAGCAGACTCGCGATTAGCAGGGGAAATTGTTTGATGCGGCTCAGAGCAATCAACTTTTAAATAGCCTTGCATTTATTTGTTTTATTTTGGGGTAAATTTTTGGTAATTGGTTCATTAATATTGACATACTTTTCGCAAATCTGCTAGTGGTATAACTTCAAACGCGGATAGTAGTAATAAAGTAAATGCTTTAACTATGTCTCTCTCCTTTTCTCTCCGGAGCTTCTCTTCTACTTGCCTTTCATTATTCTCTTTTTATTTCTTTACCTGTTGCACATCCTCCTTTATCTACCACTTTTTCTCTTCTACTTCTTCTGCACCTCCTGCAGGACAACTTTTTTCATCCAGTTTCTCTGCAAATTTCTTATTACTCTTAAGTCAATAATTATTTATTCTTTTAAGCTTTAAGTTGTCTTTAATTTAGTATATCTGGATTATTGCAATATTTTTCTTCTGAATCTTTGTCATTTATTTATTCATTTTTAGGGAATACATGCTCATATTCAGGGGCTACTACTATTCTTCATATCTGGCGGTTTCTTTATGCAAAATTGACCACCTTTCAAAATTTGCATTGAGGTATTTTGCAAATTCATTCAGAAACTATTAATAATACCGCTGGATAATTATTGATCCTTTGAATATTGATGAGTTTTTTAATAGTAATTGGTTATGTGAGACCTTTCATATTCTTGGACCAATAAAAAGATTTGATACTGAGAGAGAGAAAGAGAAGCTTTCCTTAATTCCTTTCAGGTTTGGAACTTCTTTATTGGTGGAAGTAAGAGACGTAAAAGTTTCTAATGCTGAAACTACTTTTTTGGGTTTTTCGCCACTAAGTTAAGGAAATTTCCTAAAAAAGAAATAATTAGTACACACTTGCAAATCCTAACTAGAATCTAAGTACTTATTTGACGTTTTGGCAGAAACTATACTGGCATTATCAAAGTCAGATAATTACTTAGACTTTAGTTAGGATTTATTGCGACTGTTTACGAATTATTTATTTTTTAAGAAAAAGTAGTTTCAGCATTGAATCCGCTACAAACATATAGATTTTATCCAAAACCCCAATGAGCATTTTTGTCTATATAGAAGTTACAGCAAATAATATAAAACCTTGATAAAATAACCAAAAGTTATATTATATAGTTTTGGTGATAATTTTATAACTCTAAGACATCTCTTAAATGAGTAAAAAAGACTTGAAAAACAACTGACCAACACCAACTTATAAAAAATTATGGTACATAGTAATGAACAGAAAAACAACATATAGATTTTATAAAAATTCCTTATGAACCCTCAAGTCTAGATATTATTATAAAAAGGTTTTACAACTGTTCTAACAACACTACATAACAAATTAAACGTTTTTATCGATTTGGAAATATAAATTTTCCATCTTTCTTCCCTTTGCTTGTTATATATTATTCTTTTTCTTTTTAAAATAAAAAATTTATAAAATGGTGTTTAGCAATTTTCCAAAATAAATTAAAATGGATATGAGATAAGTTGAAGCAGGAATATGAATATTTATATACTATAGGTTAAATAAAAGCTGTTTTCCCAGTCTTCCTACTCTGATAATCAGCTGCGGTCCCGTGTGTACTGTATAGTTTTCGAATACACTAACAAAATTATCATGGGCTCCAAAAATACTTGAGAAAACGGGAGGAAAAAATATTTATTTAAATAATACTTTTTTTTCACATGTTTTTTGCTTTCTGGGAGAAATATTGAATTATGTATTTTGTTCTTAACCCTAAACAAGAAACATTTCGATTAAAACACATGTTGAAACCCCATAAAAAACGTTTTTATTTTGATCAAAAACCTATTGTTGGAATCCAAAAGGGCCAAAATTTACGACAATTCTATAAAAAAAAAACAATACAATTATACCACTCTTTACCTCTTTCAACACTATTTTATAAACGTTTTAAAACATGATGCTAGTGCAAACAAAAGGCTGCAGATGGCGCAGTGTTAAACACTGAAGGTACGTTCCTGCGAGCTTAACATAGTTACCATTGTTCTCTTTTCCTAAATGTATTCGTCTGAGAGAGATCCAGCATACTACACATACCAGGAAAAATACCCGCCTGCACACCCTTCAACCCCGCATAACTGTCAGAGATAACTATCTCAAGAAGATAGTTAGATTGCGGGGTTGAAGGGTGTACAGGCAGGTATTTCCCTGGTATGCTGGATCTCTCTCAGACGAATGCATTTAGAAAAAGAGGATAATACTAACTATGTCAAACTCGCAGAAACGGACTCTGAGGCTGCGTTCCGTCGCGTCGTAAGGTAATGTGTTCACAATTCCGCCGACCAGCCGTGCGCACTGTATGCACTCGAAGTTTCACGGTGCATTTTTGCGAACTTAACACGGTTACTATATTGTAAACCCGATTCCCATCTATGGGTTTCTTATGCGTGGGATGCCCGAATTAAAACACGGATCACGTAGTCTAAGCGAGATTTGCCTATACAAGTTCATATCGGTCCACGTGATGAGTTTTTAAGTCAGGGTGGCCGCCTAAAAAAATCTTGTTTGTTTTGTTATTAATTAAAATTGTTTTTTTGTTGTAAAAACAGTGGTATTATAACCACTATACAAAGAAATTAATAAAAACATTATAGAAAGAATGGGCAAAAAAGGTTTATGAGTGAGTTCATAAGAATATTACAAGCACCAATTTATATAATTATTGTGTATGAGTTCCCAAGTTTTTATAAGTGTTTCTTTGTTGTTGGTTAATTAAGTTTTTAGAAGTGAGTTGATAGCAAAATTTTAAAAACCCATCTATATATCTTTAATTGATAGTTACTTACGGTTTTATAGGTGGGTTGACAGAAAGATTTCAAACACCAATTTATATAACTTTTGTCACTGATGACTAATATTTTTATAAATATGTTGGTGGAAACATTGTTAACACCAATTTATATAACATTTGTTACCGATGACTTTAATTTTTATAAAGATGTCCATGGAAATATTGTTAACGCCAGTTTTATGTGACCTTAGGGTACCATCAATTTAGAACCTTTAATAAAACAAATATACAAACTCAATTCCTGTAGGAAACCTCTAAATACCCTAGGGCATTAATGAAACCGTCTTTATAATAATTATATAAATTTTTGTCACCAGAGGTTTCTGAAAATGCTCATTTGGACATGACCGTTATGACTGTCATTATTAATGTCATTTTAGACAAGTAAACTATCAAATAACGCACTACTATGTTATAATCCATAAGTCACTGGTGAGTTATGGATTATAACTCAAGTTCACATTTCAATTATTACAAGCAGAATTCATATTGATATTGAATTTAAAGGAAAACGCTAACGATTTATTCAATTTTAAAGTCATGGTAAAATTCGCTGGTTCATTGGAACCAGATGCTCCCATATCGGTACAGTTACTGATAGTGCTTCTCTATTTCATGTAGTTCTAATGTCTTGGACTTGTTTGGTTTGTATCCCAGTGATTTGCTTTTCAAAGAGATCATTAGTTTGCCATATTTTGAAATGTCGATTTTTTTATAAAGGTGAATAGTCGAGGGAAGCATCGACTATTTGTTCCATAGCGACGATGGGGCTAATTTTTTTGCAAATCTAAAAAATAAGCCAATAGAACCTTTCATTTCATCGACTTGTCGTAAGCATCTCCTTGTCGTAAGCATCACGGGACTTTTCCGGCAAAATCTGCATCGGTGCTTCTTCCGCTTCCGTAAGGATATCCTCAGGTATTTAATTTTCATCGGTTTCCTCCTTTTTCTATACGTTCTTTTCTTCAAAAAAGCTTCCCTTTTCTGCAGGGAAAACTGACAAGTGTCAACAATTGCTAACGATGTATTATGCCCGTGGCAACCAAACAAACAAGCTACTTTGACCAAAATGTAAAAAAGTCATATCCAAGTCCCAGTGATTTGCTTTCCAAAAAGCTCGTTAGTTTGCGATATTTTGAAATGTCGGTTTTTTTTTATAAAGGTGAATAGTCGAGCGAAGCATCAAATATTTGGTTCATAGTGACGATGGGGGCATTTTTTTTTGCAAATGTAAAAAATAAGCCAATAGAATATTTCATTTCATCGATACCTTTGATCTTCCGTGAATTCATCCAATACTCAAACATTTTCAACTTCTTGTCGTAAGCATCAAGGGACTTTTCCGGCAAAATCTGCATCGGTGCTTCCTCCGCTTCCTTAAGGATATCCTCAGGAACGTAATTTTCATCGGTTTCCTCCTTTTTCTATACGTTCTTTTCTTCAGAAAAGCTTCCCTTTTCTGCAGGGAAAACTGACAAGTGTCAACATTTATTTAAACATTTGCTAACGATGTATTATGCCCGTGGCAACCAAACAAACAACCTACTTTGACCAAAATGTAAAAAAGTCATATCCCAGTCCCAGTGATTTGCTTTTCAAAGAGATCGTTAGTTTGCGATATTTTGAAATGTCGGTTTTTTTTTATAAAGGTGAATAGTCGAGCGAAGCATCAAATATTTGGTTCATAGTGACGATGGGGGCATTTTTTTTTGCAAATGTAAAAAATAAGCCAATAGAATATTTCATTTCATCGATACCTTTTATCTTCTGTGAATTCATCCAGCACTCAAACATTTTCAACTCCTTGTCGTAAGCATCTCAAGACTTTTCTGACAAAATCTGCATCGCTGCTTCTTCCGCTTCCGTAAGGATATCCTCAGGAACGTAATCTTCATCGGTTTCCTCCTTTTTCTATACGTTCTTTTCTTCAAAAAAGCTTCCCTTTTTTGCAGGGAAAACTGTGTGTCAGTGTCAGTGTCAAAATTTATTTAAACATTTGCTAACGATGTAGTGGTGGCAACCACACAAAAAAACCTACTTTGACCAAAATATAAAAAAGTCACTGTCAAGTAATTCTGACATTTATTGGGTACTGAGACGCAAGTAGCTTTTATTTGATCACAAAGCTTATTAATTATTATCTCATAATAAAACGATTTCTTCCACTTGTTGGATAAAACATTGTATACAACTCGTGTGTTATGTTTCCTAAGTCACTTAACAATTTATACCATTCGGCTTGACGACCTCGTGGTATAAATCTTTTTCGCGTAATTTAAAACGTGAAAATTCCTAGACACCTATCTACGAATTTTCCCTGTTAAAAATCGTAAAGAATCATAATTGTCATGGTTTATTTTATTTTGGAAAACAGTTTCGATCCGGTTGTTAAAAAGACTTAAATAAACAATCCTGAAGAATTTCGATTCGACGCAAAAGTACTACCATTATCTTGTTTCCCTTTGTGAGTCTATTCTTGAATCGAGAGAAAATTTGCTCTTAGGGAATCAAATTCTCTCTCTACTATGCATCTCATTGGTCCAAATCTTCGGTTTAAATCGGTTTCTCTCGGTTTCTCTCACTTTTTCCCGATATTAACCGATTTACACCGAAGATTTGGACCAATAAGATGAATAGTAGCTAGAGAATTTGACTCCAAGGGAGCAAATTTTTCTCGATTTAAGAATAGACCCCCTGGAAAAGATTAGGTCCAAATTGGGACAGCAGTGCCGTCATATGGTCTTGTTGGACATACGAGTTAATCAGCAGCAATTAGTTGGCACTCATCTACTTAACAACGTTTTCTAAGGACCCAGTAGGCACGAATTTCTTCAGTAGCGATTCTTGCTGAGACCAAATAGTGGAAGGAGAAACTATTCAGAAAAAAGTTTGCCTGAAATCACCAATGAAAAAACTGCTCTACCTGTTGAACTTATTAAATCTATTTAAGCCATTAGTCCAACCCAGTAACAAGTCGAAACAGCGAGTGAATTTGCTTACTTCTTGCTGGGCCCATCAAAAAAAAATCCATTTGAAAAAAGAACACGGCAGGGCTTCATTTACAACTCATGCCAAATAACTTCCTTAATATTTCATTATCCCGACACTCGTAAACTTTTTGCGACTAAAATAAAAATACGCGGTGCAAAGCGTATCTCTAAAATATTAAATGCAAACCCAAATTGACTCTAAAATAAAACTGTCAATTTATTTTTCTTGTGTTTTTTTTACAGAGCTCGGCTTTATTGAAAATTGCGCTTCACGGTTCTGTAAATTGACTCTCTTGTGTTAGCGTATATACGTAGAACTGATGTTGCCCGGGGGACTTATTTTGATATTTGCTCACCCTCACTTTAACGGGGCTAACTTCGTGCTCTGCCATTTGTATAAAATGCATCCCATCAATTATGCAGGGCCCGTGTTACAGATCAGCGTGAGAACAATTGTTTGCTTTTTTAGAGTTTAACTTGCTCTACAATGGATGCTATATTGTTTGGGAGTATAACAAGCTCAATTGCATAGATAGGTATCGCAAATCCACACTTTTTGGACAGCTCTTTTCCCCTCTTTAGGGAATTGAGCGGAGCCTTTGTATCTATTAGGGGTTGTCAGTTGTTTAACTTGTTAACAACTAGTTCTACTTTTGGATCTTGAAGCACATACAGGACGTTTCAATCTTAGCTTATTGGGCACATCGAAAGGGTTTTACAGGGCGTGCTATAGAATAATTTAACATGCTACAATGGGTTTTATACGGTGAGGGAGTATCACCACAAGCTCAATTGAATTCAGATTTCGCAAGTCGACATCTGACAGATCTTTCTCCCTCTTTAGGTCAGGTCACTGAAAGCTCCTTTGTTTAAAAAAACTTTTTCTTAAAAAGAATCAGACACATAATATATTTGCCTAAACTTATCATTAATTCATCCGCTGCATTGCTATCGGAGGAATTAATAAAAAATTGAAACAATTTTAGCGAGTCAATATTTTTACCAAATATAGGAGTAGGAGTGGGGGTGGTAAAAAATTGCATGAATTATTAAAAAAAATATACTTTTTTTATTCTTCGATTTGATACCTCACAAACAGTAGGTCAATATTTTTATCGAATAAAGATAGAGGGTGATAAAATATACTTTCTTGGGTCGACCGCCCGTCTATTGATTTTTGGCTCCCGTCGGCAAAACCCGCTGCGTATTTGATGACATCTTCACGTTACCAACATGCCGCAAACGCTATGCTACGTAGGTTAGCGTCATTTATGAACGTTATACATGCAAATGACGTGACCTTGATGAAAAAGGTCGACGATATACCGAGATTGGACTTTAATATCTGTATTCGAGCGGAAGTCTTTGCTTTTGTACAGATAATAGGAAGACAAAATATTGCGCTATATTCAACGTTTGCATGTACGTCCTACAATGGCGGTCCCAGCCATTTGAAAAGGGGGGGGGCGGCTTCGATACGAAAAACAAGCTAGAAAAGAAGCATAGCTTTTATGAGCAAGCGCGGATTTGGCCTCAAATTTAGGAGGGGGACGATTTTAACTTGTTTATTTCATACATTTTTTACTTTAAAAAATGTTTAAATTCGCCGAAAATTTTGAGTCAAATTCAGTTAAAATCGTAGATATTAACGTATCATAGCGCAGGCGAAAATTTTTAAGAAAATTGCACTGAAAAATGCATTTTTTTATTTAAAATTAAATTAAAATTGTAAATATATCAATGTTTTCAAAGCGCAGCAGGCGAAAATTTTTAAGTTAGTGCCGCTACAAAGGCCATTGTTAACAAAAAATTAAACTAATACCGTAAATATCAAAGGTGTTAAAGCGCCGCCATTTTGATTTTATAATTATTTTTGTAAAAAACTTAAATCCAGGATAGGGGAGGGTTAATTACCCCCCTACCCCTCTGAAATCCGCGCTTGCGTAACTACGTATAATTTTTTCAGTTATAAAAAACAAAGATAACAAAGAAACCCCAAACAAAACCTAATAGCTAAATACTTTTTCTTAGATCTAAAGAGCTTTTTAAGTTGAAAAATTACCTTCTATATTGCATATCTCAAAAAAAAGTTCGCTTCTAGTTTTTTTGGACAAACCGGTCAACTCGCTCAATGTCAATTTCGATATGTCTGTTGACATGCTGCAACGCTAAGCCCGTCAGACGAATTTCGGTTATAGTGTTTTAAGTACTTAAATTTTCAATCTTCTGAGGCAGAAAAAGCTTCTTTTTGAATCCAAGAATGTTTTTATCAACGGAAAAATATCGCCACACTTGTTCATTGTCTCGAAAACGTTATCATATACAGACCGCTTCAAGCTACTGCGAACATAGGGCGAAAGAAGTCTAATTTGCCAGTGTACGTACATGCAGAGACACCGCACGCCTATCAGTGAAGCAACCAACACTCAGGCTTCCGATCGCCTTTCGCTGCCGTTCGCCGCCGTTCGCCTTGTATTTAGTACACCTCTAACCACGGTGCTGTGTGGAGCGTAGTCAATGAAACCGGAATTTGGTCAATAAATACGCAAATTTTTATAACGCAATTTTCTTATTTTTTGTCACTGATAAATAAGAGCGTTTTATTGTCAACTGCTCAGATTTATCAGTGACGACGTGTTACAATGAAAATAATAAGGAGAAACAAAATAAAAGCAAGTTCTCAAAATAAAATAATACATTCTAAAAACCAAAAAGATTCTCCCAGTCAAAAAAAAATTAAAGCAAATGTTCGAAAAGTCCTCCTTGCTCGGCTAGACAATATCCGAGCCTACTATAAAAACCCCTTCCAACGTTTCCAAGCATGTTAGGGGTGATTATTTGAAAAGCTTCTTCAAAAACAGATAGAAGTCATTAGGAGCAATATCGGGAGATCGAGCTGGCCATAAAATAGTTCCCCGTGTACTTATAACCCGATTAGGAAATACATTATCTTGTTGAATGTTTCACCAAATCTTACACCTAACAACTGCCTAGCAGTTGGAATAATGTGCTGCTGCAGTAGATCCAAGTATCTAGGACCATTCAAATTGCAATTGCCGTTAATAAAAAATGGCCCAATTACGTGTTCCCCTACAATACCCCCCCCCCAAACATTTAGTTTTTGGGGATACTGTGTTCTTACGTCAAAATACAAATGCAAATTTTCCCTCGACCAATATCGAACGTGTGTTGGGTTATGACGATTTGACCATTTGACCATCTGCACGTTTTCGGCAACTTCGTAGACATCCATTTTTAGTTTTAAAAATGTATTATTTCAATTAAGAACTTACCCATCTGTTTCTCGAGCAAGGCAGAAATAAAACAAAATAATAAAAACAAAATGAATTTCCAAAAGATGTACGGCACGGAGAGTAAATTGGACTTGATTCCCCCTATGTTCGCAGTAGCTTGAAGCGGTCTGTATGTTTTGATTCAAGCTTTTGCCTACCAATACTGTTTTACTGCAGACTTCTTCCAATAAAAGTTCAAAAATTTGTGTTTTGTATTAATCAAACAGTTTATAGTATTTGGAAATGACATTAGTTAATTTTGCCCTGATTTTGGCTTCACGTTGTATAAAACTTGGTATGAATATGTTCAGGTGAAAAATACTTACAGTGAGATTTACTAAGATCTAAAATAGTACCCCCACAGGTCTAAATATTTACACCTGTGGGGGGGGTACTAAATTCTAAAACCAATTTTCAAAAAACACTTACCTATACAGAAAAGAGACAACCCCACAAACAATGAAAGGTGGTAAGGTGTATTTGCTTTATTGGCAATATTCAAGTGAATGCCATTGGTTATTTACTACAGTAGTATTATTGGCAAAATTCGCTATTTTTTTTTTATTTATTTTTTTATTTACTAGTGCTGATGTATTGGCAAATTTATTTTATTTTGCCAATAACTGAAAAACGTGTTTTACATACCAAGTGAAACGCAATCGTTCCTTTAAAAATGCATTTCTAAACCACCTTTCCGGTCTGATCAAACGCATTGCCGGATATCGTCTTTTGAACGCCGCATTTTTTAAATTTCCCGCGCGATTGACATCTGTCGTACGGTTGACAACTTGACGTACTTGCCGACGCATTTTAATAATATTCTGCGGATTCTTCCTATGTGGGTTCCTTTTGGTGGTTTGTTTTTTGTGTTTTGCAAGTTTTCTTTTAAAATTGGCTTAAATTTAGTTTGAGTTTCAAGTCACCATGGATAAATTTCTTAAATATGGTCGGCCTAGAGTGAAAGAAGCGACCAAAAATCGTCATTTTTGCTGGGCTTATACAGGCACATAAAAATTAAAATAAAAAATAATAACTTTGAACCGAACAGCACACAGCTTCTGCACATGTATACAAAAGTGAATGACACCAATAGTTGAAATAATTAAACCAAACTCCATCATGCTGTTTTCCTTAATAATATCTGTTAAAAACAAACCAAAAACTGCAAAAAATCCCCATTTAAATTACAAAAACAATTGAAAGTGAGGTTATGTGCATGCTCAAATCCGTTTTAAGATAAAAATAAATGTTAAAAGTTACTCATCTTTTTATTTATGCTGTATAAATGCCTACACTGTTCCCCATAAGCTCATTCAACTTTTATTTTAATTTTATTATTTTTTTTTAATTTTTATTTTGATTTGCCTGTATGAACACAGCATTAAATCATAATCTACACGCCACTTTACAAGAAAATCAAAGATCACATCATGATCTACAATGCTTAAGCGATACTGACACTAATAATTTACAAATTTAAGTTTTCTTTTAAAATTGGCTTAAATTTAGTTTGAGTTTCAAGTCACCATGGATGTGGAAACCGATACTGCGTAAGTACTCATATTCTTTTGTTCTTAAATATGGTCGGCCTAGAGTGGACTTAAAAATGTTCAGAACTACCAGTAAAGCGACCAAAAATCGTCATTTTTGCTGGGCTTATACAGGCATATAAAAATTAAAATAAAAAATAATAACTTTGAATCGAACAGCAAACAGCTTCTGCACATGTATACAAAAGTGAATGACACCAATAGTTGAAATAATTAAACCAAACTCCATCATGCTGTTTTCCTTAATAATATCTGTTAAAAACAAACCAAAAACTGCAAAAAACCCCCATTTAAATTACAAAAACAATTGAAAGTGAGGTTATGTGCATGCTCAAATCCGTTTTAAGATAAAAATAAATGTTAAGTTACTCATCTTTTTATTTATGCTGTATAAATGCCTACACTGTTCCCCATAAGCTCATTCAACTTTTATTTTAATTTTATTATTTTTTTTTAATTTTTATTTTGATTTGCCTGTATGAACACAGCATTAAATCATAATCTACACGCCACTTTACAAGAAAATCAAAGATCACATCATGATCTACAATGCTTAAGCGATACTGACACTAATAATTTACAAATTTAAGTTTTCTTTTAAAATTGGCTTAAATTTAGTTTGAGTTTCAAGTCACCATGGATGTGGAAACCGATACTGCGTAAGTACTCATATTCTTTTGTTCTTAAATATGGTCGGCCTAGAGTGGACTTAAAAATGTTCAGAACTACCAGTAAAGCGACCAAAAATCGTCATTTTTGCTGGGCTTATACAGGCATATAAAAATTAAAATAAAAAATAATAACTTTGAATCGAACAGCAAACAGCTTCTGCACATGTATACAAAAGTGAATGACACCAATAGTTGAAATAATTAAACCAAACTCCATCATGCTGTTTTCCTTAATAATATCTGTTAAAAACAAACCAAAAACTGCAAAAAACCCCCATTTAAATTACAAAAACAATTGAAAGTGAGGTTATGTGCATGCTCAAATCCGTTTTAAGATAAAAATAAATGTTAAGTTACTCATCTTTTTATTTATGCTGTATAAATGCCTACACTGTTCCCCATAAGCTCATTCAACTTTTATTTTAATTTTATTATTTTTTTTTAATTTTTATTTTGATTTGCCTGTATGAACACAGCATTAAATCGTAATCTAGACGCCACTTTACAAGAAAATCAAAGGTCACATCATGATCTACAATGCTTAAGCGATACTGACACTAATAATTTACAAATTTCTTTTGTAATCAAGCGAAACCGTTCTCAACTAAAAAGCCAGTTAACTCCTAACTGTGTTCGGCCTTCAGTGCTATTTAGCCTACTGTTGCCGCCATTTTTATAACCAAATTGACAGGTAAAACATGAATTTTCTCTCAGTTTGGTGTCACTATGGCCTCTATAGTAGGCTAAGGGATACTATATCAAAAAAGAGTTAACTGGCTTTTTAGTTGAAGTGTTGGATCGAGTCATCTAAATATTCATCAATTCAGTCTACGTCCAAGTCATTTTCTAACACTGAAATTTCTCTTGCTGACCCAGAGAATGATGATCATTAAATTTCTTGTCAAATCGAGCTGTCTTTAGTTAATATCTTAAAATCTTTTTAAAAATTAATTTGAAAAAACTCGTCTGTGGTACTATTTTTTTATTTTAACGTAAATTTGCCAATAAAACAACTAGATTAAAGTTTTTATTTTTTTTTTGAGAAACCGATATTTTGTCACTTTTTTAAAACAAAATACTGGTTTATCCAAAAAAAATAATTTACAGCTATACTTACCAAAATTTAAACTTTTTTAGATGCTGTAAAAAATCCTTCAAGAAGTCAACCAACTTTTCCTCATTCTGTCGTTGAAGATGCTACTAAGGCTTGGTTACGGGGTGCCTGTAACTGGAAAGGGGGCAGAACATCCAGGAAAAAAGATGTTGAATAAATCTTTATCTTATCTTATAACAAGAAGAAGGAAGTACTAAGTTTTTAAATTTTTGGCCAAGGAATTTTTATACAAAGTAACTGAAGCAAACCTTATTTTTTTGATTCACAATCAAAGAGATTCTAAATAAAATTTTCCCTGTTGCAATTTACTGTTGTATGGAAAACCTCCTCTTAATAAATATTTAAATCAATTTATGAAAGAATTTTCCTCTATCTTTGGCACGACCAAGACGACAAATATTATTCATATGGTTTCCATTCCTGTCTTCATGTTAGGATATAAATATAAGTGTATAAGTGATTGTTTATAGCAACATTTATTTATTTATTACATATTGGTGTTTCTAAGAATGTTTGTTCGTTTAAGGATAAAATAAAATAAATGTGCATTCGTAAATTATGTGCATTATTTTATTTTTAATCCACAATCATTACAATTTTTATTTTATGCATAAATACTTTAAATAGGGAGAAAAAGCCAATTATCAGTGGTATCGGAATTTGCATCTGTATCCCTATTGAGCCGACCAATCAAGGAGGTGCACTTTTAAACTTTTAATTTTTGCGTGGGTTTGGCACTTAGTGGTAAGGGTGATTCACCATATTTTCCCAACTAGATAACTCATTTATTCTTAAAGAAAGAAAAAAAAATAATACAAAAGTTGCTTAGTTTTTCACAAATTTTAAGAAAATTTAACCAAAATTTTCAAAATGTCAAATTTCGACATAAACTTTATTATTTCAAATGGAACACCCTGTATATTTTTCAAGAAAAAAGTTGACTTAAGAGCAATGTGTTGAACAAAAAACCACCTAGACTCTTTTTCCTTGGCCAACACATCGCCCTTATGGCAAATTATTTTTTATTTCACTCGAGAACTGCTAAAGATATACCCTACAAGATCTACCGAAATTTTAAAAAATATACAGGGTGTTCAATTTAAAATAAGAAAGTTGATGTCTAAGTCTAAATTTGACATTTTGAAAAATTTTATTGAATTTTCTTAAAATTTGTGAAGAACTAATCAACTTTTGTATTTAAACTATTTTTCTATCTCTAATAATAAATGAGCTATGTAGTGGGAACAATATGGTGAATCACCCCATACATTTTTTGCCAATATTGCCTGCAATGCTAATATTTAGTATGCAGTGCTATTCTACCTTTAAACCATGCTAAGTGTATATTTGCCATCATTTTAAACGTATTCGTTGCCGTCGCTCGGCCGGTGGCTCACACAGGAGTGTTTAAGGTATTTATAACGCACAGATTGCCGTGCGTCAAATTCTCATTGCCAATAGATGCCAATATTTGTAAGGCACTTTGCCATGCCGGCATTGTTTGTGACGAAGTTTATTGATTATTTTGTATTGTTATTGCAAAATACCACTGAAAAACTGCTTTTTTTCTCAAAATACAGCATATTTTAGGAGAAAATGCCATAAAACTAATTTTTTTTGACAGGTTTTAAAATGGCACATGGTGAATACGCCAAACATTTGGCACATAATAGCTTCATTATTTATGTTTGAAGTTATAAAGTTGGTGATTTTTTAGACCACCTCAGGGGGGTGGTTTAAATTTATAACCCCCCGAAAGGATTGTTTTGTGGCATTTGGTAATAGGTTCGTTTATAATTTCCCTAAGTAACCGTTTTTACAAGGATTAATTTAATATCCCAAGTTGTTCGTTACCCAATAAAATACCTCTATTTTGTCTAGAAAAACGCCATATTTTGAACCCCGTTTTAGCACAAAAATCATATTTATGAGGGCACTATGAGGCAAAACAAACATAAGTGAAGGTCACTGATTATGCACGAAAAATATACCAAACAAAAAAACCCAAAAACAAGCAGATTAATTTATTTAAAAACTGAAACTAAAACCTTGAGGTTATCTGAAATCTCAGTCAAAAAAACTTTCCTTACTCAAAGCCCACTCATTTTAAAGCTGTAGCTTTCATCAGTAGTGGTTGGTGCAAGCCAAGGTGCAAGCAGAGGTAAATCATCCGAACTCGCTGTTTGTGATTGAACGCAGCGCTAATATTTTTAAACTGTCATTTTGACAGTAACAGAAATGTAAAAAAAAAACTTGCATTTAATTTTTCTAATAAATTTCATAAATAAAAACACCTTTTAAATAAATATAAAATTAATCTACTCCTTATTTTACTAATACCCATCTAAATCGTTGTGTGACATCAAGGATTAATTGGAAAAATTAATTAACAAGGGTAAGTTTTAATTAGAGTGACATATAGCCCCAATGTTAATTTATTCTACAGATTGTTTACTATTTAAACCCCGCGTAGGTTTAAATTTTTTAATTTTATTTTCTTTTAGTGATAATTTCCTCTTAAATCGCAACAAGATAAGGTAGTTATTCAATAAACAAATTTATTAAAATTCTTCTTATTAAACCTTTTTAGCAAAGCCCGCCGTTAGAGTCTCGTTATTGAACCTTGATTTTATGTCCGAAATGATTTTGTCCAAAACTTGCTTATAAATTAAAAGTCTTTAATACTGTTCTGTATTTCTAATGTCGTGGTTTTCGCCTGTTTCAAACTGTCCCAAAATACTGTGGAGGGATTCTAGAATGTCTTTAAAGGAACGTTCTACAATTTCTCGTTTTTTCTCCAAAGTCCTCAGGGTTACCACCAGCATCTTTGTTGTCTTCTTTCTTCTGGAGTAAGGGGGGGGGAGGCGATCGTCCCCCCGCCCCCCTCTGCGATTAAGATCGCTTTAACTCCTATTAAAAATGATGCAAAGGGAATTGACTATTTGACGGACGCGGCGGCGTTTGACGTTAAACTCTGATTATAACTGAAGGGCACAATAGGCGGTTAGAGTTTACAATTAAATTTGGGTTGAAAACAAGTGGACTTAAGTCTTTAAAAAAATCCCTGAGGGATAAAAATTGCCAACACGATTTTACCGCCCCAAAATAGGTAGATATAAAATATTTACAAACAAATCTTTTACTTTTTCAATCACCAGAGAAGTGATCTGACTGGCAATTTCTTACGGAATAGCATCTAGGCAGTCTCTTGGAAATACCAAAGCGCCGCTCTTCCAGAATACAAATCGTATTTCGGGACTTAATTTAGTTAGCGCTTGACCCGTGAGAGGGCATAGCGAATAAAACAATATTAAAGTTTAGTATGCTCCTCAGGGGAGACCCGTACCCACTGAAGTTTTATTTATTTACTCGGATTTTGCGGAGATTTTTAGAGTCGGCGAAAAATTTTATTTATAAACACATAAAGCGGTAGGTAATAAAAACTTAAATAAAGTATAACATTGAAATGAAGTAAGGTTTGGAATTCTTTTTGTTAATAGCGAAGGTGGGGAAGGCGTTGATGCTAGGTTTTGAAGATGTATTAAAGACTCTCGGAGATAATTTTAACTAACTCTTAGATTAAATAAAGAAAATGTGCCTGATCGACAAAAAGTCCTTCGCAAATAATAACCACTATTTATTTACAAAATTTTCAAAACACCCGAGAACACCAAAATCACAAAATTATACAAACCAATAAAACGACCCTGATGATGATATGATGATGAATATTTCGGAGGGGTGATAGGAAGCAATCCCTGCTGACCAAATCCTTTACTAGCACCAACTGTCAAAGGCAGTTAACTGTAAAAATAATTTATTAAAATGGGAGTTATAAAGGATTTTTTCCATAAATAACATTAAAGTTTTTGTCGTCGGCGAATCTATCGGGTTGTAAATAAAAAAACGACCAAAAACTTTAGCTATCTATTATTGAGCGGAGACAATATGCAGCCTTGGCGGACACCTCTTGGCCGACCTCTCAGGACAGTTCTGTTGGCGATCAAATTTTACGTGAACTGTTTGGTTCCAGTATGGGTTTGCAATTATCTTTAGATCTCGATTATACAAACCAATAAAACGACCCTTAAGTATATTACAAAATTTAATTTTTTGCACCTTGAAATTTTCTTTTTCTTAATTTTTTACTACAAAAGACCAAGAACATTATTTTAAGTCGATTTTAAGGCGTGGAGGGCGAGAACGGAAGAATAGGTGTACTTAAGCGAAGAAAAGTGTTTTGCGCCATCAAAGGTATGGGTTTTTACCGGTCAATTCAAAATCCTTTCCTACATTAGTCGCTTTTAAGAACAGAGATAATTTTCACCATTACATTTTGTCAGTGGCGTACATTGAATCAAGGGATAGATAGATAGATAGATAACTTTATTTTCCTTTTAGACAAATTTACATTGTATAGTAATCGTCAACAATTAGCACTTACATCTAAGTTTTTTTTTTTAAATTATTATAGACAAATTACAAAATACATATTCACTTCACAATAGGTAGTAGTTCGTTAACACTATACAAAACATTTATTTAATAAAAATAATTTAAGTTTATTTTTAAATTGAGAGGCACGTTCCTTAATATTTTGTCGCAAAACATTTGGACTCAGATAGTTTGGAGTTTTTCTTGTTATCTCTAGTCTAAATTTTGAAACTCGTAAATTCTTTCCATTTTTTCCATTAAAACTATGGAAAATAGACTGAAAACAGTTAAAATTTTTAATTCTTTAAAATAAGACCTACAAGATTCTAGTTTTGGTAGGTTTAATATTGCCCTAACTACTTTGTTTTGAGCAACATTGATACTCCCCAAAGACATATATTATATCTAAGCCTTGACTCACACTGTGCATAGTATACTGTGAGTAACTGCCGCTTGCTTAGTACTTGACGTAGGTTTCTCAACTGGTACGATGCAGAATAACCCTTTGAAATTACTAATTTCCAATTTAGATTTTCATCCATTTTCAATCCAAAAACTTAACATCCGATTCATTACCAATTTTAGCTCCATTTAACTCTAAGTCAATCTGCTATACGTCATTTTGATGCGCGTGAAAACGCATTACTTGCATTTTTTCAATATGTTGTAATAAATGGTGACCTTTAAACTAGCCTTTATGTTCATTGAGTGAGCTCTGACATAAATATTTTAAATCATCTGCTAATTTTTTTGAGAATATCACAGATTTGTCATCACAGTACTGAGTCAAAGCGTTTTGCAGAGCATCCCCGATATCAAATATGTAAATTAAATATAGCAGGGGACCCAGTATTGAACCCTGTGGTACACCCAGATCAACCTCAACAGTTCTGGAATTAATGTTACTCATACTTTGTTCAGTTTGATGGGAAATAGAAACATCTTGAAGTTTTTTAGTCACAAATGACTCAATCCGTTTAAGTGGTGTTTAGCCAAAGCGAATTATTGAAAGTCTCTTCAATAGAAGTTGATGATTAACACAGTAAAATGCCCTGATTAAGTCTAGAAAGATTCCAGCAGGACATTCTCTCGCTTCAAGAAAATTTAAAAAAAATAAATTAAAGTTATTAGTATTGTTGGCTTTCCATTATTTTTGTCTTTAAATATTTTTTGAAGGAGAGTAGCGACATGTGAGTAGTAAGATTAATTTTAAAAAGATTTATTATTTTTGGAGCAAAATATGAGAAAGATCTTTTAAAAATTGCGGTGCGTTGTTGGGGTGTATCGAACATTTTGACAGTACGTGTTTGCCTATGATGTCTTGTAGTTCCCAATTTAAGTTTATTAATTAAATAGGGAGGACATTCCTCCTTTAAAAGTTTGAACAAAAAACAACCAAAATGAAGTTTTTCTCGATCCAAAATGTTAAACCATTTAAGATCCTTCAATTTTTGAAACACGTGATCGCGTCTTCTTAAACCACAAACAAACCGAACACATGAATTTTGCACTTTTTGCAGTTTGTATCTGCTGGAAGCATCAAGACATGGACCGTAAACAAAATTGCAGTAGTTGCAATGTGATAGAATAAGCGCTTCACAAAGTTGTTTTTTTAATATTGAAGTAAGTAAGTGCTTACTTTTATATAGATTTCTTAAAGACATGTAAGCCCTCTGAACCACCCCGGATACCTGACTCCTGAATCTCGAGTTAGTGTCAAAAATAATTCCCAAATTTTTATGTTCCATTACACTTGAGACCTCCTCATTATCAATCTTAATAGTCAAATTATCTCGAGCCAGGATGTCAACGATCCAAAATAGATCACAGCTGACTTTTTGGGATTGAGTTTTAACCCATTGTCCTTCGAATAGGTTTGAAGTCTATCTAGACATTTGTTCAATGATTGCACGGCCATTTCAGAATCAGTCTTTGTAAAACTTTTAAGAACTTACACATCATCGCAATATTGGGCCAGACTACATTCTTGAATACATTTTTTTAGATCGTTAATATAAATGATAAAAAGAAGGGGGCCCAGTATAGATCCCTGGGGAACGCCTCTATTTATATCTACTAGTTCAGAAGATTTGCCATCTACTTTCGTTGTTTGAGATCTTTTCATAAGGTAACTTTCATAAAAACGCAATTATTTTGGTAAAAATCCGTAATAATACAGTTTTGCAAGAAGTGGTCTATGATCGAGCGTGTCAAAGGCCTTACTATAATCCAGAAGGAACAAAGCAGTAGTTTCCTTTATCGCAAGACGTCAGAATGTCATCAGGAACACCAAGTAGTGCCGTTGCAGTACTAAAGCCTCGTCGAAACCCTTATTGTGTGTTGGAAAGTAAATTGTTTTCAATAAAATACTCATTTGCTGATAAATAAGTTTTTCAAAAATTTTGGACAGCACGGATAACAGGCTAATAGGTCGTAAGTCAGAAAGCTCATTCGGATTGGAAACCTTTGGCAGCGGCAATACAACAGCCTTTTTCCATTGTGATGGAAAGTGACTTTTCTCAATGCAAACATTAAAGATATGAGGTAAAACTGGTACGACACCAGGACAGCACATTTTCACCATCTCCATCGATATATTATCAATTCCAACAGCATTAGATTTTATTTGCGCAATGGCTTCAGATACGCTCCTAGTGTCAACCAGCTTTAAATAAAAAGTACTCTCAGTTGCTCTATTGCCTAGGTAACCCCGAACGGTCTCATCTGAGACTGGTGTGGTTACCTGACGCACAGATTCAACAAAAAACTGATTAATCGCCTCTACAGTTAAACATTTTCATTTCTAAGCCTTTGGAAGTAAGGGATTTTTTTGTAAGAGTCCAAGTTAATATCCCCACATAATATAATATTTGATTTTGCTTTGTAGATACTAGCTAACGCGTCAGATGTTTTTTGAAAAAATATATTGTATTCCACACTAGTTGAAGGTCTGTAACAGTTTAAAATGCAAAATGTTTTGTTGCTTTCATCCTTAACAGAAATGCCACATATCTCTATATGATCTTCGATACAAAATTGACTTAAATCCAATACCTTAAAATTTATATTGGTTTTTAACAAAATGAGAGTACAGGGTGTCCCATTTTCGATAGGATTCAATGGGAAACTTCCTTGTTATTAAAGTTTTCACATTACTATCTTACTTTTCTGAGATTTAAAATAGATTTACTCTGTCCTTTGTAGTTTTTGAGCTACAGGGGAAAATTGCCAATTAATGATATCTCCCTTAATTTTAGAGTTATTGAGTTCTGTAAAAACATGTCTGTGGCAAACTTTGTAGAAAAACACAATTTTAATCCGACGTTTCGTTTTGTAGATTACATCATCAGGATCAAAAAGTTAAATGCGGACCAAAATGTTTTCCTTCATATTTTAGTTCCTTTCATTTGTCTTATCAATACCGTTTTTCTTTTTATTGAAATTGGTAAAGTTATAGCAAAAAACAATTTATCCGGTTTGGTTACAATTGTTGTTAAGGTATCTGTCTGTATGCGTCGGTTTTCTGTATATACAGTATGGTGAACGTCCATAAATGAGATTTTTCTATCCGTCTCTATTTCCATGGTGAATTGAATGTTGGGATAAATGGTGTTGATGCTTTAAAAATTAATTTAGTTTTACAAGATACACAAACTCTCCGGTACATCAAACAAAAAGATAAGAACGACCCTGATTCCAATTTCGACTATTGAGGTACCACGCGTTTCACATAAATATGAGCTGCGGACCCGAACAAATCATCAGGCCACGTTCAGCCAATTGTGGGAATAGATCTCCTCAAGATGCCGAGCATTCGAATGGGCGAAACGTCAAGAAGACAAACCTCTACAGAGCGACGCGATAACCCAATAGCCCGAAAGACAACATAGTATCAGACAAAGACTGCGAAAACTTATCTTGTTATTGATTTAATTATTTTTACGTTTGTAAATGTAACGCTTGATCTTTAGTATAAAATTTTCTCGTTTTGGAATCGTTCATCATTTACAGTCATCTAACCTACTTGTTTTTTTAAAAGTAGTATTGGACTCTAAAAGATATGCAAGTGACAACCTTTTTTTTTCTTTGACAAAACTGCTCTTTTAAGATCTAAAATAGTACCCCCCACAGGTCTAAATATTTATACCTGTGGGGGGTACTAAATTTTAAAACCAATTTTCAAAAAACACTCACCCATACAGGAAAGACACAAAGTTATTGATTATTCTCTATTGTTATTGCAAAATACCTCTGAAAAACTGCTTTTTTCTCAAAATACACCATATTTTAGAAGAAAATGCCCTAAAAATATTTTTTTTTGACAGGTTTCAAAATGGCAAATGGTGAATACGCCAAAAATTTAGCAAATAATAGCTTCATTATTTGTGCTTGAGGTTATAAAGTTGGTGATTTTTTAGACCGCCTTAGGGGGGCGGTTTAAATTTATAACTCCCAGAAAGGATTGTTTTGCGGCATTTGGTAATAAGTTCGTTTATAATTTCCCTAAGTAATTTACCTTATTTAATATCCCAAGTTGTTCATTACCCAATAAAACACCTTCTATTTTGTCCAGAAAAACGCCATATTTTGAACCCGTTTTCAGCAGAGAAAATATATTTATGAGGGAACTACGAGGCAAAGCAAACATAAGTGAAGGTCACTGATTATGCACGAAAAATATACCAAACAAAAAAACCCGAAACAACTATATTAATTTATTTACAAACTAAAAGTAAAACATTGAGGTTATCTAAAAGCTCAGTCAAAAAATCTTTCCTTACTTAAAGCCTACTCATTTTGAAGCTATAGCTTTCATCAGTAGAGGTTGGTGCAAGCCAAGGTGCATGCAGAGGTAAAATATCCGAACTCGCTGTTTGTGATTGAACGCAGTGCTAATATTTTTAAACTGACATTTCGACAGTGACAGAAATGTAAAAAATACTTGCATTTAAGGTTTTTTAGTACATTTCATAAATAAAAACACCTTTTAAATAGATACAAAATTAATCTACTCCTTATTTTATTATTACTCATCTAAAATGTTGTGTGACATCAAGTATTAATTGGAAAAATTAATTAACAAGGGTGAGTTTTAATTAGAGTGACATATAACCCCAATGTTAATTTATTCTACAGAGTGTTTACTATTTAAACCCCGCGTGGATTTAAATTTCTTAATTTTCTTTTCTTCTAAATTGAAAATTCTCTCTTAAATCCAACAAAAGATTGTGTTAAGATGATTATTCAATAAACCAATTTATTAAAATTCTTCTTATAAATTAAACTATGTCCAAAACTCAAGGAGGGTTGGCTTAAAATGCTTAAAACCCAAACGTTCACTTAAACTTAGGACCGTTCTAAAATAGACTAAACCTTTTTAGTAAATCCTTTAGTGTTTCTATCATAGGAACTACATTCGAGTTAGAAAATCATATTGAGTACTTAACTTTTCTTTGGTGATTTTATTACATTTTGGATAAAAAAGGTAATGGGTGGACCAAGTAATACGGAATAATTTTGGAACGGTTTGTTTTATGAACAAACTGAAAATAGTAAAATACATATCTTCTCTTAAAGAATACGTTGGTATAAAAATCTCAATTTCCTAGTAAGTCGACTTACTTGCTTCTTTGTACTGCTGCTGTTCTTTATACTGCTGCAGTATTCCTGCTTGCAGATCATTGAACCTACTGAATGCATCGACCATCAAGTCACGGTCGCGTGCTTTAGGCGGGCGTAGAAGCTATCATTGAACTAGGTTATTTGCAGGTTTACAGGGCTATCGGTGCGTTCATTGTACGTGCGTCGTGCGATATGTTGCGATAATTGGATATGCAAATACCGTCAGCTTCAGCTGACGGAAACAATGCTATAAATGTTAGACAGTTAAGTAAGAAGATTGCGTATGAATATGTGGTGTCATTAATAAAATTTCGTGAGATATTCAACAGATCAGGAGAGCCTTTCGCAAATATAATATGAGGGCGTCATTAATAAATTTCCAACTTACGCCCCTTACTTAGAATTTTACCATATGACGTCGCGCGCCGCTGCCTCTCTTCAAGGGATGCTAATCTATTGTTATTTTAATGAAAAACTTTTGGTCCTTCTGCACTGTATTTATTGAAAAAAATATTTGTTTTTTTTCTGCTAACCCGACATGTTTCGACGGTATAAGAACGTCATCTTCAGGGTTTACGCTAAAAGAACCAAATGAGGGAGTTAACGTTCGACTCTGCATAATTTATATTAAAAGAAAAAACTTATGTTCAAAACCATTCAGTTAGAAAATATTCCTTCTTAAGTACTTGTCTTAGTAGTAGTAGGAGAGAAGGGGCGGCGCGAAGCCTGACAAGTAGGCCTCCCTGGACCCTTTCTGCCTTACCCCGAGCCTGACCTTAATCCGCCGCCTGTAGCACTGGTCTGGCAGTCTGGTCATCTGGTTTTACTGTTCTTTTTGTAAAGTCCAGTACTTTATCCCATTTGAGCGTGTGCAGGTCCTCCTCATCCAGGGTCGGGGAACCGAATACCTGGTATCTCGTCCTCTGGTATGCCTCGTAGTTCGCTATAATATGTCGAGATGTCTCTTCTGCCCGCCCGCAGGCCCGGCAGGTCGAGTTTTTTTTTTCCACCGCGATCCGGGTCATGTGCTTCCTTAGTCGGTTGTGACCTGTTATGATTCCTGTCAGCAGACCAGCGTCCCTTCGTGATCTTCCAGAAGCCATTTTTATCTGACTACATCCGTGCCCTTCACGAAGTCCCTGGTCTGCCTGCATCCTGTTCTTCCTCTCCAAGCGGTTGCCATGGCATCGTTGGCCCATTTATTAAGTCGACTTTGCAATTGCCTCTTGGTTGTTCCTAGGAGTGGTTTCGGCCCTACATACTGGGTGCTTGCTCCGATCCTGGCGAGCTCGTCGGCCTTCTCGTTCCCCGGCACCCCCATATGTCCCGGTACCCACATAAATGTCACTTGTTTGCCCTCTTCCAAGGATTCTAGTGCATCCGCACATTCCTCCACCAGGTTGTTGCTGATCTTGGGTGCCCTTAGTGCTTTTAGGGCCGATTGGCTGTCGGAGCGTATATAAACATGCACCTCCGCACCGTTCTTTGTTTTCTCCATGGTTGCAGCCATTATTATGGCATACACCTCTGCCTGAAAGACCGTGGCTTGCTCTCCGAGCGGGTAGCTCTTTCGAACCTCCTGGTCTTCTACGTAAACCATCGATCCTGTGGTTTGCTTCTTCGACAGTTTTCTTAAGTACTTAGTAATTATCATAAAAGAACCTTAATTTTAAGTGACTATGATTAATAAACTTGTGTTTAAAGGTACTCACCATTTAGCTTGTATCACGAGTCCACACTTCTAAAAGGTTGAATTTTGGTTACAAGGTTAAAAATTAATTGAAGAACTGAAATAAAGAAAGAAGTCTAGCAACTCAGTTCTATTTACGTCTATTTGTAACAGATTAATTAATTAATTAGATCATGGTAAATTAAAGATGCAAATACTTTATCTTGAAAACAGACATCGAACTTAAAACCTTAAGGTTCGGAGGTCCTAGTTTTAATTTTAATGTTATCATAGTTTATGCTGAATAATAAATTTCTCTGTAAAACGTGCTACTTTCCAGGGCACGCGAAATGAAAGAGAGTTTTTGAACATGTTCAAAGTTGGATTTTTGGTTGGTTGGTTTATCAAGGCTAAAAATTCAAACTTCAAACTTTACTTAATCAAAACACTTCAATTAAGAGAAACAATAACATTGGTGGGACAAGCTAAATTCAAAATATCCATAAAAACCTATTCATGAATCCTGGAGGCCCTCCAAGAATTTGGAAATAAATCTACAAAATCATATTAACACATTGTTGTTTGTTTGTATTTACTCTCACTAAATCCTTTTTTCATAATAAGCTAAATAAAACCATTTTTTTAATAGATATTAGGCATCGAATTCAGGCACAACGTACACAATGCCTATGGGAGGATTACCATTTGGACCTATTTAAAAAATCACAAGACGTTTTCTACACGAACAAACCAATAATAGCAGGGACGAATAATTTGAAGGAAAGTGACGGATCTTTTATATAGCAGATTAAAACCACATATCAGGACCTTAAATTTCTTGTTTTCTGTAGAACCAGGGACCAATATATAGAGTAGGGAGACTTATTTAATTACCTATAAATTTAAAACTAATTGATTTAAAAAAATATTCAATATACTTCATATTTTGGTGAACAAGTGTCAACTATGACATTTCTCAAATATTCAAGATAGTGGACAATTTTTTAAAAAATAGCAATTTCTCATCCTCCCCTTAAAGTTTTATTCGCGCGTCACTGACACAAAAATAGATTTTTATTCTAAAAGATGCATTTTTTTCGAACACAAAAATGTATTACTTGCCAAAATCGGAAAAGAATTTATAATCCAAGCGGTCTTTGTTCTTAGTTAATTATTGTCTACCATCTTTGGTTTTTAGAAAACCTAATTTTTAACACTTGTTCTAAAACGTATAAAGTATATTTTTCCACCCAAGTATTTTGCTTTTTAATCGGGCCATTGGTTCCGAAGTTAGGGGCAATCCAAAGTCTTATTTTTATCCATCTCTGATAGAATCTGGATAGTCGGCTATATTAATTAATTTATCTAAAACGATGTTGAAACTGGAGACAATAGAGATTTTATTTATCTTTTTATTTTAGTTTTTATTGATGTATCTATGTAAATATGTATGTTTGTTCGGGTGGAATTTTGCAACTTAATTTTGACCAACTTCCCGACATGCGATCGCCTTCAAATTTGGCATTTTTACATAGTTGCGGTGACAACACAAGAATATAGTGTGATGAAATCGACAGCTCCCTCCAACTCGAAGGGCGTGGAGGGGGGTACAGTTGAAGTACGCCCGATTTCGTTGAAATTTGTTGTGTTGGGGTACTTGGGGATGGAGAATTTCCACTCAAATTTTGAAAATTCGATATGGCGGATTCAAGATGGACGATTTTTGGTCATCTTTTGCCATGCATTGATAGCTCCGGTGACAATACAATAACATGTCATTATTAGGAACCTCTTTCCCCTACGAGGGAAGTGGAGGGGGGAAACAGCTTAACTGACTTATAAATTCACATCCGATTGTGTTCAAATGTTGTATGCGTTTATAGTTCCGGTGAAAATACAATAATATGGTATTCTCAGGTACCCACCTCCCTCTAACGAGAGAAATAGAGGGGGAAAAAATTATTTTGTTCGATTTCAATCAAAATTGGCATACAGGGGTTTTTAAGGAAAGGGATTATGAATTTTTTATCAGATTTAAAAATTTCAATATGGCGGTTTCAAAATGGACGATTAAGGGTACAAATCTAAAAATTGAGTGTATGCGTTTATAGTTCCGGCGACAATACAATAATATGGTATTACTAGGTACACACTTCCTCCTCTCTCCCTGAAAGATTTACTTCTATACTTCGATTTGAATCAAAATTGGCGTACAGGGAACGGGAAGGGGATATGAATTTTTGATCAGATTTGAAAATTTCAATGTGGCAAATTAAAAAAAACATTTTTATTAAAGAAAGCTTTTATTAAATGCACTAAAAAAATGATATTTAATCTTTCTTATGCCATAATAAAAGCGATGGGTGCAAATTAAAAATTTGAACTTTACGGTGACAAAGAGAAAACGCCTATCGCTTTTATTACGGTATAAGCTTGTTCTTTAAGTTTTTTTTAATAAAAATTTATTTTCTGTCCATGACTTTAGCTGAGGAAATGTCGAAGTGACGTTCAAAACCGGTCATCTGATATCCATATTTCATGGAGTCAAATAAACATGAAAATTGGCTGAACTTTAAATTGAGCATAAAGGCTAATATCGTGTAAGAAGCAAATTTAAAAAACGAAAGATCAAAAGATCTTGGGTGGAAATAACGAAAATTCAAACTTGGATGAACATCTCACAAGGAACACACAAAAGATCAAAGCAAAAAAGAGAAACGATTAAACGATGTTTCGCCCTGGGTAATCAGTGTGGGCTCATCAGTAGTTTCATTAGTCACCCTCCAATATACATCATTAAACACCATCATACACTTTGATTTCCAACCTTGAACCACTCACAAGTAGGCATCGTTCCGCCCTGGTACTTATTCAAGTTACCTGATACGAATTCGTCCTGGCGTGTTAATATTTCCAGTAGGATTATGCTTCTAAGGCAACAAAAAAGAAGTTAAAAAACCACCAAATCAGTTACTTCAACCGAAAAGAAACCAAAAAAACGAAAGATCAAAAGATCTTGGGTGGAAATAACGAAAATTCAAACTTGGATGAACATCCCACAAGGAACACACAAAAGATCAAAGCCAAAAGTAGTTTCTTTTCGGTTGAAGTAACTGATTTGGAGATTTTTTAACGAATTCGCATCAGGTAACTTGGATAAGTACCAGTGCGGAACGATGCCTATTTGTGAGTGGTTCAAGGTTGGAAATAGAGATGTGTGATTTGTGAACGATTCGTTCACTATGATCGAATCACTTGCGAGTATTGAGTGATCGAATTATGTTTGCTCGATATGATTCCATCAGTGAAATGAGTCAAATGAGCGACGAAGACAGAATGAATCAAACGACTGAATCAAATCGAAACGGATCAACGACTGACTGACCCACTGTGGCGATACACTGAACCAGTCGGAAATAGATCGATCGTTTCGTTACATATAAATTTTTGGGGCAGTAGAGTATGTCGTATTTAGATGCATCTTGCATAGACCTTTTTTTTTGGTCACCAGGTAACCATAATTTCTAATGATTGTTTCAATGATTGATTCAAAAGATTCGATCAGTCTAGAAACGAATCACTGATCGATTTAGCCATCTCCAGTTGGAAATCAAAGTGTATGATGTATAACGGAGGGTGACCAGTGAAACTACTGATGAGCCCACGCTGGTTACCCAGGGCGAAACATAGTTTAATCATTTCTCTTTTCGCTTTGATCTTTTGTGTGTTCCTTGTGGGATACTCATCCAAGTTTGAAATTTCCACCCAAGACCTTTTGGTCTTTCGTTTTTTAGTTTCTTTTTGGTTGAAGTAACTGACTTGGAGGGTTTTTAACTCCTTTTTGGAAGCAAATTTAAATTTGTAAAATATAATTGAGTAGGACATGATTTTGTTTACATACATAGTATTGTATGTAAACATGTGTAGTATATTTTTAACATTATTAAGTTCTCGTTAGATTTAAAAGTTTATAAATATAACATATATAAACAATTATTTCCTGAATCTAACTTTAATCCGAAGTAAACTTACTAAAATTCTCATCAGCTGATTTTTGATGAGAGCAGATATTTTAAATAAATTTTCGGTTGAAGTAACTGATTTGGAGGTTTTTTAACGAATTCGCATCAGGTAACTTGGATAAGTACCAGTGCGAAACGATGCCTATTTGTGAGTGTTTCAAGGTTGGAAATAGAGATGTGTGATTTGTGAACGATTCGTTCACTATGATCGAATCACTTGCGAGTATTGAGTGATCGAATCATGTTTGCTCGATATGATTCCATCAGTGAAATGAGTCAAATGAGCGACGAAGACAGAATGAATCAAACGACTGAATCAAATCGAAACGGATCCACGACTGACTGACCCATTGTGGCGATACACTGAATCAGTCGGAAATAGATCGATCGTTTCGTTATATATAAATTTTTGGGGCAGTAGAGTATGTCGTATTTAGCTGCATCTTGCATAGATCTTTTTTTTTTGGTCACCAGGTAACCATAATTTCTAATGATTGATTCAATGATTGATTCAAAAGATTCGATCAGTCTAGAAACGAATCACTGATCGATTTACCCATCTCCAGTTGGAAATCAAAGTGTATGATGTATAACGGAGGGTGACCAGTGAAACTACTGATGAGCCCACGCTGGTTACCCAAGGCGAAACATAGTTTAATCATTTCTCTTTTCGCTTTGATCTTTTGTGTGTTCCTTGTGGGATGCTCATCCAAGTTTGAAATTTCCACCCAAGACCTTTTGATCTTTCGTTTTTTAGTTTCTTTTTGGTTGAAGTAACTGACTTGGAGGGTTTTTAATTTCTTTTTGAAAGCAAATTTAAATTTGTAAAATTTAATTGAGTAGGACATGATTTTGTTTACATACATAGTATTGTATGTAAACATGTGTAGTATGTTTTTAAAATTATTAAGTTCTCGTTAGATTTAAAAGTTTATAAATATAACATATATAAACAATTATTTCCTGAATCCAACTTTAATCCGAAGTAAACTTACTAAAATTCTCATCAGCTGATTTTTGATGAGAGCAGATATTTTAAATAAATTTTCGGTTGAAGTAACTGAATTGGAGGTTTTTTAACGAATTCGCATCAGGTAACTTGGATAAGTACCAGTGCGGAACGATGCCTATTTGTGAGTGGTTCAAGGTTGGAAATAGAGATGTGTGATTTGTGAACGATTCGTTCACTATGATCGAATCACTTGCGAGTATTGAGTGATCGAATCATGTTTGCTCGATATGATTCCATCAGTGAAATGAGTCAAATGAGCGACGAAGACAGAATGAATCAAACGACTGAATCAAATCGAAACGGATCAACGACTGACTGACCCACTGTGGCGATACACTGAATCAGTCGGAAATAGGTCGATCGTTTCGTTCATTCGTTCCTTTGATTCGAATTCCTGCGCCGCGCGGGCTAATCTGTATGAAAATATAAATTTTTTGGGCAGTAGAGTATGTAGTATTTAGCTGCATCTTGCATAGACCTTTTTTTTTGGTCACCAGGTCACCATTTTCCTTAATTTCTAATGATCCAATGACCGATTCAAAAGATTCGATCAGTCTAGAAACGAATCACTGATCGATTTACCCATCTCCAGTTGTAAATCAAAGTGTATGATGTATAAAGGAGGGTGACCAGTGAAACTACTGATGAGCCCACGCTGGTTACCCAGGGCGAAACATAGTTTAATCATTTCTCTTTTCGCTTTGATCTTTTGTGTGTTCCTTGTGGGATGCTCATCCAAGTTTGAAATTTCCACCCAAGACCTTTTGGTCTTTCGTTTTTTAGTTTCTTTTTGGTTGAAGTAACTGACTTGGAGGGTTTTTAACTCCTTTTTGGAAGCAAATTTAAATTTGTAAAATATAATTGAGTAGGACATGATTTTGTTTACATACATAGTATTGTATGTAAACATGTGTAGTATGTTTTTAAAATTATTAAGTTCTCGTTAGATTTAAAAGTTTATAAATATAACATATATAAACAATTATTTCCTGAATCCAACTTTAATCCGAAGTAAACTTACTAAAATTGTCATCAGCTGATTTTTGTTGAGAGCAGATATTTTAAATAAAATCTATATGTTTGTGGCGGATTCATAATGTCGAAACTACTTTTTTTTGGGTTTTTCGCCACTAAGTTAAGGAAATTTTTTCAAAAATATGTTAAAACCCACTGCGTAAATTCCTAAAAAAAATTTTTTTTTTAAATTAGATAAAAAATTTTTGCCTACACACACGCAAATCCTAACTAGAATCTAAGTACTTATCTGACGTTTCGGCAGAAATTCTACTGCCGTTATCAAAGAATATTATCCTTTTAAAAAACTTTTTTCGATTCCTTTTAAAAAATTTTTTTTAAAAAAGTTTGAAAAGGATAATATTCTTTGATAACGGCAGTAGAATTTCTGCCGAAACGTCAGATAAGTACTTAGATTCTAGTTAGGATTTGCGTGTGTGTAGGCAAAATTTTTTTATCTTATTTAAAAACCACTGACAAACGAACAAATTTTTTTCTTTAGGAATTTACGCAGTGGGTTTTAACATATTTTTGAAAAAATTTCCTTAACTTAGTGGCAAAAAACCCAAAAAAAGTAGTTTCGACAGCAGATATTTTGTCAAATTAGTCCAGAGATTTTTGGAATCGGGTGTACGTTACGGCGCGGAAAAAGAAGATGGTCCTAAAAACACGTCATCATCATCGAGGCCTTTTAACAGCGAGTAATCGCTTATATAAACTTAATAATTTAGCATTAAGAAGTTACGTTTGTCGTTTCCAAAGCGATCATTATAATGCAATTATTTTCTTTTGTAAGATCAGACCTCGCGTTTACTCCAGCCAATGACGAATCTTCAAGCTTAATCGATGCAAAAAGGCTTTTACGTCAACCTGATAATTAACTTAATAGCAGACGTTTTTCGTGCATTCGAATGTTCGTGCCGTCGGGATTTGGTATAGTGAAAATTAGATGGGTTCGTGATCGACAGGAAAATGTTTGATGCGCTGTAGTAGAGATATAGATTGACACAGAGAATTTTGTTAAAACAAAATTAACTTTTGTCCTTCTTTCGACCGAAAGATTTATTTTTAGGTTTTTTTATATTCAACGACGACCAAATAACTGGTAGTAGCAGTTGTAGAAGAGGGGCCTCCCTAGACCCTTTCTACCCTACTCCGAACCACTCCCTAATTTTGCACCTGCATGACCTGTCTGGACCGCATAGGCAGTTTGCTCTCTTTGTCCTATTTGAGGTTTGTGGATTCGAATGCCTGGTGCTGCGTCTTTTGGTATACAGAGCGCTTTAGGCTACTGCGAACATAGCCTAGAAGAAGTCCAATTTGCCAGTGTACGTACACGCAGGGACACCGCACACCTATCAGTGGAGCAACCGACACTGAAACTTCCGATCACCGTTCGCGACTTGCGTTTAGTTCACCTCTGACCACGGTGCAATGTGAAGTGTAGTTCATGAAACCGGAATTTGGTCAATAAATACGCACATTGTTATAACGTAATTTTCTTGTTTTTTGTCACTGATAAATTAGAACGTTTTATTTTCAACCGCTCAGATATATCACTAACAACGTGCTACAATGAAAATAATAAGGAGAAACAAAATAAAAGCAAGTTCTAGACAATATCCGAGCCTATTATAAAAACCCCTTCTAACGTTTCCAAGTATGTTAGTGGTGATAGTTCGAAAGGATTCTTCAATTTTAATCCGAAGTTCTTCCAAATTTTTAGCCCTTTTATGCCCGTAAACTTTATTTTTGATATAACTCCACAAATAGAAGTTATTAGAAGCAAGATCGGGTGATCGAGCTGGCCACAAAATAGTTCCCCGTGTACTTATAACCCGATTAGGAAATACATTATCAAGATATTCCCTAACAAGGCCAACATAGTGAGCGAGACAACCATCTTGTTGAAAGCATGTTTCACCAAATCTCACACCTAACAACTGCCTAGCAGTTGGAATAATATGCTGCTGCAGTAGATCCAAGTATCTAGCACCATTTAAAGTGCCGTCGATAAAAAAATGGCCCAATTACGTGTTCCTCTACAATACCCCCCCCCAAACATTTAGTTTTTGGAGATACTGTGTTCTTACGTCAAAATACGAATACGAATACGAATGACGATTCAATAATGGAAAAGTGCTTTCATCTGTGAAAAAATAGATCTCAGAAAGTTTTCATCACGATTAGCTCTTTCCATCATTGTTTTGCAAAATTCCATACGACGATAGTTTCTCCCTCGGAAAAATCTAATGCGTTTTGAAAATGAATTATTTCACTTAAGAACTCACCAATCTGTTTCTCGAGCAAGACAGAAATAAAACAAAATAAAAAAACTAATTCCAAAAAGATAACACTAAAGCGTGCTTCGACGCCACCTCGGTCGTACGGCATGGAAAGTAAATTAGACTTGATTCCCCCTAGGTCTGAAAACTATTATCCTAATGAATACAACAATTTTTTAAAATTATTCACCATTTTGTTATAAAAACTTATTCTTAAGGCCCATTATGGACAAAAGAAGACCACAATTATGCGAATAAGAAAAAAGTATCAAGAAGAACGAACTGTTTGGCGAAAGGAGAGCAATAACTTAATCATAGTCAGTGCACCTTGGCAGACAATCAAAAATGTTCAAAATGAAAAAGAAATTATTAAAAAAACACAACGTAAATTAAAAAAAAAAACAAGAAAGCGTTTTTTTAGTAGCGTGTCATTGCCCCGTCGGCTTAGATAACTTTTGCCAGCTTTTGAAATAAATTTGGAATCAAAACAATGACATCGTCGTACTCTCTGACTATGAGCTCCATTAAGGCCTGACACATTTTCCATAGGATTGGCGGCAGGATTTTTTGCCGGTCATGGCAAAACCTGGATGTTGTTTTGCTGAAACCAGTGTTTAAAAATGTGTGCGGTATAGATATCCTGTTGATACACACAGCTGTAAATCTTCCATGGATTCTAAAAAGAGACCCATGCCCTTTCGCAAATGAGCGGTCTTCAAGTCGATCAGTTGCTGATCCTGCTGAGGCGTACAGACTGACTTGGGTCAAGCCAGTGCCTCGCCTTCGTCGGACAGTTCCTTCTTCTTGATACTCTCTTCTTATTCTTACAATTGTAGCCTTGTTTCGTGCATAATGGGCTGCTACTCTTCGAACCGACCAAGCACCGTCTAATTTTGACAAAATTTGGGCTTTTTCTAATTTGTTTAGTTGGGGCATTTTTAAATATAAGCGTATGATAACAAAAGTACCTATAAGGTTACTGGATTGCGAGGCCCATAATGCACTATATAAAATCGGCGTACGCATTTTATGTGACCGGAAGTGTACCTCACACTCACGGGGTGTAAAGATAGCTAGTCGGCCCTCCACTGATAAAAAGAAAGTAAATTTATGCAATCAATCACGCTAGTCAACACAAAAAAAGGCCGATCTTATAGATTTTGACCTGATCGACGCAAATCCATTGCTTAAAATATTTTCCGAGGTCTGGTTTACATGATATAGGTAGTATACCTGTCTATGAACTATAAAACTTTTACGCTGGCGCATGCTGCTAACGTATTGTCACGAATTTAAATTTAGGTAATGAGAAGTATTGTTCTTTTAGGTTTGGTTACTAGGTATTGTAAAGAAACATTTTCCAATATGAAGCTATTGGTGGAAACTGTCCAATATAACAAATATGGGTGGCAAATTTGTGCAGATATGGAAGGTAACAGCTGTTTTACTTTGCATGCAGTTGGCGTATACAAAATATTCTTCTTTTCTATGCGAATGGGATAGTCGAGCCAAAAAGATCACTATTGGGAAATCAAAATAAGCAAAGCGCCCTCTAACCTAAATCCCCTAAGTATTCTAAGGCTCCCGATACCATGGCAACTGCAGATGTTTTGTCAACAAGGGCCGCCGTGGAGCAGAAGAGTATTTTTACGTTTTCTGACAGAAAATCATTCGAGGTTATGTTTGTATTTCAAAAATATGTTTTCGGAAACATTGTTCTAAAACGAATATGAAACAATTCCGCGTGTGCGATCGCCCGCCAAAAATGGCCTAGCGCTGGGCGGGCATTACCCCGAGTTTATCAAAGAACCAAGAGAACTTTACTGGCTCGCTGGAATTACTAGGAATTCGCATAGAAACAACAAAACACAACGCCTATAACCTCACATAATTTTGTTTTTATTTTGATCCAATAATTTTTTTTTTAATTTAAATTATTGCGGCATAGTTATGTTCAAGTTTACCAGTGAAATCTTGGAGGGCACGGATACTTGAGTATTAACAAAACAGGTCAGTAAAGCTCCATTTATAGGTTGGAGGGACTCTTGCTAGTCGTTGACGCTCCTGTTTTAAATAGAATATAATTATTTCATCTAGCGTCAGCAGCCGATTTTTCAATTTGGATGATTTTTATGTTAACCTGTTGTCCTAAAACCAGTGGTAGCAGCTAGCAGTAGTGTTTTCAATTCAATTATAACTAAAAATGTAAATCCAAACTTAAACATTACACCTAGTTACTTTAATATGTAGTTGGGTAGCGTTTTTTTAGCAAATAATTCTGCAGTAAATGGTTTTCTTTTATTTTACTATTATTAGTATTAGTATTTAGTATTAGGGAATATATTGATATTCATGGCTTATTTTCGGAGTCTTTAGGCACACCAAGGGGCACACAATGCATTAGCAGAAACCGAGGCACAAACACAATGGAAGAACTTATTGTTTTTGTCTGAAAAATCAAAATAAACACTCGTTCACATGAACCTAGAGGGTTATTTGCGCCGTGGTACGGTACAGCGGCGGTAATGATAGTAAGGTAAGTTAGGGCTACAGCAACGTATCATGACTTACACGGACGTGTGCCAGACCGCACACACTTTATGAAAAAAGCGAAAGTTAAAAAAACTTACGTGCTTTAGCGGCGCGGAATGCGAAGTCAAAATAAGTAACCTAACCCCAAATTTTTGACCCGGTGCTAAAAAAACTCTGGTGTCCCACTGTGGGCAAACATAAATAAACGCTCCGCGTTACTATGGAAAACAAATGCAATGACGTAAAATTTTGCAAAAAAATCAGGTCGACACAGTTAAATTGATTTCCCAATATTGCAATAAAAGAAGAAGTTGGTTACAAAGACAGTTTTTTGTACCGGGAGTGAACAATATTATGAACAATCCTTTGCTTGGTGTAGTGAAAACTAGATGAGTTCGTGATCCCCAGGAAAATGTTTGATGCGATATAAGTAGAGATATCGACTGACACAGAGTATTTTATTAAAACAAAATTAGCTTTTGTCCTTCTTCCTGCCGAAAGAATTGATTTTTAAGTTTTTATATTCAACGATAAACAAATAAATGGTAGTAGCTTTAATTGACGAGGGACCTCTCTGTACCCTTTCTACCGAACCGCCCCCTAATTTTTCACCTGCACGACCTATCCAGCCGGCATCGGCAGTTCGCTCTCTTCGTCCTATTTGAGGTTTGTGGATCCAAATGCCTGGGGCCGCCTCTTTCGGTATATACCTCACACTCACACTAGTCAATTCAAAAACAAGTTCGGTCCTATAGATTTTGGCCTACTCGACGCAAATCCATTGATTAAAATATTTTTCGAGGTCTGGTACGGGCAGTATACCGGTCTATGAACCATAAATATTTTACGCTTGCGCATGCTATTAACGTCACGAAACTGAGATAGTGATTTTTGTGTGTGTATTTGAATTTAGGTAAGAAAATGTTTCTTTTTTTTCGGTAGGCAGGCGGTAAACCCCAGTCACGGTGCATGGGTTATTGTCCGCACCACCCATATGACTGGGGACTCCATATGTTGTGACATATGCCTACCCCAGTAAAACATTTACCTCCTGATCGCTCCAATCCGGCACCACTCTCGCATTACTTCGGCAGCCCACAGGTCCATCGGGGTTACTCCCGCTATGACCAGTATGGCCGCCGCGGAGACCATGCGATACGAACTAGCGATTCTCATCGCTCCTCTCCTCTGGATCGTCCCCATCCTCATACTGTACTTTCTCACACCCAACGCTTCAGACCAGATCTCTGCCCCTTACAAGAAAATGGAGTGAGTCGTGTACATGAGGAGCCATCGTCTACCGAGGCGCGAGCCTCCCACGTCAGGAATCTGCTGAAGTTGGTTACGACCGCAGATTCTCTATCGGATGCGCCGCCTATGCGTGGTCAGTAGCTTAGCTTGGTATCTAGGGAAACACCTAAGTACTTCGTTATTGCATTCGTTTGAACTTCCGTTGTTCCTACGCGCATTGGGAGGATGGTGGGTATCGTTTTCTTGGTGATCAGCAGAATTTCCGTTTTTTTAAGGCCAGATATAAGCCGTGCTCCTGCATCCATCTATTGGTTGAGAGAAAGCTGCGCCAGTTCTATCGTGCGGGCTTTGATGACCGCTTCAACGTCGCGTCGTCCGCATACCCTACCAGGAAGCAGCCCTGTGGCATCTCCAACCTCAGCGGTCCATCGTACGTCACGTTCCAGAAGTCCGGGTCGAGAATAATAACATGTATTGTTCTTTTATGTTTAGGGACTAGGTATTGTAAAGAAACCTTTCCCAATGTGAAGTTATTGTTGGAAACTGTGCAATATAACAAATATGGTTGGAAAATTTGTGCACAGGTATGAAATTAGTAGCTGTTTTTCTTGGCATGCACTTTGGGTATACAAAATACTCTTGTTTTCTATGCAAATGGGATAGCCGAGCTAAAAAGAATACAAAAGAAGAAATTGGCCACAAAGAAAATCTTTGGTACTGGGAGTAAAAAATATTATGAAGAATCCTTTAGTTCCTTCATATCAAACTTGGCTTATATAAAAACTTCCTTAAAGCTATGAATAGAGATCTTTCTGCCCTTAATCACAGAAAACAATAATTTCCCAGAATAAGTGAAGGCAAGATTAAAGAGAGAATTTTTGTAGTACCCAAAATAAGAAACCTTCCCACTGTGGTTGAGGGAAAAAAAAACGAGGCATGAGAAGCCTTCAGAATGGTTGGTCACGACTTAATAAAATAAAATTCTTTTTGTTTTGTTTATTAATTATTATTCGTCAAATTGCATTCGTAATTAAATTTGTTGTCGCAAAGAAAATATCATAAAATAAATAGAAAATTGTACCTACGCCTCTGTTGTTATTCTGACATCTGCACGTGACAGCTGTCAAGCCAGGGAAATTATCACTTTTTAATTTTTGAACTAAATCTCGTGACTGAAAAAATTTCCGAAAAATTCGGGTTGTTGCCATAGCAACCTGTCAAAAACAAGGCACCTGATTGGCTTAAAACAACTGGTATAAAATTGTCATAGAAATTTTAATTTTTTTGATAATAGAACATTTGGTTTAAAAAATATTACCGCAGTAATTATATGTCGAATTATATACTTATTTACCTAACAAGTGCAGAAAGTGATACTTTATCGCACATGACGGCAATTGACCGAACGAAACGAAGCGAGTTCGGTCAAGCCGGCAAGGGCGGTAAAGACAATTTTACCTATAAGCCTTAAAAATTCCCAAAAAAAAAACATAAATATCTGTATTTTAATGAGAGTCACTTTACCGCACAGTGTGTTGTAAAGTGCCATAACGTTAACTTTATCGCACAGTAAAGTACAAATTTACACATACAAAAGAGTGTTGTATGTACTTTACCCCATGCGAGGTTGCCAGTCGCATAATATCAAAGAATATTCCTACCAATCCCACCCGCAGTGAGACATGGAAAAATGATACCCCGAGCACATCACAGCAAATGAATAAAAAAGTTTTAAATATTTATACTCCTGCAGCATTCAACAGTGGCAATAACAATGCTGGTTCAGAATTATCCTTTACTAATTTAACAAACTGTAATATTACTTTCAATAATAATAAATAATTATTTGAAGAAAAGATTATTCTTTGTTCTGAGCGGTACGGGGAGCTAAAGCTGTCACTTTACTTCCCTCCGGGAGGTAAAATATGTAAAACTTCTTAGGAAGGTAAAGTGGCACTTTCGCCCCTCATATGCGGGTCGAAAATGTAATTTTCTGACAAGGCAGTAGATAAAATGATTAACCTATTCTATAACTCACGAGAATCAGAAAACCTTATGACGAGTTCTACACCTATTAGGTAATAAGTATTAAGTATTTATTGTGTAATACTTGAAAGAACAAAAAATATATCTTTACTTTACTTTTACTTTGCTTTTTTTGCTATCAGCCTAACAGCAATCTTTTCTTAATGGATGTGATACTTATTCTAACCTTGATTTTTTTCTTGTAACTTTTTACGAACATTTTTATATCCGTTTTATAATACCTGGTTTCGGCCAACTAAAAAACCATAAACTTATCTTCCTGTCTCTTTCAATTTAGCGACCATCAATTTTTCATGGAAGGACCCAAAATGACATAAAATTACTGTTCTTGGTTAATAATGTCTCGTTGGTATCTAAATGTAACATAAAATTACAGTAGGTTCTAAATGTTCGGTAAATAATAGTAGGCAACAATTTTTTTTTAAGGTTGTGAGTAATATAGAGTTTTTCGATTGTTTATGATCGAAATAGAGCAAAAATGATTTTTGAAATATATTTTTAGGTCGTAGATATAAATTTTTAGTGCTCCTTTTTCATTTGAGTCCCAGCAAGTATTTTCTGAAAAAAAAAACAGAAAAAGAAGTTCAAAAATCTCCAAATCGGTTACATCAACCGAAAAGAACCTAAAAACAAAAGATCAAAAGATCTTGGGTGGAAATAACGAAAATTCAAACCTGGATCAGCATCCCACAAGGAACACACAAAGTACCAAAGTAAAAAGAGAAATTATTAAACGATGTTTCGCTCTGGGTAACCAGCGTGAGCTCGTCAGTGCTTCTACTGGTCACTTTCCCCATACATCATTAAACACCATCATACATTTTGATTTCCAACTTTGAATCACTTACAAATAGGCATCGTTCCGCACTGGTACTTATCCAAGATACCTGATACGTATTTGTCCTGGCGTGTTAATAGTTTCAATAGGATTATGCTCCTAAGGCAATTAAAAAACAAACAAAAAAGTTAAAAAACCTCCAAATCGGTTACATCAACCGAAAAGAATCTAAAAACAAAAGATCAAAAGATCTTGGGTGGAAATAACGAAAATTCATTCCTGGATGAGCATCCCACAAGGAACACACAAAGGACCAAAGTAAAAAGAGAAATGATTAAACGTTTTTCGCTCAGGTTAACCAGCGTGAGCTCGTCAGTGGTTCCACTGGTCACCCTCCCCAAATCAATCAATCACTCACCAAAGCGAAACATCGTTTAATCATTTCTCTTTTCACTTTGGTCCTTTGTGTGTTCCTTGTGGGTTGCTAATCCAGGTTTGAATTTTCGTTATTTCTACCCAAGATGTATTTTCTGGTTCGTGGTCGGTAAAGGGGGTAAGAGGCATTATAGTATTTAAAAATTCACAAATTTTGAACCAAAGCTAGAGACGTAGTTTTAAATAAGTTTGAAGTGCGAACAGACTCGTACAAAAAGCTCGGGGAAAAAATTGTAATATTTTGCGCAAACATTTTCTCGAGCTTTTCTTTTGTTCGGCTAAATGTTTGAGCAAGTGTTCGGGAAAATTTTGGCAATTTTTTTTGGAAACATTTTTTTAAAGATGAGAATATTTTTGATCTTACATCACTAGTCACAATTCTTTAAAGAATGGAACATCAAAAATACCTTTTTTAAATTTTTATAAAAAAAAAATCTCACGCGAAAAATTATTATTGGCCGTAGGAGGTACTAGACCAGTTTCTAATTTTTGTCACTATTAATAGTGGGTCAAAATTAAATTTCTGCATTAAATCGTTTTTCCGTCGGAAAGCACTCTATTAAAAATAGCTATTGTTTTAAAACGTAAAAATGTAATTTTTAGTTTTTCTGTTCTCGGTTTAGTCCTATTATTTCCGGTAAAAATATATATTTAAAATTTTTTTCTATGCCAACTTGTCTTCAAACAAATTTTGTACAATTCCGCGAGCTTTTTCACAAGCTGTTCCACGAGCTTTTCCCAGAACACTTTGCGACATGGGCTCGTGTAAATATTTGTCGGCATTTCAAACATCAAAGGAAAGCTCGTCTGTGTAAATGCTCCTTTAGAAGATAAGAGAAATTTTAAAGCAAAGCGGCTTACGAATACGTAGTTCTCAGATTTGCGTTCCTCGAAATATTTTCTACTTAGTGAAGGGGCATGTGTAAATCCGTGGGATTTTGAATGAAGGAGTTTTGTGACTATGTGGGATTGATAGCTCTTTAGTCACACAATCGAGTGTTACCTGGTTTTGTTCCAATCATAAATAATATAACTTTCGCAGGCGAAGCATAATTTATACTCGACTGCATATAACTCAAGAACGGGGATTCCAAAAAACTTACTTTCAAGGTCATCCGACCTTAAATAACCTTGGAAATAGCAAGAAACAAGATTTTTACCATTTCCTCTTCCAAAAATCTTAATAATTCGAGGTTTTGTCAGTCCTGCCTAATGCCCAATAGTTTGCGGTCGATTAGAGTGTGATGCAGTTTAAAGCTTTATGACTTACCCCAGTAAAATTAACATATTGCAAAAATAACATACTAAAGGGCTCTATTCATCAACATTTAAAGTGAAGAGGACCAAATTTAGTAAGAAAGATAAGAAGTTTAAGCCCAACAATACTATTAAAAAAAAATTTGGTTCAGCTATGACGCGTTTCAATATGGCGGCTGATATATCAAATTGGTGACTTATAACCACATTTTATTTTATTCAAATTCGTAAAAAAGCAAAAACGAAAAGGTGGCTATTAATTCTTGTTGACTTATCGCCTCTTACTATGAAAAAAAAGTTTAGTTGATGCATGCCCTTGATTGACCTTGAAAATAACATATACACAAGAAAAACCAGCTTTTTGTGATGTTTTTTTCAGTTTAATACTACGCAAAAACTTTAAGTGCCGGAGATGAAATTAACATCTTAGCCATAAACAATCGCTTCCTTTTAAATCTCTCTACCATTTTTTTTATATGTCGTCCCAGATGTTTATGCTATACCCCCTGTAAAAATGACCTATATGCCTGTCGTTTTTACTAAGTTTCGGAACTGTGAATTTTATGTTTTACTCATTTGTGTAGCCAACAAAGTCATTTAAATAACCTATAAGAGAGTAAGCAGAAGTTGGATATATAACACCATATATTGGACCAGTGCTTTTAGATGCCATTTTCCAAAATGGCGGTCGAAAAAGGATAAAAAGTTCTAATTATGCCAGTAGGGCATGACTACATTTATTTATTAACATTCATAATAAAATTTAAGGATGAGGATTTAACAGCTATTTAGTCACACATTCATGTGCCACCGCATTCCTGTAGAAATTGCGAAACCTAATAAAAACGGCAGTCATATAGGTCATTTTTACTGGGGTATAGCATAGACATCTGGGACGCCATATCAAAAAAAATAGTAGTGGGGTTTATGGGTAAGATTTTAATTTCATCTCCGGCGTTGAAAGTTTTTGCGTAGTGGTAAGTTGGAAAAAACCTTACAAAAAGCTGCTGTTTTACTTGTACATGGTATTTTCAAAGTCAATCAAGGTCATGTATCAACCAAACTTTTTTTTCATAGCAAACGGCGAAAATTTAACAAGAATTGATATCCACCTTGTCATTTTTGCTTTTTTACGAAATTCGATAAAATAAAATGTGGTTATAGGTGGCCATTTTGATATATCAGCCGCCATATTGAAACGCGTCATAGCTGAACCAATTTTTTTAAACAATATTGTTGGACCTGCCGTTTTTTTCTGTCTTACCAAATTTGGTCTTCTTCTCTTTAAGTTAGTATGTTATTTTTGCAATGTGTTAATTTTAATGGGGTATTGTTCAAGGTCATAAAATTTCAAACTGCATCAAACTCTAAGGATCAAATTATTAAGATTTTTTGAAGAGAAAATGGCAAAAAATCTTATTTTTTGCATTTTCAAGATCATTTAAGGTCGGATGAACTTGAAAGTAAATTTTTTAGAATCCCCCTTTTCGAGTTATATGGAATCGAGTATAATCATGCCAGGTTGCGAAAGTTGTATCTTTTATGGTTTTTGGTCGTCCTCTTGGAAGATGACATCATATTAACTTCCTCTACACGGATCCGAACAAAACACCCGGTAGCACTTGATTTTGTGACTAAAGAGCTATCGACCCCAAATAGTCACAAAATTCCTTTATTCAAGATCCCATGGGATAGAAATTATCGACATATGCCCCTACACTAAGTTTTAAAGGAAACAAAACCACGTTGGTGGGGGGGTGAGAGAAGGTTATAATACTTGAAAACTCAATTCAGCTTTAAGATTTTCCTAATTTTAGAGGACGTGGGCCTGGAAGTGGGATGAAAGATTCCCTTTAACGAATTGGCATGAAGTTAAGTATACTTATAATAAATCGCTACCGTTTCTCCAAACCCACCCTCATCGAAAGAATAAAGCTGCCTCCCCACCTTAAAAAGTTCATTCTACTACTTACCAAAATGGGCAAAATTTACTCTACTCAAATGCTCCAAATTTACTGAGAGTTTTCCTATACCTTTTCAGTTTACCGTAATTAAAGTCAATACTAAAACGGGCAAGTAATCGAACGTAAAAAGGTTCCTAGAATTTTCGCAAGAATCATGTCGTTGACAAGCTTTAAAACAAAGGACAAAAGCCAGTCAATAAATAAAAGGAGCATAAAAGAGTTAATAAGCACCTTAATAAAATTTCGAAAACCATGTGTCGCCGCTGGATATAATTAAATGGTAACAGGTTGTAGTTTTGTTATTTGCACAATTTATTGGGTTTTTAAAAATGTTTGAAACCTATAACCATTGTCAAATCTTAAGAAACTGAATAGATTTGAGGGTATTTGAACTAAATTTTTTCCAAAAACTTAATTGCCTTCTATAGTTTCTTCTTTCCCGGACTACCCAGGTAAAAAAAATTGGACTTCCACACTTACTAAAGTAGAAAAGAAAAACAGACTCTTTTGAATAAAGCTAAAATTGTTAGCACAGTATTACAGCAGTGGCAGATCCAGCAATTGGCTCTGGGAGAGAGATTTTCGTCATTTATTAAAAATCAAGTATATAGTATAGTATAAAAAATAAGTTACCTATTGATTTTTGCAGACTAGCTGAAGAACCCCCAGCTGCGCTTACAGTTCTATTCCTTTTTTCCGTTTTTCTCGCTTTAACCCATTAAGCCCCATCGTCCTCATGGGGTTAAAAAGATATGTAGCAAAATGATAAATTCGAAACAGTTTTTTTAAAAGATTTTAGTCAGTTGGTTAGCGGTCGGGAAAACTATGTGTCCTTATTTGATGACGCTGGGCATATGAAGTTTTTTTTATTTTTAGGTGTTAGAAGATGGACAAAATTTTTTTTTAAACTTGGAGGCTGCAGTAAAATACGTCTACTGGAACGAAATAGATGCTGATATTGCTGCATTACCTCCAGAGGTGAATGAGTTAACAGATGAAGATGATATCGATAATAACGAATTAGGCGAGGCTCGTGTAAAAGTTAATCCGGGAGATGTAGCTATTTTCTTGGATCTCGAGCAACAGCAGACTCAATTTGTTGATAATGATAATGGTCCTTGCTCTAACATGAACAACAGGACAGAAGTTAATAAACAGGATTCAGAAGACAATCTACCTCTTTTTAGTTTTGTGAAAAGAAAGAGTTTTCGCAATTAAACGCACCCGTTTAATTACAGATAACGTCATCTCTCTCAAATCAGATAGCGCAACTGTCTCCCTTCAAGCTGATCTAGCCCGATCTTCAGGCTGAACTGAGAGAGACATTGCCTATCCACACTGCATAAGTGCGAGAGAGATAAAAGTACATGACATTACCTCTTCAAAATGCTGATTTCTCCCCGATTCAGAAAGGACTACTACTATAAAATATTGTCATTTTTATTAGCAATACGTCTTATGGAGAATAGCTTTGTTTACCCTACAGCCACCATTTTTAAATGGCCATCACGTGATTAATGAGTGACTTTGACAATTTGTTAAACCTCCCTATTGTAAATGGCTTTACTTTATACAAGACGATTCATACAGGAAAAGAAGAGATATCAATAAAACAGTTTAGAATGGTTGTAGTATATTCATACCTAAAAATTAGCCCCGGAGGAAAAGTCATTTGTGGTAGCTTGTTAAGTCTTCCGAACATGTCCAGAAAATGTAAAATTTGATGTTGTAAATCATGTTGTACAAAAAGAGAGAAGCAAAGAAGATCTCAATAAACCCATTGTATAACCTTTTGCAAGCAATATTTTTTAACACTTTTATTTTGTTATAAATAAACAACTTTTTCCGACATAATATGTTTGTTTTTTAATTTTACTCTTATGAGGACAGCCATTTTCAAAAAAATGTGACGTCACAAAAATTAAAAAATATTTTTTTGGGTTTCTCTGGTCAAGACAAAGAAGTGTATAAAATATTTACTTAAAATTGGAAAAAAAAATATTTGGGTGTTAATGGGCTACATTTTTAAAACCGTGAATCGATTTTGATGGAACAGAGCCTACATACTCTCCAGGAGTGCAGAGAATGCAGCGGTGAAAGTCCCATTAAAATCAGACAGGAACACACACTGATAGAGAGAAAAATTCTAAAAACTGAGTTTTTGTAATCTATACCGTTTTGTTAGAAGTCCCCACCAAGAATTTTAAAAAATTATTGAATATCCAGTTTTATCCTCGAAGTGTACAGGGTGTCCCATTTTTATCCAACAGAGATATGCTGTTTTAGCGTTATTATCTTTTTTTTTGAGCTTTAAAAAATGGTATTAACAGATTTATTCTCTCCCTTGTAGTTCTTGAGCTACAGGGGAAAGTTGAAAAATAGTCGGAATTACCAATTGATAGTATCTCTTTTAATTTAAGAGATAATTGAGTTCTGTAAAAACGTGTCTGTGGCAACTTTTTAAAAATGGTCTTTTCGAAATTTTAATCCGACGTTTCGTTTCATAGATAGCATCATCAGGATCAAAAAGTTAAATACGAACCAAAATCTTTTACTTCATATTTTAGTTTTTTTTAGGGGTTTTTAATAAAAATATATATATAGATCACCAGCGTAACTACGGGGGGGCCTGGGGGAGCCGCCCCCTCCAGATCCTTCCAGGCCTCTCCAGAACTATAGCTGTCAGTCATATGATGTGGCTAGTGTAATATCTGGGAAACGTAAGGACTTAAAAGTTGAATAAGAGAAGAACATCCTTCGGCAATCCTTTGGCACATATACTTAATTTAGTTGTTGTTCACGCATGTACAAAAGTTGCACCCGCAGCTTCTTTCTTTAATACATTGTATGTGCATTTTTCCCAACTAGGAAATCATGAAAAACTTAAAAAGGTTGCAGAGAGCTTCGGTATTAAATTTTTTGAAGTATCTAAATTTTCTACTACTCGCTGTGCATGCCGATTTGAAAATTGCAAAGCAGATTTATTAAACTTTAATTGGGGCGAGTAAAATGGCACTAAAAAGTGAAGTAACTGATAACCAGGATAGAGGTGCCCTTGAAGTTGTTGGACTATTCATACTTTGTGTTATTACCTATTAACGTTTGAGCCAGTACTTTCAGGGTAAAAATGCTACTCTCGGCAAAGCAAATTTAATAATAGATGGTACGATACAGTCTCTAGAAGAAACTAGAAACAATTTTAAAATTATTTATTCTGAAATCCAAGAATTCGTCGATAAATATGATATTTCTTCAGAATCTATATCGGATTATATAGTGGAAATCGCTCTTGAACGGCGAGTTGCCATCAGATGTAAGTTGCTTAGAATACTGGAAAATAAACATGCACTACCTAATAATAAACAATTTAGCAGCTAATTCTAGGGAGGGTTTTCAAACTTGCTATTGGACACATCGGTAAATGTTTTGTTTAAGTAAAACATCAAAGAAAGTCAAAATTTTATTGAAAATTACTCCACGATTGCAAGTGTGGATGTATCTATGCTTGAAGTTGATATCTTGATAGAAAAAATATGATTACTTGTAAAAATTTAGAAATAAATTTAAAATCTACCGAGGATTCTACTAGACCAGACTTTTGTCGTAACCTCTAGAAATTATTTCAGATTGCTCTTTTTTTTCTATTAAGTTGTTAACGAAGCTTCTCTGCGATGCGTAGAATAAAAAATTGAACCAGAACTACAATGGGACAAACCCGATTTTCCAGTGTTGTCAATTACTAACATCCAGAATGACTTAATTAAAAAAGAGATTACAGCAGACCACGTTCTGGAAATATTTTCACAAAAGACAAGGAACTTGCAGTTAATAAGCTAGCCCCCCCCCCAGGTCCGAGAGCTAGTTACGCCGGTGATATATATATATATATTTTTAATTTTGAAGTTTCGATCTTGAAAAGACTCATCTTCAGTGCATTTTTTTTTCTGGTCCGGCACTGTCACATTTTTTTTCTTTGAGACCTTTATATATAGTAGTTACAACCAAGATATATTATATGAACATACAAAGTAAACCGAAAAAAACCGGACAAATAGACAATTTCAATAAAAAAAAACATAGGGGCCGAAACCCAGTACACTGGACCGGAACCTCTTCTGGGAATAACAAGGAAACAGGTACAGAGTAAGCTCAACAAATAAACAATAAACTGAAGACGTCCTGGAGGCAACAATCAGAGTGCAGACAGTCCAAGCTATTCGTGGATGGTCCGAATGTAGTCAGAACTGAATGGGTATTAGGCAAGACCCGAAAGGACATTCGACTGCTGTCAGGGATGCTGACTGGGCACCATCGGCTGAACAAACATCTACCGCAAATGAAAGTAGCAAGAGATCCAGTGTGAAAAGAAATCGGCGCAGCACTTAATTACAGAGTGCGATGCATATGCCAGACCAAGGCAGCTGAAGTGGAGATTTCCCTCGATAAGGGCAGAAGAGCTGCACTTGCTCAGATGTGCCGACATACTGAACTTCGTAAAGAAGACAGGAAGGCCCGGAGAAAGAGCTCCAGTGGAAGTAGAGGCATAGGGGTAAGAAACGGGGTATGGCAGAAAGGGCCCATGAAGTGGTCTAATTGCCAGACCCACGGACCGTCCCTTTACTACTACTACTGTGCAAGTAAAAGAAAGCTTAATCCATCGAAAATCAGCATTTCTGCCTTAGTTAAACCACAATTTGCTTTACCTTTTCTGAACTCCGGATCGAAATTGATCACGTTAGGGCCTCTTTCTTACACATAAAAAAATAAAAGGAACAATAATTCCGGTATCCACCAACGCATTTTTTCTCCAATTAACTTTTAATTGCGGTTAGCGAGTTAATTCGGTATCCACCAACAAAATTTTTGCGTTACTCGCGCCGTTTACCAACCCGGCCGATTTTGGACGATTAAAGCTTAATTCAGCAATTAAGTCGCTGTCATATGCATTTTGTTGGTTATGTTTTCTGTTTATTTTGATTTCCAGTTTGATTTGTTGAATTGTTTTTTTTGGAAGATATATTGTATCATGACGATTTGGATGTGTTGGACATAATCAATGATGGAATTCCAAGACGATGGAACGAGAGACCAAATTATTTTGAGACTACTGACAACAGGGGGTTCTTTAGAAGGTTTCGGCTCAAAAAGCTTTCAGACTTCAGACTTATTTCACTTTCATAAGCTTCTTTTAAGTTTTTTTTTATTTGTTTCACCTTTTATTTAAGTGTTGATTAACGTTTGGGTAATTATGCAGTATACAGTTTTCTTCTGCTACTAGGGTCCCTAGGACCCCAAGTCCGCCTGCGCCCGTTGGTTTTTTTTTGGTTTTTTTAAATTTTTGTTCACTAAAATAATCCAATCCAACACAGTCCAACCCAACCTAATCCAACCCAACCCAAAACAATCAAAAAAACACATTACAACCCCCCCCCCGGGCACCCTTTTTTCTCTTAAAAAAAAAAATTTGGGCGCAGGCGGATTTGGGGTCCTAGGGACCCTAGTAGGTGCTCCCATAAAGAATTTTTCATAAAAAATCAAAAATGGCAGGAAACCATATACTGCATAATTACCAACATTTGTAGTTAATAATTTTCATAAAATAAAAACAAATATAATTAAAAGTGAAGTAGATGTTTTATTTATCTAAAAACTATTGCACATAGACATGCCTAAATAAATCACATTGGTCAGTTAGATATTGCATATCACAAAAAACATTGTCTTTCAACAGCAGAAAATACACCTAAATTAGTAACCTCATCAATTAGGATCTTAATAAAAAACAATGGTCCATCTCAACCAATTTTGTTTAAGTTTTTAAAACGGTTTACATGGTTTAATGGTATTACATATAGGCTTTTTGCTCAAGGACAATAGTAACTTGTTTGGGTTACTTGTCATGACGTCACGGTTACTTTCAGTGACCATGCATAGTTATGACATCATCATAGAAAAACACGAGATTTATAAAAAAAATAATAGAAATTAAAAAAATCATAAACAATCGGTAAACCACACTTTGAACCTTACATTTTTTAAGTAACCATGTCCCATAGGCTGGTAACATAGTCTGGTTATTCGTGACGTCATAACTTGGATTACTGTACGAAGAAAAATTGAAAACGAGCAACTGGTTTACCTGGTAACTTGTGGTTACTTCGAGGAAAAACTCTTTTTGACACTGTCAATCACCAGTCATCATAAAAAGTCTACCCTATATAAAATTTTAAAGTAATCAGAATGAAAGAAAAAAAATTAAAGATCCTGAAACAGTTTAATCTAAAACTTTTAGGTTTTTTTTTCTCTTTGTAATATAAAAAAAACATTTTTAAGAAAAGAAATAGAAAATTAAATACACAAATCTGCAACCAGTGTGTACAAAACTTCATTGCTGCAAACTTTAAGTCGAGGTCCTATAAAGCTTAATTTTTCTAAATTCATATTTTATTATTTTTCTTAATTATTATAACTTTAAAACCTCTTTTTTCTTAGAGTGGTTCTGTCACCTTGGGTATAATTTTTGGTGATAACAGTTTCAAAATAAAACTGTCAAAAAATGTAGAATTTAAATAATTTCAGTAAAATTTGGAAGAGCAACATGTTTTTCTTGATATAAAAAATATCTCAACCTTATGAACTACTTTCTTAATTATAAGGTACTCAATATATCTAAAAATTAACAAACGTCCTAAATAAATCACTTTTAAGCTGAGAAGATTATTACCCACATACCTTCTAGGTCAGTGATAACTGGAAACAAACTTTTTTGACATTTTATTAAAAAATAATAAAATGTCAATAAAATAAATAAAATAAAAAGCCCCATTGCAGCACCTACCATAATGTCGTTGCAGTAAACAGTGATGTGGTGCCTCAGATAGATTTAATTTTAGCAGTCTTGCTTTATTAAACATTTTTTAAGTAGGTTTTGCAATGGTGACCTGTCAAGTAGTACAAGGGAATAAGTACCCTATTTTAAAACTATACAAATACTGAAAGTGACTTAAAAAAAAATTAAAAAATTCACATTAACGAACCGTCTAAACTATTTTTTTTTTAGTTTGTAACGACTTGTTGAGCTAATAAAATTTAAGGCACTTTTACTTTAACTTAACCCTTTTATCTGAACGCATGTGATTTACAAAAAGTCACTATGTTGACTTCGTTGCAAAGGATTTATTTTTGAAAAGACCATTTATACACACATTTTGCAATCCTTGGCCCATTATAGTATTTCATAGTTATATGCATCCAGCATACTGTTCAATGCCTACTTTTGTTTACCACACACTGTGTTAAAAAACAAACTTTAGGCAAATCCACTTTTTTACACTACACGACTGAAAATGAGCAGTTAATTATTGGAAATAATGCTGGCGACAACAAACTGACCAGCTCCAAACAGCACCGATTCGGCCATCCCCGTTTAACTTGAGAGTTTCAGTCGCAACAGCTGAAAAGATAACTTTTACATCAAAATTTTTTTTGACATATCCAGTGTTATCAATAGATACACACCAAATATGCTGAGTTGCCAGCTTTTTTTTTTTAATCGAGTTACTTAACCCTGATTAGGTAATTATTTCATAAAAAAAGTTGGTGGATAGGTAAACTTGTTTAGCCGCGATTAGCAAGTTAATTCCAATTAGCTAGCCCTGATTAGATTGTTTAATGGTGGATATGCGCATAAGGCTAACAGAAATAAAAATATAAAATGCGGTGATGCCAAGATGTGCTAAGCGAATTTGATTCTGTCGACTCGCGGGGCAAAACGAATAACAAAAAGTCGTCGGTCAGCGTGCCGCTACTGCCGCTGAGCGGTTCTGCATTTGCTTCAATGGGCCGACAACATACTGAACTTCGCAAAGAATTTCTGTCGATTTTTTTGTATTACAATTGGATGGATGAATTGGCGCCAGAAATTCGTGTTTAACGGTAGTTCATATTGTGATTATTTAAATCAACAATCTTAATGCGAGCGACTAATGAATGTTATTTAAATTATTTGTATAATTACTATTGATAAATATCCTAAAACAACACGTAAAAGATACCACAATTATCATTTTTAGCCCATTTTAAAAGATTTATTCGTGGCTCTAACGCAAAATTCTGAATCTTGGTACTTTTAGAACCGTCCAAAATTTATGCTTGCTGACTTTATTGAGTTAATAAATCGTCAGAAGCTTTTAAGAGTCTGTTGTTTATGCACTTTCGGAAGACATAAATATGCTTAACATAATAAACCAAAACCTTTATTTTTAATCCATTAAAATATTTTAATTGTCTGAAATTAATTAATTCGTAGTACTACAGTTAATTTAAAATAAATTAAATTTAACGAGCAATTTTAAACATTTTCGCGATTTTGGCCATTTTGAAGATAAAATGATTTGTAATTATTGCACAGATTTTTCTAAAAAACAGAAAACATTTTTTGGTTTTAAAGTAATTCTGCCCCAATTCGCACCAAATTAGACAAACGAAGTGTGTGGATTTTTGGGGGTTTTGTGGCGCGGAAGGAGGGTATATATTTTTTTTTTATTTTAGAAAATTATTTTTTCCAGGATAGTTATTCCGTAGCGTATTCCAGACTTCTAGAACGGTTTCAATATTTATTAAAATTTTTTGAGAAAACGTGGTAAATTACACTAAAGAACAAATTCCAACTTTTTTTGTCCTGAACCAAAACTATTTTGTCGGACTTTTGTTTAACTTGCATTATATGTAACTATGTTTGTTCGGGTGGAATCTTACAACTTAATTTTGCCTTCCCGACATTCGATCAGCTTCAAATTTGGCATGCATTTATAGTTCCGGTGACAATATAAGAATATAGTATGATGAAATTGACAGACCCCCCCCTACTCGAACGGGGTGGAGGGGGGTACTTTGGAAGTACGTCCGATTTCGTTGAAATTTGTTGCGTTGGGGCACTTGGGAATGGAGATAACGAATTTCGATTATAGTTCCAGTGACCAGTCACAATACAATTATATGCCATTATTAGGCACCCCTCCCCCTAGGAGGGGAGTGGAGGGGAAAATAAATGAAAGCTTGTAGAAAAAGAAAACTAATTAACTCAAAAAGTGAAAACTAAAAGCTAACAGTGGGATTTACTAAGATCTAAAATAGTACCCCCCCCCCAGAGCTAAATATTTACACTTGTGGGGGGTACTAAATTTTAAAACCAATTTACAAAAAACACTTACCCATACAGAAACTACACAAAGTTATTGATTATTTTTTATTGTTATTGCAAAATACCACTGAAAACTGCTTTTTTTCTCAAAAAGTACCCTATTCTAAGAGAAAATGCCCTAAAACTATTTTTTTTGACAGGTTTCAAAATGGCAAATGGTGAATACGCTAAAAATTTGGCACATAATAGCTTCATTATCTGTGTTTGAGGTTAGAAAGTTGGTGATTTTTTAGACCACCTCTGGGGGGTGGTTTAAATTTATAGCCCCCAGAAAGGATTGTTTTGTAGCAATTGGTAAGAAGTTCGTTTATAATTTCACTAAGTAACCGTTTTTACATTTTCAGCACAAAAAATATATCTATGAGGGCACTACTAGACAAAACAAATATAAGTGAAGGTCACTGATTATGCACGAAAAATATACCAAACAAAAAAACCCAAAACAACTATATTAATTTATTATTTATCTAAAAGCGCACTCAAGAAAACTTTCCTTACTGAAAGCCCACCCATTTCAAAGCTGTAGAGCTTTCATAAGTAGAGGTTGGTGCAAGCCAATGTACAAGCAGAGTTAAGAAATCCGAACTTGTTGTTTGTGATTTCAACGCAGCTAATATTTAGAAACTGACATTGTGACAGAAATGTAGACAAAACTTGTATTTAAGTTTTTTAATACATTTCATAAATAAAAAACACCTCTTAAATAAATACAAAATTAATCTACTCCCTATTTTATTTTTACCCATCTAAATCATAGTGTGACATCAAGTATTAATTGAAAAAATTAATGAACAAGGGTAAGTTTTAACTAGAATGACCTATAACCCCAGTTTTAATTTGCTCTACAGAGTGTTTACTATTTAAAACCACGTTAAATTTTTAAATTTTCTTTTCTTCTAAATTAAAACTTTCAAATCCAAAAAAAGATTGTGTTAAGATGATTATTCAATAAACAAATTTATTCATATTCTTCTTATAAATCAAACTATGTCTAAAATTCAAGGAGGGTTGGTTTAAAATGCTTAAAACCAAAAATTTCACTTAAATTTATGACCGTTTTAAAATAGACTAAACCCTTTTAGTAAATCCCACCGTAAAAGTTTACAATTTTAAAAAACATTATAAAAAATAAAAGTTTTAAACAAAAAACCAAAATACAGACAATAAAAAATGAAAAGTAGTTTACCTGAGAGTATACATAACTATATACAGACAATTTTTGGAGCCATTAGTACAAAAACAGTAAGTACCCAGAAAAAAGGAATGGAAAGAAAACAAGATATAAATAACACTCATAAAATATAAAATTATTATTGGATCTATAAACCAAATAGTTTTATAATAGAGACAGCAAAAACACTGGGGGACCAACCTCACAGCCTACAAGTTAATTAATGCTTTTTAAAGTATGTAAAATAAGGAACCTTTGTGTAACACAGTAAACGCATAGTCATACACTTTAAAGCTAAATATAGGGTATAAAATAAATATATAGTTATTAAGACATGGGGAAATTATCGAAAATTATGTCGAAGATTTTTTGCGTTGGAAACCGCTCGAGGGCTTGCCCGAGAGCGGTTTCCTCATGGCAAAAAATCTAATAATTATTTTCTTATTATTTCACTATCCCAAAATGAATTTTGAAGATTATTTACCAAATTAAAAAACGAACGACACAAGAACAAACCAAAACGTCAATTTTCTCTCAAACCTCTTGATACAGACGTGTGATTTTGAGTTTGGAAAATTGCAGATATCAGTTTTGACAAGTGAGATTTTCACTTAAGCGGTAAATTTTCGCTGGATAATTAGGTGAAAATCGAGCTGCTTTTATAATGTATGAGGTAGTAAAGAATGAATCATAATTCATCATAAATTAACTGAGACTTTTGGTAAATAGGTAACATTCTTGGTCCTCAGGATGAATGCTATTTCTTTGAATTTCCGGTTGAATAGATTTTCCTCCTTGGCGATGATCTTCACCTCTTTCCAGTCGATATGATGTTGAATTTCTCAGCAATGTTGGGCCATAGAGTAATATACCCATGGAACAGAGCCGCAAAGCTGACCGAAGTGGATCTCAGGCTCCTCCGCGAATCTTCTTGAAAAGCGTTTCTGCGCACAAGTCTGTGATCCATTTCGAACGGCTTTGCGCGTCTGTACCGTACGTATATTTCTTTATGGTTGGTACACTCGCTTGGTACTTGGTAGATGCAGTTCTTGTTGTGATGGCGATATAGTTTAGTTTTTGTTAATTTACTTCTTATTGTTGTGGTCATTTTGAAGACAGTCTGATGATGGTATTGGTTGCTTATTCTTCTTATCTTATTTACGTTTGTCGTCATTTGTGTTGGTGTAGTCTGAAGAAGTTTGTTGATCGTGTGGTTGGAGAAACCGTTCCTTCGCAGATCGGATCGAATTTTTGACTTTTCTTTATTTAAAACTTCTTTGGTTGATGTGTAGTGGTTTGATTTGAAGTTAGCATATGAGTTGGATTGCAATATACAGAAATTATTATGGTTGAACTATTTTTGATGATAAAACGTTGAAAAAAGGGAGCTGAAAACTTTCTTCTTTTTCCAGAGTGAATTTGATGCAGTTTTTTATGCTGTTGATAAAAATGTCGCTTATGTATCTTAGCCATATTCTTGGCCATTGTTTGGGTCTCTAAGTAAGTGCTTTCCGACGGAAAAACGATTTGATGTCGAAATTCACGTTTTACCTCATAAGCAACTTCGATTGATCTGATTTTTATAGGGGATATGCCAGTATACTTGAAACTTTTTTGGGGTTGTAAAAAAAACGAGAATCAATAAAAATAAAAATTGGCACTTATTTATTGCTGTTGCTGGGTTAGGAGAAGGTAAAAACCGTAGACTAGTGAGAGGGAGTTTTGGTCAAATGAACATTGACACACAAAATTACAGCAGTGTTTGACAGCGCTGCGTTGCGACTGTCTAAACCTCCCTACCCCCCCCCCAGGGAACAACTAACTACTCTCCAGAACAGTTCTCTAAAAATATCCACCTGCATTTTAAAAAGTAATTACTTCAAAGACATTTCCGTTTTCTTTTTATAATGAAAGAAAACCAAAAAGTTAAAGAAAAAAATTAAATGTTATTACCTCCATCATTAACTATTTTAACATTGCATATGACAAAACTGATAGCCAATAATAATGTTTCGCTTGCCGTCGCCTTTTTTTCACAAAAGTTTAAAATAAAAGTTGGGGTTCCATTTTTTTAAAGAATTGAGATCACTGATCAATGATGTAAAATTATATTTATTCTCATCTTTAAAAATATTTTTCCAAAATAGATAGCAATAACTTGCTCAAAAATTTACCCGAACAAAATGGTCAAAGAAAAGCTCACAAAAATGTTGGCGCAAAAAATTTCAGATCTCTTGCACGAGCTTTTATTTGAGCATGTTCGTCTATGTAATTGCGCCTTAATGTACCTTTATATTTTTTAAAATTTCGATAAATCCTCACGGTCATTGTCTAAGTTACCAAAACTGTTGCCATAAAAGTAAGGTGCTGAAGAGAAAAACCTATGGCAAAATATTTTTATTTTACCGAAGTATCGCCACAGTTAAACCCAACATACTTTATAATTTATGGTATCAAGGAGCGAAGGACGATCTATTTCATTGAAAAAGGACCTCACGACTATCTTGCATGTGTAGGGGTATTTATAAAAACTGAAGCTAATATGGAAGTTGGCATAATTTCATAAGTAATTCACTATTTGATTTAAGGGTGAATTTGAATAAAAAATGCGCTTCTTCCAATTAGTTAATCTAAAAAACTATTAATCAAATTTGTATCAAAATTTGTACGGTAAAAGTTTAAAGCATTATCCCGGAACCATTTCACGAATTTTGCATAATTTTAAGTTTTTTACATAATTTTACGTATTCTAAATACAAACAAGATACATATATTTTTTTTAAAAACGACGCGAATTGTCTGTGGAGGATACCAGAAGCCTCCGCTGTGCAAAATTTTGTTAATTTTTGATGTGCGGTTTATTTGATAAACTAAACAAACCATTTTTAGGATTCAAATTCAATTTTAACTTTCTGCGTTTATAGAAGAATCACACTGTACACTGATTTTTTTCTTGGATCACGAATTTATGCATGTTAAATATTTATGACTACAGAAGAATAAACAACTGTTGCAATGTGGAGTTTATTTTTTACCTTTATAGTTAGACATTTTTTGAATATTTTTTTACCAAGATTTTGGATATTCAAGTCAGTTAGCTTTTGATGTAAAAAATAAGTCAAATCCTTCTTGTCAGGTCAAACATCGATCTGCTGCCATATTTTTTATTACATACTGATTTTAATTAAACTTTTAATTTTAAAATGTCAAAAAGTTCTCTAAAGCTTTTGCAAACGTTATAGTGACAAAAAGACTCGTATTTGTAATTTTTTAAATATAATTTTTTTTTAATGTCCCAAACCTACATGATTTAAAGGCGCCTGTTTTTTTGAGAGACTAGATATTGAAGTTTATCAGAAAAATGTGTTTATTAGATGGATTTCGGCTAAATTGTATAAATAAGTTTTCTTGAATTTTGATTTTTTTAAATTTTTTCCTTGAATTTTTTTTAATATTTTATTATTTTCTTTTCGAATTTGTTTGCAATTTTTTTGTAATATTTGTTTTTTTTTTAATTATTATTTTTTTACTTTTAAACGAAATAGTTTAATAATGACCTCTAGGTGTAAAAATAGGCCAATATTCGTTGTTTGACAAAAAAAAGTACGATACATGACCGGAAACTCAATTTACAGGTCTAGTAACGTAAATACCTATTTTGACCTGGCTAGACAACTAACTATACTACCTATTTCAGAAGGAAAATTACATCAGTTCTGTCCTCTGTCCCTATTTATTTTGTATAAGGAAAGAGTCCTATCCTATGCTAGGGTATCAGTAAAAAATATTAGTCCACAGAAAAAAAAACCTCGAATCAGAATTTAACATCCCTATTGCGTGTTTACCAAATCCAATTTTGTCATTTCTATATTCTTTCAAGCCATTTCCAAACAACTTTTGTTTTTGTGAGGATATACCCAATTTTCACACAAAAAATTGTGTCACGAAGATGATACCAAAAAAAATAAGGACTAAACAGCCCTCTTTGTGGTAAAGCCCAAATCCAAAAGGCAATCGTTATATAATTGACCATAATACACCACTTAGAGTCAAATGCTGTCTGTAATCAAGTCGTAATAGCCCGAACACATTCAGTTTAAGAGAAGCAAAAAATAAAGCTAATAAAAAAACGTTGTCTCTTAGCTGTAAAACATCATTAGAAGCATTTATCTGTCCACGTTTGGAGTTTAAAGGCTTGTTATTTTCAAGATGTACCGAAATCACTAAATCGTTTCTAAAAGTCAAGGGAACTCGACGTCGTTTTTCATAATAATGGTTTATTATTAAGGTGGTCTGCTCAAGTATTTTTTATATTTTTTATAGAAAGAGAAGGGAGGCAAGAGTCAGTGTTCCTGGACGCAGCCAGAACTAAAAAGCTCCTTACCAAAACTCGAAGGAACATTAAACTGGTAACAGGAGTGATGCACTTGCCTAAAAAGAGAAAACCGTATGTAAGCACACATACGATTTTAGCTTTGTAGCTTTCAAAACACCTGTGGCGGCTCGTCAGATGAGGCAAGTGAGGCGGCGCCTCACCAACATTTTTGGAAAAACTGGTAAATTTGTTTTTTGCTACATTTTTTGTGTTTAATTTTTGTAGGAAAAAAAAGCTTTTCATAACATTTTTTTTAATTTTAATATTAGGGTGCTATTTCCTTTACGTCATTCATTTCTTATTCTGCCTTACTTTGTTTTGTATGTTTTCGCACTCTGCAACGGTTTCGCTTCGGTCTTCTATCAACTGTGTCCGAGTGCCTGACGAGAGCGCGCGGTGGCTGGGTGAGGCGAGAATGAATTCTCATCTTGTGTGCCGTATCAAGCCTCGCTGGCCGCATTAAAATTTTGCAAATTAAAAAACGCGAAATCCCGTTTTTGTTATTGCAATTATAAAATCAACAAATCGTACATTTAAAAACCCTATTTTTCTTTGCATAAAGCCTTGGGACGACTTTTATTTTTTCTAAATTACATGACAACATTTTGATTTTGTCACAAACAAAAAAATTGTGGAATGAAAATGTTTATGCACAAGCGTGAGGGGATAACTAGTGTTTAAAGTTATTAAAGCTTTATATATAAATAATTTCTTTTTACGTCAAAAACGCGTAAAATAGTAGATTGAAGAATAGTTCTTTTTTTATCTTCATAAGTTTTTGATTTTACATTTGACCAATATTATTCTCATTTACATATAAGTCATGAGCCGCCACTGCAAAACACTGCTTTTGTCTTTCTTAGTTATGGAGATTTATAAAAAAGTTACAAATATACATCATACAGCTGCTACGTAGAAAGTGGCATAACAACCATCTATCAATTCGATGCAAAGCTCGGGGGTCCGACGATGCAGAGGGGGCCCTGTCAGTCTTGAACGTTTTTCGCCTGTGGCGCTATTTTTTCATATTTTTGGTATTATGATGATTTTTTGGTTTTATGCTTTTATTACTAGAGGAGCCCATAAATTATCCTTGCTTGGGCCCCCTCCTATTTTTGAATGAAGCTACCTTACACTGAATCTAACTGAAAAGGTACCACGATACTGAAGTTAACAAACTTAAAAATAACAATAATTGAAATGTTTTGTCATTCGGAACCTTCTAAATATTAGTACTAAACACTAAAAACTAGTAAATCTTGGGATCAATATACCATCAATAACATTTGTATTTATTATTATTACAAGTTAAATGATCTTGAGGTTGGCTGATTTTGAACTATAAATCAGTATTTTAAGAATACATATAAGTATAAAGCATCACTAATATTTATTTTGAAAAAGAACAGATTGCATTAATATTAAGAAAATTTTTACTAGCAATAACTCTTTGTCAGTACTTTTAATAATAGTAAGTATTTAATATTTGTTGAACTAAATCTCAAACATCTTGGAGTAATTATTAATACATTTGTACTAATATTTATTATTTTCAAACTAAAACTGCAGTACTTATTGTACTAGCTTTTAGTGCCACAAATGCCTTTTAATACTGATATTTAATACTATTTTTACTAAATTACAGTTCTTTTTGAACTACATATAATACGTAGTAAATTTTAATATATAAATAAGTATTGTTTTCTGACATTAAGGACAATTATTAAATTTTGTCGGGAAGGGACAAAAAATATATATTATAGAATTATTAAATTATTAAATAATACGAGTTACGGATTTGTACAGGTATTACTGTAATTACTCATTACCAAGATAACTGGTTGGAACGCTGTTCTAGAGTCAGATAGATAGTACTGTATTGCTGGTCATCGGCAGGTCTAAATTTTCTTTGGCGTGGTAGTAAATCGATGGGCATACTGCATTGTAAATAATTCGACAATTAAAACGTTCCTTAAATCTAAGATAAAAAAATACATGGATAATAATGTTAAAAAATATATAATGAAATTCGTAATTATTAAAAAAAAATACTTATTTTAAATAGTTTGTTTAACGTACCTTTAAAATAATAAGTTTTTTACTATCCAAAGCTGAAAACAAATACCACGTGTTTTGCAAGCGAAAACGGTGGCATGAAAGACATTAGAGACATAAAGCTATTTGTAACTCATCGCGGTATACGTATCCGCATCTAGCGAGAACCAAGCACATTAATTGGTCACAAACTTATACCACGTTCGAAAAGCGCAGATATATGCTAATATAAGGTGTTCTTGAACGCGATAGGTGTTGAGATGCGTTAGGTATCACGTATCGTTACGACACATGTATCGTATCTCAGCACCTATTGCGTTCAGAAACACCTTAAATTAGCATATATCTGCTCTTTTCGAACGTGCTACAAGTTTCTGACCAATCAATGTGCTTGGTTCTCGCTAGATGCGGATACGAATGCCGCGATGAATTACAAATATCTTTATGTCTCTAATAACTCGTAAAACATACACCCGTGAAAGTTCTGGGATAACTGACATGATCCTGACACAAAAACTTTCAATAAAAAAACCCTTAAAAATTAGTACAAATAAATTATTGCTATATTTAAGTACTAGCATTCAGTACTTATGTACTTATCTTTAGTTTAATGGTAAATACTAAAACCAATATATTCGTATAATTATATTTAGTAGCAGCATGTAATAGAGTTTAGTGCTTAAAAGTTTAAATCTAATATTAGGATCTGTTAAGCTTATACTAGCGTTAAATACTGTCCAAAGATTGATATTAGTTAGACCGTACTAAATTCGAGTATACAGAAGATAAAATCAAATATATTTTACTAAATTGTAGCAAAAGACTTATTCTAAAATTGATAACATGATTTACTGAATTCTATGACATTATTTCTTTCCGTGTGTTGTCTATGGTTTCAAATTGATCTGGCCATTCCCACCTGTGTCGAGGAAATCCAAAATGGCTTAATCACCATCCAGAAATTTTACAAATCATGACAAAACTAATAAAAAAAACCGAAAAAAATATAAACACAAATGAGGTTAGAAACTGGCTTAATTCTGATTCAAAATCAGAATCCGCCCAGTCGGGGAATCGTCTGATCCCTGTTTTAATCCGGATTCAATCGACGGTGCATCACAAAATTGACGTCCAATGGCGATTATGTGCTTACTGTGCATAGCAGGGTTATTGGACAAGGAAAAGTAATTCTGAAGAGCAGTAAAAGGGACGTATTAGACAAGGGTCCTGAATTCAGTAGCTTTCAAAGAGCGAATAGCATCGGCAGTTGGGCGGACACAAAACAAAAGTTATCTGCTATTTCTTAATTCAAAAAGTGGTACAGGAGCTCTCTAATAGCGTTATTAGTTTTACGAAAATCATCATATTTTTACGACAAAAAATGCCAAGCGTCCACACACACAAATTTTTGCCGAGACAAGTCACATAAAAGCAGAGACTTTGTGGAGTGTCGTAAAGTAGTAGTGGAAGTGCACTTTCCAGGACGTAAATATTGCGAGTTCCGGCATGGCCGCCCTCTCACCCCATAAAATATTCTGACAAATATATTATTTGTTGTCTTGATTTTTCCGTAAAAATTACTAAATATTTAAATAATTTTTCGAAAAATAAAAATATTTACTATTGCCTTGCGTTAAGAGATAAGTAGGTGCAGTAAAAAAAATTGTGTGTGATATACCTTAAAAAATATTATGTACAACTAAAAAATAAAACAAACCTCTATATATATGTAAAACATCTGGTAGAGCTAAATTACAATAAAATTGTCTTGCCTTCTTTTCGAAAATTGTTTTCCATGTCAAGATTGTTGGCAATTTCATGTTCGATTGAAATTATCGCTAGCGTATTTAAACGTTCTTTAGACATACTAGATCGCAAGTGATTTTCTATGATTTTTAGTTTTGAAGAACTTCATTCACTAGTTGCTACTGACACTGGTAACATTAAAAGTGATATATATTTTCATTTTCATTCAAGATGATGAGCCTTCAGATAACTTGGTGTTTTTTGTGGTGATTTAAAGTTTTCGGTTTGGCCGGACATTATTGCCATTGATGAAATTTCGTCTCTTAGTTCAAGTCTATTTATATCGCCTTTATCACTGTCAGTGAAAAAGTTGTGTAAGTCCATGCCAGTTTTTGTTATTTCTTGTCGGTCAAGTTCTGAAAGAGGTGGAAGATTATACAAAAATGAAAAGTGCTGCTTTAACTGTTCAATACTCTCTTGAATAGACCCATCAATCGCATCAAAAACTGCGAAAAAGACATCTACTTTAAATTTGTGTTGTAGGACCTCGATTAGCTCATCCGACCCTTCATAATTAAATTGCCTACTTTTTTTTCGCAGTTTAGCCCTAATATCGTTTTTGAAAACTGCCCGGTATCCACCAAAAGCTGTTGAAAACAATTCTTTTGTCAGTTTTAGAATATGACCATGCAAGGCATCGAGAGCTTTGATAGCCTTGACTATAATTTAATCACTACTATCCAAGGAATCCCCGACCGCCGCCTCTAGCATGCTGCTTAGAGTGCAGTGCTGCTGCAGTTGCATGCATTGAATAAAAAAGCATGGTGTGCTATGGGGGTATCGGGAAGATAAACATTGAGCGTAGCAAAAGCGCTGCTAAAAAGGTTGATTGCTAATTAACTTCAAATAATAAATCAGTTATTACCTATACCGGTATTATTACTTCCTAGCGAGCCGAGCCCCTAAAGTGATCGCACTGAGAGTTTATAGCTGGGAGAGACTTATTGGATCAGGAAAAGTAATTCTGAGGAGCAGTAAAAAGTACGTAGTAGGCCAGGTTCCTGAATTCAGTAGCTTTGAAAGATTTATAAAAATGTTTAAACATAACAATAGCGCCGGCAGTTTGGCGGGCATAAAAAAAAAGTTATTTACTATTTCTTACTTCAAAAAGAGGGACAAAAAACGATTAAAGAACTAATTGAGTAGGTATACTAACAAAATACTTATATCTAAATCTTTGATTAAAATACTATGTTTTATGGCAAAGTTTGGCAAGGCATGTTTGCATAAAAGTAAAGCATAAAAGTAAAGGTCCGCCAATATTCTGAGATCACCTTTTCTTTATGAAATCCAAAATTTTTTTTTGACTTTTGACTCTTGACTGAAGTTTAATCATTTTGACTTTGTTTGCTTTTTTTAACAAAAAGGAAGAATTTTTGCCTATTACAACTCGTCCATAAAAAATGCATTCTTTAGGAATACAATTTTCAATGTCTAGTGTTTGTGGCCATATGTATTTATCGCTTTTTGAAATGCTCTCTAAAAACTTAATTCTATATTTATCCAGATTTTTTTTTATATTTAACCCAAATACCACAGTATACAACTTATCTACTTCGGGTTCGAAAATGTCTTCTCTGGTTGTTGTTTTATCTTCTTCCAGGGAAGAGAACGATTCCACATCTGTCGAATCAATTAAAACTATATCAAGACCGTTTTCTTCCTCAAAACCATCCTCCTCGGTACCCTCAACGTGCTGAGTTTTCTTCTGTTTTTTAGTTTCTGAGGTTTCAGCACGAGATTCTAATTTTCTTTTTTGGACAGAGCCAGAACTCAAACGTTGCAAGCGGTCGGTACTGATACGTCCTTTTCCCTCATTTAGGAGACCGCACAAAGAAGATTTTTTAATAAGTTTGGTTTTATTATTTTTCAGAGTAACTTTTACATATGGCCTTTTCTCAAAAAGGGTCATATACTTTACTTGAATATTCGGTCAAATCCACTTCAGAAAATGTTTCTTTGATTTCTAAATCTTTATCGTTGTTTATAAGGTTTTGTAGCTCGTCGCTGTCTTCAGATTCAACGAACATATGATCTAAGTCCTGGTCACTTATTACATCGCTCAGTTGTACTCAGGGTACTCAGGGTAATTGTGTTGAGCGACGCCGGCGGTAGTGAAAGGCTAGACCATACTGCCACATTGAAACGGGCAGTTTTGCTTGACTATGATATCCACTTAAGTTAATGTAAAATCAAAACCAAATTATCTCTTATTCCAAATACTGTACATACAGGGTTCCTAAGATTTTCCTTAGGGATAGGATTTCAATAAATCAAACAGAACTGGCATAGAAAGTTCTGCGCGCACAAAAGAAACAGGTATATTCAGCAATGGTGCCAGTTTGTTATTATCTCCGGACTGCTGCTCCGGAGCGATAAACTCGTGAGGTTGTTAACATTAGAAAGAAATATCTTCGCTTTTAATTAAATTTCTTTCCATTCTGTTCTACTAGTGACATCTATCCCGAAACGGCCAAACCATGCAGCTAGCACTAGCAGCCAAAGAAATCAATAAACGGCGCTGTTTGTCTTGCAGAGCTTTTTGCTTGCGATATTATTGATTTTAAATAAAGCTGGCCCTACACTACATTTGATATTTTCGAGGTGTTTTATGGCATGATCTCGAAACATTTAGCGAACCAATTATTCAAAACTAGCGGGAGGGTAAAAGCGAAAAATAAGGGGATGCCAATATTTGTAACACTCAAAAAGGGGTGAAAAGATTTACGACGAGACGTTTTTTTTACGAAAAACTTGAGCTCTGCCACTTTTTTTATTTTTTTCTTCAACTTTATCGAAATTTTCGTCATACCGTAGAAAAAAATTATTTCCCCCATGGTCATACTTGACTTTTATTCGAAAAAATTTAGAAACAGAGACGGGATCAGTTTTCCTAAAACGGGGGATCTTGGTTTCGAGTGAGAAGATAAAGGGCGCCGCAGACAAAAATTTTTCAATTAAATTAGCCGAACGCAAAAATGTTAAAAAAAACAAAGCACGAAATAAAAATGGCGCCGCTTACAATTTCTTTTCAAAAATTACGTAATTTCGGGAACGCAAAGAAATAGGTCTAAAGAGTATAATTTTTAAGAAAAAAATATCAATTTTCTCGCCCTCCTCACTGGGACTACAGGGGCCGTGCACAAATTACTTAATGGTCATAAGGGGGAGGGGGGTTACAAAACGTTACGTAGGGGGGAGGGGGGTTTTCGACAGCGTTTGCATTTGTGTGAAACTAAGAAAATTTGGAATAAAAATAAGTGAAAAGTTTTTTTTTTTTTTGGGGGGGGGTAGTGGTCTTGACATCGTTACGTAATATTAGGGGAGTGGCGTGCCAAACCGTTACAAAACATTACATAGGGAGGGGGTCAAAAATTGGTAAAATCACTGACTGTTCCTCCTTTTTGATTTCGAATCAAAGTGCAAAACCCGGGTTGGACGTCAAAGGCGTCAACCCGTCCTATTTGCTTGATAAAGTTTCTACGGAAATATCTCAGTCGATTTCTCCGGCCGTGTATGAACGCTTTAGGTTAGGCATTTGCATGTATCTCAGTCCCCAGCCTGTAAACAGTGCGTAAGGACAATGGTTACAAAATGAAAAGCCGAAAAATATTATTTTTTACCATATCTTTCATCAGTCTGGTATTAAAGTCGAGCAAAACCAATTTTTATTCCAGTCCTAAAGGTATGAAAATGGAAAACATTAGAAAACAACAACCTGGAATGGATTTACTACGTGTAAGATGTAGTGACAACATCGCCCCATGCCCATCCTTTTCTGCCTAATGTGCTTTTCCGTTTGTCTGCGTCTTATACACGGCTGCTTAGCCCCCTAAGGATTTGCTTAGGAACCCTGTATATTTACTTAGTAATCTACGCAAATTAGAGCAAATTATTTAAAATAAATATGTACTTACCATAATTTACATTTCCACTTCCGAAATAAAAAACGATTGAAAACATACTTAAATCCCTTAAATCGAACCAAGCGCAAGGTAAACCTGCTTTGAATCACGCCTTATGTACTAATCTCTCGGTTGTCGGTCACAATTTAAGAGAAAAGTCGTAACAAGGTTATAGCTGGGAGAGACTTATTGGACCAGGAAAAGTAATTCTCACCAGCGGTAAAAAGTATGTATTGGGTGAGGCCCCTGAATTCAGTAGCATTTAAAGATTTATAAAGTCGCTCAAACTTGACAATAGCGTCGGCAGTTGTGCCGACATAAAACAAAAGTATATCCGCTGTATCTTACTTCAAAAAGAGGTACAAAAGGTCTCTAATAGCGCTATTAGTTTTACGAGAATCATCATATTTTTACGATAAAAAATGCCAAGCTTACACATACACGAAATTTTTGCCGAGACAAGTCATATAAAAGCAGAGACTTTGTAGAGTGTCGTAAATTAGTAGTGGAAGTGCACTTTCCAGGACGTAAAAGATTGCGAGTGCATGCTCGTATGTTTGTACATGTCGCGTTGTCGGTCGCAATTTAAGAGAAAAGTCGTAACAAGCGGAGCCCATAAAGCGACCGAACTGACAGTATATAGCTGGGAGAGACTTATTGGACCAGGAAAAGTAATCCCGAAGAGCGATAAAAAGTACGTATCAGGCAAGGCTCCAGAATTCAGTAGCTTTCAAAGATTTATAAAATCCCTTAAACATAACAATAGCGCCGGCAGTTGGCCGGGCATAAAACAAAAGCTAACCGCTATTTCTTACTTCAATTTGGCGCGTTGCTCATTTGTTTCCGCGCCATGTTTGAAAAATTGATGTGACGTCGACAAAGACGAAATGCTAACAATCACATCGAGCAGGCGATAAGGGATTTACTTCTCGGGAACAACAAAGAGAGCGATTAGGGGCTTACTTCGAGAAAAAGAGAGAGGGCAAGCGCGTCTTTCGCTTGCGAGCTACGACGTTTCGGCCAACCGGATCGGGATACGAAAAGGAAAATAAAACAGGGAAAATTTCCACCACAATACGCCGTTGGAATACGAAAGTAGCACACAATAGCATGCGGCATCACGAGCGCGGAGGTAACATATCGATACCTATGGGCGAAAAGGAAGTAAGTGACATTCTGGCAATTTTTTTTTTTGAATCTTTGGAACCATTCCTATATTTAAATATCCGTGCTAAATTTTTTTTTTTTTGCCAATTTTGTTCTTGTGGGGTAAAATGGTAAGTTTTCTAATGTTAAAGAAAACGTAAAATATGATACGACGTTTTACTTTGATAATTTTCTATGAGATTTTTTGAGATGTAAATTATTTACGACAGATGATGTGGTTATTTTTTTTGTACAATATTTCAGGTGTTCTCTTAGAAAACGGTTCTTTCATAAACCTTTTAAATATTTGAAATGAAATCGTTTGTGCTATAAAATCGCACAAAATTTTAGAAGTCAAAGATATTACTCATAAATTATTACAAAATCTAACAAAGCTAAAATTTTCCATCCTAAAGGTTCATAAACCTTATAAAAACTGATAAAAGTCAGGTGTGTTTTTTATGAGAATTAATGCGGTTTTTTGGCAGGTTCGTAGTGAATGTGAGAAGGTATTGATTTTTATATAATTGGCACTGAAATTCGAATACAATTCTTTACGTCTCTATTATTTAAACGTGTACGTATACGCAAGGATAAAATTTACGGGCATAGCAACGTACATAATATGATATGACTACGGTAATCACGAGACTTCCATCAGTTGCAAAGTAGCGTCCAGTAAGTAAAAATAGATGAAATGATAACACTGCCTGAGAAATTGATCACCTTATGTAGGTGTAGGCCTAAAAGAACGTAGTAACATCAATTGCATCGATTAGTTTTTTTTCTGATGTGTCTTTTCCACAATCAGTAAATGCCTGATTTTTCGTAATATATTAAAATTTTCTTGTTTTAAATTTTTGTTAAGAGAAAAAGTAAAGTTATATCATTTTTCGGTGGGTTTCAAGTCCACCTGTAAACATGATATACAGGGTTCCTAAGCAAATCCTTAGGGGGCCAAGCAGCCGTGTATAAGACGCAGACAAACGGAAAAGCACATTAGGCAGAAAAGGATGGGCATGGGGCGATGTTGTCACTACATCTTACACGTAGTAAATCCATTCCAGGTTGTTGTTTTCTAATGTTTTCCATTTTCATACCTTTAGGACTGGAATAAAAATTGTTTTTGCTCGACTTTAATACCAAACTGATGAAAGATATCGTAAAAAAAAATATTTTTCGGCTTTTCATTTTGTAACCATTGTCCTTACGAACTGTTTAGAGGCTGGGGACTGAGATACATGCCAATGCCTAACCTAAAGCGTTCATACACGGCCGGAGAAATCGACTGAGATATTTCCGTAGAAACTTTATCAAGCAAATAGGACGGGTTGACGCCTTCGAACGTCCAACCCGGGTTTTGCACTTTGATTCGAAATCAAAAAGGAGGAACAGTCAGATGTGGGGCCGTGCACAAATTACGTAACGGTGATTTTACCAATTTCTGACCCCCTCCCTATGTAATGTTTTGTAACTATTTGGCACGCCACTCCCCTAACATTACGTAACGATTTCAAGACCACTACCCCCCCCCAAAAAAAAAAAAACTTTTCACTTATTTTCATTCTAAATTTTCTTAGTTTCACACAAATACAAACGCTGTCAAAAACCCCCCTCCCCCCTACGTAACGTTTTGTAACCCCCCTCCCTCCTACGACCATTACGCAATTTGTGCACGGCCCCTGTAGTCCCAGTGGAGGAGGGCGCGAAAATTGATATTTTTTTTCTTAAAAATTATACTCTTTAGACCTATTTTTTTGCGTTCCCGAAATTACGTAATTTTTGAAAAAAAATTGTAAGCGGCGCTATTTTTATTTCGTGCTTTGTTTTTCTGACATTTTTGCGTTCGGCTAATTTAATTGAAAAATTTTTGCCTGCGGTGCCCTTTATCTTCTCACTCGAAACCAAGATCCCCCGTTTTAGGAAAACTGATCCCGTCTCTGTTTCTAAATTTTTTCGAATAAAAGTAGAGTATGACCATGGGGGAAATATTTTTTTTCTACGGTATGACGAAAATTTCGAGAAAGTTGAAGAAAAAAATAAAAAAAGTGGCAGAGCTCAAGTTTTTCGTAAAAAAACGTTTTTTGCACAATAAATCTTTTCACCCTTTTTGGCAGCCCCTTATTTTTCGCTTTTACCCTCCCGCTAGTTTTGAAGAATTGGTTCTCTACATGTTTCGAGATCATGTCATAAAACACCTCGAAAATATTAAAGCTCTGCAGGAAAAACAGCGCCGTTTATTGATTTCTTTGGCTGCTAGTGCTAGCTGCATGATTTGGCCGTTTCCGGATAGATGTCACTAGTGGAACAGAATGAAAAGAAATTTAATTAAAAGCGAAGATATTTCTTTCTAATGTTAACAACCTCACGAGTTTATCGCTCAGTATCGTAAATAATGGACCCTGCCGCCTCCTAATAGGAAATAGTCATTTGGCGCAAGATCTGGTGATCGAGGAGGCCATCGGATATTTCCATAGGTGGAAATAATTCTATCACCAAATACCTGACGAAGGTAATTTGTAGCCTGGCGTGAATTGTGCCAGCCATTTTGCTGAAACCACAATTCGTCCAAATTTTGTGTTGAGTTCCCTCAACCGTAGTAAAACGTGGTGTTGGAGAAGATCAACATATTTTTGGCTATTCAAATTCCCTTCAATGAAAAAGGGTCCAATAATGTGATCCCCGACAATACCGCTCCAAACATTTAATTTTTGAGGATGTTGCGTTCTAACACTTGCGTGCAGATGTTTATTTTCGCGGAACCAATAGCGGCTATTTTGTGGATTGTGAGAGCTATGAAGTTCAAATGTCTTCTCGTCACTAAACAAAACTTTTGATAGGAAATTTTCGTTCCTGTCACATTTATCCCTCATAACCTCACAATATTTTAACCGACGAAAATAATCACCTGGTTGCAATTCCTGCGACTTCCCAATCTTAAACGACTTGTAGCCGTATGTTTTTAGGATCCATTGTTGGGAATATCCAGTGCCTCCGCAATCGGTTTCGTCGAACATGGTTCATGTGCCTCAACGTAAGCGCATACCATTTCGTCTCGTTCCACCCTGTGTGGAAGAACGGGATGCTCTGGTATTTCGCCGTCGTGGTAACACTTTCTACAAACATTTATGCACCCGTACCTTTCAAAACGATGATAAATGTTGTAGACAGTTTGAGCCACAGGAACCGGTCGATCTGGAAACGCAAAAACAAAAAGCACTGTCACTTTTTATGTAGTTTTTAATAATAAAAATCTTTTCTTCTCGAGTATACGGCATTTTAAAAATACAAAATTTACGAAACTGAAGCGACTCGAAAGGAAATAAAAATGCGATGCCTGTGAATCTCAGTTTTTCCTCGATCATTTCATAGTGTGGCCGCCATCTAGCAGAATTTGCAGACATCTTGTCAACGGTTATTATTGCAACTATGATTTATGCTCACAATGAAAGAGTGGCGACAATTTTTTCTCTTGAAAGCAGTCCGGAGATAATAACAAACTGGCACCATTGCTCAATATACCTGTTTCTTTTGTGCGCGCAGAACTTTCTATGCCATTTCTGTTTGATTTATTGAAATCCTATCCCTAAGGAAAATCTTAGGAACCCTGTATATCTGCCTGCTTTTTTTATTATATACACACTTGTTTGAACCAAACCAAAAGTTAATAGGATGTTACTTCCTTGTTTTTTTTTTTAGTCAAAATAAAGTGTTTTCGGCTTTTTTGCGTGCTTTTGCTAAAAATATAGTATTTTGATTTGTTCAGTGCTGTTATACAACCGGAATGACTAGTTTTTTGTCTTTCATAAGTGCTGTGCGATAACTCTTTTTATTATAAGCCTCAGAGTTAGGGGAATTCCAAGTGATTTAAGCTCATAAATGTCAGGTACATGTTGCGGTCATTTTCTTTACAGGCTATTATCATTTCACCTATTTTTACTTCCGTGAGTACACTGCACCATAAAAGGCACCTTTTTCTACAAAAAAATACATTGAGCCAATGTATTCTGTATATGATTTTTGCTCCCATGTAAAGTTTTATTAATATTATAATCAAGTTTACATAAATTTTATAGCAAAAACGAGTTATTGGTTATACTACTGCAAGTCACAGTTTCAAAAGAAAGTTGTCACAATATAAAGAGTCTTTAAGAATGATTTTTATGAAGGCTGTTATGAAATCAAGGATTAAGAGACATGTTTTTATAGCTTTTAGTTACACCTAAAGGCGCAATTACACAGACGAACATGCTCAAATAAAAGATCGTGCAAAAGATCTGAAATTTTTTGCGCGTACATTTTTGTGAGTTTTTCTTTGAACATTTTGTTCGGGTAAATTTTTGAGCAAGTTATTGCTATCTATTTTGGAAAAATATTTTTAAAGATGAGAATAAATATAATTTTACATCATTGATCAGTGATCTCAATTCTTTAAAAAAATGGAACACCAACTTTTATTTTAAACTTTTGTGAAAAAAAGGCGATGACAAGCGAAACATTATTATTGACTATCAGTTTTATCATATGCAATGTTAAAATTGTTAATGATGGAGGTAATAACATTTAATTATTTTCTTTAACTTTTTTGGTTTTCTTTCATTATAAAAAGAAAACGGAAATGTCTTTGAAGTAATTACTTTTTAAAATGCAGGTGGATATTTTTAGAGAACTGTTCTGGAGAGTAGTTAGTTGTTCCCTGGGGGGAGGGAGGTTTAGACAGTCGGAACGCAGCGCTCTCAAACACTGCTGTAATTTTGTGTGTCAATGTTCATTTGACCAAAACTCTCTTTCACTAGTCTACGGTTTTTACCTTCTCCTAACCCAGCAACAGCAACAAATAAGTGCCAATTTTTATTTTTTTTGATTCTCGTTTTTTTTACAACCCCAAAAAAATTACAAGTATACTGGCATATCCCCTATAAAAATCAGATTAATCGAAGTTGCTTATGAGGTAAAACGTCAATTTCGACATCAAATCGTTTTTCCGTCGGAAAGCACTTAATTAAAAATACCTTGTTTTAAAACTTAGTCTTTCTATTTTCAGTTAAGTTCAACGAATTCCCATAAAACTATAAAATTTAAATTTGTAAGAAATTTTTATTGCCGACATTTCTTCACACAAATTTTGCTCAACATTCTCTCCAAAATTTACGTGTGTTTTTCTGTACGCGATTTTGCTCGAACATTTCTTTGAACATTTTGCTCAAGAGGCTCGTGTAAATGTTTGTCGGCATTTCAACATCAAAGGAAAGTTTGTCTGTGTAAATGCTCCTTAAGAATGAATTTAGTAAAAGACTGATACAGTCAATGATCACCATTTATTAAATTTATTTAGGGCATTGATAAAAATCGTTAACATTTTTTATCTATTTCATATGGCCTTTTATTACCTCCATAATCTGTACATACTATTAATAATAACGCTCTACAAAATGTCAAGAAACATTTTTCATTTATTTCGTAACTTCCGTTTATTAATTTCATTACTTAAAAGCGCAATTACACAGACGAACATGCTCAAATAAAAGCTCGTGCAAAAGATCTAAAATTTTTTGCGTGAACATTTTTGTGAGCTTTTCTTTGAACATTTTGTTCGGGTAAATTTTTGAGCAAATTATTGCTATCTATTTTGGAAACATATTTTTAAAGATGAGAATAAATAAAATTTCACGTCAGTGATCAGTGATCTCAATTCTTTAAAAAAATGGAACACCAACTTTTATTTAAAATTTTTGTGAAATTTTCCTAAAGTAAAAAAAAACCCAGGAAAATTTTTCTTTTCCTCTTTTAATCGGTAATCCGCGCCTCACGACTATGAGGAGTGGTGGGGAGGGGGATTTTTTTTTAAACACATTTTTGTAACTTTACTTCACCTTTAGCTTTTATTGTTGTTTTTTAATTCCTCACACCAGATTTACCTAGTTAGTTTAAGGGTTGCTTAAAAAAGCAAAAGGTTCATGAAAATTCTGAAGATATAGATATTTACTGTCAATTTAATCTAATAATCAAGTTCGATTACTGACACTGAACCAACAATATACAAAGGGCAACATTGCGATTCAAAAGCGTGGCCGGCCTACTACCTGCGAAATCCAAAACGCAGGATGATAGATCGGCGACACAGTCTACTAAATTACTGCTGAATTATATTTTTTAGACAAAGGTCGGGTTCGTAGGGTTGTAAAAGTGGGTAATAAACCGGTATTATTTAAACCGAACGTGCTTTTGTTCATATATTTAGATTTAATAAAATGTATATAGGTTTTTTAATTTGACTTAATTATTATTGTAAAAGACTAAACTAGGAAGTAAAATAAAGGGATATTCTTTTAAACGTAAATTTTTATCATTATATTTTACAGGCAACAACAATAAATAAGTGCCAATTATTATTTTTTTTATTCTCGTTTTTTTTTACAACCCCAAAAAAGTTACAAGTATACTGGCATATCCCCTATAAAAATCAGATCAATCGAAGTTGCTTATGAGGTAAAATGTGAATTTCGGCATCAAATCGTTTTTCCGTCGGAAAGCACTTGATTAAAAATATCTTATTTGAAAACTTTGTTTTTCTATTTTCAGTTAAGTTCAGTGAATTCCGATAACAATATATATTTTGAATTTGTAAAGAAATTTTTATGCCCCCAATTCTTCAAACAAATGTTGCTCAACATTCTCTCCAAAATTTACGTGTGTTTTTTTATACGAGATTTTGCTCGAACATTTCTTTGAACATTTTGCTCAAGAGGCTCGTCTAAATGTTTGTCGGCATTTCAACATCAAAGGAAAGTTTGTCTCTGTAAATGCGCCTGTATATGACAATTTTTATAACTTTCCTCCGATTTTTGTAACAGTTGCATATTATTGATATACAGCGCACACTATGAATCACCGACTCAGCGATGTACTTAGTCCGCATCGCCGCAACTGATGACAAGTTGCTGTATCAGTACCACTCATATTGATTCTTGCATCGTGATTCATTAGGCCGATGTCTTGCATCGCCAAATGTTTCATTGGGTGTGGGCTCCATTAGGGTGCCCACAAGCATCATTTAAGGTCAGTAGACCAGTACTAAAGGAATCCTAACCTAATTACGTAAAGTGCTACCGTTTTTTTCAAATATAGTGAGGAGTAGGGAGAGTTTCGATGGATTTTTTTTTTACATTTTACAAATCCTTCATAATTTGTGGTAAGGTGCTGGACTGGAAATGTAGCTCTTTTTTTACCAAGTAAATTGGTTTTATAGTTGTACATTTTTTGGATATTCTCGATAGTCACAAATTACCTATTTTAGATTTAAATTTTGTAAATTCGAAACGAAAAAGAAAACCATATTAAAACAATATGTTTTAAAGTCAAAGAACCCGTAATTTTGTTTTTTTAATTTTTTTTTATTGTCCAGAACCTACGTGATTTAGAGGAGTTTGTGTTTTTGGAGACAAAATATTGGAGTTTATCAGAAAAATTTGTTTGCCATGTGGATTTCGGCTCAAGTTTGTCGATAAGTTCTTTTTAAAACCATTTAATATTATATATATATATATATAGGTGGCCATTATTATTTACAAGATTACTTTATAAAAACAGCGTTACCGTATTTTATTTTGTCGGCCGAAGACCTCTGTCGACAAATAACTACTGTGACCTATTTTGGAGGAAAACTTTACCCGCACTTAGATATAATAGTGGGATTTTTTACGTAATTTAGTCCTGATCAAAAATACTGCTTGGGTGAAACATACACTGAAACACGTGGCGATGCAATAACTTATTTACTCAAGGAATCATGAATCTCGCATCAGTTGCAAAGTAACACACACACTTTGGATAAATGAATCATCGCTAAAAGCCCAGTGTAAAAAATGCACCGGTGCTTGGTGTGTCGCCGTTCAGGAATATGAAAATGACCGGTACGTCTCATTTTCGTCATTCAGGTAAGGTGGTGTACACTGGTGCGTTTATAGCGTCATTAGCAAGGCCACTAACATGCGGCAATAAGGGTCAAAATTGCACATATGTATGTCTATTTTAGTGAGCTTATCACACCACACCGTCACCCCAGTCTCCACTTGGGCGATGGTTGGTGTGCTTGAATGAGGTTATGATATGGTGAAATTTTGATAATTTTTAAGGCAAGACTGTTTACAAATCTAATTTAATTTAATTTTTTTTTAACTAACTCTGTATAATATTTGGTTTTTAATGATTTATTTTCTAGAGTCGTTTTTAAGCCAATACACATAATAAGTATAGGAAGTAAAAAAAACCTGACTTTTTTATTATTCTTTCTATTTTTAAATGTGATGTCTTAGTAGTCTAGTATATATATATTTTTTTTAGCAGGTCTCAAAAAGTTCTAGCTGATACTTGATCATTTTCAAAATTTTCGGATGTTTGTAGCTTTTCGATGTTCTCATATTTAAATGATCCGTTAAGAAATAAAAAAGTGGTGGTGACGGTTATAAAAAGTATACAACATTTTTCTGCTCACTTGTAGCCTGAAACATGCCAAAAAAACAACCCGGGAAACCAACCGAAAACCCAGCATTCGAAAATAAGAGAGGACAAAAAGCCTATATTTTTAAAATTTTCTACCCACTTACAGCCCAAAAAAAATTATGACTGACTTATATGATAATGTGACACAAGAAAAGCAACCCCAGAAGACAACTTTCGAAAATAGGCGCAAACAAAAAGCCTATTTTATCATTTATCCCAACATCCCTTTGTTTTGTTTTTGTAAATTTAGACAAGAATGACAGATTATAGGTGGTGCGGACACACCGAGTGCGTGCTCCTACACCATGGTGTGGGCTTTCTGAACGCAGCCCAGCTGATGCCATAACTGGACTAATACTGACCTGGTGCTGTCAGAAAATTGCTTCGGTGCATGATTCGTGCAATGCAAATGGAATATAAAACGCACGGTTTGACTGCAGATATTTTTAGGTTATTTTATGGTAATCCGAAAAATAGTATATTTGGGGAGTTAGGGAGAAGGATTTCGAATCCAACAAGTCCCAAAATGATACTTTAAATTAAATGAAAAGAAAGTAAAACATCAAAAGAGTCCGTCGATGGATGTGATCTGGTTTCTTATTTGCTTATGCCTTATCTTATGTTATTTCCTGTCTAAAACGAACCTAAGTAGACAGCAAAACAAGATATTGTAACCAGATATATGACATATGTTAAATTTAACTCTTCTACGGAGAGCATTTTTAATGTAAAACAAAAAGTAGTCCTAACTCCACAGATTTCAAAGGATGATGAAAATGACAAGGCGTAGTTTTTCAAAAACTATGGCTTATTTATTTTCAGTCAAACATTTTCCCAACGCGTTGCTGCCTTACTGAGCCATTTTCAAGGGTTCTAAAATAAAATGACATGGTTAAAACTAAAAAAGGAAAACAATAAAAGAAAATTTAAGGTTAGTCAATTACCTTCTATGGTCAAAACTATAACAAATAACCAAAAAAACATCAACATGCAAAAATAAACTTAAATTTTCGTTTATTGTTTTTTTTTTTTAATTTTAACCATGTCATTTAATTTTAGAACCCTTGAAAATGGTCCAGTAAGGCCTAAATGCGTTGGGAAAATGTTTGACTAAAAATAAATAAGCCATGATTTTTGAAAAACTACGCCTTGTTATTTTTATTAGACACTTAAAGTAAATATTTCAACGCATCGGTATCGGTATACGTAACGCGTTCGAAACAAAGTCAAAATGCCATGTTTCGAACGATGCCTGCTTCTTTGACGGTTGTGATGACAGAATCTTGTTTCGTATGGAAGGATGTACGTATCGTTACGGACCCACGAACGTAAGCAACAATTTTAATCAGCATTTCTGTCACGCACCCTTCAAAAAAGCGGGCGTCGTTCGAAACATCGCATAAAAAAGTCAAAAATGTAGTGTATTTAGTATAGGCTTTATTTCGAACGAGTTAGGTATACGAATACTGATGCGTTTAAATATTTACTTTAAGTGTCTATTATCTTTTGAAACCTGTAGAGTTAGGACGTCAACCTACTTTTTGTTTTATACGATATATGTGCTTACTTGTAATGATAAATAAACTAAAATGGTCATCTCCATCGACAGTCTCTTCTTAAGAAAAACCTCTCTTCATATTCATCATGACAAACATTTAAAATATATATATTTTTAATAATATTGAACATTCTAAACCAACGATAAACGCTATTGACGATCATGCAAGAAAACGTGCACTCAGGGCAACATAAGCTGCACTCGTTTTCAAATGGAATGTCAAAACCCGAGTAGTGCAATCAAATGGAATACGAATATTCCCTCGGTGCGCACCAGTGCATTCAAAGGAAAACGCTTTGAGTGTGAACCCCTCTAGAGGCCCTCTATATGACAGTTATTGTTTTACCAGAGGTGGGCAACTCATATTGCCCTCTCTTTCTAGTTTTTTTCATATTTGCATGTAAAAGCGATTCTATGAAATGGACTAATATTTTGTTGTCTCTTTTTATAATTTCCCCAGGCAGTTTTTGAAAGATCGCTTTTTTTTTGGTTTGTAAAATATATCAAGTTTTGACAAAAAACAACAACAAACAGTGAATATACACGCGGAAATATTAAAAATGTAAATAATAGGTAAAATATAGACTCCTATTCATCTATATTTTTATTACTCTTTTTCTTACAATAAAATACGGAAACATACAGTGGGATTTACTGAAAGGGTTTAGCCTATTTTAGACAGGTCCTAAGTTTAAGTGAAATTGTTGGTTTTAAGCATTTTATATGAACTTCCTTGAGTTTTCGACATAGTTTGATTTATAAGAATAATTTTAATTGTTTTTTTTTAGAGAATATTCATCTTAACACAATCTTTTTTTGGATTTAAGAAGAAAACTTCTATTTAAAAGAACTTTTTTTTAACCCTAGGGGGGGATCTAAATGGTAAAGACTCTGTTGAGCAAATTAAAATTGAAGTTATATGCTACTCTTATTAAAACTTACCCTTGTTTATTGATTTTATATATATAATCATAAAATAAGAATTAGATTAACTTTGTATTTATTTAAAAGGGGTTTTTTTATCTATCAAAAGTATGAAAAAACTTTACAAACACAAACCCATCGCAATCGCAAACTACAAATAAAAATATTTCATCAAAGTAGGTCATGAAAAAAAATACGGCTAAAAACAGACCTGAATCCAGATGCGTTCAAAAGGAGTCATGTCGGCAGAGTTAAGACCTTTGTGCGATTTTTCAGTGGAAAGCTTTGTTTGATGATTAAGCTTTTAGATAAACTCAATGTTTTAATTTCAGTTCTATTTGTAAATAAATGAATAAGTACAGTTTTTTTGGATTTTTTTCATTGGAGACAGTTTTCGTGCATAATCAGTGACCTTCGCTTATATTTGTTTTGCAACGTAGTGCCCTCATAAATATATTCCTTGTGGTGAAAATGAGTTCAAAATATGATGTTTTTCTGGACAAAATGGGAGGTGTTTTATTGATTAACGAACAACGACATTAAATGAGGTAAATTCTTGTAAAAACGGTTAGGGAAATTATAAAGGAACTTATTACCAATTGCCACAAAACAATTCTTTTTGGGGGCTATAAATTTAAACCACCCCTCAGAGGTGGTCTACAAAATCATCAACTTTATAACTTCAAATACAGATGATGAAGCTAATGTGTGCCAAATTTTTGGCGTATTCACCATTTGCTATTTTGAAACCTGTTAAAAAAAAATTAGTTTTAGGGCATTTTCTCCTAAAATATAGAATATTTTGAGAAAAAAAGGAGTGTTTCTTTGGAATTTTGCAATAACAATACAAAATAATCAATAACTTTTTATCTTTTCGCTATGGGTAAGTGTTTTTTGAAAATGGGTTTTAAAATTTAGTACCCCCAACAGGTGTAAATATCTAGACCTGTGGGGGGTACTATTTTAGATCTTAGTAAATCCCACTGATAATGTTTTATTTATTAGCAAAGTACATGCCAAATGCGTATGTTTGTACCTACTGCTTAAAGCTTACTTACGTCGCAAATTCGGCTATTTTTATTAATTTTCCGGCTTGGTAAATGCATGTTTTCTTTCCAATTTTCTTGAGTTTATTTCCCCGTTGGAAAACGGAACAATACAAATCGTCAAGGCACGTGTTTTCACAGTTTTTGATACAGCAAAATTCCATTTTTAAGGTCGTAGTTACAATCTGGGGAATTGTTTTTAGCAACACTGTACGGGAAATCGATTTAACTATGTCGACCTGATTTTTTTGCAAAATTTTACGTCATTGAATTTGTTTTCCCTGGCAACGCGGAGACTTTATTTATGTTTATCCACATTGGGACACCAGAGATTTTTTTAACACTCGGTCAAAAATTTGGGGTTAAGTTACTTATTTTCACTTTTCGCCGTCTGCGCCGCTAAGAAACAAAGTAGAACACTAAAATAAAAGAAAACCATTCACTGCAGAATTATCTGCTAAAAAACGCTACCCAACTACGTATTAAACTAACTGGCTAGCTTATACCGACAACAGATTTTAAAATCGGCTACTGGCGCGCTATTTTAAACAGGAGCGTCAACGATTAGCAAGAGTGTTTCCAACCTCTAAATGGAGCTTTTCTGACCTGTTTTGTTATTACTCAATTATCTGTGTGTTTTTGAAACTGAGGTTCTAAAATCTATCCTTTGCACTCCAATATTTCTCTAGTACACTTGCACATAACTATGCCGCAATAATTTAAATTTAAAAAATGGTTGAATCAAAATAAAAACAAAATTATGTAGGGTTATGGGCGCCGAATGTTTCTATGCGAATTCCTAGTAATCCCAGCGAGCCAGTAAAGTTCTCTTGGTTCTTTGGTAGACTCGGGGTAATGCCCGCCCAGCGCTAGACCTTTTTCGGCGGGCGACCGCACACGCGGAGTGGTTTCATATTTGTTTTAAAAACAATGTTTTTGAAAACACATTTTTGAAAGATAAACATAATCTCGAATGGTTTTCTGTCAGAAAATCTAAAAATATCTTCTGTCCCACTGCGGTCCGATTTAAAGTTTGTTGACAAAACACCTGCAGTTACCATGGAGTCGTATAAATTCTGCGATCTACCGGCCAACACTTGACCTGCGTGTGTCTCTCAAATTCGTTAAAGTGTGATTGATTGATCGGTTTTTCTTTCCGGAGTGCACAGGCTTTTAGAAAAAAGGAAACTTAGTTTTTATTTTCGCTAAAGCAAGAAAATTATAAAAAGAAAAAATGTAATCCAGAGAGAATTGTGAGTATTTCTCTATTTTTTTTGTAAATCGGGTTTGTTCTAAACCGCAATTATTTTGAGGCTTTTGGGATAGATGACAGCACTAGAGCTTTTCTTTTGAAGAAAAATGAATTGAGAATTTGGAAAAAAAAATTTTTGTTTAGCATTTAAAAATGATCACCCCTCCAAAATTTCAGCTAATTATGATGTTTACTTTGCTCTGTGCAATCTGGCAAAAGATTAAAAAATTAAAGAACAAAGCGTTGCCAGTTTTACTTTTTTTTTACTTAAAATCTGGGGAGAAAGTATATCCTTAAACCGAACGTTTCTTAATCAAAAATATGACAGTGACAAAATTATTTATTGTCAGGGGTTACCAACTATCATTGCCAAAACTCAATTTGATTTTAAAAATTTCTCTAGCAACTGTCAAATCCAGTTGCTCACCTCTGGTAAAACAATAACTGTCAAAAATTGTATACATGAACTCTAGGTCCCTCTAGACAATACGTTTAATATCTAACAGCAAGAGACATTTTTCAACTGTTTTAAATGCTCGTCCTGAAAAGTTAAGTTTTGTCAGTTACTTCGTCTTTGTTCGAAGGTAACATATTCGATTGTAATCCTATTGAAGGTTGTTTAGGGAATTTCCCCGTTATTTCGAAACATTTATTTTGTATGATACTATTTTAGTAAATTGATCACGTAGCAAACGATTGCCTTAATATAAAGTTTTTTTTTGTCATTTCTACAAGTAACTTATTATTATTACACTCATTTAAAACTAACCACTCAGGATTTGTCGAGAACCACCTACTAAGGGCTAATTTTACAACCAAAGGTAGAACTCCAGATTAAACCATCATTTAAACTTCGGTTTAATCTTTGGATTAAACCATTGCATTGGTAATAAAGTTGCTCAATTTCATAAGTTGCAGTTAAACCACGGCCAGAAAAAAAAGGCTGTTAGATTAGCTGTAGGAATAGGTGCACAACAAGTTTTTTCTAGATTGAAAAGACTACATTTTCTTGGCATATAGGGTTGATTATTTTAACCATATCTTTAAAATGGCACCAACTAGAGCCAAACCCAGCATAGACGAAAAATTATTCAGAATTTTCAGAAATGCAAAAATATACAGTATATAATACCGGATGTCCCAAGGTGAGTAGCCTATTAGAATATTTTGGAAACTATACAATGGAAAATTTTCAAACTTTCTATTCCAACATAAGTCTATTTAAACGATCTTTATGAAATATTTTTATATTTGCAGTGTTGCATTTGCAGGCAAACTTGGCAACAACTTTCCTATTTTAAATTGGACACGCTGTATATTGAAATGAAAAAGGTTTTAGCTTTTTTGGACAATTATTTTTATTTAAACTTTTACATCAAGTACCGACGATTCGATCCTAATCAGGATCATCTTCAGGATTAGGATCGAAACGTCGGTACTTGATGTAAAAGTTTAAATAAAAATAATTGTCCAAAAAAGCTGAAACCTTTTTCATTTCTATTCAATCCAGTGGACGAAACCATCACAGCACCCTGTATATTTTTGTATTTTTGGATTTTACAAAATATTTTAGGTGCATTTTATGTATAATGTCCTATACCTATGTTCAACTGCTTTTAAAATATTGACACGTGAAAATTGACATTTTTAAATTTGACAGCCCTTAACATCGGAACAGTTAAGGATAGAACAAAACGGTTTTTACATTTCTATCTTGGTTTTTCACAAGCTATCCTTTTATATTTAAACCCAGGGTTAAAATATCCCAAGGTTAGTTTAATCCTGGATTAAAAATAGTTTGAAATAAAAAAACTACCAAAAAAAAATAAAAGACTTTTCAACGTTGTGTAGCAATTTTGCCACAAATTTTGTAATTTTAATCGGCGAAAAAAAAAGTTTTTTTAGTTCCACTAAAAATAAGTTATTCGGGTGAAAAGACCTAAATACAAAATTTTGTCATGGTGTCTGTCTATCCGTCTGTCTGTAACACAATTACTCAAAACACGCTTAACCGATTTTTATCAAATCTAGCAAAAAAATTCTCTGGCACCAGGCCGTGAGATGATTAGTTTTTGGTGGTGGTGAGGGGTTCTGAAGGGGGTAGAAATGAAGGTTAAACTTTTTAAAATATCGTAACTCGCGAACCGTAGCAGCTAGCAACACCCGGTTCTCACACTCTCAAGATGACGAACTGTAGCAGTTAGGGACACACGGTTTAGTCCGTCAGATTCGTAGTTTTTGAGATATCTAAGAAAAATATACAAAAAAAAGTCACGAATAAGCAGCTAGCGAAATGCGGTTTTTACATTTATATGTATAATTACATTCTCAACAAAACTCGTTTTTCTGTAATGCTTTATGGATGGCTATATGTGCCTGCTGGCGCCATATTTCCTCGTAAGTCAATACCAACGCCCTAGTTTATTTTCGCGTTTCGGTCCTAAATAATATCTTCTTAAAAATGTTTTTTTTCACGAATTTTTACTTAGACAGTGTTTTAGAACCAACCCAGCAAACACGGTTCCCTCGGGCCTTCGTCGGTCCGATGTCGATTGCCGAATTTGTCGTCATCGGCACGACGTCAATTTACGACATCGGACCAGCAGTATTTTTTGTCCGCTTTGCGATGTAGGCCCAATGTATCTTTGCCGATGCAGCGTTGGACTGTGGCCCGTCGTCGGATCAATTGTAAATTTTACTTTTTGCTGACATCGGCATACCGTCGCCGTACGATTAAGGTCCGATATGGTTTAACCACATGGTACCGACCATCCGCCCATAACTGCTTAATTTGGTCGGTCTAACGTAGGCAAGTTGGTATTGGCCCAACATCGGTAAACTATTCAAGGGCGACATTGGTTTCCTAAAGCGGTCCAACGTCGGCGATTGACGGATGTCCGTCGGTGGTAGCTTAAAGCGGCCGGACATTGGCAAACTACAAGCGGGTGGTTAACCAGTCGGGCTGGTTTAAGTGGCAGAAGAGATGATTCTTTTAGAGAAGTACCACCATCATGTCAAGTCCACATTCTAGTTTTGAAATATCTTTGCTCGTTATGTATATAATATTATCTTCCACTGTACAGGGAACATAGTGATATTAGGGCCATTTCTACATACTAGGAAGAAACTATTAAGCAGTTTAAAAATTTTAAGATGACGTAATCGGACCATCGTCGGTTGCCGATTCTCGACCAATCAAACAAAGTAACTAAAGCAAATAAAGTGGTCGTCGGCATAAAGTCGACTATAGTAAATCGGGCCATCGTCAGTTGCGGATTCTCGACCGATTAAAGAAAGTTCCAATCGGACCATCATCGGCCATAAAGCAGATAAGGTTTGCGTTGGCATAATGTCGCCTATAGTAAATCGGGCCATCGTCAGTTGCCGATTCTCGACCGATTAAAGAAAGTTCCTATCGGACCATCATCGGCCCTAACGCAGATAAGGTTTGCGTTGGCATAATGTCGACTATAGTAAATCGGGCCATCGTCAGTTGCCGATTCTCGTCCGATTAAACAAAGTTCCAATCCGACCGTCGTCGGCCCTAGAGTAAATAAAGTAAGATTCGGCGTAAAGTCGACTATAGTAAATCGGGCCATCGTCAGTTGCCGATTTTCGACCGATTAAACAACGGACCATCGTCGGTCTTAAAGTGGTGTCGGCATAAGGTCGACTGTGGTAATGTGGACCTCCGTCAATGGCCTATTATTGACCGAAAACTGAAAATCGCAATCTAACCAACATCGAGCCAGAGTGTAGTCGCCGATGCCGACACACTGCCGACGTTGTCGACATTGGCCCGATTCAATGCCGACGATTTGTGTTTGCTGGGAAATGAAATCAAAACATCAAACAGTTTTTTAAAATAAAATGATTTTGTGCAAAATAATGAGCTTCTGTCCATAGTGCAACGCGCGGCGCGACGCCGCGCCCCCTCAGACTAATAACTAAAGAAGAACCTCCAAATTCGTGAACGGCCATTTCAAGCGGTCGGACGGGACAAAAAAGTAACCCATTACTTCTATATGATTAAAATTATGACTATATTTTATAATAAATAATTTCCTAAAACCATAGGTTATGCATGCAATAAAATAGTTTAAAACCATAGACACTTAAAGTAAATATTTCAACGCATCCGTATCGGTATACGTAACGCGTTCGAAACAAAGTCAACATACGCTACATTTTTGACTTGTTTATGCGATTTTTCGAACGATGCCCGCTTTTTTAAAGGGTGCTATGACAGAACTGCTGATTGAAATCGTTGCGTACGTTCGTGGGTCCCTAAAGATACGTACATCCTTCCGTACGCAACGAGATTCTGTCATCACACCCGTCAAAGAAGCAGGCATCGTTCGAAACATGGCATGAGCAAGTCAAAAATGTAGCGTATTTTGACTTTGTTTCGAACGCGTTACGTATACCGATGCGGATGCGTTGAAATATTTACTTTAAGTGTCTATTAAGTTGTAGCCAGAGCTTATCGGGTGAACCTTTAAACTTTGGGTTGGACGGGACAAGAAAAACCAAAACTTAATTCTTGTAAATTCTTACTTTTATATATTTCAACTTTTTAGCAAAAAGGTTTATCATGGCTTTTCCAAAGTAAACAAAAGGCATTGGAATTAAAGGAGAAAGAATGTTGTTAACATTTATGTTAAAAATTATTGTGAACCATGAACCAGTAAAGATTTGCTTTTGGGTTGGACGGGACAAAAAATACAATAATTGAAAAAATATTATTTGATTTAGTTCCGAAACTGTTTGTATATTTCGTCTTTTTTACATACCAAGAAAATATGTTATAGTGGTTTTATGATTTGGAGTTATTTCAAGATTTTTAACAAAAACCAGTAGATTGTGTTTTTCTTTTTTTTAATAAAATTACATTTACTTGAAATGACCCTGAAGATTCATCAGAATCTCGAAGTGCGATTTATAGGTGAAATTGAATTTTAAAACAAAATACAACATGTTCCGTTGTTTGTGAATTCCTTAAAGGCGCAATTACACAGACGAACATGCTCAAACAAAAGCTCATGCAAAAGATTTAAAATTTTTTGCGCGAACATTTTTGTGAGCTTTTCTTTGAACATTTTGTTCGGGTAAATTTTTGAGCAAATTATTGCTATCTGTTTTGGAAACATTTTTTTAAAGATGAGAATAAATAAAATTTCACATCAGTGATCAGTGATCTCAATTCTTTAAAAAAATGGAACACCAACTTTTATTTTAAATTTTTGTGAAAAAAAGCCGACGGCAAGCAAAACATTATTATTGGCTATCAGTTTTGTCACATGGATTAGGGTTACTTATAATATTTTTTTCTTATGGTTTTTCCCGGATTTTTTTGCCCGGGGGTTTTTTTGGGACTTTCTTGCGAGTTTTTTTATTTCCAAGGGTTTTTTTCCTAAATTCGAAAAACAACCCAGGAAAATTTTTCTTTTCCAAAAAATTTTTGAATTTTTCAAATATCGGCAAAAAACTCAAAAATTGCACTTTCAAGCGGTAATCCGCGCCTCACGACTATGAGGAGTGGTGGGGAGGGGATTTTTTTTTAAAACATATTTTTGTAACTTAACTTTAACCTTAGCTTTAATTGTTTTTTTTTAATTCCTCACACCAGATTTACCTACTTAGTTTAAGGCCCCAAGGGTTGCTTAAAAAGCAAAAGGTTTATGAAAATGCTGAAGATAGATATTTACTGTCAATTTAATATAATAATCAAGGTCGATTACTGACACCGAACAAACAATATGCAAAGGGGCAACATTCCGAATCAAAAGTCTAGTCTATTACTGCTAAATTATATTTTTTAGACAAGGTTCATAAATCCATCCTTTCGATAATTCTCTTCCCTAAAAACCCCTGTATGCCAATTTTGATTGAAATCGAACAAAATAAATCTTTTTCTTCCTTCACTTCCCTCATTAGCGGTAGGGGGTGCCTAATAATACCATATTATTATATTGTCGCCGCAACTATAAATACACACCGAAAACTGAAATTGAATACCAAATTTGAGTTGCAAGATTTGAGCCGAACATACAAACATACATAAATAAAAGCTTGTAAAAATCGCCAAAAATTTCAATATTTAAAAAATCGAAAACGCAAGTTCTACGCGTCAATAAAATGAAATGAATTTCTTTGTTTTGAGTCGGAGAGCCCTTTCTTTATGGAAAGATTTGTTCTAAAACTTTCATAAAAAAACTGCGTTGACCCTTGTTTGTTGTCATGTAATTTTGTGTGTCAATGTTCATTTGACCAAAACCCCCTCTCACTAGTCTACGGTTTTTACCTTCTCCTAACCCAGCATCAGCAACAAATAAGTGCCAATTATGGTATACTGGCATATCCCCTATAAAAATCAAATCAATCGAAGTTGCTTATGAGGTAAAACGTGAATTTCGACATCATATCGTTTTTCCGTCGGAAAGCACTTAATTAAAATACGTTGTTTTAAAACTTAGTCTTTCTATTTTCAATTAAGTTCAATGAATTCCCATAAAACTATAAAATTTAAATTTGTAAAGAAATTTTTATACTCCCAATTCTTCAAATAAATTTTGCTCAACATTCTCTCCAAAATTTACGTGTGTTCTTTTGTACGAGATTTTGCTCGAACATTTCTTTGAACATTTTGCTCAAGAGGCTCGTGTAAATGTTTGTCGGCATTTCAACATCAAAGGAAAGTTTGTCTGTGTAAATGCGCCTTAAGATTTGACAAATTTCTGACTGATACGGTTTCTTGTTTATTGGCAGTAAAAATGCCAATTTTTAAGTCCTTAAATTGTCTGCCCGTTATTTTTTTACCAAAGAGTTTTTAAAAAAAATAGACATCGTAATAACCATTAATTTTCCTTGAATTTGCATTAGATAATTATATCATAACTGTTTAATAAGCCGGATAATAGTCGAAAAGGTAAGTACAACAATAATCGATCTTTTAATTAAAAGTACCTACTTAATTTAAGTTCTTCTTAGGTGATCGAACATATCCAAAGCAGCAAACCGATAGCATTCGAACTGCTTTTAACAGTAACCAGAGCAATTTAAATCTGAGTAAGGAAGGCCTACGACGTCGAAGAAAGAGAAACTAATCAAGACTAATGCGTTTTACATGTAAGCCTTTATCTGGACTGTGGAATGTTTAAACTTAACAACATAGCTACAGCGTTTTAATAGTGTCATTATAATACTCGTTGTGGTTTGATTAAGTGATTTCATCTCTTTTAAACCATTATAATGTGTGTATTAATGGTGTATTTGTACCTAATTTATATTCATTGTTGACATTAGATGTGTTGTAGAAAGTAGTAAAAAAATTTGTTATTTGATGGCGCCATAAAAACTTAATAACCTTCCTATCTATTTAAGTATTGGATTGATTTCTGCTGGAAAAGGCTTTTTATTAAAAAATAACAATCGAAAAACTTCAAAATCAAAAAGTTGTTTGACAATAAACAGAGTACTTAACTGTCACTGTTCAGAGTCACACAAATTCTGTCATTTTTTTTACATGGCGACAAGTTTCGTTTATTGGTACGCGTAGTTTTGCAATTTTTTTTTTTAAATATTAAATTTAAAAAATGTTAGGATAAATATATTAGGAACGCTGTGTGTTTATGTGAAAAGAATCGCGGCCATATATCAAAATACAATGTGTGTGTACCCAGTGGATTTAAGAGCTTTCGAAACCAAAAATAATGGCCACCCACCTAGTCAACCCGAGGTAATTAATTTAAACCGTAAGGTATACACATACCTTACTTGATGTGTTAACGGTAACCTAACATGTTCAACAAATTAAAATTTAGTTTACATTTTGAAAACGCTAAGGTATTGCTTACTAACTAAAACATGGTGCACGCAAATAAATAAAAACAATAAGTCCTAGATTCTATAGGTAGTTTTATCCAAAGTTTATATAATGTTTTTATTGGAACAAGAAAAAAATTTTCACGCTCATCTTATGGTCTAATAATAATAATAATTAATATTCCGCCTGTTGCTTTCTTGGATAAGAACTCTGCTTATTCGCTATTTTGTTTGTCTATATTTATTTAAATAATAATGTCAATGGATTTATTTTTATGAAAATCAAGTATATATTCTATTCTATTTAATTATTTTCTACATTTTTGCCAGAAAACCGTTACTTTTTTTTTCGTCGATATAGTCTTTCACTACTTAACCATTGGTGTCTATTTTATTTAATGCTTGTATAAAACTGCTGCAGTTTTACTTGGTTTCGTTATCGTTATTTTAGTAATTTTGTTTCTCCCTAAAGAAACAGTTGGTTCAAGTTTACTTTACTTATATTACTTTAATTTTAAATAATTTTATTTTCACGAGTCTTCCATCGCAAAAATGTAAACAAATACTCCTCCCGCCAAAATTTCTGTCAGTCTGAAAACTTTAAATTTGACAGCAACAACAATCTAAACGCCCTAGATTTCTTTTCAAATTTCACGGTCATTGAGGTTACGTTTTGTCTAAATAAAAATAGAATGGACTGTATTTCCTCAAACACCATGGGCCACTTTCCCACTTCGGCTTAAATTTAAAACTAAGCTAAGTTAAAACTTAAGTATAAGTTCAACTTATCCTTATTTCTTTTGCAGAGGTGCAAGCTTGGCTAAGTAGAATCAGATAATATAAAATTGGGTTGATGCTATAAATTACAATTGGCAGCGTCGCATTTTTTCTGTTTTTTGGATGCAGCCTTGAATTTAAGTGTCAATTGTCAAAATTTTTGTTTATTTTTTTGTGGTTTCCAAAAATTGAAATTTTTATTTACTGTCAATTACTGTTGGAAGCAGCAAGACCTGCAGACAGACAGGAGATAGGTGATTTGGATTCTGTCCTTTGGTAAGTTTCTATAAAGCCTGAAGTTAGATAATAAGTTTCTGTTTTATTAAAGATGTGAAACAATCTAGCAGGAGGTAGTAAGTTGGCCGTGGAAAATCAGAGATTTTTGAGAAATGCTGTGGACATCATGATGTAGGTGCCTACTTTCGTTATAATTAAAACTAGTTGTCCAACTAATTTTCAATTCTTTTTAAAACTGTTATGTCATAATTCTTTGGAAAAGCTTATTTAAGATGGTTTACATGTTTGCTCCTCAGAGAAATGTTTAAAAATATTGTTTTCCTTTGTTTTAGATTGCAGATAAGGAGGCAAGATGATCATCTAAATAAGAATAACTTATGGTAAAGCTGAATCATCTGGAACTACAAAAAAGGTACTAACACATCTTGATACACATATTTTTGCATTATGAATTCACGTTCTGTACATAAGATTTTTCATAGATCAATAAATCCTGATTCATCATTTAAAGAGCATGTCAATATTGCCTTTATTTTTAATTTAGAAAATATTTTTAAAAAATTCCAAGAACTCTTTGCATTATTTATTTGCCTTTTTATTTTTTAGAAAGCTCTTATAAACGACTTCCCTATCTACTAAAAAATATGCAAAGACGTGGACTGGCAGGAGACATCTTGTAAAAGAAAAAATTTTTTCCTAAAAGTGATCCATTAATTTTATGTCAGTATGGCAGAGAAAGTCAGGAAAAGGACACTAAAATGGTAGGAGTTCATCGACTTATGTGGAGAGGGTATTGCTTTGCTTTATCCCCAAGTTTGACATTTAATGTTAAATGAATTTTATTTTTGTTGATTATGTTAGTTCCTTTTATTATTTTTAAATATTTTATAATTTAGGAGAAAGAATTACCTACCTTTTAAGTTTTTGTTTTTTTTTTCAAATTACCACTATAAATAGATACAGTTGTCAGTAATAAATTCTGGCCCCTTTGACAGACAGAAGAAAAATCTTGATATTTTATGGGGGCAGAATTTATTAGTTTTTAAGATGTTTTGGTGGGCAATAAAAAATAAATAAAACATGATAAAAAACAAAATAAAAATTAGTTTGTTGACCAAAAGGTCCTTAATATAGCAACCAAAAATTAGACTTTTTGAATTGTCTATATCTTTAAAACTAATTTTCTGATTAAAAAAATACACAACTAAACATATATTATACTTTATAGTTTTCAGAACAAGTGTCAATAATGGCTTTCTTTAAAATTCAAGAGGGTAGAAAATTAAAAAAAAATATGACACTTTTTTCTGTGTCCCGGCCTATAATTTAGATCCCGTTGAGTCCTGACAGGACTTGGCAGGACCTAGAATATGGGCCAACACCGTTCTCAACTGAGAACGGTATTGTATGGTATCTGTTTGCAGGAGGTGTACAAAATTTGAGGATTTGTTCACCCTTTGGGTTTTCACTATATTTTGTTATAATAATAATACAACAAAAACAAGTTCTTGTTTGAAATATCATGTTAAAAAACTATCTGCACCGATTTATATAAATAGAGGTATTTGCTGGTTCTTATTTTGACAAATCTTGTAAAAATTATTATTACTCCTAGAAAACACAAAAATCGCTTAAAAACACTGTCAAAAGCCGAAAAATATGTTTTAAGATAATAGTAAAAGCAAAAGGTCTCAAAAAATTTAGCCAAGTTTAACTTAAGTCTCAAAATTCTTCCACTTACCTTTACACCAACAATGTTTCCCTTAAGGGATACTTTGACAGCACCTGCAAGCTACTTATCTTAGTTAAGTTGAACTTAGAACTGAAGCAAGTCGAGGTAAAAACGTTGCCCCTTACTCGCTAGTTACCTTATTGTCAAGTAGTCCAGTCATTGGATTTAGTGTGCATTAATTTGTTTCTTTTTTAAATGACACGAAAACTATAAACTTAAGAACAAAAAGTCTTTTTCAGAAGTTAAAGAGGATAAAATTTCCTACAAATTCTATGTACAATTTTTTTTTGTAGCTCTTAGCTGCAATGAGTTACAGCTTCACAAAGCTAGATTTTTGAAAAAAAAGTTGAGGTTTTTTAAGGTTTTGCATGCAGATAAACAAGGGCCTAAGTGCACTTTTGCCGAAAATGAGTTAGTAGGCCTATCTTACTAACTGAAATGCGTACTTTAAAAAAAAATGGTCCTAAATACAAAACCCTGCTGGATTTGAAAATAGTAATAGTTAGAAGGGCCCAAAATTCACAACTTTCAGTGTAATAAAGTCCTATGTTCATTATAAGCCTTTCTTAGTGGGTGCTATCTTTGGACAGCATAAGATTTTAAAAATAAAAAAGTCTTAATTGTTAATTAGGCCCGTATTTTTGAGCTTACTTGCTCTTATGCCTTTTACCGATTTTTCTTTGTAGGGCTCAACTGCAAAAGTATTCCACACCTCTAAAAAACTTAGGGCCCATGTTAACATTGGCCTTTTCCAATTTATAAATGACAAGAAAAAAGACCTAAGTGCAGCACGGATTTTAAAATTAGGCTTTTTTTAATTTAAGGTTTTGTAATTCGAGTCTGGCCAATGTATTAATAACATAACCTCTAAATTTTAGACGTTAGCCGGTAGCGTCGTGTACATGTTTTACTTGTTTTTTTCTTCAAAATGTCTCGTCATTCGCGGGCTTAAAGAATGCTTAACGCTGTTATTAAAGACATTAACAAAAACAGCCTTGCAGCAAGCGAATCTGCTACATCAAAGTCACCAAAAGTGTTAGTGGAGTGAAATAATATCGCCCAGTTACGACTTCTGCACTTCACCAAAAAACTATAATACTCAGAGTACAAAGACAAGAATGAAAAAACTAAGCAAATAAGTAAAATCTTACCCAACCTAATAAAACCTATTGCGTAGACAATAAAAAAAGCTTAATGAAACATGCACTAGCTACGTTCGGTATATAGATCCGATCAATCAGACTGCTCCAAATCGTTCGGCAATTCGTAGCGGAGGTAGGGGAGGTAAATCTGGCGCGTTTGTTTAATGAATCCAGATCAATCGGAGCTAGATCGCTCTGCTCTGAATTTTAGACGGATTTTCCAGATTAATCTAAACTTTTAGGGTTATGTTTTTATTTATTTTTAGTTTTGTGTTGGAACTTTTTTGGATTTTAATAAAATGTAGTAGAAAATCAAAACCATTTAAATACGTTTTTATGTAAGCTTCAGTCAGACATAATATAGATTGAAGACGATTGCGCCATCGGCATCGACTGGCACGAGCTTTTTGAAGGGTGATTTATAAACTGGAGTTGAGTTGAGTGGTACATTCTAAAATGTTCTTTAAATTGCCTGTCTCTTAATGGGGCTTTCCCATAAAAAAAAAGTTACCTTTTTTTTGGAATATACATAAACATAAAGGTCCAAGAAATCCATCTAAAAACTTTTTTCCCCAAAAAATTTTGGTTTTCTATGTGAAAAATAATGTTTTTAATCGTCGATTCAGTGGCCTTACGATTTTTCAAAACGAATATAGGTGACGTCATAATCAATACAGGTGACGTCATTTTTGGCTGGTCCATTGTAATTTGTCAAGTGCAGTTTTTATTTGGACCACTGGGTTGCGAACTGCGGCCTGCGGCTAACTTTAAGTCATACTGTCAATTCGTTTTTTTAAGTGTTTTGCTTTTTTGGTTGTGATTCTTTTGAAGTTAATTTATAAAATTATAAACATTTAGTAGTGCGGAATTTTATATTTGTTTCTTGTTTAGAAAGCCTACAAGTAATATACAACTATATATGTAGTGAATGTTATTACAAACAGTACGGTTCCTGTCTACCATAGCCCTAGCTGCTAAGAAAATTTAAGCTGGGTTTATAAGCTTAATTCGGAGACAAGAAGAATAAGAACTTTTGATTGCGATTTTTAACAGAGTGTGCGCATACAAATTTTGATATTTGGTAAGTTTTTTTAAGTAATTTTATATAAGGGAGTGTCTATAAAGAGCCGACAATTTGGCTAAATAGTCGTGAGGGTAAAGAGCCGACAATAATTATTTATTATGTGTTTCATATTTTCATATTTTTTTAAAGTAAATTAACCCAACCTAACCTAAACAGACTCAAACCAACTTATTAAAAGCCAAAACAACCCAAACATTTTTTTTATGCCAAAAAAAGATGTAGGGGTTGTAGTGTGTTTTTTTGGGCTGTTTTGGCTTTGAATAAGTTGGTTTGTTTAGGTTAGGTTGGGTGAATTTAGTTGGTTTGAGTCTGTTTAGGTTGGGTTAATTTAGTTTAAAGTGTGTTTTTTTGGGTTGTTTTGGCTTTTCATAAGTTGGATTGAGACTGTTTAGGTTAGGTTGGGTTAATTTAGTTTTTAAAAAAAACGAAAAATACATAATAAATTGTCAGCTCTTTAGACACTCTCTTTATATAAAGCCGCTTTCTGACGCATCGTCAAAAACCACCATAAAAACTCAACCCCAGATCCAACAATTTTCATGCTTGCTACATGTCTATTAGAAGACAGAATTTTCTCCTAAAATCTATATCTTTTGATAGCTTTTCTTATTTGCTTGCAAAAATGTAGATTCATACTAGTAACATTATAAAAACTACGTTCTGGTATTGTTTAAAATCTGTATATTGGTACAGCCAACGGGTGAAATGATCCCATATTTTGTACGTCTCCTGGAAAAAGTGTCCATATTCCAGTTCTTCCTGGGTTTAGGATAAAATGAAACTCATAATATAGGAGGCCTGCAAGTGCTAAAATATAGTTCCTGCCAAATATTTTGTGCACTTGCTGGATTGGTTCACCCCTTGGGTACAGCCATGATGGTATTTTCAGACTTCAAATACAGCTATCTATTCTAAAGCGATAATATTCTGTTCTTTTAATTTTTTTGCACTTATTTTAAAGGTTTCAATATTTATATTAAAAAAAGTATTGATAAAAAGATTTTTAAAGAGAGCTGTAGGTAAGTAGTTTTTTAACTTTTTGAATTTTGTTAAGATTTTTTCTTGGTTTTTTTTTAGAGAATATGGCTCAGAATATGGAGAAGGGATTTGTGAAGGGTGATTCTAACAACTTACCCAAAGTGGATCATGAGATGATTAATTTATATTATTTGGATAATATGGATTTCTTTAGCGCTGAGATGAAGAATGTTAAGACTGGAAAGTGAGTATGGTTTAACTGCGCACATTAAAAATCCAAATTGTGTCAAAATATATGAGTAGACTGTTAAGCATTTGTTATAAAAACCTTGTCAAGTGACTTGAAATATGATTTTGGACACCCTGTACATATTTTTTTAAATTTAACTTTTTTTTCCCCGATTACAAAAACACAAACCTTGTTACTTTTTTATGCCAAGTAAGAAGAAGCAAGGTAACTTTTTGAGAAAGGACCTCAGCACAAGTAATTTAATATATTTATTTATATTTATAGGGAACAGAAACCCCATTAAAATCAATACCTTGTCAAAAGAAAAAAAATTTACATAGTCAACACTGAATAATAATTAATAAATAAAGACATGAAATATAGTATAGTAGGAGTTATAGTATGAACAACGCAAAATATTTGAAAACAGACACACAACAGTATAAAATTTAACTAAAAAAAATATTTAGTCTGATAAGATTCTTTTTGTTAGTCTTTTTAAGGAGTTAACAGATACATTAAAAACATTAATAACTGGTTACTAAGCTAAGCAATAAAGTTCTTTCAATAAATTATTTTTTTGTCTATAGTCAGTTGTATGAAAAGTAATGTGAAAAGTATGATGATGTCTAACAGTCAGTTAGACCGTTAATTAATTTATGCATCAAACAAATGTCAGTAATTTTTTATGCATCTCTAAACTATCAAGATTGAGCTAAATTCTGACATGATGATAATTTAGTGCTACATTACCATCAAATTTCTTTACTAACACATTAGGCTTATGACGGTAAAGTTTTTTCAGAAAAATGCAATGTTAATTTCGAGGTTAATTTATATACTTAGAAAAAGCTAGTTTAAAAAAAATACAAAAGAATGTCAATAAAGTAAAAAACTAAACTAAAAATAAATATTTAAAATTAGGATTTTGGGTTTAATAAAACCTGATGACTAGCTTATTAAATCATTCAAGTATCTTTCAAAGAAAATCCCAAACATTTAGTTAAAATGACTTTTAAAACAAAACATTATATAATAGTCAATTAATTTGTTGTGAAGAGGGTGGAATTGTAGCAGCTAGCAATTACATTTACGTTGAAGTCAGATCTGTAGTTCTTGAAATATTCAAGGAAAATAAAATATACTTTTAGCAGCTAGCAACACGTGGTTTTAATATTTAGATAGATAATTACAGTTCCAACAAAAACTATATCAGATTTGTAGTTTTTCAGATATTCAAGGAAATATTGGACTCAACAGGATTTCTTACTAGTTTTGACCAAGGTTTTGACCAACTTATTAAAAGCAAAATATAAATGACAGTATATAAGTAATTTATTACAGTTACTATATTTTAAACATCCTGGATTTTTTTGTAACAGTAAAAAGCTGCAAAATGTGAAGATAATAAAAAAGTCATTTGTAGGTACACCTAAAATTTTGCTATAAAATTTAAAAGAAAATTTTAGAAAAGCTTTATCAGAAATAATTAACCACAGCTGTAAAATCTGGGAAAACTATTTTGAGGTATATAACTAAGACAGATTTGTCTCAAGATTTGGAAAAATATAAAAAAAATTGTATTTTTTTTATCTTATATTTTTAATCTCAAAGAAGTTCCAAATTTCATTCATGTTATGAAAAATATCATAGCATGAAAAATTAACAGCTAATGAAGTGTCACCACATGCCATTCAGTGCATTACAAAAAAAATATGATTTCTAAACTTTTGCCATACCTAGAGGACTCATGGTATGTAAACTGGACATATGAAGTTTTGTCTATCTATCAGTTATTCTCGTGTCATATGAGAGTTGCAATTCTACGTGTATATGAAATTATTTTTACTTTGTTTGTACCTTAAAAATGTACATAAATGTACATGGTCTGGTTGATTTGGTGTTAAAAATGAGGTGATTGGAGGCTTAAGTGTTATTGTTTATTTTAGAGTTACGAAGGAGGTCTATGGTGACAAGTTAAGAGAGAAGGAGATGTTTGCACAGTCAAGGCGAAAATAACTCTGGAGCACAGAGTAAGAAATACTCCTTATACTGTGGAAATTTCTGTTAATGAGAAGGAGGAAAAAGTGCTGCATTCTGAGTGCAAAGATTGTTCTGCTTCTGCAGGTAGTTTTAAAAACTTTTGAAACTATACATATTTTACATTACATTTAAAAAAAAATATTTGGTTAATCTCTTTTTAAAGTCTTCTTAAAATTACTTAATAATTGTTATTATTTACATTTTTTGAGAAAAAGAGGTAAAATTATAACTTACAGAATAGCAGCTGCCACTGTTTTGCAATTACACCTGGTAGGAAAATTATATCTTTAAGGTATCCAAACTTACAGAATATTAGGCGCTGCTCTTTTTTTTGTACAGATCTGTGGTGGAAAATCCAAGTAAAACTGCTTAAAATTTTTTAAAAGTTGACCTTTATGTATAGAGTTTTTAGAGCATACCAACACAAAAAGTTACGTTTGTTAGGACAAAATGAGGAGCTATGAACATTGGAATAATTTTTTTAGACATTAAAAGGTTGTATCCCCAAACCATCTCCGAGACTTGTTTAATTATCAAATTTCGGCGTCATTTCACATTTCTCTGGTGGGGGGCATTCCTAACTTCAAAAACAAAAATATGAGCGAAACAAAAACACTTTATTTATACCAAAATAACTCAAATAAACATGAAAGACCTAAATACAAAATTTCTTAATTGGTGCCTGCCTGTCTGTCTGGACAACGATGACTGAAAAGCCACTAAAGTTAACCGATTTTGATGAAATTTGGCACAAAAATCCTTTGGAACCAAAGAATGAGCTGATTAGTTTTTGATGAGGGTGAAGATTGTAAAGAGGGTAAGAAAGGGGGTTGAAAATCATAACTCACAAACCGTATCAGCTAGCAACACACATAGTTTTCACATTAAAAGAAATAATTATATTTTCAACAAAAATTAGCAGATCAGTACTTTTTGAGATATTGAAGAAAAATAAAATTTATACATGCCTGCTGGTGCCATGTTTTAAAAAATATTTTTCTGGTATTTTCTAACTATGATGTATTTTTTGTACCAGTTTCTGTTAAGCTAGGAACACACAATGCAAATTTAGTTTTCACAAGATAAAAAAAGACGCAAGCAGAATGTGTCTCCTTTTAACCTGTTATTAGAAAATTTTTAACTGTTTTTAACTTTTCTTTTTTGATACTTACAGGGGGCTGCAAGCATGCCATTGCTGTTCTTTTTTGGCTTCACAGAAGAAGTGAAGAACCAGCCTGCACCTCTACAATGATGTTGGAAATGCCAAAATGGATTTGCAGTCACTTAAACGAAGACGCGCCAGCCCTCGGACCAAAAAGTCATAATTATGTGTCTCAATTGATGTAAATCTGCGCAGATAACAAAGGGGTAATATATACCCTTTTGCGATCTGAAGACAAGTACACCTATATCGATGTATACCAGCTCTGGTTCAAGTTTAAAACTGCAGAGAAAATGGACCAAATGGAATGTTGACAGGTTCATTAATTACATGCGGTCAAATATGAGCGATTCCTTGTGTGTCGAAGCTGAAACGGATACTCGACTTCAAGCCAATTCTCCATTATGGCACAGCTTGCGATTTGGCAGAATAACGTTAACTGAGGGTATTTTTGGCGCTTCTAAACACCTGGGCACTGAGGCAGTGGAGGCTTGTACCTGAGAAGCCAATACCCATGTTTTGGTGTGGTGTCTTTTTGTTACATTAGTGGAGAGCTGCTAAACCGATTTTTATAAAAAAATTTACAAAATATCTATGGCATCAAGCAATGAGTTTTTAATGGTCGTGGGAGGTTGGAAAGAGGGTTGAACTTTTAAAAACATCCTTACTTACTGTAGCTGCTAGCTAGAGATATTCAAGAAAAGGTTCTTTGGGCGATATATGTGTCTGCTAAAGCACTTTAAAAAATCCGTGTTTGTTTAATTAATATCTGCGGTTTTTTTTTGGTTTTTTAATGTTTATATTTTTTTAAAGTCTCATTCGTTACTTAAATACCTGGTCATAAAACAAAAATTTCATCTCAAAGTGCCATAAAAAATGTAGATATCTCAAAACGCGCATACTTACAGTAATACCAAAAATATAGTTACTACCTAAACTAATGTAAAACATTGAGTTGTTTAATAAAACGCGGAAATTATTTATAAAACATGGATTTTTTTTTGTGAAAATCACAAAAATATATGATAAACTCCAAAAAATGTTGTCAGCCTGAATTTTTTTATCTCTGTAGAAAATTCAAAGTGATAGATCACAAATGACCCCCAAAGTAAAGTACCGTTTTTTATCAAATCTTGCAATGTTTTATGTGAAACATTGTTTTTCGCCAATTTGAATAAAATTTTTTGTTTCATGTAAACCATTTATAATGTACAGGGTAAATCAGATATCGTGATTAAAATTACTACTAAAGACTTAAAATAAGTGTTATAGTGTTATAAAACACTTTTATGAAATTTTCGTTATGATTTCTGTATTGTGTATTTTGACTACGACAATAACATACTAAAATTTTATCCAAATTGGTGGAGCACAATTTTTTACAGAGGAGTCTTATGACAGGACCATCAAAAACTTAAAAAAACTGTTAAGAGATAAAACCTCAATGTAAGGTACCGCCAAATAAATTATAGGTTTTTGGTATTGCTAAAAAGGTCTTTTGACAAAGATTTTGCAAGAAAAAAAATCTTCACTGATTGATGTTAATACATTGTTTTGATTCCCTGTACAAATCTTGGCATAATAAAAACCGAAGACAGGCTGTTAGGATAAAAAATTGTCTCTCTGAAGAGATATTAGTGAAGTCTGGAGTACCACAAGGGGACCTATGTCAACAATTCTTTTCATTTGTTTTATTAATGATATTTCAAACTGTTTCTGTTGCTGTATAATCCTTCTATATGCAGACGATTAAAATATTTTTAGAATTGTTAAAGATTTTAGGGATTCTGAAAGAGTGCAGAATGATCTCAACACTTTTTCACAAAATTTAAAGACTTAAGAGTATTATTTGACCCAAGCTTAAGCTTTAAAAATCACTATAACTTTATCTGTATCAAAGCTTTTAAACTACTGGGTTTCTTAAAAAGGAGCCTATCTGAATTTAAAAATGTAATCTGTTTTAAAAATGTTTATTGTTCTCTTGTTAGATCAATATTAGAATATTGTAGTTCCATATGGTCCCCATTCTATAAATGTCATGTAGAAAATCTGGAAAGGGTATTGAAGAAATTCTTACGTTTTGTAGCTTTCAAACTTAAAATTCTATCTGGGGAAATAGTTTATTGTGATGTTTTAAAATTTCTAAAGGTCACAACTCTTGAAAACCGTAGAGTAATGTCTTGATCTAGCTTTTCTTTTCAAGATTTGAAATGCAATGTTTGATTCTCCTCAATTAATACATAGAATTGGCTTAAGGGTTCCACAGCGGAGTACAAGAAATAGGAATATTTTTAACTTAGAATATTATAATACAAATTACAACCTTAATAGACCTATACGAAGAATGTGTAGCTCTGCTAATAATGTGGATATTTTTTCCACCTCTCTGGATTCCTTCAGATATAAAATTAAAGTTTTGTATATTTAGAATAATAAAAAATTGTAGAATTAAAATAGTACATTTATTTATTTTGTTTTATTAATAATTTTCTTGTGTATCTAACACTCCTTTTGTTTAAATAGTACGTATGTTTGACCATATTATTTAATAAAACTATTTAACTTTAGTCTTGATATTTTTTTGTCCGCCTTTAAAAGCTTGAGTTTTAGGATACATAAAACATGGTAAACGCTCTACAGTAGGTATATTTATTTCTTACAAAACAAAAGAACAGGCAATGATTTTATTTCACTTCACTTATTAAAAATAAAAATTATATAAAACTATTGTAATATTAAAAATGACAATTTTTTCCATTGAAGTCTAAAAAAAGATTGAAACAATTTCAGACAGTATAAAACCACTAGGCGCCCACCCCAAACATCATTTTGAATCACTCACAAATAGGCATCATTCCGCACTTGTACTTTATTATAAGTCATCTAATATGGGTTTGTCCTGGCGATGGCGTGTTAATATTTCCAATAGGAATATGCTCCTAAGGCAATTAAAACAAAAGAGAAATAAAAAAAAGAAGTTAAAAAAAACGCATCCAATTTTGAATTTCGTTTTTCCACCCAAGATTTTTTTCGGTTGAAAGTTATGAGAAAAAAGTCTTCTTGGGTGTTTGCCAGACATCTGTTATTTGACGGCTCATATGTCCTATCATATAAGATCCTCATAGAATTTCACTATTTTGACCTTTGGTACAATACATTAAAATACGGTTACATTTTACAAGTTTTTGTGCAGGGGTCCTTTCAAAAATTTTGCTTGTGGCTCTATAATGGCATTAACAAATGTGAAAATAATGTCATTTTTAATATCATTTTTCACAAATTTTCGTCTGCAATGCATTAGTAACTTGATTTTCCCAACATCTAAAATTAAGACGAGATTCGACCCCAACCCAGTCCTTGGCAGGTAAACTAACCCAGAAGTTTTTGGTTTAAGAAAAATTTGGGAAGAAACATTGACTCTTTCTAATCAATGCATCTCTCTAAATTACTTGCTATGAACTTCTTAAACTTCAAAAAAATTAACCCTGAGGCAATAAATTTAAATATAAGTTTAAAAAAATTCCACTAAACTTGAAGAAAAAATATTAGAAAAAAATAACTTGAAGTGATTTACCATATTTTTTCACTCCTATCACTGGAACTAAAAAAAAGTTTTACAGAAGTTTTATACGTCCCTAGATTCCTATAAAGGTGGGGAGGACTGACCTTATCAGACTTTTCTATGTCATAAGTGGGAAGTTTGGCTCGGTCAATTTTAAATAAATCTTTTCTTTCCAGTTTTTAAGCAAATCAACAAAAGTCTTATTACAGAATGAGATATAAATTCCCAATGTCTATAGTGGAGTTAAATATAAATAAAAAAAAGAGTTTTACCAACACAAAACTATTGGATTTTTGGGCTCCTCCACTAGTTCTACCACTGACTGGTTTCAAACAAATTCCCACTATCCATAGTAGCCATCATTTCTCATCCTGTTATCTATAATGTTTTGCCGAGCATTTGTTCATGATGGCATACCGATGATCCCCAACAAGGGTGAAACACATGTTTGCGTTTATTCTCCAAGTCGCACCCGGTATGTATTCTTGTGGTACTCCGGTGCATTTTGTAAAGTTCATTGTTTTTGTTATCGATTCGTTATAGTTGAAGGGCCGACTGGTGGATGGACTGTGTCTGAAACCAGTGGTGGTTGGTAAAACTCTTTTTTATTTAAAAACTTTATTGCTATAAGAATAATGGGTTAAACAAGAAGTGAACTAAATTTTACTTGTCTTAACAGATTGTACGGGGGTTATTTTACGCGAGAACCATCAAAGGTAAAGGTTTTCCTTTGGGTGGCGATGTCTCTAATGGGGTTGTATTTGAATTTCAGCTGTGATCTTCACACACTATTGCGCCCAGCCGTGGATAATTTTTTCAGCATTAGTGCCTCTAGAGCCACAATTTTCTTCTTGGTCACAAAGGGAAGGGCAAAAATATCTTAAATTTCCAGGGGAATTCTGACATTTATTTATTTTCACATCCGCGGAAAACGCACTTTTTCATTTTGATGCAGAAAAAGCTCGAGAAAAAATAAATACAACTTTTAACAGATTGTTTACTAAACAGAAATGACATTTAGTGACAGCTAAGCATTAAACTGAAGTTAGGAAGAGGCTGAGAAAAAGGTCACCACTCGCTACTTTTCTCGTAAAGTTAGTTGGCTAAAAAATTTTTTTGAGCGTTTTTGTAGAACTCCAACTTTAAAAATTTTTTTCTACAAAACCAAGAGTTTTTCAGAAGAAATAATAAATGCGTTTTGGATAACTCACTCTAAGGTACCAAATTCCGTTGCTTCCCAAAAATGTGGGAAAACCCCATTGTGGAGCTTTTTCTCCAGCAAAGCCAAAGAGTTTATTACAGTCTTCTGAACAGTTAACCTTGTCATCATTGCTATACAAACACAAAAAATGAGTCAACAGGAGGAGAATGAAAATATGTAAGTATTGTTTATAATTTTTGGGTTACCATTTTTGTGTTTTTTACTTTGAGAGCTTTTTTGGTATAAAAGCTACATGCAGTCTAGAGTTGCTTCAACGTAAAAAGTTCAGTTATATTAAAGTTTTAATGCATAATGCCTAATGCTTTTTTGATTCCTATATTTCTTCAAAAAGTAGAGAGGGAAGACAAAATTATGCGTTGGGCATTAGCCATTAAAACTTGAGTAAATAGGCCTTAAGCCATAAGCAGTAAGAACTAAAAAGCATTAATTTTTTGCTTACTTCTGTGAACTATAATCATCAACATTGATAAGCCATAGTTCATTTTCCTTGCATCTTATGGCTTACTTTTTATGGTGGCAACTCTAGACTGCCACTTAACCTAAAAAGTCAGTCAAGGTAAAATTTAAGACAAGAAGAAAGTTGTAATTTTCTCTTGCTAAAATACAGTTTTTTGGGTAAATTGTTGTTTTACTAACTCTACACCCAACCAAACAAGTACTATTGTTTTCTTACTATTTTATTATTGTTTTTTTTACAGTTTCAAACAAAAAAACTTCCCAAGAAGTCATAAGAAAAATGATAGGCAAGGTATTCAAGGAACAACTTGCATAGTGCCACCACAGTGTAACTACACGGAACCAAAGAATAGCTTGAGAACACATCAGGATTTTTATAAGTTGGTTTATTAATTGGAGGTAAATAATATATTTTTCATTACTCAAACTCTTCTGTAAAAATACAAGTTGTGTTTATTTTGTAGTAGAAATGATCCTAAAACTAGTGGCTTAATTGATTTTTTTATATCACTTTCTATAACTGAGAATTTTAATAAGGTGGTCAGTATTTTGTCCTTATAACCTTAGATTATAACCATCTATTCATCCTTTTTAAATCTATCATAGGCTGTTTTTGGAAGATTAAGTGCCATTTCGATATGATAATAATTATGTCAGTATTGTATTACCCAAAAGTTTAGATTAGACTTTATTTGATCATTGTATAAGTTAGATTTTTACCGAGAGGGTGTCGATTGTGTCAAGTACATTAAATAAATAAATAAATATAATTAATATAAAGTTTAATCAATAAAACAGATATTACATAACTCAGTAAAATTTGATATTATACAATACATACACTTATTTTTTCTTAAATACAGAACTTACAATTAAAATTGCAAAAGCTAGCCTACAACATTAAAAATAAAATTGCAAAGGATAGCCCCCAGCAATAAAAAAGTTAAGTCTAAACATATCTGGACACTAGAGCTACAGCTTAATTAAATGAAAGTTAATAATAAAAACCCGCCAAAGTCGCACAAAGATTTCCGTTCCACAGACCTAGTAACATTTTTTGAAAAAATGACTATGCAGTAAACGTAAAGTTTGTATCTTTAACCACCTATACTTATGAACCTAGTAGTAAAGGGGGGGGAAGGCTGGCAATGATAGAAAAAACTGTCTGCCCCTCGCCTATAACATATTAAAATTTGAGAAAATTGAATGGGTGCACACGCTCCATAGGAAATTGGAAGGAGTTCTTTCTAGGCCTTTTTATGTAAAATAAATTCTTGAGTCTCTATAGTTTTATCAGAATAATGTTCATCATAATTAAGAACAATAAAAAATATGTACCATATTTTGTGAAACTGATTCTTAATCAAAAATGTAATTTGTAAAATCCTTTTTTTTTGCATTGTTTCAGATATAGCTTGATCACGATTCAGCCTGCAGCAGGGTGATGAGTTCTGGAAAACTGAAATTGACTTTTCTAGTGTGTTTGTTAAATGATATTTTTTCTACACCAAATCAAAGTGCCTGTACTATTTTTAAAGAATAAAAAAATTATATAAATTTCTGTTCCTTATTATTGCAAATTGGTTTGACTTGTAAAAGCACTTGTGTAATACTTACCAATAAAGAAACTAAACTAAACTTTCAATTTAATTGTAGTTTAGAATGTGCTTCCATAATAAACAAATATGCAACAAATATTTGTATAAATCACTACATTAAATCCACATGGCAGCTTATGGCTAGCCTATGATACAAAAGTGGTAAAATCTGGATGGTCGAAAGCGGTAATTCCCTGTGGCTGATGTTTGGAATGAAGGCGGCACGCCCCCGCCCAAGTGGGTATCCGACTCGCAGTCGCCTGGAGGCAGAAGGGTCATAATGTTAAGCGCGCCGCTTCGGCGGGTACTTTCGGCCCGAATCCGTCACTTCGCAAAGCCTTCGGTTTGCCAATTTCGGCCCATGGGGATTTGGTTTATTGGGTAATCTTCAAACATTATTTGTTGTCCGTGCACTACAGCACAAATAGCCTCTAAAACCATGTTTTTCATGGTACCTTTCAGACTCAAAAGCCCAGCAGCCGACAAAAATATAAAAAAATTTAAATAAAAAAAACTTAGGTTAGAAAGTTTAAATCTGAACCCGTTCGGTAATGCTACTTGCTCGGATTAATCGACGATCAGCTGATCAAAAATCCGTCTGATCTGCGATCTATATACCGAACTTAGCTACTGTTTTAAGACATACACGGCCATTTGCACCAACAAATTTACTTATTTAGGGGTCACCTAGCATTAGGTGGCCTAGGTTAAAGAAGAGTTTTGTTTGTATTTAGGTCTCCCCTAAACTATTTTAGGTGATTCCCAAATCTAGGGGCCCATTTTTGGTTCCCTTGCTCTCCCCTAACCTAAAGATAACTTGGATTTAGCTACCACCCAATGTTAGGTGACCCCTAAATATGTCGGTGCAAATGGCTGTAAATCACTCAAAGATGTTTATGTGCAGGACTTCTTAAAAACAGCTAAACCATTTAAAACAAACTAGAGGAAAAACAATTATTTTTAATAGGCTGTGTAATTTTAAAAAAGTCATGTTTTCATCATTTTTTCCCTATTGTTGTTGTAGATATTAGGACCAAAAATTGGGCCTAAGTATTTTTTTTTTAAATTTAGGCCCAACTACCAATTTCTAGGTCCTATCTGCCAAAATCCCTTTAGAGTAGTTAGGGCTTATGTAAATTAGTCCAAATAGCCAAGGACCTAACTAACAAAAAAAAGTTAACGCATTAATTTAAATCTGGAGAAAAAATAGGAAAATGACAAACATTTCAAAATTCAATACAAATCCTTCTTTATCTCAAAACTGCAATGCACTTAGGCCCTTTACGTATTTCAATATATTATATATATACAGGGTTCCTAAGATTTTCCTTAGGGATAGGATTTCAATAAATCAACAGAAATGGCATAGAAAGTTCTGCGCGCACAAAAGAAACAGGTATATTGAGCAATGGTGCCGGTTTGTTATTATCTGGACTACTTTCATGAGAAAAAATTGTCGCCACTCTGTCATTGTGAGCATAAATCATAGTTGCAATAATAACTGTTGACAAGATGTCTGCAAATTCCGCTAGATGGCGGCCACACCATGAGATGATCTAATTAAAAATTAGATGTTTTCAGGTCCAAACCACAGCTTTTTCTTACTTAAAGGAGGCGGCAGGGTCCATTATTTACGATACTGAGCGATAAACTCGTGAGGTTGTTAACATTAGAAAGAAATATCTTCGCTTTTAATTAAATTTCTTTCCATTCTGTTCTACTAGTGACATCTATCCGGAAACGGACAAACCATGCAGCTAGCACTAGCAGCCAAAGAAATCAATAAACGGCGCTGTTTTTCCTGCAGAGCTTTTTGCTTGCGATATTATTGATTTTAAATAAAGCTGGCTCTACACTACATTTGATATTTTCGAGGTGTTTTATGACATGATCTCGAAACATGTAGCGAACCAATTCTTCAAAACTAGCGGGAGGGTAAAAGCGAAAAATAAGGGGCTGCCAATATTTGTAACACCCAAAAAGGGATGAAAAGATTTATTTTGCTCTGTTTCTTTACAAAAAACGTTTTTTTTTTACGAAAAACTTGACCTCTGCCACCTTTTTTATTTTTTTCTTCAACTTTCTCGAAATTTTCGTCATACCGTAGAAAAAAATTATATCCCCCATGGTCATACTCTACTTTTATTCGAAAAAATTTAAAAACAGAGACGGGATCAGTTTTTCTAAAACGGGGGATCTTGGTTTCGAGTGAGAAGATAAAGGGCGCCGCAGGCAAAAATTTTTCAATTAAATTAGTCGAACGCAAAAATGTTAGAAAAACAAAGGACGAAATAAAAATGGCGCCGCTTACAATTTTTTTTCGAAAATTACGTAATTTCGGGAACGCAAAGAAATAGGTCTAAAAAGTATAATTTTTAAGAAAAAAATATCAATTTTCTCGCCCTCCTCCACTAGGACTACAGGGGCCGTGCACAAATTACGTAATGGTCATAGGGCGAAGGGGGGTTATAAAACATTACGTAGGGGTGAGGGGGGTTTTCGACAGCGTTTGCATTTGTGTGAAACTAAGAAAATTTGGAATGAAAATAAGTGAAAAGTTTTTTTTTTTTTTTGGGGGGGGGGGTAGTGGTCTTGAAATCTTTACGTAATATTAGGGGAGTAGCGTGCCAAACCGTTACCAAACATTACATAGGGAGGGGGTCAAAAATTGGTAAAGTCACCGTTACGTAATTTGTGCACGACCCCACGTCTGACTGTAAAACCCGGGTTGGACGTTCGAAGGCGTCAACCCGTCCTATTTGCTTGATAAAGTTTCTACGGAAATATCTCAGTCGATTTCTCCGGCCGTGTATGAACGCTTTAGGTTAGACATTTGCATGTATCTCAGTCCCCAGCCTGTAAACAGTGCGTAAGGACAATGGTTACAAAATAAAAAGCCGAAAAATGATTTTTTTACGATATCTTTCATCAGTTTGGTATTAAAGTCAAGCAAAAACAATTTTTATTCCAGTCCTAAAGGTACGAAAATGGAAAACATTAGAAAACAACAACCTGGAATGGATTTACTACGTGTAAGATGTAGTGACAACATCGGCCCATGCTCATCCTTTTCTGTCTAATGTGCTTTTCCATTTGTCTGCGTCTTATACACGGCTGTTTGGCCCCCTAAGGATTTGCTTAGGAACCCTGTATAAAATCAGTGCAATATATAAAATATTGACAATATTTATATATATATAATATACGAGATATACAAAGTTGCGGTTTTTCGAAAAAATGACCCTTGTAAATTTTTTTTGGTAACTTCTTTTGACTTATATGTTATACAGGGCAGGTACCTAATATTAAAGTTTTATATACCTACTTATCGACGCGACGTAACATACGTAATTGGGAAATCAAAATAAGCAAAGCGCCCTCTAATCTAAAGTCCCCAACTATCCTAAGGCCGCCGATACCAGGGCAACTGCAGGTGTTTTGTCATCAAGGGCCGCAGTGGAGCAGAAGAGTATTTTTACGTTTTTTGACAGAAAATCATTCGAGATTATGTTTATCTTTCAAAAATATGTTTTCGAAAACATTGTTCTAAAACGAATATGAAATGACTCTGCCTGTGCGTCGCCCGGCCAAAATGATCTAGCGCTGGCATTACCCCGAGTTTATCAAAGAACCAAGAGCACTTTACTGGCTCGCTGGAATTACTAGGAATTCGTATAGAAACAACAAAACACAACGCCTATAACCTCACATAATTTTGTTTTTATTTTGATCCAATATTTTTTTTTTAATTTAAATTAAGTTATGTGCAAGTTTACTACTGAAATCTTGGAGGGCAAAGGATAGATTTTAGATCCCAACTTCAGTTTCAAAAACACACGGATACTTGAGTATTAACAAAACAAGTCAGTAAAGTTCCATTTAGAGGTTGGAGAGACTCTTGCTAGTCGTTGACGGTCCTGTTTAAAATAGAATATGATTATTTCGTCTAGCGTGAGCAGCCGATTTTTAAATCTGGATGCTTTTTAAGTTAACCTGTTGTCCTAAAATCAGTGGTAGCAGCTAGCAGGAGTGTTTCCAATTCAATTATAATTGCACTTGTAAATGCAACCTTAAACATTACACCCAGTTACTTTAATAATAATATGTAGTTGGGTAGCATTTTTTTTAGCAAGTAATTCTGCAGTAAATGGTTTCCTTTTATTTTAGTATTATTAGTATCAGTATTAGTATTTAATATTACACAATAGAAAAACTTATTGTTGTTGTCTGAAAAATCAAAATAAACAAGCGATCACATGAACCTAGGGTTATTTGTGCCGTGGTACGGTACATCAACGCATCATGACTTACACGGACGCGTGCCAGACCGCACACACTTTACCAAAAAAGACGAAAGTGAAAAAAACTTGTGTGCTTTAGCGGTGCGAAATGCGAAGTCAAAATAAGTAACATAACCCCAAATTTTTGACCCGGTGCTAAAAAAGCTCTGGTGTCCCACTGTGGATAAACATAAATAAACTCTTCGCGTTGCCATGGAAAACAAATTTTGCAAAAAAATCAGGTCGCCACAGTTAAAGTGATTTGCCAATTGACATAGACCCTCCAAAATACTTATTTCCGGACGTAAAAACGTAAACCAGGAACTTCCAGCAGCCAGCAGTTGTCAAAGCCTTCCACATTAGAAGAGCATAACTGAAGCTCATCATAAAAGTGCCCGTAAAATTGGATAACAAACAAGACGCAGACTCTACGTTTCTTAAATGATGAAAGCATCAAGCATTCATATGCTGGAGTATCAGTCCATCAATTCAGCAGCAGTCAGTCTCCTTGAATCGTTACCCTGAGGTATACCCCACGATTTGCTCCGATCATGGTTTTGAGTTTATCACTGGTGAAGATATTGTTCTTTTAGTTCTGCTAACGGCATTGGTTCCATATCAAGAGAACATCTACGTGTCTTAAATGATGAAAGCATCTAGCATTCATATGCTGGAGTATCAGTCCATCAAGTCAGCAGCAGTCAGTCTCCTTGAATCGTTACCCTGAGGTATACGCCACGATTTGCTCCGATCATAGTTTTGTTTTTATCGCTGTTGAAGATATTGTTCCTTTAGTTCTGCTAACGGCATTGGTTCCATATCAAGACATCATCTTCCTTCACAAGCTAGGGAAAGGAAAGATATCAAAGAAAATATATTCACCAATTAGCTTGAAGTAGAAAAATCTAGCACAATTCATTTGCTTTTTGTACGCATTTAGTGGATGTGACACAACTTCAGCAATCTTTACTCACAGAAAAACAAAATGTTTACCACTCGTAAAAAAAAATTAAGTCTTTGTGCTGATATTAAAGTTTTTAACAACCTAGATGCTAATTCTTATGAAGTTTTAAAAGCTGGCGAACGATTTCTGGTAGTATTGTATGGTGGTAATATTTCTGACAGCTTAGAAAAAGTCCGATACCAACGTTTTATCAAATCTTCAATAAAACCAAAGTCAACCTACAAAAGATGCTGCCTGCTACCATTCGTTGCGAACATACCACCAAATCCAAAAATGAATCGGTAACAAAGAAACCCAGAAGATTGGGGCTGGAAACAAAGCCTGAGTGGATTGGTTCCAAGTGAAATGATGGACACTTTATTAAAACTAATTTTATGTAATTGCAAAAAAGATTGCACCAGAGCTTGTGGTTACTGAAAAGCGGGCCTCAAATGTTCTATTGTTTGTGGATTTTGTAATGGACAGGCGTGTCAAAATCGAGACCAAGATTTTTCTATTGAAAGCGAAGATGAAAATGAAAGACATTGTGGAATATCCATATAATGAGAATCAATATTCATTGCTTTAGCTAATGTTATATGTGGATTAGGTCTAGTGTAGGTCTACAGGAGGATCACAATGAAAAAAACCTCTTGGTGGTGCGGAAATGAGTGTTTATTATTTATGGTCATTTTTTTTTGTAGTTTTAAATTAGTTTTGATTTTTAAAATATGTTAAAAAATTGTAAAAACTTAATATAAAATTAAAAATATTAAGAATTAAAAAAAATATCAAAAATAAAGAAACTGATGAAATTTTTAAATAAATTAAAATTTATTATTTAAAGCTTTAATGAATCCTCAAGGTCTGTATCCTTCGTATAGGTCCCCAAGACCGTAGCAGCATTTCCTCTCTGTATTGCCAGGCTGATCCTCTGGGTGAAGAAGCTTTTAAAAAGTTTATTTTTGATTTTTAAAGAAATGTCGTTAACAAACCTTTTTGCTTCCTCACCCCAAGGACCATGTGTTTCTATAGAGAAAGGTACAGAGATATAGCGGCCAACCAACTCTTCATATTTCTTTAATTTCTCCTGTTCACCTAAACGTGCAGACGCACCCGCTTCTTTAGATGTTTTATTTATATATGATGGAGCTAGGGTGTGCGTCCCACAATAAACTCTTTCCTATTCTCCAGGGTACCAATGTCACTCCATCAGCCCGTTTTCCGTCTGACCTGCAGATACCAAGAGGCTCCAGTTCAGAGGGAACTTCGGCAGAAGCTAAAGCGCATTTAATGATATTGTTGATCATTCGGTGTCTGGACAGCCTGCCTGCACTTTTTGTGCAGTTAAGCCCATAAAGGCCAAATTTATCTGCTTGCTCACTGCAAATGCAGACATGCTGTTCATACACCGGAAGTACAACTCTTAGAGCGACGGAAACATGGAATACCGGATCGTCCAAGTGATTTCCAAGAGAAGCGGCAGGAAGAGCTTTCAACCATGCATTACTTTCATAAACCTGGAGAGCCAGAAGACGCGCTACATCTCTAGGATCTTGACAGCCAGAAAGAAGACTATCAAAAGAGGCCTGGCACAAAACTGTGTCAAATTCCTTCTGTTTTTTTTTTAGATATCTGATTTAGAATTTGAATTTAGATAATTTAGCACAGTGATCATAAGCTGTATTGAAATCTAAATCGTCCAGGTCTAAACATTTTTTTGGTAGAATGCTTTCAATTAAAGGTTTGACATCGTTTGAGGAACTTAAAAAGGTGGAGAAACAAAGTGTGGATGAATCTCGTATTCCAAGTCCACCCATTTTAACTGGAAGAAAACTTTGTAACCAAGACTTTTCATCGAATTTGCAATTTGAGATGTTTTTCAAAGTTTTTCTAAGTAAATTATCGTACTTTTTAAGGGGATGATAACTGGTCCTACAAGGAGCGCATCTTAAAATGTAAGAAAGTCGAGGAATTGCAAAAGAGTCTTCAAGAAGAAAGGAACTAGTGTGTAAACTCAAAAATTTTTAGTAGAACGTTCTAAGGTAGTAATTCTTAAATTAATTGTTTCGTTGATTTTTTTTCGAAAAAAGGACATCCAAGTAAAGTTAGTGATTTCAATGGAGTTTCTAAAATTTCAGGAGAAAGTGATGAAAATAGTATTGTTGAATTTTGATTATTTTTGGAAAGAAAAGACAGCTCACATTTATTAAAATTAAGTTGCAATCCAATATTTTTACTTCACGATATAATGTGTTTAAAATCCTCTAAAACTGTGTGCATATCTCCTGCGATACAACCATCATCGAGGTACCAAAGATTAATGTCGGATTTAATAGATTTAACTATGTCGTGTATAGCTAGAGAGAAAAGTGGTGGTCTTAGCGGATCTCCTTGTTGGACGCCCCTTTGTGATTATGTTATTACCAAAAGATAAAAGAGAAGATTTTTTTATAACATTGACAAATAAAACTAAAATATTGTGGAAAAAGTAGTTTAAATTTAGAGATGACAATTTGTCTATTTATTCAATTGAAAGCATTCATGTAGTCTATTTTAAGAATCATGTTATTTGAATTTTGATGAGGGAATTTCAGATATCGGCGAATTGTATGAGCGGCAGCTTCTGCTCCGCATTTGGTTCCAAATTCTAACTGGAAAGGACGACATTTTTTTCCCAAAAAATCATAAAAGCGGCCACAGAGGATTTTAACTACCAAACGTCGGAGACAGAAACCAATTGCTATTGGTCGAATTCCACCATCTTTTTTCGTAAAAGCACATAAATTTGCGCCGTAAAAAATAAGACATATGTTTTCGGGTACAAGACCTTCTAAAATATGATTTGTCAATAAACATAAAGAAGACAGAAGGTTTGACGAGTTCATACCAAGGTCGTCACCTGTCAGATCTTTTACATGCTGCGGCCTCAGTGAATCCTATCCGCCCGAAGAGCCAGGCCTGCAGGAGTTGATTGCTTTCTTCATTTCAAAAATTGTAATTTCATCAAAATTTGCTTCATTTTCTGATAACTCGTCTCCATTGAAAGGATTTTCTTCGTTTATCTCAGGAACTGGATGTTTTTCTTTTAGTTTTAGGAAGGTTTCTTCATTGTGGGGTGAAAATGTATCATTAGAGCATAGTAGGCGAATGGCTCCTTTAGTGTCGCCGTCGCTAATTTTCGACTCTACTTTCTTGGCTAGTATTGATTCATCACACTTTTTCTTCTCTTTTCTCGGTTTTTGATTTTGGTCAAAAAATTTCATCAAATTGTTTACATCTAATAATTTTTGTTTCCTCCATTCTATTAAATTTGATTTAACCCCTGTGGTAAGTGATGTATTTTTTAAGCTTTTTGATTTTTTTTGGGGATGTAGTACTGCGTATGGAAATAAAAATAAACAAATCCATGAATGAAGGTCATTTTTAGAACAACACTTGTTCAATAAGGAGGAAAGTTCATCAGCAATATTAGGTCGCGCTCCTTTCGGTATTCTTTTAATGACAGGCTTCGCATTCTTAATTGAAGATAGATATTTCATTATTACCTCAGGATCAAAGTTTTCATCGTCGACGTGTTTGGAGAAGACGTGTGATCATAAATTTGAATTACTTTTAAAATATTTTCCACAATGACAAATCAAATTTCTGCTTTCTTCCATATCAGATGTTAATATTTTTTGTGAGGTTTCAAAATAGGAATTTTTGACTTCTCTAGGTTGGAATTACTTTCTATGGTTTTGTTTGAATGCATCCTAGATATGTGAATTCTCAAGCCAGCAGGATTCTTAAACGATTTGTTGCATTTTTCGCAAATGTTGCATGGTTCTAATGGTTTTAGAAGATCGTGGTGTCCAGATGGTCATTGGAATTTTGTTAAAAGTATAGAAATTATTTAATATCTTTGTTTCTTCTACCGGAAAGTGTATATTGAAATTTGGGTTATAAATATCTGATAAAGCCTTACATTCTAACGACGTTCCATAGGATCCATTTTTACCCATTTTCCGACAATAATCTTGTTTGTCGGGTGTGATATAGTCGCCATCTGTGTTTGGTTCAAAGACTAATCGCTCTGAAGAGAAAATTTGTAATTTTTCGAAAGTTGACATGCATATGGTTCCTCTGAAGAAAAAAAATGTTGTTTATACTATTGTTTTTTTCTGGAACTTGATGTTTTCTGTGTTGCGAAATTTCTTATTTCTTATGTTACTTTACTGGGAATTTATCTTACTGGTTTTATGTGAAAAATATTGAAATTTGTATAATTTTATTTTTGAAATATGTCGAGAGTGATTGATATGTTGATATTGCTTTATTAACATTACCATAAGTTTCTTACTTTATGCTATTACTATTCTACTTAAATTTAAGTGTAAATGGTCATTATATTATATTAAGGTATATATAATATATATTGTATATAATATCAAATTTATATACATTAAACGTGTGATATATATTAGTAAGATACGTAAGTTTTGTTGCTTTTTAATCAGGATAAATTTAAAAAAAAAGCGGAAGAAATCTGGCTTTGAAAAGCTGTAGCTCATTATAGCAAACAACTACAAAAAAAATGTGTATATCAGAGTTGTGTAAAATTTTATCCTCTTCAACTTCCTGATAAGACTTCTTGTCCTAAATTTATGCACACCCACCTTTTGCAAGCTAAAATTCTCTGATGACTTGACTAAGGGTAAGCTCTCACTTATTGTTGAGTTTATATTATTAAATAAGCTCGCAACAATTATTTTAACAATAAACCGTGACATGTCATTACACCGCACTTCAATTATATTTTGGCGCAAGTCAACATAATGTAAGTACATTGCGTAATTACCTAATTGTTGGGGTTTTGTAAGGCAGAAAACAATAAAGGAAATTGGTGAATTTATTCTTGCATTAAATTGTCAGCAAAAATCATACACATGTTACTTAAAGCAATCATTCTCGTTGTACCTATGTTCTTTGCCCACCCAAGACGAAAGCGTAGTTCGGAATTATTATATTTTTATCAGCGGGTCCTGTATCTTTTAAAAATTTTGTAGGATAGGTAATTTTATATATAAATTCCTACTTTTTTTTCTTTCCTGAACTGAAACTATTTTTTTCGGTCTATTTACACCCAGGTAACGAAAAAATACTAATTAAAGATTTAAGTTGCCTCGCAAAAAAAATCATATTATTTGATACAAACTTTATAGGTATACAATACCATATATTTTTAATTTAACAAATGCAGTTAAATAGTACACACAATTCTGACATGCAAAACAAAAACCTACTAAGTTAACTTACTTGGAAATTGAGATTTTTATACCACTAGAATCGCAGTAAAAACTACCCCAGGTAGTTTTTTCTAAATATTTCTATCTTGTAAAATAAGAAAGTTATTAGACTTACTTGATTGTTTTATAGAGGTTTTTAAGAAAAAAATCATTTTTTTCAAATCGAAACAAGTACGTCAACTTGTACAGGGTGGTCCAAATTCGAGGGGCCTCTATAGCTTTGGGCTTTTGCAGCATAGTTAGCCCAAAACGAATATACATGTTACGGGCTCGATTTTCAAGAGAAGTCGAAAACTAAAAACCGCATTGCGATATGTCAAAGCGTTTCTGTGCGTTTTTAAAAACCCTCTACAACTTTTTTATTTGTAAAGATAAAGATTTTCATTAAAAACATTTTTTGAGGATTTTTTAAGGACAAATCTACCTGTTTCACCAATTTTGTTTTAAAGCCTTTAGTTCACAATATATAACACAAAGTTCCATTTTTTTAAATGGAATACCCCAATTTAAACAAAAAATAGTTCTGTAATAAAATTTCCTGTTAAACGATGTGTCATACAACTATTTTTATTAAGTAGTTAAACAGATATCTGCAATTTTTAATAACTATCATAGTAGGCTGTGTTTAACTCTGACTAATGCAGTTTTAGAGTATCTATCTAGGTAGCTATGATCAAATAAAAACAATTGCCATGACAAGCGAGCCCAAGTGTCAAAAGTGGCGTCTTCGTCAAGATATAAAAATGTTTGAAAACTTTGAAGAAAGTAACGAAAATCGACAGACGGCGTTAAATCTATATTTCCAGAGATATCCGGAAAAAAGGCAACCTAGCTCAAAAATATTTTTGAAGTTAAAACGTCATCTACAAGAATACGGATCCTTTACAAAACCGCGGCCTAGGACGTATAGAAGCCTAGCCAGAGATAGAGAGTTGGAAGAACTAACGGTTCTAGGAGAAATCGAAATTAACCCGAATACTTCCACCAGGGCTATGGAGAGAAACACCGGAATTCCACGCAGCAATGCCGTTCGGGTGCTTAAAAAATATAAGTTTTGGGCCCCGACCCCGACGGGTACACCAATTACTGCAACGAGATTTTGCTCCAAGACGTGCATGTTGCAGATGGCACCTAAATAAAAGCCAAAAAGACCCCGATTTTGCCAGAAAAGTTATTTGGACGGATGAGGCAACGATTTCTAGTGATTGAATATTCACCAGATATAACTGCTATTACTGGAAACAGCAAAATCCCCATATTATGGTGGAACAAGCGAATCAGGGAAGGTTCAGTTTTAAGGTATGGGTAGGCATCTACAGAGGACAAATTATTGGGCCATATATTTTTGATGGAAATTTAAATGTCGAAAGATACCAACAAATTTTAGAAGGGCAGGTGATTTCGTTTATCGACAATTTGCCATTTCAGCAAAATAATGAGCTATACTTTCAACATGACGGTGCACCTCCTCACAATGCACGAGACATTACTAATTTGCTAAATATTGTGTTTGCCGAAAACTGGATCGGAAATTTTTTTTTCGTTTTTTGCTTAAAAAAAATGTTTTTTAAAAAAAATATTTACCCCTTCAAAATAGGGTTAGTCCCCCTAAGGACTAGATGGTTTTTTATGGATTAGTCGAATCGTCAAAAATATTTTTTTTCCTGTAAGTAGGTATCCCACCTATTTTTTTCAAATTGTATAAGGGAAAACAAATATTCAAACTTTTCTTCTCAATGTAATTCCCTCATTACCCACGCTCAGCAAGGTCTCTCTTATTTTTTAGTTCTCCTAAAACTCCTGGATTTCAACTTATTCAAAAATTTTAAGATAATGTCTTTTTGAACTCAGCCCCTCTATTTTTTCTTTTTTTTTTAAGATAAATTCGATTTTGTTTGTGAAATAGACAGCTAGATGTGTACCTGCTTGGCTGTTCACACCGACAAGATCTAGGTTTAGGTTAAGATCTTTGTATGTCCTGGTTGGTGGATTTATTGCCCTTTTTTTTGAGGATGTCAATTTATATTGATGAAACATGTAGGGATATATTTTAAAAATCCAAAACAAATTCTAACAACTGAAGATTAAATAAACCAAGTGGAGAAAGACCCTAGAGTTTTCTTTCTGTAAAGTTCACTCCACCCTAATATGAACTATTTCCAAAAATTTAATTAATACAAATTTTAAATAAAAACTTAATAATTTTATTTTTGTTTATTATTTTAGGGTTGGTAATTATAGTAAACTAGAAGTTAAAGTTCGAGGTTGCTGTGTCCTCTCGTGTCGTAGCCAACTTGATTTTGTATGAAAAAACAGCAATAAAATTTTATTTACACATTTAGGGCACGCACAGCGCCTACTATGTAAATATCAAAATATGCAAATATCTTTTAAACTGTTTAATTAAAATAGGTGTATAGCACATCGTTCGACAGGAAATTTTATTAAAAAATTGATTTTTTAGAAGAATTGGGGGTATCCCATTTAAATAAATATAACTTTGTATGATATCTCAGGAACTAAAGGCTTTAAGAGAAAATCGGTGGAACAGGTAGATTTGTCTATAAAAAATCTTAAAAAAATATTTTTGATGAAAATCTCCATCTTTACAAATAAAAAAGTTGTAGAAGGCCTTTAAAATAGATTTACTATTAGTACCTACCTATAAAAAAATGTGTTCCTCTGTAAAAATTTTTGTATGGAAAACTTTACGAAGATGAGTCCGGAAAACACAACATAGACCGTAGAAGGAACAAAGGACCGGAAAATGATCTTTCTCCGGTCTATGTATTATTTTCCGATCCCATGGTTAGTCAAGTTGCCTGTGTATTGTGTTGAAAGTTTTAAAGCATACATTTTGTTTCTCAATATTATTTCTTTTTTTGACTTTTTTTTAAGTTTTGCTTAATTGGTTTTTTATTAAGTTTTTTTTAATATAAAAATAAAAAAAGGAGGATATTAGTTGGTTAAAAAAAAGTACGATACACGACCAGAAACTCCCTTTACAAGTCTCCACAGATATATAGGTCTCGACTACGCCTTGCTCTGTAAACTTTCTGTAAACTGTAAACCTTTCTTGTTTATTACTATTACTATTCTACTTAAATTTAAGTGTAAAATTGGATGCATTTAATATTAAATTTGAATTAGTAATTACTAAATTGCAATTTAGTATTAATTCAATTTCAATTTAGTTAGTATAAATAAATAAGCTTTTTTCATATAAAATACTTTTATTTGCTATTTTTTCAACATATATTAGAATAAAATTTTTGTACTATCTTCACTTCGTTGGTCGTATTTTTAAATATAATTGAAAACAGTTGAGAACAAGTTGACTTACATGGTTTTAGTATTGAAAAAATGACTTACTGGCTCGTTTGATTGGTACAAATCAAAAAAGCGGTTCATATTTTGTGGAAAATGATTTTGTCTCAATATCAGCGTTTCTACTTAAAATATAGAGACCACAGTATGCCTAAGTAATAGCTGTAAACGAAATTGACAGTTAAGTAAAAATAATTCATTTTTGTCCTTTTAAATAAAAAATTTATGCATAAATCCGTTTCAACAAAACTCTAAAGTCAATTTCCCAAAAGTACTGTTTTTCGACTTACTTGGTTTTTAATTTGCAAGACATAGTTTAGGGACTCATTTTGCGTTTTGCGTTTTTTAGCGAGTCTTTTGAAAGTAGCCTCTGGGATCTCTCCATCAGCAGTAGTCGGCTAAAGGCGCATTTACGCAGAGCGAATAGGTTCGTCCAACAATTCGTGCCAAATCTGGCGAACCTTTTTCGACGAACGTTTGCCCGAACACTCGAACATTTGCAACGAACATTTGCAGCGAACATTTGCCACGAACATTCGGGCAAATTTTCGCAATATTTTTAGGAAATATATTTTTGAAAGAGGGAATAGATCATATTTTTGGTCTTACATCACTGAGCTCAACTCTTGAAATTAAATTGGAACACCAAAAATATTTTATTTTGTTTTTCGATTAAATAGTAAAATCCGATGGAAAGCGAAAAATTATTATTTGCTGTGTGGTAGGTTGAAGTGGCGGTCCCAGCCATTTGAAAAAGGGGGGCGGGCGGTTTCGATACGGAAAAAAAATAGAACAAATGCATAGCTTTTATGATGAACATATCAATATATGCAAACAAAACTTAGTAACTACAAGCGCGGATTTGGTGTCAAATCTAGGTGGAGGGGAGGTACTCAGATTTTAAGTCGTTTATTTTATACATTTTTATATTTTAGAAAATGTTAAAATGCGCCGATTTTTGAGTTGAATTAAACTAAAATTGTAAATATCAACGATATCATAGCGCCGCAGGCAAAATTTAAAAAAAAAAATTGCACTAAAATGTTAAAATTAAACTAAAATTGTAAATATATCAAAGGTTTCAAAACGCAGCAGGCGAAAATTTTTTAAGAAAATGACACTACAAATGCCATTTTTAACACAAAATTAAACTAATACCGTAAATATCAAAGGTGTTATAGCGCCACAATTTATGCCCTACTTTTGATTTTCTAAATGTTTTCATAAAAAGTTTAAAGCCAAAGTAGTCAACTACCCCCCTATCCCCCTGAAATCCGCGCTTGAGTAACTTATACGTATAATTTTTTCAGTTATAACAAAAAATAGATAACAAGCAAACCACAAAAAAAACGTAGTAGCTAAATACTTTTTTTTGAGCTCTAAAAAGCTTTTTAAGTTTAAACATTACCTTTTATATAGCATATCGCAAACATTAGATCCCTATCTCAAAGAAAAATTCGTTTCCGGTTTTTTTGGGCAAACCGGTCAATGATTCGCTCAATGTCAATTTCCATATGTCTGTTGATATGCAGCAACGCTAAGCCCGTCAGACGAGTTTCGGGTATAGTGTTTTTAAGTACTTATTTTTTCAATCTTTGAGGCAGGAGAAGCTTCTTTCTGATGAAGCATTACTTACTGACGAGCATCCAAGAATGTTCTTATCAACGGAAAAATATCGCCACACTTGTTCATCGCCTCGAAAACGTTATCATATATTTTCTGATTAAAGCTTTTGCCTACTTCTGTCCAATATTGTTTCCAAGAATTTGTGTTTTGTATTAATCAAACAGTTTATAGTATTTGGAAAAGACATTAGTTAATTTTGCCCTGATTTTGGCTTGACGTTGTATAAAACTTGGTATGAACATGTTCAGATAAAAAATACTTAGAGTCTGTCTAAAACTTGTTTAAAAATTGAAACGCTATAATACTGTTCTGTGTTTCTAATATCGTGGTTTTCGCCTGTTTCAAACTGTCTCAAAATACTGTGGAGGGATTCTAGAATGTCTTTAAAGGAACGTTCTGCAATTTCTCGTTTTTTCTCCAAAGACTTTGTTGTCTATTTTTTTCTGGCGCAAAGGGGGGGAAGGTCGCTTACCCTGCCCCTCCCCCCCAGCTGGGACCGCCACTGTAGGTTGTGAGGTGGGTAGATATCTACTAAATAAGTTTGTACCTAATTGTTGCTATGCCTTATCACTTTTTTGGTTTTCCTTTTGGGATACTTGGTGGTGCCTTGCATACACTGAACCAAAAAAGACACCGTTTCCTAAAAAAAATACATTGGGTTAATGTATATTGTATACGATTTTGGTTCCGATGTAAAGTTTTATCAATATCATAATCAAGTTTACATAAATTTTATAGCCAAAACGAGTTATTGATTTTACTGCTGCAAGACACAGTTTTAGAAAAAAGTTGTTACAATATAAAGAGTCCTTAAGAACGATTTTTATGAAGTCTGTTATAAAATCAAGGAATAAGAGACATGTTTTCTTAGCTTTTAGTTACACCTAAGAACCTGTGTTATGTATTTTGTATGCCCGGTTCATAATTTTCATAAACTTGTCCATACATTCCATAACAACTTTTAAACGAGAGTCAATGATCGCCATTTATTAAATTTATGTAAGGTATTGAATAAAATCGTCAACATGTTTTATTTATTTCGTATGCTCTTTTATTATCTCGATAACCTGTACATACTATTAATAACAACTGTCTATAAAATGTCAAGAAACATTTTTCATTGATTTCGTAACGCCCGTTTATTAATTTCATTTCTTTATATTTTAATAACTTTTCTCTGATTTTTTTAACAGTTACGTGTTATTGATGTACAATTATATATAAAAAATTAATAAAAGCCTGTTATTAATACTATGTACACTATCGGCATCATAAAAGTGGTACGTGATAAACCTAGGTATTTTTTAAATTGTATGGTTGACTACCGGATTATATTTTGTGACAGACTGGTAATAAAATGTGAAAATATTGACATCAAAGATTGCTTTCAAAAATAATTTATATATTACAATAATACGCTAACGCATAAAACAACTGTAACTAAAATTAAAAAACACCACTGTAAGGAAAATTATAAAACAATAGAAACAAATTATTAGGTATATAAATTTTAATATCTAGTCATTGCGCTATTCACCTCAATTATACCGTTTTAACTTCTTGGTAGAGAATCAGTTAAAATTTTAAAAAGGTTTTCATTTTCACCAATCACTTCTTCATAAGCATTGACTATTAACTGGACCAAGTGATGTTGATTTCCCGGCAAAATATTAAAGCTTCCCAGCTTTTTTGAAATTAAACCCCAGATATTTTCCATAGGAGTGGCATCTGAGGTTTTCGCAGGCCAAGGAAGAACTTCAATATTTTGCTCCCGAAACCAAGTTTGTCAAATTCTGGCCGTATGAACAGGGCAGTTGTCTTGTTGAAAAATAAACTGGTTTTGATAAAGTTCTGTGACGGCTGGAAGCCTAGTGTTCTCTAAAATGTCCACGTAAAGCTGTGCTGTGAGTCTTCCATTGATTCGAAATAGAGCACCATGACCTCCAGCAGAAATCCAACCCCACATATTTACCAAAAATCTTCCAGCGCGATCTCATAGCGCGTTCTTGGTGGACGATACAGCCGGATTTGTTTTCTGTCACTACAGGACTGGAAATTTTTTTTATCGGAAAATATTACCTTTCGCCAAAACTCTGTTTCCTTTAGAGAGTAATTAAGGGCAAAAAGTAACCTGGCCTGTTTTTTTTATTCGTAAGTTTAATTTTTTAGCAGCTACACGAGCCTTTCCTTACACGATTTCGTGCCCCTCTTACACATCCTGGATATTGGGTTAATTTCTTTGCCTGAGCAACAGATGCAAAAGGGTTTTCTTCCATAAAAGCGATAAGGTCGTAATCTTGTTCATCAGTTGAAACTTTCAATAAACCAGTCCCTTGTTTTCTCTCTATTGTCTGATCTTCTTCCCATCGTTTTTTAATTTTTATAATCGTGGTTTTACTGCGTCCATAACGTCTTGCCACGTCTCTAATTGACCATCCTCGTTGTAGTTTTGCCAGGAGTTGGCCTTTATCAAATAAAGAAATTTGTGGAGGCATTTTTTATTTATATTTACAAATTAAAATACAATAATGGGTGACTGTTTGTAAAAATAGACCAAGGTATTACAACAAAAAGTATTGTGTACCACTTTTATGATGCCGATAGTGTACGATTTTTTTTTCAGTGTAGTCTCTGGCTCCTCTCGGGACGGTCCAACAAAGTAGGTACCTATGCTTTGGATTATATTTTTAAAATAAATTTCAAAAAATGTAATTTAGAATACCGGATTTTATATCAAATGATCAAATCGTTTTGCCGTCGGAGAGCGCTTTATGAAAAATTAAAAACTAAAATGTGAAGAAAAAAACTTGTAGCTCACGGCTCACCCTCTTTCACTCGTCTACGGTCTTTAATTTCTCCTTATCCTAAGCACCGTAGTAAGAACGATTTGGGCCCACTTCGGCCAGGGTCAACTGGGCCCGGTACACAGGTAAATAAAGCTCTGTCAACTGGAACCGGTCAAAGAAAAATTGGTCAGGGAGCTAGGTGAAGTTCACGGTTGCAAAAATATTTTACAAATGTGACCGAACGACGCCTTCAAACACCACCAAAATCTTCCATCAAACCCCACCTCCAAACACGACCATCAAATCCCATTAATCCCCACCACCAAACTCCACCACCGAACCCTATCAAACCCCACCACCAAGCCCCGTAACCAAAACTCATCAAACCACAACACCAAACCCCACCACCTAAACCCCACAAAATGAAATAAGTAATCCTGATTATTTTTTATCAAGAGAGTCAAATCGTTTTTCCGTTGGAAAGGTTTTAAAATTTAATTTTTATATTACAATTTAGTTCAATGATTTACGGTAAATAATTTTTCTAATTTATTATTATATTATTATATTACATTATATGTGCCAAATTTTTGGCGTATTCACCATTTGCCATTTTGAAACCTGTCAAAAAAAAAATAGTTTTAGGACATTTTCTTCTAAAATATGGTGTATTTTGGGAAAAAAAGCAGTTTTTCAGTGGAATTTTGCAATAACAATACAAAATAATCAATAACTTTGTGTCTTTTCTGTATGGGTAAGTGTTTTTTGAAAATTGGTTTTTAAATTTAGTACCCCACACAGGAGTAAATATTTAGACCTGTGGGGAGTACTATTTTAGATCTTAGTAAATCTCAGTGTAAGCCCTTTAGCCTATTGTGGCTGCCATTCTTATAACCAAATTTACAAGTAAATCATGGATTTTCTGTCAGTTTGGTGTCAATATGACACCGATCAAAAGCCAAAGAATACTAAAACGAAAATGAGTTAACTGGATTTTTAGTTGAGAACGGTGTTGGCCTATCGTAGGTTTAAAAATTTAAGGATCGGTAACTACTTTAATATTTTTTTTTTGGTGTCCTTAACAAGTCAACTTTCAAATACCTACCTGGTTGTCAAAAACTAGTCATGCAGCCATGTCAAGGTTTTAGTGCTTTATTCGCATGGGACGAAGAAGTTATTGTAGTTTTACCATCAACATTAAAAATAAACACTAGTAAAAAACGTCAGTTGTTATTACAAAAAACCTCTCTCAAGAAACAATTTTTCAACGTTTAACTTTGCATGAAAACGGCGCATAAACGATCTAGCAACCTGCTTTGGCACCAATTTGTCTAAAAGAATACTTATGGTTTGTTCGGGTTCCGAATTTTGAAACTGTCCTAGAACGTTTTAGAACTGCGCGTGATACTCGATAGGACTGTTCCTAACAGTTCACAAGTTTTGGACGAACCCGAACGCATTTTTTTTTCAGTAAAGTAAAAAAGAAGAAGCAGGGGAAAGCAAAAGAGAAGAACTTGGGTATGGTCAACCCTAACCTCAATTTTTTCGGCGGATTTTCTAAAATGGGCACCTGAAACACGACTCACGAAACTTTACAGCTAGGAACGCGTGGTAGCCAGTGTTGCCAACTGTCCCAAGTTAAAAATACCTAGATTTTAAGAAATTTTTCCCTAGAATCCCCTAGTCTTTAAAATTTAAAAAAATATGTAAAACAAAAATTGGGAAGAAGAGAAATAAAAACTAAAAAATATAATTATATACAATTTTTATAAAAAAATACAAAACTTCATTTATTGGGCGCATACAACGGTTTGGTTGAAATTAATTTTATGTGATCATTTGTGAAATTAAACTCCAGAGAACAATCGTTGGTCGAAAATCTGATAACAGAAACAGCATTAAGACTTTCGCTACCAATCTTGTTCCTTTTTTTCGACTTGACATCCGTAACTACCGAAAACACTCTTTCGGTTTGTGCGTTACTGTGTGGCAAAGTAATACATAACCTAGCTAATTTAGCAATATTTGCATATTCAAATTCATCAGAAAAGTTTTTGATTTGATCTAACCTAAACCAAAATTCCTCGACACTTAGTTTTAAAAATATATCTCTTTCAGGATCACCACAAAAATTAATAGCAATATCTTTCCATTCCCGTTCTATACTAGAGACATAAGTTCTGGTGGCTTATTGACACTTAGAGATTGCGTGGGAATTAAAAACGTTAAGGCGTCAAAAAATGCGCTTTCGTATTGAATTTTAAATGTCCTGAGGTAATCCGAAACAAATATATTACACTATTCTAGGTCTATTTGCTCCAAATTCACAAAATTTCTCGTGTTTTTGCAATTTATTTTGAAATCGTTCAAATATTGAGGTGAAATAAAATGACATATGACTTGCTTATACAGTTTTTTGCAATTTTTAGATAGTTCGTGAATCAGAAGTTTAAAAATAAGTTTTCTGCATTCGAATTTTTGGCATCGATAGTTAGTAATTCTAACAACCTATCGCACACTATTCTAGAATCACTTACAAACTTAACATTTATAGAAAGCAATTTATTTACAGCTATGTCCGTAGTTTCATCTAATAGCACTCTAAAATGAGTTTTCTGTAGAATTGAAGACAAATCGTCAGTTTCTTTCTTACAAATAACATTTTTAATTTTATTGGTCGTCTTAGTGCGCCCCAACTTGACATCTTTAAGTATAACAGAATCAGGAAAGAACCCTTTTAAAACCGGTAAAAAGTGATCCACAACTTGAAAGGCAACGTTATGATGTGCAAAAAATGCAGAAATCATGTTTTCCGCTTCGGACACTTTTCGAGAATGCAATATTTCTTTGATTAAAAATTGATCGGCAGGCAGTATACCCCTCTTTTAGCCTTGTTTTTCTTGTGATTTTCAGTTGTTAGGTGTTTCAGTAGTTATGATTTACCACTCCTGAGCTGGGCATCACAAACTGTACATACACAAACCAAGATATTCATTACTTGGATGTTTCTGGAGCCATCCTGCAAATTCCGGAATTTCCAGCCATTCGGTTTAAAATTTTTGATCGTATATGTTTTGTTTTTTTTTCCAGTTCATGCCGAGCTTTTCTTTTGTTTGTCGGTGTCGCAGGTCTCTTTCTTGAAGTAGATGGCTGATTCCTGTTTGAAATATAGTTTTGTTAATGTTCAATTTCTTTTCAAAATTATATATCGCATAACCTACCTCTCATCAGACGATTCAGAATCAGAATCCATGGTATTTTATCTACTGGGTATGCTCTACCAAAACTACACTACTTACTGTAACTTAAAAAGAAATAACGTTAAAATCAATAATGTATTTTACCGCACATATACTCGGTAATTCCCCGAGAACATTAACGTTGCGCCGCCCAATTGAGGTCACTAAATTTCGGTAGACGCTTTTTTATTCACTGTTCAGCTGAACCTATGTTATAGTTTGGTTTTAGAAGAAAGATTGCACAAGGAAGACAAAAAAGTCCTATAATACCTCGATTTTTTTAGCAAAAAAGTGCGCACAAAAAATAAGAGAAAATCCCTAGAATAAAAAAACATTTGCTCAATTGTCCCTAGAACTAGGGACAATTCCCTAGAGTTGGCACCGCTGAACTGGTAGCTACTAGGCCTCCGAGAACCACAAAAGATCTACCTACGGACTCTATACAGGGTTCCTAAGATTTTCCTTAGGGATAGGATTTCAATAAATCAAACAGAAATGGCATAGAAAGTTCTGCTCGCACGAAAGAAACAGGTATATTGAGCAATGGTGCCAGTTTGTTATTATCTCCGGACTGCTTTCATGAGAAAAAATTGTCGCTACTCTTTCATTGTGAGCATAAATCATAGTTGCAATAATAACCGTTGACAAGATGTCTGCAAATTCCGCTAGATGGCGGCCACATCATGAGATGATCGAGGAAAAACTGGGATTCACAGGCATTGCATTTTTATTTCCTTTCGAGTCGCTTCAGTTTCGTAAATTTTGTGTTTTTAAAATGCCGTATACTCGAGAAGAAAAGCTTTTTATTATTAAAAACTATAAAAAGTGACAGTGCGGACGAGGTCATTGGGCTTTTTGTTTTTGCGTTTCCAGATTGACCGGTTCCTGTGGCTCAAATTGTCTACAACATTTATCATCGTTTTGAAAGGTACGGGTGAATAAATGGTTGTAGAAAGTGTTACCACGAAGGCGAAATACCAGAGCATCCCGTTCTTTCACACAGGGTGGAACGAGACGAAATAGTATGAGCTTACGTTGAGGCATATGAACCATGTTAGACGAAACCGATTGCGGAGGCACTGGATATTCCCAACAGTACTTGCCAAAGGATCCTAAAAAAATACGGCTACAAGTCGTTTAAGATTGGGAAGTCGCAGGAATTGCAACCAGGTGATTATTTTCGCCGGTTAGAATATTGTGAGGTTATGAGGGATAAATGTGACAGGAACGAAAATTTCCTATCAAAAGTTTTGTTTAGTGACGAGAAGACATTTGTACTTCAATAAACATCTGCACGTAAGCATTATTGGACCCTTTTTCATTGAAGGGAATTTGAATAGCCAAAAATATATTGATCTTCTCCAACACCAGGTTTTACTACGGTTGAGGGAACTCAACATAAATTTGGACGAATTGTGGTTTCAGCATGATGGCTGTTCATCCCACAATTCACGCCAGGCTACAAATTACCTTCGTCAGGTATTTGGTGATAGAATTATTTCCACGTATGGAAATATCCGATGGCCTCCTCGATCACCAGATCTTGCGCCAAATGACTTTTTCCTATGGGGTTGTTGGCACGAGAAAATTTTCCAACACCCTCACTTACGGCCTACGACTATACCCCAGCCTGTAAACAGTGCGTAAGGACAATGGTTACAAAATGAAAAGCCGAAAAATATTTTTTTTTACGATATCTTTGGTATTAAAGTCGAGCAAAAACAATTTTTATTCCAGTGCTAAAGGTATGAAAATGGAAAACATTAGAAAACAACAACCTGGATTGGATTTACTACGTGTAAGATGTAGTGACAACATCGCCCCATGCCCATCCTTTTCTGCCTAATGTGCTTTTCCGTTTGTCTGCGTCTTATACACGACTGCTTGGCCCCCTAAGACTGTATATGATGACGAGGTAGAATCTTGCCTTAATTCTTCCAAAGTAAATTCTGCAGTTTTTGAAAGAACAGAAATTTAACACTCAAAAATCTGAATTTTTGGGTTAGGCAGGGATTCCTCTTCTTTAGGTCACACCATACAAAACCCTCGACAAAACCTTTATAAAAATACACGCGGATAATAAAATAATACAGGATTACACTCTGGCTTTTTATTATTTTTCGTAAAAACCTACTTATTTGGGTATATTCAAGGAACAAATTATTTTTTCGCACAAACATGCGTAAATGAATTTGCGCATGCGTCTGAAAATAGTCCTAAACAGTTCCATTTAATTCCGCTTGGCTTCACGGGACTGTACAGAACAGTATTGAACCGGTCCTGGACAAATTTTCGGTAGTAACCCGAACACAAAACTTTTCAATTCAGAACAGTTGTGGTCGAACCAAACCATTAGATATTACTAAAACTTAGTAAAAAATCACCAAGACCCTGCAAAAAACAAGGTTTTTTTTACCGATTTACACAAATGGCATAACGGCGCAAATCAAGAAAGAAAACAATATAGTGACAATAATCATTTCTTGATTTACTGAAAACCTAACCGTTTTGCGATTAAGGAGGTGCCCACTATAGTTGTCACATTTTGAAATTGGCCGCAATTTTCTCGTAAAGAGAAACGCTGGAAGAACGTAAATTAATTAACTCTAGTTAATTATCAACGTTTTGGCGTCGTTTATCCGCCGTTCGTTGAGGTCGTTGAAAATCCCAGCAAAAATAAACGTTGTTAGAGGGTTGCCAAATTTACCTTACTTAATAACAACGGTGTGGCGCCGTTTTCTCGTCCATGAAGTAGCGGCCGTTCTAGAAATGACTAGTTTTGATACTTTATGCAACGTTAATTTTAGTGTATTTCTTAGTTATGGCACTATGGCAACTAAAAATTGTTACTTGGGCTATAATTTACCAATTTCTTATAATTTAATTTTTTTAAATATTTTCCGGAAGCTCAAAGCTCAATCTAGCGTTCCTAACTCTTGCGAGAAGTTTTTTTCCGCCCTTGATTGCTGGCAGAACACCGCTACGCGTCGCGTCAGTCGGTCAATTTCAATCGCGTACGGAAAACCCTGCCAAAAATACCGCGTCAAAAGTCGTGGAAAAAAAACCAGTTAAAGTTCACGAGTTCACACCACTATTGGGTGAACTCTCATGCAGTTTTAATGTCGGAAAGAGATTCAAAACTCGTCAAACATTAACAGTGAGATTTACTAAATACATTTTACAACCAATTTTCAAAAAACACTTACCCATACAGAAAAGACACAAAGTTATTGATTATTTTGTATTATTATTGCAAAATACCACTAAAAAACTGCTTTTTTTCTTAAAAAATACCATATTTTAGAAGAAAATACCCTATAACTAATTTTTTTTGACAGGTTTCAAAATGGAAAATGGCGAATACGCCTAAACTTTGACACATAATAGCTTCATTATTTGTGTTTGAAATTATAAAGTTGGTGATTTTTTAGACCACCTCAGGGGGGGGTGGTTTAAATTTATAGCCCTCAGAAAGAATTGTTTTGTGGCATTTGGTAATAGGTTCGTTTTTAATTTCCTTAAGTAACCGTTTTTACAAAGATTAATTTACCTTATATAATAATATAAAACAACTCCTATTTTGTCCAGAAAAATGCCATATTTTGAACCCGTTTTCAATACAAAAAATATATTTATGAGGGCACTACGAGGTAAAACAAACATAAGTGAAGGTCACTGATTATGCACGAAAATTATCCCAAACAAAAAAACCCAAAACAACTATATTAATTTATTTACAAACTGAAAGTAAAACATTGAGGTTATCTAAAAGCTCAGTCAAAAAAACGTTCCTTACTCAAAGCCCACTCATTTTAAAGCTGTAGCTTTCATCAGTAGAGGTTGGGGCAAGCCAAGGTGCAAGCAGAGGTAAAAGATCCGAACTCGCTGTTTGTGATTGAACGCAGCGCTAATATTTTTAAACTAAGATTTCGACAGTGACAGAAATGTAAGAAAAACTTGCATTTAAGTTTTTAAATACATTTCATAAATAAAAACACCTTTTAAATAAATAAATTAATCTACTCCTTATTTTATTATTACTCATCTAAATCGTTGTGTGACATCAAGTATTAATTGGAAAAATTAACGAATAAGGGTAAGTTTTAATTAGAGTGACATATAGCCCCAATTTTAATTTATTCTACAGAGTGTTTACTATTTAAACCCCGCGTGGGTTTAAATTTTTTAATTTTCTTTTTTTTTTAAATTGAAACTTTCTTCTTAAATCCAACAAAAGATGATTATTCAATAAAAAAATTTATTAAAATTCTTCTTATAAATCAAACTATGTCCAAAACTCAAGAAGGGCTGGTTTAAAATACTTAAAACCAAAAATTTCACTTAAACTTAGGACCGTTTTAAAATAGACTAAACCCTTTCAGTAAATCCCACCGCATGAGTTTTGCGTGAGCACTGTCATACGTTTTTAGCGAGGTTTTAGGAGTTTTGAAAAGTTTTAAAAATAATATATGATAATAATGTCTGATAAGATTTGACCAGTATTTTAAAGGCTCTGCTTCCACTGGTTTTGTTAAGTTTTGAACAGATTTTAACAAAAATGTATATCAAAGTTAATTAGATTTCATAAGGTTTTATGAGAATACACATGTTTTTAGCAGTTTTTGAAAGACCCACCCTCCATCAGATTTCACAAGATTACATGAGAAAATCCACATGTTTTTATCAGTTTTAAACATATTTTAAGGGAAACAAGTTGATAAGATTTTACTGGTTTTGTTAAGTTTTGAGCAGTTTTAAAAAGTCACAGCCTCCATCAGATGTCACAAGTTTACAAGAAAGAATTCACATGTTTTAGCAGATTTTAAGAGAAACAACATTCACATTCACTTAATGTATAAAAAAGTTGGACAATCTTATGGACCAAACAGTTTACACTTTTTAGGCCAAATCGTGGACCAAATCATTAAATATTTTAGACAAAATTAGCCGAACACTTTTTATTTCATACAGATTTTATTTTAAAAGATATCCAAAGTTAATTTGTACTTTTAAAATCTTATCAAAATCCTGCTTGCTAACTCTCATGAAATCTCCTGTGTTTAATATAAACTTACGAAAAGTCTCTTTAAACCAATAAAATCTCTTAAAATCTCATGAACTCTTGATCAGTTTTTAATAGTTTTGAATTGGTTTTTTTTGGCATGTAATTGACACTTTTCGCACTCGTTAGGATATATACTATTATTATCTTGACAGTACCCTCTCTTAAACTGGAGCTTATAAATCCTGTGACCTGTACTTTCGTAACTAAAAACGCCTAACGTAATCATATTCCCGATTCATGTACAGTCTAGAGAAATGCCATCTATCGACTTTGGTTGGCCCTAAAAACATGATATTTTTCAATATATTTATAGCGTCGGTAAACCAGACCATTGCTGCCTTCTCATAGTCGCTCTAAAGCACACTGCATGAAATAATATAATATTGATCCGACAAAACCTTTGCCACTTTTACAGCGACTTGCAATGTGGCTACAGATTCCTTTTTGGTGAACGTGCCACTTCAATCTCGCGCCGACAATATAAACGGTCGGCCGAGGAAACTGCTTTTATCGGTCATCAAAAGAGGGCGCCACATTCTTCTTTTTTAAGAGAATTATTTAAATAGGTTGGTAAAAAAATAATGTAAACAGCACGAGTTTTTGTAAGATAAATGTGTGTTTTTAAATGATTAGTAAGTTGAAAGGGATAAGTAAACACTAAAAGGTGGGGAGTACATGGTATGTTAGTCCTTTAGATAAAGATAAGAAAGGTGAAGTGGAAGAAAATAAAAATACAGTGAATAACAATGATAATATTTGTAAACTGAAGAAAATCGTTATTTTTTACGCTTTTATTGACCTATAATAATTTCAGTTATCAAAAAATTGCATTTGGTAAATTCTAGCTTCGTAAGATGTTTTATGTTTGTCTCAAATCAATCAAAAGCCTCTAAATGCATAGGACGGCATAAAATATCACACTTTTGATTTTACTACACCTGTAAAGTGAGTTTCCGGTCATGCATCGTATGCACCTAGAGCTCCTTAATAAACTTTTTTAGTTTAAAAATAAAAAAAATACTTAATTAAAAAAAATACTTTAAAAAAAAAACTAAAACAAAATATTGAAAAATAATTTAAAAAAAGGAAAAAAAAGTTTTAAAACTGTCAACACAAGTCATAGTCAACTTGACTAAAAATTGGACCATAAAATAAAACAAAGACCGAAAAATCATCATTTTCCGGTTGGTCAACACAAGTCATAACCAACTTGGATAAAAGTGCACCGAGAAAAATGAGTCAAATTGATTATATACTTGAGTTTTTTATATTTGGAAATAACATAAAATTCACCTGTATTAAATATTTGCACCATTTGTTTTAAATTTTTTCATCTATCTAGACTTCATTTTATACATAAATATTGAAAACAAATTATTTGACCACCTAGTTTAAATAAAAACTTCATTCAATTTTAATTAAAGATATATTTTTTTTATTTTTAATAGAAAAAATAGATTATCTTCTTGTTTTTAATAGATTATGCACTTAAATTTAATGTATAGAAATGTTATTAAGGTACTTTTTATAAATTTATTAAAAATATATATTTTTTAATTCTAAAATAAATAAAATAAATATTTAGAATAACTACTCACCTTTCATTATCCTAATTTTTTGTTTGTATTTATTTTAAGTAAAAAAATATTTTTGTTCTAACTATTAAACTTCTTGAAACTAATGTTTTAACATCCTAGAATTAATGTTAAACCTACTAGTTTTTAGTAATCCGTCCCATCAAACGTGTTGGTCCGGGATATGTCCGGCTGAGTCGCCGGCATTGTTACGGTCGACCATCTGATCCTTCGAAACTACCCGGCCTTATGCTATTTTTAAGCTACCGGTTCGGATCAAGAAAGTTAGGGTCGCGATGTGGTTTGGCGTTTTCACCAGCGTTTGCAGGGGGGGGGGAGCTTAGGGACTTAATCTCCCCACCCACCAGAGCCATTGAATATCGATTCCTAAAAAAATTTTGAAGAAATAAAAAATGGTTACTCAAGCCCCCCTAGGAACCTCAAGCACCCCCCCCCCCCCCTCTCCCCACAGTTTCTGCGCAATAATGTTACTATAAAAGTCAAGAGAGAAAGACCAGTCGGTGCACAACTAGTGAACACCGTCTTTAGCAATATCGACTTATTATATTTAACCCCCGAGTTAATCTTCAACTGTCTCATTTTGATGGCACTTGGTACACTCCATTCCAAATTGCTGCGGACCAGTTTTATGGCACTGACAATGACAGTTCCATTTAGCTTCTGTGTTTAATTGTCAGCAGCCATATCGAAATTGGTCCAGAGAATTTGGAATGAGGTGTATGTCAGCCCAAGGCCGACAATATCGGCCCTGGTAAACCATCTGCTGGAATTTACTTTTGAAATGCCCGCCATTGGTACCCGACATTTGCCGCCATATTGGACTGAATTCGTGAAAGGCCTTCAGTAGAGTCGGTGGTTCATGGTTATGAACAAACCCAAGAAAACTTAACCTCATATTTTGGCGTGGTTGTGTGTTGGCTGTGTGTTGTGTAATTTTCCTGTTTTTTCGGTGTCTTTTAAAGTTTGGGGATGTTTCTTAATGACAGGTAGGTGTTATTTTAAATTACTATATCTTATAAATAGGAGGCATGATATAGAGCATCAGCAAAACAAAAAATCTTTAAAGCAAAGGCATGCTCATAAGGCCGCTTGACATGAAATAATAAAATGAAAATTGCTAACTATAAAATAGTCTTTTTCTGCCTTGCATAAAAATATTTTTGGTCGTGTAAAATTTGTCTTGCAGCTGGCATGCAAAAAAAACGGCAGAAGAGAAATAAAATTACTGTGCAATCCTACTTATTGCAAAAATCGATTTTTCTTTTTGCAAAGTGCATGCAATGTTAAGGGGCTTTAAAGTATTCACTTAGGTGGCAGGCTTTACAAAAATTGCATGAAAGCCTCCTATTTTCATCTTACTTTACTGGTACTACTAGAGCGAGATGAGAAGAGACGACTTGCATGCAATTCTTGTTTTGTTGCTTCATATCAAGCGGGTTCTGCGTTTTTTAATTCTGAAAACTAAGGCTTGAAGAAGTGGTTCCAGATTAGAATCATGTCAAAAACATTAACAAGTTTTCCAAGCCTCATTATTTTAAAAATCTTGAGAAACTCGTTCTATAAATTCTTGAGAAGCCTTCCATAATAATCTTTAATAATATAAATAATTTAAGGTTAATATGAACACATGATTAAAAGAGTGCACCAAAAATCCAGCAATAGTTTTTTAGTCGCAGTATGCAACAACTTTTAAAAAAGCGAAAGATAACAACACTTTGAAATGATAATGAAAATTCAAGGTAAGTGTTTCTGGACGATAAGGTAAAAACTGAGCTGGCATAGGTGTTATTTTGGAAAGATATTTAAAAAATAGGTCGGATTTACATTAAATTAACAAAAATAATATCATAATTTTAATCTCGATCTTTTTTTATTTCTTTTTAATTTTCCACAAAAAAATTTATACAGATTTAACATATGTCAACTGTCAGCGAGAATTTTCTATCTGTTTTTTACTTTTTTATCTATAATTTTAGGTACAAAAGCATCACTTTCATGAACGCATGTTTGTCCATATTTCCAGCCTTGCCTAGCCAAAAATAATGTCATAATATGTCAGTGAGAGCAAGAAAGAAAAATAAAACGAATGTGTATCAAAGTAGGTTTACAAGGTATTATTAAATAATTTTATCTTCATGAGTCTTGCATGGCCAATTTGTAAACAAATACTCTTTTTGTTAAACAAACACCTAACCTAAAAACTTCAAATATGACCACAACAACAATCTAGGGCATTTGGATGTCTGTCAACTTTTAAAACTGGTTTTGTTCAGTGGGTCATTGAGGTTAGGTTTTGTCTAAATAAAAATGGAACGGACTATTTTTGTTTATTTATGGGTAACACTCGGGGTAACATTAAAATTATAATAAATTTTATCTTTTTACAGTTTTCAAGGAAAAATAAAAAATACTTACCAACAATTGTACAATATGTTGAACAAGGAAAAATAATTTAAGTGTTTCTTTGTTCAACTCATTAGGCACTCTTATGGGGACATATTTTGTCAATTTGTTTTAAAGGCTATTAAAGACCAAAGTAACATATTAGGTAGGTATATTTGGAATAAGAAGAAAAAAATTTATCTAAATTTTAAAAAACATATAGAATATAATTCAATGTAAAAATTTGACATTTGTGATGACCATTACCAATAGAAAGACTGAGTTCCAGGAAGTTTATAAAAAATTGCATGCAACTTTCATATTTTAATCTATTTGTAGCTCGAAAAATAATAGTGCTCAAATAGAATGAAACATCCTATTGGTATAGTTCAATTTCTAAAAAAAAAAGACTTTATTTATTTAAGAAGATTTTCAGATATAAATTTGATTAAGTTGATTATCCAGTTTTAATTTTACTATTTACCTATTTTAATTTTTTAGGCACTGTAAAAAGCAATACAAGAAAAGTAGAAATTATTTTTCAATGGATGACCTGTGACAGGAGGAAAATCTGGTAGATTTAATTAGTTATTTATAGTAAGTTTACAAGTTTACTATTTGATTTTATTAGAACCGAAAAATGATCTGTGAACTGATTATACAATACTAATTTTTTAATTAGAATTTTTAATTTAATCTATAATTTGTGTGTGCCATCTAGAATAACTCTGAAATAGAGCATGAATGAACAATGAAACTATAATGACTCCTATAAATTGCTGACAGGATGGGGAAAAAGATTAAAATATATCCTAAACATATCTCCACAGTTTAAAGCTACAAGCTACAACTTTATAACGCTGAATTGGTGAGATGGTAAGCGTTTCCAAGCTAAAAAAATAATAAACTAAAATTTTCCTGATAATTATTTCCGAGATTTTTGAAAAAATTTAAATTTTATATAAAAATTTGAAGCAGGGTTAATTGCGGTGAACAGTAAATCAGTAAAATAGCTAACAAAGTATAAACTGAATAAGGCAAATATTTCTTAACAATTATCTCCTATTAACTGTTATAGTTTTAAAATGACCTATATCAAGGAGTTTAAAAATGTGCTGAGCTTGTTCTTGGTTAAAACAAATCTAATTTATCGAAAATTATACCAAAAATGTAAGTTTGGACATTTTTTATTTTTAATTTTTCAATAATATAGTGATAAAATAATACTTATAGGGTGGGTCAAAAAACGGGACTCTTCTGACTGTCCGTTACTTAAAAAGTTTTTGTCTGATTTAAAAAATTATTTTGCAAAGCCAAGATGTCAGAATTTAATACCAAAATTGACAATTCCTGACCTCTCCTGCAAATTTTTATATGCGCCACTGATGAAAGACTTAATGTTTGGGTATAGAGCTCTATTTTTTTCCAGTGTACTAATGTATCGCTTGTTAGTATCGGCTAAGAAATAAGAAAGTTATAAATTGTTCAAAATAGTGCGTTTGGTAAACCAAATTCAGCCAGACAAAAAATTTGAGTTTGCTATGCTTTCGGATGTATTTGTCCGATTTTAATAATACTGAACATTTTGAAAAGCGAAGCTCTTAAAATAGTTTTATGTGAAAATTGACTGTGTCAAAAAATTCAATACTTTTTTTGGTCTGACTGAACAATTTATAACTTTATTTTTTCTTACCCGATAATAACAAGCGATACATTAGTACACTGGGGAAGATAGAGCCTTACACGCAAAAATTAAGTTTTTCATCAGTGGCGCACATTAAAAAATTTCAGGAAGGGTCAAGAATTATCTATTTTTAAACATTTTACGACATCTTGCTTTTTTACAAATTGTCAACTTGGGCATAAAATTATTAAATTTTTTAATATTGGCCTTAAAAGTTTTGAAATTGGACAAAAACTTTTTAAGTAATGGACAGTTAAAAAAGTCCCGTTTTTCTGACCCACCCTATATATGTAATATAAATAATTCATTTGTTTTTAATATACCATCCACTTGCTTTAATAATTTGTGCACTTACTTTAGGTAGATGGTTTATTAGTTCTTAATAAATAAATTAGTTGTTTCTAAAGTACCCATAACTTTTTAATTTTTTTAAATACTTAATTCAGCAGTTTTTAATATATAATCTATTAGCATTTAATAGATGACCTACTAAAAAAAATAAATAAATCTTTACCATTTAAAATCGTAATACCAATATAATTAGTTTTTAGTATAAAAAGTATTTGTTTCTAATATTTTATCTATTTATTTTAAATGCTTTCTCTATTTATTCCAGTGCTTTAATATCAATTATTTTAGGTGGATCGAAATATTTATTCCAAATGTATAGTTTGCTTGTCTAGGTGTAGGTTTTTTCTCGGTGTGGGACCGAAAATAAAACAAAGACCAAAAAATGATCATTTTCCGTTTTTTTGTCCTTTTCGCTCTATGTTTTATTATATGTCTTTGTACCCATCTTTGTAATAGGTATTTACGTCACTAGCCGTAGGCGAGTCCTGTAAACCTTCGAAGACGTGTAAAGACACTTTCCAGTCGTGTATCGTACATACTTTTTTTTCAAATGATCAGAATAGTAGTTTTCACAACTAGTGGCTAAAATAGTGCTTTTTTTACAAGCGTTGGTTTAAATAACGAGCGCAGCGAGGTATTTAAAAACGCACTATTTCCTAAATCCAAGAAAGACAGGAAAACACTCATACGAAGAGTACCTTTCGCAACACACCATCTTTACACTAGAAATCAAGGCGGCTGGTAAATGAAATAACAATCGTTTCCATAGCCATGTGCCTTTTTACTCGGTGACGTTCATTGTTGCGACAATTTAATCTTTGACAGTTTGATATTTTGACGATATTTTTAAATGATTTTTTCGTAAATACTTGGTGAAAACTGGCGGATATGGCTTAATTTTTAGGCAAGAGTAATTAGATTATTTCCTTATTACCATTTTCCGCTATTTCTCTTTAATTTTGGGTAAAAAACGGGCAGAAATCTTTTTTTGCACCCGTGATCAAAAAAAAAGTTTTTTTGCATCGGTAACCAAAAAGCCATACTTTAGTTATATGTAGACAGTTACTAAAGTCATGTTTTTGATGAAGGTATAAAAAAAATATATTTTTTATTTTATTTAAAGGCATATTTTAGCATTTAAGTAAGTAATTACCGTTACATGTAAAAGTTGCTGGTTAGATGGAGACCACCTATATTGGACCAATGATTTTGTGACAAAAAACCGTCAATATGCCAATATTTTTTGTTACTCATCCACCAACCAATGATGTGGTGTATCGGTTAAGTGACTAATGGGCAAGTTTTGGCAACTTAGACAAAAAGTTACCCGCTAGACATCTGCTACCTTTGCTGCTAATTTATATTGGGAAAATATTTATCCATCACACATACTGTTTATAGGCTTAGATTGTTAATTTAAAGCCGTTTGTAGTCCACAAAGTCAATACGAATTTTAATTAAACACACATATATCAACATTTAGTTCAGTTTATCTGGTTAAAGGCTCCCTTGTTGCAAATCGGTTTTAGCGGCACAACAACAAAAAACCCAGCCAATTACAGAATTTCACGCTTAAAACGTAAAAAATTAATCACGTAAAGCAAACCGTCAGAAAACCGACAATTAAAAAGGAAATGATCTTAATTTAATAAATGACCTAAATCAGTTTAACTGTTCTAGTTAACAAATAGGGACTTTACCAGTGCCGTTACTAAGAAGGGACACTAGCCGTCAAAGAATTCAGTTCATTTCAAAAATTTTTATCATTCCGTAAAACTTACAGTTTTATAACAATAGTGTTTTATAACACTTCCATTCCATTTTTATTTAGACAAAACATAACCTCAGTTTTCACTGAACAAAAACCAGATCGGCATTATAACTAGACTGCTAACCCACTCCGAATAACCTCTCATATTTCGTTTTCATATGAATGAAATGCACCAGAGTGAAACAACATGATGCCTGTTAAGGGGGCCATGATATTCGTTTTTATTTGTATACCGAACATAAAAAAGAAAACGCGATGCAGACGCATTGTGCCTGAGAGAGATCCAGACTGGTGAGCGAAGTCAGCCAAAACGTAATGAGTTCAAACTCAATTTAGATGTTTAAAAATGCAGGACCGGCTTCTAATTTTGCGTTTTTTTATTTACAGAGCTTTAGCTTCTCTTCTTGCGGATCGTTGCCAATTATTTTCCAATTACCTAGAAACTTAAAATTTGGTAGTTGTATAGTATTCCGGTGACAATACAATTTTAAAAAAATAGCGCACATTTTTATTTATGAATCGATTTGGCTCAAAGTTGAAAGTTTTTGGTGTTTAAGATCAATCACACAATTTTTGCCACAAATTTTAAAAAAATCTATATGGCGGACTTTCTTATTTATAATTCGATTTGTCTCAAAATTTCTATTGCGGTGTTTAAGGTCAAATCAATCACTTTTTAACTTAAACTAAAAAAAAATAAAATGGCAGATTCAAAATGGACGATTTTCCCATTTATGACGGATTTATTTCAAATTTGGTGATCATCAAGTGCAATGATAGAATTGGAAAAACTCGTAATATGGTGGGTCTGGTGACAATACCATATTTTGAAAAAATTAAGTAGGTTGGGTCAGGTTCGGTAAGCGGGGGATAATAGATTTTAAAACTCAAAATAACTTTCTAACCAAAGCTGCTGCGGATATGCAGTTTCCAGGGTTGACTTTAACCTAATTTTTTCTAATTTTTATATGTGTTTTTACAGATATATACATAATATAGATATTAAGTTGTAATTTTTTTTTTTGCCCATCTGAACTTACAAAATCTTATAACAAACCTATAATCTCATCATCTGTCGTATATACTTTAACAAAAAAAATATTTTTTTGCATATAAAATCTTGTAGGCTTTTAATAACTGTGCCTCAAACAACAGCTTCTGACGACAAATAAGTACTTGTACGAGAATAATTTTCACTTATGAGGAATTGCCATATTCAAAATCATAAAATATTGTAACTTTTATAAATCAACTGCCCCCAGAAGGTCCAACCCAATCTACAATAAATTAATCATGATCAAGGGCACCAGTGAGAGTTATAATAATAGCTCCCCCACTTTTTTGACCCTTTACACCAGTTTGTGACGTGTGTTTGGTGTGATGTTTTAAATTTGAAAAATTTTGTTATAATTATAGTTTCTAAGGAATTTTTATCAGCATTCAAAACGTGTAATAAATGGTATTCTTAGTATAATTTTTCTTCAAATTTTCATCTGCGGCACATTTATGATTTGGCAACAAATCTATACATACCTCCACAACCCACCTACGGCACTATACCAATATTAAATATTGTTACAATTTTGTTTAGTTTTGAGCAATTTTTTTGTCAACAACATTTGAGACGCTTAAACAATAGCATTTTAGAGTAGTTTTTTCAAAATTTTTTCCTGCGGCGCATTTAAAGGTTAATTCTGAAAAAAATCTGCAAATGAGACTAGATGAGACTTGCTTTTAAAAATAAATATATTTGTTTCGTATACACTAACTCAACACCTATTAAACCATTACTCTTCCCTCCGTTTAGTTCCAGAGCTCAAGCAATAGGCACCTACCTATTTCTGGCTAAGCCTTTGTGTTTCACAAAGACATTCGACTAAAATATACCCATCAAGTCATTCATAAATCGCTTTGAAACGCGATCCGTCGTTAGATTTACGGGCAACGGTGCATTAGGCAATACCAAGCTTGCCTTACCTCACTCAGGCTCATCTTACGTTTACCAGCTCGATTCTACTAAAGCGGCAACTCCGACGACAAATAATTATTGAGGCAGCGGAGAACACGGTTATATAGGTGACCCCTCTACACATGCGAGGTTGTCAGATTGTGTAGGTTTTATTCCCAATACAAAGTATATGTTAAATTAATAGTTATTTACCTTACAAGTACCCAAAGTTATACTTTTCCGCACGCACCGGCACGGGCAATCCGTAAGTGCGGAAAATACTTTCCGCACGCGTTACGTATAATATTTTCCCTACGAGCGTGCGGAATATGAAAAAATGTTGTCATTATTTTAGTTAAACCTAGCAGACTAAAAATGAAAAAATAGTCAAAACTACGAATTTTATATTTTATTCAGAACTAAACTTTAACAAGCTTAAAAAATACCACTGCTCATGTTGCTTAATGCCATCGTCGACTTCAAGTCTTCCCGATTCATCACTGAGCAACAGCGTGCTCAACAACAAGCGGGCTCAACAGCGTGCGTGAAAGTTTTTTTTTGCTTAACAGCGTGCGTGAAAATTTTTTTTCACGTACGGCATGCGGAAAATTTTTTTCACGCACGGCGTGCGGAAAAGTCGCACTTTCCACACGGAAATGAGTGCGGGAAAAGCGTTTTTCCGCACGCTCGTAGGAAACATAATTTTTTTGCTCAAAATATCAGATATTAGTAAGAAAACGGGGGTATTACTTAGCCTTTTTTCTGAACTGATGTGGACCTACACATTATGGATTGTTTATTGAATTAAAATTGTAATGAATTGTGAATATGTGAACAAAAATCAAGGCGCTTATACTTACAGGTTAGCCCAACATATACAATATGGCGTTGTTTTCCTAATCTTATCAAAAATGAGTTATTAAGGTTCCAAAAAAATCCAAAATTAAATCAATGAAAAAAAAAGTGTGTCTATCGGTCTGTTGTCTGTCTATACACGATAACTCAATAACGGCTTAATCGATTTTAACAAAATTTGGTACAAAAATTTTCTATTGGCTGACCATAAAATTATTAACTTTTGGGTACGGTTTTCAGATTTGAGTTTCCATGAATATGCACTAAAAATTTTGTAATAAAGTCCAAATTCGTGAGAGCTTTAGTTTCAAAATTATTTGAAGAAAACTTTGAAATATATAAAAAAAATCATAACTTTAGATATAAATCAGCTATTGATATGCGGTTTTCAGATTTCGGTTTGTGTGAATATTTACAAAACTTTTATTATACGGTTCAAACCTTTTAAAACTACAGTTTTCGAGATATTTTCATTTTCTTTCAACATAAAATAATTGATTGTATGGGGGACTTTCCGTGCTTTCTAGCTCCAATTTTTTACAATAAAGTTTGTTTAAATTCATATTTAATTAAAATCATCACTTTGTCTAAAAAAGCACTTAGGTTCTTTCCGGCACACACTGCTTAATAAGTTTTTGCTATTTTTTACATAAATCTTAACACAACAAACAAAAATTTAAAAAACACTAAAATGACGCTACCATTTTGTTAATAAAAAATTGGTGCTAGAAAACACGGATAGTCCACAATACAATCAATTATTTTGTTTTGAAGGAAATAAAAATATCTCGAAAACTGTAGCTTTGAAAGATTTTAACCTTATAACAAAATTTTTGGGTAACATTTGGGAAACCTAAAATCTGAAAAACGCATATCAATACGTCCTGCTTTACTTCTAAAGTTATGATTTTTTTTATATATTTTAACGTTTTTTGAAATAGCTCGGAAACTAAAGCTCCCACGAATTTGTACTTTATAACAAAATTTGTAGTCCATATTCATGGAAACTTAAATCTGGAAACCGTATATCGCCTCTTACTTTTGATCCAAATATTTTATCTCCCTTTTCTCCCCTTCAACCGCCCACCACGCTACCCAAAAGTTCATGCTCAGACGATAGAGGATTTTTGTACCAAATTTCGTTAAAATCGATTAAGGCGTTCTTGAGGTATCGTGTATACAGTGAGACAACAGACCGACAGAAAACTTTTCTTTCGTCGATTAACGTGTTTTGGAACCTTAGTGATCATTTTTGATAAAATTAAGAAAAGTCAAAATTTCACAATTTTAATAGTCCCCCATACTATATTGGTATGGGGACTGAAAAAGCGTTTATAGTACCCAGGTGACGTTTCAATATGGCGGTCAGTCAAATGTTGGGCTGGCCAGTGAGTATAGGCACCTCGTTTTAATCCATAATCCATGTTTTAAAAAGTCAACCAGAGAATTTGCATAATTGCAGGTAAATGATACAAAAGTTATAAAAATAATATAACATTTCGTATAAGGATGCAATTTACAGCGCAATCTGGCATCGTCGCCAAATTGTTTACGTTATGTCTGATCGCAACTAAGGGAAACATAATAGAGACATAAAGCTATTTGTAACTCATCGCGGTATACGTATCCGCATCTAGCGAGAACCAAGCACATTGATTGGTTAAAAAGAGCAGATATATGGTAATTTAAGGTGTTTCTGAACGCAATAGGTGCTGATATACGATACGTGTGCCATAACGATACGTGATACCTAACGCATCTCAACACCTATCGCGTTCAAGAGCACCTTAGATTAGCATATATCTGCTCTTTTCGAACGTGGTACAAGTTTCTGACCAATTAACGTGCTTGGTTCTCGCTAGATGCGGATACGTATACGGCGATTAGTTACAAATAGCTTTATGTCGCTATTGTTTCAATTTTAGTTATACCTTTATGGTGTTTCACTTTTACTAGTCAAAAATTATAACATTTAATAAATTTATGAGAGTAACTTTAGGTAAAAATAGTAGTTTTAACAACTAGTGGCTGAAATAGTCCTTTTTTTACAAGCGTTCGTTTAAATAACGAGCGTAAATAAAAAGCACAGTGTAGCCGCGAGTTGTTAACACTATTTTTTTTTAATACCTTTATTAAAAAATCTAGGAAAACAAACAACAAACAGGAAAATACTTTTTTTATACCTTCATCAAAAACATGATTTTAGTAACTGTCTGCAGATAACTAAAGCATCGCTTTCTTGGTTACCGATGCAAAAAATTTTTTTTTTTTTTTTGATCACGGGTGAAAATTAAAGATTTCTGTCCGTTTTTCACTTAAAGTTAAAGAGAAATAGCGGAAAATAGTAATATTGAAAATATCCAATTATTCTTGCCTAATAATTAAGGCATTTCCAATAGTTTTCACCAAGTATTTACTTAAAAATCATTTAAAAATATCTTATCGCGCTAATTCTTGTAAAAAAGCACTATTTTAGCCACTAGTTGTTAAAATTACTATTAAAAATTTCAAACGAAGAGCACTTCTCGCAACACACCATCTTTACACTATAAATCAAGGCGGCTGGTAAATGAAATAACAATCGTTTTCATAGCGATGTGTCTTTTTACTTGGTGACGTTCATTCTTGCGACATTTTAATCTTTGACAATTTGATAATTCGACGATATTTTTAAATGATTTTTTCGTAAATACTTGGTGAAAACTGGCGGAAATGGCTTAATTCTTAGGCAAGAATAATTAGATTTTTTCAATATTACTATTTTCCGTTAAAACACAGACAGAAATCTTTTTTTGTAACCAAAAAGGTCATGCTTTAGTTATCTGCAGACAACTAAAATCATATTTTTGATAAAGGTATAAAAAAAATATTTTGTGATTACATCAAAAAAGAATACATGCTGTGTGACCATGATGACCTGTCAAAAAAACCCATTTTGATTGGTTAAAATGTACTGGCGTGGAATTTTCACAAATATTAATTTCTTAAAAATCGAGCTCGTAACATATTAGTTTTTCGCTATCTGTTTTAAAATGACTAACCGCCCTTATGTACACAGGTAAAAATCTTTTGGCCGTCCTCATTTCTCAACTTGGCCCCTAAACAAGAATATATCCGCTTCTTTAATTAACCGTCCCTGATAGTACCTATCTTTAATTAGGCCTTGCACATTTTTTTTATAGACGTTACCTCCCTTTTTCAATTTTTTCCGGCTACACCACTGGACCTTAACACCATAAAAAAATTTTGGTCCCAAAACCATATATCAAGTTGTAAAGCAGTACATCAAATTGTCAATTAACCTCATCAAAATCTTACGGTTGTCGTCTTCTCCGTCTTTTGTATGCCCACCTGAATAAGCGCATCTCTTTTTACCACCCAGAAACAAAAGACTTACACCTAAACATGGCTTCCTACGTGGATTCGCCATTCAGGTGTTCTAGATGGGATTTTTTTATCGTTAAGCCTGCCCTCTGCCCACCCAATGAGAAAGTCCATTAACTCGTTTGAGACTCAATGCTTGCTAGTTCTATGCTTTTTATCTTGTTTATCATACCAAATTTTAATCAAGTTTTATTAAAGGTTTTACAGAGGACACATTTTTTTTCCTTCATAAAAAACACGATTTAGTCGCTCTCCGCAAATAACAAAACCACATTTTTGTGGTTTTTTTTTAGTTACCGATACAAAGAAATCCATTCGTTTTTTACCCAAACCCAAAAAATTAAACCCAAAATTTTAATATTTAGAAAATCTAATTATATTTTTCACCCATCCATACCTAAAAATTTAAAAATTCTCTCAATTTTTTAAACACCAAAATATAACAAACTATCAAAAAATATAATTTTTAACCCTGCTGGGTCACTAAATGAGAAGAAATGCGATTACAAAACTACTAATTTTTAAAAATTAGCAAGGGTGAATAAATAATAAAACACAAAAAATAGCGAGCTTTCACTCTAAAATCAATTTCAGAGCTTAGGATATCAGTAAATATCTGTCTTCGTAGAGACGGTAAATGTTCCTTCAAATTGAAGGTAGGTACATCTGCCCATTTTTTTACGTGAGTCCTGTTTCAGATTAGTTCCTACAATGTACTGATGAGCACCACAAGTGCGAAATCTCCGTCTACGGTTAGTTAACATTACCTTTTTGGAGAAAAATCTCGCTCTTTTTTCGTTTTTTGTTATATATTCACCTTCGCCTAATCTTTTCTAAATTTATCAACTCCCGAGCTTAGGCTTTCTGTAATGATAATAATATCTGTCTCCGTACGACGCTACACTGGGAAAAATGTGTGCATTTATTTTGAACAATTGTGTAAAATTTTCACACAAATTTTTCTTAGATTTGCACCAAAAATAATTTGTGTAAAAATAGTAACACTAAAAATGTATTTTATTAGAACCAATTGTTGACAATATTTACACAAAATTGTTCTTGGTGTAAATTTTTTTTCTGTGTATCGAAAAACTCGTGCACTTTTTGATTGAGAAATGCAGCTGTCATTGATGAAAGTTGATGCCAGAAGACTACTTTTTAGATCCACAGCCACCTCTGAATCCGTGTAGAACAACAAAATGGCAGACCCCCCCCCCCCTGAACATTATCAAAGTTTTAAAAACGTTAAAGAACCACGCACTGGACACTCCTATAAAACATTTCTCGGTCGATTTAAACTAATTTTGAATATGTTGTAGTTACGAAAATGGATAGTTTTTATTTTGTTTCTACGACCAGTTTCTGAGATATCCGCTCTCAAAGTGAGAAAAATAGTCACTGTTATGTTTCAATTAAAAAATACTCCAGAGTAAATGAAAAAAAAGTGGCTAAAATTGCTAAACAGAACACAAGCTGTACGTAGGTGTAGAGTCTATTGTTATTGTTGGCGGATGCCTAGTTTTTATATAGGGGAGAGTCAAAAATAAGGCATTTTTGCTAATTTTCCAATTTCTGTTACAAGCTACTTTGACAATGAAGGTTTTTTTTGAGCCATAATATTTTAATTTCGATTATTTGTAAGTAAGAAAAATAGGTTTGACTGAGTCGACAACAATCACTTAAATATCGTAATTTGCAGCCCTAATGCACTGTCTACCAAATGTCATATTTGAATTGCATACAGGGGGCGATCCAAGATATCTCTCTATTAAATTTTTGCATTCCAACGACTCTTCAAAGATGCGACGCAGAAACAATATCAGATATGATAACAAACATTATAGAAACTTTTGGCGCATTTTTAAGCAACCCTGTGTGTGTGTTAATGGGAGAGTTAGCATTGTTTAAAAACGAAACCTTAAAAACTGGTTCTTCTCTTTCTATTTCGGTTGCTATTCCGAGAGAAGTTTTTCCACTTTAAGACTTGTGAAAACTTATCTTCGGTCCATGGTAGGAGAAGAGAGGCTGTGCTCTTTTGTATATATATCGTTCAATAAACCTGGATTTAGAATCTATCTTAGATAGGTTTGCAAAGCAAAAAAGAAAATCTAATTTTATTATATAACTAAAAGTTTTTTAATACGATAATAATGTTGGAATTTTAATAATTGCCAAAATGGCTTAGTTGTGTTAGGTAGTATATGTTAGTCACCACCAACGGCTCAAGCAACTACGAATATATGTAGGTCGAAACTGTTTAGTTAGTGGAGGTGGGCAGGTCACTACTAACCAACATACCAATCTAACCAAAACCCCAAAAACAATGATCATAAAAAAGGACTTTTTTGCCCTATGTTCGTAGTCGCTCGAGCCGGCCTACATATGTTTTATTGCTTGCGCCCTTCCCTTGGTGAAATTTCTGGATCCGCCACTGCTACAATACTAATTTAAACTTATAGTCTTATTCATGGCCTATAAGCATTTATTGCGACTCAGCTGGTGTTCGAATGGAAGCAGGGACGCACTTAGTGTTGTAACGGATCAGTGAATTTCTATCACGGATCACCTTAAAGGTGAAGAAGATAATATGTTTTATTGACGGTTCGGTATAACAATTTTTTTTATGAAAAAAATATTTTAATCTAATAGACACATCCTACACCTATAAAATATATTTGCTCATAGAATAAAAAACACAAACATAAGTTAAATTTATAAAACTGAGTTTAACATGTACATACATATATAGTAGAAAAAAATACGGGATAGTAAAAAAATTAACAAGTTTTAACTTAAGACAGTTTCACTGTCACTGTCGTCATTAAAGTCTATGATAATTTTTTCTCCGCGTAGCAGATCTAAATTTACATATGATTTTTCTCTCTTGTGGACATGAGCTACGGAATTTTCCCAGCTTTTACTTAAAATATTCTATTCCGCCGACCTAATTAAGGCTACCACAATGGTAAGGAGGAAGTTTCAAAACTGTATGGCCCATTTCTTCCGCGAAAGTATCAGAATAGTATTGTTTTTGTACTGAAAATGCTTTGATTATTTCAAGCAAATGTTGTTTGGTGTAGCTATCCTCAAAATACATATTATTTTCTAACACCTAGCGCATAAAGTTTTGTGTCATTTGAACACAGAGCTTTATTTAGCCTTCTATTGTGGTAGCTCGCACTCTCCATCACAATTACACTATGGTAGTCAGTATGGCAATCCTTTATATTTTTGGCTGATAAGGCCAACGCATTTGGTATAAACCCATTTTTTGTTCTAGCATGAATTATTGTGATACGCTTTCCTTTATTTGATGGAGCTTTAGTTGTGCAGTGACCAGAGGAATCTACTCAACCTTTATGTAAAACTTCATGGGTGTCAAATCAAGTTTCATCGAGATAAACAATATCCCTATTACTTTCTCTATACTCGTGTATTGCAATTAAATATTCTATCCTCCATTTTTTTAAACGGGCCGATTCCATAATCACGCACCGTTTATTATTTTTTTTATTCTAAAACCGTTTTTTAAAATACATTTTGTCAGTGTCTCACGGCAATACTGTTTTCTGTATCATCTTTTTTTAATCTTCGAATTAATGTTTGTAAAGTAGGAATCATTTGTTCCCTATGCATTTGATATATTTTTCTACGAATGATATCCATATCACCCATGTCTAATTTATTGTCGCTGTCTAAAAAATCAAAAAATTGGACTATACTCGGTTGTTCCTCCCACGGACGAACAAATAACTTCTTTTGTAACCCAACACCAAATGCTAACTGATTTTCAAAACTACAAATCAGCTTAGTATCTTAAGCCTGTCCTAATTATTTGAAGAAAATTAATTTGTAACGTAATCAAACCCTAATGTTAGAACGTTTCGTAATTAGTCAATAAAGTTGAAAAATTTTAATTCGGACAAAAACGAGTATTTACTAAGAAATAATTACACATTTTTAAATCCCCACCTGTAATTCTCAGAAATGGTAGCATGTTTACACCTTTTTTTTATTTACTTTTACACCCCGAACAATAGGTGATTATTAGGGTAAGGGATTAGTCTCTTAGGTCAATGGTCGTCTAACTTGACATCTGACTTTCTTTGAATGAAGATGAATTAAAATTTCTTTTTTTTCTAATCACGCTAATACTATGGATCCCAAACTAAATAAGAAAAGAAATTAGTTTTTTAGAAGACCTTTAAAAAAAAGAATCATTGAAATCGAACGACTACAAGCAAATAAAGAAAATTTTATTATTTCTAATGGCAGCCATATTTAAAGGCCACCATTTTGGTGTTCTACACTCATTTATTCTTGAAGATTACAAATATGACATTTAAATAATATGTTAATTTTTAAAAATTAAATATTAACGTTTCAGTTCTTACTCATTAAGGCTTAGTTATCAGACTCATTAAAAAGCATCTTATTAGATGACGTCAGTCATCCTCGATTTATACACTGAAAAAAAGGACCTTAAGATATCCTTTTTTTTCGTGTAGTATAAATAAAGACAGTTTTTTTTTTATAAAGGTATAGTGTAGGAAAGCGTAGTATTTCAAACTCGCGGCTACACTTGTTTAACTATGTTAACAAAAAACATTAAAAAAATGTGTTAAACAAGATCTTGAATAAAGTGAAATATTTCAAGGACTGACATTATTAACCATCCATACATAGTATGGAGGCTATTGGAATCGGCAAAAAAAAAGTTTTTTGGGTCAAAAAATACCTAAATACACACAATAACTCAAACACCGATAAACCGATTCTAATCAAAATTGGCACAAAAATACTTTGTCACCAGACGAGATGCAGAGCCGATTAGTTTTTGATGGTAGTGGGGGGTTGGCAAGAGGGTAGGAGGGGGTTTAAACTTTTAAAAGAGTTGTAACTCACGAACCGTTTTCAATTAAAAAAAAGACGTTTTTTTTTTATTTAACAAGATCCCTCAACTCATAAACCTACATCTTCAAGAAATATAAAAGGTTATATTTGTTTATATAAATTGAGTAGTAACTTTCTCTAATTCTTTAGATACTGATGCATTGGAAGAAGGAACTTTCCTACACTTTCAAAGATTTGGTCCGGGGCAGATGTATGAAAGTGTAGGAAAGTTTCTTCAATAACTCGTGATCGATTCAATGCCTATTATTGGTCAATATCAGGGAGAGGACCGTTCCCGTGCGATCTTTCCTACGAAATTCAAGAATAGGCCCCCAGAAGTACCCGAAAAGTGACATCGAAGTCGTCGATTTCGCACTTTTGAGCAATTTTTGAATCATTGTACGGACTTTATCGGTTTGCAACCGACCAAAATCTAATTTTCTTTTTTGAATTTGCCACAACTGCCTTTTTAAAAATAAAACTTTTTTATTTCTTATCTGATTTAAACGAAACTTTCTCTGAATTATAAAACGTTTCTAAGTCACCTGACTATGACAGAAAACTGACAGATGTCAGTCTCCATCTTGTGTCGGCCATATTGAACTTCGTTATTTTTTGCCCGATTTAAACCAAACTTTTGTTGCATATAAAGAGTTTTCAACAATATCCAATTTTGTTCCATATGTCACTCACTCTCTTCTAGAATTTTTCACGAAAAACCATCCCAATTTAAAATTTCAATTTAAAGCATTATATATGTTGCATTTTTGGTTTTTTAAATTAAAAACCTGATCATGTTATTTGATATACCTAGTTACGTTATTTGTTTTTTAAAAAAGTGGTGTTTAAAATATATTGAATCTTTTTCCAAAACTAATTAAGATTAAGATTAAGAAAGGATTACTATATAAAATAGTCACTTTGTTTAATCGGCATCTTTTTCCACTTTCCCAAATTTTTTATTTTTAATAGCATTACGTCTTATGGAAATTCGCTATCTTTACCCTATACCCACCATTTTTAAAGAGCCATCACGTGAATATTGATTGACTTTGACAATTTGTTAGACAGCCCTTTGGTATTTAGATTTCTGTCAACTTTCAAACCTGATTCTGATTTTGTCTAAAAAAATGGTACGGACCGTTTTTTATATTATTGTCGTATTGTTGCTTGTTTTTGTTGAACGTTTCTTGATAAGATTTATTTATTTTGCCAAAATACCATCAATAATGACAATATATCGGTTGTGCCACACAAAACGATTTTGATAATACCTTCTTTCTCTTCTTCATGCGCCTCCTTCGCAGATCCCAATGTAAAAGTCGGAGCGCGTACTTTTAAACGCGAACCCGTCACGTTACTACACACACTAGGCTCAATTTTGCAACTCATAGTTAAACGTGAAAACTCAGTTTAACCAAAGTTTACCAACAAACTTGGGTTTAACCATTACCGGCGGTCTGGGTGTGGGTTAAATTTCAGTTTAATAGTTACCGAAAGATTCTAATCTCAAAATAGTTATTAAAAATTTATTTAAAATATGTTTTTGGTAACAAAACTGCAAGTAACAAAAGATCAAGAGATCTTGGGTGGAAATAACGAAAATTCAAATTTGGATGAGCATCCCACAAGGAACACACAAAAGACCAAAGCAAAAAGAGAAATGATTAAACGATGTTTCGCCCTGGGTAACCAGCGTAGGCTCATCAGTGGTTTCACTGGTCACCCTCTACCATACATCATTAAACACCATCATACACTTTGATTTCCAACTTTGAATCACTCTAAATAATGCTCCTAAGGCAATTAAAACAAAAAAAGAAGTTAAGAAGTCTCCAAATCAGTTACATCAGATATTTTGAATATACATATTTAGTCTTGTCAAAATAAAGTCTTTAAAAAAATCACCTTCTCAATCAGGATTATGTATAAAAATAAGAAAAGCAAGTCAACATAATACCATTTATTCTGATAACGGCTCAAATTTTCATGGCAGTGACAATTTGTTTAAAAAAATTGAATTGGGAAAATATTAAAAATTTTTCGGGTATAAGAATTACGTGGCTATTCAATCTACTTTCGGCTTCTTGGTGGGGCGGATGGTGGGAGATATTAGTATGGGTTGTGAAAGAACTGTTGCATCGATCATTTGGGAAATCATCGTTGTAGCAGATATTAATGAACGACGACTCAACTATGTTTCCAACGCCGATGAGTGGGAAGTTATCAGTCCTCCAGGGTTTCTAAGGCTCATACAGTCGCAGTCAGTAGAAACAGATTTTTTGGGTGTTAGGTAGACGCGGTATTTTTAGAAAGTAGTTTTACTTATTTGCAAAACGTTCATAATTCGTTACGTGAAAGATTTAAAAAGGAAAATCTTGCAGAGTTAATTAAAAGAAGTCACAGATAGAAGACGGAGCAGATCAAAGTTGGGAATATAGTTTTGGTTAGAGCAGACAATCTGAAACGGACACTTTGGCTGATGGGAAAAATATTAGAAATTTACAATTGAAAAGATGGAGTAAGCCGTTAATAATTAGGTCATTCCAAAAGATTTCTCTACTAGAAATAGAAAAATTACCAGCATCAAACAAGAAACAAGTTGTTACTAAAGAAAAAGGACAAAACGTTATAGAAGGAAATAATGAAAAAGAACAAGAAAATAAAGAAAAACCAGTTGAAAGATCAAGGTTTGGTCGAATCTTAAAAGTTCTAGTTGGGCGAGGAATAAGCAAGCCTGGCGCCGGAGAATGTTGGGATATGCTGTACATATACCATTATATTGTCTCACATTGTACATAGTATGTTTTGGTATTGTGTTGATGTATGACATAATATATTTGATCTTGTCAAAACAAAATATTAGAAAAAGTCACCTTCTCAATCAGAATTATTTATAAAAATAAGAAAAGCAACTCAACAAGGGAGATACTAATTTTTAGCGATTTTTTTAATTAAAAGTATTGGAGAGGATTAAATCTATCATTTTAAAGATACGTTAAACAAAATATAAAAAAAAATAATTAATAACGGGGATAATTATAAATTTTTTTAAATTATGACCGGTGTATATCTTTTTTAGATTTGACAAACGTTTAAATTATCGAGTTGCTTATATTGCAGTATGCCCATAGACCCCAAAGAAAAGCAATCATAGAGGACTTTCTATCTGACTTTAGAAGAACATTCCAACCAGTTATGTTAGGTGGTTGGTAAACAAATCTTTAATAAATATTACATACTTGTTGTCCATTACCATTCAAATTTAAGTGTTTTTCGTTTCAGAAAATAATACTAATTTATAGACTAAAATGTTATAGTTTATTTGTACTAAATTTAAATCTCCAATGAGCTTATTATATAGTGCAAAAAATACGGTATTTTAGTAAACAAGGTACTAACTATTTTTATTAAAAGGTCTTTGTGGCACTAAATGCTAATATAATACGTATACATTTTAAACGGTTTTAGTTTTTAGTTTAGTCTTCATGGGCCCTTTCTCCCATACCCCGTTCCTTATCTCTATGTCCTTACTTCCGCTGAAACTTTCTCTCCAGGCCTACCTGTCTTCTTTACAAAGTTCGGTATATCGGCCCATTTCAGCAAGTGTAGCTCTTCTTCCTCTATTGTAGGAAATCCCCAGTTGAGCTGCCTTGATCTGGCACATGCATTGCTCGCTACCAAGTGCAGCACTGATTCATCTTCGAGCCCGCAAGCAGGGTACACGGGATCTCTTGCTACTCCTATTTGTGTCAGATGTTTGTTAAGCCGATTGCGCCTAGTCAGCGTCTCTGACAGCAGTCCAATGTCCTTTCGGGTCTTGCCTAAGAGCCATTAAGTTTTGGCTACATTCGGACCATCCACGAATAGCTCCTGCCATTTCTGACCTCCGGTAGGGTTGCTGCCATGATAATGGCATATACCTCCGCTTGAAACACCGTAGCGTCTTCTCCAAGTGGATAACTTTTCCGAACTTCTGGGCTTTCCGCGTAAACTCCTGCGCCAGTTTAGAGCCATCCATGTAGCAGACCGTCGCCGTCGCCTCTCTGCTTAATTCCGTTCGGAATTCTTCCCTTTGTCATGCATTCCGATCTGGTATTGTGACTTTGCACTTTTTGCACTGTCAGTCTTAGGAGAAGCAACTCTTTTGTCGCCAGTCCTGCGATCGCCAGATGGCCCACTCTTTTCTCTGCCCTTCCATAGTCCCTGGTCCCTTAATCGCAGGTGCGTCGCCATCGTCTCCTTCTTGATCCACGTTGGAAGTGACGGGAGATCCAAGATTATTTCCAAAGCGTAGATGGGGTCGTCCTCATTGCACCGGTTATTCCTCTGCAGAAGAGTCCTTGTAGGCTCGTGAGCTTTTTGGATATGGTCAGCTTCTCTACAGCGGGCCACCAGACTACTGATCTGTATTGGATCCTTGGTCTTCTGATGGCCATCTATATCCAGTAGAGGATCCTCGGGCTAATGCCTCAGGTTCGAACGACCACTCGCCGCAACTGCCACATTATTGCCTGGACTTCAACGGTTATTCTGGCAATATGCTCGCTCCACTTGAGTCCATTGTCCAGCGTAAAAAAAATACATATAAAGAGTTACCTAAAATCGACTAAGCACAAAAAGCACTCGCAATGAAGATTGCGATATCATTTAGAACTTCAGGTTCAGACGAATAGAATTATGAAAAACCGTGATTAATGGACATGTCGCGCGTTTCTCATTCCGAAGGTGAGGAAAATGTGCATGGAGTAGGGATTAACTTGGCCAATAACTTACGAATATCTATAGCGTTTGGCAAAGGCGGCAATTTTGAAAAGGTAAGACGTAAAATGGTTTCGGTTTTGCTACACTGTACTTTTTCAAAGAAATATTAGTAAGGTTCTATACTAATGTTTATCCTTAAAATACTGATTTATATAGTCCAATTTTTAGAAGAGCGGACTGATGTCATTTTAGCCTCTGAAAACGTATTTCTTTGTTATCAACAGTTCGCATGTTAAATAATTTGTTGTTATCAATTTGAAATAAAAGTTCAAACAATCAAGAACATGACTTTTTTTACATATTTATTGTCGTTGTCAAAAAAATGACGTCAGTCCGCTCAAAAAATTGGACTATAGTTCAAATCACGACAACCCCAAGGTCAGTGAACTTGCACTAATATTAAATACAAATGTACTTGACACTATATTGGTTCCAACATTTAATAATTTTTAGTGTATAGTACTAATGTATAGGACATGTTTCATTCCATGTAGGGGTTTCGTCAGTAGGAAACAAGTCGTTTTAAGGAGCCACAATTGTAAGTGGACTTGTACAGCGTTATCGATTATAAATGTTATCCATTTTACAAAAAATAGTATTTAACAAGAGTTGCATAACTTTAAGAAAACTACAAAACGTCATCGCATATGTCAAATTTCTTATTTTAAATCGAATACCCTGTATGTTTTTTAAAACTTCGATAGGTCATTTCTTTCTGATTTCAAAAATATACACTGTGTTCAATTTAAAATAAGAAAGTTGATGTCCAAATTTGACATATAATTTTATAGCTTACTTAAAGTTATGGAACTTTTGTTTAAGACCATTTTCTAATAATAACAGAGAAAAGAGGGGGTAACATTGATAATGGACAACTCTGTACTAGTTACAAACACTCTAGTGAATAACAAACAAAACTGTGCAATAAAATTATATTTTATTTTATGTATATTTTATAACCAGTTGTGTAAAACGTCTACACAATTTTTAGTTACACAACTTAATTAAAGAAATTACACCGTATATGTACCAATTAAATTTTTCATACTTAACACAAGTTTTGGATTTTTATGTATACATTTTCATTGAATTTTTTTAAACGCCACTTTAATTAAGGGTTAAAGGCTTTTAACAAGTGAATGCTTATTAAATACAACAGAAATTTTGGTTACATTTACAAGTTTTACAAGAGCCAATATTTTCTGAAAATTCCACAAAAGTTTTGGACTTTGTTTACTGTGACAATTTTTAGAAACTTGTTAAGTTGGCAGTTCACCAGACAACCTCTGATCAGCTTTAAGATGTTTAAATGAATTTTCAGTTATAGGAATTATAGCTGCACCATTTTCAGCACAAATTTGGATCCTGAACAAGAGGTACAACGACTTCTAGGAACTTCAAAATAGCGCTATTTTGTCAATTTATTTATATGAAAAACGTTTTCAAACTACGCGCGCCGATAATTCTGTTTACCACTATAAAACACAGTAATTAGTTCCCGTAAAAGGCAGCACAAAGGCACCGCCGCGCGAGCCTCGGCCCCTCGACCCCGAGGGGGGGCATCAAAAGGACCGCCAGTACCACTGAGGTCCATCGTTCGTCGTACAGGGTTCGGCCCCCATCATAGTCCAAGTCGAGAATAACAGAAGGATCACTTCAAAATATAATTTTTTTTCCTATTTAACACTATAAATTCACCAATTGATGTATCTGATACCTACCATTACTTAATGATTAGGGCCTAAACTTTTTTGTTCTAAAATAAGAAAATGGAAAAACGAATAGCTAAAAGCATATAAAAACAGCTTGGATTTTTTATGTTTTTGCCTGGAATTGAGTGGACTATAGGAAACTGTAATGTTTTCCCAATTTCTGCAAAAAGAAATGATAGAATCCTTTGGATACCGATTCTGAAAGGTGATAAGATTCATTTTAATAATTATTTTGTACTTTGCAGTGGCAAGTTAGATTTAAGGATCTTGCAATTTCATACTTCACCAGAAGAACTGCTTGGTGAACTGAAACAGAACAACATTTGTGCTGATCACAAAAAATTAAAAAAAATATTGTGTACTTCAACTGCTTTTGTTTTTTCGTAGACTATGTTTTCATTTTGTTTATTGACGATGACGATTACTATGAAAGCTAATTTGACCACTGATTTGCTTGTTGGCAAGCACCTCTCTTAAGAAGACGCAAGAAAATTACCAAGCAAAGCAGATGAGGTGGATAAATGCCAATAAAAATTAAAATACGTACATTTTTAGACAAATATTTGAGTCGTTGCTAACCATCTAAGGAAGTTTCAGCTAATTCTGATGTTTGTTTTTTTCTCCCCCCTCTTCTCCTCCTAAAAAAATCTCATACAGGGTTCCTAAGCAAATCCTTAGGGGGCCAAGCAGCTGTGTATAAGACGCAGACAAACGGAAAAGCACATTAGGCAGAAAAGGATGGGCATGGGGCGATGTTGTCACTACATCTTACACGTAGTAAATCCATTCCAGGTTGTTGTTTTCTAATGTTTTCCATTTTCATACCTTTAGGACTGAAATAAAAATTGTTTTTTTCGACTTTAATACCAAACTGATGAAAGATATCGTAAAAAAAAATATTTTTCGGCTTTTTATTTTGTAACCATTGTCCTTACGCACTGTTTACAGGCTGGGGACTGAGATACATGCAAATGCCTAACCTAAAGCGTTTATACACGGCCGGAGAAATCGACTGAGATATTTCCGTAGAAACGGGTTGACGCCTTCGAACGAAAAAGGAGTAACAGTCAGATTACGTAACGGTAATTTTACCAATTTTTGACCCCCTCCCTATGTAATGTTTTGTAACGGTTTGGCACGCCACTCCCCTAATATTACGTAACGATTTCAAGACCACTACCCCCCCCCCAAAAAAAAAAAACTTTTTACTTATTTTCATTCCAAACTTTCTTAGTTTCACACAAATGCAAACGCTGTCGAAAACCCCCCTCCCCCCTATGACCATTACGTAATTTGTGCACGGCCCCTGTAGTCCCAGTGGATGAGGGCGAGAAAATTGATATTTTTTTCTTAAAAATTATACTCTTTAGACCTATTTCTTTGCGTTCCCGAAATTACGTAATTTTTGAAAAAAAATTGTAAGCGGCGCCATTTTTATTTCGAGCTTTGTTTTTCTAACATTTTTGCGTTCGGCTAATTTAATTGAAAAAATTTTGCCTGCGGCGCCCTTTACCTTCTCACTCGAAACCAAGATCCCCCGTTTTAGGAAAACTGATCCCGTCTCTGTTTCTAAATTTTTTCGAATAAAAGTAGAGTATGACCATGGGGGAAATAATTTTTTTCTACGGTATGACGAAAATTTCGCGAAAGTTGAAGAAAAAAATAAAAAAAGTGGCAGAGCTCAAGTTTTTGTAAAAAAAACGTTTTTTGTAAAGAAACAGAGCAAAATAAATCTTTTCATCCCTTTTGTTTTGAGTGTTACAAATATTTTATTTAAAATCAATAATATCGCAAGCAAAAAGCTCTGCAGGAAAAACAGGGCCGTTTATTGATTTCTTTGGCTGCTAGTGCTAGCTGCATGGTTTGGCCGTTTCCGGATAGATGTCACTAGTAGAACAGAATGGAAAGAAATTTAATTAAAAGCGAAGATACTTCTTTCTAATGTTAACAACCTCACGAGTTTATCGCTCAGTATCGTAAATAATGGACCCTGCCGCCTCCTTTAAGCAAGAAAAAGCTGTGGTTTGGACTTGAAAACATCTAATTTTTAATTAGATTAGATGTGTGGCCACCATCTAGCGGAATTTGCAGACATCTTGTCAACGGTTATTATTGCAACTATGATTTATGCTCACAATGAAAGAGTGGCGACAATATTTTCTTATGAAAGCAGTCCGGAGATAATAACAAACTGGCACCATTGCTCAATATACCTGTTTCTTTTGTGCGCGCAGAACTTTCTATGCCATTTCTGTTTGATTTATTGAAATCCTATTCCTAAGGAAAATCTTAGGAACCCTGTATAATGATATACAGTATCCCTAAAAATCATTAGATATGCACGGTAGGTAGAAGAAGGTAAAGTACAAAACTCCCGGGGGATAGAAGGTAAGCAAAACTCAAGCCGGAGGTAAGTTAGCAAAATTTCCAGCCTCCCTAGTTGGCGGGGTGAATTTGTCATTTTCTGAAAGGGTGGTATATAATTTCGTTAAATAAATGTACGCAAGAGAAAATGGCGGTGCTATATTCAGTCTTGAAACCACGGAGTATTGGAGGGTTTATGGGGGAAAATTTTTACAAAAAGTGGAAACTTGAAATAAAAAAGTAGGTATCTCTCAAAAGTTCTAATACAAAGTACTTTAACAGAATGAGAAATAAATTTTCAATGTTGATGGTGGAGTTAAATATAAATATAAAGATAATTTATTCCTCATTTTGTTGTTCTATTGCTTGCCGAGCATTTGTTCATGACTTATTAATTAATCCCTGATAATGACAAAACACGTATTTGTGTCCAGTCTAAAAGTAGCACCCGATATGTATTCTTGTGGTGCTTCGGTGGATTTTAAATAGTTTGTTTTTTGCTATCGGTTTGTGGTAATAAAAAGTCCGGCTGGTGGAAGGCTAACAAAACAAAAGTTTTTTCTTTTGGTAAAATTCTCTTTTTACAAAGTATTTAAATTTTTTTTACGTAAATTTTATTTTATTGAAATTTTTATTATAATCAGAGTATAACATTTGATTTGTTATACTCTGTTATAATTTCTAACTAATAACAATACTTTAAATCTCAAAAGTTATAATTTTCTGAGGATATATCCATTGGATTTTGGACGGCTTTGACCATCCCTCTGTTCGCTTAAAATTCAATTAAATTCAATTCAAAAATTATTTATTGAAGAACTAACAAAAAAAAATGGCACATTCGGTTATCCTACAGAGTATTTTTAATCTTAATTAATTAAACAAAAAAAAGTGTTCTAAATTATATTTACCATTGTTTTGCTTTTTTAATTGATATTTGGGATCATTTCTAACAAGAACAATCTTTTAGCTTGTTTTTTAAAGTTTTTTACATCTAAGTCCTTCAAAGTGGCCTCTGTATAAAATACAGTTCCTTCCAATATTTTCATTAAAACCACAAGCATCTATTTGGTATTTTATTCTAGTTTGATAATTATGGAAATGAGTTTTACATGTATTGGCATTATGTTGTATTTTTTATATAGATCTTTAGATAGTTGGTGCTAGTGAGTAAGGATCTTATAAAGATTTATTTTGCATTATTTTATTGGCATGACTACACTGTTACAAGCTGTATACCAAATCGCAATAAGATATTATAATTTCCACTGTATAAGGGCATATTACACTGATCTTAATACGCCTTTTGGCACTTTTCTTCATTATTTCTATGGGAGCAGTTAATTGTTGCCTCACGTCTTCCATATGGTTCGCCCATAATTGAGTCTCATCCACAAGTAACCCTAAATATTTTATATACGTTGAGTAACCTATTTTTTTTAGAAAAGAAGATAAAGGTTGTATCTTGAGGTTTTCGCAAGGATATAAGCGAATAACTTGATTTTTTAGTATTTAAACTGAGATCATGGCTGTCTAAATACTTTAAAACTGTTATGAGGTCAATTTAAATTTTTCCTTAATTTTCAGGTTGGTTTGGCCATAGAATTTTAGATTCCATCATCGGCGTAAAATTGTAGTTGCCCACAAGTTCTAAAACTGACATTAAGGTTATATATATTAGGAATAATGTTGACCCTAAAATTGATCCTTGTGGAACACCCCAAATAACCGTTTGATGTTTAATTTTGACTTGACAACTTGGACATACTGTTTTGTGAAATTAACTCTGTGTGTCGGACTTTCATTGTCTATATTTTATTTATACACGACGTTTCGATCAGTACAATCTCGGATCGTTTTCAGGTGCAAACTACAATCTATTTCTAAAGCTACGTACTTATATTCTATAAGAAATCACTCAACCGTGAAGTTTGAGAAGTTGGCTCCGTCCAAGGAGGGGGGCTTTCAAATATTTGGAATTTCAACACTTGGTTTACTCAAAATAGCCTGATTCTGCCCAATAAAGGCAGCTTCAAGTAATTTTCGTTTCTTCCAGTGTGACTCCTTGTGCAAAACTTGCTTCTGTCCACTTCATTCCATGCATGTTCGGCGATTCCTGATTTCGTTGTTTCACCTCTTTGGGTATCCGTCTGATGTTCTTTAAGCCTAACAGATAGTGGTATTTTTGTTTCGCCTATGTATGATTCACGACACCTACAAGTTACATGGTAAATGCATTTCTTATTTTGTTTGTTCTTCTGTTTTCTGTTTCAGTTTTAATATTAAATTGGTTTGCTACTCTTCAAATTTTCTCTGATACTCCATAACAATGTATGGAATTGTAAGGAATGCATTTGCCTGGTTTTGGTCTTATAATCTCTATCCTGTTTGCTGAAATTTAGAAATAGTATCTGTTATAAGTTTAAGGCTTTAACCAATCTGCTACAGATCCTTCTTGAAGTCTTATTTTGATTTCCAAGTCATGAGAGTTGTTACAAATTTGAACGGCTCTGTTATACAACGTTTCCAGCAAACACGAATTCAAAAAATAATACTTTTTAAGTACTGGCTTTCCAAACTGCCAATAACGCCAAAGTACTAAGTAGAAAGTACTTAGTTTGTATTGATTTAAAACAACGGCCAGCATCAGGCCAGCAGGTATATTTTCAGTACAGAAAATGCTGTACTTTTACTGTAATATTTTCTTTGTACTTTTTTATTAAAGGTAAAAACATAACGTATAAGTACTAAGTAGAAAGTGGTTTCAGAAAAAAATTATATAGAAATAAAACACCATAATCTCACACCCTAATAGCACAATACATTCTAGGCATACCCCCAGAATGACCTATATGGATGTTTTCAATGATCCACAAAAGTCCTATTTAGGTCAAATCACAAACAAACCCAAACCGCATAACGTCAGAAGAGGATAATGATTCTTAGAAGTATCACCATCACGTTCCATTCCAACATTGATGTTCATCGTTTATAAACTTCTCGCTGTCTTTGTAAATATATATAATATTAGTATCCTCTATATCCATTTACCTCTAAAATGCATATCTTCTCTCTCTTTAAATATTTTTCAGTTTTACAGAGAAAAAATGTTTTTTGCCAGTACTTTTTTTGAACGCTAAAAAAACAGTGAATACTTGAAAAAACTGACAGTGAGATTTACTAAGAACTAAAATAGTACCCCCACAGGTCTAAATATTTACACCTGTGGGGGGTACTAAATTTTAAAACATATTTTCAAAAAACACATACCCATACAAAAAAGACACAAAGTTATTGATTATTTTGTATTGTTATTGCAAAATACCACTGGAAAACTGCTTTTCTTCTCAAAATATACCATATTTTAGAAGAAAATGCCCTAAAACTAATTTTTTTTGACAGGTTTCAAAATGGCAAATGGTGAATACGCCAAAAATTTGGCACATAATAGCTTCATTATTTGTGTTTGAGGTTATAAAGTTGGTGATTTTTTAGACCACCTCGGGGGGGGGGGGGGGTTGTTTAAATTTATAGCCCCCAAAAAGGATTGTTTTGTGGCATTTGGTAATAAGTTCTTTTATAATTTCCCTAAGTAACCCTTTTTACTAGGATTAATTTCATTACCCTATATTTGTCCAGAAAAACGCCATACTTTGAACCAGTTTTCAGCACACAAAATATATTTATGAGGGCACAAAACAACTATATTAATTTATTTACAAACTGAAAGTAAAACATTGAGGTTATCTAAAAGCTCAGTCAAAAAAACTTTCCTTACTCAAAGCCCGCTCATTGTAAACCTGTAACTTTCATCAGTAGAGGTTGGTGCAAGCCAAGGTGCAAGCAGAGGTAAAAGATCCGAACGCGCTGTTTGTGATTGAATGCAGTGCTAATATTTTGACTGACATTTCGACAGTGACGGAAGTGTAAAAAAACTTGCATTTAAGTTTTTTAAGACATTTCATAAATAAAAACACCTTTTAAATAAATACGAAATTAATATATTCCTTATTTTATTATTACTCATCTAAATCGTTGTGTGACATCAAGTATTAATTGGAAAAATTAATTAACAAGGGTACGTAGAGTGACATATAGCCCCAATGTTAATTTATTCTACAAAGTGTTTCCTATTTAAACCCAGCGTGGGTTTAATTTTTTTAATTTTCTTTTCTTCTAAATTGAAAATTTCTTCTTAAATCCAAGAAAAAATTGTGATAAGATGACTATTCAATAAACAAATTAATTAAAATTCTTGTTATAAATCAAACTATGTCAAAAACTCAAAGAGAGTTGGTTTAAAATGCTTAAAACCAAAAATTTCACTTAAACTTAGGACCGTTCTAAAATAGACTAAACCTTTTTAGTAAATCCCACCGTGAGTTTTTTATTCTGGAAATCGAATGTTTGGATAAAAAGATTTAAAATATGAGCAAAATCATGGCATAGAAATGTGAAAAACATAGAAAAAAAAATGGTTAAACAAAGACGTTACCTCTTAAAATAGGCTAAAATATTTTAGGCCTTTAATTATCATCATGGCTCAATACCGTTCTTAGCTAAAAAGCCTGTTAACTCCTACCGCCTCAGTGCCCTTTAGCCTAATGTGGCTGCCATTTTTATAACCAAATTGACAAGTAAAACATGGATTTTCTGTCAGTTTGGTGTCAATATGGCACCGATCATAGGCCAAAGGACACTAGAACGAAAATGAGTTAACTGGCTTTTTAGTTGAGAACGCTTTGCATGGCTCTACCATTACACTATATATCAAAATATTATAGTATTTTGCTAATATTAAGCCTCATAAGTCAAAGTCAGACTTCACTCAGACAATTATTTAATTCAAAATCAGCAGTAAGAAAGCTTCACAAAAGAAGATCGCTCTGACAGTCGGAACACTGTCAACACTGCATAGGTCAAATTTGTTGTCAAAAGTCATCAAGCTTATTTGTATGGCCCCTTTAGAAGAACTTTAAAATAAAGTATTGATCCGAAAAAAGTAGCTAGAATTTGCCCTAAAACCCCAAGTGTAAACGCAGTCGAAAAATCGGTACAGGATCGCGTTGAAAGTCGGGTTAAATCAAAGATTTTTCGGCGCTTTTGACAGCTTTGCGATGGAGGTTGAGATGTCCAAGCCGTCCAAAATCTAAGTCCGCAGAAAGTTTCGCCTTTCTGAGGAGCACGGACCCCATTATTAAATTTGATTTGAACTATTAAATTTACACAATACTTTTCAAGATTAGATTTGATTATACCTTACTCCCAACCAGCCAGCCCCTAAACTTCTTCTTGCACTAACGGTCTGGCAGTCTACTCTCCGGACTTCTATTTTTACAAAGTCCAGTATATTGTCCCATTTTAACATTAGCAGGTCCTCTTCAGCCAGATTCAGATATTCGAATGCCTGTGCCTTAAAGAGCAGGACGCTTATTCTTAAACGACCGTGAGGTGAGGTAAGCTTTTTTCACCACCTTTTTCCACGTGGAATTTCGCTCACCTCACCTCACGGTCGGTCAAGAATAAGCGTCCAGGCTTCGCAGATCGACTGCGATTGGGGTCAGGTTCCTGAGTCAGACCAATGTACTTTTTTTCTCTTTATCTCTATTCTAAAAAAAAATTAGTGAACACATCCCCCTTTTGGATAAAGCTTTTCTCCGATACCCTAATTAATTTCTCAGTTCATTAAAAAAGTCTTTGTGTTCTTCTAAAGATTCTCCTTTCCCAAGTAAAATGACCACGCAAAAATTTGTGATTTCAAATTGTAGGTTCTTTTCTTTTGTAACTTTAAGATTTTTATATCGGATACTATTTTTGTTATTACACACTTTTTAATTAAAATATCCGTCACTTGCAGCTGTCTATAAGGGCCATATCAAGCAAATCAATTTAAAGGCACAACACAAATACTAAAATAAGGTAGTAAAATATCGGTTTCAAGAAGCTATGCCTGTTTTTATGATATCTTCGGCAACGAAATTACAGGGCAATGGAATCAAGTAGTAATTTGAGTAAAGGCTACTCATTTCGGCATCGAGGTAATCAAAATGGTTTTAACTGGCCATCGGTATTTTCTTCACATCTTTAGGTTTATCGGTAATATTGCTCCGCGCAAATCGAAAAAGGCGGATGTCACAAATTTAGAATTTACCAATAAAAGAGGCGTATGAATAGGAAATCTATTTTTAGAAGCTTTTATTTTTTTTAACTTGCAATGTACCTATCTATGTATATATGTATGTAACTAAACTGGGCGCACTATGAAACGCATATTTTATATTTAGGAGAGTATTTTAAACCTCTGTAACTTTTGTAGGTTTTATTATTTTGAAATAGGGTTTTTTCTATCGTATAGCGGGTATTTTTTGCTAAAAAAAGGTTAAAACCAAAGTTTTCCATTTTGTATTTTATTCGGTATACAAGGTGTGACAAACAGTACTGTTTTTTTTGTTAACGTTAAACGAAAATTAAAAAAAAAATTGGGAAAAATTTTAAATTATTAAATTAGTTATCAAATCTTTCTTAACAAAATTAATTCTCAGATTTTTATTTTTTCTTTTGTTTTGGAAATATGATTTTTTTCCAAAATTTATGCTTATTTTACATTCTTTTGCCTCGTGGATTTGACCGGATTTCGAAAATAATTTTAAATATGCATTTTCGCAATCTCTGGAAGGCCTGTTAAAAACAAAACGTACCCAAAGTTTAAAACTTCCAAATCAGTTATATCAACCGAAAAGAATCTAAAAAAAGAAAAGATCAAAAGATCTTCAGAGGAAAGAACGAAATTTCAAAATTGGACGAGTGTCCCACAAGGAACACACAAAAGTCCAAAGCGAAAAGGGAAACAATTAAATGATGTTTCCCTCTTCGCTTTGGACTTTTGTGTGTTCCTTGTGGGACACTCGTCCAATTTTGAAATTTCGTTCTTTCCTCCCAAGATCTTTTGATATTTCCTTTTTTTTAGATTCTTCTCGGTTGATGTAACTGATTTTGAAGTTTTAACTTCTTGTTTTAATTGTCTTAGGAGCATATTCCTATTGGGAAGATTAACACGCCAGGACGAACCCGTATCAGGCGACTTATAATAAGTACCATGCGGAACGATGCCTATGTGTGAGTGTTTCAGAGTTGGAAGTCAGAGTGTGCGATGGTGTTAAATGATGTCTGGATTGAGGGTAACTAGTGAATCCACTGACGAGGCCACGCTAGTCACCCCAGGCGAAACATCATTTAATTGTTTCCCTTTTCGCTTTGGACTTTTGTGTGTTCCTTGTGGGACACTCGTCCAATTTTGAAATTTCGTTCTTTCCTCCCAAGATCTTTTGATCTTTTTTTTTTTTAGTACCCAAAGTTATTTTGAAAATTAATCTTGATTACCAGTAGCGTCCAAGTTGTGACTTGTAACATATGTTTACAAAAAATACTTTATATGTTTAACATAAATTTTCTCGCTATTAATTAAAAAAGAATAATTTTTTTCAGTTATTAGTAACTAGTGACCATTGTTACCAAAGCGGTTTTTTATTTTTTTTTAAATGTTAACCAGGGGCGGAGCTAGATTTTTTTTCAGAATACACTTTTATTGATAAAAAATGGTTACATAAATTAGAGATAGCAGGTTCAGCTTATATTTTTTTAAATTATCATGTAAATAATTTTTTTTATAACAAGCACATCAGAGGCGTGCATAATTTTTTATTTAACAAATTTTTTATTTAAATTTTTTTTTATTTAAAAATATTATGTTAGTTCTGTGTGATCCTAAAATAAATTAGTGAAAACCAATCATAAAATATAAGGTTTTTTGAAAATTTTAGTATCATTCGAAAGGTCCAATTTTGCACAATTTTGCAGACGTATTTAGAAATTTTGCACATCTATACCTGCAATAGGGTTCTCGAGTGAGGCTGGCTGGCCCCAGATATTTTTTCAAAATATTATCATCATTCGAAAGGTCTAATTTTGCACACCTATTTTGAAATTTTCCACACCCTATATGGGAACCCGCGATAGGGATCATGAGTAAAGAGGCAGCCCCCCCCAGATGATATTTTTTTAAAATTTTGGTATCATTCGAAAGGTTCAATTTTGCACACCCCATGGGAATCCACAAAAGGGTTCTCGAGTAGCGAGGCTGCCCCCCCCAAAGATATTTTTTGAAAATTTTGGTTTCATTCGAAAAGTGTAATTTTGCACACCTATCTTGAAAAATGGGGAGGGGGCCAGCCTCGTTATTCGAGAACCCTATTGCGGGTTCCCATGGGGTGTGCAAAATTTTAAAATAGGTGTGCAAAATTGGACCTTTGGAATGATACCAAAATTTGATTGGCTTCCCTAATTCAATTTAGGACCACACAGAACTAAGATAATATTTTTAAATAAAAAGTTTTTAAAATAAAAAATTATGCACGCCCCTGATGTGCTTGTTATAAGAAAAAATACATAATAATTTAAAAAAATATAAGCTGAACCTGCTTTCTCTAATTTATGTAACCATTTTATACAATAAAAGTGTATTCTGAAAAAAATCTAGCTCCGCCCCTCGTTAACATTTAAAAAAAATAAAAAACCGCTTTGGTAAAAATGGTCACTAGTTACTAATAACTGCAAAAAATAATCTTTTTTTTAATGAATAGCGAGAAAGTTCATGTGAAACATATAAAGTATTTTTTGTAAACATCTGTTACAATCCATAACTTGGACGCCACTGGTAATCAAGATTAATTTTCAAAATAACTTTGGCTACGTTTTATTTTTAATAGGCCTACCAGAGATTGCGGAAATGCATATTTAAAATTATTTGCGATATCCGGTCAAATCCACGAGGCAAAAGAATGTAAAATACCCATAAATTTTGAAAAAAAAATCATATCTCCAAAACAAAAGAAAAATAAAAAATCTGAGAATTAATTTTGTTAAGAAAGATTTGATAACCAATTTGATAATTTTAAATTTTTCCCAATTTTTTTTTTAATTTTCGTTAACTTTAAACTTTGACAAAAAAAACAGGACTTTTTGTCACACCTTGTATACCGATTAGAATACAAAATCGCAAACTTTGGTTTTAACCATTTTTTAGAAAAAAATATCAGCTGTACGATACCAAAAACCCTATTTAAAAATAATAAAACCTAAAAAAGTTACAGAGGTTTAAAATACTCCCCTAAATATAAAATATGCGTTTCATAGTACGCCCAGTTTAGATATGTTTGTTCGGGTGGAAACTTCCCGATATTCGATCGGCTTCAAATTTGGCATGCTTATATAGTTGCGGGGGGTGGAGCGGGGTACAGTTGAAGTGCGCCCGTTGAAATTTGGTGTTTTGGGGCACTTGGGTAGGGAGATAACGAATTTCCATTTTGAAAATTCAATATGGCGGATTCAAGATGGACTATTTTTGGTCATCTCTTGCTAACCAATTTTAACTAACTTATACATTTGGCATGCATTTATAGTTCCGGTGATGGTACAATAATATGTTTTTATTAGGCACCCCTCCCCCCTAAGAGGGGAGTGGAGGGAGGGAAACACCTAAGTTTGTCCGATTTCAGCCAAAATTGGTATACGGGGACTTTTGGAGATAACGAATACGAATTTTTGACCAGATTTAAAAAATTCAATATGGCGGATTTAAGATGGAAGATTTTCGGTCATGTTTTGCTAACCAATTTTAACTGACTTATCCACGTTCGATTGTGTTCAAATTTGGTATGCGTTTATAGTTTCGGTAAAAATACAATAATATGATATTTTCTAACGAGGGAAGTGGAGGGGGAGAAAAGCTTTAGTTTGTTCGATATCAATCATAATTGGTATACAGGGGTTTTTAAGGAGCGGGATTATGAATTTTAGATCAGATTTGAAAATTTCAATATGGCGGATTCAAAATGGAGAAATAAAAGTACAAATCTTAAAATTAAGGGTGTGTGTTCAAATTTGGTGTGCGTTTATAGTTCCGGCGACAATACAATAATATGGTATTATTAGGTACACACTTCCCTCTAACGAGGGAAGTGGAGGGGGGAAAATATTTAGTTTGTTCGATTTAAATCAAAATTGGCATACAGGGGTTTTTCGGGAAGAGGATATGAATTTTTGATCTTATTTGAAAATTTCAATATGACGAATTCAAAATAGACGATTTAGGGTACAAATCTAAAAAATGAAAAAATTAATTTTCATTAAAAAAAAATTTAAAGACAAAGAGAGAACTACAAAAGAAGATCTAAATTATTCTTCTATTCGAATGATAAACATATGGATTTAATCTGAAGAAGCATAGGTTATAGAGTAATACAACTGTTTTCGATATAAGATACCCAAAGTTAAAATTTTTAATTTGCACCCATCGCTTTTATTATGGTATAAGAAAGATAAAAAATTATTTTCTACTTTTGAGTGCATTTAATAAAAGTTTATTCTCTAAAAGTTTTTTTTTAATGAAAATTTTCAACCGCAATAATGTAAGAATCCTTTTTACTGGCTTCGAAACAAAAGCTAAGCTATGCAAGCCAGTTTATAACTGTAATTTTAGAGTTTTGGATATTTTAGAGGTTGGTAGTAGTAGTAATTTCTCTAGAAGTTACTTATTTCGGCATCGAGGTAGTCAATTTATGTCATAAATTTTGAATTTATGAAAAAAAAACGAATGACTAATAAAATTTCCTTTTCAAATGCAAAGATTGATTTTAACTTGCCATTGGTATTTTCTTCACCTCTTTAACTGCAACATATAAATATAGGACCATTGGAACAAAAAATAGAGACTTAATATATGAATGAAAAATGACACAATAAGAAATGTCTAGTTCATTTGGCTAGTAAGGTCTGCATCTGGATTACTTTAAAATTTTAAAAAATAATCGCAAAGTATGATAGCCATAATCCGCTCCTGGCTTTCCGCCATGATAAATCCCAAACCGTTTATCTGAAAGTCAGGTTATAAATAATTAATTAAAATATAGTTTTTTCCAAACATTTGTCGAAGGATTTCAGCACCAAATTCAATTTTAAGAAGACAAATGTACTTTGAAATCCGTTATACTTAAAACTATCAATATGTAAGATAGGCTTTCTTGGTGCACGCATTCTAATGAGCGAATAAATCTTTTTCCAATTTAAAAAAATAAAAAATAAATTTATTTTGGAAAATATTTAAAAGGCATTATCATTACAGTGCCTAGCTTTCGCAGTGTTTTACTTCTTCTTTAGGGCAACAAGATATAAATAAATGTAAAATGAAACTAAAAACACAATTAAAAAATTATTATTTAATTATAACGGGTATTCAATTTACCCTACCTAGTTTAATATTTTCTATGTAATATAGCTCCCACTAACATGTTTCTGATGGTATACAGACCGCTTCAAGCTACTGCGAACATAGAGGGAATCAAGTCCAATCTACTCTCCGTGCCGTACGACCGAGGTGGATTCGAAGCACGCCACAGTGTTATCTTTTGGAAATTCATTTTGTTTTTATTATTTTGTTTTATTTCTGCCTTGCTCGAGAAACAGATGGGTAAGTTCTTAATTGAAATATTAAATTTTTAAAACTAAAAATGGATGTCTACGAAGTTGCCGAAAAAGTGCAGATGGTCAAATGGTCAAATCGTCATAGCCCAACACACGTTCGATATTGGTCGAGGGAAAATTTGCATTTATATTTTGACGTAAGAACACAGTATCCCGAAAAACTAAATGTTTGGGGGGGGGTATTGTAGGGGAACACGTAATTGGGCCATTTTTTATTAACGGCAATTGCAATTTGAATGGTCCTAGATACTTGGATCTACTGCAGCAGCACATTATTCCAACTGCTAGGCAGTTGTTAGGTGTAAGATTTGGTGAAACATGGTTTCAACAAGATGGTTGTTCCGCTCACAATGTTGGCCTTCTTAGGGAATATCTTGATAATGTATTTCCTAATCGGGTTATAAGTACACGGGGAACTATTTTATGGCCAGCTCGATCTCCCGATCTTGCTCCTAATGACTTCTATCTGTTTTTGAAGAAGCTTTTCAAATTATCACCCCTAACATGCTTGGAAACGTTAGAAGGGGTTTTTATAGTAGGCTCGGATATTGTCTAGCTGAGCAAGGAGGACTTTTCGAACATTTGCTTTAATTTTTTTTTGACTGGGAGAATCTTTTTGGTTTTTAGAATGTATTATTTTATTTTGAGAACTTGCTTTTATTTTGTTTCTCCTTATTATTTTCATTGTAACACATCGTCACTGATAAATCTGAGCAGTTGACAATAAAACGCTCTTATTTATCAGTGACAAAAAATAAGAAAATTACGTTATAAAAATTTGCGTATTTATTGACCAAATTCCGGTTTCATTGACTACGCTCCACACAGCACCGTGGTTAGAGGCGTACTAAATACAAGGCGAACGGCGGCGAACGGCAGCGAATGGCGATCGGAAGCCTGAGTGTTGGTTGCTTCACTGATAGGCGTGCGGTGTCTCTGCATGTACGTACACTGGCAAATTAGACTTCTTCCGCCCTATGTTCGCAGTAGCTTGAAGGGGTCTGTATACCATCGTAGAGGTCAAAGCTCCTGCAGATCATAGAAATATGATACAGGCTTCAAAATACGGCATCAAGTTATTCCACTTGATGTCTCATTTGTTTGCCATTCAATTACCAGTGAAGGTGTCTCACAATAAGCCCCAAACCAACGTGAGGGTCACTGCGAAACCCCCAGTAATAATTGTGAGGCGTTTTTGGTTAGGTGTTGCCACAGATGTCACAAGGAGACAAACTATGGCACCGCCACGTCTAGGTGTGCCACGTGGAGGCAGACGCCACAGTTATTGTATTTCCATCTTCCAGTAGGGCCACACCAAAAGCCTTTTCTAGGAGATAGCAATATCCACTGCATCCTGATCTTACCCGCACCATCATGCCTTAAATGACACTTTTTTTTCTGGTTGCCTAACGTGGCTCCGGTTCAAAAAAGCGATGTTTAATTTAGAAACATTTAAATGAGCGACCTTTAAATAGGCGATATATTAAAGTGGCGACAGTCATAAGGGCGACATATTTAAACAGAGACATTTAGACAAAAAACAGCGACATACCAAAATAACGACATTAAAATTAGCGACATTTAAAACAGCGATATATTAAAAGAGCAAAAAATCATAAGAGCGACATTTAAAACCATTAGCGCCTTCTAAAAAAATCATTAGTATGAAATTTGAGTAGGAATATAGATAAGCGTGGTTTAATTGGTTTGGTGGGTTTAGTTTGCTTGGTGGGTTTGGTTGGTTTAGTGGGTTTGGTTGGTTTGGCTGGTTAGGTTGATTTGGTTGGTTGGTTTTGTTTGTTGGTAGATTTGGTTGGTTGGTTTGTTTGATTGGTTGGTTTTCGAACCAACTAATCAAACCAACCAACTAAGCCAAAACCAACCAATCAAACCAACCAGCCAAACCAAACAACTAACCAAACACACCAAACCAACAAAACTCACTAAACCAACGAAACCTAACAAACCACGCAAACTAACCAACCAAACCAAAGCCATCAACCCAAAAAATGTAAAATGTAATAATAAATGTATAATAAATAAGAAAGGATAATTTTATTGACAATATTTTTATAAACTTTGGTCTCAGCGACCGACACGCAGTGTTTTGCATTTATAAATAAGTTATAAGGAACCAAAATGTTGTAAAATAATTATTTAAAAACGAATAACTAATGTGGGTTTATTTCATCCTAATGAATTGGTTAGTAGGTTAGATTTTAATTTTGTAGTTTTTTTAAATCTTAATATAGACCAGAATTTTGAATATTTTTTAAAGACTATAACTGAGTGCCTGCAGAATGATTTTTCGGAAAAATCGGAGGTAGTTTCCAATATTGTTGAAAAAGAATCTCTCTTAGATTGGTTTAATGACAAACTTTGACAAGAATGAGACATGTTAAACTTTCTAAAAAAACTACATAAACACAGCAAAGAAAACAACGCCCGATCAGTTTATCGACGCATCAGGTAATTCACAGAAGGTAATGTGGGATTTAATAAACAAGAAGCGAAATAAGAAAGTAAACATGCTAACTTCTGATGAGTTTACCAATTATTTTGTACGGGTGGCTACAGAAGTTGTGAATAATCTGGAAGAAATTGAAAATTGTAATTTTAGTTTTAGAAGCGTATTATTTATTCAAGTACGAGAAATTATTATGAGTCTAAAGAATAGTCATTTTAAAGATGCTTAAAATTCTTTCAAACATATTATTATATTAGTTCTTCCAAAATTAATAAACCAATGTATAGCAAGTAACACTGTTTCGAATCTCCTTAAATTGGTTAAAGTCATACCCTTGTATAAAAAAATTTCACCAATAATCTTGAAAATTATAGACCGATTTCAATTATTTCTATTTTTGGCAAAATGTTTCAGAAAGCATTAAAAAGTCAAATATGTCAATATTAGAAGAAAACATTTTTGTTTGAATAATTGTCTAAATCGGGATTGTAATTTTCTACACTGCGATTATCATTTTCTTGCTTTTTCCCTACTTTAGATTTGCCTGTGTTGCTTTCTGTGTAGCTATTCTTAAAATTAGGGAGAAAACAATTATATTCCTAAAACGAGCAGATCCTATTAGTTGATGTTGACAGTATTTTAAATATAATTTTGTGTCTTTTATTTAAAGTGATGCCATTAGTGTCATTTTTGGGGGAGTTGGTGGCGTCGACCAATAGGATCTGTGCATTTCCGAGAAATAATTGTTCTCTTCCTAATTTCAAGAATAGCTACAAGGTACGAAATTCTGTATCCTTTTGTTGTTTTTGAATATCCAACAAATACTTTCACTTTTTGAATCAAGTTTACTTCTTTTTCTTTTTACTCATATATACAGGTACCAAATATAAACCATATATAAATCTGCATTCTGCTCTGGTCAAAATAAACACTGACATGTGGACTGCCTTACTTTTTTCATACGTCCATAATTTGGTTGGTTGGTTTTCGAACCAACTAATCAAACCAACCAACTAAGCCAAAACCAACCAATCTAACCAACCAGCCAAACCAAACAACTAACCAAACACACCAAACCAACAAAACTCACTAAACCAACGAAACCTAACAAACCACGCAAACTAACCAACCAAACCAAAGCCATCAACCCAAAAAATGTAAAATGTAATGTTTTTCGTGTTCCTGTTACTATTATAATTTATTTTTGAAAAGCGCTATTTTGAAAGGCGCTTTTACGAACAGCGCTATTCTAAACAGGCACTGTTTTAAATATCGCTCTTTTGATATGTCGCTCTATCAAGTGTCGTTCTTTTAAAATATCGCCTTTCTCAATGTCGCTAAAATAAGACAATACCTGCAACCCTCCTTTATAGGTACTATGTTGTCAAATCTTGAGTAAAAATAATAAGAATATTCTCCCAAAACTACGCGTTGTAAAGAAGTTTTACAAATAAAATTTTACATTGACCAAAATCATGTTGTTTAAAAAAAATACAAAAGACGGTCGTTGTCCGTAAAATAAAAAAAATTGTTAAAGTTATAGACATAAAAAAGTAGAGATAAAGCTATAGCGGTCAAATCTTGCAAGGTTTGATCGCACAAAAAATGTCATATAAAGTAAAATAATGTCGAGAAAGCGTCCGTTTGTATTGGTATAAAACTGCAGTTATTTTGGGACGTCATTCCTATAGCAAATAATTAGATAGGTAAGTAGATATAACCTACTACAGTTTTAAACTAGAAGCTTTCTATCCCAGCAATTTTCTTTTTTTTTTTTAATCATAAGACAGGCTTCTTAACTTTTTACCTGCTAATTAATATTCCTATTAAAGAAAGACACTTAAGCGATACCCGTATCTGGTTGTGAATTAATTTGGGTATCAACTGATGTATTTAATTTATGAATTACAATCTTTTTACAGGTAGAAAATTCATATATAAATTTTAACTTAATTTGGCTTCTTATTGGTAAAATTAATTAAAATGCAAAAGGAAGCCGCACATAAATTTTCTTATTTTTGCATTCTTTTATTTCTTATAAAAATGTTGTCCTTGTTTAATCTAAATAATAGTTTCTTTGTATTAAATTGAGGTACCTATAGAAAGCTTGCTCAGATAAATTATAGTCAAGTAAAAAACTGATAAAATGGAGCAGTATACAGTATCAAGAAACATCTAAACCATTTTGAAAAAGTTTTTTTAATCGACTGCCCTTCTCAATGAGCCAAATAAGAGCTAAGAAGGTAGGTGAGCTTATGCATGAAGATCTTAAAGGGCTTATCGAAGTACTGTCAGTGGAAGATGCAAGAATGCTTTCTCAAGATATCGATGTGTATGCTTTCTTAAGCATAGATCAGAGGCTTATGAAAATATTTTTAAAAAAATGACCATGATCGAGACACAAACAAAAAAATATAAATATGGAATTAAAAATGCTGGCAGATGAGAAAGAGCTTATTTACGAAACGAGCTGTTCTGATACGCCTCAACCAAATAGAAGAGCCTAGAGGGAAATGAGAACTATTATGGACGTATGAAAAAAGTAATTGCATAGCAAGAACAGGCAGATAAATTTGTGGGATTAGGCAGTCCACATGTCAGTGTTTATTTTGACCAGAGCAGAATGCAGATTTATATATGGTTTATATTTGGTACCTGTATATATGAGTAAAAAGAAAAAGAAGTAAGCTTGATTCAAAAAGTGAAAGTATTTGTTGGATATTCAAAAACAACAAAAGGATACAGAATTTCGTACCTTGTAGCTATTCTTGAAATTAGGAAGAGAACAATTATTTCTCTGAAATGCACAGATCCTCTTGGTCGACGCCACCAACTCCCCCAAAAAATGACACTAATGGCATCACTTTAAATAAAAGACACAAAATTATATTTAAAATACTGTCAACATCAACTAATAGGATCTGCTCGTTTCAGGGATATAATTGTTTTCTCCCTAATTTTAAGAATAGTTACACAGAAGGCAACACAGGCATATCTAAAGTAGGGAAAAAGCAAGAAAATGATAATCCCAGTGTAGAAAATTACAATCCCGATTTAGACAATTATTCAAACAAAAATGTTTTCTTCTAATACTGACATATTTGACTTTTTAATGCTTTCTGAAACATTTTGCCAAAAATAGAAATAATTGAAATCGGTCTATAATTTTCAAGATTATTGGTGAAATTTTTTTATACAAGGGTGTGACTTTAACCAATTTAAGGAGATTCGAAACAGTGTTGGTTTATTAATTTTGGAAGAAGTAATATAATAATATGTTTGAAAGAATTTTAAGCATCTTTAAAATGACTATTCTTTAGACTCATAATAATTTCTCGTACTTGAATAAATAATACGCTTCTAAAACTAAAATTACAATTTTCAATTTCTTCCAGATTATTCACAACTTCTGTAGCCACCCCTACAAAATAATTGGTAAACTCATCAGAAGTTAGCATGTTTACTTTCTTATTTCGCTTCTTGTTTATTAAATCCCACATTACCTTCTGTGAATTACCTGATGCGTCGATAAACTGATCGGGCGTTGTTTTCTTTGCTGTGTTTATGTAGTTTTTTTAGAAAGTTTAACATGTCTCATTCTTGTCAAAGTTTGTCATTAAACCAATCTAAGAGAGATTCTTTTTCAACAATATTGGAAACTACCTACGATTTTTCCGAAAAATCATTCTGCAGGCACTCAGTTATAATCTTTAAAAAATATTCAAAGTTCTGGTCTATATTAAGATTTAAAAAAACTACAAAATTAAAATCTAACCTACTAACCAATTCATTAGGATGAAATAAACCCACATTAGTTATTCGTTTTTAAATAATTATTTTACAACATTTTGGTTCCTTATAACTTATTTATAAATGCAAAACACTGCGTGTCGGTCGCTGAGACCAAAGTTTATAAAAATATTGTCAATAAAATTATCCTTTCTCGTATTTACGGTGTTTGTAAAAAACAGTATCCAAAGGACTAAAACAAAGTTTTGAATTCTCATTTGTTACACCCGTATTAAAATAAACATTAAAATCTCCAGCGATAATTGTTCCAAAGATCCAAAAAGACATCAAAATAAATATCAATCTCAAAAGTGAGCAACAACTGACCTGCTCCTGCTGCTGGTCGCAGAAGAGAGTGCCAAGTAAATCATCATCTTCATCATATTGTCACGGGTAGGTGCTAAAAGGCCCTAATTGCAGTATTTCTTAATAAACAATTAAAATAAGGATTTTAATTGTTGCAAAGTCCGGCCAAAGTGTCGCTTAGTACGAAGTTGCTAAACTTTAGGCATAAACAGAATTTTATGCAATCTCAGCTAACTGGCAGGTTTGTTCTTCCAACAATTAAAACGTGCGACCCCTGGGGTCAGGCTTTTTACATGGAAGGGAATTATTAAGCCATGGACAAGGTAAAAAGAACAATCGTTTGTACCCGCCCGGCTTCCCCAAGGGCCTTAAGCTTCTGTGGCGAAGAAAGCCCTTTCTCAACACGCTCATTTACTCTTGGTCATGGAAGGTTGCTCTGGACGCTGCTGGGAATATTTCATAGTAAGTACCATTTTGATCTATGAATACCTTAAAGAAGATCCCTCTATTTTGTACTGTAACAATATTATTGACGATACTTGAATAAGCCCTGGCAAAGTTAATATCTCTGACTGATAATTTGTAACAATTATAAGTCTAAAAATTCCAAAAATTTAAGAGACGCACTTTTTCTCCATGATTAAAACATTAAAATGTTTAAGCTTGAAGATCCAAACTATTGTGCAGGAATAAAATTTCTTTTAGGTATCTAAGGTACTTAAACTTGGAGTACCAAGCACTACAGATTACCCAATTAAAAAATAATCGGTATTGCGATTTTTTTCCAATGCTTTTGTTATTGTTCTGAATTCATTTGGAAGCAAATTATTTGTCTAGAATTTTTGAAATAAAAGAGATTATTTTGTGGTTGTCGTGTTATTTAAAATGATATAAAATGGGCACTGAGGAAACAAAGGAATTCAGCAAAGGTAATAATTTTTTATATCTACTTTCTGTTTGTACAAAATATTTGGTAAAAATCGCCAGTATTTGTTTCTAAATTTTTTTAAGCATAATCTTCTAAAGTTATTAACTTACTCGACAGTGCAAACTAGCAGGAAATTGATAAAATTTATTAAAAACTCAAGTAGTTTTCTTTCGACAATAACGAAATATTAAAATAATTAAACAAAAACTTGTAATACTGTTTAAAAGAATTTTTATATCAATAAAAACTTTTTAATCGAAAATTGAAACAACTTCAAAAAAGTACACTAAAATTATAAAATAAAATAATTTTTATTTGTATATAAAAAATTCAATTTTTTTGAAGTTGGCGGCCATGTATACATAGCATACTTTAGTGGATTACTTACATAGCATATGTACTCGGATTTCAAAGAAGTTGGATTTAATATATACAAATAAAAACTACTTCTTTGAAATCGGTTGAGATTTTTATTAAAAAGTTTTTATTTTTTATTAATTAGGGCCTTTCTTATGTAAATCTACCTGCTAAGCTCCTTCAATTAAGTTACCATTTTTATAATAGAGTTTATTTTAGTTTTGTCTAAAAGTAAGAGGATGAATCGAATAAAATAATAATTATAAAAATTAATTATGCAGAAAAATATATTATTGAAGGAGTATAATGGAGCCGGAAAAGCACCATGGAACTTCCACTCCAGCTTGTTTTCTTCAGTTTTTTAAAAGCTTTTATTTAACTTCACTCGTATACAGGGTGGAGACTTTAAATGGAATATTGGCCGCAGCAGGTTAAAAAATTGTATTTTAGAAAAATTTAAAAACACGTTTACTAAGATTTTTAGCAGCTAAAATTTTCCGCAAAATACTTTTGTGAACGGATTCACGTAAAACTTCTCTTCTCAAATGAGAAGACCCCCGCTTGTGGCACCTTGTAGAAAAGATTATCGAAAAAGAAAAACGCTAGTTAGGTCTTTTTGACAAAAATTTTATGCCGAAAATTTTGACTGCTAAAAATATTAGTTGACATGTTTTTGAATTTTTCTAAAAAACAAATTTCCAACGCGCTAAGGGCAATGTTCCATTTGAAGTCCGACACAATCATTAAGTAGTAGTAAAAAAAAATTGCACGAGCGTTTTTGTTTTCCGATAAGCTTTCCAACAAGGTGCTATAAGCGGGGTCTTCTCATTAAAAAAAAAAGTTGTATGTGAATAGAGCCCTTTCTGAGAATCCATTTATAGCTGCTAAAAATCTTAGTTGACGTATTTTAGGATTTTTCTAAAAAACAATTTTTTTAACCCCCTACGGCCAATCTTCCATTTAAACTCTCCACCATGCACACATTTGTAGTAGTAGTAGTAGTAGAGAAGGGGCGGCGCGAAGCCTGGCAAGTAGGCCTCCCTGGGCCCTTTCTGCCCTACCCCGAGCCTGCCCCTAATCCACCGCCTGCACCACTGGTCTGGCAGTTTGCTCATTTGGTCTCACTGTTTTTTTTTGGCAAAGTCCAGTATTTTGTCCCATTTGATCGTGTGCAGGTCCTCCTCATCCAGGGTCGGAAAACCGAACACCTGATATCTCGTCCTCTGGTATGCCTCGCAGTTCGCTATAACGTGTCGAGATGTCTCTTCTGCCCGCCCGCAGGCTCGGCAGGTCGAGTCATTCTCCACCGCGATCCGGGTCATGTGCTTCCTTAGTCGGTTCTGACCTGTTATGATACCTGTCAGCAGACCAGCGTCCCTTCGCGATCTCCCCAGCAGCCATTTTTGTCTGGCTACATCCGGGCCCTTCACGAAGTCCTTGGTCTGTCTGTATCCTGTTCCTGCTCTCCAAGCGGTCGTCATGGCATCGTCCATTTGTATATTTGTATGTAATGAAATTGTGTAACTTAATTTTGACCAACTTCCACATATTCTATCGGCTTCAAATTTGGCACCTGTGATGAACTTGACAGCTCCCCCCCTACTCGAAGGGGGTAGAGGATGGTACAGTTGAAGTACGACCGATTTCGCTGAAATTAGGGAGAACTTTGCAAAAACTCGGCTAACTATAATGGATAGAAAGTCCCAGTCTTAAGGAAAACAAATTCTAATTAGGTTTTAAAGATGGACGATTTTTGGTCATGTTTTGCTAACCAATTTTAACTGACTTATGCACATCCGATTGCCTTCAAATTTGGTATGCGTTTATAGTTCCGGTGACAATACAATAACATGGTATTATTAGGCACCCCCTCCCCCCCTACGAGAGAAGTAGAGGGAGGAAAACACCTAAGTTCGTCCGATTTGACCCAAAAATTGGTAAAAGGGGGTTTTTGTGGATAAGTACAACAAATTCTTAATCAGATTATGAAAACAAATAGGCATCGTTTCGCACTGGTACTTACTTATCCAAGTTACCTAATACGAATTCGTCCTGGCGTGTTAATATTTCCAGTACGATTATGTTCCTAAGGCAACTAAAACAAAGAAGAATTTTCATTATTTCCACCAAAGATCTTTTGATCTTTTGTGTTTTTTAGTTTCTTTTCGGTTGAAGTAACTGATTTGGAGATTTTTTAACTTCTTCTTTGTTTTATGAATATTATTATCAAGATGTTTAGGAACATGATGGTGATACTTCTAAGAATCATTATGCTCTTCTGACGTAATACGGGTTGGGTTCGGTTGTGATTTGATCTAAATGGGACTTTTGTGGGCCATTGAAAACATCCAAATAGGTCATTCTGGGGGTGTCCCTAGAAGGTATTGTGCTATTAAGGTGTAAGATTATGTTGTTTTATTTTTATTGAATTTTTTTCTGAAACCACTTTCTACTTAGTACTTATACGTTTTGCTTTTACCATTATTAAAAAAGTACAAAGAAAATAGTAAAGTAAAAGTACAGCTTTTTTTGTATTAAAAATATAACTGCTGGCCTGATGCTGGCCGTTGTTCCAAATCAATACTAACTAAGTACTTTGCGTTATTGGCAGCTTGGAAAGCCAGTACTTAAAAAGTATTATTTTTTTAATTCGTGTTTGCTGGGGTCAATCTTACCCGTCCTCAGCTTCTTTAGATGAAATCATTATGATTATCATTCGAATAGAAGAAGAATTTAGTTCTTCTTTTGTAGTTCTCCTTGTCACCGTAAAGTTAAAATTTTGAGTAAAAGCTTGTTCTTTAAAAGTTTTTTTTTAATAAAAATTTATTTTGTATTAGCCAAAATAACGACTCTTTGCGTAATGATTCTTTGATGTTATTGAACGGTACCAAATCGAAGCTAGCTATTTATGCGAATAAGATCAAAGTGACAACTTTTGAACTTTTTTTACATTTTCATGAAATGAGTAATGGAAGTATATTTTTTACAATTGTACCCTCAAAAGGGCTTGCTTTCTAGCATACCTTTAAAACAGCTTAGCCGATTTTTATAAATCTTTTTATCTTTGAATCAAGAGTAGAATTATAAAAGTCGATGAAGCTGTTTAAAAGTTATGCTAGAAATAAAATTTCTCTCGGGATGCAATGGGCTCGGAAAAGTGACCCAGGTATCCAAACAGAAGTCAGCATGTAAGGTTTTTTTAAATCCCCGGTATTAGTCGAAAGTGGCAATTTTCGATATATATTTTGGAAAGTGAAGGAAGAAGTATATCTTCTATTCAACATGGGACCAAACTGGAGGTCTCCTGAATCAAATAAAAAAAGAATTAGGAAAATGCATAAGTCCTGTGGAAGTTATGCTGGAAAAAACATCTAAAAAAAACAAAATAAATAAAAAAAACGCGACAAATATATAGTCGTGTCTTTTTGGAAGTCGGTTAAAATTAGAAAAGAGTAGTAATTTTCAAGATTGGATGACAAAAGACCGATGTTATCTACAGGGTGATCGGTTATAACTTTTCCCTTTCTGATAGCCGCAGAGGGATCACACAAAAACTACATTTTGGGATATTCTATAGAGACCCAAAAATCAATAATTAAAATTAATCAGTACAAATAGTACACAAGGTTTGCCAACACGGTATGTTTATTATTCTTACTAAAAAGAATCACTTATAATCTCCCCGGAACTTGAACTATTTTTTATAAGAAAATTTCGCACCTCGAAAAAATGTTCGGAGATTAATTCAAACTTGCGGAAGATTCGGTACGAAAATTTTATACCTCAAAAGAAAAAAAAACAAATTTTGACAATTTGGCAAGCGTTTATTTTGCTTTGAGGTTTGGTGTTTTAATATAAGTTTGCTATTAAATTACTTTTTTGACAGTTTGAATGTCTGTGTTAGCAATATTGTGGCTACACAGACCGCTTCAAGCTACTACGAACATAGGGGGAATCAAGTCCAATTTACTCTCCGTGCCGTACGACCGAGGTGGATTCGAAGCACGCTGCAGTGTTATCTTTTGGAAATTCATTTTGTTTTTATTATTTTGTTTTATTTCTGCCTTTCTCGAGAAACAGATGGGTAAGTTCTTAATTGAAATAATACATTTTTAAAACTAAAAATGGATGTCTACGAAGTTGCCGAAAAAGTGCAGATGGTCAAATGGTCAAATCGTCATAACCCAACACACGTTCGATATTGGTCGAGGGAAAATTTGCATTTGTATTTTGACGTAAGAACACAGTATTCCCAAAAACTAAATGTTTGTGGGGGTGGGGGGGGTATTGTAGGGGAACACGTAATTGGACCATTTTTTATTAACGGCAATTGCAATTTGAATGGTCCTAGATACTTGGATCTACTGCAGCAGCACATTATTCCAACTGCTAGGCAGTTGTTAGGTGTAAGATTTGGTGAAACATGGTTTCAACAAGATGGTTGTTCCGCTCACAATGTTAGCCTTGTTAGGGAATATCATGATAATGTATTTCCTAATCGGGTTATAAGTACACGGGGAACTATTTTATGACCAGCTCGATCTCCCGATCTTGCTCCTAATGACTTCTATCTGTTTTTGAAAAAGCTTTTCAAATTATCACCCCTAACATGCTTGGAAACGTTAAAAGGGGTTTTTATAGTAGGCTCGGATATTGTCTAGCCGAGCAAGGAGGACTTTTCGAACATTTGCTTTAATTTTTTTTGACTGGGAGAATCTTTCTGGTTTTTAGAATGTATTATTTTATTTTGAGAACTTGCTTTTATTTTGTTTCTCCTTATTATTTTCATTGTAACACGTCGTCACTGATAAATCTGAGCAGTTGACAATAAAACGCTCTTATTTATCAGTGACAAAAAATAAGAAATTTACGTTATAAAAATTTGCGTATTTATTGACCAAATTCCGGTTTCATTGACAACGATCTACACAGCACCGTGGTTAGAGGCGTACTAAATACAAGGCGAAAGGCGGCGAACGGCAGCGAATGGCGATCGGAAGCCTGAGTGTTGGTTGCTTCACTGATAGGCGTGCGGTGTCTCTGCATGTACGTACACTGGCAATTAGACTTCTTCCGCCCTATGTTCGCAGTAGCTTGAAGCGGTCTGTATACACTTACTCATCTATTATTTTTACAATTTCCTAGTCTCTAGTAAAATAAGGTTTGCATCTTTGTGTATGTAGTTAATTATATTATACTTAAATCACACAATATTATAGTACTAGTATGCCCTAGTAAAAAATAACGATTCTTAAAATCCCGAAATGAACACATTTCTTCATACTCTAATAAACTTATACTACTAGATAGAAGGGAAAATTAATTATTTTCTTGCAAAGTCGATAACAAATTAACGCGGTAAGTATTTAGGTAGAAAACATAAAATCTGCGAAGTTGACTGTCTGCTGCAGAATGACGTTTCACCATTATCTTTTTGTTTTGTTTATTAATTATTATTCTTCATTTTAAATTTTGTTGTCGTAAAGAAAATATCATAAAATGAATAGAAAATTGTACCCACGCCTCTGTTGTTATTCTGACATCTGCACGTGACAGCTGTCAAGCCAGGGAAATTATAACTTATTACTTTTTCAACTAGGTCTCGTGACCGAAAAAATTTCCGAAAAATTCGGGTTGTTTCCATAGGAACCTGTCAAAAACGAAGCATATGATTGGCTTAAAACAACTGATATAAAATTTTCGTTTAAAAAATATCATGCAGTACAGATCTGCGTGTAAGCCTTTTCGAGAATTTTCAAATTGAATTATTAAAGAATTTATATTATTTGCTAAATTATGACATAAACTAAGTACTTAGGCCATGATAATATGATCCTAATCACATACAATTATAAATAAATTAAAAGTGTTATTATACATAATACAATTTATTTAGTAATTCAATATGAAATTACTTGAAAACTGTAACAAACAGACCCTTACTATATGGTAATTTTAAAATCTAATTTTTCCATTTTTCCATAAATTGTTAGCACACCCTGTATACTATTTTTATTCATCTCTCTCCAGCTATTAGAAAAAAGTTATTTTAGGGAACAGTTATAACCGATCACCCGGTACTCAGAAAAAAAAACAATTTCTAGCATTTTTTTACTCTTACGACTATGTGATTATACCAATTTCTGTTTAATTACCTAAATAATAAAAAATCCCACTATGGAAAGTTAATGGCGAATTTTAATTTCGTCGCCAACACATTTTTGGTTTAGTTAATATATTTTTTCTTTCTTTTCTTAACCTTTTAGGTCCCACATTCGGGAAGAGACATATTACAACGATATTACTATTTATGTGTTTCCTTTTGGAATATGCAAGTAGAGAAAACTTTTCCCTGGCGATAGTAGCCATGACCAACAGTTCTACATCCAGTAATCCAGATATTCCCGTATGTAATTCAATGTGAGCTTATCGGTACATTATATAGGGTGACTTTAATAATGACAGCACTTTACCCGTCTGTTCTAAGACGGCGCTCTTTTTGGTTGCTGAGGCTATAAGGAATCTACGTTTGGCCGGACCTTTCTTGTGTCGACTGTTATGGTACACTATCGGCATCATAAAAGTGGTACACAATACTTTTTGTTGTAATACCTTGGTCTATTTTTACAAACAAAGTCACCCATTATTGTATTTTTCTTAAACTGTCAAAGTATGTCATTCTGTATTTCAGTCTGACAAATAAATAAAAAATTCCTCCATAAATTTCTTTATTTGATAAAGCCCAACTCCTGGCAAAACTACAACTAGGATGGTCAATTAGGGATGTGGTTAGACATTATGGACGCAGTAAAACCACGATTACAAAAATTAAAAAACGATGGGAAGAAGATCAGACAATAGAGAGAAAATAAGGGACTGGTTTATTGAAAGTTTCAACTGATGAACAAGATTATGACATTATCGCTTTTATGGAAGAAAACCCTTTTGCATCTGTTGTCCAGGCAAAGAGATTAACCCAATTTCCAGGATGTGTAAGAGTGGCACGAAATCGCGTGAGAAAGGGTCTAATTTAAGATGTCGTGTAGCTGCTAAAAAAATTAAACTTACCAATGAAAAAAAAACAGGCCAGGTTACTTTTTGCCCTTAATTACTCTCTAAAGAAACCAGATTTTTGGCGAAATGTAACATTTTCCGATGAAAAAATTTTGCAGTCCTGTAGTGACAGAAAACAAATTCGGGTGTATCGTCCACCAAGAACGCGCTATAAGGGAAGATATATTGGGGTTGGATTTCTGCTAGAGGTCATGGTGCTCTTAGAATCAATGGAAGCACAGCTTTACGTGGACATTTTAGAGAACAAACACCATGCTTCCAGCCGTCACAGAACTTTATCAAGACCAGCTTATTTTTCAACAAGACAACTGCCCTGCTCATACGGCCAGAATTTGCCAAATTTGGTTTTGGGGAGCAAAATATTGAAGTTCTTCCTTGGCCTGCAAAAACCCCAGACGCCAATCTTATGGAAAATATTTGGGGTTTAATTTCAAAAAAGGTGGAAAGCTCTAATATTGTGCCGGGAAATCAACATCACTTGGTCCAGTTAATAGTCAATGCTTATGAAGAAGTGATTGGTGAAAATGAAAACGTTTTTGAAATTTTGGCTGATTCTCTACCAAGAAAGTTAAAAGGTATAATTGAGGTGAATGGCGCAATGACTAGATATTAGAATTTATATACCTAATAATTTGTTTCTATTGCTTTATAATTTTAGGTACAGTTGTGTTTTTTAATTTTTATTACAGTTGTTTTATTCGTTAGCGTATTATTATAATATAAAAATTATTTTTGAAAGCAATCTTTGATGTCAATATTTTCACATTTTAGTACCAGTCCGTCACAAAATATAATCTGGTAGTTAACGATACAATTTAAAAAATACTTATGTTTATCACGTACCACTTTTATGATGCCGATAGTGTACGTGACCTTCGGTCACTAATTATAGCCTACCAACTGTTGTCAGAATAGATCAGCTTTGGATAGAAGTTTCTAATCTGTATGTATGAGGCTGTCACCATAACCGTCGGAAAAATAAAAAACAACAAAATTCTTTTTCATTTTTCAAAGTCACTGTCAAGTCTAGCCGAAAGTTTGCTGTATTATTAAGTGCAAAGACAATTATAGATACGGGCCAAAGGTTTCGGTGTTTGCTTTCCAAATAATCCCGATATCTGTGGAAATGGACCAATGTCATAGAGCGACCACATTTTGTGCCGATCAAAAATTCTAGGGTAAGTTTTTATTTTTATATAATACTTATTATAGATAGATAATTCTTTTTAGCAATGAAAATTAAAGCATTACAACAAAATCAATTCCTACAGTAAAAATAATTTATAAACACTAAACACACAATAGTAACTACCTATTTTATTATTTTATCACAATATATAGGTAGAAGAAATCCTGATCAACCTCTTATGAACAACAAGAATTCTAATCTCTATTTTCATAGGTCTGTGAGTTCCATTTCAAAGCAAGCAACTACATAACATCGATGAAGAGTTTTGATGAGAAATCGGGAAAAGTTTTATCAGTACCATTAAGAAGAATCAGACAGAAGAATTAGTTGTTTATTATTATTAGCTATGTAATCACTTTATAACTACTAACTAGATTAAAAGACTAAGATCCCTACTTAAATTGTTTTTTTTTATAATAATACATAGGTATACCTATATGTAAAAAGTATTACTTACTTTATAACTAGATTGAAAATTAAAGATTTTGAAAGTACCTACTTTAAACTGTTTCTTTATAATAATACATATGTACCTATAGGTAAAAAGTAAAGAACAAATAATGTAAAAACGATTAGCAAACTTATAAGCAAATGTCTCGTGTCCTTAATTATACAGGGTTTCTAAGATTTTCAAAAAAAAAAAATCGGGAAAAGTTTTATCAGTACCATTAAGAAGAATCAGACAGAAGAATTAGTTGTTTATTATTATTAGCTATGTAATCACTTTATAACTACTAACTAGATTAAAAGACTAAGATCCCTACTTAAACTGTTTTTTTTTATAATAATACATAGGTATACCTATATGTAAAAAGTATTACTTACTTTATAACTAGATTGAAAATTAAAGATTTTGAAAGTACCTACTTTAAACTGTTTCTTTATAATAATACATATGTACCTATAGGTAAAAAGTAAAGAACAAATAATGTAAAAACGATTGGCAAACTTATAAGCAAATGTCTCGTGTCCTTAATTATACAGGGTTCCTAAGATTTTTCTTAGGGATAGGATTTCAATAAATCAAACAGAAATGGCATAGAAAGTTCTGCGCGCACAAAAGAAACAGGTATATTGAGCAATGGTGCCAGTTTGTTATTATCTCCGGACTGCTTTCATGAGAAAAAATTGTCGCCACTCTTTCATTGTGAGCATAAATCATAGTTACAATAATAACCGTTGACAAGATGTCTGCAAATTCCGCTAGATGGCGGCCACACATCTAATCTAATTAAAAATTAGATGTTTTCAGGTCCAAACCACAGCTTTTTCTTGCTTAAAGGAGGCGGCAGGGTCCATTATTTACGATACTGAGCGATAAACTCGTGAAATATCTTCGCTTTTAATTAAATTTCTTTCTATTCTGTTCTACTAGTGACATCTATCCGGAAACGGCCAAACCATGCAGCTAGCAATAGCAGCCAAAGAAATCAACAAACGGCGCTGTTTTTCCTGCAGAGCTTTTTGCTTGCGATATACATTTGATATTTTCGAGGTGTTTTATGACATGATCTCGAAACATGTAGCGAACCAATTCTTCAAAACTAGTGGGAGGGTAAAAGCGAAAAATAAGGGGCTCCCAATATTTGTAACACCCAAAAAGGGATAAAAAGATTTATTTTGCTCTGTTTCTTTACAAAAATCGTTTTTTTTACGAAAAACTTGAGCTCTGCCACTTTTTTAATTTTTTTCTTCAACTTTGTCGAAATTTTCGTCATACCGTAGAAAAAAATTATTTCCCCCATGGTCATACTCTACTTTTATTCGAAAAAATTTAGAAACAGCCGAACGCAAAAATGTTAGAAAAACAAAGCACGAAATAAAAATGGCGCCGCTTACAATTTTTTTTCAAAAATTACGTAATTTCGGGAACGCAAAGAAATAGGTCTAAAGAGTATAATTTTTAAGAAAAAAATATCAATTTTTTCGCCCTCCTCCACTGGAACTACAGGGGCCGTGCACAAATTACGTAATGGTCATAGGGGGGAGGGGGTTTACAAAACGTTACGTAGGGGGAGGGGGGTTTTCGACAGCGTTTGCATTTGTGTGAAACTAAGAAAATTTGGAATGAAAATAAGTTAAAAGTTTTCTTTTTTTTTGGGGGGAGGGTAGTGGTCTTGAAATCATTACGTAATATTAGGGGAGTGGCGTGCCAAACCATTACAAAACATTACATAGGGAGGGGGTCACAAATTGGTAAAATCACCGTTACGTAATTTGTGCACATCTGACTGTTCCTCCTTTTTGATTTCGAATCAAAGTGCAAAACCCGGGTTGGACGTTCGAATGCGTCAACTCATCCTATTTGCTTGATAAAGTTTCTACGGAAATATCTCAGTCGATTTCGCCGGCCGTGTATGAACGCTTTAGGTTAGGCATTTGCATGTATCTCAGTCCCCAGCCTGTAAACAGTGCGTAAGGACAATGTTTACAAAATGAAAAGCCGAAAAATATTTTTTTTACGATATCTTTCATCAGTTTGGTATTAAAGTCGAGCAAAAACAATTTTTATTCCAATTTTTATTTCCATATGAATATGGAAAACATTAGAAAACAACAACCTGGAATGGATTTACTACGTGTAAGATGTAGTGACAACATCGCCCCATGCCCATCCTTTTCTGATTAATGTGCTTTTCCGTTTGTCTGCGTCTTATACACGCCTGCTTGGCCCCCTAAGGATTTGCTTAGGAACCCTGTATGACGGACTTCTTATTTTTCATGAAACGCCAATGATCATGACAATAATATTGGGTAAGCTAAAAGAGATAATTTGACGGACATTGACTGGAGAAACCACTCAACAGCTGATTGATAGGCTATGATTAGTGACCGAAGGTCACGAATGGTACCAGCACATCTCCAGCGTTTTCAAAATGGCGATGTTTGCCTCTTTGTCTGTGAAAGAAATAGAGACATGTGCCGCGAGGAAGTTGGCCGAGGCTCAACTTTTTAGCTTCTGACAAGTGACATATGACACTTCAACTAACTCCAAAGCCTACCCCCTTAATAAAAATTAATTTTCACACAAAAATACATATCACTTCAAAACCTTTCAATTAACGGTGCAGTCACATCCACATTCAACGGCTTCTCATTTACCAACAACGCCAAATGCACCATTTTTTATACAAATAAATAAAAAAAAGATCTTTTAAAAAACCCAAAGAAACAAAAATTATAGGTTATAAATAAAATAAATTAACATTAAAAGGCTAAACTCAATTTCATCTTTTTTTTGTATCTACGAGCATAATTATATTTTTAATTTTATCCGCAACTTCGGATAAATATAAATAGGTTGGAATGGGCTAGGTGTTTGATGTGTTGAAGATCTGTTCTTCCTGATCAATGTTTAAATGGACCTCTTTTTGATCCGACCCACGGTTTCAGAGATATAGGTGTTGAAAGTTGGAGGTTTCAGATTTCACGCTATCGAATGCAGTTGAAAAAATTGACATGCTTCATTTACGTCACTCTCAGTGGCGGCACAAACTTGAAAAACGTAAAAAACTTTTTAAATCTAATTTTTTGTAAAATTGCTGATTAAAAAAGAACAAAAGGCGAAATATTTTCTATTTTCTGACATGTTATAGAAAAATCGTTAGAAAAAAAAATAAACTAAAAAAATCAGCCATCACACTTTGTAAAAAACGCCCATGAACCTGGAAAATGCTCGGGTTATTGTCTCCATTTCTACTATGTATATTTGTATGCCATGCTAGAGACCAGAAGGTCCTAATTGCCATGGGCCACTATTGCTATCTCGGTAACTAGAAGAACTACAAATGTGCACAAAATGTGCAGTTTTTGGGGGAAATTGAAAATCTGGTTTCAGATTAAAAAAATAAATATTCTATCCCGAGGTACGGGAGTTTTTCAACAAATTGCAGAAAACTATTTTATCAAATACCTCAAAAAGTATAATTTTTACAAAAAATTCGTAAAGTAAAATTTTTTTGCATTTTGGACGTTTTTCAATTTGGTATTTTTTAATAAAATTTGCTACGTCTAGCTTTCGAGATATTAACATCAACTTACTTTTTTTAAAATACGGACCTGTATTTTTTATTCTATTTTTTTACATCTCCCTTTTTTATGACTTTAACTATGTATCACGTGTCCATACTTATTTGCATTTTAATGGTAAAAAATGGTTACATATGTTTTTTCGCACTTTTGCGTTTTATCAAAGGTGGCTTGGAAAGCAAAAAGAAACAATTGCCTATAAAAGCCTATGTTGCGTAATACATCTGTCAAGGTAAGTTTAGATCAACATGGCAGCGTTTTCAAAAGGTGAAAAATTAGATTCAATTTTTTGTTATATGCAAAAGCATTTCGAAATGCTGAAAGAGCGCTCCAAATGTATCAAAATTCGGACCCCGAAAGGCGCGTACCAAATCGAAAAATTAAATTACAAAATGGTTACTTATGTTTTTTCGCACTTTTGCGTTTTATCAAAGGTGGCTTGGAAAGCAAAAAGAAACAATTGCCTATAAAAGTTTATGTTGCGTAATACATCTGTCAAGGTAAGTTTAGATCAACATGGCAGCGTTTTCGAAAGGTGAAAAATTAGATTAAATTTTTTGTTATATGCAAAAGCATTTCGAAATGCTGAAAGAGCGCTCCAAATGTATCAAAATTCGGACCCCGAAAGGCGCGTACCAAATCGAAAAATTAAATTACAAAATGGTTACTTATGTTTTTTCGCACTTTTGCGTTTTATCAAAGGTGGCTTGGAAAGCAAAAAGAAACAATATCCTATAAAAGCCTATGTTGCGTAATACATCTGTCAAGGTAAGTTTAGATCAACATGGCAGCGTTTTCGAAAGGTGAAAAATTAGATTAAATTTTTTGTTATATGCAAAAGCATTTCGAAATGCTGAAAGAGCGCTCCAAATGTATCAAAATTCGTACCCCGAAAGGCGCGTATCAAATCGAAAAATTAAATTACAAAATGATTACTTATGTTTTTTCGCACTTTTGCGTTTTATCAAAGGTGGCTTGGAAAGCAAAAAGAAACAATTGCCTATAAAAGCCTATGTTGCGTAATACATCTGTCAAGGTAAGTTTAGATCAACATGGCAGCGTTTTCAAAAGGTGAAAAATTAGATTCAATTTTTTGTTATATTCAAAAGCATTTCGAAATGCTGAAAGAGCGCTCTAAATGTATCAAAATTCGTACCCCGAAAGGCACGTACCAAATCGAAAAATTAAATTACAAAATGGTTACTTATGTTTTTTCGCACTTTTGCGTTTTATCAAAGGTGGCTTGGAAAGCAAAAAGAAACAATTGCCTATAAAAGCCTATGTTGCGTAATACATCTGTCAAGGTAAGTTTAGATCAACATGGCAGCGTTTTCAAAAGGTGAAAAATTAGATTCAATTTTTTGTTATATGCAAAAGCATTTCGAAATGCTGAAAGAGCGCTCCAAATGTATCAAAATTCGTACCCCGAAAGGCGCGTACCAAATCGAATAATTAAATTACAAAATGGTTACTTATGTTTTTTCGCACTTTTGCGTTTTATCAAAGGTGGCTTTGAAAGCAAAAAGAAACAATTGCCTATAGAAGCCTATGTTGCGTAATACATCTGTCAAGGTAAGTTTAGATCAACATGGCAGCGTTTTCAAAAGGTGAAAAATTAGATTCAATTTTTTGTTATATGCAAAAGCATTTCGAAATGCTGAAAGAGCGCTCCAAATGTATCAAAATTCGTACCCCGAAAGGCGCGTACCAAATCGAAAAATTAAATTACAAAATGGTTACTTATGTTTTTTCGCACTTTTGCGTTTTATCAAAGGTGGCTTGGAAAGCAAAAAGAAACAATTGCCTATAGAAGCCTATGTTGCGTAATACATCTGTCAAGGTAAGTTTAGATTAACATGGCAGCGTTTTCAAAAGGTGAAAAATTAGATTCAATTTTTTGTTATATGCAAAAGCATTTCGAAATGCTGAAAGAGCGCTCCAAATGTATCAAAATTCGTACCCCGAAAGGCGCGTACCAAATCGAAAAATTAAATTACAAGGCTAGAGTGAAATTTGGTACTACAAGGATTAAGTACGGTGTTGCACGGATTATTTGAAAATCCTCCCAAACGGGGAGCAACCGGCAGATTACGGCAAGATGAAAAAAATATCAATAGAGATTTTGAGAGAAATTGAAAAAGAAAGTTTAGTTTTACAAAACGTGTTAAAATAAAAATAAATACTGTTAAATAAGTTTACTTTAATTAATTGGTAAAAAGTTTAAATATTTAAAAAGTTAATAAATAATAAATCTGACGTTCAATTTTTTTTTAAACCCAATAAAACTTTTTTTTTTGTTAAATACAGGTCCGTATTTTAAAAAAAAGTAAGTTTATGTTAATATCTCGAAAACCACCAAATTGAAAAACGTTAAAAATTCAATTTTTTTTTACAAATTTTTTGTAAAAAATATACTTTTTAAGATATTTTATAAAATAGATTTTAGCCATTTTTCGGAAAACCCCCGTATCTCGGGATAGAATATATTTTTTTTTAAATCTGAAACCAGATTTTCAATATCTTCCAAAAACTGCACATTTTGTCTAATTTGACCAAACTTGTAGTTCTTATAGTTACCGAGATAGCAATAGTGGCCCATGGCAAGACACCCTGTATAGTGTTTAAGCAGAAAATAGATACGGCGGATGCGAGTCGCCGTTCTGTCATTTTTACCTCCCTAGCCTACAAGGCTAGGGGAGATATTGTTTTCGTCGGGAAAAAAGTTTTCGTCCTGACGTCTGTCTGCCGGTCTGTCTGTCCGGGACACGACAGCTCCGAAACCACTACACCAATTTTCACAACATTTTTAGGAAAAATAGTGTCCTATGAAGAGCACGAAGGAGTTTAGTTAAAATTCATCTCTCGGAAGGGTAGTTTTTCGAGAGTTAAATATATAAAAAAATCATAACTTTTGAACGGAGCAACGCGTCAACATTCGGTTTTCAGATTATGATAGGACATTTTTTTCGTAATAATTTCTGTTTCTGAAATATTTAGAGAAAACGGTTTTTAAGGTTCATATAATATACATAGTGTGAACAGTTTACGCCCAATTTTCCAATAGGCTAGGGAGGTGTCCGATCCTTCGTGGATACATTTATTTTTTACTTTTAAGAACAAGCAGAATTTCGGCTCGCACTCGCCATATTTGTATAGTACCTCTGAGACTTCGAGTACTCCAGCGTTACCACTTTTGTCAAAATCGGCTGAGCCTTCTGGTTTCTAGCATGCATATACATATACAGGGTTCCTAAGCAAATCCTTAGGGGGCCAAGCAGCCGTGTATAAGACGCAGACAAACGGAAAAGCACATTAGGCAGAAAAGGATGGGCATGGGGCGATGTTGTCACTACATCTTACACGTAGTAAATCCATTCCAGGTTGTTGTTTTCTAATGTTTTCCATTTTCATACCTTTAGGACTGGAATAAAAATTGTTTTTGCTCGGCTTTAATACCAAACTGATGAAAGATATCGTAAAAAAAATATTTTTCGGCTTTTCATTTTGTAACCATTGTCCTTACGCACTGTTTACAGGCTGGGGACTACAAATGCATGCAAATGCCTAACTTAAAGCGTTCATACACGGCCGGAGAAATCGACTGAGATATTTTCGTAGAAACTTTATCAAGCAAATAGGACGGGTTGACGCCTTCGAACGTCCAACCCGGGTTTTGCACTTTGATTCGAAATCAAAAAGGAGGAACAGTCAGATGTGGGGCCGTGCACAAATTACGTAACGGTGATTTTACCAATTTTTGACCCCCTCCCTATGTAATGTTTTGTAACGGTTTGGCACGCCACTCCCCTAATATTACGTAACGATTTCAAGACCACTAGCCCCCCCCCCCCAAAAAAAAACTTTTTACTTATTTTCATTCCAAATTTTCTTAGTTTCACACAAATGCAAACGCTGTCGAAAACCTCCCTCCCCCCTACATAACGTTTTGTAACCCCCCTCCCCCTATGATGATTACGTAATTTGTGCACGGCCCCTGTAGTCCCAGTGGAGGAGGGCGAGAAAATTGATATTTTTTTCTTAAAAATTATACTCTTTAGACCTATTTCTTTGCGTTCCCGAAATTACGTAATTTTTGAAAAAAAATTGTAAGCGGCGCCATTTTTATTTCGTGCTTTGTTTTTCTAACATTTTTGCGTTCGGCTAATTTAATTGAAAAATTTTTACCTGCGGCGCCCTTTATCTTCTCACTCGAAACCAAGGAGGAAAACTGATCTCGTCTCTGTTTCTAAATTTTTTCGAATAAAAGTAGGATATGACCATGGGGGAAATAATTTTTTTCTACGGTATGACGAAAATTTCGAGAAAGTTGAAGAAAAAAATAAAAAAAGTGGCAGAGCTCAAGTTTTTCGTAAAAAAAACGTTTTTTGTAAAGAAATAGAGCAAAATAAATCTTTTCACCCCTTTTTGGGTATTACAAATATTGGCAGCCCCTTATTTTTCGCTTTTACCCTCCCGCTAGTTTTGAAGAATTGGTTCGCTACATGTTTCGAGATGATGTCATAAAACACCTCGAAAATATCAAATGTAGTGTAGGGCCAGCTTAATTTAAAATCAATAGTATCGCAAGCAAAAAGCTCTGCAGGAAAAACAGCGCGTTTATTGATTTCTTTGGCTGCTAGTGCTAGCTGCATGGTTTGGCCGTTTCCGGATAGATGTCACTAGTAGAACAGAATGGAAAGAAATTTAATTAAAAGCGAAGATATTTCTTTCTAATGTTAACAACCTCACGAGTTTATCGCTCAGTATCGTAAATAATGGACCCTGCCGCCTCCTTTAAGCAAGAAAAAGCTGTGGTTTGGACCTGAAAATATCTTATTTTTAATCTCATGGTGTGGCCGCCATCTAGCGGAATTTGCAGACATCTTGTCAACGGTTATTATTGCAACTATGATTTATGCTCACAATGAAAGAGTGGCGACAATTTTTCCTCATGAAAGCAGTCCGGAGATAATAACAAACTGGCACCATTGCTCATTATACCTGTTTCTTTTGTGCGCGCTACCGACCTTTGTAGGTTAACGATTTTAGACAACATAAACAAATTTTGTTAAGGAGACTGAAAGCATTTTACCGATATTTACTTGTTCTATAGTGTTAAGGTTGCCGTTACGAAATGTAAAAAAAAGATAAAACACTTTCAAAAAACGACATTTTTATTATAAATAAAGCAATTGAATCAAATTTCGGCAGAACTAGAAGAAGGTTGCCCTCTTCGTCAAGTAGCCGGTCAAAATGGGTCAAACAAGTCCACTATAGTGCGACTAAAAGAAAAATACAAGAACTGGAGGGATTTGTGTTAAGAAAGGTTAATACACATAAACAGGATCAGTTTTATAAACAACAAAATATTAAAAAACAAATAGAAATAAAAAGCCTATCGATAAACAAAAATCAAAAATATTAACTTCAGTATCTGGTCATTGTACCATTTGCTTGAAAAATGTTTTCTAAGGGCCTTGCCCAATGAGCATTTTCAGAAACTTCTGGTGACAGATATTTATATAATTATTATGAAGAGGGTTCCATTGATACCCTAGGATATTTAGAAGTTTCCTACAAGAATTGAGTTTGTATATTTGTTTTATTAAAGGTTCTAAATTGATGGTACCCTAAACTGGCGTTAACAATATTTCCACGGACATCTTTATAAAAATTAAAGTTATCAGTGACAAAAGTTATATAAATTGGTGTTTGAAATCATTTTGTCAACCCACCTATATAACCGTAAGTAACTATCAATTAAAGATATATAATAGATTGGTTTTTAAAATGTTGCTATCAACCCACTTATAAAACTTAATTAGCCAACAACAAATTTATATAAGATAAGATTGAAAATATTTCGAGAGACACTTATAAAAACTTGGGAACTCACACACAATAGTTATATAAGTTGGTGTCTGTAATATTCTTATGAACTCATTCATAAACCTTTTTTGCCCATAAGGTTTTTTTCTATAATTTTGTTTTTAATTTCTTTATATAGTGATTATAATACAACTGTTTTTAGAACAAAAAAACAATTTTAATTTTGCGATATCAAAAGGAGCCTTTTTGCGACATCAAAAGGCGCGTTTTTGCGAGATACCATACCATTATTATCTTGTTTTAATTACATCAATCTGAGAGAGATAAGAGATCCAAATCTTTTGGAGATAGTTGCTGATGACAGATATCGGGATCGAATGCATTTTACACCCGATTCCCACCAGCGTTTCCCATGCGCAGTCACCTAGACTCAAAAAAACTCATCACGTGGTCCGACATGAACTTGTATAGGCAAATCTCGCTTAGACCACGTGATACGAGTTTTGATTCGGGGGACCCACAAATGAGAAACGCATAGATGGGAACCGAGTTTTAGAAAAACAGAACAATATAGTAACCGTGTTAAGGTCTCAAAAACGCACCTTGAAACGTCGAGCGCATATGCTGATACTGCTGGTCGGCGGCAAATGTGAACACCCCGGAAAATAGTCGCCTGTACACCCTTCGACCCCTCAATCTAACTTGAGATAGTTACCTCTGACAGTTATGCGGGCTTGAAGTGTGTGGAGGCGGGTATTTTTCCTGGTATGTGTAGTATGCTGGATCTCTCGAGGAATGCATTTAGGAAAAGATAACAATGGTAACTATGTTAAGCTCGCAGAAACAGACCATCAGTGTTCAACACTGCGCCATCTGTAGCCCTTTGTTCCAAAAAGGGTTATAAAATAGTGTTGACGAGGTAAACAGTGGTATAGTTGTATTGTTTTTTTTTTATAGAATTGTCGGGAATGTTCGCCATTTTGGATTACAAAAATAGGTTTTTGGCCTAAATAAAAACGTTATTTATGGGGTTTCAACATGTGTTTCAATCGAAATATTGCTTGTTAGGGTTAAGAACAACATACAAAATTCAATATTTGTCCCAGAAAGAAAAAAACGCGTATAAAAAGAAAACCGATATTTAAATTAATATTTTTTTTCCCGTTTTCTCAAGTATTTTTGGAGCCCATGAAATTTACGTGAGTGTATTCGAAAACTATACAGTGCACACGGGACCGCAGCTGATTTTCAGAGTAGGATGACTTGAAAAACAGCTTTTATTTGACTTTAGTATATAAATATTCATATTCCTGCTTCAGCTTATCTCACTTTCATTTTTATTTATTTTAGAAGATTGCTAAACATTATTTTATAATTTTTTTTTGTAAAAAGAAAAAGAATAATACGTAACAAGCAAAGGGAAGAAAGATGGAAAATCTATATTTCTAAATTCATAAAAACCTTTAAGTTGTCATGTAGTGTTGTTAGAACAGTTGTAAAACCTTTTTATAATAATGTCTATACTTGAGGGCTCATAAGGAAGTTTTATAAAATCTATATATTTTTTTTCTATCCATTACTATGTACCATAAATTTTTATAAGCTGATGTTGAACAGTTGTTTTTCAAGTCTTTTTTACTCATTTAAGAGATATATTAGAGTTATAAAATTATCACCAACACTAAATAATATAACTTTTGGTTATTTTATGAAGGTTTTATATTATTTGCTGTAACTTTTATATAGACAAAAATGCTCATTGGGTGGCATAGAGTCTGCTGCTAACTTTTCAAATAAATTTGTATTTTCTTCAACGATCTCTGGATAAACCCTAACTATTAGGTTCATCAAATGGTTAGCATTCCGTGGACGAATATTAAATTTTGATAACTTTTTTGCAACGAGCCCCCATACGTTCTCGATGGGATTAAAAATTTTGTCATCGGTAACGTCTACCTGTCGCCAAAATTCGTTTTACTGCCTCGAAAAAGTAATCTGAGGTGGCCTGCTTTTTTTCTTTACTTCTGATACCGCCGTAGCTTTTTAGCTGCAACACGACATCTCAGCCTCGACTTCTTTATTCGTCTTAATGCAGTTCTTGCCGTACCAGAAAAATGAACTGTTAATTTTAATTCTCTGACCGTAGAAAATGGGTGTTCTTTCAGGAAATTAGTGACTTGCTGATCCTGTTGGGGTGTGCTGACTTTGGTCAAGCCAGTTCCTTCTTTGTATTTTCTTTTCAGTCTTACTATAGTGGACTTGTCTGGTCCATAATGATCGGCAACCCGACGAACAGACCAACCTCCATCTAATTTTGATAAAATTTAGTTATGGAATTTCGATAGCTGTCGTGACATTTTTGAGTTGGACAAGACTGTGAGAACAAAACACGACAATGAGTGGACTCTGACACTTTGTGACAGAACAGGTTGCTAAATCGTAAAGAACATATTGCATATAAAATCGGCGTATGCGTTTTATGTGTCGTGAAGCGTTTTTCACAAAGTGTAATGAGCTTGTATATATTTAGCTTATCTTTTTCTTTTCTCTGAAGATTTTTCTATAACATAGCAGAAAATAAAGAATATTTCAGAGTTTGTTCTTTTTTAATCAGCGATTTTACTAAAAATTGCACTTTGAAAAAAAAGTTATTTACGTTTTTCAAGTTTGTGCCGCCACTGAGAGTGACGTAAAGGAAATATGTCAATTTGTTCAACTGCATTCAATAGCCAGAAAAACAAGGATGTGTCCATAAGAAAAAATGAACTTGACAGCGCTCCTGTCAAACTGAAATGTCAAATCTTAAAAATGAATAGCTCGTCTGCTAGATCTTAAAAGGGTGCCTGTAGAAAGTTTTAAACATTTTTTGACAACTCTAATAATAAAGTCGGAAAAAAGATTAACTAAAATTGAAAATTTCGAGTTTTTTCGCCTATCTCCGGAACTACTCGGATTTTGTAAACTTTATTTTTAGTTTTGGGTAATGCATCACATTGCGCAACTTTGCCCAATTTAACTCTTTTCGTATCCCTTACCGTTTAGGAGATCCCCATGGTGAGCATCGAATTTGAAACACCCTGTATAAACAATTGCGATAATAATATAATAAATTTTAGACGTACGACTGGTCAGACACACATATCCTCCTTTCAGCATTTTACTGGGGATTCGTAGTCACACAAATACCGGGAGGTCAACTAAGTAAAATTTTCGGATCAAAATATATTTTACTCGTTGGAACATTGGTCAACTCAATAGCAGCCATTTGCACACCATTTATGGCTCAATGGCTGGGTTCCAAAGGAGTTATGGTTTGCAGAATAGCGCAAGGTCTTATCCAGGGTGTATTCTTTCCTTCTGTTCATACTCTGCTGGGCCAATGGGTTCCTACCAGCGAAAGGAGCAGATTAACTATGGCTGTTTATTTGGGTACGTAGAATAATTATAATTAATGGAGAGTTATTAAAATGCTTATGTCGAATTGGTATTAGCTAAGTTGGCATAAACTTTGTCACGCACTGTCACACAAATACCCGGAGGTCACCTAAGCAGAAAATTTACTTTAGTCGTTGGAGCATTTGTCAACTCCATCGCAGCTATTTTCATATTTTTGATGTGTCATTGGCTAGGCTCCAATGGAGCAATAGTTTGTAGAATAGTCCAAGATCTTATCTAGGGGTCTCTACAAACGAAAGGACTGCAGATTAACTATGGTTGTTTATTTGGGTAGATATATAAATACAACATTAATTTATAGGAAGTTATTAAAATGTTAAGTTGAATTTGCATTAGCCAAGTCGTAAAAATTTTGTCAGTAAGAACGGTCACAGAAACATTTGAATGTCAACTGCAAAAAATGCTTGGACATTTGTCAACTTCATAGCAGCTCTTTACACCTCTCTCTTATGGCTCAGTGACTAGACTCCAATGGAGTTATGATTTGCAGAATAGTCCAATGTCTTATTCCTCTGTTCATACGTTGCTTGGCCAATCGGTTCCTATAAAGGAAAAGAGCAGAGTAACTTTGGCGGTTTATTTGGGTTTATACATTTATTAATAAAGAGTTTTAAATGTCAAAGTGAAATTGGCATTAGCTAAGTGAGCAAAAATTTTGTCACACAAATTCAAAGAGGTTCAGGTCGTTAAATGTACAGAGGGCCTCTAGTTTTTACTAATAAACAATTTAATTCAGTTTGTTTATTTTTTCTTGAATATTTAGGAAAAAGTGTAATTTGTCACATTTATTTTATTTTTATATATCAGTGATCTAATAAATTTAAAGGAACTTTTCCCATTTACTGCATTAATTTCTATCAATTCAAACTTCGATGCACAGATGTGGCTATCCAGTCTAAAAATATCCTTTTTAATCCGATCTCATAAAAAAAAGACTGACTGAGCTAACAAGTGAGACCGAAAAAGAGACATTCGTAATATAAGCACGCAAGCACACTCAAGTATTTCCTGATATATTAATTAATTAACCTCTCTAGTGAAATTTCGCTTAAAACAGTCCATTCTGCTTTAACCAATGGATCAAAATACATGTTGCAAGTTGTAACGATCGTGAGAGCAGCTGTGTTAACACCTTTGATGACTGGCTTCACTGGACAGTATCGGTTCGCAGAATTGTTCAAAGTCTTATTCAGGGAGTATTATTTCCTTCTGTTGAAGCTTGACAGTTATATCACGAAAAATTTGACCACCAAAATAAAAGGCATGTTAAATTGGTATTAAAAACTTTGCAAAGGTTCTGTGTATGGAACAGTTCATATTTTAAAGTTTGGCACAAGAAATCGAGCTGATGCACCTGGCGAGAGAATTCACACTGACGTTTGTGGACCTTTTAACACATGTTAAAAAAAGGATACCGTTATCTTGTGATATCGTTACGTCTATTTTATAAAGAACAAATCTAAAGTCGGTGAGAAACTAAAAATCATTTTGGCATAAATTGGAGTTGCAGGTTATGAAGCACAAAAAGTTCTGTCCGATAACGGAAAAGAATTTGACAGTTATCAACAAGGTATACAACAGAGACTGGTAATGCCCTACACACCACAAGAAATTGGATGCGCGGAGAGAGGAAACTGAACCATGGCATTGTTAAGACCGTATTTGATCAGATTTTTTGGGCTGAATTGGTTAAAACAGCAATATAGATACTTAATTGCACAGGAAAATCGGGCATAGAAAACAAGACCTACCAAAAACCAAAAATCAGTAATTTAAAAGTAATCGAGATTATTATATCACGTGATATAATTTTTGATGAATTAACACCGCTACATATCGCAGAACAGTCACAAGAGTTCTTTCCTTCTACATCATTTTAAAATGTGCTTGAAGTTGAAAAGACGAGAATATATGCATCAAACAATGAAAACATTGAAGATATTCTGCAACAAGAAGGATAAATTGAAGTAGATCTAGAACTAACAGAAAACATATTAAATGATGAGTCATCAAATAGTTTTAGAGAAGCACCGAAGTAAGACGACTGTTACGAGATAGGTTATATTGTAATGACAGTCTCTGCTTACATCATTGAGTCACAATAACCACAATCGTCTACCATGTTAAAATGGTCGTTTTATGATACTTTACTTCAACAATGATTTCCTTCTGTGTAAACGTGAATATGGTGCAATTCTAATTTTTACAACATGCCCAACCAAAAATTGCTAGTTATGGATTTGTTTTCTTGTTTTGTGCCTGGGTGGTATCAACACTGTCGTAACTACCGCTTCAGTGCCCTTTAGCTTACTATTGTAGCCATTTTTATAACCAAATTGACAGGTAAAACATGGATTTTCTTTCAGTTTGGTGTCAATTTAGCCGCGATAGAAGATCAAAGAATACTGAAACGATAATGAGTTAACTGGCTACTTAGTTAGGACGGTTTTGGTGGTGTATATACGATTTTATGAAATTAGTGATAGTAAATATTTTTAGGATTGGCAATTGGAATGATAGTAGCCAACCCAGTGACAGGGTTATTAGCAACATCCGACGCAGGATGGCCGGTTAGCTTCTATTTGTTTGGAAGCTTGGGTTTTGGGTGGTGTGTAGCTTGGTATCTATTTGGATATAATAGCCCAGCAAGTCATCCTTCGATAACAAATGAAGAGAGGCGCTATATTGAATCATCACTTGGAGAAACCGATGAGGTATGTAGGAAAAAAGTTATCTTTCAACATTCAAAATATTTTTGATTACTGTGTGGTTAGTTGTTTATGAGTGTGTGCTTTTGTTAGTACAAGATAGGTAAGTTTCTGGTTTATACAATGAGCTTCAGGCTACTGCGAACATAGGGAGCATCAAGTCCAATTTACTCGTGTTGCCGTACGACCGAGGTGGGGTCGAAGCACGCTGCAGTGTTATCTTTTTAAAATTTATTTTGTTTTTATTATTTTGTTTTATTTCTGCCTTGCTCGAGAAACAGATTGGTAAGTTTTTAAGTGAAATAATACATTTTTAAAACTAAAAATGGATGTCTATAAAGTTACCGAAAAAGTGCAGATGGTCAAATGTTACTATCAAGGCAGACCATTGAGACTTATTCAAGAACTTTTCTTGTAAAATTTTGTAAATCGCCCCGAACCTAGTTTATCAATGATTCATAGGTTTGTGCAGAATTTTGAAATGTTTGGTTGTGTAGAAAAAGAAACCGTAAAAAACCCACTGTTTTGAATGACGAGCAAGAAGTACGAGATGTGATGATTTGCGCTGCAGTGGACGAAAATCGAAAGTTAACTATCCACCAAATTGCCGAAGCAGTTGATACGTCTTCAGCCACTGTGTTACGTCTTCTCAAAAAGAATGATTATCATTCTAACAAAGCATCAAAAACGCATTAAATTTTTCCGGAGGATAACTATCGTCGTATGGAATTTTGCGAAACAATGATGGAAAGGGCTAATCGTGATGAAAACTTTCTGAGATTTATTCTTTTCACAGATGAAAGCACTTTTTCATTATTGAATCGTTATAACCCAACACACTTTCGATATTGGCCGACGGAAAATTTGCATTTGTAATTTGACGTAAGAACACAGTATCCCCAAAAACTAAATTTTTGGGGAGGTATTGTAGGGAAACACATAATTGGGCCATTTTTTATTGACGGTAATTTGAATGGTCCTAGATACTTGGATCTACTGCAGCAGCATATTATTCCAACTGCTAGGCAGTTGTTAGATGTGAGATTTGGTGAAACATGGTTTCAACAAGATGGTGGTCCCGCTCACAATGTTGGCCTTGTTAAGGAATATCTTGATAATGTATTTCCTAATCGGGTTATAAGTACACAAGGAAGTATTTTATTGCCAGCTCAATCACCCGATCTTGCTCCTAATGACTTCTATTGGAGTGGAGTTATATCAAAAATAAAGTTTACGGGCATGAAAGGGCTAACAATTTGGAAGAACGTCGAATTAAAATTTAAGAAGTTTTTCAAACTATCACCCCTAACATGTTTGCAAACGTTAGAAGGGGTTTTTATAATAGGCTCGGATATTGTCTAGCCGAGCAAGGAGGACTTTTCGAACATTTGCTCTATTTTTTTTTTGACTGGGAGAATTTTTTTGGTTTTTAGAATGTATTATTTTATTTTGAGAACTTGCTTTTCTTTTCTTTCTCCTTATTATTTTCATTGTCACACGTTGTTAGTGATAAATCTGAGCAGTTGAAAATAGAACGCTTTAGTTTATCCGTGACAAAAATAAAAAAAAAATACGATATTAAAATTTGCGTATTTATTGACCAAATTCCGTTTTTATGGACTATACATCACATTGAACCGTGGTTAGAGGCGTACCAAACGCAAGGCGGGAAATGTGATCGCAAGCCTGAGTGTTGGTTGCTCCACTGATAGGTGTGCGATGTCCCTGCGTGTACGTACTCTGGCAAATTGGAATTCTTCCGGCTTATGTTCGCAGTAGCCTGAAGCGCTCTGTATAAATAAATGTGTTTTGTGCGACCAACCGTGTATGAAGTAAAAATTTAATGAAAATATTTGTGGCGTAGAGGGCAAAGGGTGAGGGAATAAATCGGAAAAAAGTTCTTCCGATTTATTCTCTCACACTTTGCCCCCTACGCCACAAATCTTTTCTGTAAATTTATTAGGGCGCTAAATTTTCCCTTCATTTTGTAAAAATTTAATATTTTAATTTTTCAGAAGTTTGGTAATGCTTCCCGAATGAAAAGTATATATAACTATTATTTCAGAATATTCCCACTCCATGGAGAGAAATAGTGACGTCAAAACCCGTTTGGGCTCTAGTATTTGGCAGTATTGGCATTGAATACGGTAATGCATTTATAGCAACCGAAATCCCGACTTATCTAAATAAAGTCATGAACTTCGAAGCTGCTTCGGTAAGTTGATTTTGACGCACACAATTTTATACTCTACGGAAGCCAGTTGATTGCGTTTTTGTACAATTTTGTTGAATTATCGGCCTTTCATTGTACGTGTCGACGCTAGACGTTGTTATTGACTTCAAAGGACCGTAAGAATTTCGCAGCGGGATCTACCCACTGTGTAAGATAAAAAGAAAAACATGTCGGACGCACAAGAGAGTTAGGCACTTACCAAGATTGCTGGATTGCAGGTCTTCTGGTTGGCCAACCACTGGATGTTCTTGTGGTCGCAATTCCTCAGGTTTCCAAATGCACTTAAAATTAAATTTAAATTTATAAGCCGAGAGACTGATTTTTAACTTTATAATTTTGCTCCGAAAATTTGGTGACCGTTTCGAAAGAACGTGGATGCCGAAGAAAGTTCATTTTTCTCTCAACCGCTTGAATCGGCGCAGTGTACCAAAAAACAGACCTGTGCGTCGTAGTTTACTCGCGTTTTTGATTTGATTTAAAAAGAAAATGAGGACATTTACGGTACTTTGAAAAGCAGCCGAAAAAATATAATAATTAAGGTTTTGACTAAAAATATTAGGCGAAAAGCGCGTTTCCGACAGTGCGTAAAAAGTATATATAATATAGGTGATAATAGGCGTATTTTGGAACGCTTATTTGACACTTCGTAGTGGTTGTGGTAATTACTGCGTCTGCGCAATAGCTAAACATCATTCCATTGTGGTAGTTAACCACTACCACTGCCGTAAGCTACGAATCCATTTCGTTGTGGCTGTGGTTATTTTTATTGTTAATTTTAGGGAATTTTGGCTTAATGAATTTTAAAAATAATAAAATATTCCAAGGTTCCAACATATAAAATACTTATTTTGTAAAATTAAGTCAAGTTTTTTGTTTCTCCTCATCTTTAAATTTTTTTACAAGTAACAGTTTTTAATGTGTTCCAAAAACTCTGGCAAAATCGATGAGTGGTAGTGGTAGTAGTTGTTAAATAGTACCAAAGCAGCTGTCAAAGTGTTTCAAAATATCCCTAATAAATCACTTCCTTTCAAAAACGTTATTGGAGTCACTCTGCTTGCAAATATATTAAAGCTTTTTTGCCCCTCCATTTTTTACACGGTATTTATTAAAAGTAGCGCAAAATTATAATATTGAAAAATTATAATTTCCCTGAATAAAATCTTTCCTAAAAAAGTTTTCCTAAATAAAAATTACAGTACCGTCACTGACTGGAAAGAAATGCTTTCTTATTTTTTTTTTGCTTTTTTGAATTTGTTGGAGGGGGTTATGTTATGTCGACGTTTCGACCTTTATTAGGTCATCCTCAGGACACTAAAATTTACTATAACTCGGTTTTTCATCTCTTCTCCTATATTCTAAACATTTATGTGTAACTTTGACGTATGTTTAAGATTTTGTGAGTTTTATTTTTACACAAACTGAATAAAGAGTACCTAAATGATTTTGTTTAATGGCTTTAAGATAATAAAAATACAGTATTTCAAACATCAAAGCTTTGTTGTCAGTGCCCTTAAAAAGTAGTTTTTTTGTCACAGATATCTGTAAACATATAGATTTGTGGTTCGTAGTGTGAACCTTTGATGACGCCAGTTGCCAAAGAACCACGCACTAAATACATTGAAAATCGGTCACGGTCAAATTGCTTTATATTGTAGTATGTTGTAACCCTATGAATCCTCTTAAAATAAAATCACAAAAAAATGGGGGTCAGTGGGGCCGTTTGGGAGCTACGCCCTTTAAAGTCACAACTGCAGGGCCCCTTTAAAATTCATAGAAAGTAAATAAGGGCATATGTCTAATCGATTATTGATATTTTTGTTTAAATATTTTGACTTATGAGTGACAGAATCCAATATGGCCGCTATAGTTTAAGTAATTTTTATTTAAATATTTTCCAGTTAAGGGGTGTGATATAGCTGAGAGACAAAAGGCGATTTTTTTAACGCAGCTAACGTTTTTTGATAATAATCTAAAAACCGCATTCTTCTATCAGTTTTGGGTTTTGCAAAAAATAATAATAATTAGCGAATAGGCTACAAACCACATATTTTTATCGGTTTTTTGCTTTTAAAAAATTACAGAAACACGCTAGACAAAAGGCGATAGTTTTTTAAACGCAGCTAACAATTTTTGATAATAATCTAAAAACCACATTCTTCTATCAGTCTTGGGATTTGCAGAAAATAATAATATTTAGCAAATAGGCTAAAAACCACATATTTTTATCGGTTTTTTGCTTTTAAAAAATTACAGAAAGAAAGACATAAGACAAAAGTCATTACTTTTTTAAAACGCAACTAACATTTTTTGATAATAATCTAAAAACCACATTCTTCTATCAGTCTTGGGATTTGCAAAAAAGAATAATAATTAGCAAATAGGCTAAAAAACACATATTTTTGTCGGTTTTTTGCTTTTAAAAAATTACAGAAAGACGTAAGACAAAAGTCATTACTTTTTTAAAACGCAACTAATATTTTTTGATAATAATCTAAAAACCACATTCTTCTATCAGTCTTGGGATTTGCAAAAAAGAATAATAATTAGCAAATAGGCTAAAAAACACATATTTTTGTCGGTTTTTTGCTTTTAAAAAATTACAGAAAGACGTAAGACAAAAGGCGATAGTTTTTTTAAACGCAGCCAACGTTTTTTGATAATAATCTAAAAAACACATTTTTCCATCAGTTTTGTGAGTTTTAGAAAATAATAATATTTAGCAAATAGGCTAAACATCACATACTTTGATTGGTTTCTTGCTTTTAAAAAATTACAGAAAGACGTAAGACAAAAGGCGATACCTTTTTTAAACGCAGCTAACGTTTTTTGATAATAATCTAAAAACCACATTCTTCTATCAGTTTTGTTGCAAAAAATAATAATAATTAACGAATAGGCTAAAAACCACATATTTTTATCGGTTTTTTGCTTTTAAAAATTACAGGAACACGCTAGACAAAAGAAGATACTTTTTTTAAACGCAGCTAACGTTTTTTAATAATAATCTAGAAACCACATTCTTCTATCAGTTTCAGGCGTAAGGCCACACCAGTTTTATTTTTTTTCATTTCGAGTTATTATTTCGAAATTTAAAAATTTCGTGTTAGTAACACGAAATTTTAACATATTTAAAAACAGGGTAGGCGGTGACCAGTGCTGTGTAATTATATCACTATGAGGTACTGTAACGGCCCTGCCCTTGCATTTTCGGAAAAAAAAGCCGTAGCGATAATAACTCTTCCAATCAAGTTAGCCTGCAAAAAAAACCGGAGCCAAAAAATCCTCTGAGCGCACAGTTGGCCTAGAGAGGGGTTTAAAAAAAAATATATATAATCTTTAAAACATAGATTTTTGTTTTCGATGCATCTCCATCTACCATTTACCGTAAAAAGTAAAATCCCCTATGTAGCCCTTTTTTGAGTTTGAGAGTTTGACGTTTGCACATTCCTATTTACAGTTTATTATGAAAATATGAAGCAGAAGGTCAAATTGTCAAACTGTTGTCATTTTTTATTTCCTCGTAAAAAATCCCTAAAATCGCTATTGAACACAATCCTTTTAAAGTTGAATTTTTGACATTTTAAAAGCCAATATCTCAAAAATTAGTGAAGTAACCATATGATACGAGAATTCAAATATGAAGTCAAAATAGGGAGTTGCTATTTAAGATTTTCAGAATATTTTCCAAAAATAGCCCCCCAGAAAAGGGCTACATAGGGGATTTTGGAGATGTATCGAAAACGAAAATCTTTGTTTTAAAGATTATAAATTTTTTTTCTTAAGACCCCTCTCTAGGCCAACTGTGGAGCGCGAGCACACTACGTCAGGCATGCGCAGTAGATTTTTTGGACCTGAATTTTACATAATTTTTTTTGTTTTTTAAAGATATTATATTGTTACAGATTTACGACACTTGGGCCACTATAGTATTTCATAAGTGTGTAATCAATTAGCCGTCCTGTGGATGCTGTGTCTGAGTTTTTGGAATCTTTTCCTGTTTGTTTTCAGACTTTGATAATTTGATTGATTGATTGATTGAACTACTAGGAGTCTGGTCTGTCTGGTTACACTGGTTGTTTGAGTGCAACATCCATAGTGGGGAAAAAGGAAAAAGAAACCTGTGTTGCCAATTTAAATATCATAATTATGCAACAAAAGACTTATTAAATTTGGATTAAATTTTGACGCTTATTTATTAATTAATTAATGAGGTTTAAGATATATGTTGAAAAAGCTAATATACACAATATATAATACTTACAACCTATTTAAAACTTTCCACGTGTTTTGAAAATTTAACATGTGTTTTCCTTAAACATCTTCTTTTGTAGTCAACGTGGCAACATTGATTGTTTATTGCGGTTTCTCGATTTTTCCTGGAATGTCATTATTTTTTTGAAAGTGAAAGTTTCAGCACTTGTCAATAGGGTTTTTTTGATATTTTTGTGAAAATTTTTTGGCGAAAAATGGTTCCGAAGTGTATTATTATATGCAAGTTAAAACAGAAGCCGGGGACCGCAGTATTTCGTCTCACAGGTACGTTAAATTAAAATATAAACTAAATATTGGGTTAGAATTCGTCATATTTGGCCATTCTTGGTAAACAAATGCAGGAAATCTGTGTTGCCGGCTTGTCATTAATTTCAGTATAAAAAGGGATTTCCAAAGCACCTTTTTCTTATTTTTATAGTTGTACAGTTTTTTTTTTATAGAAACATAGATTTTTATTACTATATCTAGACCATGTAATTAAACGGAACTAAAAATTATTGAAGGTATTTTAAATAATATTAAGGGGAAAATGTATTAAATTTGAGAGAGAAAAAGAACAAAGTTCAATATCTTCTTAAAAATTTTTATGTCTATTAGCTTCGGAGTCAATCCTCCATTTTCAAGGCAAGTCCTATAACAAAAGGAGACAACATATTAACAAAAAACTTAAAAATTAAAAATTAAACTTTGTACATACAACACAATTAACACATTAAAAATATTCTGAAGGTACTCACATTTAACATTTGTGTATTCAACCTTCGCAGAAGTGACATTATTTATGTATCGTCTTTGTTTGGACAATAACAATTCGAAAGCGAATTTTTTATTTTTTTCAAAATTCAACACGCAGCAAACGTTGGGACAAAACGAGGTTATAATTGATTTTGTGAAAGCGTCTTCGAACTTGTTACTAAAATGAAAGCACCATCATACGTAAGTTAGGATTCACGAGTTAAGTTTAACTGTTGTTTTAAAAAAAGGGGGGTATGTATTAGGTTAACATGATAACAATGGGATGAAGATGTTGAACTCAAACACCGTGCCCTAGGTCTGAAAAAAAGCTTTTTCTAGTAGTTCAATGTTCTAAGGATTTCAACTAAGGATTTCAACTAGGTTTTTATATAAGCGCCGTTTGAAAGAACACGCGTCACGAGTGATTTAAAAACGCGACTAAAATAAGCACAGTTTAGCCGCGAGTTGTAAACACTATTTGTTCAATACCATAATCAAAAGTTTCAAGAAATTGAGAAAAACATACAAAAAAAATGCATTGGAAACCAAAGAAGCCATGATTTTATTACATGCGGACTGTGAAGAAAATCAGAAAAGTGTATAAAAACACTATAAACGTATGACGGCAAGAGAGAAGAAGAAAAACTTGCAGAAATAGTTGCGGTTCCAGCAAAAGCTTTTTAATATATTAGGGAAAATTTTTACTTTCTTCGGAAGTTCATATATTAAGGCGCATTTACACAGACAAACTTTCCTTTGATGTTGAAATGCCGACAAACATTTACACGAGCCTCTTGAGCAAAATGTTCAAAAAAAAGTTCGAGCAAAATCTCCTACAAAAAGACTCACGGAAATTTTGGAGAGAATGTTAAGCAAAATTCGTTTGAATAAATGTTGGTATAGAAATTTCTTACAAATTTAAATTTTATGGTTTTATGGGAATTCATTGAACTTAACTGAAAATAGAAAGACTAAGTTTTAAAACAAAGTATTTTTAATTAAGTGCGTTCCGACGGAAAAACGATTTGATGTCGAAATTCACGTTTTACCTCATAAGCAACTTCGATTGATCTGATTTTTATAGGGGATATGCCAATATATTTGTAACTTTTTTTGGGTTGTAAAAAAAACGAGAATAAAAAAAAATAATAATTGGCACTTATTTATTGCTGTTGCTGGGTTAAGAGAAGGTAAAAACCGTAGACTAGTGAGAGAGAGTTTTGGTCAAATTTACATTGACACAAAATTACATGACAACAAACCAGGGTCAACGCAGTTTTTTTATGAAAGTTTTAGAACAAATCTTTCCATAAAGAAAGGGCTCTCCAACGCAAAACAAAAAAATTTCCTTGAGTAGGCTTTAATTTGTTTATTTCGTTTTATTTTATTGACGCCTAGAACTCGCATTTTGGATTTCACAGGTAGTAGGCCGTCCACCCTTTTGTATCGGAATGTTGCCCCTTTGCATATTGTTTGTTCAGTGTCAGTAATCGACCTTGATTGATTATTACATTAAATTGATAGAGATTCACTTTGTTGATATCTATATCTTTAGCATTTTCATTAACCTCTTGCTTGTTTAAGTAACCCTTGGGGCCTTAAACTAACTAGGTAAATCTGGTGTGTGGAATTAAAAAAAAAATCAAAGCTAAGGGTGAAGTAAAGTTACAAAAATATGTTTAAAAAAAATCACCTCCCCACCCCTCCTCATAGTCGTGAGGCGCGGATTACCGCTTAAAACTGCAATTTTTGAGTTTTTTGCCGATATTTGAAAAACTCAAAATTTTTTTGGAAAAGAAAAATTTTCCTGGATTTCTTTTTAAATTTAGGAAAAAAAGCTTGGAAATAAAAAAAACTCGCAAGAAAATCCGAAAAAAAACCCCGGGCAAAAAAATCCGGGAACAACCCTAAGAAAAAATATTACAAGTAACCCAAATCCATGTGAAAAACTGATGGCCAATAATAATGTGTCGCTTGCCGTCGGCTTTTTTTCACAAAGATTTAAAATAAAAGGTGTTCCATTTTTTTAAAGAATTGAGATCACTGATCACTGATGTGAAATTTTATTTATTCTCATCTTTAAAAATATGTTTCCAAAATAGATAGCAATAATTTGCTCAAAAATTTACCCGAACAAAATGTTCAAAGAAAAGCTCACAAAAATGTTCACGCAAAAAATTTTAGATCTTTTGCATGAGCTTTTATTTGAGCATGTTCGTCTGTGTAATTGCGCCTTTATATTTGTAGGGCAGTCCTCCTATCGCGCAAAATGATAAACTTATAACATGCACCGGCAGGGAGCCTCCCCCACAAAACCACTTATTATTAGGTTTTCAAAACTTTTTTGAATTTTTTAACCAACATCAATAAAAAAAGGAAAAAGTTGGTGACCAGTGACAAAATATTCACTATGAAGAAGACTCGCTACACACATATTTTGTATTTGTTTTTTTTAGGACGGATTTATGTTTGCCATTCCTCACGTAGTAGGTACATCATGTGCCATATTCTATGGCTTCCTATCTGATTTTCTTGTGCAAAAAAAGTATTTATCCACAGTAAATGCACGGAGGTTTTTCAGCATGTACGGTAAGTTTTTTAAGAAACTCGGCAAAATAAAATATTTAAAAATGAGGTTTTACATTCGGTACAATAAAGTTTGTCCTATCTGTGAAAAAGCACGGATCACCTAAGCCTCAATTAAGCGATGTGGTCGATCCCGAGATAGATCACATCGCATGCTATTCGATCGCTGTACTTTTGAACCTGCCCTTGATCGGGTGCATCGTTGCCATATTTACTTTGGTACAAACGAACTACTTTTTCATTTTAAAGGCCTGCTCTAACTAACTATTACGTTTTCTCTGCCGCAGTGCCGAATTCTTTGGTTTTTGCAGTTCACCTCTGTGGTTGGTTTTCTGGGTTTTTGTAATAAAAATTAGTAGGGAAGGAGGTTCGGGCGTTCCTTTTAAAGGGAAGGCTCCATTTAACACAATCCAAAAAAAAATGATCATAGAATTCATGGCCAAACACCCGAAACTTCGAGCAGGAACTTTTTCCAACTATTTTACCTAAAAAACGGGTCAAAAATTGTGGGAGCATCTCGTTGATTTTCCTACCTTTAATTTCTAAATTTATCCTTTTAAAAAAACACAACAGACACAAATTTAAAAAAAAAACGAGTAATAGAGGTTAGAAAATCGTATGTTCTACGCAGGCGTCTCTCGAAAAAAGCGGTGTTCTCTCACTTGAAACCCGCTGGATCGGATCTCCCACTTTTTACGAGAATTTGAGCAGGTGTTCATCATTCAAAAATACCTCACGGGGTAGATCCCTACCGACTGGTGATCATTCGCACAAAAAAACACACGTTCCCGTTTCAAAAATTAAGGTCCTGGTAAAAGTATGTCCTTAAGAAAAAACTAACGGTGGGATTTACTAAAAGGGTTTAGTCTATTTTATAACGGTCCTAAGTTTAAGTGAAATTTTTGGTTTTAAGCATTTTAAACTAACCCTTCTTGAATTTCGGATCTAGTTTGATTTATAAGAAGAATATGAATATATTTTTTTATTGAATAATCATCTTAACACAATCTTTTGTTGGATTTAAGAAGAAAGTTTCAATTTAGAAGAAAAGAAAATTAAAAAAATTAAACCCAAGCGGGTTTTAAATAGTAAACACTCTGTAGAACAAATTAAAATTGGGGTTATATGCCACTCTAATTAAAACTTACCCTTGTTAAATAATTTTTCCAATTAATATTTGATGTCACATAACGATGATAATGAGATAGGTAATTATAAAATAAGGAGTAGATTAATTTTGTATTTATTTAAAAAGTGTTTTTATTTAATGAAATGTATTAAAAAACTTAAGTGCAAGTTTTGTCTACATTTCTGTCACTGTCGAAATGTCAGTTTCAAAATATTAGCTGCCTTGAAATCACAAACAGCGAGTTCGGATTTCTTACCTCTACTGATGAAAGCTACAGCTTTGAGTAAGGAAAGTTTTCTTGAGTGCGTTTTTAGATAACCTCAATGTTTTAATTTCAGTTTGTTAATAAATTAATATAGTTGTTTTGGGTTTTTTTCTTTGGTATATTTTTCGTGCATAATCAGTGACCTTCACTTATGTTTGTTTTGCCTCGTAGTGCCCTCATAGATATATTTTTTGTGTTGAAAACGGGTTCAAAATATGGCGTTTTTCTGGACAAAATTGGAGGTGTTTTATTGGTTAATGAACAACTTGGCATATTAAATAAGGTAAATTAATCCTTGTAAAAACGGTTACTTAGGGAAATTATAAACCAACTTATTACCAATTGCCACAAAACAATCCTTTCTGGGGGCTACAAATTTAAACCACCTCCCAGAGGTGGTCTAAAAAATCACCAACTTTCTAACCTCAAACACAGATAATGAAGCAATTATGTGCCAAATGTTTTGCGTATTCACCATTTGCCACTTTGAAGCCTCTCAAACGAAATTATTTTTGGGGCATTTTCTCTTAAAATAGAGTATATTTTGGGAAAAAAACAGTTTTTCAGTGGTATTTTGCAATAACAATAAAAAATAAACAATAACTTTGTGTATTTTCTGTATGGGTAAGTGTTTTTTGAAAATTGGTTTTAAAATTTAGTACCCCCTACAGGTGTAAATATTTAGCCCTGTGGGGGGTACTATTTTAGATCTTAGTAAATCCCACTGTAAATGTTCGCTGAAATATCACTAAAATTAGCCGGTCATGTTTTTTATTCAATCAAAAAAGTATTCTTGTTCGCCTGTCTCAACTTTTATATTTAGCCGTAATTTACTATAAAAAACACTGCTGGACTATTTTTTTATTTATTTTTTAAACAAGGGGGATAGTAATTATGTAAAATGCATTTAATTACACTAGTCAATACAAAAAAATAAATATCTCAGTCTTATAGATTTTGACCTGCTCGATGCAAATCCATCGCTTAAAATATTTGCTTAGGTCTGGTTTACATGATACAGGCATTATACCTGTCTACGAACCATAAATCTTTTACGCTGGCGCATGCTGTTAACGAATTGTCACGGATTAGACTGAGTCAATAGAGACATAAAGCTATTTGTAACTCATCGTGGTATACGAGCGAGAACCAAGCACATTGATTGGTCAGAAACTTGTAGCACGTTCGAAAAAAGCAGATGTATGCTAATTTAAGGTGTTTCTGAACGCAATAGGTGCTGAGATATGAGAATATGTGATATCTAACGCATCTCAACATCTATCGCGTTCAGGAACACCTTAGATTAGCATATATCTTTTCGAACGTGGTACAAGTTTCTGACCGATTAATGTGCTTGGTTCTCGCTAGATGCGGATACGTATACCGCGATGAGTTACAAATAGCTTTATGTCTCTAATGATTTTTGTGTGTGTATTTGAATTTAGTTAATGAGAGGAATTTTTATTTTATGTTTAGTTTTGTTGATAGTCTAATGGAAGCCTTAGGTATAGAACACACCCCTCAAGAATTTTTTTTCGTTCTTACTTACGAACAGGGGTATGACAAAAGGCATATTGGAGGCATCTTAGCCGCCTTGCCTTAAAAAAAGTAAAAAAAAGCCTTGCCTAAAAAAAGCAAAAAAAAGAATATAATATATAAAAACAAAATAAATACGCACACAAATACCTTTCGGTTCCTTTAAAATTGCATACATTTTAAATAATATACAGAGTGTATATGAGACCCATTCGTTTGTTGGTTTTCTTTTATAGTTAGTTTGAGTATATATTATAAATATTTGTAATAATAAAATATAGGCTAAAATATCACTGTTTTACATTAAAGATGGCCTCCGCATTAGTGCATTAGTAGTGGTAGTACAGGTGCGTCCCGTGGGCCTGGCAATTAGAGCTCTTCCTGGGCCCTTTCTGCCATACCCTGTTTTTAACCCCTACTCCTTTACTTCGGCTGCAGCTCATTCTCTGGGCCTCCCTGTATTCTTTACGAAGTTCAGTATGTCGGACCATTTGAGCAAGTGCAGCTCTTCTTCCTCTATCGTGGGAAATCCCCACTTCAGCTGCCTTGATCTGGCATATGCATCGTAATTTACTAATATGTGCTGCGCCGATTCCTCTTCGAGCTCACAAGCGGGACACACGGGATCTTTTACTACTCTCATTTGCGTTAGATGTTTGTTCAGCTGGTTGTGCTCAGTCAGCATCTCTGTCAGCAGTCCAATGTCCTTTCGGGTCTTGAAGTGCCATTTGCATTCATGCATTAACTTTCTTAACTATGTTGGGAATTTGGAACCTTTGGTTGCACTATAACGAAGTTATGATTGTTTTCCACAAACCATTATAACTTTTAAAAAAAATAAAAAAGAAGTTAAAAAAACTCCAAATCAGTTACTTCAACCGAAAAGAAACTAAAAAACAAAAGATCAAAAGATCTAGGAACACACAAAAGATCAAAGCGAAAAGAGAAATTATTAAACGACGCTTTGCCCTGAGTAACCAGCGTGGACTCATCAGTAGTTTCACTGGTCATCCTCCACTATACATCATTAAACACCATCATACACTTTGATTTTGAACCTTGAACCACTCACAAATAGTCATCGTTCCGCACTGGCACTTATCCAAGTTACCTGATACGAATTCGTCCTGGCGTATTAATATTTCCAGTAGTATTATGCTCCTAAGGCAATTAAAATCAAAAAGAAGTTTAAAAACCTCCAAATCAGTTACTTCAACCGAAAAGAAACTAAAAAACAAAAGATCAAAAGATCTTGGGTGGAAATAACGAAAATTCAATCTTGGATGAGCATCCTACAAGGAACACACAAAAGATCAAAGCGAAAAGAGAAATGATTAAACGATGTTTTGCCCTGGGTAACCAGCATGGACTCATCAGTAGTTTCACTGGTAACCCTCCACTATACATCATTAAACGCCATCATACACTTTGATTTCCAACCTTGAACCACTCACAAATAGGCATCGTTCCGCACTGGCACTTATCCAGGTTACCTGACACGAATTCGTCCTGGCGTGTTAATATTTCCAGTAGAATTATGCTCCTAAGGCAATTAAAATAAAGATGAAAAGAAACTAAAAAATAAAAGATCAAAATATCATGGGTGGAAATAACGAAAATTTAAACTTGGATGAGCATCCTACAAGGAACACACAAAAGATCAAAGCGAAAAGAGAAATGATTAAACGATGTTTTGCCCTGGGTAACCAGCATGGACTCATCAGTAGTTTCACTGGTAACCCTCCACTATAAATCATTAAACGCCATCATACACTTTAATTTCCAACCTTGAACCACTCACAAGTAGGCATCGTTCCGCACTGGCACTTATCCAAGTTACCTGACACGAATTCGTCCTGGCGTGTTAATATTTCCAGTGGGATTATGCTCCTAAGGCAATTAAAATAAAAAAGAAGTTTAAACACCTCCAAATCAGTTACTTCAACCGAAAAGAAACTAAAAAACAAAAGATCAAAAGATCTTGGGTGGAAATAACGAAAATTCAAACTTGGATGAGCATCCTACAAGGAACACACTAAAGATTAAAGCGAAAAGAGAAATTATTAAACGATGTTTCGCCCTGGGTAACCAGCGTGGGCTCCTCAGTAGTTTCACTGGTCACCCTCCACTATACATAATTAAACACCATCATACACTTTGATTTCCAACCTTGAACCACTCACAAATAGGCATCGTTCCGCACTGGCACTTATCCAAGTTACCTGATACGAATTCCACCCAAGATCTTTTGTTTTTTAGTTTCTTTTCGGTTGAAGTAACTGATTTGGAGGTTTTTTAACTTTTTTTTATTTTAGTTGCCTTAGGAGCATAATCCTACTGGAAATATTAACACGCCAGGACGAATTCGTATCAGGTAACTTGGATAAGTGCCAGCGCGGAACGATGCCTATTTGTGAGTGGTTCAAGGTTGAAAATCAAAGTGTATGATGGTGTTTAATGATGTATAGTGGAGAGTGACCAGTGAAACTACTGATGAGCCCACGCTGGTTACCCAGGGCGAAACATCGTTTAATCATTTCTCTTTTTGCTTTGATCTTTTGTGTGCGATGCTCATCCAAGTTCAAAGGAATATAGCTGGCGAAAACGGTTACGACGAAGGCTTAATAAATAAGCTGATAAATAGACATTCTTTTCAAAAGACCTTTCGGAATTTCACTTTTTTCAGACGAAAAGATACCTGCGACTCAAAATTTGTATCAATTCCTTATAATCTTAATTATACGAAAGGATTACAAAAAGTATTTAATAACACCGGTCTTAAATTAGTATATCAATCCGGTAACACAATAAGAAGCTTACTAGGAAATCCCAAGGATAAAACTACAGTTCTGGAAAAAAGTGTAAGTTACGAAATTAATTGTGACAAAAAATATGTTGGCCAAACGAGACGCTCTATTCAAACACGTTTTAAAGAACACTTAGCACACTTAAAATACGGAAGAACAGAAAAGTCAAGTGTGGCCGAGCATGCTTTTGAAAACAATCATAGAATCACATAAGATAACGTAAAACTTCTAAAAAGTGTACCAAACAAAAGACTTGCATATGAAAGTATATCCCGTTTAGTACACTTTATTCTTTGGTTGAGGGGAGATAGGATTAAAAATCGTGATCAATTACAAATTATTAGTCTTATCTCCGCCCACTAAAGAATTGTATATAAGATAGAGCGTAGATTAATTTAGTTCATTGTTTATCTTCTCCTGATGATGCTAACGTTGTTAGCGAAACGCGCGTCGAGTGCAAAAAAGTGTAGTATTGGTTTGTGGAAAACAATCAGAACTTTGTTTTAGTGCAACCAAAGGTTCCAAATTCCCAACATAGTCCAGACATGATGACAAATTATTTGAGCTGGATGAGCTTAGGCACGGGTTTTAAAGGTTTAAAATTTTACTTGTTTTAGCTGCAACTATACAGGCTGCTATGGTGATATGGATTGCTTTCCTGACGAAAGATTCGGCAAATTTTTCAGGTAAACCATAACAGTTTATTACGTTACTGGAGAGGACGAGTCAAGTGGGGGCTCTTTTTTATAGCGACCCGATTTCTCGGTATTTGGCGATACACGCTGGCAACATAACATCTTGTGTGGTTGCTAGGATGAGTTGTTTTATAAATAGGGTCACCCCACCAGACGATTGACGACTGACTTCTGAATTCAAGAAAAATGTAGCATTATCATTCTTTCCGATTTTATTTTGTCAAATATATTTTGAGCAGTGAAATTGACCAGAAATATGCCTTTTAAAAGTGAAAAACCAAAGTACGTAGAATATTTGAAACACGGAAACTTACCTCCTCTTTTAATTTCAGTATTTTCTAAGTTTCTTTCTTTTCTCTTTCAAGCAACACAACTCTTTCTCTTTTCCGAGTTTTTAACTTAGATTTGTAAAAGCAAACAAAAATAATGGTAAAGCTATGATGGTAATTTAAGGCTTAAAATATTTTAGCATCATTTAGAGGGTAATGTTTTTGTTTAAGCAATTTGAACTATGTTTTTTACATTTTAATGCCATTTTAAAGCTTTCTTTCCAAGCTTTCCATTTCTAGAATAAAACACTCACATTTTTCGAGTTTTTACTGTTTTTAAGCGTTCAAAAAAACTACTGCCAAAAAAAATGCTTTCTCTGTTAAAATGAAAAATATTTAAGGTTGTTGTAGGAGACAGTAGGCTATAAAGAAGTACATAAAGATGGAAATAATTTGAGGCAATTGTTTAATAACAATTTCTGTTTTGTCATTTGTCTGTCTGTCATCTTTAGTGGTGTGATTTTTATTCTGCCATTTTTATTGAAAAAGCAACAAAAATTGTAATTCTTCAAAGTGTACGGTGTGTAAGATATAAGGTGGTATTAATTTCTTTCAATCACAGTTCTTTAGAGTCTTTAAACTTACCAAAAAACGATTCCTACTGTAAGTGTATTTTAGTACATCTAAATAGTTATTTACCCAACAAGTGCGGAAAGTTATACTGTTCCGCAGGCACCGGTACCGGCAAGCTGTAAGTGCGGAAAATACTTTCCGCACGCGTTAGGTACAACATTTTTCCTACGAGCGTCAACAAACAATCGTTTCACGTTTTAAAAATATTGAGGTTTTCTGAATACAGTGACCCTAAATGCCAAACTCAAAAACCAATATTACGCTGTAAGGAATAGTTAATTGCGTACCCGTTACCTCCTTTTTTGGTAAATATATTACTATAAAAAAATATAGCATTCTACTAGTATTTTACCTTATGAGTCCTAAAATTTCTCTCCAAGCAATTATCTAATTAAAAAAAAGGCTCTACTTAGGACTTTTCATGAGAATTTTATAAAACCTGTTTTAGTCCATTACTAATGGACCCACCAACACTGTCTAATCTATTAACAGTCCTAAAAATGCTGCAGTCGAAAAGTAGGGTTAGGGTGTCAATTTTTTTTCTTTAATTCAGACGGTTTAAGCTAATGCAATGAAGTTTGGCACTTATATTGACCTTCCGGGAACGTACACTCGTGTGTTATAAAAAATTATATATGTGGCCCCTAGAGAGCAACAGGGGCCCAGATGTGTTTTTAAACTATTCCTCATACCTTCCATACTATTGCACATCTGAATCTCAGTCAGTTCTTAGTTCATACTATTACCTACAAGTCTACCGAAAAAAAATTCTTGGTTGTTAACAAGACCCCTAGGTTAGGGGCTAAAAATTTTGATCGATGTCAATTAAAAAATTATATTTCACTTACTTTTAGCCAATGACGCAAACAAAAATCCACCACCATGGGCGCAGTGGATCATTTCTCAATTTGAAATAACACCAACTTTATCCCAGTCCTTTTTGGCTGTAAAGGGCGAGATCTAATTTTCAGTATTTTCATACTCCAGAAAACACTCCATATGCATATTTAAAACTCATGAATTAGGTGTAACAAATATTATGAAATACAAAAATCTCAAATTATATATAGCCCCTATTTAGGGGTAAATAGGGGCTAACAATTTTAAATCTCGAACAACTTGTTTAAACTTTACTATACCAAATTCAAAAAGTGAAAAATTTTTTGACAACGACAAGTTCGAGTCAAAGCACTTACATTTTAAAAACCTATATTTTTTACATAAAACTTTGCCTCAGGCCCTAGGGGCTGTACGGAGTCTACCATTTCTATATTCCAGAAAACCACTCAATATGCACTTCTAAACCTCATCGAAAAGGGTGCATAAGGAGTGCTTTCTGGAATATAAAACTAGTGAAAATTAGATCACGCCCCCTTACGGCACCTATGGGTTGGGACAAAGTTGAGGGTATTCAAAAAAATCGACAAAGCCCCTAACCTAGGAGCCTTGTTAACAGCTATAAAAAAAATGTAGGTACAGTAAACTTGTAGGTAATAGGATAAACTACCAATTAACTGAGATTCAGATGAACAGGTGCATTAGTATAGAATGTATGAGGAATAATTTAAAAACACATTTTGTCCCCTGTTGCCCCCTATGGGCCAAATATGTAATGTTTTATCACACAAAAGGGTAGGCTTCCGGGAGGCCAACATATGTACCAAATTTCGTTGCTCTTCTAAATTCAAGAAAAAAAATTGACACCCCACTAATCAAGGTCATATGACAGGTTTTCAACATTGAAAAAATGTAGAATTGATGTAACTATGTATACGTTAAGAAAAATTTTTCAAAAAAGTAAAATGTAAGGTCAAAATTAATATTCTACGTGAAAGTATCGCTGATACACGAAAGAAGCGCTAATTTTACTTTAACATAATTTTGGATTTAACAAGAAATATAAAAAATGTTTAATAAATGTCAGTGTCGAAACAAATTTGCTTCTTTACAGTTACATAATATTGTAAGTTTTTTAAATGTCAAATTTAAAACCAATTTGGTTCTTTATTGTGACATGACAAAATACAATAATGTAAGTGCAATAAACATCAAAGTTGAAACAAGTTTAGATTGCTTATTAGGTTGCTTATTATTATTAATATTCCAAAATTAATGAAACTTTTGTCCAAAATATGGCGAAAATTTATGAAAAAGTAAGGAATGATATCGAAAAGTTTACTGTTTTTATGAAAATCCTGCGATTGTTTTGATAACTTTCCACAAAACGGAAAATAAGTAGGTATAAATTTATATGTGTTCGCATCAGTAATGTACAATCATTTTATGATATGATGGTTTTTACGGTTCAAGGAAATTATATACTTTTTTTTAAATTTCACCAAATTATGATTGTATCTATCTAAACCTTTGTAGGTATATGTATTTTATTTATTAAAAACCATTAATTAATTATTAATAAAAACTGCATTAATATACCGTGAATTGGTGACAATCCTTAACAAAACCGAGGTGGCCTAGTGGTCTAAAGGCGCAATTACACAGACGAACATGCTCAAACAAAAGCTCGTGCAAAAGATCTAAAATTTTTTGCGTGAACATTTTTGTGAGCTTTCCTTTGAACATTTTGTTCGGGTAAATTTTTGAGCAAATTATTGCTATCTGTTTTGGAAACATATTTTTAAAGATGAGAATAAATAAAATTTCACATCAGTAATCAGTGATCTCAATTCTTTAAAAAAATGGAACACCAACTTTTATTTTAAATTTTTGAGAAAAAAAGCCGACGGCAAGCGAAACATTATTCTTGGCTATCAGTTTTGTCACCTGGATTAGGGTTACTTATAATATTTTTTTCTTAGGGTTTTTCCCGGATTTTTTTGCATGGTGGTTCTTTTGGGATTTTCTTGCGAGTTTTTTTTTATTTCCAAGGGTTTTCTCCTAAATTCAAAAAATAACCCAGAAAAATTTTGAGTTTTTCAAATATCGGCAAAAAACTCAAAAGTTGCATTTTTTAGCGGTAATCTGCGCCTCACGACTATGAGGAGTGGTGGGAAGGGGATTTTTTTTAAAATATATTTTTGTAACTTTACTTTACCCTTAGCCTCGATTGTTGTTTTTTCATTCCTTACACCAGATTTACCTAGTTAGTTTAAGGCCCCAACGGTTGCTTAAAAAAGCAAAAGGTTCATGAAAATGCTGAAGATAGATATTTACTGTCAATTTAATGTAATAATCAAGGTCGATTACTGACACTGAACAAACAATATGCAAAGGAGCAACATTCCTATTCAGAAATCTAGTCTATTACTGCTAAATTATATTTTTTTAGACAAGGGTCTGGGATCGTAGGGTTGTAAAAGTGGGTAATAAACGGGTATTACGTGCTTTTGTTCATATATTTTAAGATTCAATAAAATGTATATAGGTTTTTTAATTTGACTTAATTATTATTGTATTGTGTTTTAAACTAGGAAGTAAAATAAAGAGATATTCTTTTAAACCTAAATTTTTATCATTACATTTTACAGGCAACAGCAATAAATAGGTGCCAATTAATATTTTTTTATTATTGTTTTTTTACAACCCCAAAAAAGTTACAAGTATACTGGCATATCCCCTATAAAAATCAGGTCAATCGAAGCTGTTTATGCGGTAAAATGTGAATTTCGACATCAAATCGTTTTTCCGTCGGAAAGCACTTAATTAAAAATACCTTGTTTTAAAACTTAGTCTTTCTATTTTCAGTTAAGTTCAATGAATTCCCATAAAACTATAAAACTTAAATTTGTAAGAAATTTCTATACCAACATTTCTTCAAACAAATTTTGCTTAACATTCTCTCCAAAATTTCCATGAGTCCTTTTGTACGAGATTTTGCTCGAACTTTTTTTTGCACATTTTGTTCAAGAGGCTCGTGTAAATGTTTGTCGGCATTTCAACATCCAAGGAAAGTTTGTCTGTGTAAATACGCCTTAAGGCGCTGAAACCGTGGTGTATCTTCTTTAGAATAGTGGTTCCGAGTCCCAGCGCATATTTTCTTTTTTTTTTATTTTTACAATTTTTTTTATTTGCTGAAGATGTAATCACGAAAATCAGAAATTTTAAAGCAGAAAAATATATTTTTTAGTTAGAGGTAAATTAAAAAAAACTAATTTTACCTAGCCATGTAATAATAAATGTTACATGCAAGTCACATAGTTGTTAAAAAAAATCGAATGTAACACTGTTACGTAAATGTTCAGGACAATTGATATACTGGCAATGTAATATCCTCGTTAAACTTACAAGCCGTGTTAAGTAACAGGTCACAAAAATACGTTGAGGTAATGTAAATGTAACAGGTTTCTGCTTAGTGGGACCGTAACCATACTTTTTGACTGCAGCATTTTTGGGGCTGTTGACACGTTATACAGTGTTGATGGGTCCATTAGTAATCGATTAACAGAGGTTTCGTAAAATCTTCATCAATAGTCCCACGGCCCCCCTAAGTAATGCCTATCCAAGAAATATACGAGTTATCTTTTGATTATAGTCGTCCTCTTTTGCCTGGTTGCCGTCGGTGGCGGTGCTTCACTGTACGGAACCTCAGTTAACATCATGGATATATCGCCCAGATTTGCTGGGGTGATTATTGGGGTAACTCAGACGTTATCCATGTCGTTGTCGATGTTTGGCCCAATTTTGGTACAGCTCTTCGTTAGTGATGAGGTAAGAATAACCTTTTTTGTCTCAACAACTTCACATCCAGTGCACTGCAATCGGATAATTTTGTATTAACCGAGGTCTGTGTTTTTCCAATACCTAGATCAGTTGTCAGGCTACCGTTCGCTTACTACTGTTTTTTTTACAATTTCCCTCATATGTAAAACTGTCCATAAGAGGTGAGGAATTATTGCTGAATTAATAAGTGATAATTCCTTAGTAGGTGATAATTCCACTGCTGTGACGCGATCTCAATAATATATGAATCGTTGCAGGTCACCCTCCCGCAAAGCATTATATGTATATCGCGATTGCTATGGAATAAAAAGAACGACTTGCGGCCATAGCAACGCGTACCTGGGGGGCTATTCCAGTGGCTCATACCGATATCGTTACGAAGCGAATTCGTTATCGCGGCAACACCGCGGTTTGTTTGGTTTACCAGTTTCATAATGGCCGTTCTCCCATCAAAAAAAATATAAGATAACTTTTAATGTACCTATTAAACAGTTGTGTAAAATATAGTAGTTAACTTGAATACTTTATTTAAATGTCACTTAAGTTATGGAACATTGTACCTATTGTAACTGGGATTTTGGAACTTTTTTAGGGGAATCGTCGAAAGGGTGGGTCACAGTTACTGTTCACTGCCACACATATAAAACCACTTTATTCTAAACATATTAATTTAACTTATTGCAAACTTTTTAAAATAAGGCAGGGTTTTTTTGTTAAAGTGTCCTATAATTGTCATTTTAAATTATCAGCAGAGCAGATAAATCAAGAGCATTTATATGGGTGGGGTAAGTTAAGTACAGTATTAGGTTATTTCGAGCTCTGGTTGAACTGATGTGATTTAATATTTACCTAAATTATTTTTCTTCATTATTTTACATCCATTTTAAAGTTACCTAAATGATATTTCTAGCAGTTGCCTATTTAAGCAAATTATTTTAATAGTTTTATAATATTTTCTCTGTCAACTTATTTTTAGGGCTAGCAAAAAAACTAATAACTCAAGGTTATAGATTCTAAATAATAAAATAAACGGTTACTTGAAAGACCTATTTTTATAAATAATACCCTTGAAAAACTAGTACTTAAAATAAAGTGCCTAAAATGTATTCCGCATCTCTAAATTAACTTTAATAGTTTAGTGACTGACATAGATAGGTAAATTTAATTTTTGGCTAGATTTATTCTTAGTTTTTAAATTAATATTACCAATTTATGATGTACCAAAGAAAAAATTGATTTGACTTGATTTTGTCACTCCTAACATTGCTATTAAAAAATAATAAAATTTGGGAAACAAAACTGATTTATTTTTACTTATTGGTTTAAATGTTACTTAGAATTAAAAAATGTTTTCTAATATTTCAATAATTGGTGAATTGCATCTTTTCTTTCATCAGCTTAGGCACTGCTAACCTGAAACAAAAAATAAAATGTATTTAAAAATGTAAGCCAGTAAAATGGCTACTTAGGATTGAAAGCTTTCAGGTTTGGTTTATATAGTAACTTTTGTTGGGATCCAAGTGGAAAAAGACTCTTGATTTTTTCTTGTAAATTAACGAAATAAGTGTGGCTTATCCCCTAGTTACCTTCAATTGTTATTTAATGTTTTTTTTTTAAATATCCTTTGGACAAATTTACCTAAAAATTTACCTCACCTTGGATTTAACTAATGAAATTTGAAAAAATAATAAAAATAGTATAAAACAAAAACTTAAATTACAGCAATAAAGAAGTAGAAATTTATATTTGGTTGAAACGACAAAAATTCTCCATAAAGTAGCCAAATTTTTTAATTTTACTGAAGAATTCTTGGATTTTAAAATGTTTTCTTTTTAATGTGGTTAAGGTAGCTTACCATGTGTGTCCTTTGTCCTTCATATGATTTTGCCGGATTTTGGTGGGGTGCTGTCTGCTTAAATGTCTTCATCATACGTCTTAATAATTACGAGAAATGATTGATCCGAAATTAAACAAATAATTTTTAATGTGTGATGTATGTATAGTCTAAGCAGATAACCAGTTAGCTCATTTGAATTAATACTTCAGACAATAGCAATACCATGTGCTATTTTTTTTTGTTTTTCCCAATATTTTTCAAATTTTGTGATAAATTTAAAGTTAATTTTCTCATCTAGGCCTGAATCAAAATGAAGAAAACTTGTCATATATTGTTATTCTTTCATGTTTTACTGATGATTAAATTTCTGTCTTTGAGACTCTTTCAGTTATTGAGATATTGACCTTTCAATACGAAGAAAAAAATGAGCTAACTTTTCCATGTAAAAAGTTAACATTTTTTATAACACATTTTAGTGACGTCCATCAAACCTATGCATAAAAAATGTAATGTGAATTAAATAATCCAATTTTTGGAAACGTTATATAACAAAACTGCATAAGATTTGTTAAATAGGTAGGCGTCCCAAAGCAAGTGGGAGTCCATCTAAAAACTCTCTGATACCGGTTAAAAAAACGAAATTATCTGAAATTATCCCAATAAAATGACTTCCGAGTAACTTTATTATTATTAAATTATTTCCCTCATTTTGCACATTAAATTTTTTTAAGTTTCTAAAAGCTAAAAGAGTTTTTAAGTCAGGAATTTGATCAACAGTAGAGCTTGAAAAGCTAAAAGTTTTATGCATTTTGATTTTGACAAAGGTGAGAAAATTGGTATTAAAGTTACGCAGACATAATTGCGAAACTAAAAATGATGTTTCGTTAAAAACCACAATACTTTACTTTTACACAAAAATATTATATTTACACAAATTTTTTTTCTTTTAACTAAAAAATATATTTAAAAAAATTAGAACGATTAAACAGGGTCTTTTAAAAGCTACTATTAGCCTAGCTATTCTGTATGTAATTTCAGATATCTTGGTTTTATTGAAACCTCAATATTAAATGATAACCAAGTAAGTACATATTTACAAACAGAGAAAAAAAACTAATCTTGTTTTTTTTTAACCAATGCATGTAAATTATAGTATATAAGTGTCAAAAATTATCAATTTTAAAACATGTTGAGAAACAATCTAATCCCAAATTGGTCGATTTAAAAAGTAATAACCCAATGGCTATAGGTACTGATGGTAATATTTACTAGAAGTGTTTCTTTACTTTTTAAACATGCCTTATTATTAATCCGAGATTTAATTAAACATTTTTAAAATTTAGAATGCGAGAGGTGAACACTACACCAATAGGTGTACGAAAACTCGATAATACCTGACAATACTTGAGTCTATGAGACAAAATCTTAGGATAGTTTTCATTACTTGACCTACAAATTTAAAATCAGGTGTTGAATTGAAAACTTACCAAAACTGATTTCTATGGATAATTTATCAATATACATTGAGCAGCTATGGTAAGTGTTTATTCCCAAACTTCATAATTTATTTTCTCTCTTATTAGCACTATAGCATGGGTCCTGCTCTTGTCGATTTTCAACAGTTGACCTAAAAAAAAAGAACAGTACATTACATTAAAACATTAAAACTTTGCAAACCTTAAAAAAAGTAAATGTGTACATCAGAATTTGTTTTAGCAAAATCAATTTGAATGTACGAAAGTTAAGTACATGATTCTCGTCTGTCATTTATTGATTTAAATGGCCTGTGCAAAAAAATCATTGGAGAAGGGGGGACAGCATGAGAACGAATGCAAAGTTTTTGCTTGGTGGTGCATATAGCAATTCAGAATCAGCCGCATGAACTTAAAACTTACCTACATCTTTTATGCACTTCAGGGATTAAATAGGTACTTTTAATCCTTCAGATTAGGGATTAGAAGTAAATTTAATCCCTAAGGGATTAAAAAAAAAACTAATCCGTGGAAAATTATAATTCAATTTATGGCAATTCAAGCCAAACAGCCCTTGCTCTTGGCCAAGATTTCATTCTTAGCACCCTTTCCTGTAGTTGATGAACCATTTGGCGTAGAAATAACGTAATTTTAACAAATATCTTTTCCTAAAGTGCATAAGATAGTATATAAACCTCGGGACTAAAGTGTCGTTTAATCCCTTAGCCCGGGATTAGATGTGGCACTTTAGTCCCTAGGTTTATAATGTACTATTGGTTTACAATATGAAGTAGTGGTCTTTAAGCACCAAAAAGAACAGAATAAAACATAAGATAAAGTAAGTATAGGTACTTACCCAAACAAAAAATCTTGTGGCACTTCCACACAAGGCCCATGTGGGTTTTTCCTCACAAAGAACGTGACTTTTCCAAACAAAATTCACTCAAAAATTGATAACAGTCGTCCACCATCACATTGTGATCAGATTTTTAGTCCATATTGCGTGCAAAAAGTTCATGAAAATTATTATTTTCCCGAAAATTCGCCGCAAGGTCCAAAAAAGGTAAACAAACTTGAGTGACTGTAGGCATTTGACAGTTATTTTTGGGAAAGTATTGCGGGTTGCGTGCCATTCAAGCCTTCTTTTTAATTAACAATAAGCGATGTTGCCGTAACAGTGAAAATAATGGCGATAGCGATCGTTATCTCATAACGATAGCCCACTGGAATTGCCCCCCTGGAGTATAGTCCAATTTTTTGATGAGCGTCATTTTTTTGGAACTCTATTTGATACATTGTTTTAGACAGCGACAATAAATATGTAAAAAAAATTCATGTCGTTGATTCTTTTAACAGTTACTTCAAACTGACAACAACAAATTATTTGACATGCGAAGTCTTGACAACAAAGAAATCCGTTTTCAGTCCGCTCATCAAAAAATTAGAGCATAAACCAATTCGCCGACGCCAAGATTCCGAGTTTTTCAAGTTTTGATACAAAATGAACCTATAATAATTGCACAATTAAATAAAATGAATAGTCTAATTTCTATATTCTTGAAATTTTCTAACGAATACCATTCGTGCTTTGAAAATTAATTCTGAAAATACGTGTTTTTGTTGAAAACCGCACTCGGTTATTTTTTCCATTGTGTCAAAAAATTTCTGCTTTGACACAACGGAAAAAATAAGCTCGTGCAGTTTTCAAAAAACACGTTAATTCATTAAGTTATACAAGTTTTGCGTTTTTTTTTTCTGGGTGCCCAAATATATAAGGTGGTATGTTCACCTCAACCTTATTTCTGCAAACCCACTCAATAACAAATTTGAACTTTGTAAGACCCGTTTTTAATCGAACTATTGTTCATCAAACTCATTTAATATCAAATTAAATTATAAAGCCCACTTTTAATCAAACCCGGAAATTGTCAAACCATTATTTTTTAAAACCGGAATTCGTAAGATCCGTTGTTTATTAGACATTTTTTGTTAACTGGAATGCACGTGACATCTATACACAAACTATTGAACGCTCCATGTACAAGTATGTGCGCGTAGCAGCGACAAATGCATCGAAACGCTGCGCTGCCGCGCCACCTGCGCAATCAATTTAGCAGAAAAAGATAAACGACGGGTCTTATGAATTCCGGTTTTAAAAAATAATGGTTTGACAAATTTCGGGTTTTATGAAAAATGGGTTTTACAAATGACGAGTTTGATATACAGGGTTCCTAAGCAAATCCTTAGGGGGCCAAGCAGCCGTGTATAAGACGCAGACAAACGGAAAAGCACATTAGACAGAAAAAGATAGGCATACGGCGATGTTGTCACTACATCTTACACGTAGTAAATCCATTCCAGGTTGTTGTTTTCTAAGGTTTTCCATTTTCATACCTTTAGGACTGGAATAAAAATTGTTTTTGCTCGACTTTAATACCAAACTGATAAAAGATATCGTAAAAAAAATCGAGAAGAAGGAGAAATCGACTGAGATATTTCCGTAGAAACTTTATCAAGCAAATAGGACCGGTTGACGCCTTTGAACGTGAAATCCGGGTTTTGCACTTTGATTCGAAATCAAAAAGGAGGAACAGTCAGATGTGGGGACGTGCACAAATTACGTAATGGTGATTTTACCAATTTTTGACCCCCTCCCTATGTAATGTTTTGTAACGGTTTGGCACGCCACTCCCCTAATATTACGTAACGATTTCAAGACCACTACCCCCCACCCCCAAAAAAAAAAACTTTTCACTTATTTTCATTCCAAATTTTCTTAGTTTCACACAAATGCAAACGCTGTCGAAAACCCCCTTCCCCCTACGTAACGTTTTGTAACCCCCCTCCCCCCTATGACCACTACGTAATTTTTGCACGGCCCCTGTAGTCCCAGTAGACCTATTTCTTTGAGTTCCCGAAATTAAGTAATTTTTGAAAAAAAATTGTAAGCGGCGCCATTTTTATTTCGTGCTTTATTTTTCTAACATTTTTGCGTTCGGCTAATTTAATTGAATAAATCTTTTCACCCCTTTTTGGGTGTTAAAGATATTGGCAGCCCCTTATTTTTCGCTTTTACCCTCCCGCTAGTTTTGAAGAATTGATTCGCTACATGTTTCGAGATCATGTCACAAAACACCTCGAAAATATCAAATGTAGTGTAGGGCCAGCTTTATTTAAAATCAATAATATCGCAAGCAAAAAGCTCTGCAGGAAAAACAGCGCCGTTTATTGATTTCTTTGGCTGCTAGTGCTAGCTGCATGGTTTGGCCGTTTCCGGATAGATGTCATTAGTAGAACAGAATGGAAAGAAATTTAATTAAAAGCGAAGATATTTCTTTCTAATGTTAACAACCTCACGAGTTTATCGCTCAGTATCGTAAATAATGGACCCTGCCGCCTCCTTTAAGCAAAAAAAAGCCTTGGTTTGGACCTGAAAACATCTAATTTTTAATTAGATTAGATATTCAAATTTGTCCCCTTCTTGAGCCTCACAATATCCCAATCTATTGTAAAACTCTTGGCGCGTAGCAGCCAACATTTCAGGGGTGATAGAGTTGCCCGCCCCCAAAATTTTAGCCCTCAACTCCTGTATCGTCGTAGGCCGTAAGTTAGGGTGTTGGAAAATTTTGTCGTGCCAACAACCCCATAGGAAAAAGTCATTAGGCGCAAGATCTGGTGATCGAGGAGGCCATCGGATATTTCCATACGTGGAAATAATTCTATCACCAAATACCTGACGAAGGTAATTTGTAGCCTTGCGTGAATTGTGGGATGAACAGCCATCTTGCTGAAACCACAATTCGTCCAAATTTATGTTGAGTTCCCTCAACCGTAGTAAAACCTGGTGTTGGAGAAGATCAATATATTTTTGACTATTCAAATTCCCTTCAATGATCCCCGACAATACCGCTCCAAACATTTAACTATTGAGGATGTTGCGTTCTAACACTTGCGTGCAGATGTATATTTTCGCGGAACCAATAGCTGCTATTTTGTGGATTGTGAGAGCTATGAAGTTCAAATGTCTTCTCGTCACTAAACAAAACTTTTGATAGGAAATTTTCGTTCCTGTCACATTTATCCCTCATAACCTCACAATATTCTAACCGGCGAAAATAATCACCTGGTTGCAATTCCTGCGATTTCCCAATCTTAAACGACTTGTAGCCGTATTTTTTTAGGATCCATTGGCAAGTACTGTTGGGAATATCCAGTGCCTCCGCAATCGGTTTCGTCGAACATGGTTCATGTGCCTCAACGTAAGCGCATACCATTTCGTCTCGTTCCACCCTGTGTGGAAGAACGGGATGCTCTGGTATTTCGCGGTCGTGGTAACACTTTCTACAACCATTTATGCACCCGTACCTTTCAAAACGATGATAAATGTTGTAGACAGTTTGAGCCACAGGAACCGGTCGATCTGGAAACGCAAAAACAAAAAGCCCAATGACTTCGTCCGCACTGTCACTTTTTATGTAGTTTTTAATAATAAAAATCTTTTCTTCTCGAGTATACGGCATTTTAAAAACACAAAATTTACGAAACTGAAGCGACTCGAAAGGAAATAAAAATGCAATGCCTGTGAATTCCAGTTTTTCCTCGATCATCTCATGATGTGGCCGCCATCTAGCGGAATTTGCAGACATCTTGTCAACGGTTATTATTGCAACTATGATTTATGCTCACAATGAAAGAGTGGCGACAATTTTTTCTCATAAAAGCAGTCCGGAGATAATAACAAACTGGCACCATTGCTCAATATACCTGTTTCTTTTGTGCGCGCAGAACTTTCTATGCCATTTCTGTTTGATTTATTGAAATCCTATCCCTAAGGAAAATCTTAGGAACCCTGTACAAGTTTTGCATTTTTTTTTCTGGGTGCCCAAATGTATAAGGTGGTATGTTCACCATAAAAACTGCAATTTGTTAAACCAATTCTTTTATCTCAACCTTATTAGTAAAAACCCACTCAATAACAAATTCGAAATTTGTAAGACCCATTTTTAATCGAACTACTGTTCATCAAACTCATTTAATATCAAACTAACTTATAAAACCCACTTTTAGTCAATCCCGGAAATTGTCAAACCATTATTTCTTAAAACCTAAATTCCCAAGATCCGTTGTTTATTAGACATTTTTTGTTAAATGGAACGCAAGTGACATCTATACACAAACTATTGAACGCTCCATGTACAAGTATATGCGCGTAGCAGCGACAAATGCATCGAAACGCTGCGCTGCCGCGCCACCTGCGCAATCAATTTAGCAGAAAAAGATAAACGACGGGTCTTATGAATTCCGGTTTTAAAAAATAATGGTTTGACAAATTCTGGGTTTGATATACAGGGTTTCTAAGCAAATCCTTAGAAGGTCAAGCAGCCGTGTATAAGACGCAGACAAACGGAAAAGCACATTAGACAGAAAAGGATGGGCATGGGGCGATGTTGTCACTACATCTTACACGTAGTAAATCCATTCAAACAACAACCTGTTTTCTAAGGTTTTTTTTATCTTTTTTAGCATAGTGATTCACAATGGCGAGTAGTGTTCTTTATAGAAGCAGCGTTATATGTAATACCAACGGCAATATATTGTTTCCTGGCATCCGGAGAGAAGCAGTGGTGGGATGCAGGACCGAAAAAAAGTTGCATAGGAACAACCTAGTTATTATGAGTTATTTACCCATTAGCCAAAAATAGAGCTGGTCGATGGTCCTGGCATCTCTGGGTTGTAAAGAATTAAGATCGATACTGCTCTGCAAAAAGTAAAGACTGATAAATAATAAATAGATTTTAGTTAATCTTAACTAATCAGACACTGGTTATTATTACGTATTTTTACATTCAAAATTTCCGGTTTTTTGCCTTCTTACTACAGCTTTAGGTTATTTTGTTGCTTGAGAGAATAAACCTTCATTTAATAAAAAAAAATCAATTTGTAGTATGCTTTATTTTGAGTAGGATATAAGATAAAAGTATAAAAAGTGACAAATTTCACATATTTTTGCTTTCTCACAAGTTATGTAAGTACGCTATTCTTCACAATTTTGTACCAAATGGGTCGAAACTATAGTTTTGCGCACATGTGTAATAAAGTACTTTGCAGACGTGTGATTTTGAATGCCTACTATGAAACCAAAATGTGTGAAATTCAATACTTAGATTTGTGGTCGTGTGAAAACAATTGCACAATTTTCTTTCAAAACGCTCTAATAGGTACATGTTATATATGTTTATTTCTTAAATATTTTAAACATAAATTAAGTATAAAGTGGGATTTATAGAGTGCGTTTGCACCTGATCAATTTAATTCGGCTGCAAGTTGATTGACAAATTCAATTTAAATGGTCTGCCTTTGATTAAACATATAACCAACTGAACGAATCAAGCACAAGTTAGTATATGCAAAAACCCTACTTTTTTATTGTGCTAAATATACAACTCCTTCAGTGTAAATTATTCTTCAGAAGCATCCTCATTCCATCTCCACGCTTTTGCTTGGGTTGGATTGGCAAGATACAACCATTAACCCGACACAAGAGGACCCAGAGCTCCCTCCTCTGAATCCCACTTGAGCAATTCTCAACAGGTGCATCCAAATCGCGGGGGTTTGTGACGTAACATTCTCCAAAATAACCCACTCTCACCCGCTTTGTAAATCTGGTCTAACTTAAGATGCATGTTATTAATTTTTTGCAATAGTTTCGCTAAAAGGTCATTTCCTACGCCAATCATTTCGAAGAAGCGGAGCAATGATTATAACAAAAATGAAAATACCTTTTTTAATAACTACCATAAAATGCTCAAAATTCTCTGAGGAACTGCATTTTGAATGCTGTGCTGTTAAGATTGCAACACAGCGAAACAGCTATTGTGTTATATGCATATACAGGTCATCAACCAATGGCGAGGTTGCCATCTTCCTGCAGAAATGACCTTATTTGTTAAAACATTGTAGCAAATATTCAAACAATATCTGGCTGAATGGGAACTTCAATATTGACGGTCTCTTGCACAGTCACAATACGACATCAACCCAGATAGATTATATTGCAATAAACATAGCTCCAGATGATGACCGAACAGAGACAATATTCTGTAGCAATAAACAATCTCAAAAGTGAGCCACAATAGACCCGCTAGTGGTCGCAGTGGACAGTGCCAGACTGGCACACTCACAAATGAATCAGTGGCGGTCCCAGCCATTTGAAAGGGAGGCGGGTGTGGTTTTGATGCGAAAAAAAACCAGAATGAAAGCATAGCTTTTATGAGGAACATATCAATATAACTACAAGCGCCGATTTGGTCTCAAATCTAGAGGACGGTATACTTAGATTTTAAGTCGTTTTTTTCATACATTTTTTTATTTTTTTAAATGTTTAAATGCGCCGAAAATTTTTGAGAAAATTACATTAAAAATGCAATTTTTGAGTCGAATTAAACTAAAATCCTAAATATCAACGGTATAATAGCACCGCAATTTATTTTTAAATATTTCCATAAAAAATTTAAAGCCTACCCCCCTGAAATCCGCGCTTAAGTAATTACGTTTAATTTTTTCATTTATAAAAAACATAGAACATTACCTTTTATATTGCATATCTAAAACATAAAGGCGCAATTACACAGACGAACATGCTCAAACAAAAGCTCGTGCAAAAGATCTAAAGGCGCATTTAAACAGACAAACTTTCCTTTGATGTGGAAATGCCGACAAACATTTACACGAGCCTATTGAGCAAAATGCTCAAAGAAATGTTCGAGCAAAATCTCGTACAAAAAGACTCACGGAAATTTTGGAGAGAATGTTAAGCAAAATTTGTTTGAAGAAATGTTATGGTTTTATGGGAATTCATTGAACTTAACTGAAAATAGAAAGACTAAGTTTTAAAACAAGGTATTTTTAATTAAGTGCTTTCCGACGGAAAAACGACTTGATGTCGAAATTCACATTTTACCTCATAAGCAACTTCGATTGACCTGATTTCTGTAGGGGATAAGCCAGTATACTTGTAACTTTTTTGGGGTTGTAAAAAAACGAGAATAAAAAAATAATAATTGGCACTTATTTATTGCTGTTGCCTCTAAAATGTTATGATAAAAATTTACGTTTAAAAGAATATCTCTTTATTTTACTTCCTAGTTTAAAACACAATACAATAATAATTAAGTCAAATTAAAAAACCTATATATATTTTATTAAATCTCAAATATATAAACAGAAGCACGGTCGGTCTAAATAATACCCGTTTATTACCCACTTTTACAACCCTACGATCCCGACCCTTATCTAAAAAAATATAATTTAGCAGTAATAGACTAGACTTCTGAATCGGAATGTTGCTCCTTTGCATATTGTTTGTTCAGTGTCAGTAATCGACCTTGATTATTACATTAAATTGACAGTAAATATCTATCTTCATCTTAAACTAACTAGGTAAATCTGGTGTGACGAATTAAAAAAAAAACAATCAAGGCTAAGGGTAAAGTAAAGTTACAAAAATATATAAAAAAAAATCCCCTCTCTCACTCTCATCATAGTCGTGAGGTGCGGATTACCGCTTAAAAGTGCAATTTTTGAGTTTTTGTCGATATTGAAGAACTCAAAATTTTTTTGGAAAAGAAAAATTTTCCTGGGTTGTTTTTTTAATTTAGGAAAAAACCCTTGGAAATAAAAAAAAATTGCAAGAAAATCCGAAAAAAAACCCCGGGCAAAAAAATCCGGGAAAAACCCTAAGAAAAAAATATTGTAAGTAACCCTAATCCATCTGACAAAACTGATAGCCAAGAATAATGTTTCGCTTGCCGTCAGCTTTTTTTTACAAAAACTTAAAATAAAAGTTGGTGTTCCATTTTTTTAAAGAATTGAGATCACTGATCACTGATGTGAAATTTTATTTATTCTCATCTTTAAAAATATGTTTTCAAAACAGATAGCAATAATTTACCCGAACAAAATGTTCAAAGAAAAGCTCACAAAAATGTTGACGCAAAAAATTTTAGATCTTTTGCACGAGCTTTTGTTTGAGCATGTTCGTCTGTTTAATTGCGCCTTAAAATTTTTTGCGTGAACATTTTTGTGAGCTTTTCTTTGAACATTTTGTTCGGGTAAATTCTTGAGCAAATTATTGCTATCTATTTTGAAAACATGTTTTTAGAGATGAGAATAAATAAAATTTCACATCAGTGATCACTGATCTCAATTCTTAAAAAAAATGAAACACCAACTTTTATTTTAAATGTTTGTGAAAAAAGCCGACGGCAACCGAAACATTATTATTGGCTATCAGTTTTGTCACCTGGATTAGGGTTATTTATAAAATTTTTTTCTTAGGGTTTTTCCCGGATTTTTTCTTCCGGTGGTTTTTTTTGGGATTTTCTTGCGAGTTTTTTTTATTTCCAAAAGTTTTTTTCCTAAATTCAAAAAAAAACCGAGGAAAATTTTGAGTTTTTCAAATATTGGCAAAAAACTCAAAAATTGCACTTTTAAGCGGTAATCCGCGCCTCACGACTATGAGGAGTGGTGGGGAGGGGAATTTTTTTTTAAACATATTTTTGTAACTTTAGCTTTGATTGTTTTTTTTATTTCGTCACACCAGATTTACCTAGTTAGTTTAAGGCCCAAGGGTTGCTTAAAAAAGCAAAAGGTTCATGAAAATGTTGAAGATATAGATATTTGCTGTCTATTTAATGTAATAATCAAGGGCGATTACTGACACTGAACAAACAATATGCAAAGGGCAACATTCTGATTCAGAAGTCTAGTCTATTACTGCTAAATTATATTTTTTAGATAAGGGTCGGGATCGTAGGGTTGTAAACGTGGGTAATAAACGGGTATTATTTAAAACGGACGTGCTTTTGTTCATATATTTGAGATTTAATAAAATATATATCGGTTTTTTAATTTGACTTAATTATTATTGTATTGTGTTTTAAACTAGGAAGTAAAATAAAGAGATATTATTTTAAACTTAAATTTTAATCATTACATTTTACAGGCAACTGCAATAAATAAGTGCCAATGATTATTTTTTTTATTCTCGGTATACTGGAATATCCCCTATAAGAATCAAATCAATCGCTTATGAGGTAAAATGTGAATTTCGGCATCAAATAGTTTTTCCGTCGAAAAGCACTTAATTAAAAATACCTTGTTTTAAAACTTAGTCTTTCTATTTTCTGTTAAGTTCAATGAATTCCCATAAAACTATAAAATTTAAATTGGTAAGAAATTTTTATTACCAACATTTCTCCAAACAAATTTTGCTTAAAATTCTCTCCAAAATTTCCGTGAGTCTTTTTGTACGAGATTTTGTTCGAACTTTTCTTTGAACATTTTGCTCAAGAGGCATTTCAACATCAAAGGAAAGTTTGTCTGTGTAAATGCGCCTTAAGATGCCTATATTCAAAAAAAATAGTTTCCAGTTCTTTGGGGCAAACCGGTCAATGACTCGCTAAATGTCATATGTCTGTTGATATGCAGCAACGCTAATCCCGTCAGAAGAATTTTCCGTCATAGTATTTTTAAGTACTTATGTTTTCAATCTTCTGAGGCATGAGAAGCTTCTTTCTGACGAAGCATTACTTACTGGCAAACATCCAAGAATGTTTTTATCAACGGAAAAATACCGCCATACTTGTACATTGCCTCAAAAACGTTATCACGTATGTTTTGATTTAAGCTTATGCCTACTTCTGACCAATATTGTTTCCAAATACTGACTTCTCCCAATAAAAGTTCAAGAATTTGAGTTTTGGATTAATCAAATATTTTATAGTATTTTATAGTATTTAGAGACGACTTTAGTGAATTTTGCCTTGATTTTGGCTTCACGTTGTATAAAACTTGGTATGAATATGTTCAGATCAAAAATAGGTTTTTATGTTCAAAACGGTTTTGTCCAAAATGTAAATAGAAACTCTATAATACTGTTGTGTTTTTCCAGTGGTTTTTACAATAAGTACGTCATGCGTTTGTTTATTCTTGGCGTGACGAATCCCAAAATACAGTGGACGGATTCTAGAATGTCTTTAAAGAACTTTCTGCAATTTCCCGTTTTTTCTCCCAGGACTTCAAGGTTACCACCAGCATCTTTGTTGTCTACTTTTTCTGGAGCAAAGGGGGGGGGCGATCTCCTCCCTCCTCCCCTGGGACCGCCATTGAATGAATCATCATCATCGTTCTGTTGCGCAAGCCGTTGTTTTAAAAAGAGACACAAGCAATGATCAGAAGTAGCATTCAAAATGACAAGTATTTACTAGTTCACAAAGTCACAGCCATAATTTATTCAAAAAAAATAAAATTATGCATTTCTTTAAAATTGACAATACAATAGAATATCTTTTATTTCCGTCAGACAATATTACATGTATGCAAAATGTCAAATAGTGAAGAAAAATACAATTTTACTTAAAAGTTGTAAAACTTCAAGAAATATAAAAAGTAAATAACAAACTGAGACAGTTCAAAACAAACACAACGTTTAAAAACGAAATATGAATATTATTTTGCACAAAAAAATTCCTCCAAGTTGTAAAAACATTTTTCTGATAGAAACTTTTTTAGATCGCATTTGAATTTATTTAAGGAGTTGGCGGTTTTAATTTTTTGTGGTAGGTGATTGAATATTTTTATTCCAAGGGAATCTGGAGATTTTTTTGCCTACATTAAGCCGGTTAAAAGGTACTCGAAAATTATTTTTTTGGAATCGAGCATTAAAGCCATGTATGTTATAATTTAGGGTATTTGATAGTTTTAATATTAAAGTTGAAACCAGGGTTAAGGTGTTATATTTTTGAAAAAGAGGGCGGCAAGACTCTGTTTTCTTTTTACCAGCAATACAGCGAACCACTCTCTTTTGACTTTCAAACACTGCGCTAGCACCACAGGTGGAACCCCAGAAGCAAATCCCATATCTTATACGAGAACCAATTTTTGCATGATAGTTGTTTTTCTGTTAAAATAGTTTTTAAATTTCTCATAATATAGCAATATGAATTTAAATTGCTTGTAACCGATTCCCAGCCAGTTAAGATTATGGTCAATAATTACTCCCAAAAATTTATTGCTTTTAACCTGCTTCAGTGGCTCATTTTTTATGCAAATATCCAAGTCTTTTTCATTTTTAGTAATATTTAGGTAAAATTGATGACAAAATTATGTACAGTTGGTTTCACATAAAATGCGTACGTGAAAAACCCAACTACGTTTTTTTTTCAGTGTATTTAGCTATACCTATGCTTTTTAGTATACACCTGAAACACTAGCTGCTAATTAAGATATTTCTATTATTGTTATAGTTTACCTATGATTTTTTTAAAAATTTAGTTAACCTAATTATTAAAAACTGCAACTCTTGGAGGATTATTTATTACTTTGTCAGTACCTAATTTACACTGTATTTCGGACTTCCATTGTCTATATTTTTATTTATACACGACGTTTCGATCAGTACAATCTCTAATCGTCTTCAGGTGCAAACTACAATCAGTTTCCTTGAAATACCAAATATTTGGGAGCCCCTCCTTGGGCGGAGCCAACTTTTTAAACTTCAAGGTTGAGTAATTTTTCACAGTATATAAGTACGTAGCCTTAGAAATTGATTGTAGTTTGCACCTGAAGACGATCATCATTGTCTCAAACTTTAAAATCTAATTTACACTTCTTAGCAATAGAAAATAGTATTTTTAAACAAGGCTAAAGAAAAACTCTTTGTATACACGAGCAAGGCAAGTTAGTGGACTTAGTCAAAAGCGAACTACACAGAGTACAAAACAAAAAAAAAACAAACAAATTATTTTAATTTCATGTAATATAAAGATGAAAACAAAAGAAAAACTAATATTTCATGGCGGCTCCATTATTTTCAATAACCATTTCCAATCGAAGTGGCATGAAATAAGTCAAATTTCAACAATATTTTTCGTCGTTAGAAACCAAATCCCATGCATTACGTATAGCGTTTAAAAGTTTTTCGGCATTTTGGGGTCTCCAATTACGTTCATATATTATTTTGACTAATCTTCCACAAATATTTTCGATGGGGTTAAGGTCGGGACTGTTCGATGTCCAAAGCAGCACTTCTATATTTTGGTCTTGAAACCAGCGACGCATAGCACTAGCTGTGTGAACAGGACAATTGTCCTGCTAAAAAATTATTTCATTGTTTGGATATAGAAAACCAATTGACGGCACCCCTCCTGCGGTAAATCTTCTTTTAATTTGCCAGTAAACACCTAACCCTCTAGCAGACATCCAACCTTACATGTTCACTAAGAAGTGTCTTGCTCTATTAACCTGGTGGGTATATCGCTCAATAAACCGACTTCGAGATGGGCGATATACTAACCGAAGAAGATTGAAAAACTTTTCATCAGTAAAAATCACCCTTTCCCAATATTCCTCATCCTCTGCAGCGTGATTGAGAGCAAAGATCAGTCGTGCTGGTTTTTGTTGTTCTGTCAAGAGAGGCTTCTTTGCTGCAATGCGACATTTAAGTTCAGAATTTGTCACTCGTCTGCATGCTTTAAATCGCGAACCTGAAAAACCATTTGTTTTGATGGCTTCGACAGCTGTGAAAAATGGGTTTTCTCGCAAATTATTCAGTAATGGTCCATCCTGTTCCTCTGTGCTCACCTTATTTTGCAAAACGATACCCCGCTTTTGATCCAAAGATTGATGTTCTTGGCATTGATCGTTTCAAAATTCTGACCACAGTGGCTTTATTAATATCAAAATTTTCGGTGACCCTTCTTACTGACCATCCATCTTGCAGTCGAGTTATTATCTGCGATTTCGTAAAGGCGAAAGTTGCGGAACCATTTTCAAAAAGTAGTTTTGACTAAAGTCAAAAATTATTGACAATGATTGACTTAAATCAAAAATAAAATATGTCATGGTATATGAAGGGTGCAAAATGCATAGTGTGAAACGGCGCATATACACGAAGAAAAAACGTTTTATTTTGTATTTCCATGTACGCATTATTTTAGTACCCTTCACTTCGTCTCATCAAACTATTCACGAAAGTAAAAGCAACATCTTATCGACATGATATGCAACTTAAAAATGTTTCAAGGTCGAAGATTAAAATAATTGTGCAAAATTGTGTAAAGTTGTTTTTAGGTAGATATGGGTAGTATATCCAATGTAAGTTGGCACGGTCTGAACACCAAAACCTCATAAAACGTCGGCATCGTCTTTGTGACACAGAGGCGGAGGCAGGTAAATATTACCGACCAATATTTAGTTACATTATACATAATAAACTGGTGATTTAAAAGACGCCCAGCTTAAAATGTATTTCAAAAGCTGCTGTATTATGTACAAGCCTTGTAAAATTAAAGTAAATTTTATAAAGTTGAGGAAAATTTATATTATACATCATAAAAAATTTGAACTATTTTATATAGTAAGATATAGTATTTTTCAAAACCGCACTGGATTAACGCCTTGCTTAATGTCTATAAAGATTTTTTTGAATCATTTCTAACCCTATTTTTTACCTAATAAAATCCTGATCATTTCAAGCTTCTTGAGGATTTGGCCAACACTTTAACTTACTTACTTCATGGCTCTACAACCCGGAGTGGGTCTTGGCCGACTGTACTATTTGCCTCCATTATTTTCGATCTTCCATCAAAGCTGGGTTATAATTGATCCCTACGGTTCTGATTTGATATTGTCAAGCCACCTCATTCGGAGGCGTCCCAAAGACGTAAGTCCTCTCAGCTCCCCTTCCCAAGCTAGTTTTACCATGCGTGAATTTGGTTGTCTTTGCACGTGTCCCGCCCATTGCAGCCTCCGTGTCTTAACTTCTTTTACGATATCTGGATCTTTGTATACCTCCATTAGTTCTTGATTTGTTCTTACTCGATACTGTTGGGTTACTGGGTTTCGAAGTGGTCCAAAAATCTTTCGCAGTACTTTTCTCTCAAACACTCTCAGTTTCCGTTCATTTTCTTTGGTCAGGGTCCAGGTTTTAGTGTTTTATAGATTGTAACTTTTGTTCTTCGTGAAAAATTATTCGATGTTAGTAGTGACTTGCATTTGTTCCGCTTTGTATAGGGACTTTTAATTTCTCCTGTGAGATTATTATTGAGCAATTGTAGCTCCTAGATACTTGAAAGTTGAGACTCTCTCGACATTGTACTCTCCCATAGTAATATTTTGGCTTACTCTGTCTGTGCGTTCTGTTCTGCTAGTGTGCATATACTTGGTTTTGTCTTCGTTCATTTTGAGCCCAACTTTTTCAACTTGCGTTTCTCTCCTAGTAAAGAGGTCCTTAACAGGGAGCACAGAGTTACCTACTACGTCAATGTCATCAGCAAATGCCAGCAGTAATCTTGGTCCATCCTGAACAAAAAGCTCCACGCTTATGTGAGCTGTTCTTATTACTTTTTCTAGGGCAATGTTAAACAAAATTGGAGATATTGCGTCACCCTGCCCTAGGCCGCTATTTACCTCAAAAGACTCTGAGATCACTTCTCCTCTCCACTTCGGGACCCATCTACACACCTTCTGGACAACCTTATTAGTTTTTTAGGAATTCCTACTTCCGCCATTGCATTCCATAGCTAAAGCTCTTTTACGATTTACAGAAAGATCGATCACATCTCCTGCTCTAATAATCCTGTAAACACTGGTCTGACTAGGTTTTGTCAGTTCACAAATTCTATTTACAATTTGATTACCTAAAGAGTTATAGTTTTCTTCTTTTAAACATTTGTAAATGTTCAACATAAGTCTTTGAGTCTGTACATGTATGTCTTTATTTGTAAATTCGGGAGATTCCAATTCCACAGACTCTTCAACCGCCTCAACAACCTGAAAGCCATCATTCTATGTTTAATCGCAAAACAATTCAAGAACGCTTTTTTATACTAAAATTTTTTCAATTCACCACAAACTTGTCACAGCACTGACTAAGAACATACGTAAATAAACGTACTACCCCATTAGCATAGGGATTAAGTACCTGCCTATCGCCCACACAATCAGAACCCCCTACACAATGGAAATGTTTGCGAAATTTTATCATTTTAGAGTAACACTGTAAACGAGGTGTGCCAACTGACATTGGAAACACTATACTTAAACTTGGAGTACCAAGCACTGCGGAATATCTAATTTTAATAACTATCGGTATTGAGATTTTTCTCCAATAGTTTTGTTATTGTTTTGAAATCACTTGAGAGTAAACTATTTAACCAGAATTTCTGAAATAAAAGAAAACATTTTGATTTTGTCGTGTCCGGTATTGAAAGTGATTTAAAATGGGCACTATGGAAACAAAGAAAATTAATAAAGGTAAATCATTAGATTATGTATGTACACTTCTCTCCACATAAAATTGGTACAGCAGAAGGTAGCTGCAAATACGATTTTTTATCTTATTCTAAGGACAACACTGACTTTTTGATATTTTTGGTATTTATAAACTTTTTTTAATGAGACGGCTTATTTATTTTTAACTAATTCAAAATACAAGACCACTAAAAATAAAAACCACATTTCAAAAAAGCTAAAATGTTTTATTAACTAAACAAAAGCTACACAGTAACTGGTCTATTTTACTAGCTGATTATAAAAGAAGCAAGTCCACAATAGTAACCATAATAAATCGATTTCAAGAAGAAGGAACTGTCCTTTGAAAGGAAGGCACCGGTTTAACGAAAGTTACTAGCCCAAAACAATTAAAAGTCCAGATCAAGTTAACGAAATAAATAAATATATTAATGATATTTTGTCCTCTGGGCCTTAATGATATTAAAACATGCTAATTTCTTTGCGATAAGTTCCCAAACGTTCTCTATTGGATTCGCATCAGGGGTTTTTGCAGGCCAAGGCAAAACTTCGACATTATTATCCTGGAACCATCGCTGCGCAATTCTGGCCGTTTGAACTGGACAGTTATCTTGTTGGAATACAAAATGATCTGGATAAGGGACTCTCACTATTCTAAATAGAGCGCCATGTCTTCTAGCCGATATCCAGCTCCAAACATTTACCGATAGTAATCTTCCCGTCCGGTCTCCGTTTCCAGCAACATATCGTTCTTCGTATCGGGTTCTTGGCGGTCGATAAACCAGAATTTGTTTTTATCGCTGTTGGACTTAAAAATCTTCTCATATGTGAAAACCACTTGCTATCAAACTAAGGGTACTAATTCTTGCTCTAGGATTAGTGTCCTTATATCATACTTCTTCGTCTCTCAGAGAAACGCAAAAATTAATCAAGATTGCTTCTTTTCACAGTGCTCTTGAACAAGGTATAGGTCATATAAAACTGAGTCCAAAAAGTAATTGTACTTCTTGAATAAGGACTCTTCCATAACCACAAAACCGTATTTATTAAAATCCCATGCTGAAGCTTTTTATGAAATTTTTCAAACAGTTTTGTAAAAAAATTATTTTTATCCGATTTTGATCAAATTTTAATATGTTATTAGCGTGGCAAAAATACACAATTTTTGGTTCATGGTAGACCTTTAAGTACGAAATCGAGATCAAAGCTTGAAAACACCAAGTAACAGTGTGCTGTGCAACGTTTCTACAGCAAAAACATTAACAATAATGCTTTTTCTACAACGTTATAAAAACGTCATTAAAATGTTGCCACATGTATATTTTTTGCCTGTAACAATATCAACGGCAACTAAAAATACGGCATTTTTGCACATGCATGCAATATTGACTTCAACAAGCATTTGGACGTTATATTACGTTATGGTCACGTATGGCAAGAAATACCTGACGTCGCCTCCGACGTCCATCAGTCTTCCTGAGGACTCGATTTAGCACCTAAGTGGGGAATCAAAATTCGAGTCGTTTCGACGTCGGATGCTGCAAATTACGTAGATCCACGACCCAAAGTTAGGTAAAATCTTTTATATGTCTAAACAAACACATCCCAATGAACTGTGGATGACAATAATTATTATTTTACTTATTGTAGGTAACTGAAAAAAGTTAGTTTTACACATTATATGGATCCAAATCTTCCAACGAAGGTCAGTTTACTGATAAATATAATTAAAATAGACATTAAAAAAACAGAAACCAACAAAAATAATTCAAAAATATTCAGAAATTAATTTTGAAAAAAATTAACCTAAAAATAAAATCTTTACAAGGAAGCCCGCTTCTTATAGTAAAACATTATAGGTATTTAAAAAATCCATTTTAGTTGCCAACAAATGAGTTAATTTACATATCAAGCCTTTAAAATGAAAAAATAAAATGTACTGTTGTAATGGCGCATCGATGCTAACGTTTAAAATGGCGTTTCGGGCGCCGACCAAATTTGTAATCATTATTTACCTATTCGGACAAGAACACCTCCGGCGACGTCGCCTTGTAGAATGACCCGACCTAGAATATTGTAGTATAATTGTAGGTCACGCACCTACGTCGGTGGACCTCGGAATAGTTACATTTAATAAATAAAAGTTTGGCAACGTCAATTTTATTACAATTCTATTTTAAAACTCATACTAAATATAACGTCTCATGAATTGGACGTTATACCGAGTGTCCCGAGGTAAGTGGCCTATAAGATTATTTTGTAAACTATACAATAGAAACTTTTAAACTTTCTATTCTAACATAAGTCCATGTAAAGTATATTTATAAAATACTTTCGTATTTGCAGTGCTGCCATTTACAGGAAATCTTAGTAACAACTAAATTTATTGACGTCCGTTTTCACTTTGGCCCGTCCTTTAATTTTATTCTAAAAATTACGTCACCGTAATTAACGTTAATTTACGTCGCTGATAAGTAGTGAGTATCACCAACATTTGGCTACGTCAGTTTTAGTAAGTATCGACGTCACAACTAATGCACTAGTTGTTGGCGACGTCAGGTCTTAGTAAAAAATACGTTGTTTGATGGACAAACCAACTGTCGACCTAAATATGGGCAAAAACCAACGTCATGTTAGGTTGTAATTAGTCGGAAATCAGAAAAATGCTGCTTGGGATTCCCCTGGCAAAAAATGTATTTGAGAGTACAAATTATAATAAAATTGCCTGAATGATGGAGACATTAAAATAAATATTAATGATGATGTTTACCTAAACTAATTTTCGTAAATACGCATTTTAAATATTTACAATTTTTTTACGAATGATACCTCATTAAACTATACGCCCCTCAAAAATTTGGGATTTTTACTGTTTTTATTAATTTTTCTTTTGAGGTTATATTTACTTTTTCGAAATATTATTTTCCAAACAAGTGTGTGAGCACACATTTAATGGATTACTCATCAGTTTATGCATAATTTGTAGTGTTTCTAAATGTTTTTTTTTACATAATAGACACTTAAGTGACAAAAATAAAGAGTGCTTAATCGTAATCGTATCTTAGTGCGCACGCTCAGAACGGATACACCCTTGCAGTGTTCGTACGAAGCTAGCGTATCGTAACCATTTTGTTCTATTTCCATTCTATTGCCCTCTCACTTTTTTCGACAAGAAAGGACATAGAAGTGAGCGGCATGAAGTACAACTGTGCATCAAGCATTGCACATCCCACGAAACTTTCTTTATTTTTTTAAAAAATTGGTTTGGTTACGTCGCATAAATTTAACTCTTTTTTTTGAAGGACGTTTTCACAAACGCATCAAGGATACTCTATCAACAAGATATCAAAAATAGTTTGCCAACTTTAACTGTCTAATATAATCATGGCTGCTCACAATTTTTGACAGGAGTGTTTTCCGTTTTTGACAGGTTAACCGATTTGTTTCGGCTGGTTCTGGTGGACAACTAGAAACATAGATTTTGACAAACCGATAAAAAATACGAATAAACCAGAATTTTAGGGCGGCCGATCCAGGAATACTGACATTTACGCAACAGCCTAACCGCGTTCGAAACTATAAACGCAAAAGCTTTTTGGTTGAGAGCTGTTTTGTATGTGCGGTAGAGGGCGCGACATTTGCAGCTGTCGTTTTCTATTCGTTTTCTATTTGTTTTTGTATAAGGTAAAAAAATGCTAAAATTTCTTCCTGTTTGGATAGCTGAGATTTAGCTTTTATTTTAACATTAAATAAATCTGTAATAGCGCGTTCCTATACAATCTTGCATTGGAAAAAATTTTTATATAACAATAAGTTGCTATTATTGTGATTATTGTTAAAAATACAGCTTAAATTAAGCTATATAGCTACCTTACAGCAAACACGTAGGTGCCACACCGTGTGTACAGCTATGGATCAGCTTTAAAATCTAGAGTGTCTAGACTGTGTTACTTGGGACATATTTTGTCGTTCCTGTTTCTTAGATTTTAATATTTTTTGAGTATAGTATTAGGCATGTAAAGTTTTACATTTTTTATTTTAGCAAGCAAAAAGAAATATTGTTTTTCAAACTTTGATTATGAATTCTAGCTCCCCCTGTACATATTAAAAGGTCTGCTGCGAGGAAAAAATTGTGCATTTTTGCCACGTCAATAACATATTAAAATTTTGTCAAAATCGGTTAAAAATATTTTTTCTTAGAAAACTGTGTGCAAAATTTTACAAACAGCTTCAGCTGAGATTTTAATAAATACGGTTTTGTGTTCATGGAAGATTCCCTATTGAAAAAGTACAGCTTGGTCCTTTAAATTTTAGGACGACTCTTAAAGCAGTTTTTTTTTTAATTTGAGCAGTGTATTTTATTTAATTTCAATTAAATGTCAGTCAAATTATAGTGTCAGTCTACTTCAAAAATTTATTTTCAACGTCAAAATCCAGTCATATAAAATAGCTCCACACACGACGAAGAAACTAAGAGCACGGATTGTAACGAAGCTGGAGGACGGATGGTCTCTTGCAGCTGTGGCAGAACATTTCAATCTTAACCGGAATACTGTATTCTTGATCAACAAAAGGCGGAGGGAAGAAAGAACGCTAGAGAGGAGAAGAGGTTCAGGCAGACCCGCAGTTTCCAGAGGACGAAGATGCAGCTCTCATTCAAAGATTCGTAGAGGACCCTTTTTTAAAAGCAAAAGAAGCAAGGATTTTGTCTCAGTTCCCAGGATACAAGACAAACGCTTTTAGGAGGATAAAGAGATCACACTTAAATTGCCGGGTTGCAGCTACTAAAACTGTGCTTCCTTTTGAAAGGCAGGCCAAGAAAATTTCACGGTGTCTTTCTATGTATCAATGTCTCGCAGATTACAAAGAGTTATCAATGTAAACGGAGATATGACAATTTTTTGTAGTTTTTTGTTATTATTATAACAACTACATAGACAAACACAAAATGTATTTATTATTTTTGGTATAAAAGTCTTAAAATAAAGTAAACAAAATAAAAAAATGAAGAAGACCTTGGTGTAAGAACTATAACCAGTTCCCTTAAAGAAACATAGATCATCCTGTAGTTGCAAATAACCTAAAAAAATTTTAATGTCAACTTAATAGTATAAACTGCTCACAATAATCAAACACTTTCTGAAGTCGTCCTAAAATTTAAAGGACCCAGCTGTACAATAAGTTTTTGGACTCAGTTTTATATAACCTATACCTCGTTCAACAGCACTGTGTGTTGTTATGGATCCTGGAAAATTTGATTCAATTTTTACTTCTTTCGCTTTGGCAAACGGATGATTTTCATTTTCGTCTTCTTCTGGGCTAGTAACTTTCGTCAAACCGGTGCCTTCCTTTCGGTGGATAGTTCTCTCCTCTTGAAATCGGTTTTTTATATTTACTGTCGTAGAATTAGCCAGTTTCAGTGACGCTGTCCATGGCCTACTTGACGTAAAATAGTCACGTGGTACATCGAAAGTTTTTTGGGCCAACCGACCAAAAATGAACTGTGACCTGTTTTGACATCTAAAATTTTTGTTTTGACATTTAAGGTTAGAAACATTTTGTTTCACAAACAAATAGTATGGAATTATATTTTTTACTAGTAATATAGATATTTAAAAAAGGTAAAATAAGATTATTAAATAAATAAAATAAATTTCAAAAACCCTTAAGATGTAATGTAATAAATACAGCAAAATACAGTGACTACCTTGTCCAAGACAGATATCTCATCTTCATCTAATCGGGGAGGGAGGGCAAAGAGCTTTCATAAGATGGGGCTGGCATACTAACGCTCTTATTTACCAATGCAAAAATTCCACAACTAGGCTTTAATCATCATTAGGTACTAATCGGTGTTTAAAATGTGGTGTTTTATATTGAAACTTTATTTGCCAAGACTCCACCAAACTACTGATTGCAAAGAAGACAGAGGGAGCCACCAAAATAAATAGTAACTTTTTTTTTAAATGTGTAAAATATCGGTTTTAATGTAAACATTGGTTTTCATGCAAACCCTTCTTAACCACAAATCTTACCTGTTTGCAGTCCCTTGGGGTCCCTGTGACTGTCTAAACCTCAACAAACTCTGGCTTGCAGACCCTAAGAGACCCTGACTCTTTGGAAATCCCTCGGCAGTCCCCAGCAAAAAATTGGCATGTCACATTTTTTAAACTAGTGGTTAAACCTTGTTAAAAAAAATATTTTACAGATTTAAAAAAAATTAAAACTACTTTTTTAATTTATGGCTTACCTCTACATTGCAATATGCTCTTTATTTTAATATAATAATTATTTTAATATTAGGTATGAACCATGTTTCTATTTCTTAGAAATAAAAATATTCTTGATAATCTACTATTGTACCTTTTAGAAAATGTCTTATGCAGATATCGAGGCAGATAAACAAATGCTGACCAGTGGACTATGTAGTCCACTTTTCCAACAGCTTAAAACAACTGAGCCCTCCTCTTGAGTTTTGTCTCATCTTCTCTTCGGCCTTTATTAAATTTTGACGATGGATTGAAAAATCTCAATCCATCTCTAGGTTTATTTTTTCTTTATAATGTTAATAAAAAATGGGTACAAAAAAAAACAAATTATGACCCCTATTCTGAAAAAAAGTTGGTGAAAATCAATATTTTTGGCAAATATTATTATATGATAATCATTTCCCTCCCACTCCATTATTAATCAAAAGAACGATATTTGACCGCACTGCAGTGTTTGCATGTAATGCTTTCTTCATAAACAATCACTGTTAATCACATTTAAAATAACAGCTACACCAACTCACAAAGTTTTCAAGAAAACACAACTTTTTAAAAGAATAACAACAAAACAGCATAAACAAACATTCTTAACCTCAAAATGTCAAAATATTTTCAGGTGCCAAAATGTGTTGTCAAAACAAACCATAATTTGGACTTTTGGTTGGTTGGCCCAAAAAACTTTCGATGTACCACGTGACCCGATGTTCAATTGTTTCGCGTGTGACGTCAATTGAAAGTTCCTAATTGCTTCTCCCATAATGAACAGCTACTTGCCGAATAAACTAAGCACCGTCTAGTTTTGCTAAGATTTCGGAAAGATGCGGCGGGATTTTTTTTTTAAAGGATGACACTGACATGCAAAACGTGATGTTGTCAGGAGTCTGCGACATTATCATTTATAGGAAGACAATGCCGTACCATAAAAATTTAAAAAATTAAACAGGCTGCTAACTTCTGCTGTACCAGTTTTATGTGGAGAGAAGTGTACCTATATTATTTTCTAGCCTTAATCAGTGTTTTTTCGTTTTATATTTTTCACATGACTTAATTATGTTTTTTTTTAAACTTTAACATTAATCTTACGTAAAATTTTTAGGTAATTATGCAGTATACAGTTTTCTGCCATTTTTGATTTTTTTTGAAAAATTCTTTGTAAGAGCACCTTCTAGGGTCCCTAGGACCCCAAATCCGTTTGCGCCGGTTGTTTTTTTTTATTTTTCTTGTTTTTTTTTTTATTTTTTTTTCACTAAAACAAACCAAACCAACACAGTCCAACCCAACCTAATCCAAACCAAACCAAAACAATTAAAAAAACATTTTACAACCCCCCCTGGGCACCCTTTTTTCTCGTTGAAAAAAAAAAATCGGGCGCAGGCGGATTTGGGGTCCTAGGGACCCTAGAATGTGCCCCCATAAAGAATTTTTCAAAAAACATCAAAAATGGCAGAAAACCGTATACTGCATAATTACCAATTGTTATTATAAATAATTTAACAAAAAAATAAAAAAATCTAAATACTAACAGAAAAATGGGGATAGCCTGCCTGACTTTTGAACTGACAAGAAAAGAAAATGAAATACTTAATGAAAAAATTATTTGAAAATTTTAACGCTTGGAAAAGAAATAAAAAATAAATATTTTTTATGAGGTCAAATAACTTCAAATGATAAAATCGAATTCATTTTGGTTTATTTAGAGTTCTTTTCTTTATCTTTCAGGTCCCAAATTCGGGAAGAGACATATTACAACTTTACTACTATTTATGTGTTTCCTTTTGGAATATGCAAGCAGAGAAAACTTTTCCTTGGCGATAGTAGCCATGACTAACAGTTCTACATCCAGTAATCCAGATATTCCGGTATGTATTTAATAACATGTTTAGGAAGAGGTAAATAATGTTCAGTCAAATTTTTCAGATCAATCTGAACTTTTATTTTGTTTTTCTCGTTTTTCCTAGGTCTGATATTTAAATTCTTTTTAATTTTAATCAAAAAACACAAAAAATTTAAACAATAATAAATACAAAATCCTTTATGATAAATATTAAAAATAAGTTAACGCCTGTGATGATATATTTGATTTAGACACCGGAAAACCATCGGTCTTACAAGTAACTGATAAATTCTTTAGCTTGTCCAAAGAATAATATCATTAGAAAATAAAAATATTAAAACTTAAAAGATCAATAGGCAATTAACTGATTTAAAAAAAGTAATATGTAGGATATTTATACATTTTTAAAAACTTTATTATTGTTTGAGTTTAACATTTTATAAAAATTCTTATTTTAATAACAATAAACGTATTTTTATCACTTTCAAAAAATATCTGTCTATATTCGTTTTATCTGTATTATTACTATATAATTAAAATATCAACTCTGCTCAAATTTAAGAAGGGCAGTTAGGGTCGAGAGTTACCTGGGATTACTGGGAAGTTATTTTTTGAGTATCATCACAACTGTTTTTATCAATATTTGGCAACAACACAAATATCTGACGTTTTGTAAAAATTCTTACAGCTGCAATTTCTTCGTAGCTCAATGACAAAAAGGCCAAAAATACATATGGCGATCTTTAGTAAGGACTATAGTTCAAGAAAAGTTTGGTTTGAAGGTTGACATATACATGAATATAAAAAAAAATCATTCTAAGCCGAACCATACCGCAATTAATAAGATATTTTTTCCTGGATGGACTTCAAAATGCACTGGAATGCCATTTTCTCCTAAAACCTACCAAACCATAAAAATTAATAAAATCGGGGTAAATAATAAATCTGAGAACTGTCAAACTGTCACGGGATATCGCATTTTAAGTAAAATTTGGATTGGCTATAACTTGTGACATAAGTGCTCGATTTTTAAAGATATTGGTTTTTTAGAAAGATAAAACGTGATACTTTTTTGATTCAGTTTAAAATTTTACATTTTTCAGAAATCCAAGATGGCGGACAGTTTTCAAAAATGCGTAATTTTCACCCCCCCTGAAAAAAATTTATGTGCGACAATCAACAAACTCTAAAGTTTTCACTACACACGCTCATTATTTAGAGAGAGAGAGAGAGTTGCGTCCGTTTGTTCAAAATTTGACATTAAAAAAAATGAAGATGGCGGATAGTTTTAAAAAGAGTTAGATTTTACACGCCTAATTTTTTTTAAGTAAGACACTGGACAAAATAAAAATTAGTATTTCCAAATCTCCATTTTTTCTTCGTATATAGAGGTATCACCTAATTAAATCGGAAAATAAATAAAAAAGTAATATGTATTTAGATTCTTTTTCTTAAATAAATAATTAGCTCAAAAAAATATAGCAAATGGAAAATGTATGTAATGATGTGTTTTTTTTTCAATGTGCATCCAAAACACTCGTAGTAAAAAAACTTATAACTTTTTTATTTCCTAACTAATTTAATTGAATTATACTTCAATATATACAGAAACAATGAGCGTTTGGTGTAAAAGCTTTAGAGTTGGTTTATTGTCGCACATAAATTGGGGGATGGAAATTACACATTTTTTAAAACTGCTCGTCATCTTGGATTTTTTAGAAGTTTTAAATTTTTAACCGGACCGAAGAACTCCCAAGTTTTATCTTTCCAAAAAGCCAATATACCTCAAAATCGAGTAATCAAGTCAAAAGTTGTAGCCAATCCAAAAAGTGCGGAATTTTGTGGCCCATGCTATATATTGTAGACCACCGCAAAAAAGTTGGTTTCTTATCTACTTTAAACTATCACGATCTTGTTGATTGTCTTTCTAATTTTAAGGTATTTTTTTTTAAATCAAATTTCAGACTTCTTTTTTGCTATGGTTGGCTATTCCGGCCCGTTTTTAAGTCAATGTTATGACAGTCATGTGACGGGGGTACTCACGAAAAAGTCGCAGAACCGGGTGGAACGTATGAGATTCAATGAGATCACTGCCCTCTTAAATCAAGAAAAAAGCCTTTTACATATAAGTTTAAAATTAATTTATTAGTAGTAGTATCTTACCGCCAGATGCACTGTAAAAATGTTCGGATTAGTTTAGCTAATCCATGCTTCCGCTTTGTTTATTTATGTGGGATCAAGAGAGAAAAATAATGGATTAGATAGCCAATCGCGATTAATTCGTATGATAAAATGTCCGCAGCTTTAACCGCGCAAATAAAAAGGTGCGTTTTTAGGTTGTTGTGGATTCGCCTCACTCAAATATATATTTTTTGCCTATTTGTTTTTCTTTTGGTGGTCTTGCGCGGTAATAGTATTTCGCAGTAAATTATTGCGCGCTAGCGGCCGGAAAAGTAACGTGATATTAGCAACTTTATTAAATTTTGGAGATTTTTTGAAGAAGCGGTAAAAGAAGAAAGCTATCGCTCACTCCCCTCCTTTTGTGTATTTCTCCCAGACCTTGCCTTATGCCTGAAGATTGTAACTTGTTGGTGACGTCCACAAATTACGTAACGCGACGTGGAGGAGTAGGTAATGTGCTACGAGGGAGAGGGGGCTAAGTTCGCAACTGCGCTCCGTTACCGTTTTCAGCTGAAAACTGATAAAGGAAAGAATAAAATATCTAATACTTCAAAATATTTGTTAACTAATATAAGGAGGGACGTCGGAGGTTCCAAAAATGTTAAAGAAGAAGAGAGGGTCGAAATTAAGATATAACAAAGTTGGTGTTACACTTGTTTACTGAGATGTAATAGGCACTTTTTAGTTAAGAAAGTAGTGTTTTCGTGCAAACGTCAGCGAGTGAAACGTCAGTTAAGTTTGTTTTAACAGTTTTAATTATTCTTTGATAAAAATATATGAATTAAAAATTTAAATTTACGTTTCTCATTTTTGTGTATTGATGTTTTTTCTCATATGGACCTTCGCAAATATAGGTATAAAAAAGGATTTAAAAATTCTGAGTAAGTCACCTATTAACAGAGCATTTTTAGTTAAAAAACCTACTATTCTGGGATAAACACAGGGCCAATCTTCTTGTTTAGTCCACCACAGAGAAAACATAATTACTTTCTCTATGGTCCACCATACTAATAGGGTATGGGGGACTATTAGTTATGACTTTTCCTAGTTTTATCAAAAATGAGTTACTAAGGTTCCAAAACACCTCAATCGACGAAAAAAAAAAGTTGTCTGTCGGTCTGTTATCTGTCTGTATACAGGATAACTCAAGAATGCCTTAATCGATTTTAACGAAATTTGGTACAAATATCCTCTATCGGCTGACCATGAACTGACTAACTTTTAGATAGGGAGATGGGGGGGTTGAACGGGGGAAAAGGGGGATAAAATATTTAAAGACATTGTAACTTTGCAACAAAAGCAAGTAGCGATATAAGGTCTTCAGATTTAAGTTTCCATAAATATAAACTACAAATTTTGTTATAAATACCAAATTCGTGAGAGCTCTTTTTTCCGAGTTATTTCTTGAAAACCTGTTATTTTTCTCTTACGAAATCAGTTATACAGGTTTCCTAAGATTTTGCTTAGGGATAGAATTTCAATAAATTAAACAGAAATGGCATAGAAAGTTCTGCGCGCACAAAAGAAACAGGTATATTGAGCAATGGTGCCAGTTTGTTATTATCTCCGGACTGCTTTCATGAGAAAAAATTGTCGCCACTTCTTCATTGTGAGCATAAATCATAGTTGCAATAAAAACCGTTGACAATATGTCTGCAAATTCCGCTTGATGGCGGCCACACCATCTAATCTAATTAAAAATTAGATGTTTTCAGGTCCAAACCAAAGCTTTTCTTGCTTAAAGGAGGCGGCAGGGTCCATTATTTACGATACTGAGCGATAAACTCGTGAGGTTGTTAACATTAGAAAGAAATATCTTCGCTTTTAATTAAATTTCTTTCCATTCTGTTCTACTAGTGACATCTATCCGGAAACGGCCAAACCATGCAGCTAGCACTAGCAGCCAAAGAAATCAATAAACGGCGCTGTTTTTCCTGCAGAGCTTTTTGCTTGCGATATTATTGATTTTAAATAAAGCTGGCCTTACACTACATTTGATATTTTCGAGGTGTTTTATGACATAATCTTGAAACATGTAGCGAACCAATTCTTCAAAACTAGCGGGCGGGTAAAAGCGAAAAATAAGGGGCTGCTAATATTTGTAACACCCAAAAAGGGGTGAAAAGATTTATTTTGCTCTGTTTCTTTACAAAAAACGTTTTTTTTACGAAAAACTTGAGCTCTGCCACTTTTTTTATTTTTTTCTCCAACTTTCTCGAAATTTTCGTCATACCGTAGAAAAAAATTATTTCCCCCATGGTCATACTCTACTTTTATCCGAAAAAATTTAGAAACAGAGACGGGATCAGTTTTCCTAAAACGGGGGGATCTTGGTTTCGAGTGTGAAGATAAAGGCAAAAATTTTTCAATTAAATTAGCCGAACGCAAAAATGTTAGAAAAACAAAGCACGAAATAAAAATGGCGCCGCGCCGCTTACAATTTTTTTTCAAAAATTACGTAATTTCGGAAACGCAAAGAAATAGGTCTAAAGAGTATAATTTTTAAGAAAAAAATATCAATTTTCTCGCCCTCCTCCACTGGGACTACAGGGGCCGTGCACAAATTACGTAATGGTCATAGGGGAGAGGGGGGTTACAAAACGTTACGTAGGGGGGAGGGGGGTTTTCGACAGCGTTTGCATATGTGTGAAACTAAGAAAATTTGGAATGAAAATAAGTGAAAAGTTTTTTTTTTTGGGGGGGGGTAGTGGTCTTGAAATCATTACGTAATATTAGGGGAGTGGCGTGCCAAACCGTTACAAAACATTACATAGGGAGGGGGTCAAAAATTGGTAAAATCACCGTTACGTAAATTGTGCACGGCCCCACATCTGACTGTTTCTCCTTTTTGATTTCGAATCAAAGTGCAAAACCCGGGTTGGACGTTCGAAAGCGTCAACCCGTCCTATTTGCTTGATAAAGTTTCTACGGAAATATCTAAGTCGATGTCTCCGGCCGTGTATGAACGCTTTAGGTTAGGCATTTGCATGTATTTCAGTCCCCAGCCTGTAAACAGTGCGTAAGGACAATGGTTACAAAATGAAAAGCCGAAAAATATTTTTTTTTACGATATCTTTTATCAGTTTGGTATTAAAGTCGAGCAAAAACAATTTTTATTCCAGTCCTAAAGGTATGAAAATGGAAAACATTAGAAAACAACAACCTGGAATGGATTTATTACGTGTAAGATGTAGTGACAACATCGCCCCATGCCCATCCTTTTCTGCCTAATGTGCTTTTCCGTTTGTGTGCGTCTTATACACAGCTGCTTGGCCCCCTAAGGATTTGCTTAGGAACCCTGTATAATTATAGTAAGTTCAAAATTTTGAACAAGTTTCACTCAAAATTAAAGAAGCACCCGCATGCATAAATAGATTAAAAACGATGTGCGTCCCATAGTCCTTAACCTTAGTCCATCTCAGTAAATACGGCTCATAGTGTTTTCACTTAAAATAAAGTTTAAATATAAATGCAGATTTAGATCGTCGCATTTTAAATAGAAACGAAACGCATATATACATGCCAATGTAAGTTAGAAATTAAAAAGATCCAATACAAATCCATCGGCCAATGTAAACAGTGCAGATAGTTTTGTTAGTATGTCAATAATTTTTTAATAAATTTTAGACGTACGACTGGTCAGACACACACGTCCTCCTTTCAGCGTTTTACTGGGGATTTGTGGTCACACAAATACCCGGAGGTCAACTAAGCAAAATGTTTGGATCAAAATACATTTTGCTTGTTGGTACATTCGTCAACTCCATAGCAGCTGTTTTCACACCTCTTATGGCTCAATGGCTGGGCTCCAATGGAGTTATGGTTTGCAGAATAGTCCAAGGTCTTATCCAGGGTGTATTTTTTCCTTCTGTTCATACACTGCTTGGCCAATGGGTTCCTACAACCGAAAGAAGCAGATTAACTATGGTTGTTTATTTGGGTATGTGAAATACAATGTGAAATACAAAAGGATGCATACATTTTTTCACTAATAACATGTAAGCGTGGTTATAAAAATATATATATATACTAAATTCGTTTTGTATGTCGGAACATTCGTCACCTCCATAGCAACTGGGTTAACACCGTTGATTGAGCAGTGGCTAAAATTATGGTTAACAGAATAGTCCAGGGTATTATCCAGAGTGTATTCTTTTATTTTGCTTACTATAATTAATAGAGAGTTATTAAAATGCTTATGTAAATTTGTCACTGAGGACATGAAGCAAGGTCACACAAATTTCCTTTTGTTCAAACATTAAACAACTTTCGAAATTGGTGCAATTCCAATTTGAACAACCTGCTCAACCAATAATTGTGAGTTGGGAGTGTTTTTCTCATTAATTGAGTGGTATGTATGATTTTATGAAATTAAGGTTAGTGACAGTAAATATTTTTAGGTGTGGCAACTGGAATCATAGTGGCCAACCCAGTGACAGGGTTATTGGCAACATCCGACGCAGGATGGCCGGTTAGCTTCTATTTGTTTGGAAGCTTGGGTTTTGGGTGGTGTGTAGCTTGGTATCTATTTGGATACAATAGCCCTGCAAGTCATCCTTCGATAACCAGTGAAGAGAGGCGCTATATTGAATCATCACTGGGAGAAACCGATGAGGTACGAAGGAATAGTAAAGTTACTATTAGATTGTTCGTTATATAGAAATAGGTACTGCGTATTTAGTTTGCCGGCGGTTCTGGATCAAAATGTTTCTCTTCTAATCCATTTTATGTGTTCCTTTAAACATCAAAGTATCTTTCTCCGTCCTAGTTCCAGCCTTGCGGGCTTTGAGACTATTACCTCCCTTGCCCTTCCTCCTTCCGTAGCACCACTAGGGATTGAATTGTTTAACAATTTTTTTGCAGTCAAATTTTCAAAAGTTAAAAATTTTATATTTTGATTTAAAAAATAAGGTCTTCTTTAAAAGTTTGGTCAAATATTCCGATTAAAAAATGCGTGATATTATTTTAGGATATCCCCACTCCATGGAAGGAAATACTGACGTCAAAACACGTTTGGGCTCTAGTATTTGGCAGTATTGGCGTTGAATACGGAAATGCGTTTATATCAACCGAAATTCCGACTTATTTAAATAAAGTCATGAATTTTGAAGCTGCGTCGGTAAGTTGAGCTAGACCCTATATTTGAAATCAAATGAAAAGTATTCAGAGACGAGTTTCATTTTCACCTATTTACTTCTTTCTATCCAGGGGCTCGATTCTGGACGTAATAGAACGATCATACCCTGAGAAGTGACCACTTCTATTAAAATCCAAAATTTCGTATTCTGGGACCGGCCGATCGCACAAAAGTCGTTCGAACGACGCACGGTGGTCAATTTTCCGGAAAACGCGGACATAAATGGAAAAATTAAAAAATTCAAAATGTATCTAAATTTGCTCCTATATGGTTTTCAAGATACTAGGCGAATAGTTGGCCAAAGAATAAACTATGCTTTTCACGAGTTTGACATTACCCAGAGTATGACAGTATTCAACTATTAATATCTCGAAAACAGTTGAAGATCGACATAGGGTACCTTATATAAAAATGCTTAGAATTTAAAAACAAAATGTAAAAATGCAATAATATTCTGGGAAAGTTTCGGTTGGCATTCTTTTTAATATATTTTCTTTTTCTTTTTCTAAACTAACATTTTTACTTGAATTTAGCTAATTAATAAATATATATCTTTTTCCTCTTAAAAATGCCTTAAGATAAATGTGAAAATTCACACGATCATCATAAATATTTTGTACAATTAAGTTACAATGTGGAAGTTTTTTTTTAATGTCTGCGTTTTTACAAAAATCGACTACTGTGCGAGTCCTACTATAAAAGACGGTCAAGTTTGCCGTAGCATGCGCATTAGCGAGTAAAATATCGATCGGTCGTTCGTCCAATAGCGTGGTCTGAAATAATACAAGTGACGTTTTTCACACGAGCTTTCCTACAACTCCCAACTACTGGGTCTAGTCGAGAAAACGGCTTCGCTCCAAAATTGTTATTCGAGGCATTTCTGCGCGTGCCCATAATACTTTGGTGATTATTCGATCGTCTCGTCACTGCTTTTAAGCTCGTTTATTGTTTGAATTTACTTTTCTTCTCTCAGGCGAACGATCACTTTCTATAACTTCCAGAATCGATACCCAGGCAGAACGAGAGGCAGAAGACTGCCGGTACGTTTTCGCATCGTGTGCAAAATAATTCGGAGGCTTTCAACACAGACCACCTTTGGTACTCTTAGTGAAGGGGCATGTGTAAGTCCGTGGGATTTTGAATGAAGGAGTTTTGTGACTATGTGGGATTGATAGCGCTTGAATCACATAATCAAGTGTAACTGAGTGTTTTGTTCGCATCCGTAAAGAAAGGGGTTTCTATGACGTCCTCTTTTAAGATGGCGGAAAAAAATCATAAAAATACAACTTTTGCCACCGGGGCATGATTATACTCGATTCCGTATAACTCGATGACGAGAATTCAAAAAAAAAATACTTTCAAGGTCATCCGAGCTTAAATGACCTTTAAAATCGCAAAAAACAGATTTTTGCCATTTTCTCTACAAAAAATCTTAATAATTCGACGTTTTGTCAGACTAACTTCGACTGTACCTCAAACTATTAGGAATATACGCAAAATTCGATCCTTGGAGTTTGATGCAGTTTGAAGCTTCATGACCGTAAAAAATGCGCCAGTAAAATTAACATATTGCAAAAATAACATATTAAAGGGCGCTATTCATCAACTATTAAAGGGAAGAGGAACAAACTGGGTAAGAAAGATAAGATGGTCAAGTCTAACAATATTGTTAAAAAAATTTGGTTCGCCTATGACGCGTTTCAATATGACGGCTGATATATCAAAATGGCAACCTATAACTACATTTTATTTTATCAGATTTCGTAAAAAAGCAAAAATGACAAGGTGGCCATTAGTTCTTGCTGACTTACTATGAAAAAAAAGTTTAGTTGATGCATGACCTTGATTGACCTTGAAAATACCATGTACAAGTTTTTGTTGTAATTTTTCCAATTTACCACTACGCAAAAACTTTAAGTGCCGGAAATGAAATTAATATATTAGCCATAACTATAAGCTTCATCTTGAACATCCCTACAATTTTTTTTTTGATCTGGTGTCCAAGATGTTTATGCTATACTCCGGTAAAAATGACCTATATGCTTGTCGTTTTTATTTAAGTTTTATTAAGTTTAAGGAACTTTCTACACAAATGCGGACAAAACACCCGATCACACATGAATGTGTGACTAAATAGCTGTAACCCTATGGTTGAATTTTATTATGACTGTTAATAAACAAGTATAGTCATATTCTACTGGCATAATTAAAATTTTTTATGCTTTTTTGACCGACATTTTGGAAAATAGCATCTAAAACAGCTGCTAACTTTCTAATAGGTAATTTAAATGACTTTGTTGGCTAGACAAGTGAGTAGGACATAAAATTCATAGTTCCGAAGTTTAATAAAAACGACATATAGGTCATTTTCACCTTGGTATAACATAAACACCTTGGATGCCAGATCAAACAAAAAATGATAGGGAGGTTTAAAATGATGTGTTTAGTTATGGCTAAGATGTTAATTTTATCTCCGGCACTTAAAGTTTTTGCGTATTGGTTAATTGGAAAAAACACTACAGAAACCTGGATTTTTACTTGTACATGAAATTTTTAAGGTCAATCAAGGTCATACATCAACTAAATTTTTTTTTCATAGTAAGCGGCGATAAGTCAACAATAATAGAAGGTCACCTTGTCATTTTGTTTTTTTACGAAATTGGATAAAATAAAATGTGGTTGTAGGTCGCCATTTTGGTATATCAGCCGCCATATTGAAACACATCATAGCTGAACCAAATTTTGTTAACAGTGTTACCGGACTCGAACTTCTTATCTTTCCTACCAAATTTGTTCTTCTTCGCTTTAATAGTTGATTAATAGCGCTTTCTAGTATGTTATTTTGGCAATATGTTAATTTTACTGGGGTATTTTTCAGGGTCATAAAGCTTCAAACTGCATCAAACTCAAATGATCGAATTTCGCATATATGCCCAATAGTTTCAGGTATATTTGAAGTTAGTGTGACAAAACGTCGAATTATTAAGATTTTTTAAAGAGAAAATGACAAGAATGTTATTTTTTGCGATTCCAAGTTAGTGTGACAAAACGTCGAATTATTAAAATTTTTTAAAGAGAAAATGACAAGAATGTTATTTTTTGCGATTCTTAAGGTCATTTAAGGTCCTTGGAAGTTAATTTTTTGGAATCCTCGTCCTCGAGCTATATGGCATCGAGTGTAATCATGCCCCGGTTGCGAAAGATGTATTTTTCTTGAGCAAAACCAGTCGTACTCGAACGCGATTCATAATTTGCCTGCATGTAGTTTTCCTCTTATTCTACACAGTATAGAAATTGCTGTAACTTTGCACACAAAAGAATACTTTTTATTATCTACCTATATGAAACATATTAGTAAACTAATGTTTCTAGTGGACGCCCACGGTTTGTCAGATTGTGCAAAATCAAACTCGTTAAATAAAAAAAAGTTCAATCATAAAATCATTCACTATTGAAACTGCAAGTGGTTAAACCAATTATTTATCCGAAACTTACTTCTTCAAACACATTCAATAACAAACTTGAATTTTATAAGACCCGTTTTTAATCGAACCATCGTTCATCAAACTCATTTGATATCAAACTCAAAATTTATAAAACCCGTTATTCTCCAAACCGTTTGATTGTCAGATCTATTCAACATCAAACTCGTAATTTGTAAAAACCATTTTTCATAAAACCCGGAATTTGTCAAACCATTATTTTTCAAAAATGGAATTCGTGAGAATCGTTCCCAGTAAAAACACTTGTGAAACTTAATATTTATATAAATCTAAGGTTGATATATTCATCATATCTACGTAAATCTCACATAAAAATATTTTTATAAAAAAAATTATGTAAATATTACGTCAAAATTTTAACTGTAAGTTTAAGTCATCATAAGCAATGTTAATTTTACGTAGATAATATGGCTTTATAAATAAATTCTTAAAATTTACGTAAACATTACGTAAGTAGTAGGACCTCAATTTTACATAAAAATATTACATACCTATTACGTTTACATTTACACCCAAAACATTTTATTTAATATTTATATTATCTAAATTAGGCAAATGCTCTATAACATGATTTACGTCACATTAAAATTTTTAAATTTACACAAATATTATTAAACAATATGAATTTTACATAATTGTTGTGTTGTGTTATGTAAATTCCCTGTAAAATGATTTAGGTCAAATTAAAGTCCTAAATTTTACATAATTATTATATATAGTCAATTGAGCCGTAAGTTACTTTACGTACACGAAAATGAAAGAAATTACCAGTGCTTAATAGTTTCTTCCTAGTAGGTAGAGATGGCGCTAATGTCACTATGTTCCCTGTACAGTGAACGATAATATTATATATATATAAAGAACAAAGATATTTTAAAATAAGAATGCGGAATTTGAGGTTTGACAAGATGATGGTACTCCTCTATAAGAATTACCTCTTCATAGAGTAGTCTGCCAATGTCGGATCGTGTCAAGGAACCACCGACGGACCTTCATAAATCACCGACGTTGGCCCGCCTCAAGCTGTATGCTTATGTCGGACTTAGATACTTGACGCTTTGCGCATGTCATGCACATTAATGTGACCCAAATTTTACCTTATTTAATAAATAATTGTGACCTTAAACTTACATAACAAGGTATACCAGTTATGTAAAATATAAGATAATATATGTAACTCTTACGTATAATATTAACGTAAAAAAGTATGTTATTTTATTTACATCACATTCATGTAACAATTAGGTGGGCTTTGAGCATGGCATTATGCAGAGTTTTTGCACCTTAATGTGACTTAAATTTTACCTTATTGTGACCTCCGAGTGACCTTAAATTTACGTAACAATGTTATGTAAATTTTACGTAATTTCTACATAACGGTGTTTACTGGGTTGTTTATCAGAAATTATTGCTAAATTAATTGCGCATGAACGGGAGGCGATGCGCGCATACTTGTATATGTAGCGTTCAATAGTTTGTGCATAGATGTCACTTGCATTCCGGCTAAGAACAAAATTCTGATAAAAAACGGGTCGTACGAATTCCGGTTTTGAAAAATAATGGCTTGACAAATTCCGGATTTGATTTTGAATAGATATGTCCAACAAAAGTTTTGGAAAAAAAAACGGGTTTTATAAATTGCGAGTTTGATATTGAATTAGTTCGATAAACAACGGATCGATTCAAAACGGGTCTTATAAATTTCGAATTTGTTATTGAGTGGGTTTGAAGAAATAAGGTTCGGATAAAAAATTGGTTTAACAAATTGCAGTTTTTATAGTGGATCGTTCTTACGATGAAAATTTTTATTAAATACGGTCTGATAAATTTCTGGTTTGACAATCCATAGGTGTTCTTTCTAGTTTGCTTTTTTTTCTAATGCAGGAAAGTCTACAACATAGTCTGTTCATAAAGAAGAGAGAGTAATAAAAATGCAAATTTGGATAAATTTTGTACTGAATAATCAATCACTTCTTCTTTTCTTTTAAAAATTTTCTAATGTACCTCAGGTAAAAATAGAAGGCAAGCGATAAACTATTCTCATAAGGCGCCGCAATTGGGGAAAACTTACATTTTAGGTACCGTGGTATGTAGGTTTTAGTAAAGAAAATAGTAAATATGTAAAAAGTTCTATGAAATTTTATAAAACAAATTACTTTATTAGAAAAAATTTATAAATTAAATAATAAAAATATATTTTAGGAATAAAAATAATATTATAATATATATACAAAAACGGATTGGCGTTTTAACTACAATTAATAAGCACTCCTAAACATTAAATTAAGCTAAACAAATGGTTGATATATAAAAAAAATGTTACGATTGTCAATTATTATAACTACAAAAATAAATGAATGAAATGGAGGTAGATACGCTTCTTTAAAAGTAGTCAAAAATAAAATAGGAATAAATTACTCAGATTCATTCATTCATTCATTCATTTTCTTCCAAAGAAATAATTAACGGTTCCACAGTTTCTTCGTTTAAACAATCAAGTTTCCACATTTTTTCTTGAACTTTTAAAACATGTTGTACATATTTATGCCAATTATCTAGAGTTATTTTTTTAACTGATTCTTGGAAAAGCGTAGTATTATTCTTTGCTACATACCCTTTTATTTGAGCCCATATTAATTCTGTTGGATTAAGTTCACAATGGTAAGGCGGCAGTCTTAATACTGTTATGTTTCGTTTTTCAGCCATATCATCGACAACTTTGTTATTGAATTTTTCTTTGTGGCTATTTACCAATGATAGTAGTTCTTTTTTTACGATATCTGACTCAAAATTTATGTTTTTTTCTGTAAGCCACTTACAAATATTAGCTTTTCTCCATGCTGTGGTTGGAACTTTTTCAAGGTTTCTGGAATGGTAACTGGCGTTGTCCATTAATATTAGGTCTAACATTTGCTGAAAGTATTCTTCAAATGTATCGCCATTCATGTCCTCGTGATAATCGCCAGTATGGTTTGACGGAAAGACCAAAAGACCTCCTTTTACAAGCCCTTTTTCATTGCCAATATGGACAATTATCAAAGGTTTTCCCTTTTCTGACGGCGGCTTTCTCCCTGTCGACCAACCTTCTATGAATGCCGGTTGGGCACTTTATTTATTATTACATTGCTATTTAACCCTCACTTAAACTTAATCCTCTAATTATGCACCTGAAACAATTATCGCATTATCTCATTGTATTATATTGTATTATAGTGCAAAAACAGAACACACATAATAAACAATTCTGTATCAGGTTAAAATATAATATATATTTTTAACTGCTGTCCTCTTTCAATTTTTTTTTAAATTTAAATATTGGCAAAACACCTACGCCAATGGTACACTCGAGAAAATGGGTTTTAAATCGTTTTATTACTGTCTCTTCTTTATGAATGGACTTAACTATGCTGTAAATAACTCATTTACAGGGGCAAAAAATCAAATTGATAACAGGACTTTTACAAGCTGAAAAATTTTTATACCCATGTGGTTTTTCTCCCTAGGTGGCAATTGATCACACCGCGTGTTGAAAAGTATCACTTTTTATACTTGTTAGGTTTAAAAAATCTATAGTCTTTAACCTCTTCTTTGTGACTGAACATTTTTTGTAGGATGGATTCATGTTTGCCATTCCTCTTGTAGTGGGGACATCATGTAGCGTATTCTACGGTTTCTTATCTGATTTTCTGGTGGATAAAAAATATTTATCAACAATAAACGCACGAAGGTTTTTTTGCATGTATGGTAAGTTTTTAAGGGAAAGAAAATTAGGTAGATAATAGAATATAATAATAGAGTTTTGAGAAAAAGTTTGGCATTACTTTTCTGAAACTGAATAAACTTTTATAGTCACCACCTAACATATCTTACAACGACATTCTTGATGTACAAAAATCAATTAATTTAATGCCTCGTTCTTCTATGACGCGTAATATACGTTAAGTTTTGGGCGTCATTAATGTTTACTTTTCGTATTTTTTGGAAGATTCGCCGTCGTAGTTCTTGATCATTTCGGGCTTCCCAACCGTTGTCGTAGACTTTCTGAGACAGTTGGGTTCAAAAAGTTTCCTGGGCACATCCGGAATGTTTCCTGCTTCCAGCCAGCAGTCTCGTATTGGTCTGGCATAATGCGCTCATGCCAGATCTTGCCAAAACATATTATTGCCATCTGCGGGATGCTGGTTAATAAAATCAACTTTTTTTGTGAGGCAGTCTCTGATATAGACCTCAGCATTTACTGCTTTTCCTCTTACGCGGCTAACAAAAGGTATGGATACACCTCTCTCAGATATGGCACACCAAACCAATACTTTGTCTGCAAATTTAGCTTTCGCTTTATATGTAACTTCATTCGAAAATTTCCAGGTAATTCTGCATGGCTAAAGGTGAAATAAACAATGTTATTTGCAAAGTGAATTCGTCTTAAATAGCCACAATTGCTAACCGGGCATCGGTATATTGGGAAGCCTTTTTTCTTTTTCGGTATTTTAAACCATTTCTGGCAGTACAGCGAGAAATGCCTTGAAATATCCTTACTTTTTTTTTGGGCATTTGTCCAATAGGCCTATGAATACTTTTCCGAATATCTATCTTGTACGCCATTGCGAAATGAACTGTCAGGAATGTGACATGTCTAAGAAAATAAAAAAAGCCATATACTTGATGCACTGGGCTCATATTTTTGTAGAGCACTTCGAATGTTTCCTCAAAATTTTTGAAACAGGAGTTACCTACGTTCGTTTAAGACAATGATGTATTTGAAATTAACTCTGTGTTTCGGACTTCCATTGTCTATATTTTATTTATACAGGACGTTTCGATCAGTACAATCTCTGATCGTCTTCAGGTGCAAACTGCAACCTATTCCTAAGGCTACGTACTTATATACTATGAGAAATCACTCAACCGTGAAGTTTAAGAAGTTGGCTCTGCCCAAGGAGGGGCTTCCAAATATTTGGAATTTCAACACTTGATTTACTGAAAACACCATGATTCTGCTTAATAAAGGCAGCTTCAAGGAATTTTCGTTTCTTCCAGTGTGACTCCTTGTGCAAAACCTTTGCTTCTGTCCACTTCATTCGGTGTTGTTTTGGCCATGCGTGTTCGGCGATTCCTGATTTCGTTGTTTCACCTCTTTGGGTATTCGTGTGATGTTCTTTAAGCCTAACAGATAGTGGTCTTTTTGTTTCACCTATGTATGATTCACCACACTCACCAGGAACTTCGTAAATGCATTCCTTATTTTGTTTGTTTTCCGGTTTTGTTTTGCTAAGAAGGCTTCGAATTGTATTATTAGATTTAAAAGCTGTTTTAATATTAAAGTTGTTCGCTACTCTTCGAATTTTCTCTGATACTTCTTTAATGTATGGAATGGTAAGGAATGCATTTGCTTGGTTTTGGTCTTGTAATCTCTGTCCTGTTTGCTGAAATTTAGAAATAGTATCTGTTATAAGTTTAAGGCTGTAACCATTCTGCTGCAGATCCTTCTTAATGTTTCTTATTTCGATTTTCGAGTCATGAGAATTGTTACAAATTTGAATAGCTCTATTATAAAAAATTTGCATGATGCTTCGTTTGGTTGTAGCAGAATGAATTGAACCTTGATTTAAATATTGTCCTGTATGAGTGGGTTTACGATAGACTGTTGTTCTGATGTTAGACAGAGACTGCTTGATGACGAATCCCTTCGTGAACGTACCAGCCTGCCGCTGGAGGGAGTAATGGAGTTATTGGATTGCTGTCTACATAACTCTTATTTTCAGGTCAAAGATAGGTTTTATGCTCAGAGTGACGGTCTGCCAATGGGTTCATCGCTTTCGCCAGCGGTGGCCAATATTTACATGGAGTGGTTCGAATCATACGCGTTTGAGACCGCAACATATAATTCTAAGCTCTGGCTAAGATATGTTGATGATACTTTTGTTGTCTGGACCGAGAATTGCCAAAAACTTTCAGAATTTCTTCACCACCTAAATAACATAAGACCCACCGTCAAATTTACAATGGAGTTGGAGCAAAATTGTCAAATTCCCTTTTTTCTTGTTGTACTTGTCAAACGAGTAGAAAGCGACATCAGAACAACAGTCTATCCTAAACCTACTCATACAGGACAATATTTATATCAAGGTTCAAATCATTGTGCTACAACCAAACGAGGCATAATACGTACTTTTTATAATAGAGCCGTTCAAATTTGTAACAATTCTCATGACTTGGAAATCGAGATAAGAAACATTAAGAAGGATCTGCAGCAGAATGGATACAGCCTTAAACTTAAAACAGATACTATTTCTAAATTTCAGCAAACAGACCAAAACCAGGCAAATGCATTCCTTACAATTCCATATATTAAAGAAGTATCAGAGAAAATAGTAGTAGCAAACAACTTTAATATTAAATCATACATAAATGAAACAAAAAGACCACTATCTGTTAAGCTTAAAGAACATCACACGAATACCCAAAGAGGTGAAATTCAGGAATGGGAAACACGCCTTGTCAAAACAACACCGAATGAAGTGGATAGAAGCAAAGGTCTTGCACAAGGAATCACACTGGAAGAAACGAAAATTCCTTGAAGCTGCCTTTATTGGGCAGAATCATGGTGTTTTCAGTAAACCAAGTGTTGAAATTTCAAATATTTGGAACCCCTCTTTGGGCGAAGCCAACTTCGTAAACTTCCCGGTTGAGTGATTTCTCATAGTATATAAGTACGTAGCCTTAGGAATAGATTGTAGTTTGCACCTGAAGACGATCAAAGATTGTACTGATTGACTGATTGACTAGACAATTGAAGTCAGTAACACAGAGTTAATTTCAAGGGGTTACCTAGTTATTTATTTACATTCTAACACTATTCTTACTCTAAAACTAGTTCGGTTTCGCTGTCACTATCTTCACCAATATTACGTAGAAGGAACTATCCGAGGAAATTGGTCCTAAAATGCGATTTTAATTAATGCCATGTGTGATCTATTGGGTTGAAAATACAATAATAGGGTGGGAGTCTTAGCATCGTATGTTTCATTTCCTCTGCTTGTTTATCACAAACATATACCTTCTTAATACAAAATGCTTCTAAAATTTCTAAAAGCTTACATTTGTATACCATTATTTAAAATATTGTCCATTACTCTCACGCTGTTTGGAAGAATATTTGGTAGAAGACAGTTCTCAAAAAGTTCTGCCGTTGTATCGTCGTGATAGTCCACGTAGGAGTCTTTAATATTTTTTTCAGAGAGCCATAAGACGTTTAGAACCCAAGCGGTTTTTTTTATTTGATGGAGCTTTTATGCTGCATTTATCGGAAGAATCGGACCATCCTTTGGATGGTGTTTCATATGTGTCGAACCACGTCTCGACAAGATAAGTTATGGGATGATTTTCAGAACGGCGTTTTCCTATTAAGGTTTTATACCCATGGCCCTATTTTATATTCCAAAAGTACTTGCCTTTTTTTAAGTGTGCGATACTTAAAACCCATTTTGGATAGAACTGTCCAAAAACCAGCGAAACCAGCTCCTAATATAGGCACACGTTGCTCTTCATACATGGTGTAGAATTTTCCTCTTATCAAGTCTTTGTCACTTCTCTCTCTGCGCTTTCTTCTTGGTGTGATGGGCTTTGACACGATTCTCCTCACTTTAGTCAGAAGTACTCAGTACCAGCACCAGCAATAAATCCTCTGTTCAATAAAGAACTATATACACTTTTTACAATTTCTCTAGCATCGACAGATAAATGCTTTTTTTTAACGAATCACTAGAATATGATATAGTAAATTTAATATTTAGCTGTTAGTTACAATAAAAAATCTGGGACCAATATTTTTTTAATATCTTTAACAGAATAAGAGGAATGGTACGAAGGCGCAAAAGGGCCACAAAGCAATTTTTATTTTAATTCCCACTTTTAACTCGGAATTCCGACTTAGAACTCGGAATTCCGACTTAGAACTCGGAATTCCGAATTTAAACTCAGAATTCCGACACAATTTTGACTTACAACTCAGAATTCCGACTTAGAACTCGGAATTCCGACTTTAAACTCAGAATTCCCACACAATTTCAACTTAAAACTCAGAATTCCTACTTTAAACTCGGAATTTCGACTTAAAACTCGAAATTCCGACTTATAACTCGAAATTCCGACTAACAACTCAGAATTCCGACTTTAAACTCGGAATTCCGAGTTTTAACTCGGAATTTGACTTTAAACAGCCCCAAAAAAATGAAACAATAAAAAAATACAATTTTTTTATAATTCAAAAATTTAGCAAAAATTAATTATTTCTTTATATAAATTATCCTTAAAAAACTGAACATTTCTTATATTTCACTTTTTTTTCTAACTCTTATATAGTTTCAGCTGAAAAAAATTGAGGGGGAACCAAAACATCGTTTTTTTTTATTCTTAAACTGTTACACTTACAACAAAAACGATGAAAGTCCTTTCTATGGAGAAAAAAAAACATTTAATAGTATTTTCTTTTCTTTTACTATTTATCTACCCGAGATAACTTTTTTGTCATAATCCGGAAATATAACTTATTTAGAAAAATGACAGAAATTAAAAAAAAAATTTCAACATTTTTCCAATATATTATTTTTTTAATATATATTTTTTTAATACTGTAAATGTTCAAATATCAGAGAGGGACAGTGTTATGAAAGTAAGACTTTTGAAAAACAATAACATTTATAATATCACGGACTCTTCAAAACCTATTTTCTGGTCGTTTTTAATTTTTTTTTCTTTTGTGGACCTTTGCTGGGAAACTTTCAGTGGGGAGGGGGTTAATAAATAAAATAAAATAAAATTACCGGAATCGTATTGAGAATTCCAGTGCTCATTATATAAAATTTTTTTCTTTAAAGGGGGGGTTTTTTTAAACTGGCGAACAAAATATTTAAAAAAATCCGAGTATTATGACCCTTTCGATTTGGTTTCTCGTAAGCCATCTGCAAATTTAGTTTTTCTGGGGGGAAAAAAAATCTCTGTCCTATTTAAAATTATCCCATAGGCGCTTGTTTGGTATCAGAGACCACTAAGACCTTCAAATAAGCGCCTGAGTCCCTTACGTACCTTCTCTGAAAAACTGGCAGGAGAAGGTATTTTTCTTTAATCGACTAATACCCTAGATTGCCCGAATTTGGGTCTCCAATCTGGATCTGTTTTGGTTTCAAAAATATTTTTAAAAAATGGTGGGGAGCTACAAGGACACTTATGGGCGCCATCAGATTTTTTTGTATCTTTGGCAACAGTCGTATGCTCATTTTTTGGTGCGCGACTAGCCCCCTTATGGTTGAAAAAAACACACAGACTTTAATCCTTTTCTTTCAACGCCACTCGTTTGGAAAATATCGAATTTTCGAACCTTTTTTGGGGGGTGTTTTCGACCTTTCTCAATAAAAATTGGTTCTTTGGTCGTCAGTTTAAAAACAAGCATAAAAAATTATGAGGACTGAAATTCTCAATACGATTCGGGCAATCTACGACTATATCTGATAATGAATATGATTTTTATTAACCGACCCCCACTGGAAATTTTCCAGAAAAGGTACGCAAAAGATTAAAAGTTAAAAAAACATCCAGAAGAATAGGTTATGAAGATATTATAAAAATTATTGTTATTCACAAGTCTAACTTTCATAACACTGGCCTGTCATTTTTTCGAAATAACTTATATTCCACGGTTATAAAAAAAATTATCTCGGATAAATAAAGAGTAAGAGAAAAAAAATACTATTAAAGGTATTTTTTTCCACATTGAAAAGACTTTCATCGTTTTTGTTGTAAGTATAAAATCGGAATTCCGAGTTTAAAGTCGGAATTTCTCATATAAAGTCGGAATTCCGAGTTTAAAGTCGGAATTCTGATTTGTAAGTCGGAATTCTGAGTTTAAAATCGGAATTCCTACGCTTTCGTAGAATAGTTATGGGATAGTTACGGTGTTAGGTAGGTAACATATTTTTATTTTCTTTAATTTTTCGAACATAAGTAAACCCGAGAGTGAACCAAATCGAAGCTGAGTTGAAGTGAGAGCTACTCAGGCGGTTTAAAAAAAAATAAAATAACTAAATACTATTAAATTAATAGACACAACAATCGCCTTCTCTAGTTTTTGACAAACATTGTTCATATTTTTTTTACCACAATCATGCAGAATTATTTTTACTACGTTTACCAAATTTACACTATGAAAGACTTAACTTGTCTTCTCCTAAATAGTGATTTACCTTTTTAGCTGCGATTGTTCAGGCTGCGATGGTGATATGGATTGCCTTCCTGACGAAAGATTCAGCAAATTTTTCAGGTAAATCCAAACAGCCCTTCCTTCCGGAGTATGATTCCCCCTTTTTGTGTATTGATCGCGGTTTTTGATATTTTTCTGTAAACCGCCAACAGAAAGAGAAAAACTTATGACCTATACCTACTTAAAATAAAATGTTATTCGTTAAATTTTGCGTCAAATGTGCATATGTTTGACATAAAGTTTTGATTTATTTTCGGGGGTAATTCCACTAAGGATTTAAAATTAGCGATAATTTTTCCCAAGGAGGAAAAAATATGTAAATAAAATTTGATCAATTTTGAAGCCTTTAAAATTTGGTTGATTTCTTGCTCTATAACAGCTCCAGACCGATTTGTTTTACGAAATTTGAATAAAAGTCAGAAACTTGACACAAAAACAACGGCAATTCAGGTTTTGTTATAATAAAGTATCTCCTTTAACAAACGCAAACCATTTGTTTGTATACAAATTGAGTACAATAATAATCAAGGAAAAAATTATCATAGGTAATTTCCCGAGTGTAAAGCATATATTGTCAATAAAATTATCAAAATTTGCTAAGTACGAGGAATTTTCTGCGGACTATTTTCTAAAGGAAATATTGTTACATGTTTTATATTCCTGATCTTTATAACTTGGGTTTCATTGAGCTGTTTTGTTTAGTCACCATAAAATCAGTAATAAGCAAAATATGTCTAAAGGCGCATTTACACAGACAAACTTTCCTTTGATGTTGAAATGCCGACAAACATTTACACGAGCCTCTTGAGCAAAATGTTCAAAGAAAAGTTCGAGCAAAATCTCGTACAAAAACACTCACGGCAATTTTGGAGAGAATGTTAAGCAAAATTTGTTTGAAGAAATGTTGGTATAAAAATTTCTTACAAATTTAAATTTTATAGTTTTATGGGAATTCATTGAACTTAACTGAAAATAGAAAGACTAAGTTTTAAAACAAGGTATTTTTAATTAAGTGCTTTCCGACGGAAAAACGATTTGATGTCGAAATTCACGTTTTACCTCATAAGCAACTTCGATTGATCTGATTTTTATAGGGAATATGCCAGTATACTTGTAACTTTTTTGGGGTTGTAAAAAAACGAGAATAAAAGAAATAATAATTGGCACTTACTTATTGCTGTTGCCTAAAATGTAGTGATAAAAATTTACGTTTAAAAGAATATCTCTTATTTTACTTCCTAGTTTAGTTAATATATGAACAAAGGCACGTTCGATTTAAATAATATCCGTTTATTACCCACTTTTACAACCCTAAGATCCCGACCCTTGTCTAAAACATATAATTTAACAGTAATAGACTATATAATAATTCTTTTGCATATTGTTTGTTCAGTGTCAGTAATCGACCTTAATTATTACATTAAATTGACAGTAAATATCTATATCTTTATTATTTTCATGAACCTTTTGCTTTTTTAAGCAACCCTTGGGGTCTTAAACTAAGTAGGTAAATCTGGTGTGAGGAATTAAAAAAAAACAATCAAATCTAAGGGTAAAGTAAAGTTACAAAAATATGTTTAAAAAAAATCCCCTCCCCACCACTCCTCATAGTCGTGAGGCGCGGATTACCGCTTAAAAGTGCAATTTTTGAGTTTTTTGCCGATATTTGAAAAACTCAAATTTTTTGCAAAAGAAAAATTTTCCTGGGTTGTTTTTTGAATTTAGGAAAAAACCCTTGGAAATAAAAAAAACTAACAAGAAAATCCCAAAAAACCCCTGGGCAAGAAAATTCGGGAAAAACCCTAAGAAAAAAATATTATAAGTAACCGTAATCCATGTGACAAATCTGATAGCCAAGAATAATGTTTCGCTTGCCGTCGGCTTTTTTTCACAAAAATTTAAAATAAAAATTTGTGTTCCATTTTTTTAAAGAATTGAGATCACTGATGTGAAATGTTATTTATTCTCATCTTTAAAAATATGTTTCCAAAACAGATAGCAATAATTTGCTCAAAAATTTACCCGAACAAAATGTTCAAAGAAATGCTCACAAAAATGTTCACGCAAAAAATTTTAGGTCTTTTGCACGAGCTTTTGTTTGAGCATGTTCGTCTGTGTAATTGCGCCTTTAAAATGGGCTTTTATGTAATTTGTTTCCTATTAATTCAAGTTTACCAGCCGCATTGATTTCATTGGTCAATATTTTCTGAGTGAAATAGTCTGCAGTAATATATTATGGGAAGGGGGAAAATCTAAGAATGATTTTCTGGTTATTTCACCATCCCGAAAGGAATTTTAAAGAAAATTTTATACCCGTTGTTTTAAGCCAATCAGATGCCTTGTTTCTGACAGGTTGCTATGGCAACAACCCCAATTTTTCGGAATTTTTTTTTTACCTAGTTGAAAAATTAATAAGTGATAATTTCCCTGGCTTGACAGCCGTCACATGCAGATGTCAGAATAACAACAGAGGCGTTGGTAGAATTTTCTATTCATTTTATGATATTTTCTTTGCGACAACAAAATTTATTATGACGAAAAATAATTAATAAACAAAACAAAATATTGGTGAAACCTTATTCCACTAATGCGCTGCAACACTTACAGCCAACTTTGCAGATTTTAGTATAAGATTATTAGAGTATGAAGAAATGTGTTCATTTCGGGATTTTGAGAATCGTTTTTTTTACTAGGGCAAAGGGAAAGTGAAAAAAAAAACAAATTCCAACTATTTGAAATACAAAACACCTAGCGTCCAATATAACACATGTGCCTATACACCTATTTTTCTCTATCCTCTAGTACTATAATATTGTGTGATTTAAATAAAATATCATCAACTGGAAGGCCCAGAATTTAAAAAACAAAATAAAAAAAAATTAAACGACCCATCGACAGGCAAAACCTGCTGGGAAAGACGTGTGATTTTGAGTTTTGAAAAGTGCAAGTATTAGTTTTGACAAGGGAGATTTTCACCTGAGCGGTGAATAATAAGGTGAAAATCGACCTGCTTTTACAATGTGGATGGACGGCGGACGAAAAATCGAAAAACAAAAGGTCGAAAGACAAAAAATCGAAAGGTAGAAAATACCAAAGGTCGAATAACAAAAGGTCGAAAATACGAAAGATTGAAATTACAAAAGGTTGAATGCAAAAAGGTCGATATTACAGAAGGTCGAAACTACAAAAGGTCGAAATAACAGAAGACCGAAATAACAGAAGATCGAAATAACAAAAGGTCGAATATCAAAAGGTCGAAAATAAAAAAGGGCGAGGTTCTGATACGTTTTATCCCCCTCTTGATTTCTTGCTTGGAATATGCAGTTTGACTCTTTTTAAAACCATCCAGGTATGTCAATAAATCTGTTCGGATTAGGCTTGGATTAAGGCGGGATAGGGTTGGTTTGTTGTATTAGAGTTGGGTTAGATTTAGTTTTAATATTTCGACCTTTGTACATTTTTGATCTTGTGTAATTTCGACCTTTTCATGTTCGATCTTTTATAATTTCAACCTTTTGTAAATTCGACCTTTTGTAATTTCGACCATTTGTAGTTTCGAGCTTTTGTAATTTCGATATTTTGTAGGTTCGACCTTCTGTAATTTCGACCTTTTTGCATTCGACCTTTTTTAATTTCGATCTTTTATATTTTCGACCTTTTGGTATTCGACCTTTTGTAATTTTGGCCTTTTGTAATTTCGACCTTTTGTAGTTTCGACCTTTTGTTGTTTCGGCCTTTTAATTTTCGATCTTATGTTGTCGACCTTTTTTTCTTTCCACCTTTTGTTTTTCGATCTTTCATCCGCCGCCCTAAATAATCAGTGTAACTCTTAGAACGCCTATGCTTTATCAAACCAGGAATTTATCAGACCGTATTTAATTAAAAAATTCATCGTAAGAACGATTCACCATAAAAACTGCAATTCGTCAAACCAATTTTTTATTCGAACATTATTTTATCAAACCCATTCAATAAAAAATTCGAAATTTAACAGACCCGTTTTTAATCGAAACATTCTTCATCAAACTCACTTAATATCAAACTTGTAATTCGTAAAAACCATTTTAAATAAAACCCGAAATTTATCAAACCATTATTTTTCAAAATCGGATTTCGTCAAACACTATGTGTATCAGAAAAAAAGAAAAAAAACAAATTCCAACTATTTGAAATACAAAACACCCAGCGTCCAATATAACACATGTGCCTATACAGCTATTTTTCTCTATCCTCTATTACTATAATATTGTGTGATTTAAATAGAATATAATCAACATGATACAAAGATGTAAACCTTATTTTACTAGAGTACCAGCGAATTGTAAAAATAATAGATGAATAAGTGTATAGCCACAATATAGGGAACACAGACATTAAAAGTGTTAAAAAAGTAATTAAATAGCCTAATATTCCTTATATTAAAACACCAAACCTCAAAGCGAAATAAACGCTTGCCAAATTGTCAAAATTTCTATTTTTTTTTTAAATAATTTTTGGTATAAAATTTTCGTACCGAATCTCCCGCAAGCTTAAATTTTTTCTCTGTTGCGAATTTTTATAAGAAAGGAAGGTCCGGGTCTGAATCTCGGCTAGGGGTATGGCTATTTTGTGTTTTTCTTTAACTTTGCCAAAACTTCGCTAACACTGGGCATTGATCCTGTGATGGATGGAAAGGCCCAGAATAAACAAAAAAAAATCAAACGACACATCGACAGGCAAAACCTGTTGGGAAAGACGTGTGATTTTTAGTTTTGAAAAGTGCAAGTATTAGTTTTGACAAGCGAGATTTTCACCTGAGCGCTGAATAATAAGGTGAAAATCGACCTGCTTTTACAATGTGGATGGACGGCGGACGAAAGATCGAAAAACAAAAAGTCGAAAGGTAGAAAATACCAAAGGTCGAATAAAAAAGGTCGAAAATACAAAAGATTGAAATTACAAAAGGTTGAATCTCAAAATGTCGAAAATAAAAAAGGACGAGGTTCTGACACGTTTTATCCCCCTCCTCATTTCTTGCTTGGAATATGTAGTTTGAGTCTTTTTAAAACCATCCAGGTATGTTAATAAATCTGTTCTGATTGGGCTTGGATTAAGGCGGGATAGGGTTGGCTTGTTGTATGTATTGTAGTTGGGTTAGATTTATTTTAGTATGTTTTAATATTTCGACCTTTGTAAATTTTCGATCTTGTGTAATTTCGACCTTTTCATGTTCGATCTTTTAAAATTTCAACCTTTTGTAAATTCGACCTTTTTATATTCGACCTTTTGTAGTTTCAACCTTTTGATATTCGAGCTTTTGTAGTTTCGACCTTTTGTTGTTTCGGCCTTTTAATTTTCGATCTTTCATCCGCCGCCCTAAATAATCAGTGTAACTCTTAAAACGCCTATGCTTTATCAAACCAGGAATTTATCAGACCGTATTTAATTAAAAAATTCATCGTAGGAACGATTCACCATAAAAACTGCAATTCGTCAAACCAAGTTTTTATCCGAACCTTATTTTATCAAACCCATTCAATAAAAAATTCGAAATTTCTTCCATTTTAAATAAAACCCGAAATTTATCAAACCATTATTTTTCAAAATCGGATTTCGTCAAACTCGTTGTTTATCAGAAAATATTTGCTAAATTGATAGCGCATTCGCCAATAATACTTAAATGAACCGGAGGCGTACATGCAGGTGGCGACATCTATACACAAATTATTGAACACTACCTGTGAATACTTTTATACGCCGTGACACCGCGCTATCCTCGTGTATGCCTCCAGGTTATGTAATTATTATTGGCGAATGCGCTAGCAATTTAGCAAATATTTTCTAATACACAGTGTTTGACGAAATCCGGTTTTGATAAATAATGGTTTGACAAATTCCGGGTTTTATTAAAAATTGGTTTTACAACTTACGAGTTTGATATTGAGTGAGTTTAATGAACAATGGTTCGATTAAAAACGGGTCCCTTAAATTGCGAATTTGTTATTGAATGGATTTGATGAAATAAGGTTCGGATAAAAAATTGGTTTGGCGAATTGCAGGTTCTATAACGAATGATTTTATGAAGAAACTTTCTTTTATTTAACGGGTTTGATTTTGCACATTCTGATAAACTTTAAATTATCGCTGTACGTCTCCAAATCAGGTATTTCTTATGAGACTTTTAACACATGAGTGGAATAATTAACTTAACTATCACAATCGATAAATTCAAGCTTCTCTATGATAGCGCGAAGCCAAACTAGAATCAAAAACAGCGCCACAAAAGCCAGCAGAATGAGAAAAAATCAAAACAGAAACATAGGGCGATTTTTTCTTTTTCACCAAATTTCTTCCTAGCAACTTTTTCTTGTTATTATTTGTTTCTATAAGATACTTTTTACCGGAAGTAAGAAATAAATTAAAAAAATCTGAATGTTTAGATATTTTTTTTATACCTTCGTCAAAAACATGATTTTAATAACCGTCTGCAGATAACTGAAGCATGTCTTTTTTGGTTACTGATGCAAAAAACCTTTTTTTTTCTTATCACTAAAAGATTCCTGTCCGTTTCTTACTAAAAAATTAAAGAGAAATAGCGGTAAATAGTAATATTGAAAAAATCCATTAACTCTTGCCTAAAAGTTAAGCCAGTTCCGCCAGTTTTCCCCAAGTATTTATGAAAAAATCATTTAAAAACGTCGTCAAAATATCAAACTGTAACAGTGAACGTCACCGAGTAAAAAGGCACATCGCCATGGAAACCATTGTTCTTTATTGCATTTACCAGCCGCCTTGATTTATAGTGTAAAGATGTTGTGTTGCGAGAAGTGTTTTTCGTTCGAGATTTTTTGGATTTTCTGATAAAGTATTTAAAAAAATAGTGCTAACGTCTCGTGGCTAAACTATGCTTTTTTTTTGCGTTTTTAAATACCTCGCTGCGCTCGTTATTTAAACCAAAGTTTGTAAAAAAAACACTATTTTAGCCACTACCTAGTTGTGAAAACTGCTGTTGGCCGTCAGACCGATACCTACCTGCTCCGTTTTAAACCTAAATTTATTTTTTTAGTTAAATCAAACCATAGAGGTGTACCACTCAGACAATATCCTCTGCAATTTTTTATTTTTCTATTAATTTTCAATTTGTCTTTTGATTTCAGTCGTTCTCTTCTGCCTGGTTAACATCGGTAGCGGTGCTGAACTCTACGGCACCTCAGTTAATATCATGGATATATCACCCAGATTTGCTGGCGTGATCATTGGGATAACCCAGACGGTATCCATGTCGTTGTCGATGTTTGGTCCGATTTTGGTACAGCTTCTCGTTAGTGATGAGGTAAGAATAAAGAGAAGTAAATTATATTAGTCTATGCTCAGACCGGATGTCTTAGTTTAAAAAATTATTTGATAGCGCAAATAGGTCTATGCACGTTTTTCACGTGTTTCTTCTTTTCGATACATACACCAAATTATATAAAAGGGTGTTTGTGTAGACAACAAAGATGCTGGTGGTAACCCTGCAAAAATATTATCTGGGGGGGGGCAACCTCGTTAATCAAGAACCCTATTGCGGGTTTCCATTGGGTGTGCAAAATTTTAAAATGGGTGTGCAAAATTGTGCAAAATTGGATCTTTTGAATGGTACCAAGTTTTTCAAAAAATATCATCTGGGGGGGGGAAGCTAGCCTCGTTACTCGAAAAAAATTTCAAAATAAGAGTGCAAAGTTGGACTTTCAAATGATACGGTCAAGTTAGCTCCCCCCCCATAGAAAAATGACCACAGTTACTCGTAGGAAGGTGCGCAAAACTTAATTTATGTTGTGCAAATATCTTAATTTATGTTGTGCAAATATCTCGATTACGAAGTGATATCAAAAATAAACCCCACTTGTATTTTTGATGGAGAACCCCTTTAACCTCGACGTGACGTTACATAAGTTTTGTTTACTTGAACGCCTATGGCTTATCAAACCAGAAGTTTATCAGACCGTATTTAATGAAAAAATTTGTTAATTAATTGCTAAATTGATTGCGCATTCGCCAATAATACGTGAATGCAAGACGGGTGAATGCAAGTGAAATCTATACAAAAACTATTGAACGCAACCTGTAAGTATGGGCGCGTGGAGTCCGGTTAAAAAGTAAATGAGCCAGCTAAGGAATGTGCGTAGAAACCCATTTTCGTCTGAAGCCCGCCCACTTAGCTCGCGATTGGTTTGCCGTATGAAGTCATAGGCGTAGACGGTCTAATCTTTTTATTGCACCTATTTTTTTTTCAAAAGAATTTTATTGAATTTACTATTTTATGAATAAATATCTCTTTTACATAAAGCACCCCTTGTCAATTTATTATTATTTTTAACAGTAACATTATAAAAAAGTAGAAGTTAAAAAACCTCCAAATCAGTTACTTCAACCGAAAAGAAACCAAAAAACAAAAGATCAAAAGATCTTAGGTGGAAATAACGAAAATTCAAACTTGGATGAGTATTCCACAAGGAACACACAAAAGATCAAAACGAAAAGAGAAATGAATAAACGATGTTTCGCCCTGGGTAACCAGCGTGGGCTCATCAGTAGTTTCACTGGTCACCCTCCACTATACATCATTAAACACCATCATACAAGGCAATTTGCCTTAGGAGCAGAATCCTACTGGAAATATTAACACGCCAGGACGAATTCGTATTAGGTAACTTGGATAAGTAAGTACCAGTGCGGAACGATGCCTATTTGTGAGTGGTTCAAGGTTGGAAATCTAAGTGTATGATGGTGTTTAATGATGTATAGTGGAGGGTGACCAGTGAAACTACTGATGAGCCCACGCTGGTTACCCAGGGCGAAACATCGTTTATTCATTTCTCTTTTCGTTTTGATCTTTTGTGTGTTCCTTGTGGAATACTCATTCAAGTTTGAATTTTCGTTATTTTCACCCAAGATGTTTTGATCTTTTGTTTTTTTTTTAATAGCATTATACATAAATAATGCGCATGCGCATATAGTTAGTCTAACATCTATTCAGAAAAAAGTAAATTTAAATATTAATACACAAAGGCGTGAATGGCCATTTTCAACTTATTTGAGAAAAAGCGTTTTTTAACTTTCAATATATTGCTATATACTCAAAAAATGTTTATATTACAGTGCTAGTTTTTTTTGTGTTGTAATTATCATCATCATATTACATGTTTATCATGCTGTAATCTGATTTTATTTATGTTTCCATTGTTTAAAAAATATTTTGTTAAGATGAAGTCGTAGTCAACAGGTGGTGGACGGAAAATGCATCGAAATAATAAGCAGAAGGCTGAAAACTGGAAAGAATTTTGAGAAAAAATGAGACATTTTTTAAAAACATCTTCCTTTTTAAATTTGAAAGTCCCTGATTTTTACAAAAAATGTGAAATAGCAAAATTTTTTCTTAAAACTTGAAATTTTAAATAATTAGTGACCCTCCAATAAATTTTAAGTAATTTTCCACAAAATTTATTGGAAGCATTTTTTGATTAAGTTGATAGGAACGGTTCAGTTTTGTTGCGCGTTTTACACCTACAGGGTTCCTAAGATTTTCCTTAGGGTTAGGATTTCAATAAATCAAACAGAAATGGCATGGAAAGTTCTGCGCGCACGAAAGAAACAGCTATATTTAGCAATGGCGCCAGTTTGTTATTATCTCCGGACTGCTTTCATGACAAAAAAATTGTCGCCACTCTTTCATTGTGAGCATAAATTATAGTTGCAATAATAACCATTGACAAGATGTCTGCAAATTCCGCTAGATGGCGGCCACACCATGAGATTTGAATATCTAATCTAATTAAAAATTAGATGTTTTCAGGTCCAAACCACAGCTTTTTCTTGCTTAAAGAAGGCGGCAGGGTCCATTATTTACGATACTGAGCGATAAACTCGTGAGGTTGTTAACATTAGAAAGAAATATCTTCGCTTTTAATTAAATTTCTTTTCATTCTGTTCTACTAGTGACATCTATCCGGAAACGGCCAAACCATGCAGCTAGCACTAGCAGCCAAAGAAATCAATAAACGGCGCTGTTTTTCCTGCAGCATTTTGCTTGCGATATTATTGATTTTAAATAAAGCTGGCCCTACACTACATTTGATATTTTCGAGGTGTTTTATGACATGATCTCGAAACATGTAGCGAACCAATTCTTCAAAACTAGCGGGAGGGTAAAAGCGAAAAATAAGGGGTGCCAATATTTGTAACACCCAGAAAGGGGTGAAAAGATTTATTTTGCTCTGTTTCTTTACAAAAAACGTTTTTTTTCACGAAAAACTTGAGCTCTGCCACTTTTTTTATTTTTCTCTTCAACTTTCTCGAAATTTTCGTCATACCGTAGAAAAAAATTATTTCCCCCATGGCCATACTCTACTTTTATTCGAAAACATTTAGAAACAGAGACGGGATCAGTTTTCCTAAAACGGTGGATCTTAGTTTCGAGTGAGAAGATAAAGGGCGCCGCAGGAAAAAATTTTTCAATTAAATTAGCCGAACGCAAAAATGTTAGAAAAACAAAGCACGAAATAAAAATGGCGCCGCTTACAATTTCTTTTCAAAAATTACGTAACTTCGGGAACGCAAAAAAATAGGTCTAAAGAGTATAATTTTTAAGAAAAAAATATCAATTTTCTCGCCCTCCTCCACTGGGACTACAGGGGCCGTGCACAAATTACGTAATGGTCATAGGGGGGAGGTGGGTTACAAAACGTTACGTAGGGGGGAGGGGGGTTTTCGACAGCGTTTGCATTTGTGTGAAACTAAGAAATTAAGTGAAAAGTTTTTTTTTTGGGGGGGTTAGTGGTCTTGAAATCGTTACGTAATATTAGGGGAGTGGCGTGCCAAACCGTTACAAAACATTAAATAGGGAGGGGGTCAAAAATTGGTAAAATCACCGTTACGTAATTTGTGCACGGCCCCACATCTGACTGTTCCTCCTTTTTGATTTCGAATCAAAGTGCAAAACCTGGGTTGAACGTTCGAAGGCGTCAACCCGTCCTATTTGCTTGATAAAGTTTCTACGGAAATATCTCAGTCAATTTCTCCGGCCGTGTATGAACGCTTTAGGTTAGGCATTTGCATGTATCTCAGTCCCCAGCCTGTAAACAGTGCGTAAGGACAATGGTTACAAAATGAAAAGCCGAAAAATATTTTTTTTACGATATCTTTCATCAGTTTGGTATTAAAGTCGAGCAGAAACAATTTTTATTCCAGTCCTAAAGGTATGAAAATGGAAAACATTAGAAAATAACAACCTGGAATGGATTTACTACGTGTAAGATGTAGTGACAACATCGCCCCATCCCATCCTTTTCTGCCTAATGTGCTTTTCCGTTTGTCTGCGTTTTATACACGGCTGCTTGGCCCCCTAAGGATTTGCTTGGGAACCCTGTATAAGGTATCGTCTTAAATAAATACAATTATTTTTCTGCAAAAAGGGAGAAAGGTCAAAAATTAAACCAGTTGTTGTTCACAACATTATCATTTTATTTCAGAACTCAATAAAACATGAACATGGCTTGCAAATAATATTTTTATATCATTTTATAATTCTTCAACTTAATCATTTATTTTAAATGGCAGTGACGATACGTACGCCCTTGCCATAGTGTTTGGCCCTGCTTCAAACAGAGACAACCAGAGAACCGCGTATCGTCCGTGCTTGTCGTGGCCCATTTACCTAATAATCGGACTGTAACAGCGACAAATGCATCAAAACGCCACGCCGCTGCGCCACCTGCGTGTACGCCTCCGGTTTATGTGGTATTGACGAATGCGCAATTAATTTAGCAAAAATTTTCTGATAAATTACGGGTTTTACGAGTTCCGGATTTGATGTTGAATGAGTTTGATGAACAATGGCTTGATTAAAAATGGGTTTTATAAATTTCGAATTGGTTATTGGATGGGTTTAAAGAAATAAGGTTCGGATAAAAAATTGGTTTAACGAATTGCTGTTCCTAGAGTGAATGATTTTATAATTGAACTTCTTTTTATTTAACGGGTTTGATTTTGCACATTCTGATAAACCGTGGGCATCCGTTTACTTTTCTTTTAAATGGTTTGATATCACAAATTGTGATGTAACAGGTTTTAATTAATATTTACCGATTTTAGTTAAAAAAAATTATGGTAAATATAGTTTTAATTTTTTTTAGCATAACGATTCACAGTGGCGGGTAGTGTTCTTCATAGGAGCAGGGTTATACGTTATACCGTCCGCAATATATTGTGCTCTGGCATCTGCAAAAAAGCAATGGTGGGACGCTGGATCGAAAAGAAGCAGAATAGGAACATAACTTACTTATTATGGGTCCATCGTCCAGTTGCCACAAAATGAGTCAATCGATGTTTCTGGTACTTTTGGAAGGAAGGAAGTTGCGTTGCAAAATGCGAAACTGCTAAATAAAATATTTACACATCAAAAAAATCTTACTTCTTAAGAGTGATAATTTTTACTGAAAATTGGATGGTTTTTGCCAATAGGGTCGTTAAACTATTAGCAATATGTGTAATTTGATGTTCTAAATAAAAATAACATGTTTACATCTAAAACGTGTGTTTTACGATGTTTAGTGTAATTATCTATTATTTTTGTAACTGTTGACTGTTCAATATTTATTCTCTTTTGTTATCTTTGTATTGGGTAGCTAATATAGATGACTGCATGACTGACAATATGGTATGGGGGACTATTAAAACCGTGAAATTTTGACTTTTCTTATTTTTATCAAAAATGAGTTGCTAAGGTTCCAGAACACCTTAATCGAAGAAAAAAAAAGTTGTCTGTCGGTCTGTTGTCTGCCTGTATACACGATAACTCAAGAACGCATTAATCGATTTTAACAAAATTTGGGTAGGTTGTTGGGGGATTGAAGGGAGGAAAAGGAAAAAATAAAATATTTAAAAAAATTGTAAGTTCGGAACAAAAGCAAGTAGCAATATACGGTTTTCAGATTCCGTTAATATGGGCTACAAATTTTGTTATAAAGTCCAAATTCGTGGGAGCTTTAGTTTCCGAGTTATTTGAAAAAATGTTAAAATATATTAAAAATATCATAACTTTAGAAGTAAAGCAGCTATTGATATGCGGTTTTCAGATTTTGGTTTTCGTATATATTACCGAAAAATTTTGTTGCAAGGTTCAAATCTTTCAAAGCTACAGTTTTCGAGATATTTTAATTCCCCTTTAACATAAAATAATTGATTGTATGGTGGACTATCCGTGCTTTCTAGCACCAATTTTTACACATAAAATTACGACGTTGGTGGTTCTGCCACTTATGTCCCCACATCAATTCGTAGTACTTTTTAAATCCTTTATTTTAAAACAATTTTATATTTTCTTTTCAAAAGCACTGTTTCCTGATTTCTTAAGGCGCAATTACACAGACGAACATGCTCAAACAAAAGCTCTAAAATTTTTTGCGTGAACATTTTTATGAGCTTTTCTTTGAACATTTTGTTCGGGTAAATTTTTGAGCAAATTATTGCTATCTGTTTTGGAAACATATTTTTAAAGATGAGAATAAATAAAATTTCACATCAGTGATCAGTGATCTCAATTCTTTAAAAAAATGGAACACTAACTTTTATTTTAAATTTTTGTGAAAAAAAGCCGACGGCAAGCGAAACATTATCCTTGGCTATCAGTTTTGTCACATGGATTAGGGTTACTTATAATATTTTTTTCTTAGGGTTTTTCCCGGATTTTTTTGCCCAGGGGTTTTTTTGGGATTTTCTTGCGAGTTTTTTTTATTTCCAAGGGTTTTTTCCTAAATTCAAAAAACAACCCAGGAAAATTTTTCTTTTCCAAAAAAATTTTGAGTTTTTCAAATATCAGCAAAAAACTCAAAAATTGGACTTTTAAGCGGTAATCCGCGCCTCACGACTATGAGGAATGGTGGGGAGGGAATTTTTTTTAAACATATTTTGCAACTTTACTTTACCTTTAGCTTTTATTGTTCTTTTTTAATTCCTCACCCCAGATTTACCTAGTTAGTTTAAGGTCCCAAGGGTTGCTTAAAAAAGCAAAAGGTTCATGAAAATGCTGAAGATATAAATATTTACTGTCAATTTAATGTAATAATCATGGTCGATTACTGACACTTAACCAACAATATGCAAAGGACAACATTGCGATTCAAAAGGGTGGCCGGCCTACTACCTGCGAAATCCAAAACGCGGGATGATAGATCGGCGACACAGTCTACTAAATTACTGCTAAATTATATTTTTTAGACAAGGGTCGGGTTCGTAGGGTTGTAAAAGTGGATAATAAATAGTTATTATTTAAACCGAACGTGCTTTTGTTCATATATTTGAGATTTAATAAAATGTATATAGGTTTTTTCAATTTAACTTAATTATTATTTTAAAAGACTAAACTAGGAAGTAAAATAAAGGGACATTCTTTTAAACGTAAATTTTTATCATTATATTTTACAGGCAACAACAATAAATAAGTGACAATTATTAGTTTCTTTATTTTCTTTTTTTTACAACCCCAAAAAAGTTACAAGTATACTGGCATATCCCCTATAAAAATCAGATCAATCGAAGTTGCTTATGAGGTAAAATGTGAATTTCGGCATCAAATCGTTTTTCCGTCGGAAAGCACTTGATTAAAAATACCTTATTTCAAAACTTTGTTTTTCTATTTTCAGTTTAGTTCAATGAATTCCGATAACAATATATATTTTAAATTTGTAAAGAAATTTTTATACCCCCAATTATTCAAACAAATTTTGCTCAACATTCTCTCCAAAATTTACGTGTGTTTTTTTGTACGAGATTTTGCTCGAACATTTCTTTGAACATTTTGCTCAAGGGGCTCGTGTAAATGTTTGTCGGCATTTCAACATCAAAGGAAAGTTTGTCTGTGTAAATGCGCCTTTAAATACTTGTAAAAAATTAAAAATTTTAATCATAGCTTAAGTTTATTGCGGAATTTATAAACTACGCAGATTTAGATTAAATGGTCTACTCTTGAACAATTAAATATCCAGTAGTACTATTAGGCTGGGGCGGCACGTGGGCCTGGCAATTAGGCCACTTCATGGGCGTGCCAATTAGGCCGCTTCATGAGCCCTTTCGGCCTTACCCCGTTGGGGCCTTCTTGTCTTCTTTACGAAGTTCAGTATGTTGCCCCATCGAAGCAACCTCTATCGTGGGGCAAACCCACGTCAGGTGCCTTAATTATTACTAAATAACCAACTGTTAACTGAACTGAAGTGGGGATCCATTCTGGGCGTAATAGAACGGTCATACCCTGAGAAGTCACCAGTTCTATTGAAATCAAAATTTCCCTATTCCTCGACCGACCCATCGCACAAAAGTCAGTCGAACGAAGTCCTCGTGACGTGCTTCATGGTGCCCATTCTGGGTTTCATAAGAACATTTTTTTCTATGAACATGTCAAACTCTTTGTTACTGATCTACAGAGCGTTGACTTATCACAATTTTTTTACTTTTTCCTTTATAGCTTTTGAAGTTTTTGGGATATTTGCAGCAAATTTAAAACATAGGCTACTGTTTAGGGCTTAAGTAATTCAAACGTAGTGACTTATCGTGAGAATCTATGGGGAGATATTTTTTCAGAGGTGAATTTCTTTTTTTACCCCTAAACTTTTACGTGGTGCGCCGCTGATGGATTCTGAATAAATACATAAATTACCTGTTTAGTTTAGAAACTATTTTGTCGCATGTAAGTTTTTCGCATTTGTGACTATTATCGAGAAATTAAATTATTAAAATCAGTTAATAGCTATAAGTGTTTAAAGGGTCCGCTCTTATAAAAAAATGTTCACAATTATATGAAATGATCTATAAAAAAACTTCACAGCAAAAAGGACAAAGATTACATGATTTATTGATTATGATTAATTCAAAGCAAATTAAATAGCAAAGAAAATGTTAGTTTCAGTTTTTTTCTTAATGTTCATAAAAAAGCATGCATCGATCGAATGACTTTTGTGCGATGGGCCGGTAACAGAATACAGAATTTTTGATTTTGATAGAAGTAGTCACTTCTCAGTGTATTATCGTCCTATTACGCCCAGACTCGAGCCCCCGAAAGACGGTCAAGTTTGCCGTAGCATGCGCATTAGCGACTAAAATGTCGATCAGTCACGTGATTGTTTCAAGCAATAGCGTGCTCTGGAAAAATACTAAAGATATCTAACACTCCTAAAAGTCCCAACTATTGGGTCTAATCGGGAGGACGGCTGCGCTCAAAAATCGTTGTTCGAGGCAGCTCTGCGCCATAATGTCCATAATAGTTTAAGCGCGTGTATTGGTTGAAACTACTTTTCTTATCTCAGGCGAGCGATCGCATCCTACGAAACCCAGAATCGGCACCCAGAAGGAACGCACACGTATAGTATATAAACCACACTTTTTGATTGCTTGAGAGATTTTTGTTTTTTATAAATATTGAAGGAATAAACACGTCTTTGAATCTTTCAGTGTCAATTCTTCAGTTGTTTTTATCCACAAAAATACTCTTTTGTTTGTTTGAAAGCTTTTTCCAGTGTGACTCTTTGTGCAAAACATTTCCTTCTGTCCATTTCATTCGGTGTTATTTTGACCATGCGTGTTCGGCGATTCCTGATTTCGTTGTTTCACCCCTTTGAGTCTTCGTCTGATGTTCTTTAAGCCTAACAGATAGTGGTCCTTTTATTTCACCTATTTATGATTCACCACACTCACAAGGAACTTGGTAAATTTATTTTATTTGTTCTCTTTTTTTGTTTTACTAAGAAGGCCTCGAATTGCATGATTAGATTTAAAAGCTGTTTTAGTATTAAAGTTGTTCGCTACTCTTCGAATTTTCTCTGATACTCCTTTAATGTATGGAATTGTAAGAAATGCATTTGCCTGGCTTTGCTCTTGTAATCTCTGTCCTGTTTGCTGAAATTTACAAATAGTATCTGTTATAAGTTTAAGGCTGTAACCATTCTGCTTTAGATAATTCTTAATGTTTCTTATTTCGATATCCAAGTCATAAGAATTGTTACAGTTACAAAGTTCTTATTATGCCTCGTTTAGTTGTAGCAGAATTATTTGAACCTTGATTTAAATATTGTCCTGTGTGAGTGAGCTAACGATAGATTGTTGTTCTGATTACGCTTTTTACTTGTTTGAAAAGTACATCTAGAAAACGAACTTGACAATTTTGCTCCAACACCATTGTGAATTTAATGGTGGGTCTTATGTTATTTCGGTGGTGAAGATATTCTGCAAGTTGTTGGTCATTCCCGGTCCAGACAATAAAAGTATCATCAACATATCTCAGCCAGAGCTTAGGTTTATATATTGCGGTATCAACCGCGTGTGATTCGAATCACTCCGTGTAAATATTGGCCACCACAAAGTAAGAGTTATGCAAACAGCACTCCAACAACTCCATCACTCCCTCCAGCGGCAGGCTGGTACGTTCATAAATTGACAAATCTATCCTTGGGTCCTAAAACAAAAGATTTAAGAATATTAACAAAATGGTTGGAATTTTCTACAAATGAATCGGTCTTGCCTGCAAGAGGTTGAATAATTTTCAAAAGGAATTTAGACAGATTGCTTGTTGGAGCATTTCTGGAACTTGTGATTGGACGTAAGGGCATCGCATCTTTGTGTCCGTAAGTTCAGACCTTCTGTTGTCCGGAATATATCTGGAATACTTTTTTAAAGTTCTATAAACCTTACTTTTGATGGATTGCGTCGGGTCTTTTGAGAGAAGTTTATAGTTTCCTTTGCCAAGTACTTCTTCAACGTTCTGGTTTTTCCCATAATATATAAGATCAGAGATTGTACTGATCGAAACGTAGCGTATAAATAAAATATAGACATTGGAAGTCCGAAACACGCAGTTACATTAAACTAATATGCATGTTATGGGCTCGATTTTTACGAAATAAATAATGGTAAAAACCGCATCTAATTTTGTCTACCCTTATGTCACCTTTCCCCAACCGTTATGCCTTTTTAGCAATGAAGCTGTCAATCACATCGTTATCCCTAATTTTTTAGATTGATCGGTAGGGATATTCATTCCGTAAATGTTCTATTTTCTCTTTTTTTTCCCCACACCCAACGAATATTTCTGGAACTTTTTAAATACATGCTGTTTCCTTCAATTTTTGTTTAAAGTAGCTCAAGTGTTAACTGGTTGCTTTTTGTCAGAAAGAAACAAATTGGTAACACAAAAATAATATAACCAAATTGGGTGTCCCAGGTGACGGTAGAGTAGGTGACATTTTTAAGAAAATCCTTTTTTTTAATAAAACGGTTAACATTTGGGGAAAAAACAAGCATGAATTAAAATCGCATGTAATATAAAAATAACACTTGTAAAAAGCCATCAACAAATGATTCCAAAATCATTTCTTTATGCACTTTAATAATATCGTCTTAAAAAAATCTGATAATTATTATTTAATTTTCTTTGGTTTTGATGATTTGTAACCTGATCAGTAGCGTACCGCCAGCGATCCAAAGGGGGGGGAGGGGTTTCGAATGAATAACTTATAAAAAAATTTCTTACAGGCGGATACAGGTGATTTCAAAGGGGGGAGGCTTTGTTGGAGCTGTTGGGTTCGATTAATATTATATGCGCCACAGGCAAAAATTTTGAGAAAATGTTCCAAAATGGCCTTTTTTACAATTTTTCAAAAATTATCTAAATGAAACTAAATTGTTGCTAAAATGATGTAAAAAATGCGCTGCAGAATTGTAACAAAATTTTAAGCAGAACATTCTGAAAAATGTTATTCCTTTTTTATCAATATTTTAAAAAACTGATTGATTTGTTATAAAATTCATATCAGAAATGCGCCGCAAATGACAGTTAAAAAATATACGGAAAATAAAGTTTCTTACACGTAAATAATGCTGATAAAAATTTTGCTGTTAACCAAAAATTAAAAAATATTTGTTCAAAAAAACTTTTAAAGAACAAGCTTATATTAAATGCACCAAAAAGGAGAAAATTTTTTTTTATCTTCTTTCTATATATAGACAATAACGGTGGGATTTACTAAAAAGGTTTAGTCTATTTTAGAGCGGTCCTTGGTTTAAGTGATATTTAACTCTTTGAGTTTTAGACATAGTTTGATTTATAAACAGAATTTTAATAAATTTGTTTATTGAATACCCACATAGCAAGCATTGTACATTCATATACCAGGTATATGCTATAAATAGTCAACTAAGGATATATTTTTTGAATATTAGCTAAATATATGATAAATGTTCACTTTATGTATTCTGGAATAGACAATTAGAATATTACTTTGGAATATCAGCGATACCGATATGCAGTACTGTGATATATCCCATTTTAATCCCGTAAATGTCTAAACTTCTTGAACATTAATGGTCTGATCAGATATTCTTAAAATTTACCATAAAGGACGTAAATGGTATATTAACTATGTATATCTACTGCTTAATACTAATGGTTTGCAATTTAATGCCACAGATGGCGCTCGTTTCAATATTTTTCCTCGGCCTTGCCTAATAATATTATACATATATACAATGAAGATATTTAAAATTTATAAAGTCAAAATGGCAATTGCGAATTTGGGATTTATTATGGAGATGTATAAAGACTTCTCTGCAAGACTTAATTCCTCCTCCTCAGAAGAGTGCTCTGCTCAGTGATTTCCCAAAATATTTTTTTGGTATGTGTTGCACATATATCTGCTTTATTTCATCTGCACATATTCTAAGTTCTAGATACCATGTATATTCATTTCTTACAACAAAGAAATATTTTGAAAGATATGTACCAGGAATACACATACCATTTCATTTTCATAGTTCATGTATAAATATTTTTACGTATTTTTTTAAATATACTAGTGGTATATACCATTTTGCATATGGCTTGTATATGAAAAAGAAGGGGTCGTTTTCACACGATTAGAACTTCTATTTAGCATACATGTACATACTTCATACATTCTTTTAGAATATACTTTTTCCGTTTGTGTGTAATGGGCATCTTAACACAGTCTTTTGTTGGATTTAAGAAGAAAAGAAAATTTAAACCCACGGGGGGGGGGGGGGGGGTTTAAATAGCAAACACTCTGTAAAACAAATTAAAATTTGACTTATATGTCACTCTAATTAAAACTTACCCTTGATAATTAATTTTAATTAATTAATACTTGATGTCACACAACGATTTAGATGAGTAATAATAAAATAAGGCGTAGATTAATTTTTTATTTATTTAAAAGGTGTTTTTATTTATGAAATGTATTAAAAAACTTAAATGCAATTGCATTTCTGTCACTGTCGAAATGTCAGTTTAAAAATATTAACGCTGCGTTCAATCACAAACAGCGAGTTCGGATCTTTTACCTCTACTTGCAACTTGGCTTGGTACACCTCTACTGATGAAAACTACAGCTTTAAAATGAGTGGCCTTTGAGTAAGGAAAGTTTTTTTTAACTGAGCTTTTAGATAACCTCAGTGTTTTACTTTCATTTTGTAAATAAATTGTTTTGGGTTTTTTTATTTGGCATATTTTTCGTGCATAATCAGTGACCTTCACTTATGTTTGTTTTGCCTCGTAGTGCCCTTATAAATATATTTTTTGTGCTAAAAACGGGTTCGAAATATAGCGTTTTTCTGGACAAAATAGGAGGTGTTTATTGGGTAATGAACAACTTGGGATATTAAATCAGGTAAATTAATCCTTGGAAAAATAGTTTCTTATGGAAATTATAAACGAACTTATTACCAAATGCCACAAAACAATCCTTTTTGGGGGCTATAAATTTAAACCCCCATCTGAGATGGTCTTAAAAATCACCAACTTAATAACATTTTGGCGTATTCACCATTTGCCATTGTAAAACCTGTCCAAAAAAATTAGTTTTAGGGCATTTTCTTCTAAAATATGGCGTATTTTGAGAAAAAAAAAACAGTTTTTTAGTGGTATTTTGCAATAACAATACAAAATTATTAATAATTTTGTGTCTTTTCTGTATGGGTAAGTGTTTTTTGAAAATTGCTCTAAAAATTTAGTACCTCCTACAGGTGTAAATATTTAGACTTGTGGGGGTACTATTTTAGATCTTAGTAAATCTCACTGTAAATATTTATGAACTAACCAAAAAGAAGTCTTGTTAAATTGACTTATTATGCATTTTTAAGAAAAAAACCTTGTTTTTAAAAAGATATATGAAAAGTTCCTTAGCAACCTTATTTGTTTTGACGTTTTAGATAGAACCTCATTGAAATTTCAGGTTATGAGGTTGTTGAGTGTTCGCGTTTGGGGTAGTTACATCATTACACGTTCAGATAAATTAAGACAGTCGCCTGCGGCTCGCGTCTCAAATTTCATCTTCACGTTTAATGACCATCAAAACATGCTTGTTACGTAAACTACTATTATAACCACAAGTGATCAAATTATTAATTAACTAATCATTAACTCATAACAATTTTTCTATTTACTTCTACGTTTGTCACAAATAGGTATAATATAACCTAATTTAACATTTATAAAATCCACAAGATTGACAAACATAAAAATAAAGACGCAAAAAATAAAAAGAAAAGAATTAAGTTTTGTTTTTTCTTGCCTCCGGAGCTCCTCAGATTTTATGATTAACTAACTAATGCCGCCGCACCTTTCCGAATTTGATAGAGCTCAAATCTTAGCAAAACTAGATGGCGGTTGGTCTATTCGGCAAGTAGCTGTTCATTATTGGAGAAGCTACGATATCAAACATAAAAACCGATTTTAAGAGAAGGAAACTATCCACCGAAAGACCGAAAGGAAGGCACCGGTTTGACGAAAGTTACCAGCCAAGAAGCAATCAATATGTTTGAAAATCATGCGTTTGCCAATGCGAAAGAAATAAAAATTGAATCAAATAACAACATTCGGTAGGAGGATTAAAAGTTCGAGGCGAAGGTGTCGCATTTTGGCAAAAAAATTAAACTAAGTGAGAAAAAGAAGCAGTCTCCATCAATTTTTGTGTTGAATTATTCTCTGAGGTTTTAGCAGCAGGAGAAGATCTTTAAGTCTAACGATAAAAAACAATTTCTGGTTTATTAATTGCCAAGAACCCGATACGAAGAACGATATATTGCTGGAAACGAAGACCGGGCGGGAAGATTTTCGGTAAATGTTTGGAGCTGGATATCGGCTAGAGGACATGGCGCTCTACGTTAATATGCTGGAAAATGTAATGCTTCCAGAGGTGAGAGTACCTTATCCAGATAAATATCCAATTTTGTGTTCCAACAAGATCACTGTCCAGTACATACGGCTAGAATTGCGCAGCGATGGTTCCAGGATAACAGTATCGAAGTTTTGCCTTGGCCTGCAAAAACCTCTGATGCGAATCCAATAAAGAACGTTTGGGGACTTATCGCAAAGAAATTAGCAAGTTTTTTTGGAACGTATTTGTTAGTTCAAAGAGTCACACAAAATATTCGCGGAAGGAACAGCAGCATCTTATCACCACGATATGCAACTTAAAAATGTTGCAAGGTCGAAGATCACAACCATTGTGTAATGTTGCATGACGTAACTAGCTCTCTGACCTGGGGGGGGGGCTAGGGGTGGGCCTAGCTGACAATGCTTAATGGTGAGGAATAAAAGACAATGAAGTTTTTATCAAACTTGTTTCATGTTTTGCATTATTACCTTAACTCGTTGTATGAAAAACTTTGAACCGTAGCTCTATTCAACTCAACTCAGCAGTTTAATATAAGTTAACTTAAATTAACTGCAATTGCATCCTTGTCTTTTGTGCAAATATTTCCAAAACGTGGTATGCTGTAATCTCTGCTTTAATTAAATAATTCTTGTTGTTAATAATTGATACACTGGAAAATCGAGTTTGTCCCATTGTAGTTCAGGTCCAGTTTTTTTATTTCACGCATCGCAGAGACGCTTCGTTCACAATTACGTTCGGATAAAAATCTTGGATAATATACTCTTTGGTAGATTTTAAATTTATTTCTAAATTTTTACAAGTAATGATATTTTTTAATACCAGAATAATTTTCAATAAAATCTTGACTTTTTTCAATATGGCGGTGTTGGTACTAGTCGGATTTTCGACGGCTTATTAGGGTATATTAAGGTTAGTATGTCCAACATCCATATGAAAAAAAATTGTGGCTACTAATGTTTTTCTTGAAGATACATAGCAATAACTAACTCGCCTCTATAGAAAACGGCCCGCGAGTTTTGAGTATAAAATCATTGGTGCCGGGCACTTCCGGCCAGATTTGGAGTGACACCATTTGATGTTCGTATCAAGGGCATAAATACTTTTAATTTGACACCGCAACCAAGTGGTTACGTTATGGGATTTTGCTTTAAAAAAAACACCCCTTCGGGCGATGGTGCCGCGGCAACGCGGCCGGATGCGGGATGGCGCCATTGCATTTTTGGCATCGCCTAAGTCTAATCCAAGACCCAATACAAGTATTTTTTGGTTACGCCCAAAAAGAAAAAGTGTCAAAAAAATGGGTCAAAATCAATGTTTTTTTTGACATTTCCGGCCAAATGCCGACTGGCACCATAAGCTTTTTGGGAATAGTGAGTACTAGTCTTCAACTTTTTAAATATTTTTAGTGGTTACGCGACGGGTCAAAAAATTTGCAGCCGGATCTCGTACTAATAATAGTATATCCTAGTTACATTTTAATAAATCTACTTTACAATTTTCAAATCGACATGCTCAGCGAGTAGTAGAAAAGTTAGATACTTCCAAAAATTTAATACCCAAGATATCTGCAACCTTTTTAAGTTTTTCATGATTTTCTGGTTGCGGAAAATGCACATACAATGCCTCTAATGTATTAAAGAAAGAAGCTGCTGGTGCAACTTTTGTATATGCATCAACAACTTTCAGTTTATATGCCGAAGGATGTTCTTCTCCTATTAAACCTTGTAAGCCCTTATGTTTCCCAGACATTACTCTAGCCCTGTCATATGACTGACAACTACTAAGCTATATTTTTCTGGGGGGGGGAGGCCTAGAAGGAAGTCCTAGAAGGATCTGAGGGGGATGGGTGGCCCCCCAGGCTCCCCCCCGTAGTTACGCCGGTGCTGTTATGTAGATATAGGTACTTAACCTTCGAGTACCAAGCACTACGGACTACCCAATTTTAATAATAATCGGTATTAAGATTTTTCTCCAATAGTTTTTTAATTGTTTTAAAATCAGTTGAGAGCAGAATACCTAACCAGAGTTTCTGAAATAAAAATAACATATTGATTTTGGCCTGTCTAATACTATTGAAAGTGATTTAAAATGGGCACTATGGAAACAAAGGAATTTAATAAAGGTAGTTTATTATATTATGTACGCATACAATTTTTTTGCCTTAATAAGTCTTTTTCGTTTGATCCTTTTCAAAATTGAAGGATTTTTGTAAAATTTACCTAGTCTATAGGGGAGAATAACAAAATAGTAGACAAAGTTTTAAGAATAGTAACAGGACTCATAATTGGTATTGTAAAATTGTTATTAAATAATTAATTTAAAAAAAACTTGAAAGATCCAAATGCTAACAAAAAAATGGGAGAGACTTGACTCCACCACCTTGTCTTAAGGCTTTTGAACTGAACGGAAAAAAAATCAAATAGCGATGAAAAAATAATTTGAATATTGTAACGTTTGAAAAAGAAATAGTTAATAATATATTTTCTCCGTGGTTAAAAAACTTCAATTGATAAAATTAAATTTAGTTTAGGGTATTTAGATTTCATTTCTTAATCTTTCAGGTCCCAAATTCGGGAAGAGACATATTACAGCTTTATTACTATTTATGTGTTTATTTTTGGAATATGTAAGCAGAGAAAACTTTTCCTTGGCGATAGTAGCCATGACTAACAGTTCTACATCCAGTAATCCAGATATTCCGGTATGTATTCAATAACGTTTTTAGGAAGAGGTAAATAATGTTCAGTCAGATTTTGCAGATACATTTTAACCTTTGTGTTGCTTTTTTATTTTTTATTTTTGTCTGATATTCCAACTCTTTTGAATTTTAAACAAAAAAGGCAAAAATAAACAAGAAAAGTACGGGATTTCGGCGGGTTGCCCTGCCTTATTGGAGCCTCTCGGGGTTTGCCGCAATGACGGAAATCGTGCGGATGGGATGACTTTGGTCCCATTGAAACGGTAAACAACTTCTCTGGGACGCACACTTTAGCAAAATCTTATTTAGAAAAAACTCCAAAATCATCTGGTGCAGCTTCTACTCTTTCGGAGGACAAAAACGTAAAAAGTATGGCGAACCATTAGATCGCTTTATTTTTGTACCCTTTGCGGTCGATACTTATGGACCTTGGGGTGATGAGGCTTAGGTACTGATCTTAGACATAGTCTCCAAAATATCTTCTGACCAGTCTCATGGCTGGATAACCCAGAGTATAGGTCTCGCGACACAGAAAGGTAATGCAGCTTCGGTGATGGGAACCATCCGAGAGGAGGCAGGGATGGAGGAAATTTTTTACGTTTAGATTTTGTGCGTGTGAGAGTGGGTTCGTATATGCTTATTGTTTATATTTTTAATTTTTTAATTTATTGTTGTAATTTTTTTGATCAAAATATATATATATATATATATATATATATATATATATATATATATATATATATATATATATACATAAATACAAAACTATTTATGATAAAAATCAAAAATAGGTTAGTTAAATATTAATAAATGTTTAAAAATCATAAGGTAATTACCTGATTTAAAAAAACCGATATATTTTTAAAAACCATCATTGTTTTATTATAATCACAATAAACATATTTTTGGCACTTCAAAAAAATATCTATCTATATTCTTTTTATCTGCTATTACTATATAATTAAAACGCAACATCGATAAGATCCAAGGCCAAAAACTAATGCAATTTGGAATCAAACCATCCCTACTCTGCACAGCTGAGAAATCATTTTTTGTATACTATTACATGTATTATTTTCGTAACTTATTGTCAAACCCAAAAATATATAATGTTTCCAGTTAAAATAGAGTTTAAGTCTAAAGAAAGATTTAACTTAAATCGTCGCTTTTTAAATTAAAACGAAAAATTAAAAAGATCTATTCAAATCCATCGGTCCATGTAAACGTTGCTGATATTTTTTTAAGTATGACAATAGATTTTTTTATCAAATTTTAGACATACGATTGGTCAGACACACACGTTCTCCTTTCAGCGTTTTACTGGGGATTCGTGGTCACACAAATACCCGGAGGTCAACTAAGCAAAATGTTTGGATCAAAATACATTTTGCTTGTTGGTACATTCGTCAACTCCATAGCAGCTGTTTTCACACCTCTAATGGCTCAATGGCTGGGCTCCAATGGAGTTATGTTTTGCAGAATAGTCCAAGGTCTTATCCAGGGTGTATTTTTTCCTTCTATTCATACACTGCTTGGCCAGTGGGTTCCTACAAACGAGAGGAGCAGATTAACTATGGTTGTTTACCTGGGTATGTGCAATACATAGGAAATTATTGAACGTCGATGTGGCGTTAGCTAAGTGGACATACATTTTTTTACTAATAACATGTAAGCACGGTTACACAAATATCCAAACACGTTTGGATCAAAATTCGTTTTGTATGCCAGAACATTCGTCACCTCTATAGCAACTGAGTTAGTAAACATCGTTGTTGTTGTCGTCCAGGGTCTTATCCAGAGTATATTCTTTTATTTTGCTTACTATATTTAATAGAGAGTTATTAAAATGCTTATATCAATTTTGTCACTAATGGCATGTAAGCAGGGTCACACAAATGCCAGAAGGTTAACTAAGCAAAATGTTTGAATTAAAATGCATTTTGCTTATCGCAGCATTCGTCAACTCCAATGGATTAGTGGTTTGCACAATAGTCCAAGGTCTTATCCAGGGGGTAATACTTCTTTTGCTCAAAGGTAAAACAACGTTTGGAATTGGTACAATTCCAATTTTAACAACCTGCACAACCAAAAATTCTTGGTTGGGAATTTTTCTCTAGTTAACAACTGAGTGGCATATATGATTTTATACATATGATTTATAAGTATGTATAAATATTTTTAGGTCTGGGAGCTGGATTAATAGTGGCTAACCCGGTGACAGGTTTATTGGCAACATCCGACGCGGGATGGCCGGTTAGCTTCTATTTGTTTGGAAGCTTGGGTTTTGGTTGGTGCGTAGCTTGGTATCTATTTGGATACAATAGCCCAGCAAGTCATCCTTCGATAACCAGTGAAGAGAGGCGCTATATCGAATCATCACTTGGAGAAACCGATGAGGTACGAAAGAACAGTAAAGTTATTATTAAATTGTTCGAGATGTAGGAATAGGTACACTATCGGCATCATAAAAGTGGTACACAATACTTTTTGTTGTAAGACCTTGGTTTATTTTTACAAACAAAGTCACCCATTATCGTATTTTTCTTAAACTGTCAAAGTATGTGATTCTGTATTTCAGTCTGACAAATAAATAAAACATGCCTCCACAAATTTCTTTATTTGATAAAGCCCAACTCCTGGCAAAACTACAACGAGGACGTGGCTAGACATTATGGACGCAGTAAAACCATGATTATAAAAATTAAAAAACAATGAGAAGAAGATCAGACAATATAGAGAAAACAAGGGACTGGTTTATTGAAAGTTTCAACTGATGACCAAGATTATGACCTTATCGCCTTTATGGAAGAAAACCCTTTTGCATCTGTTGCCCAGGCAAAGAGATTAACCCAATTTCCAGGATGTGTAAGAGTGGCACGAAATCGCGTAAGGAAAAGCTCTAATTTAAGATGTCGTGTAGCTGCTAAAAAAATTAAACTTACGAATGAAAAAAAAACTTTTGGCGAAAGGTAACATTTTCCGATGAAAAAGTTTTCCAGTCCTGTAGTGACGGCAAACAAATTCGGGGGTATCGTCCACCAAGAACGCGCTATGAGATCGCGCTGGAAGATTTTCGGTAAATATGTGGGGTTGGATTGCTGCTAGAGGTCATGGTGCTCTATTTCGAATCAATGGAAGGCTCACAGCACAGTTTTACGTGGACATTTTAGAGAACACCATGCTTCCAGCCGTCACAGAACTTTATCAAGACCAGTTTATTTTTCAACAAGACAACTGCCCTGCTCATACCGCAGAATTTGCCAAACTTGATTTCGGGAGCAAAATATTCTTCCTTGGGCTGCGAAAACCCCAGACGCCAATCCTATGGAAAATATGTGGGGTTTAATTTCAAAAAAGCTGGAAAGCTTTAATATTGTGCCGGGAAATCAACATCACTTGGTCCAGTTAATAGTCTATGCTTATGAAGAATTGATTGGTTAAAATGAAAACCTTTTTGAAATTTCGGATGATTCTCTACCAAGAAGGTTAAACGGGATAATTGAGGTGAATGACGCAATGACTAGGTATTAAAATTTATATACCTAATAATTTGTTTCTATTGTTTTATAATTTTCGTTACAGCTGTGTTTTTTAGTTTTTGTTACAGTTATTTTATGCGTTAGCGTACTATTGTAATATAAAAAATATTTTTGAAAGCAATCTTTGATGTCAATATTTTCACATTTTAGTACCAGCCTGTCACAAAATATAATCCAGTAGTTAACCATACAATTTAAAAAATACCTATGTTGGGATAATTGAGGTGAATGGCGCAATGACTAGGTATTAAAATTTATGTACCTAATAATTTGTTTCTATTGTTTTATAATTTTCGTTACAGCTGTGTTTTTTATTTTTTTTACAGTTGTTTTATGCGTTAGCGTATTATTGTAATATAAAAAATATTTTTGAAAGCAATCTTTGATGTCAATATTTTCACATTTTAGTACCAGCCTGTCACAAAATATAATCCGTTAGTTAACCATACAATTTAAAAAATACCTATGTTTATCACGTACCACTTTTATGATGCCGATAGTGTACTGCGTATTTAGTTTATCAGAAGCGTACTGAATTTTTTTATTTAATTTTGCCCCAATTTATCTCTTAATTCACTTTATAGTATATATACAGTGTCCCAAAAGTCCGAGTCCACCCTAATATCTTCTGAACTATTAGAGTTAATTAAACTATATTTAGCACTGATCTATAACATCAAAAGATCTATTTTTTTTAAGGGGCGGTTGTGCCGCCCCTGTCTTGGGGGGCGGCATACGGGTGGCCATCATGAAAATTTTAAATGGAAACACCTATCGAGTGATAGCTTGTTTTGAAGGGCTTTGAAAAATCAACATGTTGATGTAACTGTCACTTGAGTATGTCAAATCAACACCGATCTCAACTAAAAAGCCAGTTAACTCTTATCTCTTCAGTGCCCTTTAGCCAAAGTTTGTCGCCATTTTTATAACCAAATTGACAGGTAAAACATGGACTTTCTGTCAGTTGGGTGTCAACATGACCGCTATAGTAGGCTAAAGGATACTAAATCGAAAAAGAGTTAACTGGCTTTTTAGTTAAGCACGTGTTGGTCAAACGTGTTAAAAGTTATGGACTGTCAAACTTATTTTTCACAATTTTTGACAAATTTCGAAAATTTGTGTTAGCCAATGAAAACCCATTCGAGTGATACTTTATTCAAAATGATTTTTCCAAACTAACATTTTTCCGTAACTGTCACTTGTCTAAGTCAAAGGCGTCAAAATCTATCGTCTATGAAACTCATTGGTTTTGACAAACTTGTTAATTTTCTGGTTTTTCAAAGTTTACCATTTTTGTGCAACTGTCACTTGTCTAAAATAGGGAAGAGACGTGTAATATGGGGTGATAATTTATAACTTTTTGTTTTTTGAACAGGAGCCACATATTTTCGATATTTGATTATTTTATTACATAAAATTTATCGATAATGATACCTGACTCACATTAAATGTTAAAAAATAAGAGAATCAAGAAGGCTTTGAAAATCTGACTTAAAAAAATAAAATTCAGCAAAATGTCAAGTGAAAACTGCTTTCGGTATAAGTTTTTACGATGCCACGACCAAATGAAGATAAAGTTGAAATTTTCTTTTTCTACGGACAAACAAGATGTTATAGATAAGCTAGACGCCTTTTCAACAATGCGTTTCCCGACAGACCTGTGTCCCACAGCTACGTAAGAAAAACTGTTCTAAGGTTTAGACGATTTTTCACTGTAAAAGATGCCCCACGTCAAGGGCGACCAAGAGAAGAAAACTAGGAGATCCAGGAGCAGGTGCTGGGGTCCGTTATTGAACAGCCCAAGCAGTCTGTGAGAACTATAGCAGGTGATCTTGGAATCAGTAAGAGCATGGTCCATAGGGTTCTCAAGCTGTTCAAATTCCATTCTTATAAGGTGCAGTTGGTTCAAGAGTTCAAGATGATTTTGATCACCGCGTGCAATTCTCCGAAGAAATGACTGAACTAATTAGAACTGAACTGTATGTGTTGAATCAAATTTGCTTTAGTGATGAGGCTAATTTTTTCTTGGATGGGATATTCAATAGACATAACTGCCGATATTGGTCGGACCAGAATCCTCATTGGTATGAAGAAGCTCATACCCAAAATCCCTTGAAATTAAACGTATGGGCGGGAATTATGGGAAATCGAATAATAGGAATAACAGGCGAAAGATATTTGGAGCTACTACAAAATCAGATTATTCCTGCAATAAGAGAAGCAGCTGGGAATTTATTTGAACACATCTGTGAGGCAACTTCTCAATAATGAATTTCGTCGTTGGATTGGGCGTCGAGGAACTTTAGAATGGCCTGCTCATTCGCCCGATATGACGCCTTTGAATTTTTTTCTTTGGGGTTACATCAAGGAACGAATCTATTATGCTAAGCCCAGAAACTTGCAGGAACTAAGAGACAGAATTGTTGGGGTCTGCCGATCAATAACGTGAGAAATTTTAAGAAACGTTTGTAGTGAGTTTGAAAACAGACTTTTTTACTGTCAGAAGGTTCTTGGTGGCCATTTTCAACAGTTTTTGAATTGAATTTTCTCCATTTTCTCAAAACCCTGTTCAATGTTGTTGCGATAGCTTTCAAGAATAAATAGTTGAGTTTTAATTGAATTGTTTCTTTTTTAATTATAAAATTGATAGCTGATTATTATAAAAAAAAGTTTTGGGTGACATAGTGATACACAACTGTTATACCTATCAAAATTTAAGTCTTGAAAAGACTTTTCAAACAAGGTATCACTCAATATCTAGGGTTCCAAAAACTTTAGAAAAAATGGTTTGACAGTGCAAAGCTTTTGACAGATTTGTCTAAGACAGCTGCCAGTGGCGTTCAAATGTTACTCTTCAAAAGACTTTTCGAACAAGGTATCACTCGATAGAATTTGACAAACTTGTGAAATTTGTCAAACCCAATGAGTTTCATAGACGATAGATTTTGACGCCTTCGACATAGACAACTGACAGTTACGGCAAAATGTTAGTTTGGAAAAAACCTTTTGAATAATGTATCACTCGAATGAGTTTTCATTGGCTAACACAAATTTTCGAAATTTGTCAAAAATTGTGAAAAAGAAGTTTGACAGTCCATAACTTTTGACACGTATGACATAAACAAGTGACAGTTACATTAACATGTTGATTCTTCAAAGTCCTTCAAAACAAGCTATCACTCGATAGAGGTTTCTACTTAAAATTTTCATGATGGCCGCCCGTGTGCCGCCCCTGTCTTGGGGCCGCCCCTTAAAAAAATAGATCTTTTAATGTTATAGATCAGTGCCAAATATAGTTTAGTTACCTTTAATAGTTCAGAAGATATTTGGGTGGACTCGGACTTTTGGGACACCCTGTATAGTTCTGCATTCAGATTCCAACTTTTTAGGCTTGGAGATTACCAAAAAATTATATTTGGTTTAAAAAAAAATAAGGTCTTCTTTAAAATTGAAAAATTTTGTTAATATATTCCGATTAAAAAATGTGTGTTATTATTTTAGGATATTCCCACTCCGTGGAAAGAAATACTGACGTCAAAACACGTTTGGGCCTTAGTATTTGGCAGTGTTGGCGTTGAATACGGAAATGCGTTTATATCAACCGAAATTCCGACTTATCTAAATAAAGTCATGAATTTTGAAACTGCGTCGGTAAGTTGAGAGTCGGTAAGTAAGAGATCTTTGAAATCAAACGAAAAAGTATTTAGTCGAAGTGTCAGGCAGGTGAGCACCAAAAAATGGGCTAACACTTTGACATTTTTATCATATGTAGAGGTACCACCACACCACGTATAACGTGGTGCATTACAATATGGCAACACTGTAAACATTAAGGGCGATATTTACTAAGATGGGTTAGGGTTTAGGACTATTGGACGTATGTGGTTTTTAATCTAATTTTGCGGGTTTTTCTTTAAATTTTAGTAAAAATTGTTGAAATTTTAGACTTACTATAATCATATAAATGATTTCGCGAGGAAACAACACAGGTGTTCCAAATATTTCGTGAAAAAAAATGGAAAAAGCAAATTGACGGTGGGTTTATTCCCGTATAGTAGGCTTTTTAACAAAAAATACTCTGTTAATTGGTTACTTACTTATATTTTTTTATCGCTTTTTATGCCTAAATTTGCAGAGGTCCATATGAAAGGAAATATTCTTACACACCAATTCTTCAATATGATGAAAAAATTAAATTAAAATTTTTAATACATATATTTTTATGGATTTAAAACTGCCAAAACACTTAACTGACGTTTCACTCGCTGACGTTTTGCTCATTTTGAACGAGAACCGTACCCTCTGAAGTAAAAGAAAGCCTTCTACATCTATAAACGGGTGAACCACCAATTTTGCCAAATTTTAATTTTATCCATCTTTATAAAAAATTTTATACCTTTTCTTCTCTCCCCCCTCCCCCCTCTTTAAATAAGGTAACAAATATTTTTAATGTTGAAGTGTTTAGTTATTTTAATATTTTAGTAACACTTTTACCTACTCCCCCACGACATTACTTAATTTATACACGCCACCAAGAGGTTGCAATACGGAGTTTAGGTGTAATGCAAGGTCTAAGAGAAATTTAGGGAGGAACGAGAGTAGGCAATTGCTCTCTTTCTTCCATGCTTCTGCAAAAAATCTCCGAATTTTCATAAAAATTTAAAGACTTTTACCGGCGCGTAATATGACATCACCGCACAAATCACAAAACCGCGCAAGATTACCAAAACAATAAAAAATAATCAAATTCCCAACAACGCAAAAATGCATTTTTTAGATTGCGCGGTATATTCTGCGCGGTTATAGTCTGGGAACTTTTATCATTAGTACTTTTCTATTCGCTATTCTTTAATTTGTGCTGAATCATATATTATTTAGGTGAAGATTTTCACGTTGGCGCGGTTTGTGAATAGGTATGCAGGTATCAGTTTTACACTATAATTTCTTACTTGCCTGAAAAATAACAGCGTACAGCGGGTGTGTCGCAAGGTTTATACCGTAACAAATTGCATTTTAAGATTCCGCGAGCTACCAGTTTCCGCAAAAATTTTAACTTCTAAATTTTTTAGGTGCCTTTGACAAGGTGTGCAAACGCCCAAGAAAACCAGATGTGTGTATGTAAAAAATCTTGTGTTTCATTTAATTATTGAAAATTAATTTTAATTATATGTAAAAGGCTTTTTTCTTGACTTATGAGAGCAGTGATCTTCCTGAATCGACTTAAAGTGAGATACTATACGTTGTAATACATTGACTTAAAAAACGCGCTGGAATATCCAATTGAAGCCAAAAAAGCCTAGAATTTGGTTTTTTAGTAATTAAAATACTTTCAAATATTTTTTTTTAACAAAAAAATCAACCAAATCGTGATTGTTGTTGTTTGTGGTCTATAATATACGATGATTTTACTCAAAATGCACCATCCCGTGTCACTTTGACAGTTCTCAGATTTCTTGTTTACCCATATTTTATCAATATTAAAAAATGGCCCTATGCGTCTCATTCCAGTACATTTTGACTTATATTCAGGTAAAATTATCTTATAAATTGTGCTCCGGTTCGACTTAAAATAAATTTTTCGATGCCCATCCTTCAAACCAAACTTTCGATAAACTATAGTCCTTAGTAAATACCGACTTTTAATTTTAAATAGCTTTATATCAAAATTTGTAAGTCCTCTTTAAAAAAAAAATCTTGGTACTTAAGCTAAATCTGCCAGAAAAGACATATGTCATCCAAAAAACTCACAGGACCATTTTTTCGTGATTTTTAGAGCCACCCCAAGAGAACAACGATTGCAATAAATTTTATTTTTATTCCTTAAATCATTTAAGCAATTATTATAAACAAAAAGAGATGGGGGTACCACCTGAGGTCACTTTAACAGGTGATTTAAAAATAACTTTAATTGTTTTTGATAAGTTTGCAAGATATGACCCAAAAATTACCAAATTGGCAGGGAGGATTCATTCATTGTATAATTTGTGTTGCAGGTTCGATATTGTTAGCACAAATATTATAGGCAATCCTAAGAATGTCAAAAATACAGTGGCTTGCGTAGAAATTCTCGAGGGAGGGGGCTTAAGTAAATACATAGTCTCAAATAATCATTTTATTATTGTTTTCTTAGGAAAGTTAAATCTTTAGGATTACCTACATATTCAATGGCTCTGGAGAGGGGGAGGGGACTTGAGTTCCGCCCTACCTACACCACTGAAAAAGACAATACTATAAAATATAAAGTATGTAATACATTACAAAATATTAAATTTCAGAAAGAAAAGTAATTTGAATAAAATTTTATTTAAAAAAAAATAAATTTGGAAAAGTGAGAAAAATTTTTGAAAACGTCAAATAAAAATTACAAATTTTTTTCCACCGAAATATTATCTATAATAGAGAATAAACTTTATAATAGCGAAGAGCGTCTGACGATAAACTGCAACAAAATCAACAACCTAAAATATGATGTCATAATTGCGGACATGCTGGACGGTCTGCAGAAGTTGGTGGATCAAGTTGCAGTAAAAAGCCCGACTTAACTTGAATGTTGGCAAAACAAAATGATGGTTATAGTCAAAGAAGAAAATATTAGAGTCGTATTAGAAGTATATGGCCTGCAGGTTGAACGTGTCGATTCGTATTCGTACAAATACCTAAGTTGTTACTTTGACAGCCCAATGAAAATTGGGACAACATGCAAGGTGTCCGTCATTATCAAATTTTTTTCAAAATGAAATCAGTTTTAGTTAGCTACGATCTGAATAGAACTCTCCGAATTCAAGTGCTTCGTTTTTATGTGTTTAGCATCTTATATTAAGGCGTAGAAGCATGGACACTCACTGATGCCATGTGTCGTTTGTATCTACTAAAGAGATATGGCCTAAATTTATGTTTGTTACAAATGATAGCATTCACTTGCCTTTAGCACCCATGATGAATCCTTTTTGAGCTATAAAAAAGAACTTTGACTTTTTTAAATTTACCTTAAAATCTGATTTTCTCATGATCATATCTTTTTTTACATTCATTGGTTTAAATCGTTTGTTTTATTTTTTCTACATTAAAAAATGTATTTTTTATATATTTCAGTGCCCAAACGTAACTTTTTAAACTAACGTAGATGCACGGGCGTGCTGGGGGGCCCCGCCTAGACCTTTCCAGACCCCCCCCCAGAAAAATATAGCCTAGTAGTTGTCAGTCATATGGCGGGGCTAGAGTAACGTCTGTGAAACATAAGGGCTTACAAGGTTTAATAAGAGAAGAACATATACATTTATTGTATGGCACATAAACTGAAAGTGGTTGACACATGTACATAAATAATAATTGTATGTGTATTTTTTGCAACCAGGAAATCATAAAAAAAAGGTTGCAGTTACCTTGGGTATTAAATTTTTGGAAGTATCTTAAGTCGCATTTACACAGACAAACTTTCCTTTGATATTGAAATGCCGACAAACATTTACACGAGCCTCTTGAGCAAAATGTTCAAAAAAAAGTTCGAGCAAAATCTCGTACAAAAAGACTCAAGAAAATTTTGGAGAGAATGTTAAGCAAAATTTGTTTGAAGAAATGTTGGTATAGAAATTTCTTACAAATTTAAATTTTATAGTTTTATGGGAATTCATTGAACTTAACTGAAAATAGAAAGACTAAGTTTTAAAACAAGGTATTTTTAATTAAGTGCTTTCTGACGGAAAAACGATTTGATATCGAAATTCACATTTTACCTCATAATATAAATATATTATTATACAATAATACACAATACATAATATTATACAAGACTTTTGTCCGAACCTCTACAAATTAATTCAGATTGCTACCTTCCTTCTTATTAGTTCTGCGAGTTGTGAACGAAGCTTTTCTGAAATGTGTGGAATAAAAAAGTGGACCTGAACTACAATGCGACAAACTCGATTTTACAGTGTATCAATTATTATCATCGATAATTATTTAATTAAAGAAGAGATTACAGCAGACCACGTTTTAGAAATATTTTCACAAAACACAAGGAGTTGAGTTATATAGAGTTATGGTTAAAAGTTGTTCACACAACAAGTTAAGGTATTAATGCGTAATATTAAACAGTTTTTAGAAAAACATCATTGTCTTTTATGCCTCACTATCAAGCATTATCACCTAGGCCCTTCCCTAGCCCCCCCCAGGTCAGAGAGCTAGTTGCACCGGTGCATAGAAGAGACGTTTTATGTAGAAAAAAAATCGAACAAAAAAAGATTTCTTGTCCTAGCGTTTATAGTATAGGAGATAGTGGAGTTTATGATGTTTTTACAAAGCGAATTTGATATGGCCATCAATTACTTGTAAAAGTGATCTCAGGTGGCACCCCCATTATTTTTGTTTATAATAAGAATATAAAAAAGAACTTTGCCTTTTTTAAATTGACCTTAAAACCTGTTTTCCTCATGATCATATCTTTCATTGGTTTTAAAAAATTTGTTTATTTTATTTTTTTTAAATTAAAAAAATATGTTTTTTTTATATATTTCATGCCCAAAAGTAATTTTTTAAACTAAACGTATAATGAATGTGTTGTTGTTTTATGAAGAAAGAGAATACCAATCGAACAAAAAAAGATTTATTGTCCTAGCGTTTATAATGTAGAAGATAGTGGCGTTTATGATGTTTTTACAAGGCTAGTTTACAATGGCCGTCAATTACTTGCCAAAGTGAACTCAGGTGGCACCCCCATTTTTCTGATTTATAATAATTGTTTAAATAATTTAAAGAATTAAAATAAAATTTATTGCAGTCGTTGGTCCCTAGGGGTCGTTCTAAAAATCACAAAAAAATAGTCCTTCGAGTTTTTTGGATGACATATTCCAATTGTTTTTAGGTGACATATGACAATTTTGTTATTTCTTATTCAAAGTGTTAGCCCATTTTTTTGTGAGGTCCTATATTTTAAGATCTGGCACTTCGACTAATTCGCATAAGAGTTTCATTTTCATCTATTGGTCTGTTTCTATAACAGCCAGCACGAGAGCAGAAGACATACCGGTATATTATCGCAACATAGCCTAATCATTTACAAAACAATTCGAAAGCACAACATATCTGCATGCATTTTGCACAAAATAGAAACAGATAGATACGAAAATTGCTCTAACTTTGCACGTTTTTTGTGATTTTGAAAATCCGCCTTCAGACGTAAGAAGTAGAGGGTGGTTGATAATAAATCTGGAAAGTGAGCATATAATTGCTTTTCTACCTACAACAGGAAAGTTTATAATTCCCCACGCCAGGCATAAGAGAAAACTTATTATGTCATTTTGTTATAGATCGATAAAAATAACTCATTTCAAGGGAAAAGAAGAACAAACTGATAACAGGACTTTTGTAAGTTAAAAAAATTCTACACCTATGTAGTTTTTTTATCCTGGGCGGCAAATGATGGCACCGCGTGTCGAAAAATATTACTTTTCACACTTTTTAGGTTTAAACCTCTTTTTATATGACTGGTAACCTAAATATCATTTTTGTAGGATGGATTCATGTTTGCCATTCCTCTTGCAGTGGCATCATTATCCAACGTCATTTATGGTTTCTTATCTGATTTTCTGGTGGATAAAAAATATTTATCAACAATCAACACCCGAAGGTTTTTTTGCATGTACGGTAAGTTTTTAAGATATCCAGGCAGAGAAAAACTTTAAACATTTACAGTGGGATTTACTAAGAGGGTTTAGCCTATTTTAGACAGGTTCTAAATTTAAGTGAAATTGTTGGTTTTAAGCATTTTATATCAATTTCCTTGAGTTTTCGACATAGCTTGATTTATACGAATAATTTTAATTGTTTTTTTTAGTGAATGATCATCTTAACATAATCTTTTTTTGGACTAGAGGGGGATCGAAATGGTAAACACTCTGTTGAGCAAATTAAAATGGACGTTTTATGTTACTCTTATCAAAACTTACCCTTGTTTATTGATTTTATTTATTTAAAAGGAGTTTTTATCTATCAAAAGTATGAAAAAACTTTACAATCACAAACCCATCGCAATCGCAAACAAATAAAAATATTTCATTAAAGTAGGTCATGAAAAAAAATGCGGCTAAAAACAGACCTGAATCCAACTGATGCCTTCACAAAGGAGTCATGTCGGCTCAACAAACTGTTCGGTGCTGCAGAGTTAAGACCTTTGAGTGCGATTTTTCAGTGGAAAGCTTTGTTTGATGATTAAGCTTTTAGATAAACTCAATGTTTTAATTTTGGTTCTGTTTGTAAATAAATAAATAGATACAGTTGTTTTGGATTTTTTTCATTGGAGAAAGTTTTCATGCATAATCAGTGACCTTCGCTTATGTTTGTTTTGCCTCGTAGTGCCCTCATAAATATATTCTTTGTGATGAAAGCGGGTTCAAAATATCGCGTTTTTCTGGATAAAATTGGAGGTGTTTTATTGATTAATGAACAACTTGGGATATTAAATAAGGTAAATTAATTCTTTTAAAAACGGTTTCTTAGGGAAATTATAAAGGAACTTATTACCAATTGCCACAAAACAATCCTTTCTGGAGGCTATAAATTTAAACCACCCCCCAGAGGTGGTCTAAAAAATCATCAACTTTATAACCTCAAACACAGATGATGAAGCTAATATGTGCCAAATTTTTGGCGTATTCACCATTTGCCATTTCGAAATCTGTCAAAAAAATTAGTTTTAGGGCATTTTCTCCTAAAATATGAAATATTTTGAGAAAAGAAAGCAGTTTCTCTGTGGTATTTTGCAATAACAATACAAAATAATCAATAACTTTGTATCTTTCTCTATGGGTAAGTGTTTTTTGAGAATGGGTTTTAAAATTTAGTACCCTTTACAGGTAGTTTAGACCTGTGGAGGGTACTATTTTAGATATTAGTAAATCCCACTGTTACTGTTCATTCCAAATTCTCTGGTCCAATTTCAATATGGTTACTGACATTAAAACACAGAAACTAAATTTAACTGTCATTGTCAGTGTCAAAAAACTGGTCCGTTTGAATTTGAAATGAAGTGTATTATCGTGACCGAAGGTCACGGTACCGTCCATTCCATTTTTATTTAGACAAAACATAACCTCAATTCTCACAGAAAAAAAAAACAGATTTTTCAAGTTGCCAAAATCAAACGCCCTAGGCTTTGGTAATCGGCATTATAACTACACGGCTAACCTTAAATCACTCCGAATAACTCCTCTTATTACGCTTTCATATGCATCAAATTCAGCAGAGTGAAACAACAAAATGAGTATGCCTGGCAAGGCGGATACGATATTCGTCTATACCGCACATAACAAAGAAAACGCGTTGTAGACTGAGAGAGACCCAGACAGATGAGCGAAGTCACCCAAACAATAATGAATTAAAATTCAATTTGGACCTTAAAAAATGCAGGACCGGCTTGTAATTTTGCGTATTTTAATTTACAGTGGTTTTGCCTCTCTTATTGCGGATGGTTGCCAACTATTTTCCAATGAGCTAGAAACTTGAAATTTGGTCCTAGGTGTACATAGTGTTTCGGCGGTATTGTCAGACATTGTTAATTAAAAGACTATTATTGGAAAAAAAATCGAACTACTGCGACTTAAGCTCCTTTAATACAAATTTAGAGTCAAACTTCAAAAAAATAAAATAAAATGGCGGACTTTCTTATTGGTAAACATATTTGTCTCAAACTTGAAACCTTAAATTTTTTTGTTTAGTTTTCGGAATACAATGTTTTGAATATACCGTTTAATTTTTAAGAGAGAAATATTACAGGGTGAAACAAACTTGATTTAACTTGCCTTTTTAAACATCGCAATCATAAAAAATTACCTTAATCTTACCCAATTGTCTCAATTAACTTTAAATTGCGTCAACTGCCTCAAAAGGGTTTCCTTACGCTATCTTTAATTGACACAGCCATCTCCTTCTCAAGTTTTTGACAAACATTTTTTTAGCGGCGGTTCCAGGTTCTACCCGGCCCTTAGAACCATTGGAAAAGCGGGCACCTCCCCTACTCCCTAACCTGGATAAAAATAATTTCAGGAATCAAAAATCATACTAACATTTATTAATACAAAAATTAAAAAAAAGTATAGCTAGTTTTACATAAAAAAAAACATATTCTCACCCTTTCACAGGGTGGATTATTTAAATGGAACCGTGCTTCTAGCGACTTTAGAGAAGAGGGTTTGAAAAAAAGGTAAAGGCGAATCTTTAATGATTTTTTATGGCCTTTGCGCCCATGATCAAAAAAATTCTTGGGATCTCCAACTGGAGACCCAAAGCCTACCAACTAGTTTTTTTATTAATAAGAAGGTAGCACTTGTAGCACCTTATTTTTTTGTCAGTTGTTTTAGCTCCAAAATAAACTATATATTTTTCTATTTACTGAGCAGAATAAAGCAAATACCACACAGGAACAGTATCGGTGGCTCATTTGGCGGCCCTCACTGAAGGCCCGGAGCCTACCAATATTTTTTTTTATGAGGAGGTACCATTTGAGGTACGTTTTGGAAAGCCTGATAAAAAAGAAATTCGAATAAATACATTTTTTTGACTTCTGTCAACCCACGTGTTAAAAATTGTATGCCAATAATATCCTTGTGTGTTAGTTTCTCTATTCCACTTAGTAAATAAAGAAATATGTACTTTATTTTTCAGCTAAAACAATTAACAAAAAATTGTTTTTTTTAATATTTGACACATGAGTTGCCAGATGTCAAAAAAAATTATTTAATTGAATTTCTTTTTAACAAGCTTTCCAAAAAGGTGTCACAAGTGGTAGAACATTGACTAGTAATAATAATCGTTTTCAGAAAAATGCTCATGATTAAAAAAACATATATTTTAAAATTTTTGCATCAATTAACTTTTAGAACCTGGCCCTACGGGCCCTTTGATGGCCCGGGCCCTTAGCGAGTGCCTAATGAAAGAACCTGCACTATATTTTTTATTATTTTTTTCTACAATCAAGCAGAATTATTTTCCTTTGTGGAACATTTGATTTGTCTTCTCCACTGATTTATTTTTTTAGCTGCAACTGTTCAGGCTGCGATGGTGATATGGATTGCTTTCCTGACAAAAGATTCGGCAAATTTTTCAGGTAAATCATTTCAGATATTTTCGCTATCACACTGATTATGAAATTTTGCACGCTAATTACAATCCCGAAGATCAACAAAATTTTTTTCCGCTCTTAGTTTTTTCTCATTTTTAAATCTCACTTAAAAACAACACCCTGTAACTTACAATAAATAAATTTTCTCATTTTCTCCAAAAGGACTAGCATTAATTCTAACTACTAAAGAAAAAAAAATAACGGGCAACTTTTTGTTTTTGCTAATAAAAAAAATTGTATTTTAAAAAATTTGGAAATTTGCCCGCTGCCTTTCTCTAACATAGATTTACCAGAATCATTTTAGATACAAACCATCAAATTGACACCAACATTAAAAAAGGGGTTATTTTTATAAAGTTTAAGTATTTTTTTTTACAAAAAGCAAAAAAAAATCCAGGTCCGGATTTATGATTTTATTTATTTACTATCTTTCGATACCTACATAATTTTACAGCTTCATTTACTCACACACCTACATATTGTATCGCAAATTATGAAAAAGGATTAATCTTTGTCAAGCTTAAGTATCTTTTTGCACTAAGAAGAAAAAGGGAGCCGATTCCAAAAGAATGCTCTGAAGATTATCTGCTGATTGAACTGAAGAAGTTTAAGGGCAATTTAAAAAGTAACAGATTTAACAAAAAAATATATTTTTTTTGTTTTTAGGTTAAAAAAAAATAATGTATTTTGTTTTTAAATTTTTAAAAATTTTAATTTTTTTCTGTCTGAAGTGATGCTGTAATATTATGTAACGAAAGATAATAATTAAATAAAAACATAAATCCGGACCTGCATCTTATTAGCTTTTTGTAAAAAAAAAAATACAACTTTATTAGAATGGGTAACCTCTTTTTAAAATTTTTTTGTCAATTTGATGATTTGCGTTTAAAATGATGCTGTTAAATCCAGGATGTTATGTAAAAGCACCGGTCAAATTTACACATTTTTAAAAAACAATTTTTTTATAGCAAAAACAAAAAGTTCTGCGATAATTTTTTTTTTCTTTAGTAGTAGTAGTAGTAGTAGTAGTAGTAGAGAAGGAGCGGCGCGAAGCCTGGCAAGTAGGCCTCCCTGGACCCTTTCTGCCTTACCCCGAGCCTGCCCCTAATCCGCCGCGTGCACCACTGGTCTGGCAGTCTGCTCATCTGGTTTTACTGTTCTTTTTGCAAAGTCCAGTATTTTATCCGATTTGAGCGAGTGCAGGTGCAGGTCGGGGAACCGAATACCTGGTATCTCGTCCTCTGGTATGCCTCGCAGTTCGCTATAACATGTCGAGATGTCTCTTCTGCCCGCCCGCAGGCCCGGCAGGTCGAGTTATTTTCCACCGCGATCTGGGTCATGTGCTTCCTTAGTCGGTTGTGACCTGTTATGATTCCTGTCAGAAGACCAGCAGTGATCTCACCAAAAGCCATTTTTGTCTGGCTACATCCGGGCCCTTCACGAACTCCCTGGTCTGTCTGCATCCTGTTTCTCCTCTCCAAGTCCTATTGAGTCGACTTTGCAATTGCCTCTTGGTTGTTCCAAGGAGTGGTTCCGGCCCTACATACTGGGTGCTTGCCCCGATCCTGGCGAGCTCGTCGGCCTCCTCGTTCCCCGGCACCCACATATTTCCCGGTACCCACATAAGTGTCATTTGTTTGCCCTCTCCCAAGGATTCTAGTGCATCCATACATTCCTCTACCAGGGTGTTGTTGATCTTGGGCACCCTTAGTGCCTTTAGGGCCAATTGGCTGTCCGTACCGTTCTTTATTTCCTCCATGGTTGCAGCCATTATTATGCTATACACCTCTGCCGGAAAGACCGTGGCTTGCTCTCCGAGCGGATAGCTCTTTCGAACCTCCTGGTCTTCTACGTAAACCACCGATCCTGTGGTTGGCTTCTCCGATAGTTTGCATCCGTCGGTGTAGTAAATCACGGCGTTCTCCTTGAACGGTTCGCGGAGGTTTTCACTCTGCCATAGTTCCCTGTCTGGGATGACTACTTTGTACGTCTTGTTGAATCTCCAGGGGTTTTCGCTTCTTTTCTGATCCAGATCGGAAGCGGCGTCAGTCCCAGAATGGTTTCGAGTGCCTGTATAGGTGCCGTCCTTATAGCGCCGGTTATCCCTCTGCTTATGGTTCCCTGTAGGCTCCTAAGCTTGAGGATAGTAGTAACCTTCTCCACTGCTGGCCACCAGACTATGGATCCGTACTGGATCCTTGGTCTTAGTACTGCCGTGTACATCCAGTGGAGGTTTCTGGGCTCAAACCCCAGTTGCGGCCAACCACTCGACGCAGTTGCCACATCGTTGCCTGCACCTTATTGGTCAATTTCGCAACGTGTGGTGTCCAGGTGAGCCCCTTGTTTAGGGTGACCCTTAGGTACTTCAGTTGTGAAACTAAAGTCAGGGGTCTCCCGTACATCTCGAGTACTCTAAATCCCTCCATTTTCCTTTTCTTGTGAACAGGATCATCTCTGTCTTTCCTGGATTGTAAGAGAGACCGTTTTGTTGACACCAGTCTTCTATGATTGGTACCGCCCTTTGCATTCTGTTACAGACGCTGTCTAGGTGGTGGTCACCACCTCCACGACATCGTCGTCGGCGTATGCGTGGGCGTCGAATCCTTCCTCTGTTAGACGTTGTAGGAGAGTATCCATGATCAGACACCACAGGTGTGGGGATAAGCAGCTACCCTGTGGACGGACTCCCCTAGATTGGCCTGGATCTTTCTCCCTGTTAGTGCAGATTTTACCCATTCGGCGATAGGAGACTCGGCTCCCCTTCTCTGCAAGGCTGTTGTTATTACCTGCACTTTCGCCTTGTCGAAAGCTCCTTCGACATCAAAGAATACTGCCAGGGCGTACCGTTTGAATTGAAGGGCTTTCTCTGCCTTATGCACTACTGCGTGTAGGTCGTGTCTTTAGTAATGTTAAACATGTTTCTTGAACTTCGGGAGGGCAATTGGCATCCAAAATTTCATAATTTGTGGTTGCATAGTTTTTGAGATATTAAATTGAACACTTTTCGCATATTTTGATAAATCCGCTGCATATCCGTTAAAAAAGCCACCAGGTAAATTACATTACCAGATATGGAATGGGCTTAGTCCACAGTGTATATGGTTTGACTATATCCCATTTGTTGTGAATCACCCTGTATAGTGCAATAAAATTGTCATCTGAGGTCGACAAAAACAAAAAATGTTCTTTTGCGCGGGGGGTCTAAAAGTAAACCTCCCCAGTTTTTGTGTCCCCCACTTCTCGGGAATTCGATGAACAAAAAACATGGATCAGGACGAAAGCCTGTAAGTTCTTAGATACAAGATGAAAGGCTTATCGACCACCTCAGACAAAATCATTTTGCCACATCCGTTGAAGCATCTAATGTAACGAAATCTGAAATATTCTTTCGAGTTGCTAGAAAAAAAACCTTTCTTAACGGAAGAACAAAAACAGGCCAGGGTTATTTTTGCATTCAATAATGTTCTTCATGATGATGATTTCTAGAAGAGGGTGCTCTTCATAGATGAAAAGATATGTTGAGCAGCAGAAGAATTTTAGTGTATCGAACACCAAATTCTAGGTATGATCCAAAATACACCAACCAAATTAAGAAAGCTGGACATTTTTCAGTGAATATGTGGGGCTGGTTTCGCGCTAGAGGTTTGGGTATGTTTTGACAAATCGAAGGAAGATTCAACAGTTAAAGATATGTTGAGATTCTTGAGAATATTATGTTGCCAGTTGTGCAGATGTTTTACGACAAGAACGACTTCGTTTACCAGCAGGTCAACTGTCCCTTGCGCACGGCTTATGTTGTTTGCCAGTAGTTTGAAAACAACAATATTGAAACTCTTCTTTTGCCATCCAACAGCCCTGATGTCAATCCAATAGAAAATATATGGAGCAGTCTTGTCAAAATTATTTGGCAGAGAAACTGAAGACCACAAAATGTTGTTGTTTGTTTTAAGAAATATTTAATATTCAGTTGTTGTTGACTATTAAAATCGGGAAATCTTCACTTCTCTTAATTTTATCAAAAATGAGTTACTAAGGTTCCAAAACACCTTAATCGACGAAAAAAAAGTTGTCTCTCGTTCTGTTGTCTGTCTGTATTATACCCGATAACTCAAAAACGCCCTAATCGATTTTAACGAAATTTGGTACAAAAATCCTCTATTGGCTGACCATGAATTGGTTAGCTTTTAGGTTTAGGTTAGGTGATGGGGGATTAAAGGGGGGAAAAGGGGGACAAAATATTTAAAAAAATTGTAACTTTGGAACAAAAGCAAGTAGCGATATACGGTTTTCAGATTTAAGTTTCCATGAATATGTACTACAAATTTTGATATGAAGTCCAAATTCGTGGGAGCTTTAGTTTTTTATAAGTTTTAAATCTTTAAAAGCTACAGTTTGAGTGTGTTTGAGTATACAGTAATAAAATTATACAGTAATAAAATGTCAAAGTTTGAGATATAGGGGAAAATGCATTTATGCGATTTATTAGAACAAGACTACATACATACATACATACTTGTTGCAAAAAGAAAAAAGTAAATAAAATAAATCTGAATATCTAACTATTTTTGACAGTCAGACTAGTACCTGCTCTTATTGAATCCTAAATATTTATTTTTTTAGTTAAATAAGACCACGGAGATGAACTCAGACAATATCCTAAGGGATTTTCTATTTTTTATGAATCCTCAATTTGTTTTTTTTTAGTCGTTCTCTTGTGCCTGGTTAACATCGGTACCGGCGCTGAACTCTACGGTACCTCAGTTAATATCATGGATATATCGCCCAGATTTGCTGGCGTGATTATAGGGATAACCCAAACGGTATCCATGTCGTTGTCGATGTGTGGTCCGATTTTGGTACAGCTTCTTGTTACTGATGAGGTAAGAATCAAAGCGACGTAAAGTATACAAAACGTATGCTCATCCCGAATGTGTTAGCAAAGCGCAAAGTTATCCATGCACGATTTTCAGCAGTTGCGTAATATTTTGCGTCTATTTTTTTCTTTTTGGCGAAAAGCCGCTCTTTACCCAAGAGAATCGTATGATTAATACTAGAAAAAATTGGGGAAGCCAAGAAGTTTGCGATACACTCAACAAACTACTTAATACCGTGGTCGGGGAGCTTAAAGTTGACGTGACGTTGCATAGGTTTTGTTTCAGGTCGTAGCTACAATCTGGGGAATTGTTTTTAGCAACACTGTACGGGAAATCAATTTAAAGATGCCGACCTGATTTTTTTGCAAAATTTTACGTCATTGAATTTGTTTTCCATAGTAACGCGGAGACTTTATTTATGTTTATTCACAGTGGGACACCAGAGATTTTTTAGCACCGGGTCAAAAATTTGGGGTTAGGTTACTTATTTTGACTTTTCTCGTTCTGCGCCGCTAAAAAACCAAGTAAAATACTAAAATAAGAGAAAACCATTTATTGCAGGATTACCTGCTAAAAAAAAAACGCTACCCAACTACGTATTAAAGTAACTGAGTTTAATGTTTACAGGTGAATTTATAAATGAATTGAAACATTCCCGCTAGCTGATACCGACAACAGGTTAACTTAAAAGCATGCAGATTTAAAAATCGGCTACTGGCGCTAGACGAAATAATCGTATTTTATTTTAAACGGGTGCGTCAACGACTAGCAAAAGTCTTTCCAACCTCTAAATAGAGCTTTACTGACCTGTTTTGTTAGTACTCAAGTATCCGTGTGTTTTTGAAAATGAGGTTCTAAAATCTATCCTTTACACTTCAAGATTTCACTAGTAAACTTGCACATAACTATGCGGTAACGCCCGTACAGCGCTAAGCCTTTTTCGGCGGGCGACCGCACACGCGGAGTGGTTTCATATTTGTTTTAAAACAATGTTTTTGGAAACACATTTTTGAAAGATAAACATAACCTCAAATGGTTTTCTGTCAGAAAACGTAAAAATATTCTTCTGTCCCACTGCGGCCCGATTTAAAGTTTGTTGACAAAACACTAGCAGTTACCATGGAATCGTATAAATTCTGCGATCTATCGGCCAACACTTGAACTGCGAGTGTTTCCCAAATTCAATGAAGTTTGATTGATTGATCGGATTTCTTTTTCGAATCGCACAGGCTTTTAGAAAAAAGAAAACTTAGTTTTTATTTTCGCTAAAGCAAGGAAATATAAAAAAGGAAAATGTAATCCAGAGAAAATTGTGAGTATTTCTCTATTTACAGGGTTTGTTCTAAACCGCAATTGTTTTGAGGCTTTTGGGATAGATGACAGCACCAGAGCTTTTATTTTGAAAAAAAAATAATTGAGAATTTTGAAAAATCAGTAACAGGCTAATCGTAGGGCAATATATTAGCTTCACTTCCGGCTACATAAAATGCGTACGCCGATTTAATATAGTGTATTATGGGCCTCGGAACTCAGTAACATTTTCGGTATTTCAAATTGACAAAAAATATCACCGTCAGATTTTGTTGTTGTTATACGCTTACATTTAAAAATGCCCGAACTAAACGAATTCGAAAAAGCCCAAATTTTGGCAAAATTAGACGGTTGTTGGTCAGTTCGAAAAGTATTGGCCCATTATGGAAGAAACAAGGTTACAATTTTAAGAATAAGAAGGAAGTATCAAGAAGAAGGAACACGCGAAGACGGCTAAGCCGTTCTAGGCTTAGATGTCGCGTTGCTGCCAAGAAAATCTTACTTAGTGCGGAAAAGAACCAAGCCAGGTTAATTTTTGCACTAAGCTACTCACTAAAAGAAGAAGAATTTTGGTAACAAGTGGTCTTCATGGATGAAAAAATATTTTAGTCCCACAATGACAGCAAACAAATTTTGGTATATCGCCCGCCACGAACACGCTACCTCGAAAAATATATTGCTGGGAACGAAGACCGGGCTGGAAGATTTTCCGCGATTGTATGGAGTTGTACATCGACGAGAGAACATATGGAGCTCTTTTCTAAATAGTGGTTCCAGCAAAACAACATCGAGGTTGTGCCATGGCCGGAAAAAACTTCTGACGGCAATCCCATGGAAAATGTGTGGACCTTATAGCAAAAAATATTGTTTCCAGAAATTCCAACCACTTAATGGAGCTCATAGTCAGAGGGTACGACGAAGCCATTGTTTCAAATCCAAATTTATTTCAAAATTTAGCAGATTCCATGCAACGAAGACTGGCAAACATTATCGAGACTACGGGACAATTATTTTGGATTTTGAACATTTTTGGTTGTCTGCAAAGACTTACGCTCGTATCCATCAACGCAAAACTTCCCCGACTAGGCTTTAATCACAATTAGATACTAATGATATATTGATTAATATTGATCCTTTGTTTGTCAAGACTCATTTCAAACTCTGATTAGTGTTAATCAAATTAAATTAAATCCTGCATAGGTGCGCTGACTATGATTCAGTTATTGCTGTCCTTTCGTCAAACAGTTCTTTCTTCTTAAAACGTTCTTCTTATTCGCACAATTGTGATCTTATTTCATCCATAATAAGCTCTAAGTATACATTTTTATAATAAAATGTTGAATAATTTAAAAAAATTGTTTTATTCATTAGTTTATTTATAGTCTTTTAGTAAAGTGTGGCCAGTCTTTTTATTTTTATGTTCACAGTGTCAAAAGATCTAACTTGTAGTTCGAAAATGTCAAAGTCAGTTACAATAAGCAACGCAATTACCAAAACTTAAATTCAACAGACATGCAGCTAACTTCTGCTTCTTCTACTTTAAGCCGTAGCGTTTTTGTTTATCGAACTTTTCTTCAAGTTTTAAAAAAAGTACTGCCAAAAAATAATAAAGCAGCATAACAAAACTATTTTAGAGAAAGGTGAAGATAATTTAAAGTTATTTTTTGATAAAAAATTTTAATTTTCTGTTTTCTTAACTCTCTGTCATCTTGAGAGTTGTCATGCATATGATTTGTCAATCGCGCGTCGATCAAGACTCAAGATTTTCATGCGCTATGTAGTCCTTGTCCCAGACCCCCGAAATTGACCAAGTCATTATAATATGTGTATATGCGGAGCAAAAATGTCGGGGTGGTCAATCATATAGAGGTGGCTTTCAAACATGGCGGCCGTTCAAAATGGCGGTTCGACTGTATATTTTTAAATTCAATAATCTCGAGATTGGTAAAACCAATCTTAAGTTGCTTTTTTTTTAAATGTAATTTTATTCGCTGACTAAATTTTTGCTCAAAAAACAATGTTTTATTTTTTAATTTGCGTTTTGCTGTTTCTTGAACTAACGGTTAACAATATCAAAAAAGTGTTTATATAAAAGTTGTAGAAAAATATCTGACCTTTAACACACTGAAAAACAATTAAGGATCGGATTAATAGAACCCGAGATTTCGAGATTCAAAATGCACGACGCGGGGTTGGACGTTAATACTGTATTAAAGTAATTACGTATAATTTTATTGTTTTATGCATTCTATTTTTTATAATTTATTTTATCTACAAGCGTGCGGTAACTAAGGTTTACGGCGCGATTTTGCGTGCGGTAAGTACTACCATATTACTGCACTGCGTGCGGTAAGTACTACCCTATTACTGCACGGCGTGCGGTAATAAAAAGTTACATAACGCAAAATCGTTCGGTAACCATATTAGGACCCAAGGTTTTATTTAAAAATTTTTTTAAAGTCTACCATACGGTTGTAAATATAATACCCATTGTATATATATAACACTAATAATTTTATGTTTTTTGACCAGTCTGTTTAATTGTTAGAAGCCTTAAACCTTTTCGACAGGTGTCAGGGATCTCTAGCATCAAAACCAAATTACTGAAAAAAAACAGACTAGTAAAAAAATTACATTTGTTTCTGAAAATCGTTGCAGGTATTTGCGTTTCACCCCATTAGCCTTAATAGTGAATTCTTCAAAGAAGACATGGATCCTGCTCCAAAAAAGTTCTACACCGTTTAATTTACACCAGTGGAAAGACTTGGACTTATGGAATGCTTTGTATAATGCCGCAGTACTAAGAAAATTTAAACCAATGATAAAACTGCAAGAAGGGTTATCTGACCAACAAATACCTGACATTTACTACCACAAAGAATGTCTCAAAATTTTTCTCCAAAAAAATAAATCTTGAAAAAATTGCTCGCACCGCAGATAAGGCTTCTTCATCTGATGAAGATACAACAATATCACCTTTCAGGAGATCATTGCCTGATAGGAAAAATACCAGTACTACAGAGCGCGTGATTTCGGAGATCTGCATTTTTTGTGAGAAGCAAGGAAAAGGAAAATACTCCCAGAATTCAAAGACAAGGGAGAAATGTATCCAATTCTGATCTCAGAGTCGACAAGACACTTCGAGCTGTAGCCATTGCGAATGGTTACTTAAATCATGACAATTACTTCACGAAATATTGTAGCTGTTAAGACGTTTTACTGCTAGATCCGAACTGATCGAAACAGTTACCTATCATCTAACAGACCGAGGGCTTCAAGTTGAGGCATCTACGAAAACAAATTTTCAATGCAAATTAAACAAAGAATTCGGTGATCTGTTAAGATTAGTCACTGCCAAAAACAAAGTTTATATAGCTCCTTCCAATTACACCTTTGAAGCCCTAGCTAGTGACTATATTAAAACAAAAAATAAGTTGGGCGCATTTAAGCGTGGTCTTGATGACATTGAACAGATTTAAGCAGCAGCAGATATTTTAAAGAATTCAATAAAGGAAACCATAACCACGGTTAACCAAATATGGCCACCGAATATCAAACAAATTTTCAATTTAAATTAAACAAAGAATTCGTTGATCTGTTATGATTAGCCACTGTCAACAACAAGGTTTATATAGCTCCTTCCAATTACACCTTTGAAGCCCTAGCTAGTGACCATATTAAAACAAAAAATAAGATGGGCGCATTTAAGCGTGGTCTTGATGACAGTGAACAGATTTAAGCAGCAGCAGATATTTTAAAGAATTCAATAAAGGAAACCATAACCTCGGTTAATCAAATTTGGCCACCGAATATCAAACAAATTTTCAATATAAATTAAACAAAGAATTCGGTGATCTGTTAACATTAGCCACTGTCAACAACAAGGTTTATATAGCTCCTTCCAATTACACCTTTGAAGCCCTAGCTAGTGACTATATTAAAACAAAAAATAAGTTGGGCGCATTTATGCGTGGTCTTGATGACAGTGAACAGATTTTAGCAGCAGCAGATATTTTAAAGAATTCAATAAAGGAAACCATATCCTCGGTTAACCAAATTTGGCCACCGAAAACTAAACAAAGAATTCGGTGATCTGTTAAGATTAGCCACTGTCAACAACAACGTTTATATAGCTCCTTCCAATTACACCTTTGAAGCCCTAGCTAGTGACTATATTAACACAAAAAATAAGTTGGGCGCATTTAAGCGTGGTCTTGATGACAGTGAACAGATTTAAGCAGCAGCAGATATTTTAAAGAATTCAATAAAGAAAACCATAACCCCGGTTAACCAAATTTGGCCACCGAAAATCAAACAAATTTTCAATATAAACTAAACAAAGAATTCGGTGATCTGTTAAGATTAGCCACTGTCAACAACAAGGTTTATATAGCTCCTTCCAATTACACCTTTGAAGCCCTAGCTAGTGACTATATCAAAACAAAAAATAAGTTGGGCGCATTTAAGCGTGGTCTTGATGACAGTGAACAGATTTAAGCAGCAGCAGATATTTTAAAAAATTCAATAAAGGAAACCATAACCTCGGTTAACCAAATTTGGCTACCGAATATCAAACAAATTTTCAATATAAATTAAACAAAGAATTCGGTGATCTGTTAAGATTAGCCACTGTCAACAACAAGGTTTATATAGCTCCTTTCAATTACACCTTTGAAGCCCTAGCTAGTGACTATATTAAAACAAAAAATAAGTTGGGCGCATTTAAGCGTGGTCTTGATGACAGTGAACAGATTTAAGCAGCAGCAGATATTTTAAAGAATTCAATAAAGGAAACCATAACCTCGGTTAATCAAATTTGTCCACCGAATATCAAACAAATTTTCAATGTAAATTAAACAAAGAATTCGGCGATCTCTTAAGATTAGTCACTGCCAACAACAAGGTTTATATAGCTTCTTCCAATTACACCTTTGAAGCCCTAGCTAGTGACTATATTAAAACAAAAAATAAGTTGGGCGCATTTAAGCGTGGTCTTGATGACAGTGAACAGATTTAAGCAGCAGCAGATATTTTAAAGAATTCAATAAAGGAAACCATAACCTCGGTTAATCAAATTTGTCCACCGAATATCAAACAAATTTTCAATGTAAATTAAACAAAAAATTCGGCGATCTCTTAAGATTAGTCACTGCCAACAACAAGGTTTATATAGCTCCTTCCAATTACACCTTTGAAGCCCTAGCTAGTGACTATATTAAAACAAAAAATAAGTTGGGCGCATTTAAGCGTGGTCTTGATGACAGTGAACAGATTTAAGCAGCAGCAGATATTTTAAAGAATTCAATAAAGGAAACCATAACCTCGGTTAATCAAATTTGTCCACCGAATATCAAACAAATTTTCAATGTAAATTAAACAAAGAATTCGGCGATCTCTTAAGATTAGTCACTGCCAACAACAAGGTTTATATAGCTCCTTCCAATTACACCTTTGAAGCCCTAGCTAGTGACTATATTAAAACAAAAAATAAGTTGGGCGCATTTAAGCGTGGTCTTGATGACAGTGAACAGATTTAAGCAGCAGCAGATATTTTAAAGAATTCAATAAAGGAAACCATAACCTCGGTTAACCAAATTTGGCCACCGAATATCAAACAAATTTTCATTATAAATTAAACAAAGAATTCGGTGATCTGTTAAGATTAGCCACTGTCAATAACAAGGTTTATATAGCTCCTTCCAATTACACCTTTGAAGCCCTAGCTAGTGACTATATTAAAACAAAAAATAAGTTGGGCGCATTTAAGCGTGGTCTTGATGACATTGAACAGATTTAAGCAGCAGCAGATATTTTAAAGAATTCAATAAAGGAAACCATAACCACGGTTAACCAAATATGGCCACCGAATATCAAACAAATTTTCAATTTAAATTAAACAAAGAATTCGGTGATCTGTTATGATTAGCCACTGTCAACAACAAGGTTTATATAGCTCCTTCCAATTACACCTTTGAAGCCCTAGCTAGTGACTATATTAAAACAAAAAATAAGTTGGGCGCATTTAAGCGTGGTCTTGATGACATTGAACAGATTTAAGCAGCAGCAGATATTTTAAAGAATTCAATAAAGGAAACCATAACCACGGTTAACCAAATATGGCCACCGAATATCAAACAAATTTTCAATTTAAATTAAACAAAGAATTCGGTGATCTGTTAAGATTAGTCACTGCCAAAAACAAAGTTTATATAGCTCCTTCCAATTACACCTTTGAAGCCCTAGCTAGTGACTATATTAAAACAAAAAATAAGTTGGGCGCATTTAAGCGTGGTCTTGATGACATTGAACAGATTTAAGCAGCAGCAGATATTTTAAAGAATTCAATAAAGGAAACCATAACCACGGTTAACCAAATATGGCCACCGAATATCAAACAAATTTTCAATGCAAATTAAACAAAGAATTCGGTGATCTGTTAAGATTAGTCACTGCCAAAAACAAGGTTTATATAGCTCCTTCCAATTACACCTTTGAAGCCCTAGCTAGTGACTATATTAAAACAAAAAATAAGTTGGGCGCATTTAAGCGTGGTCTTGATGACAGTGAACAGATTTAAGCAGCAGCAGATATTTTAAAGAATTCGATAAAGGAAACCATAACCTCGGTTAACCAAATTTGGCTACCGAATATCAAACAAATTTTCAATATAAATTAAACAAAGAATTCGGTGATCTGTTAAGATTAGCCACTGTCAACAACAAGGTTTATATAGCTCCTTCCAATTACACCTTTGAAGCCCTAGCTAGTGACTATATCAAAACAAAAAATAAGTTGGGCGCATTTAAGCGTGGTCTTGATGACAGTGAACAGATTTAAGCAGCAGCAGATATTTTAAAAAATTCAATAAAGGAAACCATAACCTCGGTTAACCAAATTTGGCTACCGAATATCAAACAAATTTTCAATATAAATTAAACAAAGAATTCGGTGATCTATTAAGATTAGCCACTGTCAACAACAAGGTTTATATAGCTCCTTCCAATTACACCTTTGAAGCCCTAGCTAGTGACTATATTAACACCAAAAATAAGTTGGGCGCATTTAAGCGTGGTCTTGATGACAGTGAACAGATTTAAGCAGCAGCAGATATTTTAAAGAATTCAATAAAGGAAACCATAACCCCGGTTAACCAAATTTGGCCACCGAATATCAAACAAATTTTCAATATAAACTAAACAAAGAATTCGGTGATCTGTTAAGATTAGTCACTGCCAACAACAAGGTTTATATAGCTCCTTCCAATTACACCTTTGAAGCCCTAGCTAGTGACTATATTAAAACAAAAAATAAGTTGGGCGCATTTAAGCGTGGTCTTGATGACAGTGAACAGATTTAAGCAGCAGCAGATATTTTAAAGAATTCAATAAAGGAAACCATAACCTCGGTTAATCAAATTTGGCCACCGAATATCAAACAAATTTTCAATATAAATTAAACAAAGAATTCGGTGATCTGTTAAGATTAGCCACTGTCAACAACAAGGTTTATATAGCTCCTTCCAATTACACCTTTGAAGCCCTAGCTAGTGACTATATTAAAACAAAAAATAAGTTGGGCGCATTTAAGCGTGGTCTTGATGACAGTGAACAGATTTAAGCAGCAGCAGATATTTTAAAGAATTCAATAAAGGAAACCATAACCTCGGTTAATCAAATTTGGCCACCGAATATCAAACAAATTTTCAATATAAATTAAACAAAGAATTCGGTGATCTGTTAAGATTAGCCACTGTCAACAACAAGGTTTATATAGCTCCTTCCAATTACACCTTTGAAGCCCTAGCTAGTGACTATATTAAAACAAAAAATAAGTTGGGCGCATTTAAGCGTGGTCTTGATGACAGTGAACAGATTTAAGCAGCAGCAGATATTTTAAAGAATTCAATAAAGGAAACCATAACCTCGGTTAATCAAATTTGGCCACCGAATATCAAACAAATTTTCAATATAAATTAAACAAAGAATTCGGTGATCTGTTAAGATTAGCCACTGTCAACAACAAGGTTTATATAGCTCCTTCCAATTACACCTTTGAAGCCCTAGCTAGTGACTATATTAAAACAAAAAATAAGTTGGGCGCATTTAAGCGTGGTCTTGATGACAGTGAACAGATTTAAGCAGCAGCAGATATTTTAAAGAATTCAATAAAGGAAACCATAACCTCGGTTAATCAAATTTGGCCACCGAATATCAAACAAATTTTCAATATAAATTAAACAAAGAATTCGGTGATCTGTTAAGATTAGCCACTGTCAACAACAAGGTTTATATAGCTCCTTCCAATTACACCTTTGAAGCCCTAGCTAGTGACTATATTAAAACAAAAAATAAGTTGGGCGCATTTAAGCGTGGTCTTGATGACAGTGAACAGATTTAAGCAGCAGCAGATATTTTAAAGAATTCAATAAAGGAAACCATAACCTCGGTTAATCAAATTTGGCCACCGAATATCAAACAAATTTTCAATATAAATTAAACAAAGAATTCGGTGATCTGTTAAGATTAGCCACTGCCAACAACAAGGTTTATATAGCTCCTTCCAATTACACCTTTGAAGCCCTAGCTAGTGACTATATTAAAACAAAAAATAAGTTGGGCGCATTTAAGCGTGGTCTTGATGACAGTGAACAGATTTAAGCAGCAGCAGATATTTTAAAGAATTCAATAAAGGAAACCATAACCTCGGTTAATCAAATTTGGCCACCGAATATCAAACAAATTTTCAATATAAATTAAACAAAGAATTCGGTGATCTGTTAAGATTAGTCACTGCCAACAACAAGGTTTATATAGCTCCTTCCAATTACACCTTTGAAGCCCTAGCTAGTGACTATATTAAAACAAAAAATAAGTTGGGCGCATTTAAGCGTGGTCTTGATGACAGTGAACAGATTTAAGCAGCAGCAGATATTTTAAAGAATTCAATAAAGGAAACCATAACCTCGGTTAATCAAATTTGGCCACCGAATATCAAACAAATTTTCAATATAAATTAAACAAAGAATTCGGTGATCTGTTAACATTAGCCACTGTCAACAACAAGGTTTATATAGCTCCTTCCAATTACACCTTTGAAGCCCTAGCTAGTGACTATATTAAAACAAAAAATAAGTTGGGCGCATTTATGCGTGGTCTTGATGACAGTGAACAGATTTAAGCAGCAGCAGATATTTTAAAGAATTCAATAAAGGAAACCATATCCTCGGTTAACCAAATTTGGCCACCAAAAACTAAACAAAGAATTCGGTGATCTGTTAAGATTAGCCACTGTCAACAACAAGGTTTATATAGCTCCTTCCAATTACACCTTTGAAGCCCTAGCTAGTGACTATATTAAAACAAAAAATAAGTTTAGCGCATTTAAGCGTGGTCTTGATGACAGTGAACAGATTTAAGCAGCAGCAGATATTTTAAAGAATTCAATAAAGGAAACCATAACCTCGGTTAACCAAATTTGGCTACCGAATATCAAACAAATTTTCAATATAAATTAAACAAAGAATTCGGTGATCTGTTAAGATTAGCCACTGTCAACAACAAGGTTTATATAGCTCCTTCCAATTACACCTTTGAAGCCCTAGCTAGTGACTATATTAACACAAAAAATAAGTTGAGCGCATTTAAGCGTGGTCTTGATGACAGTGAACAGATTTAAGCAGCAGCAGATATTTTAAAGAATTCAATAAAGGAAACCATAACCCCGGTTAACCAAATTTGGCCACCGAAAATCAAACAAATTTTCAATATAAACTAAACAAAGAATTGGGTGATCTGTTAAGATTAGCCACTGTCAACAACAAGGTTTATATAGCTCCTTCCAATTACACCTTTGAAGCCCTAGCTAGTGACTATATTAAAACAAAAAATAAGTTGAGCGCATTTAAGCGTGGTCTTGATGACAGTGAACAGATTTAAGCAGCAGCAGATATTTTAAAGAATTCGATAAAGGAAACCATAACCTCGGTTAACCAAATTTGGCTACCGAATATCAAACAAATTTTCAATATAAATTAAACAAAGAATTCGGTGATCTGTTAAGATTAGCCACTGTCAACAACAAGGTTTATATAGCTCCTTCCAATTACACCTTTGAAGCCCTAGCTAGTGACTATATTAAAACAAAAAATAAGTTGAGCGCATTTAAGCGTGGTCTTGATGACAGTGAACAGATTTAAGCAGCAGCAGATATTTTAAAGAATTCAATAAAGGAAACCATAACCCCGGTTAACCAAATTTGGCCACCGAAAATCAAACAAATTTTCAATATAAACTAAACAAAGAATTGGGTGATCTGTTAAGATTAGCCACTGTCAACAACAAGGTTTATATAGCTCCTTCCAATTACACCTTTGAAGCCCTAGCTAGTGACTATATTAAAACAAAAAATAAGTTGGGCGCATTTAAGCGTGGTCTTGATGACAGTGAACAGATTTAAGCAGCAGCAGATATTTTAAAAAATTCAATAAAGGAAACCATAACCTCGGTTAATCAAATTTGTCCACCGAATATCAAACAAATTTTCAATGTAAATTAAACAAAGAATTCGGCGATCTCTTAAGATTAGTCACTGCCAACAACAAGGTTTATATAGCTTCTTCCAATTACACCTTTGAAGCCCTAGCTAGTGACTATATTAAAACAAAAAATAAGTTGGGCGCATTTAAGCGTGGTCTTGATGACAGTGAACAGATTTAAGCAGCAGCAGATATTTTAAAGAATTCAATAAAGGAAACCATAACCTCGGTTAACAAAATTTGGCCACCGAATATCAAACAAATTTTCATTATAAATTAAACAAAGAATTCGGTGATCTGTTAAGATTAGCCACTGTCAATAACAAGGTTTATATAGCTCCTTCCAATTACACCTTTGAAGCCCTAGCTAGTGACTATATTAAAACAAAAAATAAGTTGGGAGCATTTAAGCGTGGTCTTGATGACAGTGAACAGATTTAAGCAGCAGCAGATATTTTAAAGAATTCGATAAAGGAAACCATAACCTCGGTTAACCAAATTTGGCTACCGAATATCAAACAAATTTTCAATATAAATTAAACAAAGAATTCGGTGATCTGTTAAGATTAGCCACTGTCAACAACAAGGTTTTTATAGCTCCTTCCAATTACACCTTTGAAGCCCTAGCTAGTGACAAAACAAAAAATAAGTTGGGCGCATTTAAGCGTGGTCTTGATGACAGTGAACAGATTTAAGCAGCAGCAGATATTTTAAAGAATTCAATAAAGGAAACCATAACCCCGGTTAACCAAATTTGGCCACCGAAAATCAAACAAATTTTCAATATAAACTAAACAAAGAATTCGGTGATCTGTTAAGATTAGCCACTGTCAACAACAAGGTTTATATAGCTCCTTCCAATTACACCTTTGAGGCCCTAGCTAGTGACTATATTAACACAAAAAATAAGTTGGGCGCATTTAAGCGTGGTCTTGATGACAGTGAACAGATTTAAGCAGCAGCAGATATTTTAAAGAATTAAATAAAGGAAACCATAACCTCGGTTAACCAAATTTGGCCACCAAAAATCAAACAAATTTTCAATATAAACTAAACAAAGAATTCGGTGATCTGTTAAAATTAGCCACTGTCACAACAAGGTTTATATAGCTCCTTCCAATTACACCTTTGAAACTTTTGAGCGGCCGCCATATTTGAAAGCCACTTTCTTATGATTGATCCCCCCCCCCCGACTTTTTTGCTCCACATGAGCCCAAAAACACGTGGTAAAAGTGTCTTTCAGTCCCTCTAAATTATAATGACTGATGGGTCAGGCACAAGGACCGCGTCGCCTGGCCTGGTAGAAACGCCCACCTCTGCCTGTTTTCACTAATGTCTTTTAGTCTCTAATATTAGCAAAAAACGTTTCCTAATTTAAAGTATTTTAGCACATCTAAAAATATTTTAAGAGGTAACGAAAGTATTTTGGACTTCATCAAAAAATATACAGAAAAAAAGATTTGTGGGAATAAGGACACTTGTATCGTTACATACACCTTTAATTCATTTGCAACGTTTCGACGTTGAATTACGTCTTTTTCAAGCTAAACACAATTTTTTCTACCTGAAAAATTGACACTTACTCATTTAAATTAATAACACATACTAATTTAATTTTTTTTTTAATAAATATTAAAATTAAAAAGTAAGGTATCAGTCATATTATCGTGAATGCCCTTTAGGCATTCTATCTTGCCCTTGCTTGGTTTGTAAATGTTAACGACTCAGGTTATGAACCTAACAGTTAGCATTAGGAAGTATGTGATGTTTTAAGTTCAATGAATAGATGTTTTTGTAAACTCACGTTTTGTTATCACATACATCCTATAAAACCAATCGAGAACAGCAAGAAGGGATTAGTAAGTTCACTAAGTCAGAAAGTTGTGATGTATTTCTCAAGAATAAGATAAACTGCTGAACCACGACCTACCCTTAAGATAGAACTGTGACGCTGCTATATTAAGACTGTTGGATATTAATTAATTACAAGTAAGTAACGTTTTTTTATTTTGTTATAATAAATTCATTAAAACCTGGTACGGTTGGTTTATTAAGTCAATTAATTAGAACAACCCCGTCACGAAAACCCCTACGTGACAATATCACTATTTATCTCTTCTTTAATGTTCTTTGTGAAAACAATCGTCACTTAACCTTATTCTATCTTTATATAAAAAAAACTAAATTATAATCTTTTAATTTTTATTTTTAAGAAATTCGAGCAACATACTTTCGAATTTAGTAGGTGTAGGTTACCAATATGCTGAATCTATTGTAAAAGTTGTTTCCATGGAAATATATCATTGGGTTTTTCTTTTATTTAATTGCTAGTTATTCTTGATGTTTCTTTTTAAGGTCGTAGTTACAATCTGGTAAATTGTTTTTAGCAACACTGTACGGGAAATCAATTACTTCGACCTGATTTTTTTGTGAAATTTTACGTCATTGAATTTGTTTTCCATAGCAACGCGGAGACTTTATTTATGCTTATCCACAGTGGGACGCCAGAGAATTTTTAGCACCGGGTCAAAAATTTGGGGTTAGGTTACTTATTTTGACTTTTCGTAAAGTGTGTGTCGTTAGCGCTAAAAAGTTTATAAATGATTGATCTTACCGACAACAGGTTAACTTAGAAGCATGCAGATTTAAGAATCGGCTACTGGTGCTAGACGAAATAATCGTATTCTATTTAAAACAGGAGCATCAACAACTAGCAAGAGTCATTCCAAACCCTAAATGGAGCTTTACTGACCTGTTTTGTTAGTATATACACAAGTATCCGTGTTTTTTTGAAACTGATGTTGGGATCTAAACTCTATCCTTTGCACTCCAAGATTTCACTAGCATACTTGCACATAACTATGCCGCAATAATTTAAATTTAAAAGAAATGGTTGAATCAAAATAAAAACAAAATTATGTGGGATTATGTAAGGGGTTAGTAATCCCAGCGAGTCAGTAAAGTTCTCTTGGTTCTTTGATAGACTCGGGGTAATTCCCGCGCAGCGCTAGGCCTTTTTCGGCGGGCGACCGCACACGCGGAGTGGTTTCATATATTTTTTAGAACAATGTTTTTGAAAACACATTTTTGAAAGATAAACATAGCCTCGAATGGTTTTCTGTCAGAAAACGTAAAAATTCTGTTCTGTCTCACTGCGGCTCGATTTAAAGTTTTGTTGACCAAACACCTGCAATTACCATGGAATCGGATAAATTCTGCGATCTATCGGCTAACACTTGAACTGCGTGTGTCTCCCAAATTCAATGAAGTGTAAACATTTATGATTGATTGATCGGTTTTCTTTTCCGGAGTGCACAGACTTTAAAAAAAAAAAGAAAACTTAGTTTTTATTTTCGCTAAAGCAAGGAAATATAAAAAGGAAAAATGTAATCCAGAGGAAATTGTGAGTGTTTCCCTATTTTTTTTGTAAATCGGGTTTGTTCTAAACCGCAATTATTTTGAGGATTTTGGGTTAGATGACAGCACCAGGACCGGTATTCTCGTAACTAAATACGCTCGGCGTTTCGTACTCGCTGACCGTATGATAACGTAATATTCGCATACCACGTGACCAAAGTAACAAAAATGGTATTCACGTATATTGAACCCAAGGCGTCGACGAAGTGCGCTCAGCGCGTGGCGACCGTTTGAGAAACACCTACCATTTGCCAGCTGTTTTGCCCTCCGCGCGTACGATTTTCCTACCCTACAATACTCTGTAGAGTGCTGCAGAAAATATAGTAGTTTTTTGAGTTTGCGTTTTTATTAATAATTAGAAAAATAAAAGTCTCTTATTAGTAGCTTGGGGACGGGTGACAAACACGTACACGACAACCTTACTATTTGATGCTCGATGCAAGACAACTTTTTTTCCAAAAAATTGCAACAATAACTTTTCTTATCAAAATCGACATCGAAATAATTGAGCATCCGTATAATACTAGAAATAGAAGCAATCAAAATTCTGTAAAACCAAGGGTAAAAAAAGCCATTGGTCAGTGGTGCTTATTGTATCTTTCATCGGATGTGTACCAAAAAATATCTGGTTTTGTTAGGCTCCAGCCCACATTAATTGTTTTCTTTCAAAAATAAACTAAAAGTTTTCATGTAATATGAAATTAGCAAACATGAAATAAATAGCTTAATTGATATAAAAAATAATTAATAAACAATATAGGTAACTACCTTTATTTCTGTGTTTTCGTCTGTATTTTCTTTACTTTTCTGAAATATCACATTTTTCACATTAATTACCATTTTTATGTTTTTTATCTTTTATCTTTTGTCATTTTATTTATTCATAAATGTACTAAAAATTACTATTTTCTTTTTTTAATTCAACAGTTCCAGGAAAACATACATTTTTCCACGCGCGAAGTTTCTCTTGTGGATGTATGAATTCTGTGTTTGTTGTTGAATTGGTTAGGTTATTTTTTGGGTAACAAATATCTTACAGTTTTATTTTCTGTTTCTTAAAATGTAGAATACGCATGTTCACTATAATTAAAAGGTATAACTTACTAGATATATAAGTAAATATTGTGAAACCATTTTAACCATAAATGCTACATAATAAAGTATCAATATCAATATACGACCGTGCCGGAAACACCACTTTCCCTGACTGAGTGCCGGAATAAATTTAAACTTTCCCGCACTGAGTGCGGAATTTTTTTGCAGGTGTGCGGTTAAGTCTCGGGGTAAACATTTTCCCGCACATTGTGCGGGAACGTGCTACTAGTTTATATCACAGGGTCAAAGGGCGGGTTTAACTGAGCTAAACCAAACCATCAAGTAATTTTTTAAAGGATCAACATGCACTTGAGCAAATCACCATTTGATTTACCCTTTCTGAACTACGGATCGAAATCTATCACGTAATGGCCTCTTTCTTACACACAGGAGCGACAAGACTAACAAGAAATAAAAATGCAAAATTCGGTGATGCCAAGATGCGCTAAGCGAATTTGATTCTGTCTGCTCGCAGGGCAGCGCGTTCGGCAGAGCGAATACGAAAAGTCGTCGGTCAGCGTGCCGCTGAGCGCGCTGTTCGCTATTCGTTTCGCTTAGCGACTTCAAAGCGTTACGTATTACGAGAATACCGGTCCTGAGCTTTTATTTTGAAGAAACAAGTGAGAATTTTGAAAAATCCTTCAGATATTTTTAAGCATTTAAAAATGATCACCTCTGCAAAACTTCAGCTAATTCTGATGTTTAGTTTTCCCTGTGCAACCTGGCAAAATATCAAAAAATTAAACAATAAGGCGTTGCCAGTTGTACTTTTTTTTACTTAAAATCTGGGGAAAAACTATAGCCTTAAGGAAACATTTTTGACATTTGATAAAATGTCGTCATTTTTTGTGGAAGGAAATGCAATGTTGCTGTTGTTTTTAAAAATTAGTATTTAAAGCAATTTATGTCCAAGTCTAAAAGTCTTCAAAATTGTTTAATTGGCAACGCTTATCCTATAAATTATATTAATATTATTGATTTGTGTTGAGAATTTGTTTGAGAATGATGGGTATATATGGTAATTTTTTTTGAATAAAAGTGAGACAGATAAATTAATAAATTTTATTATTTTTAACGTTAAATCGACCTCAAGGTTATTTTCGGGGTTGTCAGAGTTAACAAATTTTATTAGGTTTAATTTATTTTTTTTCCCTACCTAAAAATGTATTTCTTTTTTATAAATTGTTAATTTAAATCTATTTTTTTGTTCTTACTGACTAGTATTCGACCAAAATAAAGATTTAACAAAACAAACACAAAAAATGTAAGTATATAAAATAAAAATATATATAAAAAAACAATAAAAAAATTCTTCATATAACTAAGATATATTTTTACAAAAAAAAATAAAAAATTTATCAAAGATTCTAATAAAGTTTTTTTTTTATATCAAGATAGAATAAGGTTCAATGACGATTGTTTAGGTTCATCAAGCCACCCCCCCCCCGAAAGATATTCGAGTTTTGATATGTTTATAATTTTGAACCAATTTCGGACTAATTTTAAACCTCTTTTAAAAATTTTGGACCACACTCCTTCTCAGTTTTTATTTTAATATTAAGAATGGGGGGTGCAGCCGGACGTCAAGCTACACCCTCTCATTTAAAGCGGAGAGAAAAATGAAAAGCAACTATCCCTAATTTCGAACTCCTAATATCACCAAACAGAATTTCGAAAAACCCAATAGTAACCCTGTTTTTTAAAAAAAAAATATGTCGGGGGGTGCAGGTTGACGTCAAGACGAAATTAGTTCAAAATTATAAGCATATCACCCCCCACCATATTTTCTAAAAAAAAACAGGGTTTCTAATGGGCTTTTGGATTTTTTTTTTTTATTTATTTTTTTAAAAATTGTTAATTTATATCTATTTTTTTGTTCTTTCTGACTAGTATTCGACCAAAATAAAGAGTTACTAAAACAAACACAAAAAATGTAAGTATATAAAATAAAAATATATATAAAAAAACTATAAAAAAATTCATCATATAACTAAGATATATTTTTACAAAAAAAAAATAAAAAATTTATCAAATTAAAAGATTATAATAAAGTTTTTTTTTATATAAAGATAGAATAAGGTTCAATGACGATTGTTTAGGTCAATCAAGCCACCCCCCCCCCTCCGAAAGATATTCGAGTTTTGAAATGCTTATAATTTTGAACTCATTTCGGACTAATTTTGAACCACTTTTAAAAATTTTGAACAACACTCTTTCCTATTTTTTTTTTAGCTTGACGTCCGGCTGCTCCTCCCATTTTGAATATTAAAAAAAACCAGGAAGGAGCGTGGTTCAAAATTTTTAAAAGTGGTTCAAAATTATTTCTAAATTTGTTCGAAATTATAAGCATATCAAAACTCGAATATCTTTGGAGGGGGGGTGTGGCTTGACTGACCTGATTGTTTTCACAAAGAAAATAAAAGAAGAGATAAATAGTGATGGATACCTTACTTTTTAATTTTAATATTTATTCAAAAAAAAAATATCTTAAATTAGATGTAATATTAGTACCTACCTATGTGTTAAGACGCGGTTTGTTACTAATTCAAAAGGTGTTAGTGTCAATTTTTTATGTAGAAAAAATTGTTTTTAGCTTGAAAAAAGGACGTAATTCAACATCGAAACGAAATGAATTAATGGGGAATGTAACGATACAAGTATCCTTATACCCATAAATCAAAGACGTTTAACTAAAATAGACCCATCAAGTCATTCATAAATTGCTTTGAAACGCGATCAGTCGTTAGATTTGGCAACGCTGCACCAGACTCCTCCGTTATTTTCAGACTTGTCAAATTTTATTGGAAATAAAATCTTTAATTTTTTTACACTTAATAATTGATAGTACGGAGAGATATTATATTTGTCAATGTGAAAATATTTATGTAAAGATATAACATAGAAAATATTAATTTTTTAAATGTTCTCCAGATAGTTATCTGCCTAATTAGTGCGGAAAGTGATACTTTTACGCACGGGAGGAGTTCGGGCGGCACTTCCACAAGGGTTAGGTACAATTTTTTTTCTACGAGTGTTTATGATGACTGTCTTGATCAAAAAGTAGTTTTTAGAACACACATTTCAAACTCAAAATTTAAAAATTTGGTCCATAAAGTACCATTTAAAAAAAAATTGCGTGCGTTAAACGTTTTATCACGCACACTATGACAGTTTTTTATGCACGCCGTGCTTATTTTTTTACGCACGGCGTGTGGGAAGTTGAACTTTCCACATTAAAATTGATATGTAACAGTTGACTTTTTCACACGCATTTGCGAAGTAGTTTCTTTACCTATTAAATGTCAAACTTTATTAAAATTATTAGCATAAGTAAAAGTATTTTTTTAGCATGGCGTGAATTTTAAGTCTAATTGGAGTTTTTAGATGCATTTATAAACTAGATTAAATTAAAAATGGAAACAAAATTACTTGTGGTTTTAATTTAAAAAATACCAAATTCGGCAGAAGCTTTTTATTTTTTATGCAAGTAGCATAAGCAATTTTATTTAATACGTACAAAAGTATCTTTACATTTTTAATAAATACAAAAAAATCTTATGTGGAGTATCTACCTATGTAAATATTATAAATAAAAAGTTGGAACAGACACACATTCTTTTTTAAAAATTTATATTTATACCGGAAACGCTTATACTATTTATAAACAAATCTTAGCAGAAAAAATAAGCTGACTATAAATAATATAAATATAATAAATATCATACGCACCTCTTACATTTTTTTGCTGCTCATATAGAATATTTATAAATATTGCAGCTGGGGTTGGTTCATTATACAAAATATAGTGTAATTAATTATAAGTGCTTACCATATTGTTATTATCACAAATTCGCAAAAATATCCCAAAAAAACTTATTTCTTTCCTATATTTATTAATTACATTTTGAATTTATTGCAACACTAGTTGCACGCCTATGGCGGCCTATCACAAGATGGCGTCGAAAAAACATATTGTCACGTTGGGGTTTTCGTGACGGGGTTGATATTATTTATTGACTTAATAAACCAACCGTACCGGGTTTTAATGAATTTATTATAACAAAATATAAAACGTTACTTACTTGTAATTAATTATCATCCAACATTCTTAATACAGCAGCGTGACAGTTCTATCTTAGGGGTAGGTCGTGGTTCAGCAGTTTATCTTATTCTTGAGAAATACATCACAACTTTCTGACTTAGTGAACTTACTAAACTTACTGACCCCTTCTTGCTGTTCTCGATTGATGTGATAACAAAACGTGAGTTTACAAAAACATCTATTCATTGAACTTAAAACATCACATACTTCCTAATGCTAACTGTTAGGTTCATAACCTGAGTCGTTAACATTTACAAACCAAGCAAGGGCAAGATAGAATGCCTAAAGGGCATTCACGACATATTCCCTCGTTTTTAATAAAACTGGACCCACAGTTATATAAAATTAAAGTTTTACAAAATAAAGGAATTGTAGCTGAATTTCAATTTTAAAAAAATACACAACATCAAATCAAAAACATAATTCGCTCGACTCACTTGCTCCCTGTTCTTCCTTCTTCACTGATGACCTTCTCTTCACCGGAAAGCATAGTACGGATTTGTGCCGATTTGTGCCTTTAACTTAGGTCTTGCTTTGTCAGTGGATTTGCGGTACTTGCTCATAATTTCATTCAACAGGTACTTCCAATATAGTCATTTTGAGTACATCAGTCCCATATATCAATAGATTTATTTTTTCCAAATGGAGTTTGATGAATAATACTGGTCCCTTTTCTTCAAAGATGTGTGGATCGATATGAGTAATCTCTCGCTGATACAGCCTGAATGGTAACCCTTGTGTTTCTAAAGAATTTCCTTTGGATCTCCATACGTGATAATGGATTTTACCACTATAATTTTTATTATCATGTTGTGAGTTTTCCTGCGCTATGCCTCTGACTATGCAAGACCTTAGAGTTGTTGGTCATCATTGGTCTCTTCCTGTATTATCTTCTTGGGATGCAAGCGGTGCCGGCGACTCTAAAAAAATTAAAAAAACATACTCCGTAAAAAAAGTAACATTATAGTAATATTTACTTGCGCATATTTAACCCCAAAAGGATTTTAAATCTGAATTTCTGGTAACCGAGAAAAAAAATAAGTGAATATTTATTTTGATGCTCTGATTTTTATTAAAATGATTAACCCTCATTTAATAAGATTTTACGGTATGTGAAGATTTTAACATAAATACCAAAATACTATATTACTATTAATTAATTTTTGACTTAAATTCGCAAGAAAATAGTGATTTTGTGGAATACATTTTTTTTCCTAAATTATGCTGTAGCTATTAAAACTTATGTACTTAGGTAGAGCATATTTATATCACTATTTACTATTTTTGTATGTACACCCAAAAAATGTTAACAATACTCAATGTTTTGAAATCTATTTACATATTGCAATTTTACGCTACCTAGATAAGCTAATAAGGCAACTATGATAATACTAAAGTGGAAAGATTTCAAAAAACACCTGTTTTTAATACTGGCAAAATATAATAATAATAATAATAATTATATTCTCAAAATACTTATTATTGTTTATTTGATTTGCAATTACATTCTCTCACTATACCTCAATAATCAAAACTATACTTATTATTTTTCTTTACTTTTACCCTCTTAGCTTAAAGTTATAACTAAAACCATAGGTATATATATACTGTTTATTGTTCCTTACATTTATCAGGCTTCACAATTACTCAACATTTAACACTATTTTTCATAGGTGAACCTAGCACCTTGCATGATCATGCCCTGTTCACTTTATAGCAGATGGATGTACCTTAATATTTATCCAAATGTCTTTTAGTGGGCCCAGATACTGGCGTAAATAAAAAGATAAAACCATAGGGTGCTTACGGGGAGAGTACTTCCTCAAATCTAAAGTACTCAAAAGTACCATATATTTTTGTTTTCACAAGTCTTCATAAAAACAATTTCTGTAGTTAGCACGTGCGGATGACGAACATTTAGACAACCCAAGTATTTTTTTTGACGCAATGCATTGCTCTCCTTTTGTAAATTGTCCTGTATTTACCGTTTTTATAGGAGGTTTGTGACAAAGGCGTTTAACGCCCAAATTTCTTTGCCTAAATTTGAAAAACAATAATTAGAAACAAGTCACATTTAAATTAAAAATGAAAATATACCACCTGCTTAGATTGATCATAAGCCCCAAATTATGCTTTTTGGCATGTCCTTTTTTTCATAGATAGGCCTTTTTCATTGATCATACAATTTTTCTTTCTGTGACATGTGCTAAAATTACCTAAAACTCAGAATAGATGTCATTATTTAAATAATACAACATATTTAGTGCGTGATATAAATACTACACCAATCAATAAAATGGCAATAAAAACATTAGTTAAGGTAAAGGCAGGGAGTTAAATATTGGGGACAGTCATTGATATCTCCTTTCGGTGGTTGTTCTTGATGATGTTTTACTTTTATATTCTTTAAAAATTGAAATGAAGGGTGTTGGTCATAATAATTTTGTTCGCTCCCGTATTTATTTATGAAATTTAATTTACTATGTTGATAAACATTTTGATTCCGCTGCGAAATCGTAACACTACTAGGTCGAACGTTTACTTTTCGGTTTTGTTTTTGATTATTTTTAAGGCCAATGTCATATGGTTTCGTATGACTAAAAGTTTTAGTAGAATGTGATTGACTTTTGCTGTTATTTTTATTCTTTAAAATACATTTTTTGTTTTGAAAATTAGAATTAAAATTAGTACCTTTTACAAAAAAGCCTATATTGGCACCTTTATAAATTTTGACAAGCTTATGATTTCTTGATAAAATTTGCATAGAAATACAATCTTGTGAGATTTGAGGCTCCGAGACGAGCTCCTTTTTTTTTCTAAGGCCTTTAGTGAGTTTAAAATGACATCTTCCAATGCGATTTGAAATTTTATTTTTTAATTTTATAGATAATACTTGATTTGACCCTAAATAATACATTTTTGGGGATTTTAAAAATACGTTTTTATTGCAGCGATCATTTTGTAAGACAGAAAGACAAGATTCTAGAGAATTAATTTTCTGACAACTAAAAAAAGTTGAAAAATCGTCTTCAAACGATACTTTATTTTTACTATAGTCAATAACCACTTTCTTTTCACTCAGAAATGATGTGCCTAGGATTAACGACACGGGTAGTTTATCAACAACAAGAGCAGTTATTCTATATTTTAAAAAACCAAATTTTATTTCAATGTTTGTTGTTCCAATAGGAGAAACAAAATGACCACCAGCAGTAGACAATTTTTTGTCGTATTCAATTTTATTAATTTTTTCCGCGAATGCCTCATGTATTATATTTTGACTTGACCCTGTGTTAAGCAGAATATTGACATTATTATGCCCATTTATAGACCCTTTTATTTGAAGGATATTGGAGTCTGTTGAATGAAAGAAGACAAATTTAAATCGTCCTCATATTCGCCATTAAGAAAATCCTCCTCTTTAAACCTAAAATTTTGATCCAATTTTTCAGATGAATTTTTATTTTTACATTCGGAAATATCGTTCAGTCGTAAAACAATATCTTTTAAATTGTCTTGTGTTATGTTGGAAGCTGATAAAATTCTAAAATTTTCGTAATACTCAGAGAGTAACCCATCTTCAAAAACTTCGAGAAAATCAGAAAAGGAGATTTTTGGTTCTAGTTCATATGCCAACGTTAAGAGATTGAAATAATAACTTTTTATGCTTTCATGAACCAGCTGTTTTCTATTTTTAAAATTAGATTTCAATTTCTTGTAAGCATAATCACCTCCAAAATATTTAATAAAATCCTCTTTAATGTCTTTCCACGTTTTACTAACATTTTCAGGCTTTTTCACGTAGCTTAAATACCAAAAATTGGCTGGACTTTTTAGAAAAACGCTCAAGTGCCGCATTTTCAGACAATCTGACGAAAAATTTTTGTCACATATTTTGTCATAATTGTGAATAAATTTAACCGGACAATCACAAATTGGATCAAATGTAAGTGGTTGTGTAAATTGAGGAGTAATAGCGTTTTGAGTTATTTTAAAAGCGTTGCTGAGTTTAGATATATTTAAATTAAAATTAAAAGTAAATTACACCACGTATATAAAAAAATATAAATTAAACTGTAACTATTAAGAACCTACAAAAATGTTTTAAAAACATATTCACTGTCCTTAAAAAAAATTATTTACCGTGGGCGATTTCAATAACGACCTACCAATTTTAACCCTTAGACAGTAACTTATCAATACCAATCCTTAACTATTTATATTTATACCTTGTATGGCATATATAAAATAGAATTAAAACGACATTAAACTTGAAAAAAATATTTAAAGAAAACAATTGTTAAAAATGGAATTACTGAAAAAAAAACATTGTTTTTGAGAAAAGAAATAGCCTTACAAAAAAGACAACGGCACCTCCACCATATGTAACGATGGGGTTTTCGTGACGGGGTTGATCATATTTATTGACTTAATAAACCAACCGTACCGGGTTTTAATGAATTTATTATAACAAAATATAAAACGTTACTTACTTGTAATTAATTATCATCCAACAGTCTTAATACAGCAGCGTCACAGTTCTATCTTAGGGGAAGGTCGTGGTTCAGCAGTTTATCTTATTCTTGAGAAATACATCACAACTTTCTGACTTAGTGAACTTACTAAACTTACTGACCCCTTCTTGCTGTTCTCGATTGGTTTTATAGGATGTATGTGATAACAAAACGTGAGTTTACAAAAACATCTATTCATTGAACTTAAAACATCACAAACTTCCTAATGCTAACTGTTAGGTTCATAACCTGAGTCTTTAACATTTACAAACCAAGCAAGGGCAAGATAGAATGCCTAAAGGGCATTCACGACATAAAGGGCATTCACGACAATATGATAACAAACCTGTGAAACGTTTGGTTTTTACCTGCAATCTCCAGTTTTCGTCACACGACGCACTTTGTCACATCACTTTTGCCACAAACACTTAAAAATCTATTGAAACAATATTAAAAAAACTCTCGATTAATCTGTAAAATATACCAAAACCTCGATTATGCTAAAGCTACAACGCCGTAGAGAAATTATGAATGGAGCAGCGTACACACGTTTATATGGCTGACCCGCCACAAATGCGAGGTTGTCACACTGTTGTAGGTTTTATTCCCGATATATATTGGGATATAAAAATTATTCTTTCGGACAAAATATCAGGTATTTTATATGATATTTCGATCGAAAAAATACTCCCTACTCTACATTATAAATTCTTTATTGATTTAAAATTGTGAAGATTCAAGAAAATTTAAATGCAATTATATAATATACCTAAATTTCTTTATATATTTAAATAATAATAAGGTGTTTCTCCATGTCCTAAAAAACAAACCGGAGAATTTGCATAATTGAGCGAGAGTTACAACTTTCAGCGCAATCTGGCATTGTCGCCAAATTGTTTACTTTATGTCTGATCGCAACTGTGGTAAACATAATGTCTCTATTTAAGTTATACCTTTATGCCATAAATCCTTTTTTTCTGTAACGCCCAAGGACGAAAAAATAGCCTAGAAAAAATATACTTTTTATTTTTTTAGCACAACGATTCAGAGTGGCGGATAGTGTTCTTAATAGGAGCAGCGTTGTACGTCATACCGTCCGCAATATATTGTTTTCTGGCATCTGCAGAAAAGCAATGGTGGGACGCTGGATCGAAAAGAATTAGCATAGGAAAATAACTGACTTATTATTGGCCCATTATTTAGTTGCCAAATACTGAGTTAACCGATGGTTCTGCTATTTTTGGGTGCAAAGAGGTTGAGTTGCATAATACGAAATTGCTAAATAAATTATTTACACATTAAAAAATATGTGACTTTTAAAGACTGATACATAGTTTTTACTGAAAATTGGGTAGTTTTTGCCAATAGGGTCGTTAAACCATTAAGTGTAATCCAATTTTCCAATTTTTTGGTGAGTGAACTGACATCATGTTTTCCTCTGAAAACAGTGAAAATGTATTTCTTTGTTGTCAACAGTTAGCATGTCAAATAATTGATTGTTGTCAGTTTGAAGTAACAGATCAAACAATCAACGACATGACTTTTTATCTTACTTATTGTCGCTGTCTAAAACAATGTATCAAATAGAGGTCATCAAAAAATTGGACTATAGTACAAGGTCGGAGCCTGGAAATTAGTCCGTCTTATAGACCCTTCCTGTCAGAATCCGTTTCGGAACCCTTATCCCAGCAAACATATCGCAAGTACAAAAATAGCACTAATTTGGAAAACGGCATTTTAAAATATTTGTACAATTTGTGCTGCAATACGTACCAACAATACAAAAAAAGTATAAACATTGTACTGGCATGAAGTACTTTAATTAGAGTACTAAAATAATGCTTTATTTATAATGGCACCGTAAAGTGCAGCATCAAATGTACAAGAATAGTAAAATGCCTTGTTCCAAATTAGTACTTTTTTTGTGCAGTGAATATTTTACATTTTTAGAATTCCGATGTTTGCTGGGATCCTCCTACTTCCGCTGCGTGGTCTGCTCCTCTCTCTCTCCGCTTTGCTTCAAGTACAAAGTACCTTAATCAAAACTCAGCGGCACAAATATTTAAAAAAATAAATAAGAAAAATCGCCTGAACTCATAACGAAATAAAATAAAAACATTGTTTAACAGACCCTAACAGAGGGATTTACTAGGATCTAAAATAGTACCTTCAACAGGTCTAAATATTTACACCTGTAGGAGGTACTAAATTTTAAAACCAATTTTCAAAAAAGACACAAAGTTATTGAGTATTTTGTATTGTTATTGCAAAATACGACTGAAAAACTGCTTTTTTTCTCAAAATATACCATATTTTAGGTGAAAATTCACTGAAACTAATTTTTTTTGATAGGTTTCAAAATAGCAAATGGTGAATATGCCAAAAATTTGGCACATAATAGCTTCATTATCTGTGTTTGAGATTATAAACTTGGTGATCTTTTAGACCACCTCTGGGGAGTGGTTTAAATTTATTTTATAGAAAGGATTGTTTTGTGATAATTGGTAATAAGTTACACTTAATCGCGATTGGCTATCTAATCCAATATTTTCCCCTCTTGATCCCACATAAAAGAACAAAGAAAATCATGGATTAGCTAAACTAATCCGAATATTTTTACGGTGCATCTGGGGGTAAGTAACCGCTTTTACAAGGATTAATTTACACCTCCAATTTTTTCTAGAAAAACGCCATATTTTAAACCCGTTTTCAGCACAAAAAATATATTTATGGGGGCACTACGAGGCAAAATAAACATAAGTGAAGGTCACTGATTATGCAGGAAAAATATACCAAGCAAAAAACCCAAAACAACTATATTAATTTATTTACAAACTGAAATTCAAATATTGAGGTTATCTAAAAGCTCAGTCAAGAAAACTTTCCTTACTCAAAGAACACTCATTTCAAAGCTGTAGCTTTCATCAGTAGAGGTTGGTGCAAGCCAAGGTAGAAGCAGAGGTAAGAGATCCGAATTTGCTGTTTGTGATTTGAACGCAGCTAATAGTTTTTAAACTGACATTTTGACAGTGACGGAAATGTAAATATATTTCTTAAATAAAAACACCTCTTAAATAAATACAAAATTAGTATACTCCTTATTTTATTATTACCCATCTAAAGCGTTGTGTGACATCAAGTAATAATTCGAAAAATTATTTAACAAGGGTAAGTTTTAATTAAAGTAACATATAACCCCAATTTTAATTTGTTCTACAGAATGTTTACCATTTAAACTTCGCGTGGGTTTAAATTTTTTAATTTTCTTTTCTTCTAAATTGAGACTTTCTTTTCAAATCCAACAAAACATTGTGTTAAGATTATTTTTCAGTAAACAAACTTATTAGAATTTTTCTTATAAATCAAACTATGTCCAAACTAAAGGAGAGTTGGTTTAAATTGCTTAAAATTAAAAATTTCACTTAAAGTTAGGACCGCTTTAAAATAGACTAAACCCTTTTAGTAAATCCCACCGTTAAAGTTGCACAAATAGAGAATACTTAACCGTAATCATATCTCAGTGCACATGCTCAGAACGGATACTTCGGACAACAGCGATTACGTCTATCTCTACGACCACCCTTGCAGTATTCGTACGCAGCTAGCGTATGGTAATCATTTTGTTATCTGTCTCAATTGCTGTAGTTTGTCCGCTATTAATGTTTAAAGAAAACCAGGAGTTATTTCCAGTATTTGCTTGTCTGATTTTAAAGTTAATTTGGTCCGGGAGCTCAGGGTCATCTATTGCTCCATTCCACGATTTGCATAAAAACAATAAGTCCAGCAAGCATCTTAATTTCAGAGAAAGTAGACCAAGTAGATTTTAAAAATAACTGTAAAAATTCAAGTTTCGTTTATTGTGTCTAATGTATTTACAAAAAACAATACATGTTACAAAGTGTTTGGTTCAAGGAAAAGAAAATGGTAATACACAAAAATATTAAGAAGCAAGTTATGGCTAAGACAAAATTATATAAGTTAGTGATGGCTAAAAATAATTATATGGTATATAATATATATGTTTGAAATTATCAAAAAGAAGCCAGAAAGTTTACAAAAAATTAAAAACAAAAGGTTAAGTAGAGTTAATAGAAGAAAACAGTATGAAATATATGTGATATTAGGTTTGCAAAAATTAACAAAAAAATAACTGTAATAAATACCTTTTAGGCGTATACCTACTTTGTAAGTTACACAAAAAAAACAAAACTTAGGACAGGATGAAAAATGCTGCAGTTAAAAATAACGGGCTGCACAAGTCGGAAAATCTTGATATAACTTTGGTAATCCTCAATATCCTGCACAATTCTTTATACCTTACAATTTTCTGCAAATTCAAGAAAAAGACAATTTGAAAAATGTTCTGGTATATCATGAAAAAACAGATAAAAAATAAAAGGGCCATGAAAGTTCCTTGAGGAAGTCCGGTAGGAACTTCTATATCTAAACATGTACCACTTCTTACTTCTTGCAGTGATATTACTCTGCATCCAGAACAAAAGAGAGCCAAATAAACCTGCTGGAGACTTTTTACTTATCAGGACTACAAGGTTTTCACTATCTAATTCTTTGAAAAACTCAGTGTAGATGGTGTCTACTTGATAAACGTTCTCCAAGGCATTGATGATAAATTTTTCCTAAATTAAGAAGTCTGACACGCAACAGCTTCTCAAATTGGCCAAAACTATAAAGAAAAAAAGTAGATAATTATAAGGAAACGTAGTGGATAAAGACAAAAGTCCTAACATTGTTGCTAATTAGCATCTTGCTTTGAATAAACAGTCGAACGATTCTCATAAAATTTAAAGATCCAAGTGATTTCCTTGTAGAACTCCTAAAAAAAACTCTCAAGATGTACAATCACCCAGTTTTACCACCCATGTTCTTCTAAACATACTTTGCATCCAGTACAAAAGAGAACCAAATACACCTGATAAAGACATTTTATTTATTAGGACTACATGATCTAACCTTTTTCCAAGGCGCCGAAAATAAATTGTTGCAGAATCAAAAGGTTGGTAGTCGGTGATGTATCAAATATTGTTTAAACCAAAAAAGCTGCTTTTCAAAAATGGGCTGACTTTGTCGGAAACTACATTACAATAATAAGGAAAAATGATGGATCACGACAAAACCGTTAGTTGCAGTCTTTTTCCCAGGCATCTTCTTGCTTAGGAAATGGCCGGTAAAATTCATTTAGGTTTGTAAGAATACTAGGGCAATTCTCAGAATGCAATTGTTACCTAAAATACTAATGGTCAAAAAAAAAAGGAGCTAAGTGACTTGCTTGTGAATCTTCTAAACAAAAAACTCTCTCTAAAGATGTACAATCACCCAATTTTACCACCTGCCTCTTGCCAGTGATATTACCTTGCATCCAGAACAAAAGGGAGTAAAATACACCTATTAAAGATATTTTATTTATTACGACTACATCATCTACCCTATATAATGCCTTGGAGATATCACTGTCGATGGCGTCAACTTGATTACCCTTCTCCAAGTCATCCAGGGTACATTCTTCTAAAATCAAAAGGTTGGTAGTACTTAGTCGATTAACCAGAATGATGAAAACCACGCAGTTTAGAACAAATAAATGTAGAAGTGCGGGCGGGACAATTCCGATATACTTAGACCATCTTGCTGGGCCCATTGCACGACCACTATCCATGGTATAGGTCTGGAAGCCTGCCTTCTGCAAAAGAACAGATTTTTCTGGGCTGCAACCTTCTTACATCGCTTGGGACCAACAGATAGTTCCCAAAGGTTCGACTATCTTGACCTGGCCAGAGCCGGATACTCCAGCAGGATATGCAAGAACGATTCTTCGTTCTCCATGCACCATCGACTCTCTGTGTCTCCGGCGATTTCCAGCGTCTCTAGGTACTCCCACATTCTTTCTGCCTAAGTGAAGCAAAGACTTTGAGCGGGTGCTCTTCAGTCAGCTCTATTTCGGTTGAACCGTCCATGCTGACCACGATTTTGATCTGGAGCTTCCTGAGCTCCATGACCAATTTATTTACATCAGCGGCGTCCGTAGGCGACTTTGATGCGTTTGTAGAGAGTCCAATGAGTACTTGTGCAGTTCCCTGTCGGGCCTCCTGTGTTGAAGGATATCTATTCTAAAAATAATTTAAAAAAATAGTGAGTAAAGACGAAACCGTTATCTCGGTTGCAATTTTTTTTTACCGGGCATTTTAAAGCTTGCTTAAAAAATTATCGGTAAAATTAATAGCTTTAAATGAATAGTCGACGATTATCTTGAAGGAATCTAGTGACTTCCCTGAGGAACTCTTAAAGAAACTTTTATCTCTAAACATGTATAGGCGCCCAATTTAACAACCTGTTTCCTTTCAATAATATAAATTTTTATTCAAGACAAAAGAGATTCAAATACACCTTCTGAAGATATTTCACTTATTAGGACTACATGTTCTATCGAATGCCTTGAAGAATCAAACGGTAGTGGTCGATTAACCAGATACAGAACCATGCTGCTCAGGCTTTAAAGATCTTCACAAATTTGGTGTGACATTAGGAAAACCTATATTGCTAAAATAATAAAAGTAATAAGGAGAATTGACCGGATAAAGACAAAATCATTATTTTTGGTGCAGTATTTTTAACAGACATCCTATAGACCGCTTAATAAATGACAGGTAAAATAAATTTGAGTTAATAATTGAGCGATTCTCTAGAAGGAGCCTGGGGATACTAATGACTGACTTCTTTGTGCCTTGGAGAAGGCATCCAGAATAAGTTCTTCCAAAGTCAAATGTTCATCAAGCATTAAATAGCTAAAATTAAATAACTTTGTTGCAGTTTTATAGCTTGCTTAAAACGACCGGTAAAATTAATAAAGCTTTGAATGAATAGTCGGGCGATGCTCATAAAGAGGCCCGGCAATTAATACCTAGGAATACTAATGGTCAATTTAGTTTGCAAAATCGATAAATCAATGATCACTTATGGGTTTGCGGGCGGCCAATTAAGAAAGACCCGGCCTGACGTCACAGCAACCTTTCATTAGGCAAGTGGCTAGATTTATGTGTCGGCAAAGATCAAAAGGCTGCTAGGTGTGAGACCAATTGTTCCCGTGACAAAACACTGGCCAGGTAATTTACGGTGCGTTCTGAATGGCTCGCCGCGATCGGGCCCGATATACAAGCTCAGAATGCGAGAGTGGTCTCTTCAATACATAGTGGGAATGGACCAAAGTAGAAGTTGCCTAATTAAAGTAGACTGTCTTTAAAGTTTAGCAAAAGATTGCTCGGAAGAAGCGATTTCACTTCTATTTCTATTATACGCTGAGAATGCCATTACAGAAAATGGGTCTCAGGATACCTAACACAGACTCTGTGTTACCTTTTTTTTGAATTATACATGAAAATGCTTCTCTGCAGGTTAAGAAAAATCACAAAACAGTTAGATCTTCTTTGTGAAAAAAAAATGTTTTTGAACCTCGATTGTGTGACCTTGCTAATTTCCAAAACGAATGTTAATTTTGTGTTTATTTTGAAAAGACTTTTACATAGATATCATTGTAAGTTTTCAGCTGTGTTCATACACAAACTTTTATATTTAGTAAGCGTTTACTGCTGATTTCGTTTATAAAATTTACGTTGGCATTTGGGTCTGCCGAAACCGTTAGCATCATATAGCTATGCACTATGTTATAGTTATATTATATTAAATAGCTCATTCAGCGGGTGAAATCTAGGACTACGCCATTTCGGTCAGGTTTATGGGCCAAACATTACGGCTCAAGCGGAAAAAATTCTGTCAATGACGCCCTCTGTGTGAAGAATCGAAACCAAGAAAATACCTACTGTAGTTAGCAGTAGATTGATGTAGTATCGATCGTGCGAGAGACATATAATTATGCCTAGGATCCACCCTCTGTGTGAGCAATCGAAATATAGGAAGTTCATTTTGCACTGGAGTACAAGAAACTCTTGTTTTTTCATTATATTCATTCATTGAGAAATTCAAAACGATTTATTTACAAAACATATGTGACACTGACAGCTATGAACTAAACTCAGGTTAGACAAGGCCACTAACCAAGTACTAAAGTTGGTTGCCTGAAATATTTTTTGGGCATTGTTGGAGAAGCAGCTTTAAAAAAGTTTTTCTACAAAACCAAGAGGTTTTCGGAAAATATAAAAAATACATATAGGATCACATCTTCTAAAGCCCCGTACTCAGAGCTTCGACGTATCGCCAGCGACACTTCGTTAGCCAATAGTAATTAAGCAGCTTCTATTGTCGCAGTGGAAAGTACCAAACTTAGCCACATATATAAATCAAATCATTCAAAAAACATCAAAAAATAAATATGGCTTGATTAAAAGAAAGCTTTTAATGCAGTAAATTTTGAGGAGTTTAAGATTTTGGAGAAATTCACTGACGACCCAACTAGCAGAAACTTAATTATTTCATAAGTGAGTTTCTTGAACTTATTATTTAGGATTTATCGCACTAAACTGTATTACATAACCTTCAGGAATGCATTAAGGCCCAAATTTGAACACGCTATCATTTATATGAAGAATATATGTCAATGTCTATAACTTATTTAGTATTGAGTAGTATGATTTAATAACGCTTGTAAGAAAAATTTTCTTGCTTGCATAAGTTATAAAAGATTTAAAAATATAAAAATAAAAAAAAACCTTTAAAATCACCAAGAAAAAAAAAATTGCTTAAAATCAACTCAATTGATAACTCTTTTCTCCATAAGAACTGGACTTTCGGACCAATTTTAATATCATACAACGGCAGATTGATACATTTCCGGAATGAGCAGTTTGCTATTACTTTTTTACATTTTTTTTTATCGCTTAGTTGGCCATGTTTTTCTTATATCTGACGTCAAATGCCATGGTCATACGTCAAAGCATTTGTTTTTGGCAGGCGTCACTTTAAGTAAACTTTTGATTTTTGTCAAAGGTGCAGAAAAATGAGATACGAGCAGTGAAAAAATTCTTTTATTTGGAAGAGAAATCGGCGACTGAAATGAAATCGCGACTGGGTGCCATGCTTGGTGATTCGTCTCCTTCATTTTCGACGGTGAGTTTCTGGATAACTTAATTTCGGTGTGGGTGTACGCACACAAATGATGGGCGACCAAAATCAGCAGTTACTCAGGAAACAATCAATAAAGTGCATGGTGTTGACCGACAGAATAATAAAAGATCACGAAATTGTAGAGGCAGTGAACATCTCGTATGAGCGGCTGATTCATATTTTGCATAATGAGTTGGGTTTAAAAAAGCTGTCCGCAAGATCGGTGCCACATTTGCTCACACCCGAGCAAAAACGCGTAAGAGTCACCACTTCCGAGAAATCTTTAAATTTGTTTCGAAAGAATCCTGCAGATTTTAGATTTTTTACTATGGACGAGATTTATCACTATACGCCAGAAACAACAGAACAGTAAAAACAGTAAGTGGCCCCTGGAGAAAGAGCCCCAAAGAAGGCGAAGACGGTTAATTCATGAGGAAAGGTAATGGCATCAGTTTTTTGGGATGCAAAGGTTATCTTGTTAATTGACTAACTCGAAAAAGGTAAAACCATCACTGGGGATTATTATTAAAAACTTTTGGATAAATTTGATGAAGCACTAAAAGCCAACATATTAGGAATGGCTAAAAAGAAAGTTCTTTTTCACCAGCACAATGCACCAGTTCACAAATGCGAGATTTTTCATCAAAAACTAACAGATCTAGGTTATGAAATGCTCGAGCATCCATCATATTCACCAGATTTAGCATCATTTGACTATCATGTGTTCCTAAAGTTAAAAAAATTCTTAGCTGGTAAGAAATTTTCCAATAACCAGGAGGGCATCGAGGCGACAAATGCCTATTTTAGCAGTCTTGAAAAAAATAATTTTCGTGAGGGCGTTGAGAAGTTGGAGAAGCGCTGGTCCAAGTGTATTACGTTAAGAGGAGGTTATGTTGAAAAATAAAATAAACATTTTCTTTAAAAAAGCCTGTTTTCATTTTCATTCCGGAAATTTATCAATCTGCCCTCTATTTCAACACCGAATCCCAATAGTAGGTTCGCAATTTGTTTTAATTCATTTTTCTTTTGTTAAAAGAAAAATTATGTCTTTCAATTTTTTGATCGAACAAAATTTCTACTGAACCTTTGCTTAAACGGTCTAGTTCTAAAATATTTGCAAAAATCCTGTTTAGGACAAGTCCACCAATTGAATGGTCAAAGAAAGCCTACGGATCTTTATACATTATTCTGTGACTGAATCTTAAAATGACTCCGCCCCGCCTGCTCAAATTTCTTGGGTAAAAACTTATTGAGCTTTATGATGATACTCCTCGCTTTATTGTCCAGATTTGTAAGTGATTACAGCAATTAACTTCAAATTTGTAAGGCTTAATGAATGATTTGCGAGAATCGGTTAAGTAATTGCTAATAACAATTATTCAAGTATAAAGGTAATTTGACTTAAAATTAAGTACCTATCAAAAAATATTTCTTGAGAACGTAGTTACAAAAACACCATATAAAAATACTTTAGAGTTTAAATTTGTTTTAAAATCAATTGCTTTGATCTTAAAAACATTTTCAGCATTTAAAGCAAAGTTTGCAAATTTTCTTTTGCTTTTTTAAATTCCTCTTCCGTTTAATCCCTCTTTTTTACTTGAGACGTTTTCTCATATTGAACCCGTTTTGAAAAAATGTGAATGGTTTCGAAACGAGCCTTTTTATAAGCTTTTATTTAACTTGCAATGTATATAACTTATAGATATGTTTGTTCGGGTGGAATCTTGCAACCTAATTTTGACCAACTTCTCGACATCCGATCGGCTTCAAATTTGGCATGCTTATATAGTTGCGGTGACAACAGAAGAATATAGTGTGATGAAATTGACAGTTCCCCTCTATTCGAAGGAGGTAGAGGGGGGGTACAGTTAAAGTACGCCCGATTTCGTTGAAAATTGGTGTGTTGGGGCACCTGGGGATGTACATAACGATTTTTTAAATAGATTTTGAAAATTCAATATGGCGGATTCAAGATGGATGATTTTTGTCATCTTTTGCTAACCAATTTTAACTAACTGACACATCCGATTGCCTTGAGATTTTCACCCCTCCACTCCCCCCTACGAGGGGAGTGGAGGGGTGAAAACCACTAAGTTTGTCCGATTTCAACCAAAATTGGTACACGGGGGCTTTTGGGATAAGGAATACGAATTTTGGATCAGATTTTGAAAATTCAATATGGCGGATTCAAGATGGACGATTTTCGGTCATGTTTTGGTATGCGTTTATAATTCCGGCGACAATACAATAATATGGTATTATTAGGTACACACTTCCTTCTAACGAGGGACGTGGAGGGGGGAAAAGATTTCGACTTAAATAAAAATTTAAATATGGCGGATTCAAAAAGGACGATTTAGGTTACAAATCTAAAAATTAAAAAATAGATTTTTATTAAAAAACCTTTTAAGGAACAAGCTTTTATTAAATGCACTCAAAAGTAGAAAATCATTTTTTATCTTTTTTATATCATAATAAAAGCGATGGACGCAAATTAAAAATATTTACTTTACGGTACCAAAGAAAGAACTACAAAAGAAAAACTAAATTCTTCTTCTATTCGAATGATAATGCCTATATCTAAATAAGCTAAGAACGGGTGAGATTACCGTGCTTGCCAAGCCTTTGAAAATGTCCTTAGGTTATAAAGTAATACAACTGTTTCTTAGGTGAATCATCGATGTGACCGATATACGATACCTAAAGTTAAAATTTTTAATTTGCGCTCATCGATTTTATTATAGTATAAGAAGGATAAAAAAATTATTTTTTACTTTTGAGTGCATTTAATAAAAGCTTATTTTTTTAAAGTTTTGCTTATAAAAATTTTTGTTCTCACTCTTTTCGATAAAAAGAGAAATAGGAATCAGTGGCAAGACGTTGGACTAGGGGTTAACTGTGGCAAACTTTTCGTCAACTCTTAAGAGACATGCGTCTTGTTATTTTCGTTTTTCTACCTTTTCCATGCACAAAGACTTTTTATGTAAATATATTTACTTACGACCAACCCAAAATACTAGTTTAACTACCTAGCGTCCTAACACTGTTACTGTATTGGACCATTTACGCTCCTAGGATAATAATGAAGCTTAGACGTAAATCGTAAGAGGGCGCGCCAAGCCTTCTTGAAAAATAAATATCTCGAAAACTAATTGATAGATTATTAAAACTTAAAGAGTTTTGTAAAGGCATTTGAAAGCCCTTTAAAATAATGTAACACTGGAACCACTTTCGATATCTTAATTTCAATTCGAGAAACTCACCCCTCGAAAGGAGAGTGTCCTACGAAAATTTCAATATAATAACACATTGATGTAATCAAAGTTTTTTTCGAAATGAACTCCATTTTGTGCAATATTTTTGATTAATTTTGTTGTTGTAACGTCGTTTTTGCTCACAATGATTTTTATTTTATTATCTAACTTGTGTAAATGAGAAAAACAAAACTTCATACACCTTTCACACCAAATTTATAGTTATGTATAACTTTCAAAGGCGCACCCAGGGAGGGGCCCGAGGGGCACGCACCCCCCCGAGATTTTTTGAAATATACTTATATCTTCTTTTAATAAACTGGACTTAAATATATTTTCTGCAGCTTCGGAGGAGCCGTCGAAAAAGCTTATTGTTTTTTTAACACTCCTAAAGGCGCAATTACACAGACGAACATGCTCAAACAAAAGCTCTAAAATTTTTTGCGTGAACATTTTTGTGAGCTTTTCTTTGAACATTTTGTTCGGGTAAATTTTTGAGCAAATTATTGCTATCTCTTTTGGAAACATATTTTTAAAGATGACAATAAATAAAATTTCACATCAGTGATCAGTGATCTCAATTCTTTAAAAAAAATGGAACACCAACTTTTATTAAAAATTTTTGTGAAAAAAAGCCGACGGCAAGCGAAACATTATTATAGACTCTACTATCAGTTTTGTCACATGGATTAGGGTTACTTATAATATAGGGTTTTTTCCCAGATTTGTTTGCCCGGACTTTTTTTTGGGATTCTCTTTTGAGTTTTTTTTATTTCCTGGGGTTTTTTCCTAAAGTCAAAAAAAACCCAGGAAAATTTTTCTTTTCCAAAAAAATTTTGAGTTTTTCAAATATCGGCAGTAAACTCAAAAATTGCACTTTTAAGCGGTAAACCGCGTCTCATGACTATGAGGAGTGGTGGGGAGCGGATTTTTTTTTAAACATATTTTTGTGACTTTACTTTACCTTTAGCTTTGATTATTTTTTTTTAGTTCCTCACACCAGATTTACCTAGTTAGTTTAAGGCCTCAACGGTTGCTTAAAAAAGCAAAAGGTTTATGAAAATACTGAAGATAGATATTTACTGTCAATTTAATGTAATAATCAAGGTCGATTACTGACATTGAACAAATAATATGCAAAGGAGCAACATTCCGATTCAGAAGTCCAGTCTATTACTGCTAAATTATATTTTTTTAGACAATGGTCGGGATGGTAGGATTGTAAAAGTGGGTAATAAACGGGTATTATTTAGACCGAACGTGCTTTTGTTCATATATTTGAGATTTAATAAAATGTATATAGGTTTTTTAATTTGACTTAGTTATTATTTTATTGTGTTTTAAACTAGGAAGTAAAATAAAGAGATATTCTTTTAAACGTAAATTTTTATCATTACATTTTACAGGCAACAGCAATAAATAAGTGCCATTATTATTTTTTTATTCTGGTTTTCTTACAACCCCAAAAAAGTTACAAGTATACTGGCATATCCCCTAGAAAAATCAGATCAATCGAAGTTGCTTATGAGGTAAAACGTGAATTTCGACATCATATCGTTTTTCCGTCGGAAAGCACTTAATAAAATTTTAAAACTTAGTCTTTCTATTTTCAGTTAAGTTCAACGAATTCCCATAAAACTATAAAATTTAAATTTGTAAAGAAATTTTTATACCCCCAATTCTTCAAACAAATTTTTCTCAACATTCTCTCGAAAATTTACGTGTGGTTTTTTGTACGAGATTTTGCTCGAACATTTCTTTGAACATTTTGCTCAAGAGGCTCGTGTAAATGTTTGTCGGCATTTCAACATCAAAGGAAAGTTTGTCTGTGTAAATGCGCCTTAAGAGGGAGCGTATCTTACACCAACAAATTGACCTAATAAGTCCAGAAACAAAAAAGCAGCGTCTGAAGAAATTTTGTAATTTAGGATAAGTAGACACTCATGATGCTCTTTTAGACTTTTAGAAGTTGTGTAAAGGATCGGTCGGATCTTTGGAGGCAATAGAATATTGGTCTGACCGGAATACTTCCATGATGCATTTGGATTACTGGCCACAATTAAAAAACCCAAATTTGTTCTCGCAATAATTTGTTTAAGCAAGATTGTACAAACAATCGACATTAATCTGTGTAAAGCATCAAATTTGGCTGATGATGTGCCTGATCAAGTTAAAAAAATAAGAGAAAAAGCAGATGATATGTCCTCAAGTATTTTTGAAGAAGTTGAAGGCGTTGTATCGGACTATTATCGGAAACCTAACGACTGATTATTAGAGACGCATCTGTTGAGCAGTATTTTTAAATAAATTTTTAGATGGTCCGATATAAGCAAACCATTTTTAGGGCACCAGAAAATAATCCAAAATTTTGAATGCCTTTTTCCGGATAACATGCAAGATTTTGACAGTCACTATAAATATTTTGTCGAACTTAACTTGACCTTTGTATGAAAAAATGCGGTAAAAATAAGAAGCTAAAGGAAGATCTAGATAAATTATATTCCGAATGTGATTCTAACATTTTTCCCAACACAAAAAGGCTATTAAAAATATTTTTGATTTTACCCATTACACCACATCAGAGCCTTCATTTTTTAATTTTAAATATTTAAAATCATATTTGCGAAACACTAACGGAGAAGACAAATTAAATGGATTACCAGTTCGATATGTCAACCAGGTTATTGCTGTAACTGTAGAAGAACTTTTTTTACAAAGTGTCAAAAACAAAACGAAGAATTCTACTTTGATTTTTTGTACTATTAACTTTTTTAAGAAGTTTGTATTTTTGTGTTTATCCATTAAAAAGGGAGTAAAAATTTAAAGCTAGTAAAACATTACAGTTCCATTAAAATTCAACTTTTTTTGAGGAACAATTGCGTCCTGCCCCCCCCCCCGAGAAAAATTTCTGGGTGCGCCACTAATTAATTTAGGAATAATTTTTGCTTATTAGATTTTCGTTTAGGCATATTTGTTACTTAACAACTTTTCTAAAATCACGTTCGATTAATTGTAAAAATTTTAAAGTAAAAAAATGAAATAACTACCTAACTATTCAAAAATACTGATATTTTTGCAACCCAGGTTCCTTTCGTCGATTAGACAATGCAAAATCAAAGAAGAAGACGAGCCGATTCGGTAGGTGTTAGCGGGCCCTTCGAGATTAGAGAGCGGCTCGTTTCATAATTGAAGATGAACCGGTGTCCATTTGTCTAGTCGGATCGTTAGACTGGGCTAATGACAGGCTCCTAAACCACTATAAGTAATCACTGTATTCATGTTCGGACCACCCTTACATCCTTTGGTTTCTATTAGCCGCGGTGTGTGTTTTGCTATTATAGTTATGCGGTTTCGTTTGCGTTCAATTTTGGTACATGAATCAAACTTATGCAGCTATATAACACTTTTCGAAGAGAAGATGTCATTTTATTGCTGTTAAGTGTTACTTATAGACTTTAAAATATTGTCCCAGAAGTATAATTTTTAAGTCAATAGACACCTAAAGTTGCACAAATAGAGAGTGCCTACCGGGTGAGACATAAAAAACCGGACAAAATGTTTTCCGTTATAACTTTTAAACCAAACCACCGATTTTAATGCAATAAACTAATCTTTGCAGGGACTTGAGAAAGACTTAGATTAGAAATATTTTTTTTTCCGCCATCTTAAAATCTAAGAAGGCGGATAGAAACAAAATTTACCCTTCAAAGAGCCTCGTTTATTCTTGTGTTACGAAATTTTTTTGGATTTTTTCATGAAATCGTAAAAAGGCTTTGTTTCTGCCACGTAGAACGAGGTGCAAATCATTAAAATCGGGTAAGTGGTTCCCAAAAAAAATAAAAAATATTCAATCAGTGTTTTACGGATTATGCGATTGCCGTCTCATTTCTGTCTGCATACATTTTCTCATAAATTCATTATTGCGAAACCGATTTTGATGAAATAAAAAGCCTCATGGCGAAAATCGGTTGTTCTGTAACTACTGCTATTAAAATTTTTCGCCATCTTAAAATCCAAGATGACGGACAAAATCAAACTTATCCCTTTAAAGAGGCTCGTTTATTTATATGTTCTGTAAACTTTTAAATATTTTTTTTTCATTTTTTGGAAAAGTTCTGCTTTCTTGAAACCTAAGAATAAACGAGGTTTAGAGATATATTTAATTGCGTCCGCCATCTTGGGTTTCAAAATGGCGACAAATGTTGATAGTGATCTTTTAAGAGTTTTTGATCTTCGTCATGATGCTTTTTATTTTATTGAAATCGGTTGAGTATCGATTTGAGAAGGCAATCATATAATCTGGAAAACAGTGATGGAAACAAAAGTTAATTTTTGGAGAACCAACAAACCGATTTTGATGATTTATACCTCGTTATGCGTGGCGAAAGCAGAACTTTTGTACAAATTAATATTTAAAAGTTTACAGAACATATAAATAAACGAGCCTCTTTAAAGGGATAAGTTTTATTTTGTCTGTCATCTTGGATTTCAAGATGGCGACAAATTTTAATAGCAGTAGTTTTTATTTCACCAAAATTGGTTTAGCGATAATGAATTTATGAGAAAATGTATGCAGACAGAATTGAGACGGCAATCGCATAATCCGTAAAACACTGATTGAAATTTTTTTATTTCTTTTGGGAACCACTTAACTGATTTTAATAATTCGAATCTCGTTCTGCGTGGCAGAAATAAAGCTTTTTTACGACTTTATAAAAAAATCCAAATAATTTCTATAACATAAGAATAAACGAGGCTCTTTGAAAAGTAAAGTTTGTTTCTATCCGCCATCTTAGATTTTAAGATGGCGAATAGAAACAAACTTTACTAAATTTTTGCTCAATTCTCTGCAAAGAACAGTTTCTTGCATTAAAATCGGTGTTATGGTTTAAAAGTTATAACGGAAAACATTTTGCCCGATTTTTATGGCCCACCCGGTATCTCAGTGCGCGTGCCGCTCAGAACGGATACGTCGTACAACAGCGACTTTGTCTCACCTATGTCTACGACCACCCTTGCAGTATTCGTACGCCGCTAGCGTATCCTAACCATTTTGTTATCTGTGGGTTTTCATAAATGTCTGATTCACCGTTTCATTCCTTCTATTTTCGATTCTACTGCCCTCTCACTTCTTTCAACAAGGAAGGAAATAGAAGTGAGCGGCATGAAGTAAAACTGTTCATCAAGCCCTGAAAAATAATTGGTTTATTCACGTCATATGTCGCAAGTTAACTTTAACTTTTTTCAACAAAGAATCAAAAATAGCCTGCCAACTTTAAGTGTCTAATGCTGCAAAAACCTTAGCACAGGTCTCCTTTTGCTTTAAATTAGCTGATAATGATGATGGATGATGTAGATACGACAAACAACTGTCGTTGCTATTTGAGTATTTCTGTCAGTTGTATTTTGAGAATAAAAGTTAATATTAAACTATTTTTTTACCCAAGTTTAACAGAATAAGTTTCTTAAGTGAAGATAGCTGCTGTTACACTGACGGATCCAAAATGCCTTTAGGCGTTGCATCTGGAGCACTCTTTACCGCTAGACTGGAACCCTAGGCCCACAGCAGTAATGCCAAGATTTATTTTTCTTTGAAATATAATGTTTAAAAAAAGGCAAAGTTACTTGGTTGTACGAGAATGGCTAGGTTTCATATTATATCGACATAACCTCTCAAAAATTGTGAAAACCTTTTAAAATTAACTAAATATGCAAAACATGAGTTTGTTTCTTTAATTCTGGATGAAACTAAAGAAAATTAAAAATTTTATGATTACAAGACTCATATTATCTTAAATTTTTAAGACGGGTGTAGTTTAAAAAGGTATTCTAATGAGGTCTTATCATCTTTGCTCAAAAATTTGACTTCTTGATTGCTGGTTGATAATAATAGTTATTTTAGGTGTCTTCAATACTTAATGTTTTAGGTTTGCAGACAATTTGGATTTATTTGCTATTTTTAAATACATTTTTTGTCAGGGAAGTTAAATACAACATTGCCTTCATGTATAGCCGTTGTCACAGGCAAAAAATATTTTCGTAACGTTGTGGCAGAAAACAGCAAAATCATTTTGGTTTTCTTTTTGGCCGCGGAAACGTGATACCAGCTTATTCAATGCATAGCGTTTTAATTGCTTTTTAATTTTGGTACATCAAGAAACAAAGTTTTAGGGATTTTATTGATGTTAAGTATTATTTAGGGGCTCTAAAATATTGTTCAAAAAATGTAATTTTTATTAAATTGACACGAAATCGATGGGTTGGTTTAAAAAAATGCAGTTTTATTGCTCTTAAGTGTTACTTATAGTATCTAAAATATTGTCCAAGAAGTGTTAATTATTGTGTTTTCCTTTCATAGTTATTGAGGTTTCATTTACCTTCAATTTTGGAACATTAATCAACCTATTCACACCCATATATCGAAAACTTTTTTTTAAGAATAATGCCATTATTGCTTTTAAGTGCTATTTAAAGGCTCTAGAATATTGTCGTATTTCTTATTTATAACGGATTGTTAACCAAAGATAAATCCGAATGTGTAACCTGCATTCTACCATGCAAATATGTGTTAGTTTAAACACTAAATTTCAGTTTCTGTCCGGTAAAGTTACTTTACTGGATTAGTGATGTAATGTATCATTTTCCAGACTCGATTGAAATCCATAACGTAATGGAATATATTATATTACAGTAAAAAATAAAAGGGGTTTTTTTGGTGCTGCCTGAGTTTTTGATTTTGGTAATTTTTTTGTTCCTCTTTGAATTTATTCTTTGTTTGAAATAATTTTTTATATTGTACTACATTTAAAAAATTTTTCCAAGTGACCCTTCTCTTAGATAACAGATAAATCCCTTCTTAAAGGTGAGTATTTAAAAGTTAATAACCTAGAGAAAGATTGATAATTTTACCTGATTTTTAATTGAACGATACCTTGTTGTAAAAATCAAGAGATAAGTTAGCCACCATGCAAGACTTATAGAGCACAGCACAAGTTAAAATAACAATACAGCAAAGATGCTTACACGTCCAGCAGACAAACTGTATCCAAAAAATATTCTTGTCATCAGAAGGGTGCTAAGGTAAGATCAGAGCCTTTTGGTGAAATGTTATTTAACCACGATCCTCAACTTAAATTAAAAACAAATTTGGCCGTAGTTCTTTCTATGTACTTCCCAAGTAGAAATTTTTCGTCGGCATGACGTTGCCAAATACCACTTGATATCAGGCGCTTACATCGGCACAACCTGGGAGCTTACCTTGAATTCCCAAAAAATGTGCGCTAATATTTAACTGTACTCCGCATTGATAAATAATTAGCTCTAACAGAAGCAAAAACCGCAACAAAATTACAAAAAAAGCTTTTTAAAACTTGTTTACATTTGATCGTGAATTTTCAATAGTAGCGGTTTCCGCGCAAATCTGATTTTTATTGTTTTACTTGTAGTATATTTTTGACTCCTGATACGAATATTTTCAAAAAACAATCAAAGCAAACATTCACATTTGGTTAGTCGGTTCTGCAAGGTGGTTTCAAGCTAGTGCTGTGCCACGCACACTGCCTTCTTAAATAAGAAAAAGTAAAGTACTGTTTCCAAGGCATCTTCAAAATCAGAACCCGTCCTCCCAAAAAGCTGTCATGACCTGTCAAAAATATTCAAATTTTCGAAGGTTTTAGTTTAATTTGAAAGGAAGAAGATTGGCGCCCTGGTTGAAATTTTCAGCGATGTCACACGAACGCCGACTACAGGCCACATAAATTTTAAAATATGCACCTTAAAACACACGTGATCGAGGATGCGATATTTCGAGGTCGTTAAAATTAGTGTAGTTGGATGTGACGTTGTTGTAGAAAACATTTTTGTGCCGATTGTTGAATTCCGAAAGGTCGCACGGGAACGGTCACCTCGCTGATAATAGACACTTAAAGTAAATATTTTAACGCATCGGTATCCGTATACCCCAATGAGCATTTTTGTCTACATAAAAGTTACAGCAAATAATATAAAACCTTCATAAAATAACCAAAAGTTATATTATTTAGTGTTGGTGATAATTTTATAACTCTAATATATCTCTTAAATGAGTAAAAAAGACTTGAAAAACAACTGTTCAACACCAGCTTATAAAAATTTATGGTACATAGTAATGGATAGAAAAACAACATATAGATTTTATAAAACTTCCTTATGAGCCCTCAAGTATAGAAATTATTATAAAAAGGTTTTACAACTGTTCTAACAACACTACATAACAAATTAAAGGTTTTTATGGATTTAGAAATATAGATTTTCCATCTTTCTTCCCTTTGCTTGTTATATATTATTCTTTTTCTTTTTACAATAAAAAAATTTATAAAATGGTGTTTAGCAATCTTCTAAAATAAATAAAAATGAAAGTGAGATAAGCTGAAGCAGGAATATGAATATTTATATACTATAGTCAAATAAAAGCTGTTTTTCAAGTCATCCTACTCTAAAAATCAGCTGCGGTCCCGTGTGTACTGTATAGTTTTCGAATACACTCACGTAAATTTCATGGGCTCCAAAAATACATGAGAAAACGAGAAAAAAAATATTAATTTAAATATCGGTTTTTTTTTCATACGCGTTTTTTTTCTTTCTGAGACAAATATTGAATTTTGTATGTTGTTCTTAACCCTAACAAGCAATATTTCGATTGAAACACATGTTGAAACCCCATAAATAACGTTTTTATTTAGGCCAAAAACCTATTTTTGTAATCCAAAATGGCGAAAATTTCCGACAATTCTATAAAAAAAACCAAACAACTATACCACTGTTTACCTCGTCAACACTATTTTATAACCCTTTTAAAAAATGATGCTACTTGGAACAAAGAGCTACAGATGGCGCAGTGTTGAACACTGATGGTCTGTTTCTGCGAGCTTAACATAGTTACCATTGTTCTCTTTTCCTAAATGCATTCCTCGAGAGATCGAGCATACTACACATACCAGGAAAAATACCCGCCTCCACACACTTCAAGCCCGCATATCTATCAGAGGTAACTATCTCAAGAATATAGTTAGATTGAGGGGTCGAATGGTGTACAGGCGAGTATTTTCCGGGGTGTTCACATTTGCCGCCGACCAGCAGTATCAGCGTATGCGCTCGACGTTTCACGGTGCGTTTTTGCGACCTTAACACGGTTACTATATTGTTCCCTTTTTCTAAAACACGGTTCCCATCTATGCGTTTCTCATTCGTGGGTCCCCCGAATCAAAACACGTATCACGTGGTCTAAGCGAGATTTGCCTATACAAGTTCATGTCGGACCACGTGATGAGTTTTTTGAGTCAGGGTGACTGCGCATGGGAAACGCTGGTGGGAATCGGGTGTAAAATGCATTCGATCCCGATATCTGTCATCGGCAATTATCTCAAAAAGATTTGAATCTCTTATCTCTCTCAGATTGATGTAATTAAAACAAGATAATAATGGTATGGTATCTCGCAAAAACGTGCCTTTTGATGTCGCAAAAACGCGCCTTTTGATGTCACAAAATTAACCTTAAAAAATCTTGTTTGTTTTGTTTTTATAATTGCCAAAATAAATTAAAATTGTTTTTTTTTGTTCTAAAAACAGTTATATTATAATCACTATATAAAGAAATTAATAACAAAATTATAGAAAAAACCTTATGGGCAAAAAAGGTTTATGAATGAGTTCATAAGAATATTACACACACCAATTTATATAACTATTGTGTGTGAGTTCCCAAGTTTTTATAAGTGTCTCTCGAAATATTTTCAATCTTATCTTATATAAATTTGTTGTTGGTTAATTAAGTTTTATAAGTGGGTTGATAGCAACATTTTAAAAACCAATCTATTATATATCTTTAATTGATAGTTACTTACGGTTTTATAGGTGGGATGACAGAAAGATTTCAAACACCAATTTATATAACTTTTGTCACTGGTGACTTATATTTTTATAAATATGTTGGTGGAAACATTGTTAACACCAATTTATATAACATTTGAACCGATGACTTCAATTTTTATAAAGATGTCCGTGGAAATATTGTTAACGCCAGTTTTATGTTACTTTAGGGTACTATCCATTTAGAGCCTTTAATAAAACAAATATACAAACTCAATTCTTGTAGGAAACTTCTAAATACCCTAGGGTATCAACGGAACCCTTTTTATAATAATTATATAAATATCTGTCACCAGAAGTTTCTAAAAATGCTCATTGGGACCTATGCGTTAAAATATTTACTACATTTTTGACTTGTTTATGCGATGTTTCGAACGATGCCCGCTTTTTTGAAAGGTGCGATTACAGAACTGCTAACAGCAATCGATGCGTGCGTTGGGATGGACGTAACGATACGTCCATCACTCCGTACGCATCGATTGCTGTGTCATCGCACCCGTCAAAAAAAAGGGCATCGTTCGAAACATGGCATGAGCAAGTCAAAAATGTAGTGTATTTTGGCTTTATTTCGAACGCGATACGTATACCGATACCGATGCGTTGAAATATTTACTTTAAGTGTCTATTAACCAATAACACGTTTTAAAGCTATCACGAGTTATCCGAAATCTATTCGACCACGGCCGAACTTCACCCGATTGCCGTGCATCGAAGGAACGTTCCTACACTTTCATACACCTGCCTCTGAGCAGGAGAACGGGCGCTCTTGAAAAACGATAATCAAGTCAGCTTTGCGCGTGCACCGTACAAGCTTGGCAGCTTCTGAGCCTTCTTATTGGTCGAAACAAAGGATGAAAACTTCCCAGGCGACCATGCCCTTGAAATTCAAAAATCGACGTCATCGTCAGTCAGAGTAGTCGCGATACGACTTAATTTTGCACCAATATGTGACGACGTGTTTGATGCATTTTAGGGTAAAAACGACGAGTAGTGCTTAAAATTTTTACTTGGGTTAATTCTTTATGGTAGTGAAACTTTGCAAACAGATACAATAGATTTCGTATTTTTTGAACCCATTTCAATATTGTGGCTTGACATTTAAACACAGAAACTAAACGAAACGTCCGTTGTCAAAATGTGGTCCGAGTCAATTGGAAAACAGGATGGGATAGATTTAAAATCAAGATTACGATAGTAAATGGACAAAAATTCGCCAGTACTGCACTAATATTTTGGGTGCAGTTGCATTTTATTTTTGTTGTTGTTCTGATAATGTTTATTAATTTATTTATAAAATGCGAAATTTATTGTGTGAAGACATCTACAGCATAAAACTGAAATAAAAAGATTTTTAACCACTGTGCAGTAAACAAACTTTTAAAAAGGGTGCTGACAATTTACACAGAATAAACTATAGTTTCGAACTTCCTTTGTCTTTATTTTTTCAAAACGTTTCGAATGCCTATGTATCTGCAATCGTCATCAGAATAATAGTTGGAATCTGTTACCTCCGAAATGTATGGGTTTCCAAATATCCCTAACGGTGACGCTTACATTCTGGTTCTTGTGTATGAATGCTCTTTATTTGAACTTCCGCTTGAATAGATTTTCCTTCTTAACAACGACCTGATGTTGAGTTTTGCAGCAATTTTGAGTTATTTTTGCATTTCCTTTATTTAAAGCTTCTTCTCTATTGCAGATATAGGTGGCTCGATCTGTAAGAGATTTTTACCAGTATTGTTGAAGTTTAGATATCATCAGAATAATACTAGCAACTACTTTATCTTATACAATGAGCTTCAGGCTACTGCGAACATAAAGGGAATCAAGTCCAATTTACTCTCCGTGCCGTACAACCGAGGTGGGATCGAAGCACGCTGCAGTGTTAACTTTTTGAAATTTATTTTGTTTTTATTATTTTGTTTTATTTCTGCCTTGCTTGAGAAACAAATTGGGAAGTTCTTAAGTGAAATAATACATTTTTAAAACTAAAAATAGAAAAAGTGCAGATGGCCAAATGGTACTATCAAGGCAGACCATTGAGACTTATTTAAGAAATTTTTTTGGAGAATTTTGTAAATCGCCGAGAACCTATTTTATCAACGATTCATAGGTTTGTGCAGAATTTTGAAAAGTTTGGTTGTGTAGCGCCAAGAAACCATAAAAAACCCACTGTATTGAATGACGAGCAGGAGGTACGAGATGTGATGATTTGCGATGCAGTGGAGGAAAATCGAAACTAGCCACCAAATTGCCCAAGCAGTTGATACGTCTTTAGCCACTGTCTTACGTGTGCTCAAAAAGAATGGTTTTCATTCATACAAAGCGTCAAAAACGCATCAAATTTTTCCGGAGGACAACTATCGTCGTATGGAATTTTGCAAAACAACGCCGGAAAAGGCTAGTCGTGATGAAAACTTTCTGAGATCTATTCTTTTCACAGCTGAAAGAACTTTTCCATTATTAAATCGTCGTAACCCAAAACACACGTTCGATATTGGTCGAGGGAAAATTTGCATTTGTATTTTGACGTAAGAACACAGTATCCCCAAAAACTAAATGTTTGAAGGGGTATTGTAGGGGAACACGTAATTGGGCCATTTTTTATTGACGGCAATTTGAATGGTCCTAAATACTTGGATCTACTCAGCAGCATATTATTCCAACTGCTATGCAGTTGTTAGGTGTGAGATTTAGTGAAACATGGTTTCAACAAGATGGTTGTCCCGCTCACAATGTTGGCCTTGTTATCTTGATAATGTATTTCATAATCGGGTTATAAGTACACGGGGAAGTAATTTATGGTCAGCTCGATCACCCGATCTTGCTCCTAATGACTTCTATCTGTGGAGTTATAGCAAAAATAAAGTTTACGGGCATGACAGGGCTAATAATTTGGAAGAACTTCGGATTAAAATTGAAGAAACTTTTCAAACTATCACCCCTAACATGCTTGGAGAACTTTTCGAACATTTGCTCTAATTTTTTTTTTTGACTGTGAGAATCTTTTTGGTTTTTAGAATATATTATTTTATTTTGAGAACTTGCTTTTATTTTGTTTTTCCTTATTATTTTCATTGTAACAACACGTTGTTAGTGATAAATCGGAGCAGTTGAAAATAAAACGCTTTAGTTTATCAGTGACAAAAAAGAAGAACATTACTTTATCAAAATTTGCGTATTTATTGACCAGATTCCGGTTTCATGGACTACACTTCACATTGCACCGTGGTTAGAGGCGTACTAAAGGCAAGCTTCGAACGGTGATCACAAGCCTGAATGTTGGTTGCTCCTCTGATAGGTGTGCGGTATCCCTGCGTGTACGTACACCGGCAAATTGGACTTCTTCCGCCGTGCTGAAGCGCTCTGTATACTAGCATGTGTTCAGTGAACAATAACACTTCGTTGGCTCCGCCCTTTCGCAGTTGAAATCTGTTACTTGAGTTGGTTTCCGATATACGAAAGTGGTTATGGTTGAATTCTTTGCAGATTCTTATGCTGTTTGTTAGTAGTTTAGTGTATTGCTGCCCTTTTTCCAGATGATAAATATGTCGTCCATGTATCTTAGTTAAAGTTTGGGTCTCTGCTCTGATATTCGTAGAGCTTCTTCTTTAAAGGATTCCCTAAAGATGTCGGCCACTACCGGCGAAAGTGAGTAGCTTCTGTCCAAGGATTTGGAGTGATTTCGCCTTACAGAACACAACCGCAAAACTCGACAAGGGCAACACAAATGGATCAAAAATAGCTCAATATTGCTGGGAACAACATCATATGGAATGAAACGAAGCAAAGATCGTCGTCAAGGAGGAAAATGTTTTCAAGTGGAGGTTCAAAGAAACAGCATTCATACAAAGGAACCAGAATGTATTTTCTCAATAAAGCGTCACTATCAAGGATATTTGGAGAGCCATACTTTTCGGAGGTAACAGATATCAACTGCGAAAGGACGGAGCCGACCAAGTCTAAACTTCATGATTTACTGAACACATGTCAGTACATAAGATAGGTGGTCTTAGTTTTTGTTAGTACTCATCTGATGACGATTTCTTCTCAAGTTCATCTTTGTCTACCACCTTCAAACAACAATTTATACAATGTCAAAGTCGGCATAGAAAATACACTGCGATAGTATCAATAGGAGTTCCTATCCATATCCTTGAATGGCACAACCTTCATATCAGTAACAAGCGCCATTGAACTAATAATTAGCTTCTATTCATTTCTTAGGCAATGATTTGTTGTTATTGATTTAAAGAGAATGTTGTTAAAACAATTTCTAATTTTCATTATTTTGCGAAGGATTCAGGAGGTCATGAAATCAAAGCATTATAGAAATTATCTGCTGTCGGTTTTACTAAACTGTGGTAGCATCGCAAAGAATAATAAAATGAATTACTTATAACGTTTCTGCTTTGTGGTTTCCTCTTATGATACACATGTTTAGCCTCATTTTTAAACGTAGTTTCCGCTTGTCGCTTTAAATTATCTTTTTGATTGCGGCAGATACGAACTAATTTAGATTCGCGGTATGTTCTAATGCCTCTTTTACACTGAATATTTGCCTCATCCATTATAAAAGCTTGGTGATTTTTACCTGACTTATGAGCGAAAATTGTCCGCCTATAAAGGTGATTTTCATCCCCCAAAAACCGAATATTTCTCTGATGTGTTAAAACTCCCATAAGATATGTGCATTTTTCGCAAACTTACAGCGGAAATTTCCCTTGTTCAAATTTAACTGGACATTTTACCAGTAAATTTTCAAAACCCAGTATATTTTCAAAACTTTCACCGATTTTAACTCACTTTGGAGTGAAAATGGCGCCGAAGGTGGATTAAAGGACACTAAATCGGTGGAAGTTGATCGGCCTGAATGGAGGGGGTACTGATTTAATGTTATATTTCTTGGACTTCATAAACACACATGACCCGTTTTGGACGTCACTTCGACCTTTCCTGAGCTAAGTTCACTGATACAAAAAAAGAATCTTTGCTTTTAAGGCTATTTTATTGACTTTGTAGTATCCTTCAGTTCTAATTAAACCTTAGATTAAAAAGAGACAAGATATATGATCCAACGAAAACTCCTTGGCAAATAATAATCAGTGTTTACTTACAAATAAAATTAAACTAAAACAAGAGTGAGAAATATCGATTATTTTCTGTCCTTTTAAACGACGTTAGAACGATAGGGACAGAGAATTCTATGTCAACCACTTTTGGTTGTGATTAGCTTGTGGGCGGGAAAGTCCGGCAGAGCGCAGACGGAAGCTTTTTCCTGTTATTTATTTTAAAATTTCAGGATGTTCTAAGCAGTTTGGAAGTCTTTTTAAAACAACATTTTGTCAAAAAAACGATTTTTAGTGTGGTTTTTACCAGCAGAAGAAAATACTAGTGCATTCAAAGAGATATTTTGGAAGAAATCATCTTATGGATGTTTTTTTTTTTAATTTTCAAAATTTAAAATACCTAATGCGTCAAATGAGATATTTTCGAAGGTTTTAGTAAGTTTTTCTTTTATAAGGACGAGATAAAATAAAGGTAGGTTTAGTCCTTAAACAAACTTGCAAACAACAATAAAAGTTAATTCACATGTGTTCAGGTTTGTAAGAATATTGAATTCCTATCCCTTATCAGAGTATTAAGGCTGATTTATACGCGCCGTTGCCATCTGCGCTCGCCGTTCGAATTGATATTTGAATCTTTTCGTCAGCCCTAAATGTCTCTATATACCCTAAAAATTATTGACTTTTTATTGTGTACTGAAGTAGTCTGTTTAAGTGAGTTTCTGCTAATGACCAGAAAAAATAACAAAATTTAAGTCATTTGTGATACAAAGATAAGTGTGAAGAATGGTATGTTGGCCTCTGTTATGATGTTTATTGAATATCAAACCATATTAAGCGAAATAATAAGTACATGTATATTAGGTTAAGTCGTTCTTTATTTTGTTTATATTTTAACTTTTAGAATTTGATTGTGGTGGAAATTGCACTATGTTTGGCTTAATAACAAATTGATTAAAAATTAGCACACATTTTTATAGCCGTTGATAATTATTATACTATAACAAAAATGCTTTGCATATTTTTTTATTTTCAGTAATTCTAAGATTTTATAATGACATTTGCTTGAATGAGGAACATTTTACAAACACGATAACATAATTTGTAGCTAGTAGATAATATTATATTATTTTTTTGTTGCATGTGAACTGTGTTTGCTTTAATGTTTGGCATAATTTGATTTTGCTGAAAAATGAAATTGCAATAAAAACCACTAAAAACATTTATTATTAGGTAGCTTCCAAAGCTCGAATTGGCAGAATTATTTTTTGCATCTTATTTAAATTATTTTGCAGATTTCATATTACAGTTAAATTTTAATAATATAATTTATGTGTAAATTTATATTTACGTAGGTACGCCACTGGTGTGTTAACTGTAAACAACAGAAAAGTATAAATATTGTTTCATATAATAATACAACCAAAGTCTGCTGTGTCTGTATCTTGTCTCTTTTTAATCTAAAAATTAAACCATAAAAAAAACTTAACCTTCAGAGTTAACCTAATAAAACAATCAACCACAGAAAAGAAAACGGTTTGGCACTCTATCTATTGACAGTGGTTTATGTATTCTGTGAAAATTCAACTTCAAACTTGGTGAAAAAATAGAGCATGTTGTAATTGCGTAAATAAATCCACGAAGGAATTAATTTTTCGACCATGAAGAAATCCATGGAATAGTTTTTGGATAGGGAAAATCACCCTTTTATGCGGGATATTTTCTCTTATTAATCAAGTGAAAACCAATCCTCTTTTCTTATGGATAAGGTAAATAATCAGTGTAAAACAGGTATAAGAGCAATAATTGAAACTTAAGAATTTGTTGCGCGTCGAAGTGTATTTTACGTGTTAACGTGCTTTATGAACGGAAGGAATCAATTAAAACATTAAATATACTACGAGAAGTTAACTTATCAAGATCAAGTATTATAAAGCCTTATGAAGTATTGAATTCAACTCATGTATTTTTAATTATCCTGTTTTATGTTAATATAATTCTTACTTTTGCAACCTTAAGTGCATGTACGCTATTTTAAGTATATACCGGACAGAAGTTTTTTTGCACCCGTAATAAAAAAAAGAGTTTTTTTCATTGATAATCAACAAAGCCATAAAATTAACTCTGTGTTTTGGACTTTTATTGTCTATATTTTAACTATACACGACGCCGATGCGACGTTTCGATCAGTACAATCTCTGATCGAATTCACATATTTAAATGTGAATTCACAAATTTTTCTGTCACTTTTTCTGTGAACTCAGAAATATTTCTATAAATTTACAGATTTATCTGTGATTTCACAAATATTTCTGAAAATTTATAGATTTCACAGATTTTCTGACCTGTACTCACCCTAACTTTTATGAGCCAAGTGTGGCTAAATTTAGTTTAGCCATATCACTTGGCCATTTGACCACTTGACCGCTTAGCCAACTTTCTATTTAGTCATTCGACTATTTGACCATATAGCCACAAGGTAATTTGGCCACTTATCCATTTGGCTACTTAGTCATTTGGCAACTTTAATTTTTATCCACATTGGCCAGAATTCCAAGTTTAAAATCCGAATTCCGAGTTTTGAGTTGGAAATCCGAGCTTAAAGTTGGAATTCAGGGTTTAAAGTCAAATATCCGAATTTAACGTCGGAATTCCGAGTGGAGAGTGGATAAAAAGCTAAATGGCCAAATAGTCAACTAGTCAATTGGCTAATTGGCCAATCGCCAATAGGTCAAATAGTCAAGTGGTTGAATGAAGAGCCGAATGACAATAGAAAACTAGTCAGTTGGCCTTTTAGCCAATTTACTATTTACCGACCGAAAGAGTAAAGCATCAATTTTAACTAACTTGGCTCTAAATTCAAAATTTTCAAATCGTCAAGCACTATCAGAATAACAGATATTAATTTCTTCATTTCACAATACCTTTACTGTAGAGGCCTCACTTTGTACTGCCTCCAAACTCCAAACACTCTTTTGACTCTTTATTAATTAAATGATATAACATTTCTAAACTTAATTCAAGTAGTGCCAAAGATATGAGCCATTTCCATCCCCAAACAATTTCGTAGTAAAAAATTGTACATAAAAAATGTATACAGAATACCAAAAAAAATGCCAACACATTTTTAATATAGTCAAGAGAGACACTTTGTAGTAAATCACCGGCGATTCGAAGGCATTTGATTGGGGTTGGAATAAAGGCCATTTTCCCAACTAGTATTAAAAGTTACCTGGAATTTTGGGATATTTTTGTTGTTGCTTGAAGAAATAAGTAAATACAAATTGTTTTGTAAAATGTAATTTTTCCCATTCTCAACTGAACCTTCATATTTCTTAACTGAAACTTCATATTTCCCAACTGCAAATAACATTGAGGTGGGAGGCCCCATGCCATCCCCACTCCCCCAAAGGGATTTCCTTTGAAATATTTTGTTCCAATTACTATTTTTTTTCCCATATAAGAGATGTTAAATAGATGTACAACATTTTAACTAAAAACGAAACTCGATTTTTCAGTATCATACCTTATTTAGGGGATTATACGAAATTCTAATATTTTAAGAGTTGGACATTAATAAACCAAAAGTATTTTAAATATAACAGCGATTTATTTACAATAATTTGGAAAAACAAATCCTTGGTACAGCATTTATATTAACATCTTTATAATAATTTACAATACGTATTCCTCATCAAGCACAGTAATAACTGTAATTTCCTCTACAAGATATAATAAAATAAATACATAAGTACGTAGTAGGTACGACCAAGTCTCAAAAAATGAGGATAAGTATGCATTGAGATTTATACATAATACAACATTTAAAAGCATACATTTAATAATTACAAGATCTACAAAAATATTTTACATCACATATAGAGCTATTTGTGTCAATTATAATACAAAAAATAATTTAAGAAACTTACAAAATTGAAACTTTAAGACTTATTTTGACTATGCAATTATGTATCAATATAGAGGGTGATTCAGAATTCTCTAGAAAGATTTGAACAGTTGTTAGGTATCATTAATCTAAGAAAAGTTATGTTGTTTAAATTTCATAATTTACCAAGCAAGTTTACCTGTGCCAACAATGACATGTTTTAGGTTTTTTGTCAAGAATTTTGAAGTTGTCAAAGTTTTGTGTTCAAAAATTTGTTTTTGTTACGTAGTAAAGGCTGCTTCTGAGAAAATGTTAAGAATTTTTAAATGAAACCAAAGAGTTTACAACAATATATTTTACTAATTCTTGTTCAGAACAATTAGTTTTACCTACAGTTAATGTCTTTCTAGGGAATTTTGAAATACCCTCACAGTTGGTCTAGATAGGGGTTTTAAGAAAAAAAATATATATAATCTTTAAAAAGCCCCTATGTAGCCCTTTTCTCGAGGGCTATTTTTGGAAAATATTCCGAGAACCTTAAATAGCAACCTCCTATTTTGACTTCCTATTTGAATTCTCGCTGAAATTCTCTTTCCAATGGTACCCCATATCATTTCAAATTGCCAAAAATTCATTTTTCAATCAAAAAAGGGTTTGTTAAGAGCAAATAAAACAGTTTGACGTTTGCACCTTCCTATTTATAATTTATTGATTTTCAGTGATTTTGACGATAATATTCCAAAAATATGAAGTAGAAGGTCAAATCGTCAAACTGTTTTCATTCTTCATTTCCTCGTAAAAAACCCCCAAAATCGATATTGCATACAATGGAGATATTCTCTTTAGTTTCTAAAAATTAGTTTGAAAATTGAATTTTTGACATTTTGGAAGCCAATATCTCGAAAATTATTAAAGTAAACCTTATAACGACTATTGGAAAGAGATTTTCAGCGAGAATTCAAATATGAAGTCAAAATAGGGGGTTGCTATTTAAGGTTCTCAGAATATTTTCTACATAGGAGATTTTACTTTTAAAAAAATGGTAGTTGGCGATATATCGAAAACAAAAATATATATGTTTTTCTTAAAACCTCTCTCTAGACGAACTGTGCCCTGTATTTTCGGTGAATTTTGCAATCCAGAAGGGCAGCACCATTTGCAGTTATATATTGCATTGTCAGAATACGTCACGGCTTAAAAAATTATGCTTCATTAACAAACAAGGAACTTAGTTTTTAAAGTAAAGAAAATGGTGCTGTAAATTAAAACATTAATATGCCACTCCGTTGTGAAGGGAATACGTTAAATTAAATTGCAAAATTCAATAATGTGGTTTGCGAAACATTATAAATTTTAAAATTGACTTTTTCCAAACTTTAATTTTCAGCACCTTTAAAGACCATAATTAAGGACCGGCCTTAACAAATATAGGGCAGTCAGATATTCAGTAATTAGTTAAAAACTAATTGCAATTTTATTAAAGTCAAGTTACGCCGTCTTTATGTACCTAATTTTTTAAATACGACACTTTAGAAGCCATAATACAAGATATAGATTTGCAACCGATCTACTTTTTGCTTGATTTAGAAGAAAATTCTAGGAATATGAAAGGAGAATCCACACAGACCGAATATGTTCGTACAAAAGCTCGGGAGAAAATCTGAAATTTTTCAGTTTTATTTCGTTAAAAAAAGGAAACAAAATATATCCTTCTAATTAATTATTTTTTTAAATTCAAGTGGATATTTTTAGGGAACTGTTTTGGAGAGTAGAATAGTTCTTTTTTTAGGGCTCTACTTGACGACTGTTCACTTGAGTGAGTCCGGTTCAGTGATTCGCCAGTAAAATGTGACCATATAATTTTTTTGTAAAAGTGTCCTTTTATTGCATAGGTATATACTTTTTGAACTTATTTTAATGATAAAATAAGATAGGATAGTATATTAGTAGATGATAAATATAAAATAATAATAAGAAGCAAATCTTAAAACATCGAAATAAATTTGTTAAAATCGAATTTTGTTTTAAAACAGTTGACCCTTCTTGTGGTCTCATAACACTTGACCCGCAATACACTTTTTATATTTCACGTCAATAATTAATTGAAATAAATTAAATGAAATAAAGCAACAAGCGGAATTATTTTTTTTTATTGTATTGTGTTTCTTAGCTCCATGAAAGACGGAAGAGATTAATTTTATAATATGACTTTTGACAACCTGAGAAAAGTAAACTGACATATCGCCTTTAAAAATCGGACCAACCGTTCCTGAGTTACCTACGCGGTAAAATTTAAATTTCTTCATCAAATCGTTTTTCTGTCGGAAAGCACTTTATTAAAAATGTCTATTGCTTATTTTAGTTAAGTTCAATGATTTCCGATAAAAATATATTTTTTTAGGTTTTAATAAATTCCTATACCCCGAACATTTTGTTTCGAACATTTCAGCGAGCTTTTTGTCGAGCCTTTTCACGAGCTTTTGCTCGAACTTTTTCCCCAACATTTTGCCACATAAAGCTCGTCTGTGTAAATGAACCACTTAGTTAATTTTTATTAGAGCGTAAAGGAAAAAATAAAGTAACTACTAAAAATCTGACGATTTCATCTTTGTAGTGGTCTCATCCTTACATATATGGTGTTCCAAATTGAATAATTAATAGGGATATCTCCTAAGTCATAAGAAATACGCCAAAGAAGTTAAATAAATAGAAAGTAGACACTTTCCTCAAATCTATAAAGAAAATAAAAAAAAGGAGTGGGTTCCCCGAAAAAAAAAATTTTCAACTTTCTACAGGTACCTACTTTTTTAGGAACTACCAAATGACAAGTTCGTTTTGACAAGAGGACTTTTTGAGTTAACTGACCATCATCGACTCAACTAACTTTCCTATTAGATAAAGACGGGTTTCAGGTTTGGTGGCTAAATTTAAATTATTTTGCTTCTTATTAATAAAAAATATTTTTAATTCGGAGTCAAATGTTAATAACACTCAAAATATCATCATAAAATACCTATAGATTGACTAAGCGATTTCTGCGTTGACATTTTTTTAATTTGAGGTCTGTGATGGCGTGAGTTCCGATCTCTCAGAAATGGCAAGAGGAAAACGAATGTGATTATAAGAAATGAGCTTAAAAGACCTCCAGTTAAAGAGAAATGTCGTTTTGGTCAGACCCTTAAAAGGAAGGTTTTAGGCGTTTGTTTGATGATGTATGTCTTACTACGGGTGGAAATTCAATTTGGACCACCTGTCTCCATTTTCTGGGACAACATAAAATCTATTTCTCGGAGTGCATGACTAAATTCTTGGGACAATCATCATCGCCCACTACTGGCTTCTTTTTAAGAATACTAAGTTCCTGAACGTCCTGCAGGAATGTTTTCGTTGCCGCGATGTACTTTGCACTTTCCACATCTTTTTTCAGCTCCTCCATGTCTCGTTTTAACTTTGCTCTCCTATTCTGAAACCACGTGATCACCTGGGCGTTCGTTAGACCTAAACTGGACGCAATTTCGTCTCTATCCGCAGGACTTAGGTACTTCTGATACAGGAACCGCTTTTCCAACTCAAATATTTGATGGTTGGTGAAGGCGGTTCGCGATTTTCGTTTTTTCTTTGGTTGTTGCCTGTTGTTGAAGAGGTTCAGGTGGCTTTGTCCATCTGTAACAAAGAAAAAAATCACATTAATACTTTGAATATGTAGAAAAGTCATGTTTAACCAAAAAATCACGGAGATAGTTTTAAAAACATTTAGAAAGAGGCAAGCCTTAAGGGACATTTACACTAACGAGCTTTTCTTTGATGTTCGAGGAAAAGCTCGCAAAAATTTTCGCGCAAAAAAATTCAGATTTTTTGCGGGAGCTTTTGTACGAGCCTGTTCATTCTGTGTAGAATCTTCTTTAGATACATAATTTGGGTTTAATTGAGGATCTTTAATTTTAGAGATCAGATTAACAAATGTATACAGAAAGAAAATATAACATGACTTTAAAAACTAACCTATCAACACGAACACTAAGAAATAAATTAAACTCTTGTCATATCACAAGGCACGTAATATGACAATTAATGGTTGGTGCCTTGATTAATAAGATTCTAAAAATATAAAAAACTGCAAAACTAATGTTTTTTGAGACTAATGCACAGTGTAAGAAAATGTATTATAATTATTATAATGTCCACTCCAAAAATCACCAAATGGCTTAATATATTTACAGAAATATTACTTAAGTAAAATATTCAAACGATATTTCCCATAATAAATTTCCAGTATTCTTATTTCAAAACCTCCTAAATTATTAAATGCACACAGAAAATCATATCATCTTTTACAAAACACATATTTAAAAAAAGTATTTTGCTAATATTTCAAAGAATTTAAGTTTTAGCCAGCAAATAATTTTTTTTTTAATTAAAATTTAAAAAGCTAATATCCCGAAAAGTTTAAGTTCTAAACCTTCGTTTATCTTTTTGTTAGCTCATAAAAAGATTATTTTATCCTGGATGTGTAATTGCTAGAAAAATCTTTCATTAATATTAAAAAATAAACATATCAATATTTTGAAAAATGTCCGTAATAAGTTGAAATAGCTTAGGCTCAACCAGAATCTAAATAAGTAAACCAGTGTAAGTATTAGCCATTTTAAAAATTTCGGAAAAATTTCCCATTTTTTTACGATCGACATAAAATTTATTTATATTTTGTCGGATTACTATAATGTAAAGAAATTAAATAATAGGGAAATCGTATATATATTTAATTTTATTAAATCTACGGTTTTAATTTATTGCAGAAACAGAAATTTATATTTAAATATAATAAAGAAATAATATAGTACTAATTTGAGCGCTCCGTGTCTTCACCTAATCATCACTAATACAATTAGCAACAGGAAATGTTAATTAGTATAGTTATTTCGTTCATTAATAAATTACATGAATGCTTTTATTGTTTGATATTTAATTATAACCTATTTAGTATCAAAGGTGCACGTAATCAGGGAATATTATAAGGTAAGGGATATAAATTTATTACTAAATGAATTAAATGTACCTAGTGGTTATGTATGTACCGGGTGTCTAATTATATTTTAAAACCCCAGTTAACACATTCAGTAAGAGAGCTTAAAAAATAAATTAAACAATAATGTTATGTAATTTAAAAAAGAAAATGATGGCATTTTTATTTTTTATCTAATATCCGAGTATAACAAACCATTTGTTTGTTATACTCGAATAATATAGGGAACAAAATTATTGACAACTTAGCCCACCCTAATTCTCTAAAATCCACATAACTCACAAAAGAGCGTCTTTGGAATAAAATTTTGGTATATATCTGTTTCGTGTTGCCCAAGGTTTATGAGTTTACACTAATAAAATGATATGTTTGTGATAGGTGGGAAAAGCCCGGATAAAGATGTCAAAAATATTCACGAGTTCTAGGCAAGCTGCAATAAATCAAAATTTATAAAATCCAGTAGTTAATGATCGACTTGCTATGCATTAATCATTTTCACAGTCTTTGATCTATGATTTTATTACGTTATAGTTCTTGGTATCATGCGCATTTCAAAGCCGATGAGAAAACTTTATTATTTCTACTCAGTTTTAGAGAGTCACGTAAATTTTAAGAACCAGGACCAATATTTTGGTCCTTGACGATATCCGTAATTAGATAGATCATATAGATTACTCAAGGGTCATCTGTGCTAATACTAAAAACCTGAGTACTCAGACATCTGACATAATGAAATTAAAAAATTAAACAGTTGAAGTACTACGACTCTACTAGAGACAAAAAAAATTGACGAAATTAATTAAAAAGGCAGATGAACTCAACAGAATTGGTGTTGAAACTCTCTAAATAGGACTGGAACTTGCACTAGAGGCGAGGACTCAACTAGGCCTACAACACACTTTTCGTGAACCTAAGAACAAGAGTGTGGACAATCCAAAGAGTTTGAAGACCGCCAATGTCTTTGGGAAAAAGTAGCAAAGGCATAATATCACTGGTAAAGACATCTAAAGGCGCAATTACACAGACGAACATGCTCAAACAAAAGCTCGTGCAAAAGATCTAAAATTTTTTGCGTGAACATTTTTGTGAGCTTTTCTTTGAACATTTTGTTCGGGTAAATTTTTGAGCAAATTATTGCTATCCGTTTTGGAAACATATTTTTAAAGATGAGAATAAATAAAATTTACATAAGTGATCAGTGATCTCAATTCTTTAAAAAAATGGAACACCAACTTTTATTTAAAATTTTTGTGAAAAAAAGCCGACGGCAAGCGAAACATTATTCTTGACTATCAGTTTTGTCACATGGATTAGGGTTACTTATAATATTTTTTTTCTTAGGGTTTTTCCCGAATTTTTTTGCCCGGGGTTTTTTTTGGGATATTCTTGCGAGTTTTTTTATTTCCAAGGGTTTTTTCCTAAATTTTTCTTTTCCAAAAAAATTTTGAGTTTTTCAAATATCGCCAAAAAACTCAAAAATTGCACTTTTAAGCGGTAATCCGCGCCTCACGACTAGGAAGAGTGGTGGGGATGGGATTTTTTTTAAACATATTTTTGTAACTTTACTTTAACCTTAGCTTCGATTATTTTTTTTTCATTCCTCACACCAGATTTACCTAGTTAGTTTAAGGCCCCAACGGTTGCTTAAAAAAGCAAAAGGTCATGAAAATGCTGAAGATAGATATTTACTGTCAATGTAATGTAATAATCAAGGTCGATTACTGACACTGAACAAACAATATGCAAAGGAGCAACATTCTGATTCAGAAATCTAGTCTATTAGTGCTAAATTATATTTTTTTAGACAAGGGTCGGGATCGTAGGGTTGTAAAAGTGGGTAATAAATGGGTATTATTTAGACCGCACGTGCTTTTGTTCATATATTTGAGATTTAATAAAATGTATATAGGTTTTTGAATTTGACTTAATTATTATTGTATTGTGTTTTAAACTAGGAAATAAAATAAAGAGATATTCTTTTAAACGTAAATTTTTATCATTACATTTTACAGGCAATAGCAATAAATAATTGCCAAATAATATTTTTTTATTGTCGTTTTTTTTACAACCCCAAAAAAGTTACAAGTATACTGGGATATCCCCTATAAAAATCAAATCAATCGAAGTTGCTTATGAGGTAAAACGTGAATTTCGACATCATATCGTTTTTCCGTCGGAAACCACTTAATTAAAATACCTTGTTTTAAAACTTAGTCTTTCTATTTTCAGTTAAGTTCAATGAATTCCCATAAAACTATAAAATTTAAATTTGTAAAGAAATTTTTATACCCCCAATTCTTCAAACAAGTTTTGCTCAACATTCTCTCCAAAATTCACGTGTGTTTTTTTGTACGAGATTTTGCTCGAACATTTCTTTGAACATTTTACTCAAGAGGCTTGTGTAAATGTTTGTCGGCATTTCAACATCAAAGGAAAGTTTGTCTGTGTAAATGCGCCTTAATAGTGGTAATTTTGGACTTAAAGGTCCAGTATTAAAATAAGGTCATCTAGAAGCTCAAGAGCAAAATGATTTTTTACTAATTCAAAGCTCCCATAAAACAATCCAACTCCTCGGCCTAAGCTATTACTGTCCATAAAATACCATTTTACGATGGTCTACTGTTCTTCCGGTTTGACATTTATTAATTGATAGATCCCTTATCACAAAGTCCATCTATCTACTGTTTTCGGAGTTGACACTCGCTAATTTTTTTTTTACTACCAAGGGTTTTTTATCATTTTAATAATAATCATTTACCTTTTGTTAATCTGTAATAAATTTTGGCCACACTACCATACTGTGACATTCTACACAACCGCCAAAACTAAATTATTCTGAGAACCAAACAAGTAAACCTTGCGATGGTTCATGAAAATGATAGATTCTTTAACTTTCCAAAAATCATCACATTTTGAAATAATTGTTGTGCGTTGGTGGTCCGATCGGGCATCAACACTCTCATAGTTAGCCATTTCAGATATTATAATGCAAAGATATGAAGACAAGTGGTAAAATGTATATTATTATTAATGATAATGCCAAATCATTCCTTTCGGTGTGCTCAAGAAAGAAAGAACCGTATAGCGAGCTGCTTTACTCTCTGGTAGTACCTGGCAGGTGTGACTAATATCAAGCCTTTGTGGTTCGGTGCCGACACCGGCTCAGTTCGTTAATAACGACATATAATCACGGGGAGATGGACAGACATAGTACTGGTCGATTGGAAACCTGCACGTTTGTCTTCACCTACAGCATCGAAGCTGGCTTTGGTTTTAACTGGCGATCTTGCCTTAGTTATAATTTTTTTAGCAATTCGGTAAATTTTTTGATTCGTTAATCATGCGACGCGAGAGCGTCTCAAGTAGTAGAATCGTGAATATCCCTGTGCTCTCTCTGGTTCACTTCAGTTCCACGGAAAATGATATTGTTTAACGGTTCGGCAATTAGCTTCTGATCTACAATTTAATTGACGAAAATAACCAATAACGTTTTTATGGTCGTCAAATTACTTTCAACATAATTAATGTCATCGGTAATATTAGTTTCTTACATAGCAAAATCTTAATTGAAAATAGCCTCTTTCAATGAACCGACTACACAAGATAGATGATCTATTACTATTACATCATCATCAATATTTTGTTTTTAATTAAATCCCATAATAATTGTTTTGTTTGAAAATAATCCATGCTTAAGACATAATTTATAATTAATAAATAATTTTTCAAGTGAAGAAGTTACTATTTCTGGTTCGATTTTCTTAGCTTTATATTGTTTTTAGAGAAAACTATACAGCTTTGTCTTTTAGTACTTTGGTCTATATCGTAAAAAAGGCGCAATATAAATTAGTGTTAAATGAAATACTGCTGTAACTAGCTTTATAGTATATGGAGAAAATTTTAAATCTTTAAATTAAAAATAACGAATAAATATACAATTGCTACAATTTGTTTTACTGACATAATGCGATCATTATGTCACAATATCTAATGCGATTTCTCACAGGAGTCCACCTCCAATTCAAGTCCATTAATACGTATTAAGTCAACATATTGTCACCCCTCCGACATTACCCACCCTCTTGACAAACATTCATAAATACAAATTGCCGACGATCATCTAGTGGTAGGGAACTAAGTCGGAAGTGATTTTATGACAATAGGCAATTGTTTCGTTTATGGTTTTAATGTAAAAATTTGGGTATTATTGGGCAAAATGTAATATAACATGACAAAAGAATGAAATTAATAGTCTGATGATAAGAATGTTGCTTCAATAAGCAAATCTAAAAATAAATCTCAGAAAAATAGTGGATCAGATTATTTCTGTGGTGTTAGGAATATATATGATAACTCCAAATACTATAATTTTCAGGAGGAGCATTTTAAGGTTTAAAATGGTAATGTAAATCAGGCATAATTATGAAAACTTACCGGGTATAACGGGTTAGTTCGTGAAACGAGAGATACCGGTTTTAGACCAAATGAAAATATAGAAAAAAATACATATTATAGTGAAATTAACTATAAAAGCGTATTTTTGGAGTTATCATATGTCATCCAGACACCACAGATTTTATTGGGAGGTCGAAGAAATTTATTCAGTAAAGCTCGATAGATGACGTGGTATACAAGCTTTATCTCCAAATAAAATTATCATTTGAGTGGTAGGCAATCGGTAAGCTTCCAGATAAAAACGTTAATTTATCTATGATATTTGTTGACATTTACTCTCGGGTTCCTAAATCATTTGATTGATTTAACCAATTCCCCAGTTGAGGGCAACGATGATCGCCGAACTGAGGGCCGATAAGACTCTCCAATAAATGTCGGTAATGACATTGAATAAGCTGTTTTCTGTTGTGGTACTTTTTATACATTATTGAAAGTCAGTTCAGATATGAAGATAAAAGATGAAGACCTTAAGTAAAACGTGGTCGTGCTTTCACAAAGTGTTAGACCAAATGATGATTACGCACACAAAATAGGTAATGTTAAGTAAAGAGATAGAACCGGAACATATAAACAAAATAACGCAATAGTTGTTACTTTTTAATATAGCATACTAGCAACTACGTCATTTTGTTGTTATTATTGGCACATTCTGATTTTTTTTTATTAGTCATTAAAATTTTTTATTAATAATATACTATATACCATACTGCAGCTATGTAGGTAGAAATGAAAAGGATTTCTGCTGTTAAACACTTAAAAATTGCAATTGTAATAACATCGCTTGAAAGTGGCTTCCCTAACCATAATGCTTCTACATACATTTTAGTTAGGTGCTAATGTAAAAGTAGAAGGTAACCACAGGAAAGTAATTTACAGTTTTCAATTGTTATTCAAATGTGTCATTCTTTTTAAAATCCTGCCTCGCAATCTACTCCGCCAACTGACTTTAACATAATAGGCAGTTTAGTTTGACGCGTAGACGTAAAATACGACGCAATATATGTCTTCTTTTTATCTGTAAAAAATAGATATAGATATCAGAGTCCCATCCCTGCGGTCTTGCGTTGAGAGAGACCAAAAGTCAACTAGCATTTTCCAACATCTTCTCCAACTAAAATGTAAAGGACAGGAACATCCGACCAGACAATTGCCACGTCTACGCCCAGGCAATTTGTACGTATTGTAACGAACTAAAACTGCCTAATATGAATTCATCAACTTGTGAGTATGATAATGTTTACGTTAGTTTGTTTTTTATTGCCTATTGTGTTACAGTTGTAAAATGGCGTTTAATATACTTTTGTGTATTTTCCATTAACTTATCTACTTGAAATATCTAATTGCATATGGGCGAACCACCTTTTTCACTATGTTGTAAATAAGAATTTATGGTGGTATCTAAAGAGTGTATACAGATTGTTGAAGAGTTAAGTGCCTATTGCACCGCAATGATAAAATTAGATAAATTTAACCACTATTTAAAATGTATAGTTTCTCCAATGAACTTTAATACGTCCGAGGCATCACTGAAAAAAAAAGAAATTTAAACCAGGTCAAACGATTCGGCGCAATTGGTCGTTAATTTTGCCGTACTAAGCCAGTAACTTGTAGGTACTGTTTGTGACATTCATAGGCAATATGCTTGTTGTTGTTTGAAATTGGAAACTAGAGTTTCGAACTTCCATTGTTTTTCTTTTTTTACTTTTGACAAATGCGTTCTGAAAAAGTAATAAATAAAGACAATGAGACTTAAGCAATGAGTTAGATAAAGAATCACCGAATATCATTTATCTTGTTTGACTCATTAGTCATTATGGAGATGAATTTGCTATTTTATTTAAAAAACGTCAGAGAAAATCGCAATATAATTGATAGTTATTTGTGTAAATAAAAGCATTAAAATTTGACAAAATATACAGGGTATGGCCATAAAAAACTGTAACATCGCGCCCTAGCTCCATCACCTTAATGACTGCGACTAGCATCCAAAAACAAACTTTTTGTAAACCCGGACTTAAGTAAGTGCACTTACTTTATATTAAATCGACTTAAGCGTTTCTAAAATTACCCTATGTTGCTGACTTATCCCATGTAATTATCCAGCTTTGGACAGTCATCTACAACCCTGAGAGTCGCTAAGTTCTCAGCAGGGATTTTCAACTCGGTTTAACAAATCAGCGGCGGCGTGGTGAATTGCTTATACAAACACAAAAAAAAATCAAATAAAGTTTTTATTTAGGAACCAAGCCAAACAAATATTTACATCTAAAATTACTAACGCATAAACTGAACTTTGCTTTTTGGCCTGCCATTGAATCAATTGCATCAATAAAAAAAAAACAAAAAAAAATAATAGAAATAAATAATAGAGAATGCACTACATACCTGGGAGGAGGGTCTGACCATAAACAGCATAAAAATCAACAACCTACGATATGCCGACGACACTGTCATAATAGCAGACACGCTGGAAGGCCTGCAAGATTTTTTGAATAAAATTGATGTCAAAAGTTCCCAATTCGGGCTTAACTTAAATGTTGGAAAAACAAAATGGATGGTTATGTCCAAGGAAAAGAATATCAGAGAAGTAGGGCACCCAATGAGCATTTTCAGAAACTTCTGGTGACAGATATTTATATAATTATTATAAAGAGGGTTCCATTGATACCCTAGGGTATTTAGAAGTTTCCTACAAGAATTGAGTTTGTATATTTGTTTTATTAAAGGCTCTAAATTGATGGTACCCTAAAGTAACATAAAACTGGCGTTAACAATATTTCCACGGACATCTTTATAAAAATTGAAGTCATCGGTTCAAATGATATATAAATTGGTGTTAACAATGTTTCCAACAACATATTTATAAAAATATAAGTCATCAGTGACAAAAGTTATATAAATTGGTGTTTTAAATCTTTCTGTCAACCCACCTATAAAACCGTAAGTAACTATCAATTAAAGATATATAATAGATTGGTTTTTAAAATGTTGCTATCAACCCACTTATAAAACTTAATTAACCAACAACAAATTTATATAAGATAAGATTGAAAATATTTCGAGAGACACTTATAAAAACTTGGGAACTCACACACAATAGTTATATAAATTGGTGTCTGTAATATTCTTATGAACTCATTCATAAACCTTTTTTCCCATAAGGTTTTTTCTATAATTTTGTTATTAATTTCTTTATATACTGATTATAATACAACTGTTTTTAGAACAAAAAAAAAACAATTTTAATTTATTTTGGCAATTATAAAAACAAAACCAACAAGATTTTTTAAGGTTAATTTTGTGACATCAAAAGGCACGTTTTGCGACCTCAAAAGGAGCGTTTTTGCGACATCAAAAGGCACGTTTTTGCGAGATACCATACCATTATTATCTTGTTTTAATTACATCAATCTGAGAGAGATAAGAGATCCAAATCTTTTTGAGATAGTTGCCGATGACAGATATCGGGATCGAATGCATTTTACACCCGATTCCCACCAGCGCTTCCCATGCGCAGTCACCCTGACTCAAAAAACTCATCACGTGGTCCGATATGAACTTGTATAGGCAAATCTCGCTTAGAACACGTGACACGTGTTTTGATTCGGGGGACCCAGGAATGAGAAACGCATAGATGGGAACCGTGTTTTAGAAAAAGAGAACAATATAGTAACCGTGTTAAGGTCGCAAAAACGCAACGTGAAACGTCGAGCGCATACGCTGATACTGCTGGTCGGCGGCAAATGTGAACACCCCGGAAAATACTCGCCTGTACACTCTTCGACCCCGCAATCTAACTATATTCTTGAGATAGTTACCTCTTATAGTTATGCGGGCTTGAAGTGTGTGGAGGCGGGTATTTTTCCTGGTATGTGTAGTATGCTGGATCTCTCGAGGAATGCATTTAGGAAAAGAGAACAATGGTAACTATGTTAAGCTCGCAGAAACGGACCATCAGTGTTCAACACTGCGCCATCTGTAGCCCTTTGTTCCAAGTAGCATCATTTTTTAAAAGGGTTATAAAATAGTGTTGACGAGGTAAACAATGGCATAGTTGTATTGTTTTTTTTATAGAATTGTCGGAAATTTTCGCCATTTTGGATTAAAAAATAGGTTTTTGGCCTAAATAAAAACGTTATTTATGGGGTTTCAACATGTGTTTCAATCGAAATATTGCTTGTTAGGGTTAAGAACAACATACAAAATTCAATATTTGTCCCAGAAAGAAAAAAACGCGTATGAAAAAAAGACCGATATTTAAATTAATATTTTTTTTCTCGTTTTCTCAAGTATTTTTGTAGCCCATGAAATTTACGTGAGTGTATTCGAAAACTATATAGTACATACGGGACCGCAGCTGATTTTCAGAGTAGGATGACTTGAAAAACAGCTTTTATTTGACTATAGTATATAAATATTCATATTCCTGCTTCAGCTTATCTCACTTTCATTTTTATTTATTTTAGAAGATTGCTAAATACCATTTTATACATTTTTTCATTGTAAAAAGAAAAATAATAATACATAACAAGCAAAGGGAAGAAAGATGGAAATTCTATATTTCTAAATCCATAAAAACCTTTAATATGTTATGTAGTGTTGTTAGAACAGTTGTAAAACCTATACTTGAGGGCTCATAAGGAAGTTTTATAAAATCTATATGTTGTTTTTCTATCCATTACTATGTACCATACATTTTTATAAGCTGGTGTTGAACAGTTGTTTTTAAAGTCTTTTTTACTCATTTAAGAGATATATTAGAGTTATAAAATTATCACCAACACTAAATAATATAACTTTTGGTTATTTTATGAAGGTTTTATATTATTTACTGTAACTTTTATATAGACAAAAATGCTCATTGGGCAGTAAGTCGAACGCGTGGATTCATACAAATACTTGGGTTGTCTCCTTAATGAGAACTGGGACAACATGCAAGAAGTTCGTGCAAGAATTAAACAGGCCAGATCATCTTTTATCAAAATGAAACCAGTGTGTAGTCGCGATCTTAATACCACTTTCCGAATTCGTGTGCTTCGGTGTTATGTTTTTAGCATCTTATATTATGGTATGGAAGCATGGACACTGACTGAGGCCATGTACAAAAAGTTAGAGGCATTCGAGAGGTGGTGTTATCGTAGAATACTAAGGATATCTTGGACGGACAGAGTCACTAATGTGGATGTATTGCTTGGAATAAATAAAGATCTTAAAGTTTTATTTACCATCAATAAACGAAAAATTGGGTATTTTGGCCATATTTTGAGAAATTACAAATATAAACCTTTAAAATTGATCGTAGACGGATATCATGGCTTAAAAATCTTAGACAATGGTGTGGTGTTAGCACTATGTTCGACAGTTAAAATTGCTAGATTAGTCAACCTTTCCTGTAACATTCTTGCGCGTTTTAAAGTCTTTAGTCAGGACAATTTTGCTAAACAGCGCTCACATGTAACAGAACTTACAGATACCGTCAAAACTAATCTTAGTGTCTGTGATTCTTTATTAACAACAACAATCTCTGGTACCGTGATGTAAATTTCGTGGCGCCAAAATTATTTCGGTGAAATTGGATAAAATTATAGTATGATTTAGTGGGTTATGAGATACAAAAAATGTGTAAATATAAAATGATTTCTATGTGTAGTTCCAGAGATATAGACGGCCAAAGTTTAAAAAAAACATCATTTTGGGGTATATTGGGCACGCTAAATAAGCTATTGACAAACATGGGTTACTGAGAGGCCACACATGAACTTTCTTATTATTATGTTGGTAAAATGTTAGTAGGATGTATATAGGGGCTATTAAGAAAAAAAAATTTTTGACAATTTTTTTATTTTCCCCGATTACAAATAAAAAAATTATTTTTGAACCACTGACTCAATAGAGTACCTATATAGGAATGAGGGAGAGCAATTATCTATAATCCTAATTTATAGCATATTGTTTGTTTGATAATTCAGCCCCACCGAAAGTGAGAGAGTGAGGGAGAGTTAGAGAACCTTGAGAAAAAAATCATAATCTCCAATGCAAAACATAAAGACGTGGTAAAAAAATTACACCCTGTATTAGATAAAAGTAGGGTAAAGGCGTACGCAAAATTAAATTAAAATCTCTCGATCAGTTTTAAACAAATTAAAAATTGATTACTTTTTTGTAAAAATTAATGATATAGAACTTTTTGCATGTACCTCGTAGCTACGAAAAAAATAAAAAAATTAAATTCATTTTATTTAAAGTTTATTTGCTTATCACTTTAACTGAATTCTAAGAATATTTATATTTTTAAGTTGCAAAATAAGTATTTCGTAGTAGAAAACAATTTTCGTCAAGTTTTTATGGTAAAAAAAATTAAAAAAACATGTAACACAAACTAACTGTTACTGGGAAGAAAAACTTGTTCAGTTTATGTAGAAAATAATAAAATATTACTGCTTGCTCAAAAATAGATTTTTCATTTTTATATCGGGGGGAATAAAAAATTGTCAAAAAATGATTTTTTTTTGAGTAGCCCCTTAACGTTTCATCAATATGATAATAAGAAAGTCCATGTGTGGTTCCTCAGTAAACCATATTCGTCAATAACTTATTTTATTTCGGTCAGGAAATGCCATTTTCAGCATGGCCAATATACCCCAAAACGACATTTTCTTAAGCTTTGACCGTCTATATCTCTGGAAATAGACATAGAAATCATTTTCAATTCAATCAAATTTCACCGAAATAATTTTTCAATGTATTTCGTGCAGGGAATAAAGCTAGGCGCCTTCGTGACAGTAACGTGCAAAGATAAAGATTCACATATTTCCAAAACTTAAAATTTGCAAAAAACAAAGTAAAAGAATGTTTGCAATTTTTTTATTTTCTTCCTACATTTCTGTAACTTAAACCAAAATGTTTAAAATCTGACTACCATTAAAGTTATGGACGAGGCCTGGAGCATTGTTTAAAGTTTTCAATTTCCAGATATAACTCTGTAGCATTTAAATCGGAAGAAACTCTCCTTGACTTTGCAATATTGATTTTCCCGTAAGAAAAGAAAAATCGCTGCTCATGGCTTTAAATCTCCAGTTAAACTACTCAATTAATTAATCCAATGCTTTATAGACTTGATCTTTAAGCCTATGTTCGGGTTCAAATGAACTAGATTCGTCTTCAGCATTGTCGTCAAAAAAATTTTGACTTTTCTGCGAAGCCTTTCTGGAACGGTATTTTTAATTTATGTGCTTCATATATTAGGTAGCTATCATACATTTGCAGATTTTTTAGAAATTGGGACGCTTTTTCGATCCCAAGTGTTTCTTTCTGTTTTGGCACAGAAAAGCGTTTTGCCTTCGACACTCGGCCTCTGTTAATGGCGCCAGGGGGGCAGGTGTCCCTGTTGCCCCCGCTCCAGTTACGCCGCTGTCCCCGAACAAACTGTCGTTTTCCAGCCGACCCGCGCCGAAGAATTTATATCGCAAAGCATGAGTTTTCTCGCTACTGTGACCGAGCGGAATGCTCATTTTCTCATCAGGAATAAATCGGGTGGAAAATAGCGAGCGGGTGCGACTGTACATTATTACGCGGTCCTGTCAACCCCCGCAGAGTTATTGTTAGCATCCCCACGTTTATTGTCGTTTTTGTTGTGTAGAAAACGCCTTTGATTTTCATTTGATATTCCTGAAAAACATATGATTTTTGATTAAGGTCGCGAACACGACAACATTGCAAAGATAAAACTATCACGTATTGAAATCATCTCAGTTGTCGACTTGGATTTTCTGTTTCTATTTTATATATGGAGTGTCCCAATTTTTTTGTCATTACAAAGGAAAGGGTCATATCTACTATGCCGGGCAAAGCGAAAAAATGACAGATGTTTTACAATAATTGTAAAACGGTTTTTCCTACAATCAGCTGTGTATACTAATAATAGAGATATTTTGGAATGCTTATTTGATACCTCGTAGTGGTTATGGTAATTACTGCCTCTGCGCAATAGCTACACGTCATTGTGTTATGGTACTTAACCACTACCACTGCCGTAAGCTACGAATCCATTTCGTTGTGGTGCTGGTGGTTATTTTTTTGGTTCATTTTAGAGAATTTTGGCGCAACGAATTTTAATAATAATAAAATATTGCCAGGTTTTAACACATAAAACACTTACTTTGTAAAATTAAGCCAAATTTTTTATTTGTTTTCATATCTAAATTTTTTTACAAGTGACATTTTTTGATGTGTTTTAAAAACTCTAGTAAAATAGATGCGTGGTAGTGGTTGTTAAACATACTTCGTAGCATCCCACAAGGAAAACACAAAGGACCAAAGTGAAAAGAGAAATGATTAAACGATGTTTCGCCTTGGGCAACCAGCGTAGGGTTGTCAGTAGTTCCACTGGTCACCCTCCCCATAAATCATTAAACACCATCATACACTTAGATTTCCAAATTTGAATCACTCACAAATAGGCATCGTTCCGCACTGGCACTTATCCAAGTTACCTGATACGGATTCGTCCTGGCGTGTTAATATTTCCAATAGGATTATGCTTCTAAGGCAATTAAAAACAAAAAAGAAGTTAAAAAACCTCCAAATCAGTTACATCAACCGAAAAGAATCTAGCAACAAAAGATCTTGGGTGGAAATAACGAAAATTCAAACCTGGATAAGCATCCCACAAGGAACACACAAAGGACCAAAGCAAAAAGAGAAATGATTAAACGAAAAAGTTTTGTATTATATCAAAAACAAAAGTTTTGTATTGTATTAAAAGCAAAAATTTTAATTAATTAAAAACAAAACTCCTGAATGTAAACGACAGATGAAAGAACCCCGCACACACACGACATCTGATAGAACTAATCATGATTTAAGGGATATGCAACTTTTATCGAGATTGTATGTCTAGTTCTTGAGATATTGGAGGTCAAAGTTCGGAAAAACGCGTTGCAGTGGTGATTTTGCTGACACAAAAGTACTAGTGTCATTGAAGGATGGTTGATATTCACCAAATAACCACTACTGCTAGAAAATTCTTAGTTCAAAAAAATATACTTTTTTGAATTTGCATTTGACATTAGTATAAAAGAAAAAACCAAAAATGCACCAGGTTTCTTCTATCTGCATCTATTTTAGATAGTTGAATTAGGATTACTTCGTTTTTTGCCATGATTTTCACAGTAAAATTTTTCGAAGTTTGACTGTTTTTCATCGCTTTAAAAATTCGACAGGGTTCAGATCTTTGAGCAATTTTGTCCCACTTTCAAAACCTATCATAAATCTACTATTTGCCATTGCTAACACAATCTTCGTATTAATGTTTAGCATCAAAAGTTGGTGACAGAAAGTATTTGTTTTACTACGGGGTCCATTCAATAACATTTTTTTGTTCAACGTTTTTTGAATATTTACTTTCTTTTGTGGTCAGTGTGTGAGTAAGTCACTTTTCCCAATATTTTACTCAAATGATACTATGACAGGTACGTACTATACGTTTTCAAGCTATGAATTTTTAAAGTTAAAAGAAAAGTATTTTTTTGTATGTTCATGCGATAAAATCATCCGTTTATAATAAAAAAAAACAGAGTTGGCTACGTCAAGTTGCTAGCCAATAAAAAGGTGTTGTTTATTTTTGTTTGGTGGCAGGCGATTTTTACAACTTGGTATCGTCTATTTAGTTCGATTTTTCTAGTTTTTCTTTGTAAAAATGCCTCGTAGTAGTTCTGTATTTTTTTTATGTTTTTTTGCTACAAAGCCACCGGATTGCCGGCATAATATTTCAATAGTTGTAAATTGGTATGTTTTATATGTGAAAAAAAATAATAATTATGCCATCTTTTTTTTTTGCTAAAGGGATGATTGGGTAAGTCACAGTAGACCCGCTTGTGGTCACAGTGGTCACTGTTTCAGCCCATTCACATTTAAATTAATCAGTCAGCTGTTTTTGTTTTATCGCATGAATAAATTCATAGTTCAAAAACCAGACATAGAAAGTTGGTCAAACTCATACAAATAGTACGTACCTATCATAGTATCATTTGAGTAAAATATTGTGAAAATTGACTTACTCACTCACTGATCACAAAAAAAAATAAGTACTCAAAAAAAACGTTGAACAAAAACAATTTTTTGAATGAACTCAGTAGTAAAACATAAACTTTTCCTCACAAAATTTTCATGCTAAAAATTAATACGAAGATCGTGTTAACAATGGCATATAGCAGATCTAGAATAGGTTTTGAAAGTGGGATAAAATTGCTCAAAGATCTGAACCATGTCGAGTTTCTGAAGCGATGAAAGTCAAACTTCAAAAAATTGTACCGTAAAAAGAATGGGCAAAAAATAAAGTCGTCTATTTCTACTATCTAAAATAGATGCAGATAGAAGAATCCTGGTGCACGTTTGTTTTTTTCTTCTAAACTAATGTCAAATTTTATATTCAAAAAATTATATTTTTTTGAACACACCCCGTATAAGAACTAACCATCTTTTAGCAGTACTGGTTATTTGGTAAATAGGAACCACCCTTCAACAACACAAATTCATGTATAACTGTCACTATTTCAGAAATAGTTCTTTTTTGTCAGCAAAGTTACCACTGCAACGCGTTTTTCCGAACTTTGACCTCCAATATCTCAAAAACTAGACATAAAATCTCGATAAAGGTTGCATATCTCTTAAACCATGATTAGTAGTATCAAATGTCAAAGTTACATCAAATTTGGGTGAAGTCCATTTGCCCATGTATTTCGTTCGAGATTCTTTGGAAAGTTTGGAGTAGGAACCCAATTTGAGGAAAGGAAATCAAACTCGTCTCATAAATTCCAGCTAAAATGTTGTTAAACGTCGACACGACATGATAAATATTAGTCGTGGTAATATCTATTGTCCCAAAATAAATTGAAATTATGTCGTAAATGTTACCGTAATGAAACAGTTCGGGTGTGAAAGTGGATTTTTGTTGTTCACCGCTACCAAACGGACGTTTAACAAAAGATACGCGTTTTCCAGAAGTATTGATCATTTAGATATATGACCAAGAAATTCCGCCGAGCTAATGACAGCACTGATTTTCCAACGAGGTTTTATTGGATTTTTCCGCCCGATAAACCAAGTGAATAATTTCACTTTATTTGTTTTTTTAGAGACTGTAGCAGTACGAATATTGTAATATTTAATTAAATACGGTCATCCACTTACATACAAGGAAGCTAATTAAAATAAAAAATTGAAATGGGACCGCGGAAGAGATTTTGATAGAGTATTTAAAGTTGTTGATCATTTAGATATATGACCAAGAAATTCCTCCGAGGTAATGAGAGTATTGATTTTCCAACCAGGTTTTACTTGATTTCTCTGCTCATTAAACGGAGTGAAAAACTTTACTTTACTAATTTATTAGTATTTTTAGAGGCTGTACCATTTTGATTAGTGTGACATTTAATTAAATATAGTCAACACTTTTAAAGGAATACAATACACACAAAGGATACGTGTGTTGTTTGTTTAAAGGATACACAAAGGATACGTGTGTTGTTTGTTTAAAGTTTGAGAATAACATAAAAAAATACCCTTACGTCCAATTGCCCCAAAGAAGGAAATAAAAAATTCAAAAGTTCCCCCCTACCCTGCGGAAACGGTTTTGATAAAGTATTTAAAGATCCTAGGTCTGCAAATATCTAGGAAAATGCCTCAAAATAAAAAGAAAGTAAAATTTTTGAAGTGAAAACAACAGGGTTAACAGAAGTTATTGATTATTTAGATGACGAGGTTTTATTGGATTTTGCCGCCCCATAAACTAAGTTAATACTTTGACTTTATTTGTTTTTCTCAGAGTATGAATAGTGTGATAATTAAATAAATAAAGCCAGTTCTGCGAATGAAATTGGAAAAATATAAATCTTGTGTTCAACTGCCCCAAAGAAAGAAATCAAAAATTTAAATTGCATCTGATACCTGGAAAAAGTTTTTGTAGAGCATTTAAAGATCTAGGTCTGCGAATGTTTACGACTTAAAATTAAAATATACCTTAGCAAGGAGTTTACCAGAAGTTATTATTTATTTACATACATGACCAAGAAGAAATTCCGTCGAGATAATGACTGCGCTGATTTTCCAACGAAGTTTTATTGAAGTTTTTTTGTTAAAGGCTCTAATAGTATGAATGTGTAACATTTAATAAAAAATACTCAGCGACTTTAAAGTACTGAAGCGATTTTAAAGTACCATACAACCATAGAAAGATTAAGTATATTGTTTGTATAAGGTTTGCGAATAACATTCGAAAAATACCCATTGTAGGTGCGATGACATCAAAGATGCAAATCAAAACAAATTATTCACACTCAATCTGATACCGTGAAAAGTTCTTGATAAAGTATTTAAAGAGCTATCCACCAAATTGTCTTAAAATTAAAAATTATCTTACCAAACCATAAGGGTAAATCTAGCATATTTGATAAGTCAGGAATTCACGAAGTAAGAAATAACAAACTACCTTTTATTGAGCAAACAAATAGTTGTTTGAACCCCGACCTTCTGCGGCTGAAGCTATGGGCACATACCTTTTTGTTACGCTCCATCTAGGACTGGTGATAATTTTTTTGTTAAGAAAATACATAACATAATGTTAAACAATTTGCTGCCTAGGAGTTACAAGCTTCTATCCTTACATTAAAAACCTATCTATTACTAAATATTTAAGTGTATATTTGACCAAATTTTAGAGGATGATTTCCATAACTGATACAACCTTCCAATTTTGTTTTTTTTTTCAATTTTTTTTTGGAACGTTACTCCTTATTTGGAAGGCTTAATTAATAACATAACTACCAGATTATGTCGTTCTTACACCAATATGGATTCAAAACAGCTAACAGCTATTGTAGGCTTGCCAAAATCATAAGTAATATTTTCATGATCCGAATCACACTCAACTTCCTCAGAAAATGCAAATATGAAAATGTATGCTTGTGGCAAATATTCCTCTTTTAATGTTTAATAAAACCTTTGAAAAATAAGGGTGAAACGTTGGTCATAAAAAAATGATTTTTAAAATTTATAGATTTGGCCGCACAGGCACACGTGTGAGAAACCTCCCAATCCTTAAAATAGTTAAAGGCAGAAGGCATTGTTTCCCTAAACTTGATTGATATATCAATAACCAAAGGGGGTGTTAACCATATGTTTCGAGATATTAATTTTTATATAAACCACACAATTTCAATAGGTGGTAGGATTCTAATTATAACCACCCCATTCGGGTATATTAGTGTTGGAAACAATTTTATTTATTACAAAAGGTGTGATGCCCTGGCAATAAAACAAATTGCTTCCTGTGCGGTAAGAGTCCAACAGTTGTCTGTCTTAGTTTTTAAAAAACGTCTATATTAACCAATTTTTAGAACGCTCTGCGGTGTGGCGTGAGAAAAACGTTTATGCAATGATATTTTTCAGTTTTATTTCAACAATAATAATAATTGTTCCACGCAGTCTTAACCGAGGGAATTTTCTGCGGTTTTTGGTTGTAAAATAAATAATTCTGGCACTTTGTAATATCTCAATAAAAATATTGACACGTTTGGGCAAAAACATGCACATGTTGGCAATATATCGGTCAGTTGCGTGTTTTTAGTAGATTGCTTTTGACTGTTACATCTTTAGGCGCATTTACACAGACAAACTTTCCTTTGATGTTGAAATGCCGACAAACATTTACACGAGCCTCTTGAGCAAAATGTTCAAAGAAATGTTCGAGCAAAATCTCGTACAAAAAAACACACGTAAATTTTGGAGAGAATGTTGAGCAAAATTTATTTGAATAATTGGGGGTATATAAATTTCTTTACAAATTTAAATTTTATAGTTTTATGGGAATTCATTGAACTTAACTGAAAATAGAAAGACTAAGTTTTAATTTAAAACAAGGTATTTTAATTAAGTGCGTTCCGACGGAAAAACGATATGATGTCGAAATTCACGTTTTACCTCATAAGCAACTTCGATTGATTTGATTTTTATAAGGGATATGTCAGTATACCATAATTGGCACTTATTTGTTGCTGATGCTGGGTTAGGAGAAGGTAAAAACCGTAGACTAGTGAGAGGGGGTTTTGGTCAAATGAACATTGACACACAAAATTACATGACAACAAAGAAGGGTCAACGCAGTTTTTTTATGAAAGTTTTAGAACAAATCTTTCCATAAAGAAAGGGCTCTCCGACGCAAAACAAAGAAATTCGTTTTATTTTATTGACGCGTAGAACTTGCGTTTCCGATTTTTTAAATATTGAAATTTTTGGCGATTTTTACAAGCTTTTATTTATGTATGTTTGTATGTTCGGCTCAAATCTTGCAACTCAAATTTGGTATTCAATTTCAGTTTTCGGTGTGTGTTTATAGTTGCGGCGATAATACAATAATATGGTATTATTAGGCACCCCCTCCTGCTAATGAGGGAAGTGGAGGAAGAAAAAGATTTATTTTGTTCGATTTCAATCAAAATTGGCATACAGAGGTTTTTAGGGAAGAGAATTATCGAAAGGATGGATTTATGATAGTCTAAAAATTAAAAAATTATTTTAAATAAAAAGAAGCTTTTATAAAATATAAAGTGCACTAAAAAGTAGAAAATAAATTTTAGCATTCTCATATCATAATAATAAAAGCAACGGTCGCAAACTAAAACTAAAAATGTCCATCCATATAGGTATCAGAGAAACGTAGAGTAGTTTGGGTCGAGTTGGGTTGGATTTACTTCACAAAAAATTGAACTTAAAATACCAGATAAAGAATTCTTTATATTTACACGTCGTAGTTGTGGTGAGAGTATTTTTTGTACTTATGGTATTTATTGTCTTTTTGATACGTTAGTTATAAACGCCTTACCACTCATATCTCTTTATATTACTTCCTAGTTTAGTCTTTTACAATAATAAATGAAAAAACCTATACACATTTTATTAAATCTCAAATATATGAACAAAAGCACGTTCGTTTTAAATAATACCCGTTTATTACCCACTTTTACAACCCTACGATCCCGACCCTTGTCTAAAAAATATAATTTAGCAGTAATAGCACGGATCACCTGTCTGTTCGGTACTCTGTGGTAAAAGACTAGACTTTTGAATCGGAATGTTTCCCCTTTGCATATTGTTTGTTCAGTGTCAGTAATCGACCGTGATTATTACATTAAATTGACAGTAAATATCTATCTTCAGCATTTTCATAAACCTTTTGCTTTTTTAAGCAACCCTTGGGGCCTTAAACTAAGTAGGTAAATCTGGTGTGAGGAATTAAAAAAAAAACAATCAAAGCTAAGGTTAAACTAAAGTTACAAAAATATGTTTTAAAAAAATCCCCTCCCCACCACTCCTCATAGTCGTGAGGCACGGATTACCGCTTAAAAGTGCAATTTTTGAGTTTTTTGCCGATATTTGAAAAATTCAAACATTTTTTGGAACAGAAAAATTTTCCTGGGTTGTTTTTCGAATTTAGGAAAAAAACCCTTGGAAATAAAAAAACTCGCAAGAAAGTCCCAAAAAAACCCCCGGGCAAAAAAAACCGGGAAAAACCCTAAGAAAAAATATTATAAGTAACCCTAATCCATGTGACAAAACTGATAGCCAATAATAATGTTTCGCTTGTCTTCGGCTTTTTTTCACAAAAATTTAAAATAAAAGTTGGTGTTCCATTTTTTTTAAAGAATTGAGATCACTGATCACTGATGTGAAATTTTATTTATTCTCATCTTTAAAAATATGTTTCCAAAACAGATAGCAATAATTTGCTCAAAAATTTACCCGAACAAAATGTTCAAAGAAAAGCTCACAAAAATGTTCGCGCAAAAAATTTTAAATCTTTTGCACGAGCTTTTGTTTGAGCATGTTCGTCTGTGTAATTGCGCCTTTAGATGTTTTAAACACATTGGCTTTGTTCTGGAGCTTATTCATTTACTTTTGTTATCGTTGCTTCAAAATTGGTCCAATCATAACCAAATGACGAATTTACCTAGTTAAATATTATTGTTTAATCCAAAAAAAATAAGGCCTATTCAAGATCATACGATCTTGATTTAAGTAATCCTTTTTTTCCTTGTGGGGTTAGTACTAGGAAACTTTTAAAAAAGGCAGCAGATAAAGGTCAAAGGTTCTTGGAGAGCATTGTATAAGGATAAGAGTTTGAGAAGGAACAATGGAGGCTGGTGGAGCTAGAAATATCTGGATTATTTAAGAGAGATTAGTCGAAACGTAAAATCAGTCTCTTTGTAAACGATTAGATCAAATTAAAACAAATTTAAACCAGTTTGTATGTTCACCATATTATTCCAAGCTCTGAAAATTAGAAAAGTTATCAAATTACGAACTACTTAAACGCTTTAATAGCCTGCTGACAGTTAAATATACATGAAATGTTCCAACATTTAGAGGCAACGAATCGAGTAGGCGGCGCTTACTATTTCCGTATTCCCGATGGCTTTTATGGGCCTTATGGGAAGTGGCTTGTCGACTATTTTATTCCCCTCGCTCGAAGAAATATAAATCGTTTTGAGGAAAGTCAAACCGAGGTTTTCTAGGATAAGGTAGTGACAGACGTGTCTCCTGCCACTATATTTAATAGTAAATAACTTGTAGTTGTTTCTGTAAATGTTGGGAAGTGTGGTGGACAAAATGTTCGTTAATACGCAGATATGAGGTGCATGTCTTGGGTTGAAATTTATTATCTACAAAATATACATCGGTTTAAGGAAAACCTATGTATTTAAAGGTAAATATATTCTGTTAATGATGGGAAGTGCGTTGACAAAATATTTATTAATATGCATATACGTAGAATAAAAATCGGGAAAAGTATATCTATATTTAATAGTTAATAACTGATGGTTTAACATATAGTTACTGTATATTATGTAAATGTAGTGAAGTGTTATTGACAATATATTCTTTATATGAAAAAGGATGTCTTGACCTGAAATTTATATTCGATAAAGTATACATCGATTTAAGGAAAGCTAAACCGATTTTTTATAGGATAAGGTAGTGACAGACCTGTCTCCTGCCACTATATAATAGTAAATAAATTATGTTTCAACATTTATTTGTGGTATAAATGCAGATAAATTATGTAAATCTGTGGTCGAGAAAATAGTATACAGATTTAGGGGAGGACGTTTTAGACCTGAATTAAATTCGATAAAATATAAATCTATCAGTATAATAGTAAATTACTTAAGTTTCAACATGTATAAATGCAGATATATTCTGTTAATATTGCTGACAAAATATTCGATAATATGCAGATGTCGGGGGACGTCTTGAATCGAAATTTGTAATCACTGAAGTATATATCGGTTTGAGGAAGATCAAATTGAGGTTCTCTAGGATAATGTCCGCCTCGTGCTAACATATTAGTAAATAAATTACATATATTTCAACATGAAGTGGTACAGAGGCAGATATATTCCGTAAATGTTAAGAAGGTGTTGTTGACAAAATATTCGTTAATTAATATTAATTTTAATATGGGGGCGACGTCTTAGATTGAATCGTTATTATTAATTTTAATATGTTGTTAAAAACTAAAATCAGAAGAAGACAAATATATGAGTAATCCTAAGGGGTCGTCTGAAGTATTGGCACAGTCTTAGAGAAAATCACCTATCACACATTATAAAAATATTATTCAAAAAATTGAAAAGTTGCATGTGCATGGAGAAAATTACCCAGTATATTAAAACGGTTTAGACAAAAATATTACAATTAAGATAAGCCCACCTAAGTTTTTTAAAGAGATTCATTTTCATTGGCGGAATTCTCGTGCTTACTGTCACCATGTTTAAGGGCTGGCGCAATTGTTTATCTGGGTTTTAAATCTAGTGAACATGGGTTTGTTTTTAGGGACACATCCACTTCACCCAAAATGGCTGCAGCATGTTAATTATTTAATAATAACATGGCAGGCAATGTATAAACCCTAAGTATTACAAGAAGAAGTTTAAGATCTGCTAGACCTTAGTGAGAAAAAACATTTTAAAAATTTACTTACCCTTTTTAAGTATATCCTAGAGCATATTTTAAACTAATTTAAAATTGTTTCATTCTGAAGAAATTTGCAACATTTTAAGCTATTACATTGTAAACATCTGCTAGAAGGTGCAGTTTAAATTTAACAAAAGACAGGCGTTTTCGAAGCCACACAACATAATATAATGAGTTCATTTGGAGCACTGTGAAATCGGCTTTTTTCAATCACTCTGTTGTGCATTTCACTTGATTGATGGCCTAGAGGGCCAAGTTTCATTCAGCATGCAATGTCTTGTTATACCATTAGACAGTCGGGCTATAGAATCAAGTAGGTGGCTAACATATTAATATACTGATTTAATCAGCGAGGAAAATTCGAAACTAAATCTAGTCAGCTGTGGAATGGAATTTAAACTCTTTGTTGCTAAACTTGCGGGGGTTCTACTTTTGTTGTCAACTTTAATTTAATTTTAAACAACTTTGTGAAATCGTTTCTGAATGTTTTTTTTTTAAATAATAACCTTTCTTTAGTCAAGTCATTTATGAACAGTCCCCTAATAGGAAAATTTAGCTTTCCGCTTCTTGTTGGCTAAATAGCCATTTCCGCTAAGGCCAGTAGTCTTTAAGATCAAAACTAAAGAAAAACAAGTAAACGTGTGTGGTTAGAACTGATTTTTGTACTTTCATTTTGTGCAAATTTGCAAAAAACATTAGAAAAACTATAGTGTAGAGCCTACTTGCTTCACACAGCTATTTTAGTAATGATTGACGACCAGTTATGGCCGACTATGGCTAACTTATCAAGCAGAATAGTGATAAAATAACTTATGAAATGTAGATTTCTAGGTTTGGCCTCTATTTATTTGTAGGGTATAGATTCCACAATTCCACATTAATGATTTTAATGGGGTCGATCAGTTCGTTCGTCGCATCAGTTTATAAACGCTTCAAAGTTCCGCTGGTAGCGTTCTTTAGATTTTTCAGGCAGCAATCGACGTGACTTTTGACGCAGCTTCTATTATTTCCTCCAGACTCAAGTCATTTATTTTTTGTAACCACGCCGAATAAAGAAACGCCTCGGTGTACATGACATTTGACATAACCTTAATTATATATTTTTGACTTTCGCAGTTTTTTCGTAAACGATTCAAAGTTCCGTAAAGAAAATAAACAATAGTAAACCCTTACTGCTCTTACTGCTTGCGGCTCACGGAACACTATGCACAGGAGCATGCATTTGCGATGGTTTAATTTTCCTTACGTCTTACCGCATACCTCATACCGCTTACCTTACGGAACTCTGAATCAGGCTTTAGAATAAATAAGATTTTTAGTGCTCATAAAGCACGATGGCAGGCAGGCATTAACATTTTTTTTTTAAATAATACTTTTTGTAACGTTATGTTAATCCATTACAACCGGTCCACCGACTCTAAGGTCGGTGGGACCTGATCGCAATCGGTCGGTGGATTGATAGATCCATCGGTAATTTTAGAAACGGGGCCGATAGGCAGCAAATATTTTAGAAACACGTTTGTCGCCATCGGTGAATCCACCGATGAATTTAAAAACAAGGGCCTATCGGAATTCGATAAATCCGAAATTTTAGCAAAATTAGATGAGGTCGGTCTGTTCGTCGGGTCGCCGATCATTATGGATGAGACAAGTTCACTATAGTACGATTAAAAAGAAAATACGAAGAGGAAGGAACTGTCCGACGACAGGAAGGAGCTGGCTTGGCCAAAGTCAGCACACCCTAACAGGATCAGCAAGTCATTAATTTCCTGGAAGAACATCCATTTGCCACGGCCAAAGGAGCAAAATTAACAGGACATTTTCCGGGTAAGGTAAGAACTGCACTAAGACAGATAAAGAAGTCGCGGCTGAGATGTCGTGTTGCAGCCAAAAAGTAAAGAAAAGAAAGCAGTCCAGATTACTTTTTGCTCTGAACTATTCAGGACAAGAAAACGAATTTTGGCGACAGGTAGCTTTTACCGATGAACAAATTTTTCATCTCACAACGACAAAACTAAAATTTTGTTTTTTCTGCTCTCGAACACAAGATATGTAGAGCGGCATATTGCCGAGGAGATTTTCTGTCAACGTGTGGAGCTGGATTTCGACAAGAGGCCATGGTGCGCTTTTCAGAATTCAAGGAAGGTTTATAGCGGAAGTTTATGTGAACATGATGCAAAATATTATGCTTCCGGAAATATCCATTTTATGTACCAACAAGACAACTGCCCGGTACACACTGCCAGGATTCCTCAGCAGTGGTTCAGGGAGCATAATATTGAACTTTTGCCATGGCCAGCAAAGACCCTCAATGACAATACCATCGAGAACGTATGGGGGCTCATTGCAAAAAAGTTATCAAAATTTAATATTCTTTCACGGAATACTGACCGTTTGAGGGAACTAATAGGTAGAGCTTATGAAGAGATCGTTGAAGAAAATCCAAATTTATTTGAAAATTTAGCAGACTCCATGCCAAGGCGTTTAGAAAAAATTATTCAAGCAAATGATGCAATGACCAGATACTAAAGTTACTATTTTTATTTTTGTTTATCGATAGGTTTTTTATTTCTATTTTTCAAAATATTTTTTTGTTTATAAAGCTGATCCTGTGTTGATATGTTTAATCCAAGCCTTCAAGTTCTTTCTTCCTCATATTTTTCTTTTAGTCGCACTATAGTGAACTTGTTTCGTCCATTTTGATCGGATATTTTACAAAGAGATCGATCTTTATCTAGATTTGCCAAAATTTTATTGAATTGCTTTTTTTATATTAAAAATAGTAATGGACCCATCAACACTGCCTAACCTGTTAACAGCTCCAAAAATCCTGCAGTCAAAAAGTAGGGTTAGGGTGTCAATTTTTTTTCTTAAATTTAGACTGTTTAAGCCACGATACACCTAACACGGTATGCCAGTGCGCAGGGTCTTGCTATCTCTCTCGCACAATTTGACATCACGTTGGAATCATAATTTGAAATCTTCAATATCAAGTGTATGCTTTATATGATCTTTTATTTGGAAATATAGATATTTTGTAACCAGCTGGATTTTGAAAAATGTAATATGTAATGAAATTACATGTTCATACACTATACACATATTTTTATTGAATTTTTCAGTTAAAATCTCATGTAAGGCAGGGAGTAATTTACAAGAAAAATAATGCTTACTATGAAAATCCGTTCTTTTAAGTATGATTGGATTTAAAAATATGATTTGAAAGATCAAAGAATGTATCACATAGATGCAGAAGCCTGATTATTGTCACCTTTTTACTTCAAATTAAGTTTTTTTTATTATTTATCCTTAACCCCCCCCCCCAAAGTCAATTTCTGGGTGCTCCACTGTCTGAATTTTTGCACAGCTTTAATTATTACTGAGTTTTGATTAAAAAAAACTGAAATATTGTTTGTCTATTCGATTTCTAGATGCTGTTGAAAAAAATGCTCTAATGCTATTACCTAGTTATAATCCACAATAAACGTTAAAAATAATATGCACTAATAATGATTATTAATATCAAACTTTATTTAAGAATTAGGTACGTATATTAGTATACATAAATATATGAATAATATAATTAATATTTGATCCCTGTATCTTTGGTATACCGATTCACATTTTTGCACGTAGCCACGGCACAACCCTGCACTATAGTCTTTTAACTGATATTTCACTGTTATAAACGAAAACTAGAATATTTAGTTAAACTCTATGATAGTACTGAACAATCATAATTACAAAAATAGGATCGAAAAATCAGTGAAATCACAAAATACTTCAGCTCTCAGTGGTAAACAAACAATTCTGATTCAAGCGTGACGTCATGCGCGGCTCGTATCGAATTTGTGAAAAGAAGACAGTACCTTCTCGATACAGGCCGATCAACTCCTACCGATTTAGTGTCCTTTAATTCACCTTCGCCGCCATTTTCACTCAAAAGTGACAGAAAATCCATTAGTTTTCTGTCAATATGGCGGCGAAGGTCGAGAAAAGAACACTAAAATGGTAGGAGTTGATTGGCTTTCCGGAAACGTTCCCTCGTGTGTAACAAAATATTATATACAACAGGGGACAAAATGTGTTTTTAAACTCTTTCTCATAGATTCTTTACCAATACACCAGCACAGCTAAATCTCAGTCAGTTTGTAGTTCATACTCTTACCTATAAATGTCCTGTAGTGAAAAAATTTTCATAGCTGTTAGAGGCTAAAAAGAACCCCGCACGAAGTACATTGAAAAATTATTTCGATGAAATTTGATAACGTTTTAGTATTTAATATTAGGTTTTGAGATAAGAAAAATGTGTAAATATAAAATGATTTCTACGTCTAGTTACAGATAGTCAAAGTTAAAAAAAAAAATTTTTGAGGTATATTGAGCACGCTGAAAAAGGCATTTCCTGACCGAAATAAAATAAGTTATCCACGAATATAGGTATTACTGACCCAAGTAACAATTTGTCGACGCAACAACGTTTCCAAACGCAACCACAACGTTGCGATGTGACGTTGTAGGAAACGTTCTGTCAACCCCATTTTACACCAATTTGGTAAATACTTTTCGAGTTGTCTTAACGTTGCTCGCAACCTTTTGTATGCATCCAAGTCAGGAAATGACTAAGATGACAACCTTGTCTGCAGCGCCACCTACAATAAGTTATTTGTTAGAAGTGCGTCAGGGGTGTTTATTATTGCCCAAAATATAACCTTTAGTCAACATTTTATATTTTTTCTCCACCAAAAACATCTATCATAAGATTCAAAGTAATAATAATGAATATTTTTCAAATTAATAATCATGAACAACATGTACGTTTTTAAGGCGTCCTGTACACTAAAATCGGAAACGCAACTTAGTGTACTGTCAAATATGATATTTTTAGGTCCAAAAAAACCGCGGGACTGAAATATATGGCAGATTTAGAAAAAAGTTATTTTTTTTTAAATTTATATAAGACAAAAAATTGCTGCAGAACTACTTTTACGTCTGTATACAACTAAATTAATGATTTAACAGTAATAACAGCTACGAATTGCTAGGAAAAACGAATAAAAGGCTCCTAACGCGTTTGTTTACATTCTGTTTGACAATATGGCTTCAAATTAAAAAGGTGATTGCAAAAAGCAACATGGCGCTTATCCGTCGTTTCGTATTTACCGTTTGTCAACCAAAAAACGTCCTTTGGTAACAACTTCGACAGCTGCTTCACCAAAATGCGCCTAATGTCAACGTACCAAAATCTTTTCCTTGGGTGACAGCTGACAGACTGCCAAATTTCATCTGTCCGCGATTAAAAAAAAAATGTTTTTGCTGGATGGTTTTTGCCAAGTAAAAAAATGGACCGAAGCTAGTCTAAAGTGGTCCATATTTTGGAAATTGACAAAGTGGAGCTTGTTCCACATTCATGAGAAACGAGGGTCACCTCTATTCGCCGGCACCTTTGAGGTTGTTGAGAAGACTTCAGTCAGTACCGGAGCTCTGCCTATGAAACCAGTACCTACCCGTGTGTTGTAAAAAACCTCAACAAAAAAGGAAGTTACAGATCGAGGCTGCCGGTGGAAGTTACAGAAGCTGCCGGTGTGAATAAAGTTATAAAATCCTAATAGCAGCAATAGCTGCAAGAAAATCAGATTCATTCCCAGAAAAAGTTGGTAAAAACTGTTGTAGGCTTAACACAGAGACAGAGCTACACGTATGGAATCATTATGCAAAGTTAATGGTCAACAAGCAGAAAGTTCAGAAACACTATATAATGAAGTCCCACACGCACACCTGATGATTGTAACAAAAGCTCAGATGTTCTTGAGAAGCTTAACGAACTTTGCAACCTCATAGCTACATGTAAGTACTACAACTTTAGTGGTTTTCATTTATTTTTAGTAAACACCCAGTATCCATCTGTTTGATTTTTATTGCAGGTAAACTGTCAAGGCTTATATGACAGATTCATATGAGATACAGTCATAAAGCTTTAATCATGATTAACACGAATCGGGGTTTGAAATGGGTCTTGACAAATAAAGTTTTAATATAAAACATCACATTTTAACACGGATTCTCTCAGAATTTTAGCTTTATGAGCAGTATTTAGTAATTAATTAATTTAATTTAAAAATTCCTGAGCACTGCTTTTTGTTTAATTTTACTTAACTTTTCTTTAATTTTTTTAGGTGCAAAGAAATTGACAATATGGATATAAAACTGGACCAGCTTGAAGACCTAAATAAACAGAGTTACACTGGAGGCTGATGAAATATCAATTGGATCTAAAGAGGAAAACAATACTTTGGATGAAGAAATTGAAAAAGGGGATAATCCTTTGATCATTTAAGTAGATACTAGTATTTTTTTACATACCTAGTTGAGATTTCTAAATAATAAGTAGGTGCACTACCCAAATAAATACTTGCAGAGCTACAATATTCATCCCAGGGTCGGCTCACAATGGGGACTATCAGCCTCTTAGTGCTGAATATTGGAGCTATGTTAGTATTTAGCTCTTTGTGTGAGTACCTATACTGTACGTACTAAAGAAGCTTTGTAATATATTTTCAAATTCTTTATTTTTGTATATGTTAGTTTTATAATTAGATAGATTAAGAAAAAAAAGGTTTTTCTTTCTGCTAGTTTATTCTTTAAAATGTTGTTCATATTAGTTGTGTTCTGTACTTTTAAAGAAGCTACAATCTAAGTACCTACTTTGTGTTTTGTATTATGTTTTCTACTGTTTGTGCAATGTATATTTTGTATTAAAATTGGTCAGAAGAAAGGTTTTGTTTTTCTTTAATAAATACATATTTTTTTAAAAATTTCACACAAATACAATAGCAATAGTTTCTAGTTTCATTTAAAAGAGAAGAAATCATAGTTTTTTATTTAATATTCAAGGATTCGTAAGTAAGGGCCAATTAACTCAAGTTTTATTGCCTAATGCCTAAATTTCTATTTCTGTCTATTTCCCTTCAAAAAGTAGAGAGAGAAGAAAAATTACGCGTTCAGGATTAGCCATTAAAACTTCAGTAAATGGGCCTTATGAAACAAATAAAATTTACAATAAAAAATTAAATGAAAAATAAAAAAGTGAGGTTGTGTATTGTGTTTAGGACAAGACTTGAAATAAAAAGGATTCTCATTCTCTGTACAGATCGATCAGAAATGGTTGGTGCATAAAATTCCGTGCTCTTACCACATAACGACCAAAAAACGTAAATTTGACGAAGAATTACGTAGGATGTGCGACCCTTTATCGTTTGGTGGTCGTTATTTTGACACCAAAATAATCACGAAAACTCGTTAGTCATACGAAAACGTTTACAAAACGTTGCAGTTTAACTTCAGCGTAAAATTAACGTTTAGGCGTCGGTAATTATTTCGTTAACGAAGGTCGTCCCGTTTTTTTTTATTTATCCACCAAATACAACGTTAATATTGGTTAAGTTTTTATTCATCACAACCAGTAGGTCATACAATTGTTACTTGGGGAGGAACCAAAGATGGACTTTCCTATTATTATGTTGGTAAAATGTTAGCAGGTTGTATACAGGGGCTAGTCAAAAAAATCATTTTTTGTCAATTTTTTTTTCCCGATATAAAAATAAAAAAAATTTGAGCAAACAGTAATGATTTAGTATTTTTTAGATAAACTGAACACATTTTTTTTCCAGTAACAGTTACTTTGTGTTACGTGTTTTTTTTACTTATTTACCATAAAAACTTGACGACATTTGTTTTCTACTACGAAATAATTATTTTGCAACTTAAAAAATCTAAATATTCATTTGCATTCAGTTAAAGTTATGAATAAAAAAACTTTTAATAAATTGAATTTTATTTTTTATTTTTTTCCTAGCTACGAGGTACTTGCAAAAAGTTATATATCATAATTTTTACAAAACGCCTTTATCATGCTTTTATTGAATAGAGGGAGCAAATTTTTTAACATTTTTTTATGTTTAGCATCCAGGATGATGATTTTTTAAAGGTTTGTCAAGGTTCTCTAGACTAAATAATAACACTTTTGGTGGGGCTGAATTATCAAAAAAGCAATAATATGCCATAAATTATGATTACGGATAATTGCTCTCCCTTACACATACACAGTGGCGTAGCCAGAAGGGGGTTTTGGTGGTTAAAACCATAATAATAATAAATGTATGAAATCGACAAAATATTTAGCCCTAACCTAGGGTGCACGATTTTTTTTTTAGTATAATAGACTTGTAGATAATAGTATGAACTACGAACTAACTAAGATTCAGATGTGCACGTGTATTGGTATGGAAGGTATGAAAGATAGTTTAAAACCACATATTGGGCCCTGTTGCCCCCTAGAGGCCACATATGCATCTTTTTATAAGATACGACGGTATGTTGCTGCTCTTGTTTAAACCGTTTGAATTTAAGAACAAAAATTGACACCCTAACCCCTTCTTTTTGACTGCAACATTTTTGGGGCTGAACAGTTTAGACAATGTTGGTGGGTCCATTGGTAATCGATTAAAACAGGTTTCGTAAAATCTCCAAAAAGTTTCACTCAAGTTTAAGGAGAAACCGGCATAATTAGATTAAAAACTACCTGCGTCCCATAGTTCTAAATCTTCTATTTTTCTATTCTATTAATTGTCAGAAGATTTCGGTGGGTATTCCCGATTTTCATCAATTCATTTTATAAATTTCACAGTTTAAAATAGAGACAAACTTCAGTGTCAAATTTCTTTATTAATTAATTTAAATGAAAGTTTAATTTCTTATTATTATTAGCAAATTTTAAAGGGAAACAAAAAAAAGTACACCTGAAACATTTGCCTTGTAGCCGACCTCTAATATAAAAGGCTTAAAATATCAGACTGCACTAACATCGCGTGGACTTTTCCCGCAGAAAAAAAGATAGGGGCAAATTTATTCATAAGGGACTAACTGAAGATTGAGTTTTAAAAGTAGAACATTAAGTATATTATGTACGAAGTAATTACACATGTTCGTTGCTCGGTAATACCTTTTGGCCACTTTAAATCCCATTATGAACAAGACGGCTCTTTATTTTCCCAGTGGCTTTGAGTATTAACTATTATGATTTTGCATAACTTGTAATGAACTCATTATATTTATCGCAGCCTTGTTAATTATCTATTTCAAACTGAAAAAATAGTTGAATATGCCGAAAAATTGATTATAATATTAATATAGCCATTGCAAGAAGAAGGTTTTGATCCTAACAGAAAAAATTTAGGTCCTTCCCTTACTATTTGATATTATTTAAATATCATTATAAAATGTATTTTCGTTATTTCCAAATTAAGTCACATCATATATATGTCTTTGGATTTATTCCTATAATTTTTCTGATACCCAATATTGCAAATTTTAATTTTGTTGTTGTATTGAAAATGGAAAGAAAATATTTATTTAGGTTATTATCAGATATAGAAAATAGCCTTGAAATAGTATATTACATAACAAGAAAAAAAGTGACAAATTTCACACGAGCGTAACTTTTCCGCACTAGTGCAGAATAGTTATTTTTTCGCACGATATTTAAAACTAATTAAATGATTTATGTAACTATTCTATCTTATGTGTCATTTTGTAGCATTATTATAAAATCTTTACATTAAAACATTTTTTTTGATAAATAAGATGGACAAAAACACTCGTAGGAAAAACACTGTACCTAATTCTTTTTTCGAAAATGCCTTTTCAACCATTATCGGTTTGTGGCGGAAAAGTACCACTTTCCGCACTTGTTAGGTTAATAACTATTTTATCGTGTTGTGTACTCAATTTTTCCTGCGAACACTGATGAAGTGCACAAACTTTTGTAAAAATTTGTCTTTAATTTTGTACAAATCAAATGAAACTACTTCTCCGCACATGTGTGGAAAAGTACTTTGCAACACATGTGCGGAAAAGTATTGTGAGCGTTAACGGCATCGTACACTTTTCCACACGAGTGCAGAAAACTTTCTGCACACGGGTGAAATTTCACATCATTTTCATATGTAGTCGTAGGAAAAATAAAATTTCACTGGGGTTCCCATTATTGGTTATGGCATATTATCCAGCTCTTTATTTTCCCAGTTGCTTTAAGTATTACCTATTGTGATTTCGTTTAACTTGTAATGAACTCTTGACATTTATGTTTTCGTAATCTTGTTAATATCTTGCTCCTGAGGCAAACCCTTCATACTCTAAAATTTATTGATTTTAACTTGAACTGAACTAACTAGAAAAAACTTAGATCCTCTTCGTAATATTTTACATTATTTAGACATCATTATAAACGAGATTTTCGTTATTTTAAAATTAAATCTAATGATATATACCACTCTTTGGATTTATTTCTATATTTTTTCTGATACCTAATATTGTATCGTCTAGAGGGGAAAATACATCTTTTTTAAGTAAAACCTATTAATTTTTTTGTTGTAGCGAAAATTAAAAAAAATATATTTATTTACCTTATTATCAGGTATAAAAAATAGCCTTGAAATAGAACATAAAAAGAGAAGAAAGTGACAAATTTTATACGAATGTGAATGTTTTGAAAGAGGCGCCAGCTGAGTGAAACCACAGGCGAGTGAAAGAAAGTTACTTTCTATCATGTGCGGAAAAGTACTTTTCCACGCAAGTAGGAAAAAATTTATGCACACTAGTGAAATTTAACCTTTGCCAAAAATGCAAATCGTGTGAAATCCATCATTTTCATATATGGTCGTAAGGAAAACAAAATTTCACAGGGGTTCTGATTTTAATTTTCCCATTATTGGTTATGGCATATTACCCAGCCCTTTATTTTCCCAGTAGCTTTGAGTATTATCTATTTCGCATAACTTGTAATGAACTCATTACATTTATGTTTTCGTAATTTTGTTAATGTCTTGTTCCCGAGGCAAACCCTTCAAACTCTAATATTTATTGATTATACTATTAATATAGATATGCAAAAACTTGTGATCACTTTTAAAGGTAAGCTTTGATCCTAACTAGAAAAAAACTTTCCTTGTAATTTTACAATATTTAAATATCAATATAAAAGATATTTTCGTTATTTTTCTAATACCCAATATTTTCACTTCCGGTGAAAAATGTATCTTCTTAAACTGAAACCTCCTTTTTGTGTATATAGTGGAAGGAAAATATTTTATTTAGTTACAATCAGGCATAAAAATAGCCTTGAAAAATAAAATTTCATAGGACTTCTGATTTCAATTTTCCAATTACTGGTTATGGCATATTACCTGCATAATATGACCAATTACCTTATTAGGATGTTACGCTAATGGTATTTATAACGATGGGTATTAATAAATTGATGGCTTGTTATTACTGAAAAACAGCATTATCCTACGCATACTACCAACTTAACACAAAATTTTAAAAACATCACAGTATACTATAAAAGCACGAATGGCAAAGAGAAAATGTATATATCAGACAACGAACGACATAACGTACCTAAGTTAGACAAAATGTTATGATGATAGTGAATTTGTCAACATAAAAACAGCAAGTTTGTCCTGCCTTTATTTCGGGAAAGTTGCAGAATTGGCATTTTTAGTTCAACCCCACGGACCAGTGCGCTTATTATAATAAAGGACGGAAAAAAAACGGAAAACAAAAAATAAAATAAAATAGACACTTACTACAGTGAGATTTTTACCCCCACAGATCTAATTATTTACACCTGGGGGGGGGCGGGTACCAAATTTTAAAACCAATTTTTACAAAATTCTTACCCATACAGAAAAGACACAAAGTTATTGATTATTTTGCATTGTTATTAAAAAATACCAGGGAAAAAGTTTCTTTTTCCTCAAAATATACCATATTTTAGGAGAAAATGTCCTAAAACTATTTTTTTTTGACAGGTTTCAAAATGGCAAATGGGGAATACGCCTAAAATTTGGCAAATAATAGCTTCATTAACTGGGTTTGAGTTTATAAAGTTAATGATTTTTTAGACCACCTCTGGGGGGTGGTTTAAATTTATAGCCCCCAGAAAGGATAGTTTTGTGGCCATTGGTAATAAGTTCTTTTATAATATCCCTAAGTAGCCGTTTTTACAAGAATTAATTTACCTTATTTAATACCCCAAGTTGTTCATTAATCAATAAAACACCTCCAATTTTGTCCAGAAAAACGCCATATTTTGAACTCGTTTTCAGCACAAAAAATATATTTATGAGGGCACTACGAGACCAAACAAACCTAACTGAAGGTCACTAATTATGCACGAGAACTGTTTCCAATGAAAACAATTCAAAACAACTGTACCTATTTTACAAACTGAAATTAAAACATTGAGTTTATCTAAAACTTAATCATCAAACAAAACTTTACACTAAAAGATCACACTCAAGCTGCAGTTTTCATCGCTACTTCGGTAATGGCCATTTTTTCATGTTCTACCACTTCTAGCACCGTCCAGTTCGTTGAGCCGACATGACTCTTTTGTGAACGCATCAGTTGGATTCAGGTCTGTTTTTAGCTGCATTTGTTTATATGACCTCCTTTGATAAAATATTTTTATTTGTGGTTTGCGATTCCGATGGGTTTATATTTGTAAAGTTTTTTCATATTTTCGAGAGATAAAAACCCCTTTTAAATAAATACAAAGGTAATCTAATCCTTATTTTATGATTACATATCAAAATGGTTTTGTGACAGTGATTATTAATTGCAAAGATCAATTAATGGTGGTTAATGGTCAAGCCATGATGGTAATTTAAGGCTTAAAATATTTTAGCATAATTTAAGGGGTACCGTTTTTGATTAAGGAATTTTTACTATGTTTTTCACATTTTTATGCCATGATTTTGAACACATTTTAAAGCTTTCTTTCCAAACTTTCAATTTCTAGAACAAAACACTCAAAGTTTTCCAGTTTCCACTGTTTTTTTAGCGTTAACAAAGTACTGCCAAAAAACCTTTTTTCTCTATTAAAACGAAAAATATTTAGAAAGAGAGCGCGAGAGATTTTTGAAGCCTATTGCGGCTTTAAAAACCTAGACATGTTATAAAGACAAGGAGGTACACAGTTACGTTTATTAGTTACACGAAATTTCTATTTATCTATCAACCAACGATACACGACATATAGCGTTTTATTGGAGGTGCCAGATGGCGAATTTCCAACTAATAATTTCAGCCAAAGATATTGACAACCTCCTTGTACCTTGGTTTGTTCCTCCTTGTCTTTATAACATGTCTAGGTTTTTAAAACCGCAGTACGCTTCAAAGATCTCTCCACTACTAACAAATGAATCGGACGAAAGGATTTCGGAATAGCCAGTTAAAAATGTTAAAACCCTAGTTCCTCGGTAGCTCAGTTGGTAGAGCATTAGACTGGTATTCTAGAGGTCCCGGGTTCAAATCCTGGTCGAGGAAAAACTTTTTTTCCGACTTATTCCCATCACCCTTTGCCCTCTACGCTACAAATCTTTTCTGTAAATTTATTAGGGCGCTAAATTTTCCCTTCATTTTATAAAAATTAAATTTTAGAACCTTTCCGACAGACGGGTTTTGGTAGTGGGGTTTGGTGGTGGGGTGTGGTGATGGGGTTTGGTGGTGGGGTTTGATTATAAAACCTAAAGACTTAATTAAGGAAAACCAGAAAAGTGTAAAGCATAGCAACAATTAGGTACAAACTTCTTTAGTAGATATCTACCAACCTCACAACCTACCACCCAGCAAATAATAATTTTTCGTTTCCGTCGACTTTTACTATTTAATCGAAAAATAAAATAAAATATTATCTATTCCCACTTTCAAAAATATATTTCCAAAAAATCTTGCGAAAATTTGCCTGCATAAATATTCGAGTGATCGGGCAAACTTTCGTCGAAAAAAGTTCGCCAGATTTCTGTAGACCAGCCTTTAGCATTATCATTTTTATGTCAAAAAGAGGTATGTCGGAGAATTACGGAAAATCGTCTTTGTTTACTTTTTTGTCTTCTTTTTTTTATACTATTGGTAAAGGAAGGAAGTATTTTTCGACCAAAACTTAGCGGACTTACTCGAGCGCTGATAAATTGTTGGTAAATTTTTTGGTTAGAATTTTTGTTTTTAATTGTACAAAGTGCCTTATGTGGCCAAAATGGTTCAAGACTCGGACGGACATCAATAAGTAGCAGACTTTTAAAAAGTGGATTTTTTTTTAATAAATCACTTTTTTGTGTTTTTTTGATAAAGTAAACTCATACATCTATACAAACAAACACCTTTTATTATTTAAAAAAAAATATATTTGCCCTTAATCCTTGTCTCAACTGATTCCATATGACAAAGATACGTATACACAATAAATAACAAGTCAAACAAAGATAACCATATCTCTATTTCTGAGTTCTCAACTACGTTTACATTTGAACGAATAAACCTTTTGGACTCATTCAAGCAAAAAAAACAATAAAAGCAAAGAACCAAAATTACAAAAAATACAACGATCATTATGTTTTAAGATAAAAATTTGAATCTATTTTCAACTTGCTGAAACTGCATGTAAAAACGTATTTTTTAACCTTTTCACCATATTCGCAACGTTGCGGAAAAAAACGCAACTTTAGTGAAATATTTTTAGAGAGATATTTCTCTGGACCAACTTCAATACTGCGACTGCCATGTAAACACAGCAACTAAATGGAACTGTCATTGTCCGTTTCAAAAAATAGGTCAGATTGAATTTGGGATGACGTGTATGTACTGCGCTGGGGTACCTATCATTAGGGGTTACAAGCCACAGTACGACTGTGGCGTAAGTTTTGATCAAGTGCGCATGTGCAGTAAACTCCAAACGTACGATACGCTTTACGCGCGGTGTATTGTTACACCGCGTATCGTACGTAAATGAGTAACCCCAGATCAAATGAAAGTTGGTTTCGTACAAATTTCTATTCTATGGGTATATGTGAATAGCAGGCTACTCTATTCCCGAGAGCAGCCTCTCCACGGAGAATTTCGTTGATGATGAGGCCATCATCATCGATGTCATCATTTTCTTCATCGTCATCATCAAAAAAATACATTAAGAAAACACGAAAATTTTTAGGTTATCTTATGAAAAACAAAGCAAATGGGAGCGCCCTCTGCTCGACTACCTAATCAATTTACAAGATACGCAAGAAGCGTTACTTAAACCTTTTTAGCTCGTCGTAAATAGGCGACGTATCCTCTCTGCGTAACGTACGATGCGTTTACGTCATTCCGTCATGCCCATTTGCTCTGCGATTTGCTTAAGTAAAGAGTAGTAAAGAAATCCATAATTTTTAAGTATTCCCTAAATTTTATTCGTTTGCTCTGGCTAAAAAAAAGTTTTCCATAGCTAGGAATTAAATCTTGTTATAAGTTCAACCACTGGATGGCGCTGCTTGTCATAAAACCATTATTTGTTGTTATTATTTATTATTATTATGATAATTATTATTTATTATTAATTATTCTTTGAGTCAGTTTTTACATTCATTTTTTCAGCTTCAGTAAGGGTCATTTAAACATATACCGGGTGTCCCAAGGTCAGTAACCTATTAGAATATTTTGGAAACTATACAATGGAAACTTTTCAATCTTTCCATTCTAACATAAGTCTATGTAAACTATCTTTATGAAATACTTTCATATTTGCAGTGTTGCCATTTGCAGGAAAACTTGGCCACAACTTTCTTATTTTAAATTGATCACCCTGTATATTTTTGCATTTTTGGATTGTACAAAATATTTTAGGTACAATTTATGTATAATATCCCATACGTATGTTCAGCTGTTTTTAAAATACTTATTGACAAGTGAAAATTGACATTTTTTAACTTTGACATCCCGTAACATCGAAACGGTTGAGGATAGAGCAAAACGGTTTTTACAATGTTGGTTTTTCACAAGCTATCGTTTTATATCTAAACGCAGGGTTAAAATATCCCAAGGTTAGTTTAATCCTGGGTTAGTATAAAACGATAGCTTGTGAAAAACCAAGATAGGAATGTAAAAATCGTTTTGCTCTATATTTAACCGTTTCGATGTTGCGGGTTCTCAAAGTTAAAAAATGTCAATTTTCACCTCTCAATATGAATCCAAAAATGCAAAAATATACAGGGTGTTCAATTTAAAATAAGAAAATTTTGCCAAGTTTTCCTGCAAATAGCAAAACTGCAAATATGAGAGTATTTCATAAAGATACTTTACATGGACTTATGTTAGAATAGAAAGGTTGAAAAGTTTCCATTGTATAGTTTCCAAAATATTCTAATAGGTTACTCACCTTGGGACACCCGGTATATTTACCTTAAAATCCCCAATGCTAGAAAGATGCCCTCCAGTGGCACATAATCGTAGGGTTCTCAGTATAATTAGTTAATTGAAGAGACAGTTGTATTGTTTTTAAAAATAAATAGTAATATTCATTTTAATTAAACTAATAAACAACAAAAAAACTTGCATAAAAATATGTGACCGTAAAAACTTGAAGCCATCATCCATTGTGGGCTTGTCTCTGCATTGACTGGTCCTAATTTGTAAGTCATATAGTCTTACCCGAAACGTCCTCCATCTAACTCCAACTGGTCTTGTATTAGTTGCAAAATATTTCAAACTGTTGGCTTGGTTATTCGGAAACGTTGCAAAAATCTAAATCTAAATCTAGACCCCTCTGGCAATACCATATTCAATTATATTCAGCACATTCAAACCGTCATTTAAAAATTCCATTTTTATTTTTTTGACCGTTTTCGACCGTTTGAGGTTAGAATTATCTCCCAAGGATGATTTAAGGCTCGATATCTGGCATCTTAAATTTAGGTATTCCTTAGACTAAAAAGAAAAGCTGAGCAAACCAAATCAGCTCCTTAGGACAGTTAAGAGATCCTTAGCGTAAAGGAATCCTTAGAGCAAACGCAGAGCAATTGGGCATTATTAGTGTCACAAATAGTGTAGACCTAAGCTATTTAATTTCGTATATCTTTTTGTATTTTTTATGAGGTCAATTATTAAACTTCTAAAATTTTGCGCTCATTATACTTTTCCAAAGTATCTTGTTAGCTTACTGGGTTAAAATATTAAATTTCCAATTTGGAGATGAGGCTCAGCTACATATACGGAAATCTTTACGAGAAATTCTAACGGGTAAGTTGGAAATTTCGAAGGGTGAACGAAACAAAGTCTAACTAACTTACAATTAGTAAGCGATATGGCGTGGTATAAGGTAAATGATGATGTTTAACCCGAAGAGAAAAATATTATGTTACGTTTGTTGCAGAGTTAAAAACGATAATGAGTCCACTTACTTTAAAACGGCAAAAATAAACATTTTCTTGCTAGAAATGGTAATTTGAAAAATTAAGGAGCTAAAGAGATAATATTAAAGAATGAACTATTGCATGTTACTAATAATACTTGCGCAGTGTATGAAACAAAAAAGTTTGTTACTAATGACTCTTTTATTGGTTATTTTTATTACATCCAATTAATTCAAAGAAACATTAAAAACAGAGAACGTTATGGCTTTTCTGGATATTTTGTATGGAGATTTTTGCAGCAACCAACAAGGTTTCGGTCCTAGGTCTGAGCTATCTTTAGGGCCAGAATTTAGAAAGAAAGAAAGGTTAGAGTTAGATAGGGACAAACGTTTAGAACGATATGGAATTTATTCTAACCTATCGTTTTGGTCTTGTTGGGTGATGGAAAATTTTGTAAATAAACAGTGGATATTATTTGCCAAGGAGTTTTCATTGGACCAGATATCCTGTGTCTTTCTAATCTAAGGAATAAATGGTAATCCCTTTTTTTAGTAGTTTTAAGTAACGTATTTAACACAGCATATTGTTTAACCGGTGACAGTGACTTTATATAACGACTTTTTTCGTTTTAATACACCTCCAGGTTTTACAAAATTTCGAATTTTCTTTGGTTTTTTCCGTTTTCACCTCCTTTTATTTCATGTTGCAAAAATGAATTTAATTAGGTAATTTAGAAATGGTTAGATTTTCCGAATAGTTTTTTTACGCGTTTTAATTGTTTTTGACAAAAGATTTCTAACAAGCAATTATTTTATAATTTAATCAAATATGTAGTTCTAGAAAAATTTTAGTTTTTTGTAAAATATTTATTAAAAAGTGGGTTGGTTACATATAGATTTTTCGCAAAAATCACGTCATAAATGTGCCTCGGGTGAAAATTTTGAGATCACTGTACTTATAAAAAATATCATTTATTCTTGAATGCATTAAAAATTCCATTCTTTCTTAAATGCTGTCCCTGACCAAAGTTAAAATATAATTACAACAATTAATGACATTTTATACAAGGTTTTCCAGGTTTTTCTTGACCAAAATTAAAAAAATCCAGCTTATTTTAGAAACTCCAATAAGGTAATCACAAATTTGTAAACCTAAAAACACTTTGCAATTTTGCTGCTCACAAAATTTTATAAATTGAAAAAAAAAGTGGGTTGAAATGAGATCCAGTCTCAATTCTTCAAAAATGTTTCGTTTTTTGTGCAATTTTGAAAGAAATGCAGTAACCTAAAAAATTCAGTCTACAAAAAATTTTTTGCTGTTTATTGAATTTTATTTAACAGTTTAGACTAGATTTGGTAAAAAATCATATATTTTATGGTTTCACAATGATTTTTGAAGGCACAAAAATTGCTGTGCTGTGCTCTAGACACTAGACATTTAAAGTAAATATTTTAACGCATCCGTATCGGTATACGTAACGCGTTCGAAACAAAGTCAAAATACGCTACATTTTTGACTTGTTTATCCGATGTTTCGAGCGATGCCCGCTTTTTTGCAGGGTGCGATGACAGGACTGCTGGTTGAAATCGTTGCGTACGTTCGTGGGTCCCTAACGATACGTACATCCTTCCGTACGTAACGAGATTCTGTCATCACAGCCGTCAAAGAAGCAGGCATCGTTCGAAACATGGCATGAGCAAGCCAAAAATGTAGCGTATTTGGACTTTGTTTCGAACGCGTTACGTATATCGATACGGATGCGTTGAAATATTTACTTTAAGTGTCTACTTAAGTGTCTACTTAAAGTAAATATTTCAACGCATCGCAAAGCGTCAAAAAAAAAAGTTTACAAATTCCGGTAGGTTCCGGAGATGGGCGAAAAAACCGAAATCTTTATTGTTAGTTTCACGCTTAAAACTTTCTACAGGCACTTTTTTAAGATCTACCTAATAAGAGGTCCGATTTCGAGATTTGACATTTCACTGTGTCAGGAACACTGTCAAATTCATTTTTTCTTATGGACACATGCTTTTTTTGTCCTGCCGTTTGATTCATAAAGGATGACAGATATTTTACAACCCCATTTTGACAAGTACCTGACGTTTTAAGTTAATTGACAATCATCAGCCCATAAATAGATCTTAAAAAAGTGCATCGAATTTGAAACACCCTGTATATACTATTGTTTGCTCTTTTGGGCACCGTTTTTATTAAATTTTTATTATTTCTTTTTTAAAAAAAAAACAGATCATCATTATATTGGCATATAAAAATGTGACAATCAAACTACCATTCACTCTCTGACGTTAAGTCAATTCATATTTATGAAAATACTTATTTGCCAGGGTGTAGCCAAGGTACTAGAAAACAAATGGTAAGATACAAACAAAGCCTATAGCTGTCAAGATTTTTGCGAGTGTATCCAAAAGTGGAAAATATTGACATCGACGAAGCTGCCGCAGGGGCAATAAAAGCGCTGCTGCCCGCCAAATTAGAGAAATTATACGAAAAACAATACAACCATTTCCTTCATTGGTGTCAATCTCAAGATGCTGCTGATGTAACCCTGGAAGAAGTGCTTCTGTTTGGTCTCATCATTTAATGATTAAATCGAAGCTGATTGCGGAAAAGTTAATTTATATAGCCTGATAACAAGGAGCGGGACTAAAATATTTTAGTCCCGGAGATAAGAAGAATGAGGGAATAAAATACGTTTTTAGTCCCCGAAGTGCAAAAATAAATTTTTGAAGTAGTCAGCTTTAGTATCTACGCGATTAATTAAATGTCATTTTTAACGAACTTTAAAGTTGAAATAGGTAGTTTTTCAGTTTTTTGTGACAAAGTTCTGCAACGAAAAATTTGTTGTGTCCAAAAATAAAAATAAGAGAAGAGCAAAATCTTGAAGGTTGGGTTTATTAGCTGCCGTTGATAGCGGTAGACAAGATCACACTATAAATACTTATATAAATGTCTAAACTGTAACGCACAGAGCTTTTACCACGAACAGAGGATATAAATTTCAACGCTTTCACTCGACACGGGCCGTCGACGTGAACGTTTCACAGAAATCAGAGAGGAATAGAACAGTTTTCGACTAGTGCGCGACATAATTTTAGCAAGCACCATGAGAGCCGCCCTTTTTATGGGAGCTTCTCCTGAAATTCTACTTCGATCGCCATAACCATAGAGTAATATACCTACGGAACAGAGGCGCAAAGCCGGCCGAAATTCGCTAGGATTCGCGCAGGAGTCTGCGATCTACTTCGGTCCGCTTTGCACCTCTGTTCCGTAGGTATATTACTTTATGCCATAACTAAACCAACCAACCTTTATCTATAATTCTACGAAAGCCACTGGTGTCTTTTCCTGTTGGTTTTGCATTTTCTTTCGCCTTTTATCTATTTTTAAAAAATATTTTTATTTAAGCAAGTGTTGTTTTTTTGTAGATTTTTAATAGCGCTTTCGTTTATTGCTCTAAAACCATTCTAACGTACTCCAAGATCGATCCGAAAAGGATTTGAATGTTCGATTATGTACCCCTGCTCCGAGTACCAGATTGATTTTCCTGCTCCCACAATATCGCGAGAGTAGAGGATTTATAGCAAAATAATGTCGTAACCCTATTTCCTTGACAACATTTTTTGTTTTATTTCTTTGCTGTTTATAAACTTTTTGTGACACAAAACAGAAAAAATCGATCGGTTTGCTGAAATAGAAGAATTGTTCTTCAATTCTTCTACCTCCTCCGAGCAGGAAATGTTTGTCCAACTTGTACTCGATAGGAGTAGCACCCAAAAGCGAGCCAAAATTCGCAATTTATTATATATGTGTATGAGTTGGTTCCCAATTATAGTGAGGAGCAAGTAAGCAACTTAAAAAATATTTTTAATTTTTAATTAATATTCTGTTCTGTTTTCTTTTTCTGGACTGGCGCGTTTTTCAAACAGGATAAGAGAGGCCTTGTTTGACATTCAAGTCTTAGTTCAGCGGCCTAGATATCAGGTGTCAGTACATGCCTGTTTCATAGATTATGAGAAAGCTTTTGATCGAGTACAACACGAAAATCTCATAGAATCGCTAAAAGAGGTTCCTCTAGATGACCGATGTCTAAAGATAATCGCTAATCTATACTGGAATCAGACTGCTCAAATAAAGGTTGATGGCCAACTGTCCGAAGAGGTCCAAATAAGAAGAGGAGTACGCCAAGGTTGTATATTGTCTCCGCTGTTGTTTAATATCTATAGTAACAAAATAATAGAGAATGCACTTCATAACTGCGAAGAGAGTCTAACCATAAACGGCACAAAAATCAACAACATATGATATGCCGACGACACTGTCATAATAGCAGATACGCTGGAAGGCGTGCAAGAGTTGTTGAATCAAATTGTTGCCAAAAGTTGGCAAATCGGGCTTAACATAAATGTTTGAAAAGCAAAATGGATGATCATATCCATTTATTTTCTTGCTGTTTATAAACTTTTTGTGAGACAAAACAGAAAAAATGGATCAAAAAAGAAAGTTTATTGAAAAGAAGGGTTTTTCCTCAATTCTTCTACCTCTTCCGAGCAGGAAGAAATGTTTGTCCAACTTGTACTCGATAGGAGTAGCACCCAAAAGCGAGCCAAAATTCGCAATTTATTATATATGTGTATGAGGTGGTTCCCAATTATAGTGAGGTGCAAGTAAGCAACTTAAAAAATATTTTTAATTTTTAATTAATATTCTGTTCTGTTTTCTCTTTCTTTCAAACGGAACAAGAGACCTTATCTAAAATTCAAGTCTTAGTTCAGCAGTCTAGATATGTGTCGGTGCGAGTATATGCATGTTTCATAGATTATGAGAAAGCATTTGATCAAGTACAACACGAGAAGCTCATAGAATCGCTAAAAGAAGTTGATTTAGATGACCGAAATTTAAAGATAATCCCTAATCTATACTGAATGATGATGGCCAACTGTCCGAAGAGGTCCAAATAAGAACAGGAGTACGCCAAGGTTGTATATTGTCTCCGCTGTTGTTTAATATCTATAGTAACAAAATAATAGAGAATGCACTTCATAACTGCGAAGAGAGTCTAATCATAAACGGTATAAAAATCAACAACATATGATATGCCGATGACACTATCATAATAGCAGACACACTGGAAGGCGGGCAAGAGTTGTTGAATAAAATTGCTGCCAAAAGTTGGCAAATCGAGCATAAATGTTGGAAAAGCAAAATGGATGATCATATCCATTTATTTTCTTACTGTTTATAAACTATTTGTGAGACAAAACAGAAAAAATGGATCGAAAAATAAAGTTTATTGAAATACAAGAATTGTTCTTCAATTCTTCTACCTCCTACGAGCAGGAATAATTGTTTTTCAAACTTGTACTCGATATGAGTACCACCCAAAAGCGGGCCAAAATTCGCAATTTATTATATATGTGTATAAGGTGGTTCCCAATTATAGTGAGGAGCAATTAGGCAACTTAAAAATGATTTTTACTTTTTTAATTAATATTCTGTTCTGTTTTTTCTTTGTGGACTGGCGGGTTTTCCAAACGGGACAAGAGAGGCCTTGTTTGACATTAAAGTCTTAGTTCAGCCGTCTAGATATGTGTCGGTGCCAGTACATGCCTGTTTCATAGATTATGAGAAAGCATTTGATCGAGTCCAACACGAAAAGCTCATAGAATCGCTAAGAGAGGTTGGTCTAGATGACCGAGGTCTAAAGATAATCGCTAATCTATACTGGAATCAGACTGCTCAAATAAAGGTTGATGGCCAACTGTCCGAAGAGGTCCAAATAAGAAGAGGAGTACACCAAGGTGGTATATTGTCGGCGGCATAAAAATCAAAAACATATGATATGCCGACGACACTGTCATAATAGCAGACACGCTGGAAGGCCTACAAAAGTTGTTGAATCAAATTGCTGCCAAAAGTTCGCAATTCGGGCCCAACTTAAATGTTGAAAAAGAAAAAGTATGATCATGTCCAAGGAAAACAACATCCGAGGCATGTTAGAAGTAAATGGGCAGCAATTCGATCACGTGGATTCATACAAATACTTGGGTTGTCTCTTCAATGAGAACTGGGATAACATGCAAGAAATTCGTGCAAGAATTGAACAGGCCAGATCATCTTTTATCAAAATAAAATCAGTGTTGTGTAGTCGCGATTATAATATCACTCTCCGAATTTGTGTGCTTTGGTGTTATGGTAAGGCATGGAAGCACGGATACTGACTGAGGCCATGTGCAAAAAGTTTGAGGCATTCGAGATGTGGTGTTATCGTAGAATACTGAGGATATCTTGAATAGACAAAGTAACTAAAGATCTTAAAGTTTTATTTACCATCAATAAACGAAAATTTGAATATTTTGGCCATATTTTGAGAAATGACGAATATAAACTTTTAAAATTGATAATAGAGGCAAAACTGAAAGTATAGGTCCAGGTTGTAGACGGATAACATGGCTTAAAAATCTTAGACAATGGTGGTGTTAGTACTATGACACTTTTTCGAAAATCAGTGGACAGGGTACAGATCGCGCTGATGATAGCCAACGTTTGAAGACAGCATGGTACTTGAAGAAGAAGAACGAATAATACTAATGTTACGACCATCTCAACACAATTTTAATGGATCATTTACGGTCCTAGGATAATAATAAAGCTTAGACGTAAACCACAAGATGGCGTGACAAGCGACAAAACTTTATTTTATAAGAGCACTAATTTACGCAAAATTGTGAATTATTTTTCTATATTTCCGGTATTATTTTAGTATCCAACCAAAAATAAGTTCCGTTAAATTTACATATTACGCATTTTTAAGAAAAAATTAGATAAAAATTCCCTTAGCAACCTTATTTGTTTTGACGTTTTAGGTACAACGTCACTGAAACTTGATAAAAGCCTGCTGAAAAGCCAACTTGGCTTAAACACCTTTAATGGTATAATTATACCAAAATTAGTGTCTTGTACTTATTCTTGTATTCATTTTAGTCTGTCTTTATTTATGAGGTTAATAATCGTATATATTTAATGTGTGATAAATAATTTTTCAATTTTATTTGATGTGTTTAGATTTGACGTGTTCCATATTATTTGTAAAAGTAATCAGCGGAAAATAAAGATATATTCTATTCTATTCTAGTCTAGTCCGTAAATCGAGAGCGTTGTTCCGTAACGGACATAGTTTGACATAGCTACCATAAAAATGGCGGCGTAGCCAATTTCAACGTTTGCGCAGGTAGAACGCATTTTCTCTTCCCTCTCCTATATCTATGTTATTTTTTCCAATCCGTTATTAAACGGCGTTAACACGTTAAATTATTAAAACATTTAGCCTGTTAATAAATTTTGATTTAGCCGCGTGTTTTCATTTAAGATTGTTGAAATTGTTACACACACTCGTCCGGCTGCCGTGATATTTTTGGAAGCGGCTGGAAAATATTTTCTATTAAAATACCGTCAAATTGCATTTCTTTGAAGAAAATAGGGTGTATTTGATTGTAACCAAATTACCAATTTGTATTTTTAAATATCAACTTTTAAAAATAGTTTTATATACGCACTGAAAAAGCTCACCTTACACGAAGGAATCCAAGGGATTTGCTGTTGAATATTATTTATTGATATATCTATTAGAATTTGTTGTTTTAACGAAACTTTGGCCCGTATATTGCCATGTAGGATATAAATTGTTATTAGGGATATTTTGTACCGCCTAAAATTTTGACAAATTTGACAGCCTCTGTAGTAGTGTTTAACAACCACTACCACTACCACTCATCAATATTACCATAGTTTTTGGAACACATTCAAAACTGTCACTTGTAAAAAAATTTAGAAATGAGAAAAAGTAAACAATTTGGCTTAATTTTACAAAATAAGTGTTTTATATGTTGGAACCTGTTAATATTTTATTATTTTTAAAATTAATTAAGCCAAAATTCTTTATAATTAACCACGGCAGTGGTAGTGGTTAATTATTTATCTATTGCGAAGACGCAGTAATTACCACAACCACTACGAGGTGTCAAATAAGCCTTACACAATATTTCTATTGTCAATTTCTAACTTTGGTTAAAATAATAACACACATCAAGCATCTATCGAAGGTAATTAAACTTGAGCCGAAAGCGAGCGCCTTAATTAATTAGTAGTAGCTAATCACTATTTTATTTTCTTTACTTTAAATAAAAATTATTACAGCGATACCACAGTTTTTAAACAGGCAATATATAGGCCAGTTTTTATGATTTTATGCATAATTATGGAAAATCTGTGTAATTTTTCAAAAATTGTCACGTATGTTCAGTAATTTTTGCCGGCCACTATACAGGGTGTTTCACATTTTATGTTTAAAAATGAAAGACGTGATTCCTAAAGCTGATTGGTGAAGAAGGTGTTGATTGGGGTTTAAAATGACGAATTATTTCGCTTAAATTTGTTGAAAAGTTTTCCAAAAAAAATAACCAATAATTTTCGTCGCCTTCGACTCTACAGGGTGTGTGTTTATAACTGGAACACTCAGTTTCTTTTTTATTATTGAAAATAAAGGGTATACTATCGGCATCATAAAAGTGGTATATATATATTTTTACAAACAAAGTCACCCATTATTGTATTTTTCTTAAACTGTCAAAGTGTGTTATTCGGTGTTTCAGTGTGACAAATACTGCCGTGTAAATAAAGAAGACCGAATGTGCAAATTTCTAGTTTTGAGTAAAACGCATTTGAAGTTTTTGACTTCATAAAAGTAGTTCTAACTTCTTTCAAAATTCATATATTTTAAAATTTTGTTTAGTTTTCTAGTAAAAAAATCTTAGTATCTTTTAAAAATTATTGATTTTGGTTAACTTTTTCTATTAGAAAAGAATATAAAATTAAAACGAATGTTCCCTGATTTTTAAATTTTAAGCAACTTGTTAAGAAAGAAGAGCCAATGTTATACCTGTGACACTTTCGCCGTTGTTAACATTACTATATACAGAATTTAAGTTTTAATCTTATATGTCAGGAACAATAAGGAATTAGACAGTCAGACACTGGGTTTGGGGGATTTTGATATCCCGGTTAAATAATGTTATATCGGTATTACTATTGAATAGTATGATTATGTAATAAAAACATTAAAATGAAATTGTACCGCAGCGCGCAAACCAAAAATTTTATAAACTCGTAAAAATAGATAAGTAGGTAAAAACTTGGAGGAATAGAAAAAATCTTTCTACGCAAAAATTGTGCAAAGGTAAAAATAAATAAAATTTTAAAATTCCCTAGTTTTAAAGGTGGGAACATAATAATCAATTAAATTTGGTTCCAAAAATAATATTTTATTATAATGTAAAACTAGAGACATAAAATGAATGGAACAATAAAAGTACAAGTCAAACTAAAAATTCTGCAATAGCAGATAGAACAAAAACATTTTTAAAACTAATTTAACTAAAGTAATACCGTGTTATTATATTATTAATAATAATGCTAATCAAATCATTTAAAAAAAAAAATAAAACATTTTTGTAAGTACAAAATACCTACTTAATATTTTTTTATTAATAGTATTAAAAATATTAAATGTATTTTATTATATTTATATTATATATTAACAAGAAAAAATAAAAAAATGTATGCAGTCGAAAACCCAAAAATATTCATTGCACAAACAACAACCCAACAAATATTTATACAACATGACTGAAGGTTAAAAAAGTAAACGTACCTTCATTTTATACTGATTCATACTTAAGCAGGTAATTACTTGCAGTCTAAAAAGCCAATCTTCGTCACTGTCTATAAAATCATTTTTATCGTCATTTACCTTTAAATCGAACCAAAATTGCCTTTTATGTTCTGGCATTAGTTTCACCAAATGTTTAATCATTAATAACGTGTCTTTATAGGTCTGTAGTAATTTTTTACCCCTTACCACAGTTTTAGAAGACGCAAACCTAGGCTTGTCACCCCATCCTTGTACCGAATTTTCTGTATTTTTTTTATTATTGTACTTTTTTTTAATTTCACTATTTCTGAGTAAACTGTACAAGCGATAACTTTTTTTTAAAGAAAATTTTCGTACGCCACTGTTTTTATGAAGTTAATATTAAGATCATATATTGGGCTATAAATAATGAACGAATTTTTGCTTAACCCCCTCTTATAACAACAAAACGAAACATTAACACCTAACTCTAAAACACAATTTTTACCAGTATAAAAACACTACTTTAATCTTATTTATCACACAAAATGTACTTACCTTTTCTCCCATTATTTGGCACTTTTATGTCATCACATGCAATGCTTATCCTTTGAAGAACGAATTAAAACTGAAAAGGGAATTACATTACATTCGCCTCCGCACTTGAAAACAAGCGCGAAAAATAAGTTGCCTTCAAGCGATTGTGTTACAAAACAGGGCAAAATATTAAGGAAAAACAGCGAATGTGAAGAAAAAGTGTATCATTCGCTCTTCTTACTTAATATTTTGACCAAAAAAGTGCCCATTCGCTGCAGACTGTTGCATTCGCTCTTCTTGCCCAACAATACCACCTGAAATTTGATTTCATGGCACATTCGCCGAATTTAATTTTTTTTTTCAATATTTGGAATTGAAAAAAAAAATTTAAAAGTGGTTTAAAATAAAGCTATGATAATGTAGATTATGAAAATGCAAAAAAGTGAAAATCGCAAATTTGTAACATTCGCTCTTCTTTATTAACACGGCAGAATAATTAATAATAACAGTAAACACTCTGCAGAATAAATTAAAATTGGGGTTATATGTCAATCTAATTAAAAGTTACCCTTGTTAATTAATTTTTTCAAAATATATGATGTCACACAATTGTATTTATTTAAAATGTGTTTTTATTTATAAAATGTATTAAAAAACTTAAATGCAAGTTTTGTTTACATTTCTGTCACTGTCGAAATGTCACTTTCAAAATATTAGCTGCGTTCAAATCGCAAACAGTGAGTTCGGATCCCTTACCTCTGCTTGCTCCTTGACTTACACCAACCTCTACTGATGAAAGCGACACCTTTAAAATGAGTGAGCTTTGAGTAAGGAATGTTTTTTTAACTGAGCTTTTAGATAACCTCAATGTTTTAGTTTCAGTTTGTAAATAAATTAATATAGTAGTTTTGAGTTTTTTTGTTTAATAATCAGTGACCTTTACTCACGGCGACTCGATAATTTTAACAGATTCAATGAACTCTCGACGGTCTCGACGCACACAAAAGCAAGCATACTACTGCTGCCGGCATATTATAGCTGTAGGCTGCATAAAACCTAGTAGCGGGGATAGCTTCTATTGGATTTATCTATAGTGGTGAAAAGCCGCGCGTACTCAACGCGCGGGCAGACTTTCTGCTCTGGTTCGGTTTGAGTCAAGGCCGCAGTTCTTATGGGCTTGATAATTAAAATATTTTTTAACATTTTTTATACAGTCCAAAGTAGTTGTTTCCTATTTCAAAAATTACGTTGCTTTAAGTTTAAGACCTCCCGTCGCTGAACGTCTTACATTTGGAGATTTACACGTGTCACGGTATTATTGGTTGTGGATGAAAATCGTTTACCTCTAAACCTTGCTTACATTTCAAGACATGGGCGTAGGCAGGTCTTCCCTCAGGGTGGGGCATGGGTTAAGCAACAAAACGAGGAACTGCACTATACAATATTTATTAAGAAAAAGCCTGATTTAAGCATTTTAAAACGTTAAAAGTATATTTCAGTCAACATAAATATATTTCAACATTAACGTACGAGGATTCTGGGTAAGCCTTGATAAAACTTCTTTTTTAAATTTATCCTTAGCATTTTTCTCTGCACACTCATCATACAAAGGCCGATAAGTCTGTTTTCTTTCATTTGATCGCAACCACGTTTTAACCCTGCAAAAAGGGCGGAAGGATCGTTCGATTGTGTATACCATGCACGAGAAAAAAAGCTTTAAAAAATATTGAAAAATTATTTTTTTTTATACCTTAATCAAAAACAACATTTTAGTAAGTAACTATGTGCAGGTAACTAAAGCATGGGATTTTTGGTTACCGATTTTTTTTATCACGGGTGCAAAAAAAAATTTCTGTCCATTTTTTACCCAAAACTAAAGAGAAATAGCGGAAAATAGTAGTATTGAAAAAATCTAATTATTCTTGCCTAAAAATTAAGCCATTTCCGCCAGTTTTCACCAACTATTTACGAAAAAATTATTTAAAAAAATCGTGTAGATATCAAACTGTCAAAAATTAAAATGTTGCGACAATGAACATCACTGAATAAACAGGCACATCGCTATGGAAACGATTGTTATTTCATTTACCAGCCGCCTTGATTTATAGTTTAAAGATGGTGTGTTGCAAGAAGTGCTCTTGGTTCGGGATTTTTAAAAGTATTTTCCTGTTTTGTGTGCTTTTTTTTACCCGCGTTTTTAAATACCACGCTGCCCTCGTTATTTAAACCAACGCTTGTAAAAAAACCACTATTTTAGTCACTAGTGGTTAAAACTACTATTTAGGATTTTTTAAAGTATTTTTAACCTTCTTTAAAGTGTCGTAACGTCCTAATTTAAGCTTAGCAGCGACTCATCTATGTCGTTCAGTGGTCAGATTTTCTCATTTTGTAGCAGCTAACTTTGACGATGATGCTGAAGATGCCTGAGAAGTAGGCGAAAGATTTTTGCACGAAATAGATTTTTTTTTTCCTCTCGATCCTAATTTTTTTATTAGTTTTTATCTATTGTTGATGGACAGAAACCAACTGTACATCAACAGGCATATTTTCGACAAATGCTGCTCTGGCCGCCGATTTACTACACTCTGCACACTGTTTGGTAGAAATAATACACTGTAAATGAGCCACTCAATTTTTTGAAATACGCCAAAAAATTATTACATATTTCAAATTTTGATGCGCTAGCCTATCTTTCTAATTTCAAACATCCATTATTACGAAAGCGTAGAAGGGCCACAAAGCAATTTTTATTTTAATTAACCTAGGAATTCCGACTTTAAACTCGGAATTTGACTTTAAACACCCCAAGAAAATTGAGGAGTGTCCAAAACTGTTTTTTTTTATTCTTAAACGGTTATACTTACAACAAAAACGATGAAAGTCTTTTCAATGGGGAAAAAAAACATTTAATAGTTTTTTTTTTCTCTTACTCTTTATTTACCCGAGATAATTTTTTTTCATAACCCGTGAAATATAGGTTATTTCGAAAAAATGACAGGCCAGTGTTATGAAAGTTAGACTTTTGAATAATAATAATTTTTATAATATCTTTATAACCTATTCTTCTGTATGTTTTTAAATTTTTAATCTTTTGCGTACCTTTTCGGGAAAAATTTCAGTGGGGGGAGTTAATAAAAATCATATTCATTATCAGACATAGTCGTAGATTGCCCGAAACGTATTGAAAATTTCAGTCCTCATAATATTAAAAATCTATTTTATAAGAGGGTGGTGATAATTTTTTTATGTTTGTTTGGCGACCAAACAACCAATTTTTCTTAAGAAAGGTCGAAAACGCCCCCAAAAAAGAGTTCGAAAATTCGATATTTTCTAAACGAGTAGCGTTGAAAGAAAAGGATTAAAGTCTGTGTATTTTTGCCAACCATAACGGGGCTAGTCGCGCATCAAAACAAAAATCGGAAGAGATGAGTGTAATTTGTCAAATACAAACGGTTGAGATAATCTAAAGGGTTACCAAAGATACAAAAAAAATCTGATGGAGCCCATAGGTGTCCTTGTAGCCGACCACCATTTTTTAAAAATATTTTCGAATCCAAAACAGATCCAGATTGGAGACCCAAATTCGGGCAATCTAGGGTATTAGTCGATTAAAGAAAAATACCCTCTCCTGCCAGTTTTTCATAGATGGTACGTGAGGTATTCAGTCGCTTATTTGAAGGTCTTAGTGGTTTCCGATAACAACCAAGCACCTATGGGATAATTTTAAATTTGATAGAGATTATTTTTCTCCCCAGAAAAACGAAATTGCAGATAGCTTACGAGAAACCAAATCGAAAGTGTCAGAATACTCGGATTTTTTTAAATATTTTGGTCGCCAGTTTAAAAAAAAAACAAAAATAAACTTTATAACGAAAAAAATTTAATATAATGAGCACTCGAATTCTCAATATGATTCAGGCAATCTACATATATTTCTGATAATGAAAGATACTGAAAGTTCTGCAGAAAAGGTCCACAAAAGATAAAAAATTAAAAAACACCCAGAAAAATAGGTTATGAGGAGTCCGTGATATCATAAATGTTAATGTTTTTCAAAAGTCTAACTTTCATAACACTGACCCCCTCTGATTTTTGAACATTTACAGTACTAAAAAAATATATATTAAAAAAATAATATATTGGAAAAATGTTGGATTTTTTTTTTTTATTTCTATCATCTATCTAACGGATTATGACAAAAAAAATTATCTCGGGTAGATAAATAGTAAAAGAAAAAAAACTGTTAAATGTATTTTTTTTCTCCATAGAAAAGGCTTTCATCGTTTTTGTTGTAAGTGTAACTGTTTGAATAAAAAAAAAGCTGTTTTGGTCCTCCCTCAATTTTTTTTAGCCGAAACTATATAAGAGTTAGAAAAAAACTTAAATGTACGAAATATTCAGTTTTTTAAGGATGATTTATATCAAAGTTAGGAATTAATTTTTGCTGAATTTTTGGGTCATAAAAAAAATGGTATTTTTTTATTGCTTTATATTTTTGGGGGTGTTTAAAGTCAAATTTCGAGTTATAACTCGGAATTCCGAGTTCCAAGTCAGAATTCCGAGTTTAAAGCCAGAATTCTGAGTTGTAAGTCGGAATTCCGACTTTTAAGTCGGAATTTCGAGTTCTAAGTCAGAATTCCGAGTTCTAAGTCGAAATTCTTAGTTTAAAGTCGGAATTCCGAGTTGTAAGTCGAAATTCCGAGCTTAAAGTCGGAATTAAAATAAAAATTGCTTTGTGGCCCTTCTACGCTTTCGTACATTATGGATATTTAACTCACTGATTGACACTTATCAAAGAACTTCGCTCAGAATTAACATCATTAAGGAAGGAACAGATATGAGGAATTGAGGTTAACTTCTGCGCGAACTCCATTTATTGAAATTTCAAAGGCATGCAGCGCAGCGCGGTAACCAAAATTTAAAAAGTATCTCATAAGTTTTGAGTTGAACTTTTTTAATTAGGTTAACATATTTCCTACACTCCTTAAAATTTTTTTAGCCTCTAGAAAATTCTCAATACCATCTTTTTGGTAGGAAATATGCGGGTACTAAACCGACTGCTTCATTCGTGCATAACTCATTATAGGTATGCGCTTGTTTTCAGAACAATTACCTGATTTAACTAAGCCGCCAGGAAAGCGCAACTCATTAATTGGTTAATTGTAAAAACGGTTTGGTATTTATTGGAGTGTCTTATCCGTACCAACCTGAAAAGTTAATGAATATTAACTGTAAAGGTTTTTCCGAAAACGCTATAGCCGCTCACTCATCTGAGCAACAGCCTCTTAAAAAATGGCTTAATTAGCGCCGCGTTTGATCCAACAAAAACTTTTTGTTAACCATGTGCATCATCTGCATGGGAATCAGACAGTAATAGAACTATTTTCGATGAGTGCGTATCCAAAGTTTAGCAAGCACCACCAGCAACAATCATAGTATTTTTTTTTTAACTGGGGGGGGGAGTAAGTGATGCGAATATAATGTAAGCTTCATATTTGCTCGGAACAGTTGGAGACCGTGCTTACCTCCAATGGGCATGGGACCAGAGGTTTTCGATCGGTATGATGCGAATGCATCTAGCCTCTCATATCCAAATGCCAACCTCACCTTCTCGTGGCGCTCCCTGTCTACAACAGACGAGGCTCTTGCGACCGAATATGGCCGGTATAGCCCTATGGGGAAGTTGAATTAGACCCACTAACGTCTAGGAACTTCTCCATTAAGGACCTGTACAAACTCGTACTGGGGAAAATTTAATGGTGTGGTTAAACTAGAATCAACACTAGGAACTGCTCCATTAGGGACATGTACAAACTCGTACAAGGGAGTGGAGTGGTTAAACTAGGATAGCCACAATCGGGGGGTTTTAGTCGGTAGGAATCCGACACCCGGGCTCTCTTGGTAGAGGAGAAATGACTCTGGCAGGAAAGTAGTTCGGGCGTCTTACGCAAGATTTCCCCTTGATACCCTTGAAAAAAAAAACAAAAACGGGGTCTTTTCCATCCATTCTAGGATCAATGCCCAGTGTTGCCAAAGTGAGAGCCAAGTGTAAAGTTTTTTGGAACAAACACAAAATATCTATCCACCTAGCCGGGATTCGAACCCGGAACCTTCCGTGCGGCAGACAGATACGCTGCCCACTGCGCTACTGCTACGGCGACCAATTTTACTGGTGCGGTTGTCATTGCCACCAAAAATAGGTTAAAGCGTAGTAATATTTCCCACAAAGAATTATTTATAGGAAAAATGTCATTATTGTCACTTAGTAGGGTCACTATTACGGTTAAAAAATTACCCCAGTGTCGTAAAAATATAAAGTTATACGCGAAAGTAATATATTCCACTATATATTTATATAGCATTACTAAAGGCATGAAAGAGCTTTACAGTCCGAGGCTTACTTCATAGTTGTCACATTTACTTTCTTTAATATTACTTTTACGAGGTAACGACTCTACTGATATTAATTTGGTTGCATTTCAATAACCACTACTCAATAGAAAACTACAAAGTTGTATAGAGTCTACACGGTCGCCTATCTACCACGTAGTAAGAAATAAATGTGCATATAGTGGAAAAACGTTACCCACGAGTTATCGCTACTTTACTGACATAGTAAATCAATTAATGCAAAAAAACACACCTGAATTTTATCAGTTTTTATAAGTTCTATGAGCTTTTGTGAGGCAAAATTTTAGGATTATAAAAGTTTGTAAGGATATATGAGGTTTGTCTTTGATTTTGCTAAGAATTTATGTGATTTCATATGTGTCTTTTTTATCTGATCCTATAATCAGTCAGGATTATAAATCAAAATTATGATTGTTTTTCACAAACCAAAACTACACTTTTTTGCACTCGACGCGCGTTTCGCTAACAACGTTAGCATCATCAGGAGACGATAAACAATGAACTAAATTAATCTACGCTCTATCTTATATACAATCCTTTAGTGGGCGGAGATAAGACCAATAATTTGTGATTGATCACGATTTTAAATCCTATCTCCCCTCAACCAAAGAATAGTTTAAATAAAGATAGAGGATCCATCCCGTTTAGTACACTCTATTTTTTGGTTGAGGGAAGATAGGATTAAAAATCGTGATCAATCACAAATTATTATCCTTATCTCCGCCCACTAAAAGATTGTATATAAGATAGAGCGTAGATTAATTTAGTTCATTGTTTATCGTCTCCTGATGATGCTAACGTTGTTAGCGAAATGCGCGTCGAGTGCAAAAAAGTGTAGTTTTGGTTTGTGGAAAACAAACATAATTTTGTTTTAGTGCAACCAAAGGTTCCAAATTCCCAACATAGGATTATAAATGTTTATAAAATTTGATAAGTGCAGACATTTTTTTAACATTATCGTTTTATAAAAGCACGATTTTCTAGGAGATTTTATAATCAAACCGACACATCAACTTTTATGGGTTTCTATAATTACATTCTTTTTCTTTTATGATATATTATGGGATTTTATAGTCAAACCAACTCATAGAATTTGACAGATTTCTATGAACATTTATAAATTTCTATGAGTTGGTAAAAAAAATTTTTTTTAATAAGTCTTTAAATAGATTTTATAGTCAGACAAACTTACCACACTATGTAGAATTTTATTTTTCCACCGTGCCAAAAAAACCTCATTAAATCTCATAAAAGACACACCTGATTTTTATTAGTTTTTCGACCACCTAAAAACTAATTAAAGAAGCTATACTTAGAATACTATACAAAAAAATATATTTTCACTCATGATCCCATCTGAAGCTAATCATCCTCCTTAAAAACCCCTGTATGCCAATTTTGATTTAAATCTGATCAAAAATTCATATTCCTTATCCCCAAAAGCCCCGTATACTAATTTTCGTTGAAATCGGAAAAACTTAGGTGTTTTCCCACCTCCATTCTCCTCGTAGGGGGAAGGAGTTCCTAATAATGACATATTATTGTATTGTCATCGGAACTATAAATGCATATCAAATTCAAAAGCAATCGGATGTCTATAAGTTAGTTAAAATTGTTTACCAAAAGATGACTAATTAATTAAATTAAATTTTTAAAATATGATTATAAATTCGTTAACTCCATCCCCAAGTGCCCCGACACACCTAATTTCAACGAAATCGGACTACACTATATTCTTGTGTTGTCGTAACTATATAAGCATGCCAAATTTGAAGCCGATCGGATGTCGGGAAGTTGGTCAAAATTAAGTTGCAAGATTCCACCCGAACAAACATATCTTGTTCGTTACATAGATAGATACATTGCAAGTTAAAGAAAAGCCTGTAAAAAAATAGTTTTTGGCTTATTAAAACTCATAGAAATTTGTGAAAGTAACATCTCTCCCACAGCTCCTGGCGATAAATAAATACTTATACGAGAACAATTTTCTATTAGATATGTAGATATTGTGCAAGCACAAGGAGTTTTATTGTATTATAGTGGGTTAGGTTGTCGGAGTTTATAATTTAGGTTGGGTTATAGTTTAGTTTAACTGTATATTAATTTCTTACCTTACTTCTACTACTATTACTACTACTATAATTGCTAAAGTTGAGCTGTATTTTTTTAATTTCGAATGTTTTAGGTAGATTTTATAAAATCTTATAAACCTTTATGAGGAATTGTCACATTAAAAATCATAAAATATTGTAAAATTTTAAAAGTCAACTGGCTGATAAAATATGATGAACTCCTACGCGGGATTTGTGTTTCACTTTCACTATTTAAAAATTATAAAATATAATAAAACTTACGATGATTTATCTGTTATTTGCTACGATCTTTTATGAGGTTTTTTTTGGCAGGGTAGTTGCATGTACCAATAAAAGTAAAAATATTAATATAATTAGGTAATTTAATTTGGAAATCCTACCTAACCTCAAATAATTACGGTTTTTTTATCAACATTTTAGATAAAACTAGGTCAAAAATGGAGGGCGCTCGTTTTTTTTATCAAAAAATCAGTAAAATGTCATGCGTTTAAAAATTTAAGATTTTTGAACTTCAAAAAAGTGGTATTATTAGGTATAAGTTATGATATAGATAATATTTTTATTTTCTGTCATGTCTTCACATAATTAATAATGTGGGAATGAGAAAACTTATAAAACCCCTATAGAGTCAGAACTACTACTTTATGTGGTAAACAGGACGTCGGGATAACGCGCCCGTTCACTACCCGCGACGACATAACCCCTATATCAAGAATAATCATTACCGTCGCGATGTAGTTGTATAACCGAACGAATGCATTCCTAAAAACCAGGTATAGTAGTAGTGAAACTGTCGCCGTGATATGACGTCACAACTTTATTAGGGATAGGGCGTGGAGACGGCTACCACGTCGCGACTGACTTTTTTGCTTGAGTTCGGTAAGGTGTTATTTCTGAGGCTTTTGCTTAAACTACGATTAGGAAATCTTTGAAGGAAGGAATCATATATTTGATTCAAAAATATTGTACTCTTAAACCAAGAAATCGAACTAAACAATAACCTAACCTTAAATATGACATCAAATCTAAATTAAACTGCGACAACCTAACCTCTAATTATATACTGACACTTTTTAAAGCGGTTTTATTTGGATAAGAATTAAGCTACATTTAAGAGCATAGATTCGCTATTGAAAAACGTATAAATTCTATTTAATTGAAGGATAAGTATTTCTTAACTCAAGATTTGGTTATATTTATTTTACTAATCCAAATATTCTTAAATATAGTTTTGCGTTTTTATTGAAACAGACTTATTTCTGAAATTTAAGAATAACAAAATAGTTAAAAACAAAAAAAGAAATTAAAAAACCTCCAAATCAGTTACATCAACCGAAACTAAAAACAAAAGATCAAAAGATCTTGGAAATAACGAAAATTCAAACCTGGATGAGCATCCCACAAGGAACACACAAAGGACCAAAGCGAAAAGCGTGAGCTCATCAGTGGTTCCACTGGTCACCCTCCCCATACAGAATTAAACACCATCATACACTTTGATTTCCAACTTTGAATCACTCTCAAAAAGGCATCGTTCCGCACTGGTACTTATCCAAGTTACCTGATACGGATTCGTCCTGGCATGGTATTATTTTCAATAGAATTATGCTCTTAAGGCAATTAGAAACCAAGAAAGAAGTTAAAAAACCTCCAAATCAGTTACTTTTTTCTTTTGATCTTTTGTTTTTAAGAAAATAGTTGTTTGCAGTGTTAAATAATGTACCTAGAAAAGTAATAGTTTTGCATCAACTATGTTTTTGTAAATATGGGGCTATTCTTAGATAAAAAATACATTTTTTTCAGTGGATACTCCTACTATATTAAGCCATTTGTCAGCGCAAGCATTCGAAGAAACTAATGAGAATGTAGCACTCTATACAAATCGCCCACCGAGGAGTCACATTTAACACCACTGTCGAAAGATGTATAGTTTTAGGTCGTCCGCATTACGGTCATAGAAATCAAAGAGGAATAGAACGACATTTATGCTAATCTGTGGTTCTGTGTTTAGATACAAAAATAACCTGTATTGTTTGTTTGGTTTGCATTTTTTTAGTCTTTTGACTTTTTGTGTCTATTTTCAGTTCAGCATATGTTGTTTTTACAGACTTAAACAGTGGGATTTACTAAACGGGTTTAGCCTATTTTAGACAGGTCCTAAGTTTAAGTAAAATTGTTGGTTTTAAGCATTTTATACCAACTTCCTTGAGTTTTGGACATAGTTTGATTTATAAGAATAATTTTAATTGTTTTTTTTTACTGAAGAATCATCTTAGCACAATCTTTTGTTGTATTTAAGAAGAAAATTTCTATTTAAAAGAAGTTTTTTTTTAACCCTAGGGGGGTTCTAAATGGTAAACATTCTGTTGAGCAAATTAAAATTGACGTTATATGTTACTCTTATCAAAACTTACCCTTGTTTATTGGTTTTCGCGATTAATACTCACTGTCACAAAACCATTTCGATATGTAATCATAAAATACGAATTAGATTAACTTTGTATTTATTTAAAAGGGGTTTTTATCTATCAAAAGTATGAAAAAGCTTTACAAACACAAACCCATTGCAATCGCAAACCACAAATAAAAATATTTCATCAAAGTGGTCATGAAAAAAATGCGGCTAAAAATAGACCTGAATCCAACTGATGTGTTCACAAAGGAGTCATGTCGGCTCAACGAACTGATCGGTGCTGCAGAGTTGAGACCTTTGAGTGCGATTTTTCAGTGGAAAGCTTTGTTTGATGATTAAGCTTTTAGATAAACTCAATATTTTAATTTCAGTTATGTTTGTAAATAAATGAATAGGTACAGTTGTTTTGGATTTTTTTCATTGGAGACAGTTTTCGTGCATAATCAGTGACCTTCGCTTACGTTTGTTTTACCGCGTAGTGCCCTCATAAATATATTCTTTGTGCTGAAAACGGGTTCAAAATATGGCGTTTTTCTGAACAAAATTGGAGGTGCTTTATTGATTATTAAACAACTTGGGATATTAAATAAGGTAAATTAATTCTTGTAAAAACAGTTGCTTAGGGAAATTATAAAGGAACTTATTACCAATTGCCACAAAACAATCCTTTCTGGGGGCTATAAATTTAAACCACCCCCCAGAGGTGGTCTAAAAAATCATCAACTTTATAACCTCAAACACAGATGATAAAGCTATTATGTGCCAAATTTTTGGCGTATTCACCATTTGCCATTTTGAAACCCGTCAAAAAAAATTTAGTTTTAGGGCATTTTCTCATAAAATATAGAATATTTTGAGAAAAAGAAGCAGTTTTTCAGTGGTATTTTGCAATAACAATACAAAATAATCAATAAATTTTTATCTTTTCTGTATGGTTAAGTCTTTTTTGAAAATGGGTTTTAAAATTTAGTACCCCCCACGGGTGTAAATATTTAGACCTGTGGGGGGGTACTATTTTAGATCTTAGTAAATCGCACTGTTAATTTTTTACTGGGAATTATGCCGTTGCATGGACTTTTTGTGTTAAACGATTATGCCTTGCCTCCTAACTGGTTAAGACGTTTGTTATTGTATGAAAATATTCCGTTTCATACGTATCTTGTGTGATGTTTTCGTTTTGGGACTTCAGAAAATAAGACAACCAAACATTAATCTTATCAGCTGGTTGCACATAAAAAAATGACTATCATAAAAATGGTCGCATCAACGCTCGAGCAGGTAATAGTCCAGGCAAATTGTACTTTTCACAATACTTTTTTTACATTTTGGATGGGTGTAGAGTAGGGTACCACTGGGAAAGCTTAGTTATAGATTTGCAACATTCTCAGTCCCTTATCTTCGGCGCTAATTTGAATCAAAGAGTTTTTCGCTCATAACTTCTGTTAATTTTTCACTAGCAAATAATCAAAAAAAGCAATATATAGGGAAAGATTATTTAAACAAAATGAGCATATAATGATATCAGTTTTTTTGCTATTTCTAATTTCCTGTTACTCTGATTGAAAGCATTTTTCAACAAACATTGTAGAGCAGAAAATTACATGTTATGTTCGAATTTTTTTTTCTTAAACTAATTCTTTTTATTGCACACCGCGCCAAATGTTCAATAAACTTCAACGATCCTGCAGTCGCTTTTCGTCACTTGTTTACATAAGCCTCATTTAAAGCTCTAATGATGTGTGCAATGTGGCCTGCAGTCACGTGATATGATGTCATACGTATTTTATAAATATTTCAAAATTTCTTTATTCAATTTTTTTTCTTATGATTCTAGCCCGTTTTGACAAATAATAAGTAAACTACGTCAGAGCCATCTACAAAAAAGCTAGAGCCATAAAACTTGGCACAGTTGTTAAGCACTAGTGGGATATGAAGCGTATTGATTTTCAGAAAAATTGGAAAACGACAAGTGCAGTAGAAAAAGTGTCAAAAATATGGCTTTTTAAGATGTCTCCGTTATTCCGCTCTAACTGTCCAGGAATTTGACTGATCGCTTTCAAATTTTGCACGAATTAGGCCTCAAGTACAGTAACGAAGCCTGGGATAAACCGGAAAAAAAACAAGTGACCGGGGTCATGACACAAATATTTACTTTAGAGTATTTATATATATTTGTTATGTGCATATTAAGTGATTAAAACTAACCATCAGGCAGGCTATCAAGAACATTGTCTTCGTAATTTTAGTTACAGTGGAAGTAACAAAAGTACTAAACTCGGTACTAAACTACATTTTACAGATTAATAGTTGGCGTTGCTAAGACTGGCAGTGACAGCAAACGCATTTGTTTTAAAAACTAGAGTCATGGCTTACTAGATCACAGTAAGCGGTATATTTACCTATTAACCGGAGTCATTGCTCTAAAATAATACCTATTTTTTTAGAGACTATAAATATCAATCATCAACCTACTTCTTTATTCTTTTTATTTTAAAAACATCCCACGTAAAGCAAGTAACAAGTTTAATTAAATTTCTAGCGTTTGATTACCTTCCACGCCAAATATTAATCTGTAATTTAGTACTTTCGGTACTTCCCCTGTAACTAAAATTACGAAAAGAATGTTCTTGATAACCTGTCTAACGGTTAGTTTTAATCAGTTAATGTGCACATAACAAATATACATAAATTCTCTAAAGCAAATACTTATCACCTCTAATTAAAAACGGTTGTCCACATACATACTGATGCCAACACTCAACTGAATCTTGTTAGAAAACTCACAAAAATCTTATTTAACAAAACATGACGATTTTTTGACTTGTTAGTAACTACTTTAGAAAATTCCTTCGAAACTAATCATAGATTTGATTAATATCCATTTAAAGTGTGATCAGTAGATCAAGATCTACAACATACTCATCCAAAATGCCATATATTCCGTACGGGGTTCTTTGCCGGAATTTTTGACATTTTTTTAAATATCTGAAACCATCACGCGAGATTTCGAGATTCAAAAATTATGTAAAATTTTTATAGTCAAAAATATACTCGATCGAAAGATTTTTTTTGCCCCTTCTCTTCTTGATGGTTCCTAAACTGCTATTTTCTTTAAAAAGGTCCAGAATAATTTCTAAATAAGTTTTAAGTACTCTAGGACTTACCGTCTTTGAGTTTTAGGCCAAAACATCCAAAAACACGCAAAAAAAATTGAAAAAAATGCATTTTTTCAAAAATCGCCATATCTCAAAAACTGCGAGCTCTAACGTGATGAAAGCTGCACAATTCGTTTTCTTAAAGTTTTTTACGTCAGAATCACTTAAAAGTTTTACCCGTTTTGGGGATGGCGGAGACCTTAATATTTGTCAAAACGGGCTAGAATCATAAGAAAATAAATAGAATATTTGAAATATTTTTTAAAATACATAGGCCACATTGCACACATCATTAGATCTTTAAATAGCATAACGAATCCTCGTCCTCCAGCGACTTTTAAATCGTGTGCAGAGCGACAGCAGGATCGTTGAAATTTGTTGAACATTTGGCGCGGTTTACAATAAAAAGAATTAGTTTAAGTAAAAAAATTTTCGGACATAAAATGTAGAGAATTTGCTGACCTACAACGTTTGTTAAAAAAAAATTTCAATGAGAGTAATAAGAAATTAAAAATAGCGAAAATTGATATCATTATGCTCATTTTGTTTAAATAATGGATTTCTGAATACGAACAAAAATGTTACTACAATTTTGAAAGGCGTTGTTTATAAGTACTATCTCTCCCTATAAAATGTTTTTTTGTTTTTTTTTCTTGTGCAAAAATAACAGAAGTTATAAGTAAAAAACCAATTTAAGCCTTTGATTCAAGATGGCGCCAAAGTTAAGGGGGTGAGAATAGTGCAAATCTATAGATAAGCTTTCTCAGTGGTACCCTACACCCATGCAAAATTTCAGCTTCCTCGCTTTTAGTTTCCAGAAAAATTACAATTTGTCTGGGTTATAGCTGAGGTTATCTATTCGCCTCTCCTATATCTATGGTTTTGACAACAGCAATCTTGTCCCTTTTTATTGGTTAGTTGTGGGCACCCGTGGGGAAGTTGACAATTTCTGGGGAAGGCCAGAATTAATTTCTTCCGTTTTCGATTTGTTTTATGGGCGTGTGGTCCAAGATGGGTAATTTTGGTTGTCGTTTACCAACATGTTTTTTTTTTTATAAAAGCACGATAAATAACATCACTTAATATAGTTATTGATACTAACTTCTGGCAACTTTGAAATTACTTGAGTGGTTTAAAAAAAAATTGCAAATAATTTTGTAAATGTATCAGTCAGGGGTAAAGTTTTTGTAAAACAAAGGCAGCCATAATCAAAGGAGTACATTAAACAAATCAACTACTGTTTTAAAGTTTGAGACAATGATATGTTTGAAATTAACTCTTTGTTTCAGACTTACATTGTCGATATTTTATTTATACATGACGTTTCGGTCAGTACAATATCTGACCGTCTGCAGGTGCAAATTACAATCTATTCCTAAGGCTACGTACATATATGCAATCAACTGTGAAGTTTAAGAAATTGGCTCCGTCTCTTCCAAATATTTGGATTTTCAACACTTGGTTTAATGAAAATACGCTGATTCTGTCCAATAAAGGCAGTTTTAAGGAATTTTCATTTTCTCCAGTGTGACTTCTTCTGAAGAACCTTTGCTTCTGTCCACTTCATTCGATGTTATCTTGACAATGCATGTAAGACGATTCCTGATTTCGTTGTTTCACCTATTTGGGTATTCGTCTAATGCTCCTTAAGCCTAACAGATAGTGGTCTTTTTGTTTCGCCTATATATGATTCATCACACTCACAAGGAACTTGTTAAAATCGCTCCTTATTTTGTTCGTTCTCCGGTTTTGTTTTACTAAGAAAGTTGTTCGCTTCTCTTCGAATTTTCTCTGATATTCCTTTAATGTATGGAATTGTAAGGGTGGCCAATATTTATATGCAGTGGTTCGAATTACATGCGGTTAATTGCGTAACATATAAAGCTAAGCTTCGGCTAAGATATGTTGATAATATTTTTATTTTCTGGACCACGAATGACCAACAATTTTCAGAATTTATTCACCACCAAAATAACATAAGACCCACCATTAAATTCACAATCGAGTAGAAGGCGACATCAGAACAACAGTCTATCGTAAACCCACTCACGCAGAACAATATTTGAATCAAGGTTCACATCATTCTGCCACAAGCAAACGAGGCAAAATAAGAACTTTGTATAACAGAGCTATTCAAATTTGTAACAATTCTCATGACTTGTAAATCGAAATAAGGAACATTAAGAATTATCTGCAGCAGAATGGTGTCAGTCTCAAACTTACAACAGATACTATTTCTAAATTTCATCAAACAGGACAGAGATTACAAGACCAAAATCAGGCAAATGTATTCCATACAATTCCATACATTAAAAGAGTATCAGAGAAAATTTGAAGAGCGGCGAACAACTTTAATATTAAAATAGCTTTTAAATCTAATAATACAAATCAAAGCCTTCTTAGTAAAACAATACCGGAGAACAAAAAAATTAAGGGATGCATTTACCGAGTTCCTTGTAAGTGTGGTGAATCATACATAGGCGAAACAAAAAGGCCACTATCTCTTAGGCATAAGGAACATCAGACGAATACCCAAAGAGGTGAAACAACACAATGCATGTTCAAAACAACATCGAATGAAGTGGACAGAATCAAAGGTTCTACACAGGGAGTTACACTGGAAGAAATGAAAATTCCTTGAAGCTGCCTTTATTAAGCAGAATCAGGATATTTTCAGTAAACCAACTGTTGAAATTCCAAATATTTTTAAGCCCCTCTTTGGACGGAGCCAACTTCTTAAACTTCACGGTTAAATGATTTCCGATAGTATATAAGTACGTAGCCTTGGGAATAGATTGTAGTTTGTACCTAAAGACGATCAGAGCTTGTACTGATCGAATTGTCCTGCATAAATAATATATAGACAATCGAATTCCGAAAAACAGAGTTAGTTTCAAGTCACCTACTGTTGCTCAAAAGTTATTTCGAACTACACAAACGAAAATGGCTTATAAACGCAGCCATTAGTCCCTATTTCAGCAATTGTTTTAATCACTGTCGTAGTCTAATAATCACCGTTCTAATTCTTTCAATTCAATCCCTCCATTTGTAAATCTTTGGTTAATTTAAAAAGATGCCGGAGCAATCAAAAGGCGATAAAACGAATCTGCAGGCAAACAAATAAAATGTAATCCAGATTAAACTAGTTGTCTGGCTAATAGTGACATATTGGACAGGGATACTACAGTGGGATAAATCACTAAGGTGACAGGGGCCCGTTAGAATAATTGCCCATTTCTTATTTAAATCGAACACAGTTTAGCTTTAGCTTTGAACAATTAAGTATGTTGAATTTAAGTAACAAAATTTAGAATTGAAATATCAATCAGGGTGTCCACAACCTGGAAAGTGGGGGAAACGTCAGAGAATTTAAAAATGGCCAGGGAAAGTTTCGATGAGTCAGTGAAAGTAATTTGAGAGGATTTATTTATATATATATAGGAAACTTTTGTGCAAAATTTTATTTATTTTAATCAGTTTTTTCTTATTTCAGTAAACATGTTTTCGACCTAAGGCCATCATCAGACTTTAATTTGATATTAATCTAGGAGAAAATTTGGGACGACTACATTTAAAAAGTTGACTAGATTGCTTCCTACTTACTCAGAAGGAAAGTATTCAAAAAGCTTGGCCATTTGTCTTGCTAGTTTACTATTTTTTTATCTACTTCTACTTTGTTCTTTAGAGACATTAGGTTTGTGTAGTTTGTTTAATTTTTTGTTTACTTCTTACATGTCGCTTTTGAAAAGTTAGTAAAAATAAATAATGTCAAAAAAGAGGAAAGAAATATCTAAGTTGGTGAGTGGTCAGCTTAAGGGGTGGTGGAAGCTGATTATCTTTTCTCTTTTTTAATAAATACGCACCTAATATGAGTTAAATGAAAGTTTGGGTAAAATCACTTGATTTTTTATAGAAAAATCAACATTCTAAAAAAATTGGTTGCTTATTTGAGACCGCTAGAAATATCAGTCAGGAAGTTTTTCTCGAAAAATCTGTGGACAACCTGTCAATGCTCCTTAAAACAGTATTAAGAATGAATGCTAATGCTAATGAAGTTAACTGTTGTTTAAAGGTGGTAATAAAAGGACACCAAAACAATATAACAATTCTTCAATCATGCAAACAGCATAAGAAAATGCATCAAATTCGCCCTTGAAAAATATGCAAGTTGTCAGCTTCCTTTCAACTCAAACTGGACAATATTTAAACTTCATAGATCGAGGAAGAAGCTTTAAATAAAGAAAAGTCAAAAGTTCTATACGATCTGCAAAGCAACGATTTTTCCAACTACACGATCAATAAAACTCCTCAGACCATACCGATAATAAGGGCAACAGACGTATGTAAAGGAATCTCAGAAAAGATAAGAAGAATAGGCAACCAATACCATCTTCTGACTGTCCGGCATGGTTTGGTTCTATTTTTTTGTGCAACCCAGTTTTGAGATGTCGGTTAACCTGGGGTATATTTTCAATGCTATATTTTCTCTAGCTCTTTTATAGCTATTTTGTTACGGTTAAATTAATTTTCCTACGAACACACAGGAAAGTAACCAAATGTGCACTCTGTAGCGCCTTAGAAAGTTTGATATTTCACATGCATATCAATTTTATTTTCGTCTCTAGAGACGACAATGTTTTCTTCTCTAATGACGAAAATGAATGACAGCAAACTTCCAAACAATGTAGGTATCTAGTAGACTATGATTTGTAGAAGAATCGGAAATAGACCGAAACCATTTTCGCCCCTAGAGAACAAAATAAAAAAAATTTATAATAATAAAAAATATGAATTAAATACTAAAGTGGTGGTAGGAAAAATAGCGTACACAAATCGATAAAAAGTAACTTTCTTACACTCGCGCGTTTTATGTTACTGGGCTAGCGCCTCGTTCACAACATTCACGCTCGTGTGAAATATGTCGCTTTCATTTCTCGAAGAAGCCGAGCTACAAATTGTGGTTTAAACTTTCTAGCTTTAGCAGAATTGAAGCTATGTTGTCCTTTTATTACTCTCAGCCTAATGGTTAAGCTAGGTGAGTCGCGTTTTCTCGAAAACGGCCACAGCTACAAAGTTAATTTAACCGTAACGAAATAGCTACAAAAAGGCTACAAAACGTAGCATTGAAAATATTTGGGGCACTTATGGTCATCCTCCAGGTTAACCGAGTTAGTTTTGAGGGCCGTTAAATCAAAAAGCATAGGGGAAGTTTTTTTTCATCTATTTTTATCCATCGGTGGATTTGCGATGCAAACAGTTGGTTGACTGCATCAAATGAACCCATCAGTTGATATAAAAATCCGATGGCATCACGTCCACAAGTGACAAGGTGGTATTACTAAGTTAGTATTCTTGAACCCATGCGAACTCTTGCTACTGGTAGTGGCCCTGATAGTAGCTGAAAAAGATATAATTATGAAAACTATGCATGTGCCGAATGGAGGGGATAAGTAAAAAACACATACACTTACATCGACTGCTCCTTTGGACATCCTGAAGTCGGATGGAGTGTAGTTTACAGTTTTCTGTACATAATCCTCCACCTTAATGTGTTTCTCCTTAGAGAAAATAATTCGTTCCTCGTCTGAATACTCAGATGAGGAACCACTACTTTCCAATACCTTTAGCGCAATTGTGGTCGCAGCCTTATTTATTACACACAAGCTGTTTTTTTAACTCTTGGAAACTGAAAAAAAAGTGAGGTTATGTACTCCATCAAGACCTTTCACCGACTCCCAGATCCGGTTGGAGTAGATGGCATCAATTGATTCAAAAACTTCCGGATACTCGAGCAATAAAAATTATTTTTTGTTTCTTTTATATTAGTGAAGGGGCATGTGTAAGTCGGTGGGATTTTCAATGAAGGAGTTTTGTGACTATGTGGGATTGGTAGCTTTTTAGTCACATAATCAAGTGTAACCGGCTGTTTTGTTCGTATCCGTGTAGAAGAGGTTGATATGACGTCATCTTTTAAGATGGCGGCCAAAAATAAAACTTTTGCAACCGTAGCAAGATTATACTCGATTCCATATAACTCGACGACGGAGATTCCAAAAAAATTATTTTCAAAATCATCCGTGCTTAAATGACCTTGAAAATCGCAAAAAACAAGATTTTTGCCATTTTCTCTACAAAAAATCTTAATAATTCGACGTTTTGTCAGACTACCTTTAAACGTACCTCAAACTATTAAGCATATATGCAAATTCGATCCTTGGAGATGAGAAAAAAATAACATACTAAAGGGCGCTATTTATCAACTACTAAAGGGAAGAGGACCAAATTTAGTAAGAAAGATCCAAAGTCCAACAACATTGTTAAAAAACTTTGGTTCAGCTATGACGCGTTTCAATATGGCGGCTGATATATCAAAATGGCTACCTATAACCACATTATATTTTATCCGATTTCGTAAAAAGGCAAAAATGACAGGGTGGCCATCAATTCTTTATGACTTATCGCCGCTTACTATGAAATAAAAGTTTAGTTGATGCATGACCTTGATTGACCTTGAAAATACAATGTACAAGTGAAAGATCAGATTTTTGTTGTAACTTTTCCAATTTACCACTACGCAAGTGCCGGAAATGAAATTAACATCTTAGCCATAACTAAAAACTTCATTTTGAATATTCCTACCATTTTTTTTTTGATCTGTCGTCCAAGATGTTTATGCTATACCCTGGTAAAAATGACCTATATAACTGTAGTTTTTACTAAGTTTAGGAACTTTCTACACGGATGCAAAACACCCGGTGGCACATGGATGTGTGACTAATAAGCTATAACCTTATCCATGAATTTTATTATGAATGTTAATAAACAAGTATAGTCATGCCCTACTGGCATAATTACAATTTTTAACGCTTTTTTGACCGCCATTTTGGAAAATAGCATCTAAAACATCCAGTATGTGGTAATGTATATTTAACTTCTACTAACTGAAGTAACTCTCTTATAGGTAATTTAAATGACTTTGTTGGCTAGACAAGTGAGTAGAACATAAAATTCACAGTTCCGAAACTTAATAAAAGCGACATATAGGTCATTTTTACCTTGGACGCCAAATCAAAAAAAAAATGTTAATTTCATCTCCGACACTTAAAGTTTTGCATAGTGGTTAATTGCAAAAAACACTACAAAAATATGGTTTTTTACTTGTACATGGTATTTTTAAGTTCAATCAAGGTCACACATCAACTAAACTTTTTTCTCATAGTAAGCAGCGATAAGTCAACAATAATTGATGACCTTATCATTTTTGTTTTTTTACGAAATTGGATAAAATAAAATGTAGTTGTAGGTCGCCATTTTGATATGTCAGCCGCGATATTGAAACGCATCATAGCTGAGTCAAATTTTTTTAAAAGTGTTACTGGACTCGACCTTCTTATCTTTCCTACTAAATTTGGTCCTTTCGCTTTAATGGTTGATTAATGGCGCCCTTTAGTATATTATTTTTGTAATATGCTAATTTTATTGGGGGATTTTTCAAGATCATAAAGCTTCAAACTGCATCAAACTCGAAGGATCGAATTTGGCATATATGCCTAATCGTTTGGGGTACATTTAAAGTTAGTGTGACAAAACGTCAAACTATTAAAAAATCTAGTTTTTTGCAATTTTCAAGGTCCTTTAAGGTCGGATGACCTTGAAAGTTAATTTTTGGAATCCTCGTCCTCGAATTATATAATAATAATAGTATAGTCATGCCCCGGTGGCAAAAGTTGTATTTTTTATGATTTTTGGCCGCCATCTTGAAAGATGACGTTATATCAACCCCTTCTAGAAGGATACAAACAAAACATCCGATTGTGTGAATAAAGAGCTATCAATCCCACATAGTCGCACGGGATATACATTATCGACATATGCCCCTACACTATATTGCTCAAAATTAAATCAAATAAAAAACAAGATGAACAACTTTCTGGGGTGGTCTTAAAAACTTACCGCTCGACGTTTTTAATCGGATTTTACAGTGAAGGCATTAACCATAACAATTTGGCTGAAAAAAAAGGTCAGAAGTAGCCCAGAGAGCGGATTCCGTAATCCTCGTCGCGTCGCATTTTAAAAGGAAGTCTTTGTCTTTATCATAGCGCACAACAAAGCGTTCCTATTCGATCCCGTCATATTCGCTCAGTAGAATCAGGCTCCAGGTTGTTTTAAATATCCATAGAATCTTGTCGATATCAAATTAACATGACACCAGTTAGTTAGCAATTAACATAGCAGTCCGAGGCATGCACGTAACATACTTGGAGTTTATAAAATGAAGGACTCCTGAAAACCAATGAGAGGCAAGTAATATAATTAGCAAATCATTTTCGTTGATAATTTCATAACCTTGTTGATCGATTTAAAGAATATCACCTGTTGCACCATTTAGTTTTAACCAGAGTTTGACGTTGAACACCGGTTAAATGGCCCCATTTGCACCACATTTTCACAGGAGTTTAAGCGGTCTTAACCGAAGTTTAAGTTAAACTTCCAATTTCGACCGTTTAATTTGGAGTTTAACTAAAAAATAACGATGATGAAGTTTGTATTATTTTTGTTACCATTTAAAAGATGGTAAATAATGTCTTTTTTTGGAAAAAAAAGTTTGAAGACTCCATACAGGCCGATCAACTCCTACCGATTAAGTGTCCTTTAATCTTCGCCGCCATTTTCACTTAAAAGTGTGGAGAAGGTATTGGATGTGCTCAAATTTATTCAAAGCCAAGGTAAACTGCCAAAGCGCAAAATAGAGCAAAAGAATAACTTTAGTAATTTGGAATTTTTTTTTGAATGTACTACTCAACATGTGCATTTGAAACAAATTGAAGAAGAGTTCGCATCGTGGCTCGTGCTATTTTGCGATATTATATGCAATAACCAAATGAGTCTGAACCCCCAGATGACAGTAGAGAAATGATGGGTTAATTTAATAAATTTGCGACAAACTGAAAATAATGAAAATGCAGCTCTTCTACGAGATAGAGGTCTCCAAAACTAAATCAATACCTATCTATTTTTGTTAAGTTTTTCAAGCATTTCAAATTATTTTGAAAAAAATTATATGTATGCTGATTTCGACTAAAAAATAAAATATATTTTTATTCAAGGCAATATCGTATCTTAGTTTGTATCTCACCAAGATCTTAACATTAGTCGAGACATCTAAAAATGGATATATGTAAAATAACTTAAAACAAAAGATCACTTTGTTTTGGACTATCCAGCTTTTAAAACTAAGAGCACAATTCGATTTAAGGTTAAAGTCATCCGACAGCCAGGCTGCCTTCAAGGCTCTAAGTGCACCCAAAATAGTCAGTAGTCTGTTGGAGTGCGCTAAAGCACTGCAAACACTGGCTCAAGACAAGAGGGTAACACTGATGTGGGTCCCAGGACATGAGGGAATACCAGAGAACGAGAAAGCGGATGAACTTGCCAGACTAGGGGCCGAAACCCAATAGATTGGACCGGAACCTCTTCTGGGAATAACAAGGAAACAGGTACAGAGTGTGCTCAACAAATTGACGAAGCAAGAGTCAGAGTGCAGATAGTCCAAGCTATTTGTGGATGGTCCGAATGTAGCGAAAATTAAATGGCTCTTAGACCCGAAAGAACATTGCACTGCTGACAGGGATGCTGACTGGGCACAATCGGCTGAAAAAATATTTGACGCAAATAAGACTAGCAGGAGATCCCGTGTGTCCCGCTTGCGGCCTCGAAAAGGAATCGGAATCAAGACAGCTGAAGTGGAGATTTTCCACAATAGAGGAAGAAGAGCCGCACTCTCTCAAATGGGCCGACATACTGAACTTGGTAAAGAAGACAGGGAGGCCCGGAGAGTGAGTTGCAGCGAAAGTAGAGGCATAGGGGTAAGGAACGGGGTATGGCAAAAAGGGCACATGAAGAGGCCTAATTGCAAGGCCCATACTACTACTACTAAGGTCATTTTTGCCCCAAAGAATATATAAAATCTTTTCATTCCGGGATGAAGGTGATGAAGACCAATTTTAAAAATCACATGTTTTCGTTAGGGTTGTTTTGTTTTTCTTGTTTTGTAATATCTGTTTAAACCTTAAAAGTCGTGTTGATAGGCGCTTCATATAACTCCAGGTTATCTGTTTCAGTATTATTCACTTATTCATTTGTGGGGTGTTTTCAGTTAGATTTTTGATAATAGGATTTAAGAAAATATATATCCTTTCTGTTTTTTTAAAATTATTTTCATATTTAAAATTGTTACTCAACGTTTGGCCCCTTTTGGGGGCTTTTTTTCAAGAGACAAATAGGGAGGGGTGAGGGAGGAGGGGTGAACATAAAAACGTGGACAATATTATCTTTCGTCAATTTGAAAAGAAGAAAAAACAGAGAGACTAGTATCTTATAGTATTACCATCAGTTTGACATCAATTTCTCTTTATCAGAAAACTTGGCCAGCCGTCGTAAATGGAGAAAACAATAGTAGAACAATTTACTTCATTTTGCAATGGATTATTTTGTTGTATTTTTTAAAGTTAATCATCTAATGCTGAAGTTTAATGCTATTAAACTAAAAATAGGGTTAATTTGATTTCCGTTGTTGTTTCTAAACAAGATATGAATTTAAACGTGTGTTAGTTAAGCGTCAGTTAATTTCTGTTAGTGCAACAACTGCATAATTAAACTCAGGTTAAAAAATAGAGTTTACGTAGCCGACCGTTTCATTGAAAAAGATGTTGTCCAATTAAGCTAATTTGGCCGATGTTGAAGAGTTGGTATATTTGCAAATTTTAATTTCGTAAAAAATTACTAAGAGAGAGCTATTAGAAAAACTTAAGTGACATAAAAGGAAGAAAACTTGCTTCTTAAGGGCCATGTTTTTTGGTCGAGATGCAAGAATTAGGACGTTGTCAATGAAAAGTCGTGCCATATGTGCGAGGAATAATATTTATATGTATACATTTTTTCCAAATGAATTCTTATTTGGTGTTGTTTGTTTGTTTGGTGTGTTGGTTAGCATTCTAATGAGTTGTCTTACATATTATTCCGAATTCTTTTGGGTTGCAGCTATAAGGGATTTAATTTTAAAATTATTTTTTACATTTTCTATAGTTAGCTTCTTGATATCAGCAGCTTCTATTGGAGAAGTATAAATTTGGGGTTGTGCTTACGTAAAGCTTTATTTAGTATTTTTGTTTTAGTCCAATGGTCTAGGGATATACTGGTCACCTTACATTCCTTTTCCACAGATTAGGAAAAAGCTTTAAATCAAGTTTAGCATACAAATTAAAAATTTATTCTGGATGATTAAGACCTAAAGATACAAAAGTTGCAGGAATGAAATATTCTAGAATAAATAAAATACATTTGATGCACTTTAGGGAATAAAAGATTACTTTTAAATACTGATTTTAGAAACTAAAGTGATATACTGTTAATACCTTGGGGATTAAAAAATAATTTAATTCTGGAGCCATTCAAACTACACCATTCTGAAAAATGTATAGCTTTATTTTGTAAAATTGTACACAAGTCTATAAATAATATCATACGGAAATAAGAGCGGGGCGGACAACGCACTTGCTTGCTTGATGATTGTTTTTTGTTATACTTTGCTTAAAATAAGCTTCAGTGTATAGTCGAAGGCGATGAAAATGTTTTAGCATATTTTTGGTTATTTTTTCAGTCAGCAGAGTTGACATTTTAAAACTAGAGTACCACTACAAGTTCGAGAGTACTGCCATTTTCAGTTCTTCCAGTCCCAAAGTTCTTTTTAGTCCCTCAGCATATTATAGCTCTCCCTCTGATCGGGCTACAAACATTTCGCCTCGGGATGAAAAGTGCCACTTTAGTCCGTAGAATTATAATGTACTATTTATACGCAATTTGCCTGCGGACGGTCTGGATTTGATTTTCAGCCAGAGATTACTCAATTTTATAACTTGCCTACACTTGGTGGTTGATCCTTAGAGATGGACGGAAAGTGAAAATATATGGGCATCCTTAGAGACATCAACCTACAACTTGACGATCAGTTTGTTAGTTTGTACACGAATGTAATACTGCAAAAATCACTCAAAATCATTAAACAATAGCTACTCAAGGACAACCACCTCTCTGACAGAACCAATCTACTAATTAATGCTATTGTGAATTTGTTGGAATGCTGTCTGCATAATTATTATTTCCAGGAAAAGGTCAGCTATTTTCGACAGGAAGATGGTCCACCTATGGGATTCACACTTTCGCCAGTAGTGGCCAACATCAAAGGAATCTCAGAAAAGATAAGAAGAATAGGCAACCAATACCATCTTCGGACTGTAAATTGACACTAACTAAACCAAAACGTCATGGCACCAAGATCAAGAACTGCATCTACCAGGTACCATCCAAGTGTGAGGATATCTACATCGGAGAAACCAGCCGATCCTTACAGAAAACAAACAAAAAGTCGACAAGAGGACACAACTGGATCGAAAATAGCTCCACATTGCTGGGAAAATTAAAATTATATGAAATGGAAAGAGGCAAAGATCATCGTCAAGGAAGAAAATCTATTCAAGAGGAAATTCAAAAAAACACCATACATCCTGATGAACCAGAATGTATTTTCTCAAAGAACCGTCACCATCAAGGATATTTGGAAGCTCACACTTTTCGGAGGTAACAGATTTCAATTGCGAAACAGCGGAACCAACCAAGTGTAACTTCATGGTTCACTAAACACATGCTAGTATAAAAGATTCAGGTAAACGCACCTATTATCGACTCTCTAAGCCATATTTTGCTTTTGGAAAATCATAAGATATCATTTAAAACTCTGAAATAAATAAAAAAAATATCTTAGTACAATATAATTAGTCTAGTTTCTAAAACAATAATTGCTTTTTTTAAATCTTTTAGAGTTTTTGATATTAATTATTTATTTCGAATATTACCGATTATATCTAATATCGACAATTTGATTTTCTTAATGTTCCTTATATTGACACACAACGCACCTATTATCGACACTAAGCAAAATTTCAATTTTAGAAAATCATAAGATATCATTTAAAACTTTGAAATAAATTAAAAAAAATATATTAATATAGTATAATAAGGCTAGTTTTTAAAAAAGTAATTGCTTTTTTAAATATTTCACAGTTTTTTATATTAATTTTTTATTTCGAATATTCCAGAATGTATCTAATAAAATATTTAATAAAAAATAATAAAAATATTGTAACGGAATATTTAACTAATTATATAGATACTCATTAAAACATAACATTTAAAAAAAGTAGAAAGTAGTCCATTGAGGTTTTTAATATACACTCAGAGATAATCGTATTAGCGATCGCATTAGCGACAAAATAAAAAAAAAATAAATAAAATAATAATAACTTTTTGTCAATAAAAATAACGTACTGTCGATATTAGGTTCCTCTATTTCAAATACAGTTATTTTTTTATTTAAAATGAAAATGATGGAATTACATTAGAAATTAATTTTAGAAAATACATACCTTAAAAAACGTATTGACACAATGGTGGTAATATCGACACAAACAATGACCATATTCTCTACACGAGAAAATAATTATAAAATGAATTTAAAAAAACTTCAAATATTGGAAATCGATATTAGGACAGTATTTATATTAACCTTTTTTTAATATGAAAATAGAAAAATTTGTTAAAAAATTTTCAAAAATAACCTAAATTTTACGTCTTGACCTAACCCATGCGAAACCTTTGTATCGACACTTTAATGTCGGTATTTAGCACAAAGCTTAAAATAGGTATACATATTCTCGACGCAACGTTTTTTTTGGTAAAATATTGAAAAATATAAAGTTTTGGTATTTTTAAATTAAATTGGACCCTATTCTGCAAGAAAAAAAAATAGTTTTATCACTAGAATGTGAGAAAAACTGGCAAAAAAATACTTTAAAATTACCTGCTTTTTAACAGTACTACTAAAAAATTCACTTCCATTTAGCGACTCTTGTTGACTGTCAACTTTTAACGCGTGATTAATATATGTCAAAGTGGGCATCATTTTTATCCAGTGATGTCACCTTGTCTCGAAAATTTAAAGTTTTTTTTTAATTTTCTATAAGATTGACGTTATTATTGTTAGTATTCACCTGATGACGATTGCACATACACTTCCAGACACATAAAACGTATACAGGCGAAGTTAGGCACATGTCTAGATATTAAAAATTTTGCTTGCTTATTGTTACCTTTTGTAGGTTGCCAACATAAACAAATTTTGTTAAGGAGACTGAAAGCATTTTTACCGATATTTACTGGTTTTATAGTTTTAAGATTACTAATACGAAATATAAAAAAAAAGATAAAACACTTTTAAAACAAAATTTTTATTATAAATAAATCAATTCAATCAAATTTTGGCAGAACTAGAAGAAAGTTGGCCCCTTCGTCAAATAGCCAGTCAAAATGGACCAAACAAGTCCACTATAGTGCGACTAAAAGCAAAATACAAAGAAGAAAGGACTGGAAGGATTTGGGTTAAGAAAGGTCAATACACATAAACAGGATAAGTTTTATAAACAACAAAATATTAAAAAACAATTAGAAATAAAAAATCTACCGATAAAAAAAATCAAAAATATTAACTTCAGTAATTGGTCATGCACCATTTGCTTGAATAATTTTTTCTAAGGGCCTTGGCATGGTGTCTGCTGCTAACTTTTCAAATAAATTTAAATTTTCTTCAACGATCTCAGTATAAACTCTAACTATTAGCTCCATCAATTGGTTAGCATTCCGTGGATGAATATTACATTTTGATAACTTTTTTGCAATGAGCCCCCATACGTTCTCGTGGGATTAAAACATTTTTTCGTTAAAAACTACCTGTCGCCAAAATTCATTTTTCTGTCTCGAAAAAGTAACCTGGCTTGCTTTTTTTCTCTACTTAGCCGTATCTTTTTAGCTGCAACACGACATCTCAGCCTCGACTTCTTCATTCGTCTTAGTGCAGTTCTTACCGTATCAGAAAAATAAACTGTTAATTTTGCTTATCTGGCCGTGGAAAATGGGTGTTCTTCCAGGAAATTAGTGAGTTTCTGATCCTGTTGGGGTGTGCTGACCTTGGTCATGCCAGTTCCTTCCTTTCGTCGTACAACTTCTTCTTTGTATTTTCTTTTTAGTCTTACTATAGTGGACTTATCTAATTTTGATTAAATTTAGTTATCGAATTTCGATAACTGTCGTGACATTTTTGACTTGGACAAGATTGTGACAAAAAAACATGACAATGACTGGACTTTGACACTTTGTGACAGAAAAAGTTGCTAAATCGTAATGGACATATTGCATATAAAATCGGCGTATGCGTTTTATGTGTCGCGAAGTGTACATCAAAAGTGACGATATTATATATACTGTCGATAATAGGTGCGTTTACTAGGTAGTCTTACTTTTTGTTAGTATTCACCTGATGATGATTGCACATACATTAGCATTCGAAACGTTGTGAAAAATTTAAAATAAAGACAATGGAAGTTTGAAACTCTAGTGTACTGGCAAATTCAACATTCTCTACCACCTTCAAACAACAGTATACGTTTAGTACGTTTCATACCAATATAAAATAACCCTTTTCTATCTTATTTCGTTCGTACTTAAAATTACTTGTATCACATAAGTTCCAAGCAAAAAATAACTAAGAAATAAAACTGTGTGTGCTATTCCAAATTAAGCTATTTTAAGATAACGATATGTACGCCTCTGAAGCAAAAAAGATGAATTTATAAAAGAAGGCTTTCTTTTGTGGCTCGATTATGCACGGCTTCTTATAAAACGACCTTGCCGCAGCATGAATACGGTAGCAAAGAATCGGAAAAGCTCCGTTGATGATCACGTACGGATAATTTTTAGCCGGCACGGTGATTGTAGTGATCGGTAGCCAAAGCCACCACGTCGCTGCTTAGACCGCAATTATTTTTAAATTGTGAGAAAGGATAAGATTTGCCTATACTCCGGCCTGTTGCATCGATGAGTTCGCTTTCATAAGCTGCCTAATATGATCGATTATTATGTAACTGTGAACGATGATTGCGTAAACAACTCAAAAAAAACGCTGTTGAGTAGTTTATTTTTGGAATCGGGAAGAAAAGATCTACCGAAGTTTTAAAAAATATACAGGGTGTTTAATTTAAAATAAGAAAGCTACTTAAAGACTTTTGTTAAAGACTATTTTTTTGTAAAATGCATAATAACAGAAAAAAGAGGGGATAAAATTTATAATGGGTAACCCTGTACAGGTTTAGCAGCAAGAAACTTTTCCATATTCATTCCGAAATTTGAATCTCGTAGAATTTAATTTAATTTAAAAAATATTAAAGTATTTATTCTTAAATTATGAGAAAGGATAAGAGTTGCCTTCTCCCGTGTCGTTCTTGATGTGGCCGCTTGTATAAGCTGCCTGACCTGATAGTTTATTACGTAACTGTGAGCCATGATTATGTAACCAATTTAAGTCAACTCGTAGTTAAATTGACCCTATTAGCTACTATCGTTACTATTTTTATTTTGCTATATGCTTAGCAGTAAGACCCAAGTAACATTTTAGGGTATATTGGGATGTTGGAAGGTTAAGATAACCAATCATACGTTAAAACATCCCCTGTTTTTCTTCAGAAAATTACTTTGTAGTTTGAGGTTTAAAAATAAGTTTTAAATTGGAACAAACAACCTTAAGAAACGGTCATACACGGCATTTTAGAGGTTTTCTTTTAGGATATTTTTTGAATTATTTTCCTTGTATCATGCTTTCAAAGTTGTTTTGAATATAAAGTTAAAAGAGAAGGTAAATGGATGGTAAACTTGACTTGAGATTTTACTTTGAGGTCCCCGCCTTGTTTGGACATTTCTTGGTCAACGTTGCTTGTCAATGTTAACAGCTTTTTTGGTTTAAAACTGAACTCAAAGTGACTTATTTTTGACCTACAGTTATATCTCAAAGTTAGGGTTTTTTTTGGAATAAGTTTTTGGACAAAAATTTGCTTTTTTGATCAAATAAGTACAACCTAAAAATATGTTCGAACTTTATGGAAAATTATTCTATTTTATTTCACCATATGGAATATTAAGATTTGATTAGGTTAGAACTTTGTTTTTTTTTTGATGGGAAGAAAATAGTTCTGGTAGAAAACAAGAAAACTCCTTTGCGTCACGTGTCCTCTGTCATGATCAGCTGTTTAGATTAATCAATATAACTTTCATGTTCCTTCTCGGTATTTCCAAATTATAAGATTGCTAAATTACTATTGTATCTTCAATCCCTGTTTGGATTTTGGGCTATTAGATACCCACCCTCCTATTATAAAAAGAGATAGAAAAAACCAGATGGAGGCTCAAAATTCAAACAGAGAAAGTAGACGTTTAGGTAAAATTTGGGTTTAAGAAAGAGAGGGCATTCGAGTTTTGATCGTCAAAAAAATACTCTGTGTTAGAGTACCCACCTAGTAGTGGTGATCCTGACAGTTTTGTGTTTTAAAAAGCAAAAAAAAACAAACCTGTCGCAGCATCAAGCAGTTGTTACAGAAAAGTTAAAGAAATTAAAAGTGATTGTGGAGACCCAACAAGTCCTAGTGGATCTCTACAAGTGCCGAGCACAACCAATGGGAATACACACAATCATTTACGCTCGCAAATGTCATATGTCAAGTTATGACATTTGCTGGAACTTTTTCGAATTGTTTGCTTGCTTAATTGCTCACCAGGGTAAATCCGCCTTTATATCAATATAACAACTGACAACCGTGCAATGGGCAGGGAGTGTGCGGGGAACAATTGGCATTGAATTTGAAAATGGATAAACCGAATAAGAAATATTGGCTTCAACTTTGGAAATTTTGTATATGAAGGAAAAAAACATGGTTAACACGACTTTTAGGGCACGGTCGCCAAAAAAAGTTATGGCACCATGTTTTCTTCTCTTTTTTTGACAAGTTTTTATTATTTTTATTGAAAAAAAAACTACAAAATATTTAATAATATTTAATTAGTGTTTTCCCGAAGCATAATTTTTGGTGATTTTTTTGTTAAAACTGCATGTTTCGATGGGTGCGTGAATTTTATGGAAATTAAACAATTAAAAAAAAAAATTTTGCCGCATGTCGGATTTCTCCCATTAATAGTTTAAAATGATAGTTTATCTCCTACGATTAAAATATAACTCTGATTTTTCATCGCCATTTTTTATTTCCAAAGTTGTTGCAGGCCATGGACATAATTATTATTTTTATTTTTTTATTTTCATTTAAAAATTATTTCATCTCCTTCTATTCTGACACGTAGAGGGCGCTTCAGTCACAGACAAACAAGAGGGCACTGAAAGGGCATTGTGCACAATAGGACACAAATTAGGTTGAGCATTTATGCAGATGTGCACATGTGTCCCAAAAATTGGTGAAAAGTGTCCTCTGGGCAAATTCACCTTCAGGAAAAAAAAATTTAATTACCTATTTTATCCCACCAAATTACCTTGGTTTTTGTCCCCACTTTGGTAAGAAGGCGGGAAATTTCCCTCTTTTTTGACCTCCCAGTTTTTCATAAGAAAAAATTACTAGTTTAACTCGGGAATATTTTACCAAAGTTTAACCAAAAATGTTAATACTGTTGAATTTACTTTTGGAAGAAAACCACCACCAAAACCGTTTTAAGCACCGATTTTATTTTAAAGCGATTTAAGAAAGGAGTTTATCGCTTTAAAACCGATTACAAGGTCGGTATAAACACTTTAAAAACGCTATATATATATAGTGCATTGCTTCTAACCTAAAGCAATACTCAAGCCTTTAGCGAAAAATTTGTTTTTATTTTAGTTGTTTTATATGTTTTTCCTTAGAACATTGAACTACTAGAAGGAGCTTTTTAATATTATTTAAAATACCTTCAATAATTTTTAGTTCCGTTTAATTAAATGGTCCAGATATAGTAATAAAAATCTATGTTTCTATAAAAAAAATCTAAAAATGTATTCAAATAGGATGTACAACTATAAAAATAAGAAAAAGATGCTATGGAAATCCCTAACCACACTAAAATTAATGACAAGCCGGCAACACAGATTTCCTGCCTTTGTTTACTAAGAATGGCCAAATATGACAAATTCTAACCTAAACAAAGAAGAAGTTAAAAAACCTCCAAATCAGTTACTTCAACCGAAAAGAAACTAAAAAACAAAAGATGAAAAGATCTTGGGTGGAAATAACGAAAATTCAAACTTGGATGAGTATTCCACAAGGAACACACAAAAGATCAAAGCTAAAAGAGAAATGAATAAACGATGTTTCGCCCTGGGTAACCAGGTAACTGATGAGCCCACGCTGGTTACCCAGGGCGAAACATCGTTTATTCATTTCTCTTTTCGCTTTGATCTTTTGTGTGTTCCTTGTGGAATACTCATCCAAGTTTGAATTTTCGTTATTTCCACCCAAGATCTTTTGATCTTTTGTTTTTTAAATTCTAACCTATTATTTAGTTAATATTTTAATTTAACGTACCTGTGAAACGAAATACTGCGATCCCCCGGCTTCTGTTTCAACTTGCATACAAATACACTTCGGAACCATTTTTCGCCACAAACTTTTCACAAAAATATCAAAAAAACACTACTGACAAGTGCTGAAACTTTCACTTTCAAAACAATAATGCCATTTCAGAAAAAATCGAGAAACCGCAACAAACAATCAATGTTGCCACGTTGACTACAAAAGAAGATGTTTAATGTTAAATTTTCAAAAAAACGTGGAAAGTTTTAAATAGGTTGTGAGTATTAGATATTGTGTATATTAGCTTTTTCAACATATATCTTAAAACTCATTAATTAATTAATAAATAAGCGTCAAAACTTAATCCAAATTTAATAAGTTTTTTGTTGCATAATTTTGTTATTAAAATTGGCAACACAGAATTCTTTCTCCCCTTTCCCCACTGTAGATGTAGCACTCAAACAACCAGTAAAACGCACAACAGATAGCGACGATACAGAATAGAGGAAAATCATACTCGGTATCGAGTGATTGCCTATGATGATGATGTAACCAGACAGACCAGACTCCTTCTAGTAGTTCAATCTTCTAAGTGTTTTTCTAACTGACATTTAATGAAGGACGTATGAACCCTTGTGAAAGCGATTTTATTTAAAACTGTCCTTTTTTGTCCGGTTTAAACATAGTAATTAATAAATGTTAAAATTTCTTGGGCTACAATTTTTTTTTCAAATCAAAACTCAGATCATTCAACTTCAGACTTGAGGAAATATAAGAAAATAAGATTTATTAAAAAATTTGGTAGTTCACCATTTATATAAAAAACTTAATATGACCATAACCAGGCTTCTCGGGGGGGGGGGGAAGGATAAACCCCAACCCCCCCCCCACTCCCCCGTGATGTGCCACTAACTTTACATATGCGCTTTTAGGAAGCTTACAGTTGTTTTAATCGTTTTTTAAATTTAGGATTCTTCACATTTATACCATTCATTCGATCTAAAGTAGAAGGTACCCACTTCCTTTTTCATTCAAGAACTTTTAAGAGGGTAGCAGAGGGTGCCCGAAAATATTGGGTGTCACATAAATCACGACACTTTGTAGATAACACCAGTCAAAACCTTTATTGTTTAGGATGTTATTTCAAGTTAAGTGGGCCCATAATCTGTTGAACATTTTAAAATGTCAAAATAGAGGCTTAAGAGAATATTAATATTCTGTACAATACAAGTGTTTTAAGTAAAGAAACGGTAGATTAACTAATAATTAAGTTACCTAGTGAAAAAAGAAATTTTTGGGCATGGAAAAAACCACTAATTTTAATTAGCAAACACTTTTCAGGGCTTTTCAGTTTCCATAATTTCTAGATTATTCTTAAATTACTGACTAAAACTTACAAATCTAATCTTCAACTGACATGCGTACATATTTATGTATGTATGTATGTATTATCATGTGATAATAATATTGTTATAAAGACTTCATAAAACTTTTCTTGCACACATTTTATATATAATTTCAGGGATCACTTTCATGAACGAATCAATTCAATATGTTTTTCTACATTTTCAGCGTTGTCTAGCCAAAAATAACGATACATTTTAAAATTAACTCTTTGTTTTGGACTTCCATTTTCTATATTTATTCACGATATTTCGTTCAGTACAATCTCTGATCCTCTTCAGGTGCAAACTACAATCTATTTCTAAGGCTACGTACCGTGAAGTTTAAGAAGTTGGCTCCGCCCAAGGAGGGGCTTCTAAATATTTGGAATTTTAACAATTGCTTTACTGAAATTACCCTGATTCTGCCCATTAAAGGCAGCTTCAAGGAATGTTCGTTTCTTCCAGTGTGACTCTTTGTGTAAAGCCTTTGCTTCTGTCTGCTTCATTCGGTTTTGTTTTGACCATACGTATTCAGCGCTTCAGCGCTTCACCCCTTTGGTATTCGTCTGATGTTCCTTAAGCCTATCAAGTCTTTTTGTTTCATCTATGTATGATTCACCACACTCACAAGAAACTTGGTAAATGCATTCCTTCGAATTGCATTATTACATTTAAAAGCTGTTTTTATATTAAAGTTGTTCGCTACTCTTCAAATTCTCTCTGATACTCCTTTAATGTATGGAATTGTAAGAGATGCATTTACCTGGATTTGGTCTTGTAATCTCTGTCCTGTTTGCTGAAATTTAGAAATAGTATCTGTTATAAGTTTAAGGCTGCAAACGTTCTGCTGCAGATCCTTCTTAATGTTTCTTATTTCGATTTCCAAGTCATGAGAATTGTTAGAAATTTAAACGGCTCTGTTATAAAAAGTTATTATTATACCTCGTTTGGTTGTAGCAGAATGATTTAAACCTTGATTTAAACTAAGTGTTAAAGTTCCAAATATTTGGAAGCTCCTTCTTGGGCGAAGCCAACTTCTTAAACTTCCCGGTTGAGTAAGAGCTGATCGAAACGTCATGTATAAATAAAATATAGACAATGGGAGTCCAAAACAAAGAGTTCATTTCAAAGACATCATTTTCTCAAATTTTCAAACAAACGATACATTTTCTTATAAGATGTCAGTGTCAAAAAGTGCAAACAATGAAAAATAAGACCAATGCGTTTCAAACTAGGTTTATTGGTGGCACCATTGTAAGGTATTTCTGAACAAGTTTATTTTCACGAGTTTTCTATGAACAAAATATACACAAATCATTTTTTTTACACCTTCGTCAAAAAACATGATTTTAGTAACTGTCTGCAGATAACTAAAGCATGGCTTATTTGGTTACCGATGCAAAAAAACTTTTTTTTTATCAAGGGTGCAAAAAAAGATTTTTTACTCAAAATTAAAGAGAAATAGCGGAAAATAGTAATATTGAAAAAATCTAATGATTCTTGCTTAAAAATTAAGCAATTTCCACCAGTTTCCACCAAGTATTTACGAAAAAATTATTTAAAAACTTCGTCAAAATATTAAACTGTCAAAGATTAAAATGTTGCAATAATGAATGTCACCGAATAAAAAGGAAAATCGCTATGGTAACCATAGTTATTTCCTTAACCAGCTGCCTTGATTTATTCGTTCGAGATTTTTAAAAGTATTTTCCTGTTTTTCTTGGATTGTTTGATAAAGCTAGTTGTTAAAACTACTATTTCCGTCGGAATTTTTGCTAGAAAAAACGTAACCTGAAAACTTCAAATTTGACAATGATCTAGGGTGTTTTAATCCTGTCAAGTTTTAAACCTGGTTTTGTTCAGTGGGTCGTTGAGGTATTGTCTAAATAAAAAAATGGAATAGACTGTAGCTACACGGCAAAATAGCAGGTGATTTTTGTGCGCCATTTAAAAATTGTATGAAAGCTTGACAAATTAAATTAACGTTTCGCATTTTCCTTTTTTTTGTTGTTTAAATGATTGATGTAAGACCTATTTTTTGCTTGTATCTTTTATTATAACTATTTGTGTATAAGTATTTATAATTTATTTCTGGCCTGCATGCCTTGATCTTTCACCAAACAGAAATTAGGATCATTAGTTAGTAATCGATTCCGTGAAGAAAGTCATCGGATGAGTTGGAGTTAATTCGTCCTCGTAGTTCAGAAGTTAGGTTATGTAGTTGTTATTTTTCCAGTTTTGGAAGCTATTTTATTTTGGACTCTTATTTTGTTATTTAGAAGAAAATACTTTTTGTGCATATAGTCCAATTTTTTGGTGAGCGGACTGACTTCATTTTTGCATCTGAAAACGTGTTTTTTTGTTGTAAACAGTTCGCATGTCAAATAATTTGTTGTTATTACATATTTATTCTCGCTGTCTAAAACAATGTTCCAAATAGATTCAAAAAAATGTCATCAGTCCGCTCTTCAAAAAATTTGACTATACTATATGAAATAAATCTGATTGCAAATTTAAAACTAAAGAGTGCTTTGTTTTTTTGGGTTTTTTCATTATTTAATGATAAATAAATAAATAAATAAATAAATAAAGCCTTTATTGCCCAACAGTTAAAACCCTTTACAGAGCAATATTATGAGAATTAACAACATAAATACCAAAATTAAACTATAAAAATACTATAATCTAAATTCAATTTAAACCGATAGTTAAAGACAATGATGCAAAATTAAATAATTTTAAACAGGAGAAACATAATTTGTTAACTAAGAAAAAGTATTTTGAAAGTACGTTTAATGTCACTAATGTTACTCTCAAAGATATCACATTCATGGAAAATTAGGTTAAAATATTGGCACATGACATAAGTAGGAGATCTAGTAAGAAGATTGGTTCTGGCTCTCTCTAGTTTAAATGTATTATTATGTCTATACATATTATAAAGCACATTAAAATTAAGCTTACTAAGTAAATCAGCACAATCGATCTTTGAATGTAAAATTTTATGTAAAAATGATAAAGCAAAAAATATACGTCTTAGCGTCAAACTATCAATTTTATACCTGGCTAGCAAGATTTCGTTATCTATTCCCCTTTCAGGATATTGGTTATCTTCTTTCCAAACGAGATATTTCAAAAAACGTCTTTGAACTTTTTCTATGTTATGCCTATGAATGTCATAAATTGGAAACCAAATCAATTAGCAATATTCGAGTTTGGAACGAACAAATGAGAAAAAAAGCAATTTTAGTGCTTCAACATTAGTAAAACCACGACAGTTCCTGACGATAAAGCCATACATTCTGGATGCCTCGGCGCATTTATTGTTAATGTGATCAGTGAAACTGAGTGCTGTGTCAAAAGTAACTCCCAGATCAGAAATTGAATCGCATCGTGAAAGAAGGTTACCATCAATGGTGTAGTGAAAAGTTATAAAGTTGATTTTGCGAGTAAAAGTAATAGATTTACATTTTGACACATTCAGTGACAGTCTGTTTTCATTGCACCAGAGCTGAAGACTATTTAGGTTTTCCTGAATCAGTAAGCAGTCTTCAGGGCTATTTATTACTGTGTAGCACTTAAAATCGTCCGCATAATACACCCTCTCAACGGTCAGAACTTCATCTAAGTCTTTTAAGAACAACCCAAAAAATAGAGGGCCTAAATTTGACCCCTGCGGTACACCTGAAGTTGACTGATATTCCACCAATTTGAATCCATTGTATAATACGAACTGTTTTCGAAATGTAAGGTATGAACTACACAAGGCCCTGAGATCTGATGTAAAGCCGAGCTGTCCCAGTTTGCGAAGAAAAATCCCATGGTCCATTCTATCAAACGCCTTGGAAAAATCCGTGTATATCACATCGACTTGGTCACCTTTATCGACTTTCTCAGTTAAAAATTGCGCATATACTGCCAAATTAGTAACAGTTGATCTTTTGTTAATGAATCCATGCTGCCTTGAAGGCAGCAGATGCTCAACTGCCCGGTAGATGTGATCATACAAAATGCACTCCAATAGCTTAGAGAAATTTGACAGAATGGATATGGCCTTTTAATAAATATATTTTTTTTACAAAAATAATATAAGCTTAAATGTCACCCATCAAAATTCAATAAAGAAAGCAGGCTGATCGTCGTCGTCAGGTGGGCGGAGAAAAAAAATTACTAGACTGTGTTTGTTCTAGAGACCGTGCAGTAGTTATAAACTTCATTTCGAATTCAATCGGATCAATTTTTTGACACTGAGAATGACAGTTTCATTTTTTGTGTTCAACTACCGGGGCCATATTGAAATTGGAATAAACAGTAGCTATAAATCTGAAACAACAATATGCTTTTTAATGTTTTAAGTGAATAAGAAAATTAACCCCTTAACATCCCTTTTACTTTCTTATGGTAAAACAGCAGCCACACAACAATATCGGCACGGTTTTTTGTGAAACCATTAGGTGTGGGCTCAAAGCAAATATTCCGATCTGACAAGGCATTTTCTCACTAATTATCTTCGTTAATTAAATATCCACCCTGAAAATAACCCCATGATTAATTAAAGACTGGTTGCATGCTTAATTTATTAGATAGTTGGTCCGCGCCCTGATGATATAAAAAATGAAAGGCATTACCATTTTTCATAAAGGCAAAATGATGACGAACGGAAAAAAAACCTGAACGTAATGTAAGCTAGGACACTTGGACACTATGTAAACAACCGGATTACGACCAAGTAACAATGAGATACTATCATAAAATAATAATAAACTATGTCAAAAAGCGTCGCGACAACCCTACGACAAATCAAATTGGCCGGAGACAAAGAATTAATGACGGGCTCCAATGCGCATGCGTTAGTTAGTAGTAAACTGAACAGAGGATTCGAGGTGAGTCGGCGTCACAAACTCGCGCACACTCAGATGTCATGGCAATCTAGATTTTGACCGTTTCCGCGATTATTTTCTCGCATCCTGGGCCTTTATATGCCTAATAGTTTTATCACTGCCTTAGTATTACAATGTTCTATCAACATAGGCTTTTAATGTAAACATAGAACAATGTAATACTAAGCCAGCGATATGATAAGGACCAATAACTTTGGTGACGTCAGGCAATCCTAAAATCGTGAAGTATTTGTTGGCCGCTGCCAGTGGAAATATAAACTTACTATTTCTTGTTTTGTTACATCTAAATTTTACAGGGCACACTGCATAAAAATGTATCCCATACTTATAAAAGTATAGTAGGCGCTGAATATTATTCTTCTATGTACATTATTTAATACTCCGAACAACTAGGTACTTGCTTGTTTTTAAATTTCAAGAATAAGTATTTTTTTCATTTAAGAATACTTGGACTATTTAAAAAATATAATCAAATCTTAAATTAAGAAATTTTTATCCTTCAATTAAATTTCCACATTCTGCAACAACGAGTCTATGTTCTTAAAATTAGCTTCCAAATAAGTTTTAGCATCCCTGCAAAAAAAAAACACTTAAAAACTCATAAACTAACATCTTCCTCACAGACTCTGGAGACAAATAAATACTTATACCAGAAATATTTTTTGTTAGATATGTAAATCTTGCGCCGATCCAAAGTATTATAAGGAACTTATTGGTACACAAAATCTGCATAGCCTGACTTTAATAAAGTCAGCACTATTTTTGACAGTTCCGAACGCAAGCACCACATACTTTTAGGCAATTTACCAACCACTATGAAATTACTGAATCAAATCCTCGCATTTTTCGTGTGATCCGCCATTGTAAGACTTTATAACACACACACACGTACCCCTCTTTCCCCAGCTTGCTGCGTTACATAATTTATAGATGGCCCTTAAAGTAAACTAGAACCGATCTATCGATCAATGCCATTATGGATTTGTTGAAATGCTGTCTGCAGAACTCTTACTTCCAGAAAAAGGACAGGTCAGATTAACTCCGGAAAACGAAGAAAAATGTGAGCTCTCTTTTCTCGACGTTCTAGTTACCAAAAATAATTCAACCATAACTACTTTCCTATATTGCAAACTACTCATATTGGACAATATCTTAACTTCAAATCAAACTACTCCACTTCAACCAAACTGGGAATACCAAAATCTCTTACAGATCGTGCCACCTACATCTGCAATACAAAGGAAGCTTGAAATAAAGAAAAACGAAAAATTCGATCCTATCTGCGAAGAAACGGTTTCTCCAACTACACGATCAATAAAACTCAGACCACACTAACACAAAGAACGACAGACGTAAATACTGAAAAAAAGCGACAATAATAATTCCATACATCACAGGAATCTCAAAAAAGATAAGAAGAATAGGCACACAATACTATCTTCGGACTGTCTTCAAAACGACCACAATAATAAGAAATCAATTAGCAAAAACTAAACTATGTCGCCAAAACACCAAGAACTGGATCTACCAGGTACCATGCGGGTGTGGGAATTTCGATATCGGAGAAACCAGCCGACCCATGGAAGTTCGCCTCACAGAACACAAACGCAAAACTCGACAAGAGGATATAACTGGATCAAAAATAGTTCAACATTGCTGGAAAACTCAACATGATATTGAATGGAAAGTGGCAAAGATCGTCGCCAAGGAGGAAAATCTATTACAGTGGAAGTTCAAAGAAACAGGATTCATACAGAGGAACCAGAATTTTTTTTCGCAACAAAGCGTCACCATTAAGAATATTTGTAAACCCATACTTTTCCGAAGTAACAGATTTCAACTGGTTCACCAAACGCAGGTTAGGTTTATGGTTCACTGAACATATGCTAGTATATAAGATTAGGTAGTCTTATTTTTTGTTAGTATTCACCTGATGATGATTGCAGAGAAACGTTGTGAGAAAGTAAAAAATAAAGACAATAAATAGGCGTGCGAAACTCTAGTTTCCTCTCAAGCTCAACATTTCTGACATTGTTGTCATTTCAACATGCTACCTATAACATTGACATAATTAAATTTAATGCCGTCCTTTAATAAAGGTCGACATTATTTTGACAGCACCGCTCTGGCCGGATAGCCCCGAAAATTACAAAAAGCGCGGTATAACTTCAAATTTGTGAGTTTTCTTCCTTATAGTTGTTAAGGTACCTAAAAGTATGTAGTAGTATGTACCGATAAGTCCCTCTTATATTAGCATTTAGGTCGTTTTAGTTTAATTTAGATTGTAGTCATAGGTTACATTATAGTTGAGTTTTATTTGTTGACTTAATAGTACTGTTTGATTCAAAGATACGATTCCTTGATTCGAGGAATTCTTATTCTTAGTTTAAGCAAAAGTTGAGTGTTAGATTAAGTACAACAATTTCAATTTTTTTTAATTTTTTTTCTTTAATTCAAGGTTTTTTACAAGCTTTTATGTAACTTGCAATGTTATGTAATAACGTAATATGTTCGGTTGGAGTCTTGAAACTTAATTTTGACCAACTTCCCGATATCCGATCGACTTCAAATTTGACATGCTTATATAGTTTGCGGTGACAATACAAGAATATAGTGTGATGAAATTGACAGCTCCCCCCTACTCGAAGGAGGGGGAGGGGGTACAGTTGCAGTATGCCCGATTACGTTAAAATTTGGTTTGTTGGGGCACTTCGGGATGGAGGTAACAAATCTTTAATCAGATTTTGAAAGTTCAATATAGCGGATTCAAGATGAACGATTTTTGGTCATCCGATTCTAGTGACAATACAATAATATGTCATTATTAGGCACCCCTCCCCCCCTACGAGGGGAGTGGAGGAGGAAAAACACCTAAGTTTGTCCGATTTCAATCAAAATTGGTATACGGGGATTTTTGGGAATAAGGAATACAAATTTTTGATCAGATTTCGTAAATTCATTCAAGGCGGATTCAAGATGGATGGATGATTTTCGGTCATGTTTTGCTAACCAAATTTGACTTATCCAAATCGAATTGTGTTCAAATTTGGTATGCGTTTATAGTTCCGACGACAATACAATAATATGGTATTATTAAGTACACACTTCCCTCTAACGAGGATAGTGGAGGGGGAAAAAGATTTAGTTTATTCGATTTCAATCAAAACAGGCATACAGGGATTTTTAAGGAAGGGGATTATTAATTTTTTATCAGATTTAAAAATTTCAATATGGCGGATTCAAAATGGACGATTTAGGGTACAAATCTAAAAATTAAAAAATAAATATTTACTAAAAAGAACTCTTAAAGAACAAGCTTTTATTAAACGCACTCAATAGTAGAAAATCTCTCTTATACCATAATAAAAGCGATGGGCGTAAATTAAAAATTTTAACTTTACTGTGACGAAGAAAGAACTACAAAAGAAGAACTAAATTCTTCTTTTATTTCAGTGATAAACTTAATGCTTTCATCTAAAGAAGCTGAGAACGGGTGAGATCGCCGCGCTTGCCAAGCCTTTGAAAATGTCCTTAGATTATAGAGTAATAGAACTGTTTCTTAGGTGAATCGTCGATGTGATCGATATACGATTCCTAAATTTAAAAGTTTTAATTTGCGCTTATCGCTTTTATTATGGTATAAGAGAAATAAAAAATTATTTTATACTTTTAAGTGAATTTAATAAAAGCTTGTTCTTTAAAAGTTTTTTTTAATAAATATTTAATTATGGTTGGTGTATGAATTGCTTGTTGGATTATGGTTTAACAATTATTGTTCGAAATGTTCAAATATTATTTGACTCAAAAAGTATGGATATCACCTGACCCGTTTTGAACTATTACTAAAGAAAGATGCCAATTATACGATTTTTTAAATCCGTTATTCCAGACTTTTGGAAAACACTGTATGCAGAGCAGCTTTTATCAGAACCTTGCCACAATATTACCACGAAACCTAATAAAGAAAACCAACCGAGAAAAATGATTACCACGCCGAAATTTCCTTAAAGCACGCAAGAATATTTTACGATAAAGGACTGCTAGTGTGTATGCTAAAAACTCGTGTATTGCCGGAGAAATGTAATAATTTTTCATGTAAATAAGTCCTAATTGGTCTTGGCCGATAATGAATGTTCCAGAGGCAGTTATTCGTGAACATTTGGGGCAATCAAATTGCAAATCGCGGCATGTTACCTAGTTTGTATAACGTCAGAAAAATGCTAAACTAATGAGGGTTGATATCGATTCAAATTTCCAGCCGGTAGGCTTTATTTTCCGAAGGAAACATCGCGGATTCCTTTTAGAGAAAAACGGATAATAAGTGATCACCATTCATGGATATGACATTACGGCATAATTCTGTGCCGTATTAGGCCGCTGGTAGTACCTACTTTTAAAACAGTTTTAATTTATCGCTGTGTTACCTTACTCTGCCTCTGAACCGTACCGAGGTCAATTTTTAGTACCTAAGCTTATCTGCAGAGGCGTAGTGAAGTGGCGTTGGCTATCATCAGTGCGATCTGTACCCTGTACACTGCTTTTCGGAAAAGTGTTAGACTACTAAAACCATATCATTGTCTAGAGTTTTTAAGCCATGATATCCATCTACGACCCAGACCGGTGCCTTCAATTTTGCTTCTATTGTCAATTTTAAAAGTTTATATTTGTCGTTTCTCAAAATATGGCCAAAATATTCAAACATAACACCGATGCACACGAATTTGGAGAGTGGTATTAAGATCGACCCTACACAACACCGATTTCATTTTGATAAAAGATAATCTGGCCTGTTTAATTCTTGCACAAACTACTTGCATGTTGTCACAGTTCTCATTGAGGATGCAACCCAATTATTTGTATGAATCCACGCGTTCGACTTGCTGCTCATTTACTTCTAACACACCCTTGATGTTCGTTTCCTTGGATATAACCATTTTCCAATATTTAAGGTAAGCGCAAATTGCGAACTTTTGGCAGAAATTTAATTCAACAACTCTTGCAGGCTTTCCAGCGTGTCTGCTATTATGACAGTGTCATCGACATATCGTAGTTTGTTGATTTTTATGCCGTTTATGGTCAGACCTTCTTCGCAGTTATGAAGAGCATTCTCTATTATTTTATTACTAGAGATATTAAACAACAGCGGAGACAATATATAACCTTGGCGCACACCTCTTCTTATTTGGACCTCTTCGGACAGTTGGCCATCAACCTTTATCTGAGCAGTGTGATTATCTTTAGGTCAGCTAGACCAACTTTTTTTAGCGATTTTATGAGCTTTTCGTGTTGTCTCGATCAAACGCTTTCTCATAATCTATGAAACAGGTATATTCTGGCACCGACACATCCCTAGACCGCTGAACTAAGACTTGAATGCCAAACAGGGCCTCTCTTGTCCCGAACTCAGCACGAAATCCAAACTGTCTGTCGCACATGAAGAATATGGATAATCTTCAGAAGTATATTTAACATAGTATGGCTCATTAGGCTGATTAGGCGGTAATCACTACACTTCTTTGCTAAATGTTTTTTAGACAGTGTAACAAAGGTTGATTTTAGCGAGTCATCAGGGATTTTAATGTTGCGATAAATCAAGTTATAAAGTTTGACCAGAGAATTTACGGAATCTTCATTTTTTATTAGCTTTAAATCCTCAGTGTATACTTCGTCTTGCTCTGGTGTTATACCTATGCCTTGGTTTGAGAATTCTTCTGACTGTTTGGATCCGTTATCGTTAAGGAGATGTTCTATGTAGCTATACCGTTTTTTTATTTTTTTGGCATCCGGTATGATTTTGCCCTGATTGTCCATAAGAATTACAGCTTATCTTTTATTAAATAATCCAGCTGCTTCCTTTCATTTTCATTTTAGGATCAATGCCCAGTATTGCCAAAGCAAGAGTCAAGTATAAAGTTTTTTTTTGGGACAAACGCAAAATATCCATGCACCTAGGCGGGATTTGAATCCGGAACCATCCACTGCACTACGGTGCGGCGGCGGTTAAAGTGTCTTATTTAGCATCGAGATCTTCTATTTCTTGACATTGCTCTGTTATCTAGTCTTGTTTTGCTGACCTTATCTTGTTTTTTATTTCTCTATTCATTTCACGATACTGATCGCTACCTTTTTTACTGCGTTTTTTATCCATCAACTCAAGGATTTCATCCGTCATCCAAACTTTCTTTCTATTTATTGTTTTATCCTTGCCTAAGAGTGTTGTGCTTTAACCTTTGTTCAAACCATTTCTGCATATTGCCCGGCAGACTCATTAATATCTTTAAGCTTTTTATTAAGTTCGACTTTAAGTTCAGTTGCTACCATGTTATCCTGAAGTTCGTCCAACTTGGGTTTTGGTTATAACTAGGTTTAACTATGAGATAATATAACGGTCCAAGTATCGTATTTATGTATAACGAAAATAACGTCTGAGCCACCAGGCCAAAGGCCAAAAATCTACTGCGCATACAATAACAAAGCCATGCCAGTGCAACATCGTTCTTAACTAAAAAGCCAGTTAACTCATTTTTGTTTTAGTATCCTTTGGCCTATGATCGGTGCCATATTGACACCAAACTGACAGAAAATCCATGTTTTACTTGTCAATTTGGTTATAAAAATGGCAGCCACGATAGGCTAAAGGGCACTGAGAAGGTAGGAGTTAACAGGCTTTTTAGTTGAGAACGGTGTTGGCCACTGTCGCAGAAACCTTACGATAATTTAATGACAAGGTATTAATTTGATTGACAGTAACTACGACATCATCTGTCCGAAAACTTTGATTTTATTTAATTGAATTTATTTGTTTGTTTAACCTTACTCGAGGGTTTCAACGAAGGTAACCCCATTGTGCCATGAGCCAAACGAACTCAAAAAAACTTTATTAGCAATCAGTTTTTCGGATACCAAAATCGTGTCATACAGTGTTTTTGGCAATAAATTATTAAACGTTACTCTAAAGAAGTATCACTGTATGCACGCACTTATGGAATATCTTCCCTCATAAGTATTTTATTACACCGCGCCGCGCCAAGAGAGAGAACCCAACAAAGGGCACTAAAAGTGTGTGTCTATAACGTGAATTAATGGTTTTGAGTCCTAAGCAGTGCTCATAAAATTATTACGGCGACTTTTTTCTACTTTTAAATAACATTTCAAGAGGTCCCTTTTTATGCCCCGAGCCGCAAATGAACGATGTCGGTCGGTCGGAGCCATAGACGTTAAATAAGACGTTGAGATTTTTTGGGCGACCATTTTAATGGCAGCTACGTCACAACCAACAATTTAACCTCACTTTTTTAAAAGGCAAGGAGCTGTTGACTTCAGTGCTTGTTTTTTTTTTATTACGCAAAGTCAAAGTCTAAAGTAAGAAACACAGTAAAATAAAAAATGGTACCAGCAGGCACGTATACGTATAGCCATCTATTTTTAGTTTTTTAATTTTTTTTCGGTTGAAAATGCATTTATCTATCTTAGTGTGAGAACCGCTGCAAGAACTAGCTGCCACGGTTTCTAAGCTACAGTTTTTAAAAAGTTTAATTCCCCCTCCTGCCCTCTTGCCAACCCCCCATCTTTGACAAAAATCAGTTAAGCGGTTTTTGAGTAATCGTGTTACAGACAGTCAGAGGTCTGCGTAGAAAGGAAAGGCTCAACAACGAGGTGTACCTGCGTCCAGAGGATGTAACGCTCGCGATTTTTAGCCACCCTAGTGCCACAGAGCCATCGGCGCGTTACAGACCTTAAATTTGGTGGATGATGCTCGCGGCATTTAATTTCTTTAATAGTGTATCAGATCATAAATATAAAAACCGTATGTATCTATCTGCTTTTGTTTCAAAGTTATAAATTTACCCCTTTTACATACGTCAACTACCCTCTACCTCCGATATCTTCTCGTAAAATTGTATCGTCATTAAAGGAAATCATAAATCTTAAAACCGCATGTTTTTGTATCTGTTTTCATTAGAAAGTTCTGAATTTACCCCTTTAGACTCCCCAATCACCCCCTACCCCCCAAATATTATTGTCATCGGACTTACATTTCTGTGCCAAATTTCATTAAAATCGTATCACGATAAGTGTGGAAAAATTAATCGCAAGATTTGATAGACAGCCACGATCTGTTAAGTTAAAAAATAGATAAAAGGCAAAGGAACAAACAAAAAAAATATGAATCGCTTTTCTGCCAAAATCAAAACTAACTAAAATGGATGCAAGTAAAGACAGCAGCAGAACCACAGATAAAGATTGTTGGTTTAGTTTAATGGTGATTGAAGGCACAGGCGTGCGCACCATTTTGTATTAGGGGGGGCCATAGCAGAATAAGAGATTAAAATCATAATAAGAAATTTTATAGTTTTTTTTATTAACCCTTTAAAGAGACACAGAAAATATTTTTTACGATAAAACTAATTTAATTAAATTTTTTTCGATTAAAATAACAGTTTTCTGTGTTTTTCGCTCTCAAGAAATGACCTTTTTGTTCAATTTTTCGGTCCCTTGATCCTTTTCCGGTCCCATTTTTGGTCAAATTCGCCATAACTTCTTGTTGACAGCATTTAGTTTTTGTTTTTCATTGGCAGTTTTAACTCTTCTAAAGAGCTACCAGCGGAAGTTTGACGCATTTATAAACTGGTGGGAATTAAAACATGTTAAGAAAATTAATGACGATATAGTCGTGTGTTTGTCAGTCATCACTGAATTAGCTGTGTGAAGCTAGTAGGCACTACACTATAATTTTTCTAATGTTTTTTGCAATTTTGCACAATTTAAAAGTACAAAAATCATTCCTAACAGAATGGTAAGTTTCTCCGATGGCGACCCATTTGCCTCTGAGGGAAAGGAGGGGAAGCCGTTGGACACCTAAGAATCGCCCAAATGGCCACCAGGGAGATGCCACTTGCGTCCTTTGAGATCAAGGTAACCCGGATTCCCTGGAGATTCAATAAGAGGTACAAAGTCGAAATTCCCTATAGGGAATTCTGCCAGAGTGAGAACCTTCACCAACAGTTCGAGAGGAACGCTGTGATATGCTACACCGATGGCTCCAAGCTATCGGAGAGGCAGACAACAGGGGCGGGGGTCTACGTTCTTACGTCTAAGTTCGGATGAGCTACCCGCTCGGAGAGAAAGCTGCGGTCTTTCAAGCCGAGGTATACACCATTATAATGGCGGAAACACTAGAAGAGGTTCGTGATGGTCTAGAGGTGCATGTTTACATTTGCTCCGACAGCCAAGCGGCCCTAAAGGCACTCAATGCGCCAAAAATTGCCAATACTCTGTTGGAAGAGTGCGTCGGAGCACTGGAAGCCTTGAGTCGAGCCAAGAGAGTTACAGTGATGTGGGTACCGAAACACACGGGAGTGTCGTGAAACGAATAGGAGGATGAACTCGCTCGGATCGGGGCCAGCACTCAACACGTGAGGCTGGAACCACTCTAAGATAAAACAAGGAGACAGCTGTAAAGTGGACTCATTAAATGGCCTAACGATGCACTGGCAGACTCCTGGGAGGGCGAAATAAGATGCAGACAGTCCAAATTCATTGACGGACCAGACGCGGCCAGACTCAAATGGCTCCTGGCAAGGACACAAAAAGATATTGGACCACTGATAGGAATACTGACCGGCCACAACCGACCCAGTAAGCACCTGACTCGCATCGGGATCTGGAATGACTCTATCTGTCGGTCCTGTGGGAGGGCGGTGGAGACATCCCGGCACCTCGTTACGCAGTGCGATGCATAACTAAGGATGAAGCGAACCTGGATACAGAGGAACTTCGAGCTCTCAAGTGGGCCAAAGTAGTGGACTTCGTGAAGAGAACAGGAGCCCACTGCCGTACAAGCGGTACAGGTGATGGATTAGGGGGCTGAGCTGGGGTAAGGTAAAAAAGGGACCGACTGGGCCTACTACTTGCCAGTTCTTGGGCCGGCCCCTAGTTACTACTACTACTACTACTTCTCCGGGGTGAAACTGTTCAAACATCGTGAGGAAAAAAGGAAACACCTTTAATAATAATAAGCTTCACAAAATGTACTATTTCAAACGACGCGTTTAGATGTTTAACAGTTTTGATTTTATGACCACTGGCCTTAGCGGCAATGGCTTTCTAGCAAAAAGCTAATATTTTCTTATTAGGGGACTGTTCAGAAATTACTTAACGGAAAGTAGTGCACGACCGGAAAGTGCCTTTACAGGTTTAAATTTGTTGCGTCGACCTGTAAAGACCAATTTTCCGGGCGTAAATACCTAAAATGCCCCCTGCACACGCCTATGATCGATCATTAAAATGGAGGTACTCATGACGTTTCCTGAAACTTGAATGCGCGCTCGCCTAAAACCCTTCTACGCCCTTCTGAATTCTATGGTGTCGGAGCCCTAAAATACAAAGTATATTTCCCTATTCAGCTTGTGCAATGTTTGGCCACACCATTACTTTAACGGCTATGGTTTTCTTAAAGTATTTTTACATTAACGTTAATGAATTGCAAATTAAATGCTGTATTAACTGTTATTTTTACGGGGACATTTGCCACAAGTTGCCAATCGTTAATGTGCGGGAGGCTTTGTTGTTGAAGGTTTGCGTCCGTATAGTTTTGTAGTTGTCATATATTTAACACTTCTTGTTCGTCAGTTTCCTTTTTTCCCAAGAATATTGAAAGTTTTATTTTCCCAATAATTAATTCTTTAGTTTAGTAAGAGCCATCTCAAGCTTTCTGTCGCCCGGAGGCTATTGAGATTTTAGAATATAGACAGAATTTCACAATAAAATTATAAAGTGGCATTATTTTGGAGTGGTTAGAATATGCGAAATTTTGCGGCAATGCAACTTTTGTAAAAGGCGCATTTACACAGACAAACTTTCCTTTGATGTTGAAATGACGACAAACATTTACACGAGCCTCTTGAGCAAAATGTTCAAAGAAATGTGCAGCAAAATCGCGTACAAAAAAACACACGTAAATTTTGGAGAGAATGTTGAGCAAAATTTGTTTGAAGAAATGTTGGTAATAAAAATTTCTTACAAATTTAAATTTTATAGTTTTATGGGAATTCATTGAACTTAACTGAAAATCGAAAGACTAAGTTTCAAAACAAGGTATTTTTAATTAAGTGCTTTCCGACGGAAAAACGATTTGATGTCGAAATTCACATTTTACCTCATAAGCAACTTCGATTGACCTGATTTTTATGGGGGATATACCAGTATACTTGTAACTTTTTTTGGTTGTAAAAAAACGAAAATAAAAAAATAACAATTGGCACTTATTTATTGCTGTTGCCTGTAAAATGTAATGATAAAAATTTACGTTTAAAAGATTATCTCTTTATTTTACTTCCTAGTTTAAAACACAATACAATAATAATTAAGTCAAATTAAAAAAACCTATATACATTTTATTAAATCTCAAATATATGAACAAAAGCACGTTCGGTCTAAATAATACCCGTTTATTACCCACTTTTACAATCCTACGATCCCGACCCTTGTCTAAAAAAATATAATTTAGCAGTAATAGACTAGACTTCTAAATCGGAATTTTGCTCCTTTGCATATTGTTTGTTCAGTGTCAGTAATCGACCTTGATTATTACATTAAATTGACAGTTCAACATTTTCATGAACCTTTTGCTTTTTTAAGCAACCGTTGGGGCCTTAAACTAACTTAAACAATCAAAGCTAAGGGTAAAGTAAAGTTACAAAAATATGTTTAAAACAAAATCCCCTCCCCACCACTTCGTGATAAACGTGAGGCGCGGATTACCGCTTAAAAGTGCAATTTTTGAGTTTTTTGCCTATATTTGAAAAACTCAAAATTTTTTTGGAAAAAAAAAATTTTCCTAGGTGGTTTTTCGAATTTAGGAAAAAACCCTTGGAAATAAAAAAAAACTCGCAAGAAAATCCCAAAAAAACCCCCGGGCAAAAAAATCCGGGAAAACCCCTAAGAAAAAAATATTATAAGTAACCCTAATCCATGTTACAAAACTGATAGCCAAGAATAATGTTTCGCTTGCCGACGGCTGTTTTTCACAAAAATTTAAAATAAAAGTTGGTGTTCCATTTTTTTAAAGAATTGAGATCACTGATGTGAAATTTTATTTATTCCCATCTTTAAAAATATGTTTCCAAACAGATAGCAATAATTTGCTCAAAAATTTACACGAACAAAATGTTCAAAGAAAAGCTCACAAAAATGTTCACGCAAAAAATTTTAGATCTTTTGCACGAGCTTTTATTTGAGCATGTTCGTCTGTGTAATTGCGCCTTAAAACTTTACCGAATTTTATGTGTGATCCCTCGTTAGACGTGAAAAGGCAGAAGGTTTCGGTTTTGTCAATAAAAAATTACAGGGAGGCCGAAAAAAAGTTCCAGGCTAAATTGTTGACTACTTTCTCCATTTTAAATTTTTGACATTTTACATCTTTTGTCAGAATAAACGAATTGTAATATATTGTCTTTATTTTTAATTCTAAACTCACTGGCAATCGTAAATCCCTCAAAATTAAAAAAAAACTAAGAAAATGATTGCCATGAAAATGAAAGCAACAATGAAATACGACATTTTGGAAATCCGTTGTCAACCCCCTAAGTCAAAGCATAGAAAAATTGAAATTTGCCTTTCTAACTATAAAACTGTCAACTGCATCGTTGCTACTAATTTTTGGATTGGTCGGTTGGGATATCCATTCTCTTTATATTCTGATTTCCCTAAACAGAAAGCAGTAAAATTGCAGGTCAAAAGTGGGCTTTATGTGTTGATTTCGATTTCATTTAAATAAATCACTTTATCATCACTTATATCTAAAAACACCTTTTATTAATTTTTTTAAAAACTTAGACCTTAATTCAAGTAAATACAACTCGCTCCAACTATTTCCATATAACAAAAAGAGCGATAAGCGATGTTGCCGAAACAGAATGAAATCAAAGAAATCGAATCGTCTATCCCTTTTTCACTTAATAAAATTTATACGGTCACGTTTTATTACAAAACTTAATTTATTAATGAAATTTGAGCAATCTAATGACTTAAAGTCAATAAGTTACTCTTAAGGCGCAATTACACAGACGAACATGCTCAAATAAAAGCTCGTGCAAAAGATCTAAAAATTTTTGCGTGAACATTTTTGTGAGCTTTTCTTTGAACATTTTGTTCGGGTAAATTTTTGAGTAAATTATTGCTATCTATTTTGGAAACATATTTTTAAAGATGACAATAAATAAAATTTCACATCAGTTATCAGTGATATCAATTCTTTAAAAAAATGGAACACTAACTTTTATTAAAAAATTTTGTGAAAAAAAGCCGACGGCAAGCGAAACATTATTATTGGCTCTACTATCAGTTTTGTCACATGGATTAGGGTTACTTATAATATTTTTTTCTTAGGGTTTTTCCCAAATTTGTTTGTGTTGTTGTTTCCCAAATGGGCAAATGGGCTTTTTTTTGGGATTTTCTTTTGAGTTTTTTTTATTTCCTAGGGTTTTTTTTCCTAAAGTAAAAAAAAACCCAGGAAAATTTTTCTTTTCCAAAAAATTTTAGAGTTTTTCAAATATCGGCAAAAAACTCAAAAATTGCACTTTTAAGCGGTAATCCGCGTCTCACGACTATGAAGAGTGGTGGGGAGGGGATTTTTTTTAAAAATATTTTTGTGACTTTACTTTACCCTTAGCTTTGATTGTTTTTTTTAATTCCTCACACCAGATTTACCTAGTTAGTTTAAAGCCCCAACGGTTGCTTAAAAAAGCAAAAGGTTCATGAAAATGCTGAAGATAGATATTTACTGTCAATTTAATGTAATAATCAAGGTCGATTACTGACACTGAACAAACAATATGCAAAGAAGCAACATTCCGATTCAGAAGTCCGATCTATTACTGCTAAATTATATTTTTTTAGACAACGGTCGGGATGGTAGGATTGTAAAAGTGGGTAATAAACGGGTATTATTTAGACCGAACGTGCTTTTGTTCATATATTTGAGATTTAATAAAATGTATATAGGTTTTTTAATTTGACTTAATTATTATTGTATTGTGTTTTAAACTAGGAAGTAAAATAAAGAGATATTCTTTTAAACGTAAATTTTTATCATTACATTTTACAGGCAACAGCAATAAATAAGTGCCATTATTATTTTTTTATTCTCGTTTTTTTACAACCCCAAAAAAGTTACAAGTATACTGGCATATCCCCTATAAAAATCAGGTCAATCGAAGTTGCTTATGAGGTAAAATGTGAATTTCGACATCAAATCGTTTTTCCGTCGGAAAGCACTTAAAAATACCTTGTTTAAAAACTTAGTCTTTCTATTTTCAGTTAAATTCAATGAATTCCCATAAAACTATAAAATTTAAATTTGTAAGAAATTTCTATACCAACATTTCTTCAAACAAATTTTGCTTAACATTCTCTCCAAAATTTACGTGTGTTTTTTTGTACGAGATTTTGCTTGAACATTTCTTTGAGCATTTTGCTCAAGAGGCTCGTGTAAATGTTTGTCGGCATTTCCACATCAAAGGAAATTTTGTCTGTGTAAATGCGCCTTAAGAAACTGCCAGGATCAGGTGTTACATGGCCGCCTTAACCTGATGTAAATATAAAAATTGTAAATTCTGATACCTTACAAACTCCTAAGCATCTTTCTCATTTTCTAATACGACGAAGTTAGCTTGATTATTTTGGTTTATTTCTATATAAATTTAATCGGATAAATAACTATACCCACTTAAATATTAAAGAAAAAGTGTTTGTTGATTAGAGCGTAATTCAATTACCCACTTTAACATTGTGAATAAGTAAAACCAGTAAACCGCCAATTTGCGAACCGACAGGAGTAATTTTATGAAAATTACTACCGTTTGTTGGAAAGGAGACAACAATATTGTGAAACTTCCGCATAAAGAAGAACTGGCAAACCGCAAACAGGTATAACTAAAGTTTTCTTTTTGCATAAATTAATAAACAGTTTTTCCGATATAGAGACTTCCATCAAATACTCAAACCTAACGTAAAGGGTTGGCGTTTCAAATAAATATATACTATTTATATTTGATAGAAGATTGTCATTGTTAAAAAAACCACAAAGAAGAAGCAAATTGTAGTAAACGTGATTTTCAAGCATCAAACAAAAATAAAAGTTATCCTAGGGGTAACTAAAATTGGAAGAAACAAACACACAAGAACTACCGTGGACAAAAAACGTTTTATTAAAGGTTATTTCACAGAACTTTGCAAACCGAAAAACATTAATTTAATTAATTTTGGTAAAAATGTTAAACATGGAGGAGATGGTATTCTTACAATAAATACTGTGGAACATAACCAATATTTAAAAACTCATTTGACCCTTTAAGTAAAATTAAGCAGAAAACTGAAAATAAAAGTATTTGGTGTAAAGTTCCACACCAGTACTTTTCCATCAATCAAAATGGGTTTTTTTAGACAAGGTTACCATGTCAACAATTTGTTGAAAACTTATATAGATTATACTATATTAAGTCTTAACTTGAAACTAACTCTGTGTTTCGGACTTCCATAGTCTATATTTTTAGATTTTTTGATTTCGCAAATCTATACACAAATTTCCCGATAAGGGAAACGCTAGGCATTATTAGACAGAGACTGGTTGATGACGAATACCTCGCTCATGAATATTTTCAGAAAATTATTCCTCGTCTTCGACTCGAATAATTTTCAAAATATTCATGTGCTCGTAAAAATTTCCGAAAATAATTTAAGCACTTGTGGTGGTTAATAGTGAAAATAGTTTTTCAGGAAACATTTTAGGTATGCCGCTATATTAAACTAAGTGATTCCTCAGCTACGTTAATTGTGTAAACTTTAAATAATTAATCTGACTAATTTTAAGCATCGAAGTATAACGTTTAAGTGGGTTATGTGTTCTCCATCATCAGTTGTTGTTAATATTTACTGGATCGTCTCTATCACAATATATGAAAGAGCATGTTTCATAGATCATGAGAAAGCTCTTGATTAAGCTTAGTACAAAAAGCTCATTGGATTTTATAAAGAAGTTGGTCTGGTTGATAAATATCTAAATAAAATTGCCAACCCATTACTAGAATCAGGCCTTTTAAATAAAAGTTGATGGCTGACTGCCCGAAGGGATCCAAATAAGGAGAGGTGTTAACCAGGGTCGCAGTTAAAACCTACTCCCTCCGTTGATGTTTAGTATCTACAGTAATAATAATCAAAACTGCAAATTGAGATTGTATATAAACGGCATCAAAATAAACAACTTAAGATATACTGGCGACACTATTATATCTTGATTGCAGACACACTGGAAATTCTGCCAAGATAGAGAGAGCCCTTAATGTGAGGTCGTTGGAAAAACAAAATAGATGATTAGAGCCGAAAAAAAATTAGAAGACATCATTCAAGTCGCATGCATTGATTCATACAAATACCAAAAAGTGCCAAAATCCGCCAGGATTTATTTAAGCAACTGCATAATTGCTAAATCTCCCTAATATGTATGCCTATGCCTGCAGTGTATAAGGGGTTTGGTCGCAATTAATTTTTCAAAGAGGGTAGCGCCCTAGAAAAATATATCCTTCTATATTTCAAGAAAAATGACTTGATTGTTTCTGGTCGCCTATATGCATTAATGTCTGCTTAATAATTTAAAATGGCGGTAGGTAATGCAATAGAAAATAGGTAAGTACTTAAATTTATAAATATATTATGCACGGTATTATTTCATTTGTGTTACATGTTGAGACCACATATTCTGTTGCTCTTACTGTTAAAAAAAACAACTTTTTCGTGCTGCTGCTGACTTATTCACCATTTCTTCGACAAGCACTCAATTTTTGTACGTAAAAGTAACGAAACCACGACCCTCCTAATCTTTTTGTTAATTTTATGTTATTGCGTTGCAAATAAATTTGCGATATATCATATTGTTTATTGAGCAGGGCAATAATCACTTTGTGAATATTTATCGACACGTTTTCACATAAATCAAGTTTTATTAACACCAATTTGCGTGGACAGTTTTAGCAATTTATTAAATTTTATAATTAACGCACCCATTAACCACCAGCAATTAATTACTAAATACAAGTTGATTTTTTTACAAAACTTTTTTTTAAACGTACAAATAAACTATTAAAGAAGAAAATTGCTTTTTTAAAACTACACAAACCGCCTATCTTCTCACCAATTTTCAAAGATTGTAGGGTAGAAAGCAATTTGTCTACCCCAAGAAATGATAGCCCGCAGTGAGGGACCACCTTGATCATTTTTAAAAGTACCATCCAATTTTCAGTGTTAAAAATTACGCTTATAACTGTTGGTAAAGATACTTATTGACACTTGGATTTTGTTGACCCTAACATATATTTACCTTTAGCTGATATTTGATGTTTTGTCGAACATATTTTCATTTACCAAGTATTTGTTTAGTGTATCACGTTTTATACTGTAATTATTTACTCGAGGGAAATTATTTAGAAAAAGGAAAAATTGTTGTTAAAATTTGACTCTTTTTCTTTGTATTTTATAATAATAAAAATGAATTTATTCCTTCTTTCTTTTAATTAAATGCCTAGGTATGACTCAATGTTTTGTAATGAGAGCACAGGGCGTGGGTTCAAACCTAAGTTGCAAATATAAAAAAAGGAATTTTGAAATAAGAATTTTTAATATTAATTTTGAAAAATTTTACTTAAGTAACAGGTTGTATCTTCTTTAATTTTATCTTTTACCAAACTATTTTGTGGGCGCCCTGTCTATTAGTTGCAAAGACAGAAAATTGAACTGCTCAATTTATTCAAATATTTATTTCAGAGTACGATTTTAAGTTGAGCCTCTTAAAATCTATTTTCAAAGATTCATATTATGAAATTAAACAAAAATATCTCAACTAGTAAATGTATTAACAAAATAATTTTATAAAAAAATTAACAAGATTTGAAAAAAAATCAATAAATAATTTACAATGACTAAAATCTCATATTAATTAATATAGTTAACTTAGCATAGTGTATATAACGGTATATGACAGTATATATTACACGCAGACAACTTTGTGGTCTTTCCGCGAAAAGAAATGCATCAATATATTACACAAGGTACAAAAGTGTGGTCTTTCCACAAAAAGAAATGCATAAATATATTACACAAGGTAAGAAGTGTGGTCTTTCCACCAAATAAATGTAAAGTGAAACTTATATGTTACACAAGATAATAAAGTGTGGTCTTTCCACAAAATAAATGTAAAGTGAAACTTATATGTTACACAAGATAATAAAGTGTGGTCTTTCCACAAAAAAACATAACATGGTTTAAAACCAATAAAGGCAAAGGAAAACAACTTAAGGACAAAAATAAGTTGCCTGGGCAATCTTGACACATCAATAAGTTCTTATAGTCAAATAACGTGCTAAACACCTATTTCTGTAGTACAGAAAAACTTGACTATAGAAAATATTGTGTTGCCAGATTTTAAAACAGCAAATTTAGGTAGGCAGATTTGCCCAAAGAAACAATCTAGCACATCAACAACCCCTACATAATCTGTAACGTGCTAAACACATCCTTGGCCTTCCAAAAATCAGAATTATGAAAAGTTATTGTGATACTAGATCATGCATATGCCTTCTTAAGAACATATTGACGCACTATACCAAGTTGGCATAACCAACCCTAGGAGTATGAATGGACACACTATAAATAGTCATACTCTAGGTTAATTACTTAAATTTAAAAGTATATAACTCCACCCAGTATCCATTTATCAAAAAAATTAATAAACTGTAAAACTATATTACCAAAACAAAGGTTAAATAAAACCAAAAAGGTCACACGGTTTATAATTCTGAAGGAATTATAAACCAACATTTATGGGTGTAGGTAAACACACTAAACTATACAATAGTTAGTTACACTCCGTAAATAACGAAACTTAAATATATTTGGCTTCACCACTTCCAAATATAAGTGCCAAAAAAAATTTATAAAAAAATCCAAAAAATTGTGAAAAAGGCAAATTTGACCATTACCAAAACAAAGGTTAAATAAAACCAAAAAGGTCACACGGTTTATAATTCTGAAGGAATTATAAACCAACATTTATGGGTGTAGGTAAACACACTAAACTATACAATAGTTAGTTACACTCCGTAAATAACGAAACTTAAATATATTTGGCTTCACCACTTCCAAATATAAGTGCCAAAAAAATTTATAAAAAAATCCAAAAAATTGTGAAAAAGGCAAATTTGACCATTACCAAAACAAAGGTTAAATAAAACCAAAAAGGTCACACGGTTTATAATTCTGAAGGAATTATAAACCAACATTTATGGGTGTAGGTAAACACACTAAACTATACAATAGTTAGTTACACTCCGTAAATAACGAAACTTAAATATATTTGGCTTCACCACTTCCAAATATAAGTGCCAAAAAAATTTATAAAAAAATCAAAAAAATTGTGAAAAAGGCAAATTTGACCATGTTGACCGCTTGAGTTGAAAAAATTAAGACGCAAGGAAAGTTAGTAAGAATAAAAGCAGGTGTACTTAGCTTTTAACCGTAGATCCTAATCGCACCAGACATCAGTACCCCTCCCTGGACTCTCGATAAAACTGCTGACGCAATCCATGCCACATGGAAACTCAAGAACTCCGGGTGGACACAGGAAGTTGGATGATTGGATTGGAAATCTCTGAACTTGGTCTTAATTCATCGTAGAAGTAAAAAGATGGAAAGTAGCTTGACGGAAACGCTGGTTAAAGAGTTGGTCGTAGGCTTTAAACTATGATGTGGCAGTTTAAGCCTAGGTGGTCATTATGAGAAGTGTGGTCAGTAGAAAGGTGATCTTAGAAGTTGGTAGAAGGGTAGCCCTTGAAGTTGGTAGAAGGTTAGCCCTTAAAGTTGGTAGAAGATTAGCCCTTAAAGTTGGTAGACGGTTGCCCTTAAAGTTGGTAGACGGTTCGCCCTTAAAGTTGGTAGACGGTTCGCCCTTAAAGTTGGTAGACGGTTCGCCCTTAAAGTTGGTAGACGGTTCGCCCTTAAAGTTGGTAGACGGTTGCCCTTAAAGTTGGTAGACGGTTCGCCCTTAAAGTTGGTAGACGGTTCGCCCTTAAAGTTGGTAGACGGTTCGCCCTTAAAGTTGGTAGACGGTTCGCCCTTAAAGTTGGTAGACGGTTCGCCCTTAAAGTTGGTAGACGGTTCGCCCTTAAAGTTGGTAGACGGTTCGCCCTTAAAGCCGGTTGTTCTGGCTTATGAATCTGTCAGATTACATTTTTCACTTTGTTGTTAATTTTTTTTGGACACCACTTAGTGCTGCATTTCTAGTGTTGAAAAGAAGCTCATCTTTTGGTCTTTCTATTTTATAGTAGTCACTCCCTTTACCCCGGGACCCCTTAAAATTCACTGGTTCCCCAACTACACTCCGACTTGACTGTTTTTTATTAAATTTTTTACACTAACCAAGACGACTGCTTCGTCGAATTTAACCTTTAAATGCATTTATAATATTAAAATTTTAAATAGTAAAGATTACCGTTCTACGTAGGCTGTCTTTATTACATGGAGAAAGATGAAAAAGGATAGATATTCTCTCGCATTATCTGCTTCGACGTATGTGATTCCTGTACCTTTTTACGTATGTTCGACAAAGACAACTAGATGGATGGCTTTCGCATACGTTGATTAGGCTAGTGAAAACCGGCTTTGCGACGATTTTGTAGCATGCTGGAGTTAATAGCAAGATTAGTGTAGGAATTCAGGTTGAGGTATTGAGAAAATTGGTAGGTTTGCTTTTATTAATTTGACTTGTAATGTTTTGACTAAAAAAACATTACAAATACCCCCCTTCTACGAAAAAATAAGATTTGCCTTTGACACTTACAAAATAATAGTTAAAAGGGTACATCATTTAGGTTTTCTTATAATTACTTAGTTACTAGTACAAACTAACTGACTTAAAGGCTAGGGATGCTCACTTTCAGAGTCCGATTCACTCAAGGTTGGTTTTAAGTCTTTAACATGGATCCGGGTAAAAACCTGACCTTTACCGTCCAGAAGATCATATATTAAAGGACTGATTTTCTTGGTAACTTGACATTTAATAAAACGCTGAGCAAGTCCAGCAGCAAAAGCTTTAGACGCACTGGAGAGAACATAATTTTTCTTGTAAACCGTATCACCCACCTGAAATTCAATGTTTCTCTTTCGGAGATTGTAATATTTTTCATTCGTTTGGTGTGATTTTTGAAGCAAAACAGAAACCTTTTGGTATATCTCTGGTAGTTTAGCCAATTCACCAACCAATGTTTCAGCGTTAGCAAATTTATAGGGACATTGATACATATTTTCTAGTTTTCCATAATAATCACCGTAAATCGGTACAATCCGCCCGAACACCAGAAAAGATGGACTATATTTGGTAACTGAATTTACTGAATTATTCAAAGCACTCATGATTTGGTAAAGATATTTATCCCATTCTTTATGTTTGTTTTGATTTAAAAAACATCGAATACAAGTTTTAATAGTGCGGTTATAACGTTCACAAAAATTTATCTGAGGATGGTATTTTGCATTGTACCAAATATGCTTAATCTTATACCGTGAAATAAGGTCCCTGAACTCGTTACTAATGAATTGGGCCCCGTTATCACAGACAATAGTCATAGGAGTACCAAATGTCAAAAACATATGATTCTCGACAAACTTGCAAATTTCTTGAGCGGTAGCACGTCTCAAGGGATGTAAAATTGTAAATTTAGTGAACCAATCGACAACGACAAACAGATATGAAAAACCTGACTTTGACCTAGGGTACGGACCCATGATATCCATAGATATTAATTGAAAAGGCATATCAACTTGTTTTCCAACCCCCATTACACCAAGGCGGCCTAATTGTGAAGCTTTCTGTTGGTTACATATATCACACTTTGAAACGTATCTTTTTACATCCTTTTTCAAGTCTGGCCAGAAATATTCTTCTAAGATACGATTATAAGTTTTATTTACGCCAAAGTGGCCTGATAAAGGGGAATCATGATGATTTTTAATAATATTAATTCTCTCTGACTTTGGTATCACTAATTTCCAATTTTTTAAGTTGGTATTAATCCCGTGAGAAGACTCTATATACCTATACAACCGATTTTCTTGTACTGAGTAATTTGGGAATTTTAAAGGGTCATCAGATACTTGTTTTAACATTCTGTCATACCACCTGTCTGTGTAACATTCAAAGGAGGATATTTCAATTCTACTTAAAGCATCCGGTACAATGTTATTTTTACCTTTTCGAAAAATGATCTCATATGTGAATTGAGAAAGAAAGATAGACCATCTAGCTAACCGTCCCACTGGTTGTTGAATTCTTGACAGCCAAAGTAATGCATGGTGATCAGTATAAATTTTAAAAAAACTTCCCTCAATGTAAGGCCGGAATTTAGTTACGGCAAAGATTATTGCATAAGCCTCTCGCTCAGTTACCGTCCAATTTTGCTCAGTACGCGTTAAAGTTTTAGAGGCATAACAAATCACTTTCTCATCATCACCCTCACCCTGCACAAGCACAGCGCCAACCGCAAAATTGCTGGCATCAGTTTGAATAATAAATTGTTTTGAAAAATCGGGATTGGCCAATACCGGCGTGGTTATAAGGCGGGTTTTAAGTTCTTGAAAGGACTTTTCAGCTTCATCCGTCCAGTCAATTTTTGCTTTTTATTCTTTCCTTGCATTAGTTTGGTTAAAGGACAAATTAAATCAGAGTAACCCCTTATAAACCGTCTGTACCACCCAGTGACTCCTACCCATCTTTTAACTTCAGTGACATTTTGAGGCCTTGGATATTTAACAATAGCAGATACCTTTTCCGGGTTAGCATGTAGACCATTTCTATCAATTACATATCCCAAAAATTCCAATGATGGAAGGCAAAATTTACATTTCTTTAAGTTAATAGTAAAACTCGCGGATTTTAATGTTTCAAAAATTTTTGTCAAGGTTTCAACATGTTTCTCAAATGTATCCGTACAACACACTAGATCATCAAGGTAGACAAAAATATCATTCTCAATTGATGGGTCAAAAAGGGTATCCATTAGCCTCTGTAAAGTTTGCGCTGAATTACAAAGACCAAAGGGCATTTTTGTAAACATAAAATGACCTTTACCAACCACGCTAAAAGCTGTTTTCTCCATTGAATCCTGGTCATGTAACGGAATTTGCCAAAACGCATGTTTAAGGTCAATAGAAGAGAGATATTTCGCGTTTTTAACTTTATCCAGGATTCTGGTTAGATTTGGTAATGGATATCGGTCTTTCTTAGTAATTTTGTTAAGATCCCGACCATCAAAACATAACCTCTTTTCCCCGTTGGCCTTAGGCACAAGAAGAACGTTTGAGCTGTAAGGGCTACGAGAGGGGGTAATAACATCTAACTTTAACATCCGGTCAATTTCATCGTTAACATGTTTATGCATATAAGGACTTAAGAGAAATGGTCTTTTGCGAAATGGCTCTGGGGTGGTAACTTCAATTTTATGAGTTATTAGGTTAGTGCAACCCAATTTTTCTGACACTAAGGTTTCAAATTTCTTTATAACCAACTCCAATTTCGTTTTTTGTTCAGGGTTTAAATCACTTTCAGACTGAATACAAGCTTTAAATTTCTGTTCTTGAACAACAATTTCGTCAATGGAGATCTGAGATAAAATTTCATCAATGTCATCAAAAAAATTTTCATTTTGTAAAAGGTCTAGTAAATCCAATATAGGGTCACACGGTTTATAATTCTGAAGGAATTATAAACCAACATTTATGGGTGTAGGTAAACACACTAAACTATACAATAGTTAGTTACACTCCGTAAATAACGAAACTTAAATATATTTGGCTTCACCACTTCCAAATATAAGTGCCAAAAAAAATTTATAAAAAAATCCAAAAAATTGTGAAAAAGGCAAATTTGACCATTACCAAAACAAAGGTTAAATAAAACCAAAAAGGTCACACGGTTTATAATTCTGAAGGAATTATAAACCAACATTTATGGGTGTAGGTAAACACACTAAACTATACAATAGTTAGTTACACTCCGTAAATAACGAAACTTAAATATATTTGGCTTCACCACTTCCAAATATAAGTGCCAAAAAAATTTATAAAAAAATCCAAAAAATTGTGAAAAAGGCAAATTTGACCATTACCAAAACAAAGGTTAAATAAAACCAAAAAGGTCACACGGTTTATAATTCTGAAGGAATTATAAACCAACATTTATGGGTGTAGGTAAACACACTAAACTATACAATAGTTAGTTACACTCCGTAAATAACGAAACTTAAATATATTTGGCTTCACCACTTCCAAATATAAGTGCCAAAAAAATTTATAAAAAAATCAAAAAAATTGTGAAAAAGGCAAATTTGACCATGTTGACCGCTTGAGTTGAAAAAATTAAGACGCAAGGAAAGTTAGTAAGAATAAAAGCAGGTGTACTTAGCTTTTAACCGTAGATCCTAATCGCACCAGACATCAGTACCCCTCCCTGGACTCTCGATAAAACTGCTGACGCAATCCATGCCACATGGAAACTCAAGAACTCCGGGTGGACACAGGAAGTTGGATGATTGGATTGGAAATCTCTGAACTTGGTCTTAATTCATCGTAGAAGTAAAAAGATGGAAAGTAGCTTGACGGAAACGCTGGTTAAAGAGTTGGTCGTAGGCTTTAAACTATGATGTGGCAGTTTAAGCCTAGGTGGTCATTATGAGAAGTGTGGTCAGTAGAAAGGTGATCTTAGAAGTTGGTAGAAGGGTAGCCCTTGAAGTTGGTAGAAGGTTAGCCCTTAAAGTTGGTAGAAGATTAGCCCTTAAAGTTGGTAGACGGTTGCCCTTAAAGTTGGTAGACGGTTCGCCCTTAAAGTTGGTAGACGGTTCGCCCTTAAAGTTGGTAGACGGTTCGCCCTTAAAGTTGGTAGACGGTTCGCCCTTAAAGTTGGTAGACGGTTGCCCTTAAAGTTGGTAGACGGTTCGCCCTTAAAGTTGGTAGACGGTTCGCCCTTAAAGTTGGTAGACGGTTCGCCCTTAAAGTTGGTAGACGGTTCGCCCTTAAAGTTGGTAGACGGTTCGCCCTTAAAGTTGGTAGACGGTTCGCCCTTAAAGTTGGTAGACGGTTCGCCCTTAAAGCCGGTTGTTCTGGCTTATGAATCTGTCAGATTACATTTTTCACTTTGTTGTTAATTTTTTTTGGACACCACTTAGTGCTGCATTTCTAGTGTTGAAAAGAAGCTCATCTTTTGATCTTTCTATTTTATAGTAGTCACTCCCTTTACCCCGGGACCCCTTAAAATTCACTGGTTCCCCAACTACACTCCGACTTGACTGTTTTTTATTAAATTTTTTACACTAACCAAGACGACTGCTTCGTCGAATTTAACCTTTAAATGCATTTATAATATTAAAATTTTAAATAGTAAAGATTACCGTTCTACGTAGGCTGTCTTTATTACATGGAGAAAGATGAAAAAGGATAGATATTCTCTCGCATTATCTGCTTCGACGTATGTGATTCCTGTACCTTTTTACGTATGTTCGACAAAGACAACTAGATGGATGGCTTTCGCATACGTTGATTAGGCTAGTGAAAACCGGCTTTGCGACGATTTTGTAGCATGCTGGAGTTAATAGCAAGATTAGTGTAGGAATTCAGGTTGAGGTATTGAGAAAATTGGTAGGTTTGCTTTTATTAATTTGACTTGTAATGTTTTGACTAAAAAAACATTACAATACAAGGCGTAGAGTTTAAATGTATTTTTTTTCGGTTTTACCCTGGACTTATCAAATCCGTCTCTATCTCCCTTACTAAAAGAGAAAGAGACAACGGTGCCCTCGAGTTTATAAATCAGGGGTAAGGGACGGAAGCACAAAAGCGATTTTCCTCTTTATATTTACATGCAGCAGTGTTCCATTTTGGATGACTGTAGCAGTTACTACAACATTAGCAGAAAAATTTGAAATTAAAAAAAAAGATAACCCAAACGAGGTATAATCCCAGCAAACACAAATCGTTGGCATTAAATCGGGCCAATATCGACAACATCGGCAGTATGTCAGCATCGGCGACTACACGCTGACCCGATGTTGGACAGATTGCGATTTTCAGTTTTCGGTCAATAATCGGCAACTGACGGAGGTCCACATTACTACAGTCGACTTTAAGCCGACACCACTTTAGGATCGACGATGGTCCGATTGGAACTTTGTTTAATCGGACGAGAATCGGCAACTGACAATGGTCCGGTTTACTATAGTCGCCATTATGCCAACTCAAACCTTATCTGCTTTAGGACCGACGATGGCCTGATCAGATTTTTGTTCGATTGGTCGATAACTGGCAACAGATGATGGTACGTCACATTAAAATTTTTAAACTGCCTAATAGTTTCTTCCCAGTAAGTAGATATGGCGCTAATATCACTATGTTTCCTGTATAGTGGAAGATAATATTATATATATAATGAGCAAAGATATTTTAAAACTAGAATGCGGACTTGACAAGATGGTGGTAATTCTCTACAAGAATCACCTCTTCCGCCACTTAAACCACCCCGACTGATTCAGCACAAGCATTATCGAAACTTTGTAGTTTGCCAATGTCGGATCGTGTCAAGCAACAACCGACGGACCCTCGTCAATCACCGACGTCGGCCCTCTTTAAAAAGCCGATGTGGGGCCTTATTATCCACCCATTATCGGACTTTTGTGGTTTGCCATTATCGGGCCGCTTTGAGCTACCACCGACGGATCTTCGTCGATCGCCGACGGTGGACCGCTTTAGGAAACCAACGTCGAACTAGTTTACCGATGTCGGGCCGAGACCAGCTTGCCTACGTTAGACCGACCAAATTAGGCAGCTATATGGGCGGATGGTCGGTACCATGTGGTTAAACCATATCGGACCTTAATCGTACGGCGACGGTTTGCCGACGTCAGCAAAAAGTAAAGTTTACCATTGGTTCGACGGCGGGCTACAGTCTAAAGTTGCGTCGATAAACATACATTGGGCCTACATCGCAATGCAATGCTGTGCAATCGTCATCGGGCCGACGAAGGCCCGATCGAACCGTGTTTGCCGGGAATTCTACTAGAACTAAAAACAACGCAGAAAAGTGTTATAATGGTAGAGTATTAAATTGAAGAATAGAACAAGAAATATTAAAGCTTGTATTAATTAATGTCATCCTCTAATGCCGCGTCCACACCAAACCAACAAAACAAAACACCAACAAAAAGAAATTGCAAATTTTTGAAAACAGGAACACATTTTCAACTGCTGTCTATATAGATAAAACAAAACAATTAAGCTAGGTTTATACAGAAAAATAAGATAAGATAAGACATACCATGACATAACATAAAATAACATAAGGAAAATGGCTGTTTTCTCTAAACAAAAATGACATGCCAACACTTAAAAAAAAGTAGGGTTATGGTAGAAACTCGTAAAAATGGCGTCGTGATCATGCGCAAAATGTGATTTTACATGACATAACATAACATAAAGAGATAAAAGTTGGGCATATTTTTATGTCTCATGTTATGTTATTTTATGTTATTCTTCTGTATAAATACCAACAGGGTTTGTCATAAGCTCAACTCTTATTTCATTTTATGTTATGTCTTAGTTTATTATGGCAGTTGGTATTCTATTTTTAACCCAAAAAAAAAAACGTTTTTGGCTTAGATCGAGCTTAAAGAACCGACAAAAAGACTATGTTAATGCAATAATTGCGAAATTTTGTTGGTTTGGTGTGGACTCTGCATAGAAAAGCTATTGTTTTGAGATATTTTGACATTGTTTTTTTTTAATTTTTGTTTGGAAATCCACATGTCTCTTTTTATGATTACCTTTAGTTGGAAGTATAAGTTACAAATTATTATAAATTATTATAATAACTTTAGTGAATTAAAATAACTTTTACACCGTGTAATCAATTTTCTAAAGAAAAGGTTAATCTTTGTTGTTAAGGTTTCAAATTTTTAAATTAAATAAAATTCGGATGCTCGTATAACTTTTCTAAGCCGACTTGGTAAAAAGAGCTCTGAGACTAATAGAACTTCGCGAAACAAATTCTCTTCGGTTGGACCCGTGAAACCCGCATTATGATAAAACGTTATAAAATAAGTCGTTGGTCACTCAATTAGCCAGAAAACACTCAATATTTTCTTCCACCGGCTTCTTTGACCATCTAGCCTCTCCAATTAGTGTGAACCGTCGCTCGAGGCACCGTCGGCTCCTTTGAAGTTCGAAATTACCTGTTGCCACTTAGACTGGGATCTCTTTCGCGCCACCATCCACAGATTCTCGCACCTCGAGAGCCGATTCTTTAGAATCATCATCTTCTTCTTTAAGGCGCAACTACACAGACGAACATGCTCAAACAAAAGCTCGTGCAAAAGCTCTAAATTTTGCGTGAACATTTTTGTGAGCTTTTCTTTGAACATTTTGTTCGGGTAAATTTTTGAGCAAATTATTGCTATCTGTTTTGGAAACATATTTTTAAAGATGAGAATAAATACAATTTCACATCAGGGATCAGTGATCTCAATTCTTTAAAAAAATGGAACACCAACTTTTATTTTAAATTTTTGTGAAAAAAAGCCGACGGCAAGCGAAACATTATTCTTGGCTATCAGTTTTGTCACATGGATTAGGGTTACTTATAATATTTTTTTCTTAGGGTTTTACCCGGATTTTTTTGCGGGGGGTTTTTTTGGGATTTTCTTGCGAGTTTTTTTTATTTCCAAGGGTTTTTTCCTAAATTCAAAAAATAACCCAGGAAAATTTTTCTTTTCCAAAAAAAATTTGAGTTTTTCAAATATCGGCAAAAAACTCAAGTTTTTAAGCGGTAATCCGCGCCTCACGACTATGAAGAGTGGTGGGGAGGGGATTTTTTTTTAAACATACTTTTGTAACTTTACTTTACCCTTAGCTTCGATTGTTTTTTTTTTTCATTCCTCACACCAGATTTACCTAGTTAGTTTAAGGCCCCAACGGTTGCTTAAAAAAGCAAAAGGTTCATGAAAATGCTGAAGATAGATATTTACTGTCAATTTAATGTAATAATCAAGGTCGATTACTGACACTGAACAAACAATATGCAAAGGAGCAACATTCCGATTCAGAAATCTAGTCTATTACTGCTAAATTAAGGCGCAATTACACAGACGAACATGCTCAAACAAAAGCTCGTGCAAAAGCTCTAAAATTTTGCGTGAACATTTTTGTGAGCTTTTCTTTGAACATTTTGTTCGGGTAAATTTTTGAGCAAATTATTGCTATCTGTTTTGGAAACATATTTTTAAAGATGAGAATAAATACAATTTCACATCAGGGATCAGTGATCTCAATTCTTTAAAAAAATGGAACACCAACTTTTATTTTAAATTTTTGTGAAAAAAAGCCGACGGCAAGCGAAACATTATTCTTGGCTATCAGTTTTGTCACATGGATTAGGGTTACTTATAATATTTTTTTCTTAGGGTTTTACCCGGATTTTTTTGCGGGGGGTTTTTTTGGGATTTTCTTGCGAGTTTTTTTTATTTCCAAGGGTTTTTTCCTAAATTCAAAAAATAACCCAGGAAAATTTTTCTTTTCCAAAAAAAATTTGAGTTTTTCAAATATCGGCAAAAAACTCAAGTTTTTAAGCGGTAATCCGCGCCTCACGACTATGAAGAGTGGTGGGGAGGGGATTTTTTTTTAAACATACTTTTGTAACTTTACTTTACCCTTAGCTTCGATTGTTTTTTTTTTCATTCCTCACACCAGATTTACCTAGTTAGTTTAAGGCCCCAACGGTTGCTTAAAAAAGCAAAAGGTTCATGAAAATGCTGAAGATAGATATTTACTGTCAATTTAATGTAATAATCAAGGTCGATTACTGACACTGAACAAACAATATGCAAAGGAGCAACATTCCGATTCAGAAATCTAGTCTATTACTGCTAAATTAAGGCGCAATTACACAGACGAACATGCTCAAACAAAAGCTCGTGCAAAAGATCTAAAATTGTTTTCGTGAACATTTTTGTGAGCTTTTCTTTAAACATTTTGTTCCGGTAAATTTTTGAGCAAATTATTGCCATCTATTTTGGAAACATATTTTCGAAGATGAGAATAAATAAAATTTCACTGATCTCAATTCTTTAAAAAAATGGAACACCAACTTTTATTTAAAATTTTTGTGAAAAAAAGCCGACGGCTTAGGGGTTTTCCCGGATTTTTTTGCCCGGGGGTTTTTTTGGGATTTTCTTGCGAGTTTTTTTTATTTCCAAGGGATTTTTCCTAAATTCAAAAAACAACCCAGGAAAATGATTCTTTTCCAAAAAAATTTTGAGTTTTTCAAATATCGGCAAAAAACTCAAAAATTTTAAGCGGTAATCCGCGCCTCACGTTTATGAGGAGTGGTGGGGAGGGGATTTAAACATATTTTTGTAACTTTGCTTTACCCTTAGCTTGGATTGTTTTTTTTTTTCATTCCTCACACCAGATTTACCTAGTTAGTTTAAGGCCCCAACGGTTGCTTAAAAAAGCAAAAGGTTCATGAAAATGCTGAAGATAGATATTTACTGTCAATTTAATGTAATAATCAAGGTCGATTACTGACACTGAACAAACAATATGCAAAGGAGCAACATTCCGATTCAGAAATCTAGTCTATTACTGCTAAATTAAGGCGCAATTACACAGACGAACATGCTCAAACAAAACCTCGTGCAAAAGATCTAAAATTGTTTTCGTGAACATTTTTGTGAGCTTTTCTTTAAACATTTTGTTCCGGTAAATTTTTGAGCAAATTATTGCCATCTATTTTGGAAACATATTTTCGAAGATGAGAATAAATAAAATTTCACTGATCTCAATTCTTTAAAAAAATAGAACACCAACTTTTATTTAAAATTTTTGTGAAAAAAAGCCGACGGCTTAGGGGTTTTCCCGGATTTTTTTGCCCGGGGGTTTTTTTGGGATTTTCTTGCGAGTTTTTTCTATTTCCAAGGGATTTTTCCTAAATTCAAAAAACAACCCAGGAAAATTTTTCTTTTCCAAAAAAAATTTGAGTTTTTCAAATATCGGCAAAAAACTCAAGTTTTTAAGCGGTAATCCGCGCCTCACGACTATGAAGAGTGGTGGGGAGGGGATTTTTTTTTAAACATACTTTTGTAACTTTACTTTACCCTTAGCTTCGATTGTTTTTTTTTTCATTCCTCACACCAGATTTACCTAGTTAGTTTAAGGCCCCAACGGTTGCTTAAAAAAGCAAAAGGTTCATGAAAATGCTGAAGATAGATATTTACTGTCAATTTAATGTAATAATCAAGGTCGATTACTGACACTGAACAAACAATATGCAAAGGAGCAACATTCCGATTCAGAAATCTAGTCTATTACTGCTAAATTAAGGCGCAATTACACAGACGAACATGCTCAAACAAAAGCTCGTGCAAAAGATCTAAAATTGTTTTCGTGAACATTTTTGTGAGCTTTTCTTTAAACATTTTGTTCCGGTAAATTTTTGAGCAAATTATTGCCATCTATTTTGGAAACATATTTTCGAAGATGAGAATAAATAAAATTTCACTGATCTCAATTCTTTAAAAAAATAGAACACCAACTTTTATTTAAAATTTTTGTGAAAAAAAGCCGACGGCTTAGGGGTTTTCCCGGATTTTTTTGCCCGGGGGTTTTTTTGGGATTTTCTTGCGAGTTTTTTCTATTTCCAAGGGATTTTTCCTAAATTCAAAAAACAACCCAGGAAAATTTTTCTTTTCCAAAAAAAATTTGAGTTTTTCAAATATCGGCAAAAAACTCAAGTTTTTAAGCGGTAATCCGCGCCTCACGACTATGAAGAGTGGTGGGGAGGGGATTTTTTTTTAAACATACTTTTGTAACTTTACTTTACCCTTAGCTTCGATTGTTTTTTTTTTCATTCCTCACACCAGATTTACCTAGTTAGTTTAAGGCCCCAACGGTTGCTTAAAAAAGCAAAAGGTTCATGAAAATGCTGAAGATAGATATTTACTGTCAATTTAATGTAATAATCAAGGTCGATTACTGACACTGAACAAACAATATGCAAAGGAGCAACATTCCGATTCAGAAATCTAGTCTATTACTGCTAAATTAAGGCGCAATTACACAGACGAACATGCTCAAACAAAAGCTCGTGCAAAAGATCTAAAATTGTTTTCGTGAACATTTTTGTGAGCTTTTCTTTAAACATTTTGTTCCGGTAAATTTTTGAGCAAATTATTGCCATCTATTTTGGAAACATATTTTCGAAGATGAGAATAAATAAAATTTCACTGATCTCAATTCTTTAAAAAAATGGAACACCAACTTTTATTTAAAATTTTTGTGAAAAAAAGCCGACGGCTTAGGGGTTTTCCCGGATTTTTTTGCCCGGGGGTTTTTTTGGGATTTTCTTGCGAGTTTTTTTTATTTCCAAGGGATTTTTCCTAAATTCAAAAAACAACCCAGGAAAATGATTCTTTTCCAAAAAAATTTTGAGTTTTTCAAATATCGGCAAAAAACTCAAAAATTTTAAGCGGTAATCCGCGCCTCACGTTTATGAGGAGTGGTGGGGAGGGGATTTAAACATATTTTTGTAACTTTGCTTTACCCTTAGCTTGGATTGTTTTTTTTTTTATTCCTCACACCAGATTTATCTAGTTAGTTTAAGGCCCCAACGGTTGCTTAAAAAAGCAAAAGGTTCATGAAAATGCTGAAGATAGATATTTACTGTCAATTTAATGTAATAATCAAGGTCGATTACTGAGCCTGAACAAACAATATGCAAAGGAGCAAAATTTCGATTCAGAAGTCTAGTCTATTCGTAGAGTTGTAAAAGTGGGTAATAAACGGGAATTATGTAGACCGAACGTGCTTTTGTTCATATATTTGAGATTTAATAAAATGTATATAGGTTTTTTAATTTGACTTAATTATTATTGTATTGTGTTTTAAACTAGGAAATAAAATAAAGAAATATTCTTTTAAATGTAAATTTTTATCATTACATTTTACAGGCAACAGCAATAAATAAGTGCCAATTATGATTTTTTTATTCCCGTTTTTTTACAACCCCAAAAAAGTTACAAGTATACTGGCATATCCCCTATAAAAATCAGGTCAATGGAAGTTACTTATGAGGTAAAATGTGAATTTCGACATCAAATCGTTTTTCAGTCGGAAAGCACTTAATTAAAAATACCTTGTTTTAAAACTTAGTCTTTCTATTCTCAGTTAAGTTCAATGAATTCCCATAAAACCATAAAATTTAAATTTGTAAGAAATTTCTATACCAACATTTCTTAAACAAATTGCTTAACATTCTCTCCAAAATTTTTTGTACGAGATTTTGCACAAAACTTTTTTTTGAACATTTTGCTCAAGAGGCTCGTGTAAATGTTTGTCGGCATTTCAACATCAAAGGAAAGTTTGTCTGTGTAAATGCGCTTTTAGATGCCATAATTCATAGAGAAAGAACTCTTTGACTCTCTTTGACCGTTGGCCACTACAATGGGCCACAATTTTTTTTTTAAAGGTCGTGGGTAAAAATAGAGTTTTCCGATGGTTTATGATTCAAATATAGCCAAAATGTTTGGTTTTTTGAACAATTTTCTTAGGTCGTAAATAAAAAATAAGACCACAATGTTTTTTTAACTTTCTCTTATACACAGCCTCTGGTTCTTCTCAGTAATCCGCTAACATTGAAAATTTCCATATTTTCCATATTATTATATTTTTACCATGTTCGTATATTTTTGGATACAGTTCTTTGCCAACTTTGAAGTTGAATATATAATAAAATTTACGTTTAAAAATATATTCTTCCTTTACTTTACTTCCAAGATATAAATCTTCAACAATTTCAAGTACCTTTTGTTATTTTTAAGCAACCAAACAAAGAATGCAATAACAAGGGAAGTCCGGTTGGACAAATCTAAGGTTAAAGTAAAACTGAGAAAAAATTGCTCCACCCCACACTCCTTCTTTAGTTTTTCACCGCTTTTTTTTTTAAAAAAAGGGTTAATAATTTTTTTTATAATACATTTTTTATAGGCAATTAATTTGATATATAACACGTGTACCCTAACTTCCTGTATCACCTCTTAAATTTATTCCGAATATAGGAAAATAAAATTATATTTCGGTCTTTACCGCGCAAAAATTACCGCGCAAAAATTACCGCGCAAGTCAAAAGCGCGCTTCTTATTACAAGTGCAAACAGTTACCGCGCGAGGTTTTCACCGCAAAAGATAATTACTGCGCACAGTCAAACACTGCGCAAACGGCACAATGACTGCGCATAACTCATACTGCGCAAAACATTTACCGCGCGGAGTTTTACTGCACAAAACATTTACAGCACATCACTTTTACCCGCCCCAACAAATTTTCGCGCGGTTCACTTTCTGCGCGGGATTGGTTGCGCGCGGTTCTGGCCTTGCGCGGTGTTGGCATGCTGTTTACATGCTTAATACTTATAAACAGTAGTAGATAAAGATGGTGACTGTGATGATTCTGGGCAATCGACTCTGAGCCGGCTGTTGCGGCAATTAGAATGCGTGTTCAAATTTATTCTATAAAACAGTTCATTAATACGGTCGGGTTTACGACTCACAGTCTAAGCGGCTCTTTTAAAATACCTGTGCCATGTATATTAGCGGGTTTAGTTAATCGTGTTGTTGCTTGAAGTCAATGATACTTACCGAAAGAATTCGTGTGGTCGTTTTATAAAAATGTGAAGGTTGTAGTTGTTTTGGCCACTGACGAGAATATAATATTATATTAAGTTATAATCATGTTTAAATTAATCATGTCTCTGAACATTGAGATTAAACCTATTAAAAAAGTTAAACTTGTTTGATGTTGTGTTAAAGACAAGTGAGCTTTATTGGGAAAATTAATACTTACATTAAAAGGAAGCTCTGCAATATATTTTAACACCTTGGTTAATAGTAAGGGTTTAAAAAAAAAATAAGTTTTATTTTTAGATCTTATGTATACTACAAAATATTCTTGTTTTATTTAGCATTACCAAATAAGAGTAACAAAAACTCATTAAACAAGCTAAAGTTATTGGGTACCAATCCTTTCTTAACCATAAAATTAAGGTTAGATTTTTTGAATAAAAGTTTCAAAAATATATGTGACTAAATATAAAAATGTAAATTCTGGTTGCTAAAAAAATTATGCTTAAAAACCCTTAATAACAAGTCGCTGTGATAACTTTCGCCAGAGTTTGTGTATCTAGAAGCAAAAAGATAATATTGATAAAATCACTAATCATTGATTCTTAATCTTAAGGGTAAATTTGATTAAAAAAGATGCGCTTCTTTCAATTAGGTAATCTAAAAAGCTGTTAATCACATTTGTACTAAATTTTGTACGGTGAAAGTTTAAAGCAACCCTTTACGTGATTTTGCATAATTTTAAGTTTTTTACATCATTTTACGTATCCCAAAAATGTCTAATTCCCGGTAAGAATTATCGATTATTTTAAAAAACTAAATAAAAACAAGATATATATATATATATATATATATATATATATATATTATTATTATATAGCATTTATTGCAAAAAAAATACAATGCTTACATCAATATAATATAAAACTATACAAACGTACATAATTTATACCTACTAATGCAAGAAAATAAAAACCTAGGTACCAATAGTTTTAAAGGTATCAATAGTTTAAAAATATATACATACATATTTGAAAAACCACGCCAATGGTCTGTGGGAAAGCCTCCGCTGTGCAAAATTTTGTTCATTTTTGATATGCGGTCAAATAAACATCAGAATTCGCTGAACTTTGCATGAAAGGCACATTTGTAAAATCTAAGATACGGCTCGGTGAAACTTTTTGACTTTTTGCAGATTAGGCTAATAAAGTTTTAAAATTAACGATGATAAAATATGTAATTGGTTTAGAAAAACAACAAAAAACTGGTTTGAAATAACAAAACAATTTTCTACTTTTGCTCTAGTAGAGCGGTAATAGGAAAGAAGTCAAACTCAGTTATATTACCTCCCCATTTTTAGTGCACCATACCAATATGGTATGGGGGACTATTAAAATTGTAAAATTTTGACTTTTCTTAATTTTATCGAAGATGAGTTACTAAGGTTCCAAAACATTTTAATCGACGAAAAAAAAGTTGTCTGTTGTCTGTCTGTATACACGATAACTTAAGAACGCCTTAATCGATTTTAACGAAATTTGGTACAAAAATCCTCTATCCGCTGACTGATTAACTCTTTCGTAGGGGGTGGAGGGTTGAAGGGGGCAAAGGGGGAAAAATATTTAAAAAATTGTAACTTTGGAACAAAAGCAAGTAGCGATATACGAATTTCAGATTGTTTCCATGAATATTGACTACAAATTTTGTTATAAAGTCCAAATTTCTGGGAGCTTTAGTTTCCGAGTTATTTGAAAAAAACTTTAAAATATATATTAAAAAAATCATAAGTTTAGAAGTAAAGCTGCTATTGATATGCGGTTTTCAGATTTTGGTTTTCGTAAATATTACCCAAAAATTTTGTTATAAGGTTGAAATCTTTCAAAGCTACAGTTTTCAAGAGATTTTCATTTCCTTTTAACATAAAATAAATCCAGCACCCATGTTTTAATATTATTTTTTACTTATTTTTGTTTAAATTTTCCTTAAAACTAACCAAAAATGCATATTTGTAAATATATTTTATCAATAAATGTTAGTTTCAGTTATTCCAGTTTGAAGCAAAATTTATTAATTTTTTGAGAAAAAGTCTTAGCATAACATATAGAAATCCTTGACAAAATAATTATATTACTCTGTCAAAAGACCAAAAACACCGACCTTTGACCAAATTAGCCTAATTTTATGGTAAGGCACTTAGCCAAATCATTTTTCTTTTGAAGTAAAAACCTTTTAGATAACTATTTTCAAGAAATTTTGAAGAAACGCCTTGTAAAGGAAAACAGAGTTGGTCTAGAGAGGGGTTTTGAAAAAAATACATATAATCTTTAAGACATAGACATCGTCAACTATCATTTACCGTAAAAAGTAAAATCCCCTATGTCCCTTTTCTGGGAAGCGTTTTTTAAAAAATATTCTGAGAACCTTAAATAGCAAACCCCTATTTTGACTTCATATTTTAATTCTCGCTGAAATTCTCTTTCCAATGGTACCATAAGATTTACTTTACTAATTTTCGAGATATTTGGCTTTCAAAATGTCAAAAATTCAATTTTCAAAGGCCACTATTTACTAAAGAAAATACGGTTCTTTAAAACTTGAATTTTTGACAATTTAAAAGCCAATATTTAGAAAACTACTAAAGTAACCTTATGATATAAGGTACCATTGAAAAAACAATTTCAGCAAGAATTCAAATATGAACTCAAAATAGGAAGTTGCTGTTTAAGATTTTCAGAATATTTTCCAAAAATAGCCCTCCAGAAAAGGGCTACATAGGGGATTTTAATTTTTACGGTAGTTGGCGTTGTATCGAAAAGAAAAATCTATTTTTTAAAAATTACATAGCTTTTTCTTAAAACACCTCTCTAGACCCACTGTGAAGACATAATGTTTTAGGGCCGTAATGGGTCACTATTTGCATAGGGCGGTGGTAGGTGGTCCTGGTTAGAGAGTGCAGTGTTGACCAACTTCTGTGCTATTCCTGAGACTGGTTTAGTGGAGGATACTTTACGCGGCGGATGGTCTGCGGATGTGTTTATGTGACCTGGGAGCTGATTCTTGAATTGTGTGAAATATCAACTACATAGACGGTGTACTGACTAATGGCTCTAACTGAAATTAATAATTAGGTTTTGTTGTTTTCAATCGTCATCTAATAAATATTAACTGAAATTCTTTTGCTCAATGTTTGGCAGTTCTTCATTACTGGTGAAACTTGGGATCCGTCCCGATAGAGAGTACAGTATTAACCAACATCTGTGCTATTCCTGGTTTACGGGAGGATAATTCACACGGCGGATGGACTGCGGAAGTATTTAATGTGTCCTTGGGGATGATTCTTGAATTTTGTGAAATTTCAATGATCGTCCGACTTGAATTGGGTGTCAAGTGTTTGATAAATCATAAAGACAAAGGAAAAGTAGGCGATTCTTATAACCTTTGTCTGTTACAGGCATGCCCTGCTATATTAAGAAATCACATATTAATAATATAATGGGAGATAACCAAGGTATAAATTAAAAAAAAAACGGCCGCCGTGTGAGGTCTTTCGTTTCTTGTTTCTGAGGTGCAGATCGCAAAGCCAGAGCAGATAGTAATTTATAACGCCTGTGAGCTTTCGATCCCGAACACCTTTGTAACCGGTTACGTCAAGCGCAATATCATAAGACATTTAACGTGAAAAATTAACTAAATATGAACTGGTTGTTTTATACGCCATCGCTGATTTATAGCAAGCACGAAAATGTCAATCGATTTTATAATTTGGAATTTTATTGAAAATTTTACCATGAATGGATATAAAATTTCTCTTCTGCTAATTAAGCCTAGTTTAAAATAATATCTTTAACCTTCTAATAATATTAAAAGGGAAATTATTCTATCCAAAGAGTTACTTCAAGTTTTTACAAATAACTTGTGAGTTAAATTTTTGGGGAAAGATGCTCAATAACAAAATTATTAAATCTTAACAATAATAATAACACTGCCCAACAGACAAAATGTTGCAAACATTTTTTTTGTAAATTTGTCAAGGTGGCCTGATATCATAACCACCGTTGGTTTTCCCAAGTTGGCTCCGTTTTGCATAAAAAAATTAAAACGACTATTTTTTGAAATTTTAATTTAATTTTTTTTTAAACTCTTTTGTAGTACACAGGTTGAATGTGGGCCATAAATAGGATCAATGACTGAATCTTTTAGTAAAATATAAAAACTAAACGCAGCAGTTTTATTGAGATACAGCTAAAAGCAGACATATTTTTAAAAAAATCAATCCTAACTAAATAAGTGCTAAAAAAAGAAAGTTTGACCATTGTATAGTGTTACAAATTTACTTTAAAGTATAAAGTAAACAATTATAATTTACTCTGAATTAAATGGTAAACTGTGTTTTCTTGAACGAAGAAATACTTTTTTTTAGGAATATACTAGAGGATAACCACAAAAGATTATCTGGAAATCCGTAATTTTTTTCTTAAAAATTTCAATCTTAAACCTTAATCTTTTTAACTGATAAATAATACAAGACCTTTTTTGCATGGAGTTTTTTACTGATAATTCTATAAAAAAATATTTATCTACAAGATCTTTTTTATATGTACTGTATTTAGAAATACACCTGTATACAGAGGGACTTTTTTGATTGGTTGAAAGCCTGCCTTCTCTATAAACTTATGAAATTTTGCTAATTTAGTACCAACTTCAGAGAAACGTGGTTAAAATTTAAAAAAGTTTTTTATTTGTTTTTTAGTTATAACTGAGCTTACTTAAATACTTCAAACGTAGTTCAAAATCCGTATTGTTTTTTTTTGCAACATAACTTTTTTATTATTTTATAGAGCTGTGTAATCAAAGAAAATGTTGCTGATTATATTAAAAACACACTAATATTTAAGTAAGTCATTAAAAACCATAAGAATCCGCTAGGGTCCTAATCCATGGACACTGAGAAAAACGTTGATCACTTGACACCCAACGCAAATTATAGGCAATTCAGATGATCGTTCGAATTTAGGAATAGCATAGAACTTGGTCAACACCGCACTCTCTAACGGGACGGACCCAAAGTTCCGTCCTTACCAGAATTGACAAACATTAGACAAACAGAATGAAGTGAAACAAATTAAATTATTGTCTACGATAATTACCAACGAAAATTAGATTCAATTGGAGACAGTACAGGATAAAAATATCACAATTCAAGAACCAACCCTCAGGAGAAATTAAATACTGATATGGATTTCGCAGACCATCTAGATCGTAAAGTATCAACCACTAAACCAACCTCAGGAATAGCAAAAAACTTGGTCAACTCTCTAAAGGGACGGACCCGAAGTTCCCTTAATACTGAAGGGACTTACCAGAACTAACAAACATTCAACAAATAAAATGAAGTGAAACAACTTCAATTTGAGTCAGTACACGGTCTGTGTAGATATCACAAATTACAATAAAAGGATCAACCCTCATTACAAACTAAACATTGGTATGGATTTCTCAGACCATCTAGATCGTAAAGTATTCTCCACTAAACCAATCTCAGGAACTCCGAGTTCTCTCTGAACTGAAGGGGCTTACCAAAACTGAAAAACATTTAACAAATAGAATGAAGTGAAACAAATTCAATTATTGTTTATGAGGATTGAAAACTAAAACCAATCTCAGGGATAGCATAGGATTTGATCAAGTTTCGTCAGTACTGACTGACAACCATTCAATTATTGGCTATGGCTTTTTCTTTCAATGAATGTTTATTAGTTACTGCAGGGTCTATTTAGATATCAATGAGGTCGGTAATTTTTTTCGTAAGTTCATATAATCTTTTGTATTTTTTAAAATTGATTATAAACACACAGCGAGTTTTGAATTCAAGGAGTATTTTCAGCCTACTAATTTTGTAATGAGCAAACTTAATTACGATTACCATAACATTGCTAACCAAATAATATCATGCCGCTCGATCAAAAGGCTTACGTCTTATTTTTCTATTAAATTAATGTCTAACGCGCCTACTTCCGCTATCAGGCAGACCTCTTTATCAGTTCATATCATCGGACAGGTATAATTTTCTAGACTTGAACAAGTTACATACAGAATTTCGTGCGGTTTATATTCCTATACAGTACTAAATATGTGATTTAAATAATTCCAAACTAACCTGTATAGTAAATAGGGATTAGACTTATAAATATCAAGAAACTATATTAGCCCCACGAGTTTTTTTGCTTTCGGTCATTAGCTTACTAATTGACATTACCGATTTCAATTTTCATCTCATCGAAATAGGTGAAATTTCAAAAACTAGTATAACTGCTACCTAGTTAAAACTAACTGTAAAGACACTTTCAAAATCAGACTATTCGACATGAGTGATAATTTGAACATTTGGGCTTTTTAAAATGTTTGATAACGCCAAAAATCCAAAGTTTTTTCTTTAGCTTCTAGGTATTCGCCACATTTGCCATGGTGCAATACTTTGTATTTCGTTTGTTTTGCCAAGTACTGCTAAGAACTAGGTCTCTTATATTATGGAAAAACCCATACGATGTGAATGAATAATTGATTTAGCATCGTAGGCAACTTCGACTGCGACCACTTTTTTACTCTAGTTTGCTTAGCTCTGCTGGTCTATTCTATGATCAGAGCCTTAAAGTATTCATACCTACCAGTCCCTCTACTAATAACAAAAATTATGACACATCCACTCAGAAAATGCATTTCCGGTCAAGGACTTTACTATGCCTAGGTCTAATTTAGTTACATTTATGTAAAACTGGTACAAATGCTACCTAGACTATTCGACATGGGTTTTATGTTTAGCTTCTAAGTATTCACCACATTTGGCATGGTGCGATAGTTTTTATTTCGTTTGTTTTGCCAAGTGCTGCTAAGAATTAGGTCTCTCATACTATAAAAAATTGCATACGATGTGAATGACCAATTTTTTACTTTAGTTTGCTTAGTTCTGCTGGTCTATTCTATTATCAGTGCCTTAAAGTATTCATACCTACCAGTCCCTCTACTAATAACAAAAATTATGACACATCCACTCAGAAAATGCATTTCCGGTCAAGGACTTTACTATGCCTAGGTCTAATTTAGTTACATTTATGTAAAACTGGTACAAATGCTACCTAGACTATTCGACATGGGTTTTATGTTTAGCTTCTAAGTATTCGCCACATTTGGCATGGTGCGATAGTTTTTATTTCGTTTGTTTTGCCAAGTGCTGCTAAGAATTAGGTCTCTCATACTATAAAAAATTGCATACGATGTGAATGAATAATTGATTTAGCGTCATAGGCACCTTCGACTGGGACCAATTTTTTACTTTAGTTTGCTTAGTTCTGCTGGTCTATTCTATTATCAGTGCCTTAAAGTATTCATACCTACCAGTCCCTCTACTAATAACAAAAATTATGACACATCCACTCAGAAAATGCATTTCCGGTCAAGGACTTTACTATGCCTAGGTCTAATTTAGTTACATTTATGTAAAACTGGTACAAATGCTACCTAGACTATTCGACATGGGTTTTATGTTTAGCTTCTAATTATTCGCCACATTTGGCATGGTGCGATAGTTTTTATTTCGTTTGTTTTGCCAAGTGCTGCTAAGAATTAGGTCTCTCATACTATAAAAAATTGCATACGATGTGAATGAATAATTGATTTAGCGTCATAGGCACCTTCGACTGGGACCACTTTTTTACTTTAGTTTGCTTAGTTCTGCTGGTCTATTCTATTATCAGTGCCTTAAAGTATTCATACCTACCAGTCCCTCTACTAATAACAAAAATTATGACACAGCGGTCGCGATTCTTCAGAAACGACAGAAAATCTCACCCGTCAAAATTCTGGAAAGTGGAGATTTTTACTTATCGCCTCATTTAAAATAAAAACATAGCAACCTTCGTATTTATTCTAACGTTGTAAGAGAAACTGCCTCATTTTTTTACTAACGTTTTGTAAATTTAATATTTTAAAGATATTCTGCAGGACTAGTTTATAGCGGAGGTAAATTATTACTACGCGTACCAATAAACGTCGAAAATTCTCACCATGTAAAAGGAAAGACAGAATTTGTGTGACTTTTCTGAACAGTGACAGCAAAATATTCCATGGCTATCTATGGTTTTGTATGTTAAAACTTTTAAAGGTTTGTTTACACATAAAAATATTTAAGGAATATTAGCAAATAGTCCTGACAAAAAAGCATTAAATATAAATTTGTGTTTAAAAATCATCAGATTTTTTGTAAGGGCGAGATTTTCTGACGGTTTTTGAAGAATCGCGACCATCCAGTCAGAAAATGCAGTGCCGGTCAAGATCTTTACTATGCCTAGGTCTAATTTAGTTACATTTATATAAAACTGGTATAAGTGCTACCTATTTATAACTAACTGTATAGAAACTCTGTTTTAACTATTGGACATGAGTGATTGGTTCTTTGTGGACCCTAATATGCACAGGAACAGTATTGTAGGATTCGATAATTAGAATTTTTGGACTTTGATTATGCCAAATGACATGATGCAATATGTTTTATTTCATATGTTTTGCCATGTGCTGCTAGGAGTTAGTTCTCTCGTACTATAGAAAAATGCTTACGATTACTTTAGTTTGCTTAGCTGCTCTAATTCATGTTTGATCATGTAAATTTCCACGGTGCAATATCTTTTATTTCATTTTTTTTGCCACGTGCTGCTAGGAGTTAGTTCTCTCATACATTTAGCAGCATAGGCACCTTCCACTGCGGCCACTTTTTTACTCGAGTTTGCTTAGCTCTGCTGGTTTATTTTATGATGAGCTCCGTGAAGTATTTATACCTACCAGTCCCTCTATTATCAACAAAATTTATGACACTATCTGTCGTCCTTATTCTTCCTGTCATGTAGTTGGAGAACCCGTTCAAACTGGTAATTGAAAAATCTCTCATCCTTAGATTGAGCCAGCTATGTCTGCAATACAGAAGAAGCTTTAAATAAAGAAGAGTCAAAAATTCGATCTGCGAAGGAACGGTTTCTCCAACTACACGATCAATAAAACTTTTCAGACCACACCAACACAAAGAACGACAGACGTAAATACATCAAAGGAATTTCAGAAAAGATAAGAAGAATAGGCAACCAATATTATATTCGGGTTGTCTTCAAACCGACCACAGCAATAAAAAACCAATTAACAAAACTTAAACCCTATCGCCACAATACCAAGCGAGTGTGGGGATATCTACTTTGGAGAAACCAGTCGAGGACTTACAGAACAAAAACAGAAAATTCGACGAGGGGACAAAAACCATGAAGATCCTAGTTTACAAGACAAGTTAAACCATACTACTGTATTTGCAAAAGAAAGAGTTATATCCAACCATTCAGTCTTGAGAGTTAAATTAACTAGGAGAGAGAAAAGTACTCAAATACGTTACCAGCTAGATACATCTAATGCTGAATCGCGAAAAGGAAAATCAGGAGAAACAGACAGGAATCCTAAATAGACCTCCATATATACATAGCATACGATATACCTATGTGGTGCTTAAGAAGATACAGCTTTCCATCAGCTAATTCCGACTGAGAGATATTCTACTTTTAGTAATATTTAGGATATGATAAAAGAAAAAAAAGTATGGACAATTATTCTGTAGTTAATTCATAGGTTCAAAGAAACCAGAAGTAGTAATTAAAACGTGCTGGCGGCACTGACCTCTATAAGTTGCTAAGCTTTGCAAATACTATACCCAGGTACTTCTCGGTTGTCAACATTTTGGATCAACAAAACTTACTGTTTTTTAATTTTATTCTGAGGGTAATTATATAAAATTAATAAAAAATCCACTTTTCATAACCAATCTCGAAGTTTGTGAGGCAGGGATAATTTTCCCCAGTCCTTGAAGTAATTTAATGATAAAGCCTAAATATTGCCGATTTGGCAACAAAATCGAAACCAATTAGGCACATTGTTTTTGTATTAAAGACTAGGTCTATGTATCCTATTTTTAAAACTTTGAGTCCATCATTCAAAAAATCATGGGAAAATACAAAATAACGATCGAGGCAAAATATATAAAAAGGTCAATTGCTTACCAAATTGCAAACAAGCCTAAAGGACTACGTTCGGGTTTATCCTGCTGAATTGATTTTGCTTCAATTTGCGGTTTTTATGTTTTATTCTGTTTTAGGAATCTAGTTAAAAATAATTTAATCATACATATGTATTGGTTTATCAACGAAGTACTAATTTTTGTATAAATTTTTTATAATTTATTTTTCGTGTCTATATCTTAACCTACTATTGCTAATGTTGAATAAATCCGACCTAATTTTAATTTTCACCTAATTCTAATAAGTATAATTCAAGAAGGGCTTAGATAGTAGATACCTATACAGGAGTAGATAAGATAGATTTTCTTATTTTGAAATTATATGATTGACAGTAGGCGCGGAGAAGCGGGGAAAAGAAAAAAATTTCATCCCCTCAAATTTTTTTGTGCGCTCCTCTTAACAACATACTTCTGACTTCCAAAACTTGCAAAGTAGGTTTTGTCATTTTTTTGCGTTCCTTGACGAATTGTTGAGTGAGTTCGAGGTCTTGTGCAGAAATTTTTTAAAATTATTTTGTTTGTTACAATGTAGTTGATTAAATGATTAATTGACTGATTGATTCAGTTGTGAATGTGCCGATCTGACCTTTCCGGATACGATGAAGATGGTAGAATCTACGTTCCTACTGTTTAGTCATCAAAGGATATATTAGGTGTTTCCTGGCAGCTCTTAAAGGGTTTCTAGTTTTATGTTATTATTGTAATGATTTCCAAAAAAAAATCTTTAATTTCATCAATCAAATGTAAATTAAATACAGTGGCGTGGTGGGGAGGGTGATGAGAAAGCTGACTTAGGCAGTATTTTTGGTCAGTTAACAAGTTAAATAGGAACTGAATCACATTCTACCTTATTGGGGACAGAACAGACGTAAATTTTCTCTTCAAAATAGGCCACAGTAGTTAGTTGTCCAGACTGGTGGACAATAAATTAAAATGAAAGTAAAACTCGTGGCATATCGGACAAAGCGTTTTTGTTTCTCACTTCATTACGACCAGGCCTCCAATGTCTAATGGTTTATTCGACAGGTGGCGCACACAGTTACTACGTCCCCAAGGATTACAAACTTTTTGTTTTAAATTCTAGAGGTGCGCATGGACACTGTGTAGTTTCAACTGCCAGGTATAATCCTATGACTCCCTGATAATTCCTAATAAGGACATTGGAAGCATGGTCGTAATGAAGTGAGAAACAAAAACGCTTTGTCCGATATGCCACGAGTTTTACTTTCATTTTTATTTGCGGACACGAGATTCATTTTGTTGTTTTTTAATAAATTAAAATACGACAATGAAGTTTTAATAAAGTAATCTTGTAAAGAACAATCCACTTCCCAAACAAATTTTTCCTGGTCTCTTAAAATCACAGGCGTCTATCAAATGGTTATTGAAAAAAATCAATACTTAAAAAATCACAAATACGGGTTGTTTGCACTAAAACATTTTAACAAGCTTTGGGATACTTTTTAACAGTGGAAAATGAAAAGAACAAAATTACAGAAACTCAATATGATAAAAAAGTATGAGACAAGAAGTATTTGACATATTTCTTACATCAAAACACGATCATCCAATATTTAAGATAAAAATAGGTAATTTTTGACTAACGCGGATTTCCAAAAAAATGTATATTTATATAAGCAAACTTCTTGGTAAAAAAGAACTATATTAAAGCTTCAAATTCTTCCCTTAATCTAAAAAACAGTACAAATTTTGTTGTCAAATTAGCTAATATTTGACACATTTTCAATCCAGCATAGCATAGTGCTTCCAATGTTGTTTGCCACACCTCGTTTTACAGTGTTACTCTAAAATTATAAAATTTTTAAAAAATTTCTATTGAAGTAAACGTTTGAAATTCATGAGACGTTCCTCTTATATGTTTATGGCTTTTTATGGCACTCCACGTGAATTAAAACACATTCAGGTCGAAGAAAAAGGCTTATTGGTTACCGATAGGGTGTACGGGGTGGGCGATAGGCAGGTACTTAAGCCCTATGCTAATGGAGTATTACGTTTATTTACGTATATTCTTAGTTAGTGCCCTGATAAGTTTATGGTGAATTAAGATAAATTTTCGTAAAAGCGTTCTTGAACTATTTTTTTAAGTGGTCTGTGTTCTCGGGGAAAAGATGTAATCATTCTGCATGCTGGAAGTGAATTGGGTTTTGTTCCAAATGCGCTGCTGCTATCTGCAAAAGATATTAAACAATATTCTGCAGACGGGTCATTCCATATCAAATCAACCAAAAAATCACAAAAATTTTACGCGACCAATTCCAATTTTGATGATTTTTGGTATATATTTTCTTCTTACCATAAAAGTTGAAAATGCAAATTTTTAGATTTTTTTGATTCGTAGTTTTTTTTTTTTTAATTTTTCAAAATAAAAAAGTCAGCATTTTGACCTTAGCAAGAATGTACAAAACTAGCAATATCTCGAGAACCACTTACACTAGGAAAGTAATAAATGGCTCATTTTAAAGTCATTTTGAAGCTCTTTTTTATGAAATATCACAACATAATTTTAACAAAAAAAAAAATTGGAAATAAAAAATTGAAAAAAAAAAATTGAAAAATTCAAAAAGGCCATTTTTAATTTTTTTGAAAAAAATATATAATTTTGGTCAAAGTGTTACTTAATTATCCACAAAATTTTATGATGGAGAAATGATGGGTTCAATGTCAAAAAAAATATTAAGTACATTTTATAGGCGATTTTTCATGCATGTGACATTTTTAATAAATTTTTTCACATTGAACCCATGATTTGTCCATCTCAAAATTTTGTGAATAGTTTAATAACACTTTAAAGAAAATAATATAATTTTTTGAAAAAAATTAAAAATGGCCTTTTTGAAATTTTTCAAAAAAAAAATCAAAAATTTTTTTTTTTATTTTTTTTTCAATATATGTTATGCAATATTCTCATATGAAAGGTCTTTATAAGAGCTTTAAAATGAACCTTCACCTACTTTTCTATTATAAGTGGTTCTTTGGATATTCCTAATTTTGTGCGCACATGTTAAGGACAAATAAGTGACTTTTTCGATTTTCAAAAATTAATTCAAAATAAACAACTGGTCAAAAAAGTCTGAAATTATGGATTTTCCAGTTTTTTGGTAGGAAAAACATGTATACTAAAAAGCATCAACATCGGAGATGGTGTGGTAAAATACCCTGGTTGACTTGATATGGACTGACCCTAGGGTCTTCCATATCAAATCAACCAAAAAATCACAAAAATTTTACGCGACCAATTCCAATTTTGATGATTTTTGGTATATATTTTCTTCTTACCATAAAAGTTGAAAATGCAAATTTTTAGATTTTTTTGATTCGTAGTTTTTTTTTTAATTTTTCAAAATAAAAAAGTCAGCATTTTGACCTTAACAAGAATGTACAAAACTAGCAATATCTCGAGAACCACTTACACTAGGAAAGTAATATATGGCTCATTTTAAAGTCATTTTGAAGCTCTTTTTTATGAAATATCACAACATAATTTAAAAAAAAAATTGAAAATAAAAAATTGAAAAAAAAAAATTAAAAAATTCAAAAAGGCCATTTTTAATTTTTTTGAAAAAAATATATAATTTTGGTCAAAGTGTTACTTAATTATCCACAAAATTTTATGATGGAGAAATGATGGGTTCAATGTCAAAAAAAATATCAAAAATATTAAGTACATTTTATAGGCGATTTTTCATGCATGTGACATTTTTAATAAATTTTTTCACATTGAACCCATGATTTGTCCATCTCAAAATTTTGTGAATAGTTTAATAACACTTTAAAGAAAATAATATAATTTTTTGAAAAAAATTAAAAATGGCCTTTTTGAAATTTTTCAAAAAAAAAAATCAAAAATTTTTTTTTTTTTTTTTTTTTTTCAATATATGTTATGCAATATTCTCATATGAAAGGTCTTTATAAGAGCTTTAAAATGAACCTTCACCTACTTTTCTATTATAAGTGGTTCTTTGGATATTCCTAATTTTGTGCGCACATGTTAAGGACAAATAAGTGACTTTTTCGATTTTCAAAAATTAATTCAAAATAAACAACTGGTCAAAAAAGTCTGAAATTTTGGATTTTCCAGTTTTTTGGTAGGAAAAACATGTATACTAAAAATCATCAACATCGGAGATGGTGTGGTAAAATACCCTGGTTGACTTGATATGGACTGACCCAGACTATCACGAAGACACGACGGCAGAGTTGTGGGTTAAGAAACAACTTATACCAAATATTCCACAAAATTCGGTTATCATACTTGACAACATCGTACCATTCGCGTCAAAAAACAAAAATATCAAACAGCAATACAAGAAAAGGTAACATAAATAAATTGCTGGAAACCAAAGGGTTAGAAATACCAGAGAAGGCTTCTAAAGGCGCATTTACACAGACAAACTTTCCTTTGATGTTGAAATGCCGACAAACATTTACACGAGCCTCTTGAGCAAAATGTTCAAAGAAATGTTCGAGCAAAATCGCGTACAAAAAAACACACGTAAATTTTGGAGAGAATGTTGAGCAAAATTTATTTGAAGAATTGGGGGTATAAAAATTTCTTTACAAATTTAAATTTTATAGTTTTATGGGAATTCATTGAACTTAACTGAAAATAGAAAGACTAAGTTTTAAAACAAGGTATTTTAATAAAGTGCTTTCCGACGGAAAAACGATATGATGTCGAAATTCACGTTTTACCTCATAAGCAACTTCGATTGATTTGATTTTTATAGGGGATATGCCAGTATACCATAATTGGCACTTATTTGTTGCTGATGCTGGGTTAGGAGAAGGTAAAAACCGTAGACTAGTGAGAGGGGGTTTTGGTCAAATGAACATTGACACACAAAATTACATGACAACAAACAAGGGTCAACGCAGTTTTTTTATGAAAGTTTTAGAACAAATCTTTCCATAAAGAAAGGGCTCTCCAACGCAAAACAAAGAAATTCGTTTTATTTTATTGACGCGTAGAACTTGCGTTTCCGATTTTTTAAATATTGAAATTTTTGGCGATTTTTACAAGCTTTTATTTATGTATGTTTGTATGTTCGGCTCAAATCTTGCAACTCAAATTTGGTATTCAATTTCAGTTTTCGGTGTGTATTTATAGTTGCGGCGACAATACAATAATATGGTATTATTAGGCACCCCCTCCCGCTAATGAGGGAAGTGGAGGAAGAAAAAGATTTATTTTGTTCGATTTCAATCAAAATTGGCATACAGGGGTTTTTAGGGAAGAGAATTATCGAAAGGATGGATTTATGATAGTCTAAAAATTAAAAAATTACTTCACAAAAAATTGAACTTACAATACCAGATAAAGAATTCTTTATATTTACGCGTCGTAGTTGTGGTGAGAGTATTTTTTGTACTCATGGTATTTATTGTCTTTTTGATACGTTAGTTATAAACGCCTTACCACTCATATCTCTTTATATTACTTCCTAGTTTAGTCTTTTACAATAATAATAAAGTCAAATGAAAAAACCTATTTACATTTTATTAAATCTCAAATATATGAACATTCGATTTAAATAATACCCGTTTATTACCGACTTTTACAACCCTACGATCCCGACCCTTGTCTAAAATATATATTTTAGCAGTAATAGACTAGATTTTTGAATCGGAATGTTTCCCTTTGCATATTGTTTGTTCGGTGTCAGTAATCGACCTTGATTATTACATTAAATTGACAGTAAATATCTATCTTCAGCATTTTCATAAACCTTTTGCTTTTTTAAGCAACCCTTGGGGCCTTAAACTAAGTAGGTAAATCTGGTGTGAGGAATTTAAAAAAAACAATCAAAGCTAAGGTTAAAGTAAAGTTACAAAAATATGTTTTAAAAAAAATCCCCTCCCCACCACTCCTCATAGTCGTGAGGCGCGGATTACCGCTTAAAAGTGCAATTTTTGAGTTTTTGCCGATATTTGAAAAATTCAAAAATTTTTTGGAAAAGAAAAATTTTCCTGGGTTGTTTTTTGAATTTAGGAAAAAAACCCTTGGAAATAAAAAAACTCGCAAGAAAGTCCCAAAAAAACCCCCGGGCAAAAAAATCCGGGAAAAACCCTAAGAAAAAAATATTACAAGTAACCCTAATCCATGTGACAAAACTGATAACCAATAATAATGTTTCGCTTGCCGTCGGCTTTTTTTCACAAAAATTTAAAATAAAAGTTGGTGTTCCATTTTTTTAAAGAATTGAGATCACTGATCACTGATGTGAAATTTTATTTATTCTCATCTTTAAAAATATGTTTCCAAAACAGATAGCAATAATTTGCTCAAAAATTTACCCGAACAAAATGTTCAAAGAAAAGCTCACAAAAATGTTCGCGCAAAAAATTTTAAATCTTTTGCACGAGCTTTTGTTTGAGCATGTTCGTCTGTGTAATTGCGCCTTAAGAAAATATTATCAGAGCTGACTAAAAAGCAAAATTTTGAAAGACTATGTCGTTGATAATTTCTTGGAGCAATACAGCCTCACCGTTTTACGACTTCCGCCATATTATTCCATTTTTAATCCGATCAAAATGGTTTGGGCCACAATGAAGAAACAAATTAGTGAGTCGCTTTGTATAATGTATAATATGAATTTGCCTGAACTTTATAATATTTACTTTAATTTGACAAGGCTTGCTCGTAATGCAGTCGCTTTTTAAGTACATTTTGAGCTGGGTGTTTTTTTAAATCCCCAGTTTACTATGTATTTAAAGCATTCTGTATTATTCTGCATAACTAAATATTCTTCGATATTATTTGCCTGCCTCCACCTCTGTGTCACAAAGAAGATGCCAAAGTTTTATGAAGTTTTGGTGTTCAGACCGTGCCAACTGACATTGGAAGCACTATACCTAGAATTCTGCTTGGATAATTAGGTTACTAAGACAACTCGAAAAATGCTTGAAACGCTCATCTATAGATTTATATCAAAATTTTGTTCTATACTTTGTTAGTGTAAAGGGTTGCTAAACTTACGACCACTTATATTTACTACCAAAGAAAACAATTGAAGACAGTTCTAATACCGTCAGTATTCCTCCTCCACAAAATAAAATAGAAACCACTTAACAATCCTGAAAAATACTTTGAAATTATCTTTAAGTAAAAACAGAACATAAAAATTTAAATGAAGCGGTCACTAGCTCCAGTTACAGAATTGCTTACTAGTAAATATGGTGCCAGAAGAGTTACCAAGCTAAGAACAGTAAATGGGGAAGCTGGTTGACTATCTACCAATGACAATGCCCAACAAAATTTTAATCATTTAAAAGATGATATGTAGGGAAGCAGTTTGCGTAGTTTTTAGCAAGATAATAAAAACACTATCAACTGAAAAAAAAATACCGCTTCCTGATGTATCTCAAGGTATGAAGCTTTTTAATTGTGGTACTCCATATATTTTTTGATGCCGTCAACTTGTCAACTAATTAAAATTAATAGTTTGTTTCCCAAGAAGAATTTGTTATTGAAAAATCCTCTTTAACAAATTTATATGCACATATAAGTAATCCCCGGAACGAAACCGGCCGAAAAGAAAAACCGGAAAAAAATCACAAGAAAAAATATTGTTACTAACCCAACCCAACCAAATAAATAAAATAGAAACACCTGCAACATCTTAGAAAAATACTTTGAAATAAATTATCTTTAAGTCAATGAAGTATTCCAAGAAAAAGAAGGAATGTGAAAGAAATCATTGAAGGTGATATTTTAACACAACATGAAAAATTAAATTAATTAAATTAAAGCGCTAAATAGCTCCAGTTACAGAATTGCTTACTGGTAAATAGGGTGCCAGAAGGGTTGTCAAGCTAAGGACATCAGTAAATGGAGAAACTGGTTGACTATTTACCAACGACTATGCCAATACCAAAACTTTAACATTCAAAACAAGATAGGGAAATAGTAGGCATAGCTTTTAGCAAAATAATAAAAGCACTATCACTTGAAAAGAAAACTACCGCTTCCTAATGTGTCTCAAGGTGTGAAGCTGTTTAATTGTGGTACTCAACTATTTAAAGGTTGTCCAATTTTGTATTGTTATTGTTATGATTGATATACTTTTTGATGCCGTCAACTTGTGAAGTAATTAAAATTAATAGTTTGTTTGCCAAGAAGAATTCGTTATTCAAAACTCCACTTTAACAAATTTATATGCATAAGTAATCCCCGGAAAAAAAATGGAAAAAGAATCCTCACAAAAAATTATTGTAACTAACCCAAACCCAACTCAAGCTAGACCACGCACTCAATCCAAATTAATGTTTTTTTGATTTTCAGATATTTATTTATCAATTTTTTCTGAGAATTTTTTTTCCCGTGGGGGTGAGATGGTTTGTTTCGGTTTTTTTTCTGAGGTTTTTTCAGTTACATAAATAACAAAAAATATCTTTGTTAAACATTCCTGGTCGTTTAATTTTTGTTAATGCACTCTGTCAACCTACCAATAAACAAAAATATTTATCAAAGGGATGTGTGGGCAGACCAATACTTCAATAAAGATATAAATCTCCACTACATCCAATTTGTTACGCTTTTGGTCCACAACAGCTGCCATTTTTCACACTCTTGTCATAATTGACAGAATGGTCGCCAATTTCGACCACAAAAGTCACGATACCAGAAGTCGATGAGGGGTCTATATCTTGCCAGATGTGCTAATCTACCTTGTTATTAATCACAAAAATATTTTTTTATGGGCCACAAAAGACACCAATCGATTAAAATGTTTCCATTGACAGCAAATAATATTACATACCTGCACTAGATTCTCCTGCTGATGAGTCAAAGGTTTTGGAGGTCATCTGAAACAGCGCATCAAGAGGAGTACCGCCAGGCTGCTTCCCTTGTTGATTCTGTTGTTGTTGTCGTTGACGTTGTACGGATGAGATAAGTTCAGGTGAACAAGAATCGCTGGCTACACTAGAAGATCTATCACTACCGGTCTCCGAGGTATAACTTGCGTTGAACGCGGCAAAATCGGGTCTAAGCAATGACAGCTGTTGCTGTACCCGAATGTGTCTTTGGAGTGTTTCCAGCCTTTGTTTATGAACTTCAACCACCGCCTGATCAATGTCCCACGGCCTTACTATTCTTGTGCACAGAGGTTTTGCAGGTTTATGATTTAGTATGTCCAATATATTAAAACTTTTAACACCTTCAGTTCGTTCATCCACTTCATTTGTGGGTGACAATCTTCGCGCACTCGCTTCCATGCCTAATCGTTTCAGAGGGGAAAAATAGTCCTCACTTTCGGGATTTTCACATCTACAGTCACTGGGAGTGGAACTCCTTTCCCTAAGCCGTTTACGCGATACATCCAAAGCTGGACTGGGACAACCAACACTTATTTCATCATCAGACGGGCACTTTCCTAATTCGTCTGTACTTTGTTCCATAAACTGTGGACTGGAAGATCTTGAAGTTATAGGAGTGTGATATTTGGAACCTAAATATGGCGACATTTCTTCGACAAAACTTTTTGAAGAATTGGTTTCGATATCTTGCATTTCACTCACTCAAAGGAAACCAAATATAAATTGTTTACTCATTAAGAGCACATTGTTACTATACACTTTTAAATCACCGACCGACAGTCCTTTTCAAAAAAGATGCGCCACAATTAACAGAAAACTAATTATAACACGTTAAGCACGGGAAGATCTTTAACAAGAACACGTGATACACCTTGGTATCTTTAACAGATCTGGTAACAAGTGAGGCTCTTTGTGTGCCAATCTACTCGACAGCAGCTCTTTAGTAAGTCCCGCCTTCTATTTAAAGTTCTGACCAATAACGCGCGAGCAGGAAACTATCGGTCTTTTGTAAAAGTGCCGCCATGACTGGGTATTGGTGGAAGGAGGGGCTTTCGTACGTTTTATATTCTGTTTCGACCCACCAATCATCTGTCTAATTTGTACATTGCCGTTTATATAATTTGTTTCGGGAAAGATAAATGAGATTTTCTTTTAGGAGATTATTTAGCATGTGTTTAATGCAAATTACTCTGCTTTACGAGTTTTTGCACTCTAACTTCTTTATTGCTGGCGTAAATATTGAATGGTTTATGTGAACCCTAGCACTAATTAATTTTACCTATTATGGACCTAACAATATTGCAAAGTACCCACAATATTACTCTCCGCCTTCTACTTCTTAAACACTGATGTGCATAAAATTGTTTATTTGGTTATACTGAATAATTATTATAGCTTTTCGTTTTGTTTTGTAAAAAAAACATCTTTACCTCTGCCCGTTTGTACACAATGACGGTTTCTCCATAGGAGCACACGAGAACGTGTACCCTCACACAGAATAAGTAAGTAATAATAAAATATCTGATTTATATTACTCTATGTAATGTTTCCGAAACTTTCTATTATTATCAGCGCTGATTATTATGGCAGCGCGTCAAGATTAGATGAGTATTTATAATTTAACACAGTCAGGTCTCTTTGCGTCTCGCGCGCTCTCATTGCCGCGCCCGCCTATTCACGGCAGTTCCTGAATGAAATGAAGTAGGTAGAACCGTAAAGTAATGGAACCTAGCAGAATATCTGTATGTTTTCAGTGGGCGAATAGCGGGGAATATCGCAAATTTCAATAGAGAATGGCGCACACATTCGGTGTGCTCCAGTCCGCTTGCTTTGCCTTGTTGCTGTGGTTCGTCATGCATTCGCGCGTTTAGTGATTATATAACGGGCTTTTATGTATACTTTTTCTGTTGTATTATTTTAACAATTGTTATAATGAAGATTTTCACGGTAGAGACTTGAAAAATAATTTTAGCTCTTTGAGTATGGAGCAAAAAATTGAAATAAAAAATGCCAGCAGACCTAAACCCGAAATTGACTTGGCCCAAACAACTAAGAGCAAATTTAGGAACTTCAACAGAAAAGTGACTGTCACTGTCAATTTTTTAAATTTGTAAACCTCCTCCTCATAAATCACGAGACGCTACTGTTTGTACATTATGTTTTTGATGATGACCAGGAAAATAGACTACGAAATATTTTTTACTGCTGCGCATCAATAAAATCATCCATATTTAAAAATCGTTACCTTTGTCATGTTGTTAGTTAATTTTACTACACCTTAGAAGCAAATATTATCTTGGACTAAGAATATCAAATCTTTAATTTTTTTCTAAACAGGAACTTGGTTTCGCGTAACTACTCGACTAAACATCATATATTAGGTTATTGAAAAGAATTATATTTTAAATATTTTGCACGGCAGCTTCAACTCCAATAAAAGAAATAGACAAACAGAAGTTACAAAGAATGTTTGTGTTATTATTGCCAACAGGAAAACAGATACCTAGTAAATTTTCAGGGAGGGTATAAGACTGTAAAAAACAATTATTCTCCATCTTGAAATTTTCCCATATGTCAGTTTTGACCTATACACAGTCACCTTAAATTATCAAGCCTGATCCTTTGTGAGTTGCAGCACTGTCGAAGGCTGACATTGTTTTGTTAGCCCTTTGTTTTTTTACAAACGGATTGTCAAAATCACTTTCAAAATATTGTCTCTTGCGTTTGGGTGACTAACCCTAATTACACAAGTACGTTTTTATAACGTCCCAGAGACGTCTAGTTGAGACTTAACAAGGGAAGTCCCTATGAAGCTCGCTGTAGTCGCAACGTCTCGGGGACGGCCGGGGAACTTTGTCTGCAGCCAATTTTTAAATCCTTGGGGCATTCCCACCTAACGTTTAGAAAGGGTTCCAGGCGTTTCCGAACTGTCTCTTGAAGAGGATATTTTAATTTCTTTTAAACGTTGTAGTCACACCGTCCCAGGCAGAGGTCCCATCGACGTTCTTGGGATGGTTTCAGGACGTTTTCGGACCGTCCCTTAAAGAACTACATATTCTACTAAGTGAGAATAATTTTTGTTTTTCGAAAACACATCTAAATTAAGAAAAATGAGTTTTTTATCTGACAATAATTTTCATTTTAACAGTCTTTCCTTTTTGGCTTTGTTCAACAAAAATGACACGCCTCATAATTCTTAAAATAAAATATCAAAAATAGTTAACAATTAAAAGTGGGACTTAAGTTTTATCTCCCAACATTAAAGACGGAGATCTCGTGAACAAAAACTGCTAGAAAGGATGATTTCTTAGTTTATGGGGATGGGTTATACATCATCAAGAGCACCTCCAGTCAGTCAGTTCTCCTAACAGCAGGCGGTTGAAAGGGGGTCGAGGGGTTCGAACCTGTAAAAAATCATAAAAAACTAAAAATAAAAGAAAACTGGATACTATACTGTTACCAATGTTTTTAATTGAGTAAGATCAAAACGTTCCTGGGAAGGACACGAAAAGATATTGACTACTGACAGGAATACTGACGGGCCACAACCGTCTCAGTAAGCATCTGACTCACGTAGGGATCGGGAATGACTCTATCTGCCAGGCCTGTGGGAGGGCGGAGGAGACATCCCGACACCTCGTTGCGGAGTGCGATGCATACCTAAGGATGAGGCATTAGGTACTCGGACAACCGAACCTGGATGCAGAGGACCTACGAGCTCTCAAGTGGGCCAAAGTACTGCACTTCGTGAAGAAAACAGGTGGTGGATTAGGGGGCTGGGCTGGGGTAGGGTAAAAAGGGATCGATTAGGCCTACTTGCTAGATCTGGGGCCGCCCCCTAGTTACTACTACTACTACTACTGGAGGTAAACAATTCTTTGCCAAATTTCAAAACCAGAAAATTCATGGGTGTAGGCAAAATCTTTAGCTTTGAACAAAACCGGCTGAAGAGTTTTCACTTAGGCCCTGTCCTATAAGCTCTTTATAGGAGGTTAGGGCTCTAAGTGTGGAAAAAAAGATAGCATCACCAAATACATTCTAAAATAAAACCCACAGTAAACAAGATGACCAAAAATATCTGCCCAGACATGAAGGTGAACACTCCTTTGCTAAATTTCGAAAGCTGAAAATTCATGGGTATAGGCAAAACAAAACCGTCTGAATAGTTGTCAATTAGGCCGTGTCCTATAAGCTCTTTTAGGAGTTTAGGGCCCTAAGTGCGGAAAAGCACTTTCATGGAACGCAATTACCTTAAAAATTACCTTAAAAATTGGTAAGCCACGGCAAAAAGAAACAAAATATAAGGAAATCAAGTTTCCCTATTTGTTTCCTTTAGCGTTGTGCTCATTAAACAACATAAGACCTACCAGGCAACGGAAAAATGCGGAAACAATATACTCATATTTTTGTCAGTTTTTATTATTTCATTTATTTGTATAATCTTCATTTTAACTATAAAACAACTTTTAATATTGTTAAAATTATGTAATTCTACGAGACTGTTCCCCAAATTGACATTTTATTCACTTCTGCCTGAAGTAATATAATTTAATTCTAACAGATTACTTCCTTTTGTAAAGGACTGCCGTAATCAATAATCCTAATCCCATTAGGCTTAGTTGTCAGGTTATCCCATAACTTCTCGAACTTCTCTTCAGGGCTCGGCGTAAGCGATCGACACGACAGTTGGCAATCTGGCGTTGCTTTGATATAAAATTGAAAAATACTTGATAAAACTGCAAAATACGTAGGATGGTATATTCCTAGGCTTGTTTCGCCTTTGAGATGTTTAGAGTGCTACTACTACTACTACTACTAGTAGTCTATTATTTTCCAGTTACTTAGTGAAATGAAATACCGATTCATCAATCACCGGCCTTGAAAGTGTGTGGACAATATTTACTATATGTTAGTTGTCATTGGATTGCCTATTTACCTTATACATTATAAAAAATTATTCAGAGAAAATTTCCCGCCTAGGTGAAAAATCTCCCTAGTCAAAACTGAAAATATCCCGTGTCAAAATTGATAATTTTTCTTTTCAAAACTCGTTTTTACCAACAGGTTTTTATTGTCGACGTGTCGTTTGATGATATGATCATGGACATTTTGGTTTGTTGTTGTATAATTCGTTTTTTAATTTGATAAATAGTCTTCCAAATTCAATTCGGGCCGGTAAAATTATCAGAAAATAATTGTTACATTTTCGATAATTTCCCATAAGTAAGTTGTTGTTTGAAGATGGTAGGCAATGTTTCGAATGCTTATGTATCTGCACTCGTCATCAGGTGAATACTTAAGTAAGTTGCCTAACATCAGATGGGAAAAAGAAGGGGTTTAAAGATAGATATAAATTTGATTATTTATTCATAGACACCCCAAAAAATATTTTTCTCTGAGTGAATTTAATATTAAGACATGTGTGTAAAACCGTCTGTTACGCAGATTGCCTAATATTTAAAAAATATACAGTCACAAAAAAGATGAAAAATCTTAGAAAGGGTGAAGGGGAACCACTGATGAGACTACGCTAATTACCTAGGGCGAAACATCATTTAATTGTTTCTCTTTTTGCTATAGTTCTTTAAACGTTCCTTGTGGGATACCCATCCTATTCTGAATTTTCGTTTTTCCCCTTACAATATTTAAAACTGTTCTTTCTTTTTTCTTCTTTTTTCGTTATTTTTTATCTGTTGTTGTTGCACTTTCTGTATTACATTTGAAACAATGAAAGCTATTCTTTATTATCTTTTTTCTTCCTTCCCGAAGGCCTGACAGATGCTTTTTAAATCGTATATGCCAAAGTCAGTATAGGTATTAATGATCCAATATCTTTTCAACATGTTCCTCTATGTCAATTTTTTCGCTTTCCAATGGTAGTGCAAACCTCTCCTGTGATGTTTCCGCTTTCCGATAGCTTGGAGTCAATAATGTAGCAGACCACAACATACATTTTGAGCTGTCAATGAATGTGCTTTCGGGAATTTCAACTTTGTATATAGTGCAAATAGGTACAGTTGAAGTTTGTCAACTAGCTATTTTTTTATCCATTTGCTCAATAAAATGCAACAATGAAAAATAAAATATTGTGTTTTTACTATCTTACCTGCAACAAGTGACTAAGCACGTAACAAACCGCAATAAAAACTCGCACCAAAAGAAAAACTCTTTAACCACTTAAATTAATTTCTCTCTATGCAAAGCAGAGAAATAAATTTACTTTGTTAGCCTTTCGTTAATAAATTAAGAAATATGTTGTTTGTGACACGTAAAAAATAATAAAGAGCGCTCGGCAAATGGGAAGGGCCAACCCAGGGCGTGAGCTAAGTGTGGGGTCTGAGGGGCATGTATAATTATCAAGACACCTTTTATCTGTGCCCAGCTGCCACCATAGACGAGCGTGTTTGTAGGAAACTTAAGTGCCCCACACACTATAAGATCTGTCTCGAGACACGTTGCGAGGCGAAGACTCGAGTGAAACGGTAGGAGAGACCGGGGCTAAAAGTCACAAAATTTGGTTCTTAATTTTTTATGAAATAATTTTTATTCATATTAAAGATACTTCTGGTGCAATTTGTCACACTATGGTTTGACTATACATGTGCACCAGAAGTATCTTGCCTCCATCATGGGGCATGTTGTTTTATGAAAAGGGTTAAAAAGCCACACAAAAATTAGGTTACTTTTTATTGAAAGAATGCAAAATATATCATATTATCATATCTTTCTTCACCATCTCCATCTGATTCTTCAGAGGACATTTTTACATTATTCCATATTTTTATATTTCCTGTTAAATTATTCTTTACATTTTTTCTCTTTGCGTACTCCGTCTCCAAAGCCTCTTTCTCTGGTGTATCAGTTAACACAGACGACTTTTTTTTCTTTCTGTTTGAAACCTTGTTTCTTGCAGCTAAAACTTAAGATAAGTGTTAAGTTTCTCAAACCCGTATTCTTATAGTTGAATGCCCTTAGTTTTGTGAGAATGACCAATAAAACACCTACCGATTGTCAGTTGTTTTACCCTACGTTTTTGGAAACGCTGAGCACTTTCATTATGACAATACCGATCCTCGTCATTGCCTACTAAATTCGATTTAAAACTCTATTTCTTTTAATATCAAAGTAAAAAATCACACAACACAACTTATCCCAGAACGTGCGAGACAAATTGCCCCTGTCCTGTTCTTTTCTTAAAATATCTACGTAATCTAACTGTAAAAATAAATAATTTTTTGGTGACTTAAATCAAAGTTATGATTGTTTTCCACAAACCAAAACTACACTTTTTTGCACTCTACGCGCGCGTTTCGCTAACAACAAAAAAGTGTAGTTTTGGTTTGCGGAAAACAATCATAGCTTTGTTTAAGTGCAACCAAAGGCTCCAAATTCCCAACATAGTTTTGGTGACTTTTTAGAAGGGCTGGACACTGAACAATTTTATTGCCTTCTTGTCCCTTTTTGCAATATATTAGCACTTAATGTACCTGTAATTGTAAACATCCTTTATTATTGCAAATAAATGTATTATTATTATTTTTATTATTACTTTGCGCTAGAAAGGCCTTGTGACTTTTTACCCGTGAGACTTTAAGCCCTGGTCTCCCCTATCTAGTCTTGATAGTCCCCACACTTTGATAGAGTTTCACAAATATCAGTAACAGGCTTTCGCGAGTTTTTTGAAGTTGAATTAAAAAAATTGCAGTTTTATGTCATAGAGGGTTCATTAATTTTTGAAGAAAAAAAAGAAATGGTCGACAGAATGGTTTCTAGAAATAATTTAGCTACAAGTCTGTAGCTTTAACATACCAGAGAAATGGGTTATTTCTATATTTTTCCATAAATTTTTTCCAAAATTTGAAACTATAATAGGAAGAAAAAACCTAGCGAGACCTAGCAACCATGTCATGTTTTGTCTGGCGGCAAGTTTCCCGCCGGTGTGGTGGTCTCATTGAGACGGTCTCACACAAGCAAAAAATTGTCGGCTATTTTTTGCAGCGAACCAGTTTCACTTCGAGCCGCTACTTCTATTTCTCTCTTTATCGAAAAGAGTGAGATGGCAATAGAAAATATGTTTCCCTCTTTCTCCAAACGGCGAAGAGGAAAATAGAAGTGAGCTTCAAGAAGTGTAACTGTGGATCAAGCATTACTAGGATCACTGCGTCAGAAGACATTTGCTGATATCTGTTTTTTTTTAGAATTTAGTCAAATGTGCTTTTTAAAAGTGAAAAGCAGACTACGTAGAATATTTGAACAATAAAAACATACCTTCTCTTTTAATTTAAGTATTTGCTAAGTTTCTTTCTTGTCTCACTTTTCTCTGTTTCCTTACCGAGTTCTTTACGTATAATTTTACCCTGGATTTGCAGATATGGATTGATTGGGGTTAGGTGGTGGAGAAGTAATGTGGTAACACTGATTTATTTTTAGCTGTTGGAAACCCTGAGGTTTTGGCTAATAAGAAAAGCAGGGCATTAAAAGAGAAAACTAGAAAGAATAAAAATCCGGTTAAATCAATTTTTTTAAATAATAAAAAATGACACACTTTATTCAGAAAAGAAACCTACCTAATTTAATCACCATCAGTTTTAAACAAAGATTTGATTTTGATAAAAACACACTTATGTTTGACATAAATTTAAATTGACCTTAAAAACAAACGTATAAGCACAGTGGGTAAACACGGCCTAATGACAAACACTGATTTAAAAAAGGCAATAAAAATTGACCTTGCATGGCGCGGTGTTACTGACATCACCAAACTTGAAAATAATAATAATAATCAAAAGGGTACACTTAACTAATAAACAGATTAACTCACTACTACCAAAGTGCTTTTGATTCGAAAAGCTAAAAAATTAAAAAAAAACACAAAATCGCCCGCAACATTTATTGTTTCCACAAACGAAAATATCTAGGAACTTTGAAGCTGTGGTAACTGGTGGTCAGTGTGCCATATCACTTAGACATCAGCTGGTCCGTGGCAAAAATATACCGAAAAACTAACCGCGTTTCTAAATGCAGTGACTTAATTAAAAGTGAAACTCGAAAACCAGCATTAAGCACTAAGGTATAGTTGGTTGCATACCCTTAACTTGCATTTTTGTTAAATGTAATTCTATAAATTAGAAAGTTATAATATTCTACTAGTTTTATGCATCAAAATTCCTCAAAAAATAATAAGCAATAAGCAGTAAAAAGATCGCTCTGACAGTCGAAACACTGACAACACTGCACAGGTCAAATTTGTCGTCAAAAGCCATCAAACTCATGTGGCAGCTTTAGGAGAATTTCAGATATGTTTACTGTAGCTAAAAGAGAAGCTAACAAATTTACTTTTTTATATTTTGATTGAAGAAAACAAATATTTTATTAAAATATATAAACAGTATACTAAAATCCTAAGTAGCTAGAGTTTGCTTTAGAACCGAAAGTTTAAACTAATACGGGCTACCAGTGGCAGATACAAAATACAAAAAAGTGAGGTTAGAAATCACTGTAATCTCTATTTAGTAGCTTGTATTTTTAATCGTGCTTCCAGCCTTAGCTTCGCAACGTGTCTCGCGGCAGATCTCATAGTATATGGGGACTTTACGCTACAGGCCCAACTTGCCTGATGATGATATTGACTGTAGGTTTCATGAGAAGAGCGGTTAAAAACCAATTTCGACACGTCTTTTGTTGGTAATCGTTACATTATTGACTAGGAAAGCGGTGGCCTTTTGAATAACGATAACGGGGTTTTTATATTAAGATTGAAAAGAGCCGCGGACGAATGAAAAACACGAATCCATTATTATCTAATGTCTTACATAAATAATACAACCTATGGTCTATTTAACAATGTTCTACAAGGTAAACGCGATTGCGGTTTTTAAACGAAAAAATCGTTGAATAGATACATCAAATTATTAAACTACCTACTAGAAGCTTAGATGGAAAAAGAAACGTAGATTATACTTTTGCTGTCGTTAATGTCTCTTTTACTGTAGTTAATAGGTTTGGTTTTTATTTAGATTTCATCACAGCCAGGGCGGCTCCTCTATTTAATTGTTCTAGCTTTACCTGTTCGAGCCTTAAGCCAGATGCCCACAGTGCGAACCCTTTGACAGAAAACTAGAAATCGCGCGATCGCTGACACAAAAAACATAGGTAATCATAACGTTGTGAAAAAGTAAAACATAAAGATAACGAAAGTTTGAAACTGCCAAGTCTGGGATTGTTAGCATTACTCAAAAATTTTATTTTGGCTTCCGATAATAATCAGACCTAAGAAATTTTGGATAAGTTTTCACGAAAAATAGATTTACATTACACCATTCTTTTATTTTTCCAGCAGTGAGTCGACCATATTAGTATTAGGCTAGAGAACTGTGTTGTCATCACAAAACATTGGTATTTGAAAAAAAATTGGTAGGTCATTCACAAAAAGTTAATAATAAAAGTGAACCTAATATCGACCCTTGAGGAACACCTATATCAATTTTTCGTTAATTTGGATTTTGGTTGTTAACAACTACAGTCTAAAGGCCCATTTACATAGACAAACTTTCCTTTGATGTTAAAATGCCGACAAACATTTACACGAGCCTCTTGAGCAAAATGTTCAAAGAAAAGTTCGAGCAAAATCTCGTACAAAAAGACTCTCGGAAATTTTGGAGAGAATTTTAAGCAAAATTTGTTTGAAGAAATGTTGGTAATAAAAATTTCTTACAAATTTAAATTTTATAGTTTTATGGGAATTCATTGAACTTAACTGAAACCAGAAAGACTAAGTTTTAAAACAAGGTATGTTTAATTAAGTGCTTTCCGATGGAAAAACGATTTGATGTCGAAATTGACATTTTACCTTATAATCAATATGCCAGTATACTTTAAGATATTTCAGATATTTAAAGGCGCAATTACACAGAAGAACATGCTCAAATAAAAGCGCGTGCAAAAGATCTAAAATTTTTTGCGTGAACATTTTTGTGAGCTTTTTTTTGAACATTTTGTTCGGGTAAATTTTAGAACAAATTATTTCTATCTTTTATGGAAACATATTTTTAAAGATGAGAATAAATAAAATTTCACATCAGTGATCAGTGATCTCAATTCTTTAAAAAAATGGAACACCAACTTTTATTTTAAATTTTTGTCAAAAAAAGCCGACGGCAAGCGAAACATTATTCTTGGCTATCAGTTTTGTCACATGGATTAAGGTTACTTATAATACTTTTTTCTTAGGTTTTTTCCCGGATTTTTTTTTCCGGGTTTTTTTTTGGGATTTTCTTGCGAGTTTTTTTTATTTCCAAGGGTTTTTTCCTAAATTCAAAAAACAACAATATCGGCAAAAAACTCAAAAATTGCACTTTTAAGCGGTAATCCGCGACTCACGACTCAGGAGTGGTGGGGAGGGGATTTTTTTTTAAAACATATTTTTGTGAATTTACTTTACCCTTAGCTTTGATTGTTTTTTTTTCATTCCTCACACCAGATTTACCTAGTTAGTTTAAGACCCCAACGGTTGCTTAAAAAAGCAAAAGGTTCATGAAAATGCTGAAGATAGATATTTACTGTCAATTTATTGTAATAATCAAGGTCGATTATTGACACTGAACAAACAATATGCAAAGGAGCAACATTCCGATTTAGAAGTCCAGTCTATTACTGCTAAATTATATTTTTTTAGACAATGGTCGGGATGGTAGGATTGTAAAAGTGGCTAATAAACGGGTATTATTTAAACCGAACGTGCTTTTGTTCATATATTTGAGATTTAGTAAAAAGTATATAGGTTTTTTAATTTGACTTAATTATTATGGTATTGTGTTTTAAACTAGGAAGTAAAATAAAGAGATATTTTTTTAAACGTAAATTTTTATCATTACATTTTACAGGCAACAGCAATAAATAAGTAGATTATTATTTTTTTATTCTCGTTCTTTTACAACTTCAAAAAAGTTACAAGTATACTGGTATATCCTCTATAAAAATCAGGTCAATCGAAGTTGCTTATGAGGTAAAATGTGAATTTCGACATCAAATCGTTTTTCCGTCGGAAAGCACTTAATTAAAAATACCTTGTTTTAAAACTTAGTCTTTCTATTTTCAGTTAAGTTCAATGAATTCCCATAAAACTATAAAATTTAAATTTCTAAGAAATTTCTATACCAACATTTCTTCAAACAAATTTTGCTTAACATTCTCTCCAAAATTTACGTGTGTTTTTTTGTACGAGATTTTGCTCGAACATTTCTTTGAGCATTTTGCTCAAGAGGCTCGTGTAAATGTTTGTCGGCATTTCCACATCAAAGGAAAGTTTGTCTGTGTAAATGCGCCTTAATGCCATAAAGAAATACTGCTGGTGTTATTAAAATGAAAGTGTTTAATGGGTCATTTACAAAAATTCAAAATAAAAGTAGACCTAGTATCGACCCTTGAGGAACCCCTGTTCTCTTGTGTTGATATTTAGTTGATACAAACTACATACTGGGTATTTTATATCTTTAAGAACGGATCCAATGTAAATCTATAACACCTCTAACTTAATAATTATCTAGCTTTTCGGTTTTTGGGCGGACTGGTATCAATCATAACAATGCAAAAGGCAGTAGTAACAGTTTATTTCATTTTTTTTTTGTAAAAAAGAATTAAATGTTATCATTATAGCCTATACCTTCTGCTAGTACTAAATTCACATAATGCCAATGTAAAAAGAGTCATAGTAAATGTATGAACTTAATGATATGCTCCATTTGATAAAAGGCCATTAAAAAACTCACCCAAGGTGGCTGTTCCTTTTACAAATCTCGATGGGCAGAACACATTCTTTTATTTTCTCGATATTAGTTTAAATGCTATCAATAAATCTGCAGTTAATTCCAAATTTTGCGGGAACATCGGAATAACAAATTACTTAGGTTTGCAAAAACCAAATGATTTCTATAGTCTATTTAGACTACGTTTTTCCTTTTAGTTTAGATCAAGTTTCAATTTACTACAGAATGCCAAATTTGGTCCTATATATTTTGGAGAAAAAAAAACGATTTTAATATTTTCTTAAATAAGTTTTTAAGTGCATAAAAGTAAATAACAAGTTTACTAAATCAAATCGATTTTAAAGCGTAGTGTATAGTAACTGTCAAAAATATTCGACATGGTTATTTGTCAAATTATTTTGACAGATCTTACCGACAGAGAGCGCTTTCGATAAATTTTTGCAGCTTTTTAAATTTTTTTATATTATTGTCGATACTTTTGCTTTGTCTTTGATGAGGCTAATAAATATCAGTCATGTAGCAGAATTTGAAAGAAAAATAAAATAATACAAAATAAAAATATGTTTATTGTGCAAAATAAAAATACAATTAAACACAACAGGTGACAAGTACAGCGGAGCATATTTTCACTATCACCTAAACAATTTATAAACAAATAGAAATATTGTGCACTAAAGTTTTTAATTAAAATCAAAACATATCTTTGGAGAGTTATTTTGTATGATTTACTTTTTGTGCAATGGAATTTGTAATGTATTGTTATTTCTTGTTTTATTGTATTTATATCACCCAGCCTTATTAAATGATTTGCCAAATATTCTGTTGTGTTAAAAATGGCCCATACACACCATCAGCATAATTACAGTGGGATAACACCAAGGACTCTGTTGGTAACATTTTTACTTTTGAAGATAAATGTTTCTTGTACTCATAAAATTGTTTTAAGGCAAAAAATGTTTTTTGACAGATTTTACCAATATGCCCCGTAAAACTCAGAATTGGATCCCGTAGCAGTCTCAGACTCTTGACCTCATAAGCCCATTCTACCTGATAATCCATTACTGAAACCTGATAAATATTGCCAGTATTTAAGTTTCTGCCAAACAAAATAGCTTGTGTTTTTGCCGGATTTACTATTAATATTTTTACTACTAATATTTTTTTCCCAATTAGTACTTTTTTAGAGAAATGACAGTAACCTTGGACACAATATATATGAAGTGATCATTATTGATATCAAAAGTTGAACCTTGAGAAACCCCAGACCCTACCTCCCTCGGCTCAGACAATTTTTTGAAAACAGAAACTGTTGGTTGCGTGATTTGGTGACGTTTACTCAGATAGCTATTTACCCCATTTAGACTAGAGTTGTTAAAATTAAGGTAAACAAACTTGGCTACAAGAAGTTCATGACTCATTGAATCAAAGGCTTTTGTCATGTCTAGCAGGACCAACGCTGTCATTTCACCCCTATCCAAAGCTGAAGAAGTGCAGCTGTACAACTGTAATGTGGACGAAAAGCAGATCGAATTAAAGGCAGTATATTTGATGTTTTTAAATATTCTCTTAGTTGCTCATTTACGACTTCCTTTAGAGTTTTAAGGCGCATTTACACAGACAAACTTTCCTTTGATGTTGAAATGCCGACAAACATTTACACGAGCCTCTTGAGCAAAATGTTCAAAAAAAAGTTCGAGCAAAATCTCGTACAAAAAGACTCACGGAAATTTTGGAGAGAATGTTAAGCAAAATTTGTTTGAAGAAATGTTGGTATAGAAATTTATTACAAATTTAAATTTTATAGTTTTATGGGAATTGATTGAACTTAACTGAAAATAGAAAGACTAAGTTTTAAAACAAGGTATTTTTAATTAAGTGCTTTCCGACGGAAAAACGATTTGATGTTCACATTTTAACTCATAAGCAACTTTGATTGACCTGATTTTTATAGGGGATATGCCAGTATACTTGTAACTTTTTTGGGGTTGTAAAAAAACGAGAATAAAAAACTAATAATTGGCACTTATTTATTGCTGTTGCCTGTAAAATGTTATGATAAAAATTTACGTTTAAAAGAATGTCTTTTTATTTTACTTCCTAGTTTAAAACACAATACAATAATAATTAAGTCAAATTAAATCACCTATATACATTTTATTAAATCTCAAATATATGAACAAAAGCACGTTCGGTCTAAATAATACCCGTTTATTACCCACTTTTACAACCCTACGATACCGACCCTTGTCTAAAAAAATATAGTTTAGCAGTAATAGACTAGACTTCTGAATCGGAATGTTGCTCCTTTGCATATTGTTTGTTCAGTGTCAGTAATCGACCTTAATTATTAAATTAAATTGACAGTAAATATCTATCTTCATCTTAAACTGGTAAATCTGGTGTGAGGAAGTAAAAAAAAACAATCAAAGCTAAGGGCAAAGTAAAGTTACAACAATATATTTAAAAAAAAATCGCCTCCCCACCACTCCTCATAGTCGTGAGGCGCGGATTACCGCTTAAAAGTGCAATTTTTGAGTTTTTGTCGATATTTGAAAAACTCAAAATTTTTTTGGAAAAGAAAAATTTTCCTGGGTTGTTTTTTGAATTTAGGAAAAAACCCTTGGAAATAAAAAAAACTTGCAAGAAAATCCCAAAAAAACCCCCGGGCAAGAAAATCCGGGAAAAACCCTAAGAACAAAATATTGAAGTAACCCTATTCCATCTGACAAAACTGATAGCCAAGAATAATGTTTCGCTTGCCGTCGACTTTTTTTCACAAAAATTTAAAATAAAAGTTGGTGTTCCATTTTTTTAAAGAATTGAGATCACTGATCAGTGATGTGAAATTTTATTTATTCTCATCTTTAAAAATATGTGTCCAAAACAGATAGCAATAATTTGCTCAAAAATTTACCCGAACAAAATGTTCAAAGAAAAGCTCACAAAAATGTTCAAGCAAAAATTTTTAGATCTTTTGCACGAGCTTTTGTTTGAGCATGTTCGTCTGTGTAATTGCGCCTTAACTGTTGGTAAAATACTAATGGGCCTTAAGTCACTAATTACTGGATTTTGTTTTTTGGGTAAAGGATGGATTAAAGCGATTTTCCATAAGTCTGAAACCACACCTTGTTCCAATGAAAAATTAATAATATTTACTGATGAGTCCAAACAATATGGTAGACATAGTTTGAGCACGTCGTCTGCACCTTCTGCATTACTTTTTATTGAAAGCAGATATCTATTAATCACATCCTTATCAACCAAGGAAAATGAAAAAGCAGTTTCGTAAGTAGCAAATCTAAACTCCTAAAATATAATTAAAAAGAAAATGGTTTGTTTACATAGAACCATGGTAATAAGGTTTGGTTGTTAAAAATAATAAACTTTCATTTGGTTTAATAGTGTATAGAAATGACAAATTACTAAATAATTATTTTATGAATTCAGCTTTGAGCTGGGGTAAAACATAATAACAAAAACTTTGATCAGCTGATTGTTGCTGACAGCAGACGAAAACTAGGAATAAGTGGACCCAATTTCGACACTTGAGGAACATTTGCATCAATTTTCGTTGTTCTAAACTTTGGTAAATAGAAACTAGAGCCTTAGATTTTATAGATATTTAAGAATGAAACGAATGGAAGACTCTATACTTTTCTAGCTTTACTCTTTTTAGGTAAGAAATATATTGTTTCTATTAAATCCACAGTATAATGCAAAAAAGTAATAGCTAATGTATGAACTTAAGAATAAGATACTCCATTTGAAAAACGGCCATTAGGAAATCTACCCAGGGTGATTGCTTTCTTTGCATGGCCAACATTTTTTTTGCCATATCAAATCTACGATTGTCAACAATTACTCTATTGGTTTGTTCGGGTTCCAAATTTTAAAACTGTCCTAGAACGTTTTAGAACTGCGCGTGATAGTTGCGCAATCGATAGGACTGACGGATAATAAAATAATTCAAGATTAGACTCTGGCTTTTTATTATTTTTCGTAAAAACCCATTTATTTGGGTATATTTTCAAGGAACAAATTATTTTTTCGCACAAATATGCGTAAATGAATTTGCGCATGCGTCAGAAAATAGTTCTAAACAGTTCCATTTAATTCCGCCTGGCTTCACGGGACAAATTTTCGGTAGTAATTATGTATACTGGACACACACATGTATACACACACTTTTAATTGCCCGATGTAATTTTGGTCATTGACTCTAGCAATATGAGAAATATGCCATAGAGAAAAAAATATTTGGTGGGTCTTTAACAATACATAGCAACTGGTAATAATCATCAATTTACTCGATATTCTCTAGATGATTAAGGATTCTGTATAAAAAAGGAACTAAATGTTGTATACAAAAGACTGTTATCATTATAGCCTATAGCTTCGATTCCTATTAAATCTACATATTGCTAATGTAAAAAGTATAATAGTTGATATAAGACCATCAATAAACCCACCCATACATTTCGATCTATACTGCTCTTGGTCGCTTTTAGATCGCTCCAGGTTGAAGCCAATTGATTTCGATTTAAAACGAAACGCTCACTGCGGGATCAATTGACCGAAAGCATTTTAATGTGACATCAAGACTTGAATGGTCTTATTTACTTGTTTGTCTGCATATTAAGCCACCACTTCTTGTACAAAAATCATAACTTAATTTTTTTAAATTATTTTCCGCTTTCTGTACATTTTTTCTTAGTAAAAACTGTTGCGCGATTTTACACAGGGAGCACCATGAGACTATCCCTTACTCCCCCTAGTAGTAAACCTTGTTTGCTTGTTTGATATTACCTTCCTATTAATATTTTTGTCAAATTTTTGATAAAAATCGAGTTAAGTCTATCAGCCTTTTTGTTCCTCTTTCAAAGTATTTTAAATGTTATCAGTTTATTTATATAAAAAATATCTGACTCTATACTAAGATTTCGGGCAGTTTGTTAGTTCAATGGATTTTGTTTTATATGATAAAATATTTCGCATCCGCATTTTATTTATCAAAAAAAGAAATAATAGGTATAGGATATACGTACTGTTTCTATTAAATCCACATAAAGCTAATGTAAAAAAAGTGATAGTAAATGTATTAACGTAATGAGATGCTCCGTTTGATAAAAGGCCATTAATAAACCCACCCAGGGTGGTTGCTCCCTTCGCATATCATTGGACAACAATCGCCATAATTATGGGTCCTTCCGAAAGAACATAATGTCATACACAACTACCATTTAATATTAATATTAGTATTAGTGGCATGGGGGTCGTAGTCATTTCTATTAATATGTTAAACAGACAAATGTATATAGATACCATTTTGTGTACACGTAGCATTTTGTTACGTTTGTATAGAGTTCCAAGAATTGGGGTATCGAGGCGCTATGTGTTGCTTATTACTGGTCACAAGATAAAAATAAACTTTCTACATATGAAAATGTGTGCTTCCTTGTCTTAAATAACACTCTCCTAACAAAACAATAAATCATCAGAAAGAATTTCCAGATAGCAAGTTGGCTAGAGTGTTGGATTGTTATTCTAGAAGTTCTGGTTTCAAATCCCGGTTAAAGCAAATACTTTTTTCTCATTTATTTTTCTATTCATTTTGCCATCTATGCCAATAAAACATTTTGCTATTAATTTATATACCTTTTGTAACTTTAATGTAGAGTAGTATTGTTGATATGAAAAAAAATGCCTAAACTAATATGTTTACGTTTTTCGCCACTAAGTTAAGGGAAGTTTTTGAAAAATAAATAAACATATTTTAGTGGTTGCAAGAAAGCCCAAAATCTTAACCACTATCTCTACAAGAACTATCTTTTTTCAATACTACCAGAGATTTTGAAAAAATAAAGTTGGGTATTCATCTAGTGGTTGAAGAAAATAACTCCATAAGGTCAAGTTAGACCGATTTATTTTTTTTAATTTATTTATTTCAATAAATTACAAAAAAGTTTTATAGAAAAAAATATCCGTTGAACTATTTAAAATTTATTTTATTTATCTTTCTTATCATTTTAAGCAAAGACAAGTTTTGTAAAATATTCGTGGTCAAATTGAAAAATTGTAAAAAAAATCATGAAGATTTTTGTATTTTCTTCTATAAATATTTGATTGTGTAAACGGTTAGTTGTTTATTAAAATGTTGCTAACCCTTCGTTAGATAATATGGTTCATGATTTTAACATATTTTCTTGAAAAATGAAAAATGTTAAATGTAAACATAGTCGCTAGTAGTCATCGTTAATAAAAGTCTAAACAAAGTACAAAAGGACGAAAAATATAATCAATCAATTTACATTTATATTTTATCTGATCTACGCGATATATTAGAAAAATAATTTTAGTGTTTGTACATTCTTTCTTTTTAAATAAGGTAAATCAAGTAAGTCGAGCAATTTGTAGATATATATCTATCTACCATAGTTGCTTTATATAAATTATGCACCAGAGTAAATAAATTATTTGCCGACATATTTCCAGTAAAAAGAAGGTTATTTTACATTTTGAACCTAGTATTATCCACGATTTAAATTACAATTTAATATTATTATATCTACATTATTATTAGGCAGGTAAGTAGTAGTTACTTATTTATTTAATAAAGGTAGGTGGGTGGGCTTTCTTCATGAGTTTACGACGTATTAGGTATGGCAATACTACTACTAAAGTAAATTAAATTATAAATTAGATATTTAATCCGTAAATTAGTAAAGTTGATTTAAAATGGTTTTTGTACGTTGCAGGAAAATCAATAACAATAATAATATAAACTGTCGCATCTTGTGTGATTAGGTCATTTGAAAGAAAGTTAAGTTTATATTTTTGATTTTAGCAGTGGCGGTTTCAGGGGGGGGGAAGCGATCGCCCTCCCCCTTTGCTCCAGAAAACAGTAGACAACGAAGATGCTGGTGGTAACCGTAAAGTCTTTGGAGAAAAAACGAGAAATTGCAGAACGGTTCTTTAAAGACATTCTAGAATTCTTCCACAGTATGACCTTCAATTCGTCATACCAAGAATAAGCAAATGTATGACGTACTTAGCACGAAAACCACGATATTGGAAATACAGAACAGTATCATAGAGTTTCTATTTATAAACAAATTTCGGACAAAATCATTTTGGACATAAAATCAAAGTTCAATAAAGCATTTTTGACCTGAGTATATTCATACCTAGTTTTATACAACGTGAAGCCAAAATCAAGGCAAAATTACCTAATGTCGCGTCCAAGTACTATAAACTGTGTGATTAATCTAAAACACAAATTCTCGAACTTTTATTGGGAGAAGTCAACGTTTGAAAACAATATTGGTCAGAAGTAGGCAAAAGCTTAAATCCAGAGGTAGATGATAACGTTTTCTAGGCAATGAACAAGTGTGGCGATCTTTCCGTTGACAAAAACATTCTTAGATGTTTGTCGGTAAGTAATGCTTCGTCAGAAAGAAGCTTCTCCTGCCACAGAAGATTGAAAACATAAGTATTTAAAAACACTATGACGGAAATTCGTCTGACGGACTGCATTGCTGCATATTAACAAAAAGAAGGAAAAACCGAAAATGAACTCTTTTGAGATAGGCAACAAGCTAATGTAGTATAGAATATAGAGTATAAAGCCCGCGTGATCCCATATCATATTTAATTCTCGACACTTAGAAAAACCGACAAACGGTGTTATGTTGAGGTTCAAAGGCACTACTGGAATCCGGTGCTTCCTCGACCTTTTTTAATTGTGTCTTCAACTTCACCAAAATAAAAATTGTTTAATTTGTTTTTTTACTTGCGGAGTGCTCTTCAAACGAACCACTGTACCACTGTGAAACAAAGGACTGCAAAATGGCTGCTCAGGTGGTTTCCGGCATGTTACAGCCATTTTACCGAATAATCACTGGACTTTTACCATATTGCACAGTAGTATTACATTTGACAATGTAAATTTTGTAAAAATTAATATGTAAAATTATACAGTTAATATGTAACGTAATATTCTTGTAGTAAAACCTAACTAGATGTGTAAATACACTAGCTTACTTTGTACTTTTACAAGAAAAGTTTAAACTTACGAAATAAGTCGAGTAATTTAAACAAATATGTTTTGTACTTTTCATAAATTTTTTCTCAGTGAGGTATTCTTAACCATGCATCAAGTAGATATAATGACTGTAAGAAATTTGGAGATTTTCGGTTAGGTGAGGTTTATTTTGTGGCTCATAGTTAATTATAACTCCCTTAGATCAATTTCTTTGATTAAGGAAATCAGTCTGTTTGGTGAGACTTCCTCCACGGAAAAAAAATGCATAGTATTTTGGACTATTTTGTCTTTTAAAGAGATTATTTTAAGACGTAATACATTTTTATTAAATTTTTAATAGAGCATGCCTTTATTTCAAATATTTTTTTATGTTTAATTAGTTTATTTTAAAAATGAATATCTAAGATGGTTATTTTTGTGGAAATAATATTTAGTTTTTAAAAGAAAAGTACAATTTTTTAACTGCTGTCCTTAACATACAGATATTTTAGGAAATAAAAGTGCAATATTTTACCAAGATTTTATTCTATAAAACAAGATTTATTAATTTACAAAATTAAAATACAATATATTAAACTTTTTTCTAAAAAGATATATTAAAAGAGTCAGTTCTTGTGCAAACCTCGAAGGGTAAGGACGTGAACGTGCCGCATCGCTCTTGCAATCTTGCAAATTGAAATCCGCGCGCAAAGAACGATGCCGACGTGATTCGATCAAATACTACCACATCGTTGCCTATCTGTGGGGATTTTGTGTATTTGAATTGTATTGCGGGTAATTATTGGAGTAAAACATTTTTTTAAATGCTTTGTGTTTCGCGGCGGCGGCGATGGAATGTCTTTCGGGTAAAGTTTTTTATGGATTTGTGGGCCAGCCATTTTTCTCCATAAAGTAATTTTTACCTGCGGCGAATGTAAAAAAAAATGGAATAAGATTATAAATAGATTGATAGAGTAGTAGAAAAAATATTCCGTTTACCTAGGGTTTCCTACCGTTTTTGATTTTTTATGAAAAATTCTTTATGGAGGCATCTTCTGGGGTCCCTAGTACCCCAAATGCTTCCACGCCGGTTTATTTTTTTTGTGTGTTTTTAATCCAACTCAACCTAAACAAAATTAAACCAACAGAACCCAACCCAAAACAACCAAAAAAAACCGTTACGTTTTTGAATTAAGAAAAAAATCGGCGCCGACGGATTTGGGGGTCCTAGAGACCCTAGAAGGTCCCTCCATAAAGAATTTTTGAGAAAAATCAAAAACAGCAGAAAACTGTAGGTATACGGAATAATTTTTTTACTACTCAAGTAATATATTTATAATCTTGTTCCATTTTTTTATATTCATCGCAGGTAAAAATTACTTTATGGAAAAAAATTGGCTGGCCCACAAATCTTTAAAAAACTTTACCACAAAGGCATTCCCGCCGCCACCGCGAAAGCAAAAATGACTTAAAAATTTTTTTACTCAAATGAGTACCCGCAATACAACCCAAATACAAAAAATCCGCACAGATTGACAACACTAGTAGTATTTGATCGAATCACGTCGGCATCGTTCTTTCCGCGCCGATTTGAATTTGCAAGATTGCAAGACCCAGTAAACACAAATCTTACGAGCCATAGGCCGCCCGCGGTTTACCGAAATACCGCTTGCTTGCCGAATACGGCAGCTGCGGCGGAGTGCAAGCGCTAATGTCCGCTCGGCCCTTGGATCGCCACATGCGGATTACCGTCAACACCTACACGGATAGCCGCATAGAACCGGTTGGTGAACCACCAGTGTTTTAACTAAGACGGCCGCACAGACATCGCCGCTTGCACGCCGCCGCGGCGTTCGTTGCACCTGTGGCTAGAATGCTACAAACCACTGGATAATAAACTGCGAATCTATATGTATAGAAATATTATGTACTGAACAAATATGATACTGAAACGGGCGCCATCTGCCTTCTAGACTGAAAAATATTATAACTATGTAATGATTAATTGCTGGTCTAGATGGCTCTGGATAAATGCCGACCACGCAACGATTAAATTTTAAGTAACAGCACGCTTGATTGCCGCGTCTGGCTAGTAAGATGATATGTCGAAGCGGCTAGCCACATGTCTGCCACCTTTAAGGATTTTTCGTAAGGAAACCCAAATCGATCAAAAACGGTAACCTTGATTGCCACGTCTGGCTAGAAAGATAATATGCCGAAGCGGCTGGCTACCTATATGCAACTTTTTGGGATTGTTTCATAAAGCCATCCTAACTAATAAAAATGGCAGCGCGCTTGGTTGTCTCGTCTGGCAAGAGAGATAATATGCCGAAGCGGCTAGCCACCTATATGCCACCTTTCAAGATTTTTTCGTAAAGAAACCCAAACCGATGAAAAGCGGTACCCTTAATTGCCACGTCTGGCTAGAAAGATAAAATATCGAAGCGACTTGCCACACTTTTTTCACCTTGTGGATTTTCTTCGTGCAGCTACATATTATTCTATCTAGCCATGTCCGGCTAGAAACACAATATGCCAAAAAGAATTAGTCATCCCTTCGTCTCTTGCTACAAACTATCGGTAAGCAAAGTGGTTTACCAACTAGTGGCTGCCCACCAGTGCCGCCAAGAAACCGCTTTCTTGCCGTAAGGCTTGTGTTTACTGGGACGCTTGATTGCCTCGTCTGGCTAGAAAGATAATATATCGAAGGGGCTAGCCACCAATATGCCACCTTTCGGGATTCTTTCGTAGACCCATCTTAATCAATCAATGGCAGCACACTAGATTCCCTCGTCTGACTAGACAGATAATATGCCGAAGTGGCTGGCCCCCTATATACCACCTTCTGGGATTATTTCGTAAATTCATCTTAACCATTCCATGGCAGCACCCTTGATTGCGTCGTCTGGCTAAAAAGATTATTTGCCGAAGCATGTGCCACTCTTCGGGATTTTTTCGTAAAACCATAATGTATCGAAGGGGCTAGCCACCAATATGCCACACCTACTGGGATCGTTTCGTAAATCCATCTTAACCAATCAATGGCAGCACGCTTGATTGCCTCGTCTGGCAAGAAAGATAATATACCGAAGCGATCAGGCACACGTTTTCCACCTTGTGGATTTCTTTTGTGTAGCCAACTTATATTTACGAGTGGCATCACGCTTGATGGCCACGTCAGGCTAGAAACACAATTTGCCAAAATGAGTTAGCCACCCCTGCGCCGATTGCTGCAAGGTATCGATAAGCAAGAGGTTTACCGACTGATGGCTGCTCACCAGTGCCGCCTAGAAACCGCTTTCTTGCCGTAAGGCTTGTGTTTACTGGGGAGCGACGCGGCACGTTCACGTCCTTATCCTTCGAGCTTTGCACAAGAACTGACTAACTCTTATTTGTCTTAAAATCTTGTATACCGAAATTTTAGTATATCTTTTATTAAAAGCTTTATTTATAAGGAAAAGTTTAATATATTGTATTTTAATTTTGTAAATTAATAAATCTTGTATTATACACTAAAATCCTCCATAAAATTTTCTTTTTTTTTTAAATTTAAATATTATTTGTACAAAAATAACCATCTTTTTAAAATAAAATAATTAAACATAAAAAAATATTTGAAATGAAAGCTCTATTAAAAATTTAATAAGAAAGTTAGGTCTTAAAATAATTTCTTTAAAAGACAAAATAGTACAAAATATTATGCATTTTTTTTGCGTGTTCATTTATTTTTGTATTATTTATTTATTTGCCAATAGGACCTCAAAAGATGCCAAAACTTAATGCAACAAAATATATATAAATAATATTTGTTACTATTTTACTAAAAAATGAAAGAGTTAGGAATTTAACTAATAAAATATTGCATAACGGACGGAATACTATTTCCGCTCAAAATAGAAACAATATTTAAACTACAAGAAAAATGATTTACCCAAAATGAATAAACCTTGGTAATACTAGCAAGCCTACTTTATTTACTTTTTTATAGAATTGTTTCATGGATAGTGCACAAAAATATGTGAGAGTAAAAGTTTAAGCTGATCTTTGAATATATGAATATAAAAAACACCCAAATTTCATGTTTTTGGCATTTTTTTGGCACAAACAAATATTTTAAATTACTTTTTAAAAGTTTTAGCCTCTGGAGGCAAATCAAAAATTATATAAGTGATTTGCTGGAATGGCTGATGGCTGTGTACCGATATTGTCGTTAAATCCAAATACACTAATGAAAAACCAAGTCATTCAATCGGTTTAAAACGATTATCTACTTAACCCTAAGCGAGCAAATTAAAGAAAAACATTCGACAAAAGCTGGTAACACCACACAAACCAACTGAGGGGTCCAAAACAACTTCTAAATGACAATATCATGATGGGGGCTTCTACACAGTGGTAATAGATTTTAAGGCTACCTCAATTCATCACAATGATCTTTCATAAATACAAGTTAATAGACTCCGTACAATACCTAATAGAGATATTGTTGTCGGGTGACATCCAGAATAAGTCGGTATATAGGGTCGTTCTTTTAACGCCTGTCTGTTTAAAAATATGGCATGATTTGCCAAAGGGCTGCAAGAGACATATAGCAAATTTTGCTGGAAACTTTTTTGGTGTAGATTGGCAAATTCTCACAGTAATAATTTCTTGGGTGAATTTGGCAAGACAACTTGTATTGTCATTAAATCTTTCAATAGAAAACATTAGGCGAACCTAGTGGAAATTTTACTGACCCTAGCAGGTTAGGAAAACATAGCATTGCATCAAGTTCTCCGCCTTGATCCTCCAAAAATAGATATAAACATAGTCAACGTTATAGTTATTTATGTATCTGGGTCTTAAAGACATCGTTTAATGCCTGCAGCTTAAAAATAAAGACCCGAGTCGATAGGCGAGGGCTTTTACACGATGAGGTTGTTAAACACAATTTAATAACGAGATACATACAATCTTTTATCCACGACCGTGTTTTTAGGAGAAAAAAGATTTCATGAATTATTCCACAAAAAAAAAAAATATTTTGACAACACACGAATCACTGTCAGTAAGCGGGCAGCCAGTCTATTCATGTTTTTATTTTTAATCAAGAAAACTGACAAAAACATTGAATAATGCTCCTAGCAACACGTAGCAACCAAATAAACAAACTGAGCGTAACTTGAGAAGTTTATTTTAAATTTTCATACAAACTGCATTGTTTTCGCGATTTCAATTGATATCGAGGAAGAGTTCACCAAGTCTTCCCAGGAAAATCCTGGATGCCGCCGAAGAGGCAAAGAAGGACCAGAAATCCAGAAAACTTTACGAAAAGGTATATAAGGACTATTTTTGGTGGTGTTTAGAGAAGAATCTTGCTGAAAGTGATTGCCTAAACCTAAAAGACTCTGTTGGCGTACTTTACCGAAAAGGCGAAACGAAACAAGTCGTCTTCCCTTTGAAGCTATTACAGATGTTGAAGACCACTATTAGTTTTAACAACAATGTCGACATTTGCACCTATAATTATGTAATTTGTTTATTGTTGTTCTTGAAATGAAAATTAAAAAAATAATACAAAAGCTTGCTCTTTATGACTGTTACATCTATGAAAAAACAGAAAAAGCAAAATTACTATCAAATTTCAGTCAAAGTCACTTTAATGCCCGCGGTCGTTAACCGGCACAACCGGCATTAAAGTGATTTTGGCTGAAATTTGATAGTAATTTTGCGTTTCCTGTTTGGCTTGCATTTTGTTCCTTTAAAACAAAGAGATTTTTTTCAGAGATGTAACAGAAATGAAAAGCAAAATTTTGTTTTATTTTTTAAATTTTTATTTCCAGAACAACAATAAAAAAATTACATATTTATAGGTACAAATCAATCCAACTTAAAATTAAATATGCAGTTGCTGCAGTTTGAAGTACGCCAGCAAAGTTTCTTCTTTTAGGTTTAGGCATCCACTTTCAGAAATAGTCTTGTCTTAACACCAAAACAATTTGTCCTTATATACCTTTTCGTAAAATTTTCTGAATTTCACGGGCGAAAGGTTCTTATTCTTTGCCTCTTCGGCGGAACCCAGGATTTCCCTGGGGAGAGTTGGTGAACTCTGTTCTTCGATATGCATTGAAATCGCGAAAACAATGCAGTTTGTATGAAAATTTAAAAGAAACTTAGATCTCAAGTGACGCTGCGTTTGTTTATTTGGTTGATACGTACTGCTAGGAGCATTATTGAATGTTTTTGTCAGATTGCTTGATTACAAAGTGACATGAATAGACTGGCAGCCCGCTTACTGTGTTGTCAAAATATTAGAGAGCTTTAGACCAACAATTTTTTTTTTGTGGAATAATTCATGAAGTCTTTTTTCTTCTAAAAAACACGGTTGTGCATAAAATATTGTATTTTCACGCCACGGGCGCTAAACGTTGTCTTTAAGACCTAGATACATAAATAACTATTAATTTATTTAAATCTAAGAATGGAAATACAATGGACTCAATGTGTTATAATAATTTAGCATCAGAATCAAGATACCTACATCTAGCGATTTTGTATGACTAAAAATGTGAAACAGCTTTTTATAATGGAAAATGACAGTTTAATGAGGCCATGTTTAAATAATTGTACAATAAATTAAGGTATCTTGAATTAAGTTCTTACGATCTTTAATAGAGTCAACAGCCCTAGATACTTGAATTAAGACTATCATTTATTCCAGAAAACGAAAGGGGTATTGAAAGAAGTCTTTTTATCTTGTATAAGGAAATTTCGACTTTAAACGAAGAAATCCAAGAGCCAGAGACAATTTTTTTCAGTATGCTTACAACTTACTATTCCACGTGTCGTACAACTTTTGATTGCTTTTTTAGAGACTTGGTACTCCTTCTTTAAAATCAACTATAATACTAATATTTTTTTGTCAAGTATGTTGTACTGTCTTTAAAATTAATTAATTAGATAAATAAATTATAGCGCATTTGATTAAGAAAATACGTGCGTTTTTGCACAGAAAGTCAAAACCACACTACAAGCAGAACATTTTTTTTAAGTTGCAAGTAATATTGTAGGTTCAGTAAACCAGTAGTACTAAAGAAATCCTAACTTAATCAGGTAAGGCGTGATTTTTCTATCTTCTAAAAATCCTTTATAAGCAGTATTACTATGCTGGACTGAAAATAAGCCAAATCTTGTCTAACACACAATTTTTTTTACTTAGATCACGAGACGAATTTTGCTTTTATAGTGAGATACTAGCTGAAGTCTCGCAGCTTTGCCGCGGTTTTATTCCTTTGTTTTCCCGTTTTTCTTGCCTTAAATTCCGTAAGTCGATTTTGATGAAACGAAGCTTATCTCCTGCCCAAGAATATTACCGTAAACCGATTTAGATAAAATGAAGCTTATGTCCAATAAATATCTAATAAATTCGTTTAAAACAGACAAACAGTTAATTGTTTTTGGGGGAGGAGAGGGGTAACAACAAATCTCAAAAATAATAGAAGAAGCCCTTTTCTCGATTTCGGACTTTATTTCCTTTAGTTTCATACCACACAACCCATATTTTAATCGGTCAATATTTTCATTAAATATGGGGTTGGGAGGAAGGGCCGTGTAATACAAAATTGCAATAGTTAATAGAAAAACACTTTTTTCGACTCCGAGCTTTATGTCCTTCGTTTTGATACCCAACAACCCATGTTTTCAGAGATCAAAATTTTCATCAAATATGACGGATAAAAAACGGTAAAATCTGTTTCCATTAGTAGACTCTAGATTATCAATTTCTAAACGTTTGTGACTTTTTTTCTTCATACAGAAGATATCTTTGCCCCTATTTCACCACTCCCGGTTCAAATTTCGAAAAAACGCCAAACACATGTTTACTTGTTTTACTAGTAGAATCTACTTACCAATTTTCTGACCTCTGTGGCTTTTAGTTTCCGAGATAATTTAAAATTTTAAGCACTATTTTTACCCTTTTGGGGGTAAAATTTTCAAAAATCCTTTCTTAGCGAGCGCCTACGTCACAAACGCAATACGTTTTTATAACTGTAGGTCAATTGGTTGACCTGTGCGGTTATAGCTGATCTATGGTGTTGACTACTGTTCTTTTATTAGTATAGATTTTTTACATATTCGCAGGTCAGGTAAAAATCGAAGGGTCGCAATATTTTTTATTTATTGATGTTCAGTAAATTTGTAAATTCAAATACAAAGAGAAAACAATATTAAATCAATATTTTCTCTTCATTTTCCACTGTTAAAAAGTTTCCCAGAGCTTTTTAGAATATTTTTGTGCCAAAAAACCCGTATTTGTAAGTTTTAAATATTGATTTTTTTTAAATGTCCAAAATCTACGTGTTTTAAAAGAACCTTTGTTTTCAAGAGACAACCCAGCAAAGACGGTTCCCTTGGGCCTTCGTCGGCCCGATGTCGATTGGCGAATTTGCCGTCATCGGCACGACGTCGATTTACGACATCGAACCAGCAGTTTTTTGTGTCCGCTTTGCGATGTAGGCCCAATGTATGTTTGCCGACATCGGCATACCGTCGCCGTACGATTAAGGTCCGATATGGTTTAACCACATGGTACCGACCATCCGCTCATAAATCTGCTTAATATGGTCGGTCTAACGTATTCAAGTCCGATATTGGTTTCCTAAAGCAGTCCAATGTCGGCAATTGACGAAGATCCGTCGGTGGTAGCCTAAAGCGGCTCGACAATGGCAAACCACAAAGGTCCTATAATAGGTGGATAATAAGGCCCCACATCAGTCTCTCAAAGCGGCCCGACGTCGGTGATTGACAAAGGTCCATCGGTGGTTGCTTGACAAGATCCGACATTGGCAAACTACAAAGTTTCGATAATGCGGGTGCTTAACCAGTCGGGCTGGTTTAAGTGGCGGAAGAGGTGATTCTTGTAGAGAAGTAACACCATGTTGTCAAGTCCGCATTTCGGTTTTGGAATATCTTTGCTCATTATATATATATATATATAATATTATCTTCCACTGTACAGGAAACATAGTGACCCTAGCGCCATCTCTACGTACTAGGAAGAAACTATTATTCAGTTTAAAAATTTTAAGGTGACGTAATCAGACCATCATCAGTTGCCGATTCTCCTCCAATTAAATAAAGTTCCAATCGGACCGTCGTCGGCCCTAAAGCAGATAAAGTGGGCATCGGCATTAAATCGATTATAATGCATCGGACCATCGTCAGTTGCCGATTCTCGACCGATTTAAAAAAGTTCCAATAGGACCATCATCGGCCCTAAAGCAGATAAGGTTGGCTTTGGCATAATGTCGTCTATAGTAAATCGAGCCATCGTCAGTTGCCGATTCTCGTCCGATTAAACGAAGTTCCAATCGGACCGTCGTCGGCGCTAAATCAGATAAAGTGGGCGTCGGCATTAAATCGATTATAGTAAATCGGGCCATCGTCAGTTGCCAATTCTCGACCGATTAAAGAAAGTTCCTATCGGACCATCGTCGGTCCTAAAGTGGTGTCGGCATAAAGTCGACTGTAGTAATTTGGACCTCTGTCAGTTGCCGATTATTGACCGAAAACTGAAAATCGCAATCTGTCTATCATCAGGCCAGCGCGTAGTCACCGAATCCGACACACTGCCGACGTTGTCGACATTGGCCCGATTCAATGCCGACGATTTGTGTTTGTTGGGAAAATATTGAAGTTTATCAGAAAAATTTGTTTGGCAGGTAGATTTCGACTGAATTTTATGGAAATGTTTCTACCAAAATTATTTCATTTTAATATACCTTGTAAAATTATATTAGGTAGCCATTATTCTTTATAAAATTACTTAATATATTTTACTTGGTTAATGTGTCTGAACAACTAATTACTGTGACCTATTTTGTAGGGAAAATTTACGTCATTTCTGTCCCCACTTATATAGAATAGTGAGATTTTGAGGTAATTTAGTCGCTATTTTATTTGTATATAGGAAAAAAGTGCTACCCAATGAAAAAAATATCTCTGGAGGTATCTTGATTATAAATAAAATGTGACCTGCTACCCTTGAAGCATCATGGCAACAATCACACCGATATTGTGTTGTCATCCGTGTCGAAACATTGGCTTTACTTTTGAATTCGCCTTTCGTGTGCGGCACAACACGATGGGAAAACGAACACCTTTTCATGGTGCTGAGAGCTCTAATCATAGACCTATATTTGGGTTATTATTGTGGCATAATTAGAATTTATTGAGTCGAATATGCTACACTGAACGAAGAAATTTTATTGGGAAATCATAATAAGAAAAGCGCTCTCTAATGAAAAGCCGACAACTATCCTAAAGCGCCCGTTTCTATGATAACCGTCAACAAATCTTGAGTCGGGCCACAGGTACTACGAAAAGATAGTTTTAAAGATATTAAGCAAAAATGTATGTAAAACCACTTTTTTTATTATTTATAATTTTTAGTTGCCTTAGTTGCCATAACTAAGAAATGAACTAAACTTAACGTTGCATAAAGAACGGCCTCTATGATGGAGGAGAAAAGGACACCGCATCCTTGTTATTAACTATGGTAAATTTGGTAACCCTCGAACAATGTTTATTTTTACTGGAATATGCTGGGGTTTTCAACGACCGCGGCGAAAGACGAATCAACGACGCCAAAACCTTAATAATTAATTAACTAGCAGGCCCGGCGTTAGTTCGTTGGCCGCCTTAGGAAAATTCGTAAAATGCCGCCCCTACCACCAAGTTGTCAAGTGGCAATGAATTTTAGTTCAAATTATTTTTAGTATTTTTTTATTTGCTCTATTTTAACATTAAAATTTAACAGAAAATCAAAATATTTAAATTTTGACATTGCTGTAAAAACACCGCTACTTATACATAAGTAACACTAAATAACTAAAGTAAAAAACAACAACTTAAACTTATTAATTAAACTTAGAAAAAGTTTAAAATTTAAGAGGGAATTTGAGTCAAAATGTGGTTTCCATAGTGAAAATTTTGAACCAGTAGCATTTTTTAATTATTATTAGTCTAAAAAAATTCTGTATTTCTTTTCCGCAAAGCCGTTAATAATTTCATCATAACTAAGATTTTGAGCAGTTTCGTATTCAATAGATATGATTGCCAAAGAATTAAGCCTTTCTTGCTCCATGCAGTTCATTTTATAATAGTTCTCAATAATTTTTAATTTAGAGAAGGATCTTTCTCCTCGAGCAACTGATACTGATAAAGTTAATAAAATTCTTATTGCAATAAAAACTAACTGTAGCTAACGAACTTTTAAGGCATTTCCAGATATTTAGGTAAGTGACAATATTCCATCTCTTAACTCCAGTCCTGTTAAATGTAAATGAGGTCCATACACTGTTTGGTTAAATACTCTTTAGTAACTAAATAAAGCATTGCTGAATGTTGTTTTAATAGATTCAAACGCCATTCTAACGACTGGGTAATAGTGGCCAGGACCCCGAAAAACATTTCCACTTAAAATTTTAATTTAGGATTGAAGAGAGGCTCATCTAAAGACTCATAATTAAATTGTCTGGTCTAGACCTTGTGTTAACAGTAAAAGATGCCTCTAGTTCTAACTCATCTGCTAGTTCTTTGGCATCAACCAAAATTTCTTCAAAGTACCTATCAGTGCTAAGCAATTTAAACGGTTCATACAAGTTATCTAACGTTCTGGTGGCTTTCACAATATTTTAATTTGTACTTTGGAGAAGCTTACTTACAGAATTTATTTTGGTAAGAATTTCATACCATTTCATAAAAACAAACTTTTTAAGCTACCTCGTCAGCTTCATTTCGCACTGTGGCATTAAATCCCGAATCAGTAATCGTTAATTTGATATTTTAACGCTCCCATTGAGTCGATTCGGCTCTCCCAGCTAGTTTCGCACAAGGGTCTCAATGTTAACAAACTTATTTTTTTGAGTTAGAATTGCCTACACCGTTGGGTAGATGCGGCAAAAAAGAGGTACAACGAATGAAGTGTTGAAAAAAATCAACAGCCTCGAAGGTTGCTTTAACGGAATCATTGATCACCAAATTGAGGTAATGTGCAGCACATGATACAAACATAGCGCCGGGATTAACGCCTAGTATTATTTTCTGAACACAAACATTCGGCGTTTATTACCCTACACATTACCCTCTCCACATAGGCCGATCAGCTCTTATCGTTTTAGTGTCCTTTTATCCACCTTCGCCGCCATTTTGACAGAAAACTAATGGATTATCTGTCACTTTTGAGTGAAAATGGCGGCGAAGGTGGATAAAAGGACACTAAATCGGTATGAGTTGATCGGCCTATCTGGAGAGGGTACTGCCCTACATAATTAAGAAAAAAACCGTTTGTGTTTATGCAATAAAAATTGGATAAACAAGCTGTAATACACTACGTACCAAGTAAGAGTTAACCACTTTAAAATATATTGTTTGTAAATTTTCTAGTTTCCTTAAACTTACCATATGTAGTTTTCGTCTTTTAGAAATGGTGTAAAGTTAATTTTGTCTTGACTCATTTTTGTCTTTATAAGGCCTTCCAGACGTTTTTGGCGTTTTCCATATTTATATGAAACTTAGTCGTAATACTAAGGGTCTAAGATAAAGTACTGTTACATTATTATTTGTAAGAATTTGTAACGTTTTCTTCTCGATTTTCTTCCATAGAATCAGTGTTTTGACATGCCAACATCAACGTCGCTATTTTTCGTCGACTGCACCTCGAAACTTTAGAACGCGAAAGTTTGGTTATAACGCTAAAAAAAACTCTTCTGTCCTACCAGGCACTGAAGAAATTCTGGTTATCATGGAAGACAATGACGTAAAAAACGACCAAAACATCAAGTCGACACAGTTAAATTGATTTTCCAATAATTAATAGTAGTTTTAACAACTAGTGGCTAAAATAGTGCCTTTTTTACAAGCGTTAGTTTAAATAACGAGGGCAGCGAGTTATTTCAAAACGTGAGTAAAAAAAGCACAGGTTAGCCGCGAGTTGTTAACACTATTTTTTTTAATACCTTTATCAAAAAATCCAAGAAAAATAGGAAAATACTTTTAAAAATCTCGAACGAAGACAACTTCTCGCAACACACCATCTTTACACTATAAATCAAGGCGGCTAGTTCTGATTCTGCCTTTTTCAATGGACTTCGGAAGTAGCCGCCTTCCGTAAACGAAATGACAATCGTTTCGATAGCGATGTGTCTTTTTACTCGGTGACGTTCATTGTTGCGACATTTTAATCTTTGACAATTTGATACTTGGTGAAAACTGGCGGAAATGGCTTAATTCTTAGGCAAGAATAATTACATTATGTCAATATTACTATTTTCCGCTATTTCTCTTTAACTTTGGGTAAAAAACGGACAGAAATCTTTTTTTGCACCCGGTAACCAAAAAAGCCATTCTTTAGTTATCTGCAGACAGTTACTAAAATCATTTTTTTTTGATGCAGGTATAAAAAAAATATTTGTCCTTTCTGGCAATGCAATTTTTTTGTTCTCCAGTATATATAGGTTGCCAAATATTTTTATATTTCGATCATCCAAAACAAATTTTGTAAGGAGATTCAATTAGCTTTTCGTGTTTTACTCGATCAAACGATTACTCACGATCCATGAAACTGGTACTGACACGTTTCTACATTATTGCACTAGGACTTGAATATCAAAAGAGAAGTGAACCAAACCAACGCTTGTAAAAAAAAGCACCATTTTAGCCACTAGTTACTAAAAAGAAAATTCCTCCATGATAATCATCAACAAATTAATAACGAGTCGCTCCTTCATGGTTATATATGCACTCGTTTGTTCTATTAGGCATTGACAAAATAAGATGGTCTATATCATATTGAGGAACACTCATCCAAATCCTCCTTACAGCATGCCAGAGTTCATCTAAGTTTCTAGGGGGACGTGTTAAACGACTAAGATTGCGCCCTATCCTATCCCATACGTTCGGCGATCTTGCTAGCCATTCCAAAGTTTCTATGCCAAGTTCATGTAAGAAGTCCATTGTTTCACGAGCAATATGCAGTCTGGCATTATCTTGTTGAAAGATCGCATTTGGGATAGTTTGTAGGTAGGGATGTAAAACTGGCGGCAGCACTTCATCGATATATCGCCGAGCAGTCAGATTGCCGTTGATAAGGAATAGAGCTGATCTGCTTCCTAAATATATAGCACCATACCATAATACTTTGCCGCCTAACCCTCATGCGTCCATCATGGCTGCCTAAACAAAACCTGGATTCGTCGGTGAAGCTTATGTTATTCCATTCGTCATTCCAGTTTTGCCGAGCTCTGCACCACTCCAAGCGGCGGCGGCGAGCCTTATGTTGTGGGGTCAAAGGCGGACGGTAAACCCTCAGTCCCATACCAAGCAATCTTCGATTAGCTGTCATCCTTAAAAACACTCATTCTGTAGCTGCAACCAGAACATCTCTTACATTATCTCAACATTCTTTGGTTATCTGCAGACAGTTACTAAAATCATTTTTTTTTTTATGCAGGTATAAAAAAAATATTTGTCCTTTCTGGCGTTGCATTTTTTTTGTTCTCCAGTATATATAGGTTGCCAAATATTTTTCCAAAACAAATTTTGTAAGGAGATTCAATTAGCTTTTCGTGTTTTACTCGATCAAACGATTTCTCACGATCCATGAAACTGGTACTGACACGTTTCTACATTATTGCACTAGGGCTTGAATATCAAAAGAGAAGTGAACCAAACCAACGCTTGTAAAAAAAGCACCATTTTAGCCACTAGATGTTAAAACTACTATTAAAGTAATTTATTTATTTATTATTAATTGATTACATTTCCAAGAAAATTACTCCATGATAATCATCAAAAAGTTAATAACGAATCGCTCCTTCATGGTTATATATGCACTCATTTGTTCTATTGGGCATTGACAAAATAAGATGGTCTATATCATATTGAGGAACACTCATCCAAATCCTCCTTACAGCATGCCAGAGTTCATCTAAGTTTCTAGGGGGACGTGGTAAACGACTAAGATTGCGCCCTATCCTATCCCATACGTTCGGCGATCTTGCTAGCCATTCCAAAGTTTCTATGCCAAGTTCATGTAAGAAGTCCATTGTTTCACGAGCAATATGCAGTCTGGCATTATCTTGTTGAAAGATCGCATTTGGGATAGTTTGTAGGTAGGGATGTAAAACTGGCGGCAGCACTTCATCGATATATCGCCGAGCAGTCAGATTGCCGTTGATAAGGAATAGAGCTGATCTGCTTCCTAAATATATAGCACCATACCATAATACTTTGCCGCCTAACCCTCATGCGTCCATCATGGCTGCCTAAACAAAACCTGGATTCGTCGGTGAAGCTTATGTTATTCCATTCGTCATTCCAGTTTTGCCGAGCTCTGCACCACTCCAAGCGGCGGCGGCGAGCCTTATGTTGTGGGGTCAAAGGCGGACGGTAAACCCTCAGTCCCATACCAAGCAATCTTCGATTAGCTGTCATCCTTAAAAACACTCATTCTGTAGCTGCAACCAGAACATCTCTTACATTATCTCAACATTCTTTGGTTATCTGCAGACAGTTACTAAAATCATTTTTTTTTTATGCAGGTATAAAAAAAATATTTGTCCTTTCTGGCGTTGCATTTTTTTTGTTCTCCAGTATATATAGGTTGTTAAATATTTTTCCAAAACAAATTTTGTAAGGAGATTCAATTAGCTTTTCGTGTTTTACTCGATCAAACGATTTCTCACGATCCATGAAACTGGTACTGACACGTTTCTACATTATTGCACTAGGGCTTGAATATCAAAAGAGAAGTGAACCAAACCAACGCTTGTAAAAAAAGCACCATTTTAGCCACTAGATGTTAAAACTACTATTAAAGTAATTTATTTATTTATTATTAATTGATTACATTTCCAAGAAAATTACTCCATGATAATCATCAAAAAGTTAATAACGAATCGCTCCTTCATGGTTATATATGCACTCATTTGTTCTATTGGGCATTGACAAAATAAGATGGTCTATATCATATTGAGGAACACTCATCCAAATCCTCCTTACAGCATGCCAGAGTTCATCTAAGTTTCTAGGGGGACGTGGTAAACGACTAAGATTGCGCCCTATCCTATCCCATACGTTCGGCGATCTTGCTAGCCATTCCAAAGTTTCTATGCCAAGTTCATGTAAGAAGTCCATTGTTTCACGAGCAATATGCAGTCTGGCATTATCTTGTTGAAAGATCGCATTTGGGATAGTTTGTAGGTAGGGATGTAAAACTGGCGGCAGCACTTCATCGATATATCGCCGAGCAGTCAGATTGCCGTTGATAAGGAATAGAGCTGATCTGCTTCCTAAATATATAGCACCATACCATAATACTTTGCCGCCTAACCCTCATGCGTCCATCATGGCTGCCTAAACAAAACCTGGATTCGTCGGTGAAGCTTATGTTATTCCATTCGTCATTCCAGTTTTGCCGAGCTCTGCACCACTCCAAGCGGCGGCGGCGAGCCTTATGTTGTGGGGTCAAAGGCGGACGGTAAACCCTCAGTCCCATACCAAGCAATCTTCGATTAGCTGTCATCCTTAAAAACACTCATTCTGTAGCTGCAACCAGAACATCTCTTACATTATCTCAACATTCTTTGGTTATCTGCAGACAGTTACTAAAATCATTTTTTTTTTTATGCAGGTATAAAAAAAATATTTGTCCTTTCTGGCGTTGCATTTTTTTTGTTCTCCAGTATATATAGGTTGCCAAATATTTTTCCAAAACAAATTTTGTAAGGAGATTCAATTAGCTTTTCGTGTTTTACTCGATCAAACGATTTCTCACGATCCATGAAACTGGTACTGACACGTTTCTACATTATTGCACTAGGGCTTGAATATCAAAAGAGAAGTGAACCAAACCAACGCTTGTAAAAAAAGCACCATTTTAGCCACTAGTTGTCAAAACTACTATTAAAGTAATTTATTTATTTATTAGTAATTGATTACATTTCCAAGAAAATTCGTCCATGATAATCATCAAAAAATTAATAACGAGTCGCTCCTTCATGGTTATATATGCACTCATTTGTTCTATTGGGCATTGACAAAATAAGATGGTCTATATCATATTGAGGAACACTCATCCAAATCCTCCTTACAGCATGCCAGAGTTCATCTAAGTTTCTAGGGGGACGTGGTAAACGACTAAGATTGCGCCCTACCCTATCCCATACGTTCGGCGATCTTGCTAGCCATTCCAAAGTTTCTATTATGCCAAGTTCATGTAAGAAGTCCATTGTTTCACGAGCAATATGCAGTCTGGCATTATCTTGTTGAAAGATCGCATTTGGGATAGTTTGTAGGTAGGGATGTAAAACTGGCGGCAGCACTTCATCGATATATCGCCGAGCAGTCAGATTGCCGTTGATAAGGAATAGAGCTGATCTGCTTCCTAAATATATAGCACCATACTATGATACTTTGCCGCCTAACCCTCATGTGTCCATCATGGCCGCCTAAACAAAACCTGGATTCGTCGGTGAAGCTTATGTTATTCCATTCGTCATTCCAGTTTTGCCGAGCTCTGCACCACTCCAAGCGGCGGCGGCGAGCCTTATGTTGTGGGGTCAAAGGCGGACGGTAAACCCTCAGTCCCATACCAAGCAATCTTCGATTAACTGTCATCCTTAAAAACACTCATTCTGTAGCTGCAACCAGAACATCTCTTACATTATCTCAACATTCTTTAGTTATCTGCAGACAGTTACTAAAATCATTTTTTTTTATGCAGGTATAAAAAAAATATTTGTTCTTTCTGGCGTTGCATTTTTTTTGTTCTCCAGTATATATAGGTTGCCAAATATTTTTCCAAAACAAATTTTGTAAGGAGATTCAATTAGCTTTTCGTGTTTTACTCGATCAAACGATTTCTCACGATCCATGAAACTGGTACTGACACGTTTCTACATTATTGCACTAGGACTTGAATATCAAAAGAGAAGTGAACCAAACCAACGCTTGTAAAAAAAGCACCATTTTAGCCACTAGATGTTAAAACTACTATTAAAGTAATTTATTTATTTATTAGTAATTGATTACATTTCCAAGAAAATTCCTCCATGATAATCATCAAAAAATTAATAACGAATCGCTCCTTCATGGTTATATATGCAATCGTTTGTTCTATTGGTCATTGACAAAATAAGATGGTCTATATCATATTGAGGAACACTCATCCAAATCCTCTTTACAGCATGCCAGAGTTCATCTAAGTTTCTAGGGGGACGTGGTAAACGACTAAGATTGCGCCCTATCCTATCCCATACGTTCGGCGATTATCGGCATTATCTTGTTGAAAGATCGCATTTGGGATAATTTGTAGGTAGGGATGTAAGACTGGCGGCAGCACTTCATCGATATATCGGCGAACAGTCAGATTGCCGTTGATAAGGAATAGATCTGCTTCCTAATATATAGCACCATACCATGATACTTTGCTGTCTTGCTGTCTCACCTCGAAATCGCCTAACCCTCATGCGTCCATCATGGCCGCCTAAACAAAACCTGGATTCGTCGGTGAAGCTTATGTTATTCCATTCGTCATTCCAGTTTTGCCGAGCTCTGCACCACTCCAAGCGGCGGCGGCGAGCCTTATGTTGTAGGGTCAAAGGCGGACGGTAAGCGCTCAGTCCCATACCAAGCAATCTTCGATTAACTGTCATCCTTAAAAACACTCATTCTGTAGCTGCAACCAGAACATCTCTTACTTGGCGTATACTGTTCCATCGATTTCTGAGAGCACGAAATCTGAGATGCCGTAAATCACGACCTTGTAATAATCTAGGGCGTCCAGAACCTGCACGATGTCTATAAGTCTCATCATTGGACCACCTTTTCCAAACTCTTAACACTTTTGATGGATTGGCATTAACGTTTCTTGTAATTTCCCGTAAACCAAAACCAGTCTCTTTCATGCCCACGATGCGTCCTTTCTCAAAGTCGTTTAAATGATGAAATTGTTGGCGACCGCGAACTCTTGGCATTTTTATTTTTTATGTAAACTGTAAGAAATCCAAAAAGACCTAAAACTACAAGAAAAATGATTCAAAATTTTCAGAAACGGTCTTTTATGTTTTGGATGATTTGAAAATTAATAGAAAAACTCTGTGAAAAAGGGAAAGGTAAGAAGACAAAAAATGTATAAAATATTTCTTTTGAGATAAGGTGTACACACAAATATTTTTCATTCAAATAATTATCCATATACATAGAGTTGCATTTTTTTTGTCCTCCAGTATATATTAAAACCAGACAGCTCAAATAAAAGTTGTTGGCCAACTCTCCGGAGAAGCCCGAATGTTTAATATCTAAAATATTAAAATAACAAAACACAATATAGAACTTCAAAAAGGGTCTGACTGTAAACGGCATAAAAATCAACAACCTATAAAATATGCTGACGACATCATGATCATTGCAGAGACTTTGATGATTCAGATTGCAGTCAAGAGTTAGCAATTTGAGCTCAACTTGAATGTTGAAAAAACAAAATGGTTGGTTATAACCATGAAAAGAATATTAATATTCTCTAATATATTAGAGGCAAATAAAAAACAAGTGGTACCCGTCGATTTCTAAAAATACCTGTGTTGGGTCAGCTTATTAAAAAATGGGAGAACAATTTTTAATGAATATATTGTTAGCTTTTAGATATATTAAGGCGCATTTACACAGACAAACTTTCCTTTGATGTTGAAATGCCGACAAACATTTACACGAGCCTCTTGAGCAAAACCTCCCTATCCCCCCCCCCCCAGGGAACAACTAACTACTCTCCAGAACAGTTCTCTAAAAATATCCACCTGCATTTTAAAAAGTAATTACTTCGAAGATATTTCCGTTTTCTTTTTATAATGAAAGAAAACCAAAAAAGTTAAAGAGAAGAATTAAATGTTATTACCTCCATCATTAACTATTTTAACATTGCATATGATAAAACTGATAGCCAATAATAATGTTTCGCTTGTCGTCGCCTTTTTTTCACAAAAGTTTAAAATAAAAGTTGGTGTTCCATTTTTTTAAAGAATTGAGATCACTGATCAATGATGTAAAATTATATTTATTCTCATCTTTAAAAATATTTTTCCAAAATAGATCGCAATAACTTGCTCAAAAATTTACCCGAACAAAATGTTTAAAGAAAAGCTCACAAAAATGTTCGCGCAAAAAATTTCAGATCTTTTGCACGAGCTTTTATTTGAGCATGTTCGTCTGTGTAATTGCGCCTTTAAAATTGAGAAAATCCTGGATTATATAACCATTTTCTCCGTCAAACAAAATTAAAATTTTAGAATGAAGCATTGAAGAATAATTATATTAACACATTGAGAACAATGTTCCATTATGAAATAATTCATGGGAGATGTTTTAAATAACTAGTTTGTAAATTAATGGGTTGCGCAATACCAATCGACAAAATTAAATTAATTTAATTATAAAGCAGTTCACGTTTTAACATTAAAGTCACGATAAATTTCGAGAAATAAAGTTTCTAATCTGCGCACTGATATATTGCCTTGTGTGTTAAAACCAATTACGGAATTGTCTTTGTTGAAATTATTTTCAAGTTTTAAAATTGAGTATCGCATAAGCATTGCATTTGTGACGTAAAGTATAGTAAAGGAATTCGATATTTTTCTTTCTATACCAATGTAGACAGCGCTAGTCATTTTTTACTAGTAAACTTAATTTAAAAAAATTCGAAAAGGCACATATATAAAAAACATAGTATCCTAATAAGATACGAAATATAATATTTTCACATACATGATAGGACATTGTGTGAACTGTAAAAAACATAAAAACTACAGCATCCTAATGCATATGATTTAAATAAAAAAAAATAAAAAAATAAGATTTAAATACACAAAACACCCAACTAACAATTTTTATGTACTACACGTCAGTTATGGCATGTAAGTGCCTTATAATTGTCACCAGATCACCAGTTTGCTGTGTTAAGGTTTCCAAAACTCATCTAGGCGTTAAAAGCAATTTAGCGATGATTATATTGTTGTAAGAATGTTCTTACAGCAACATTTTAAAGGAATATCCTATAAAAGCTATAATTCTTTCTGTAAAAACATTTATACGGTATTACTACAGAGCAGAATTCCCGCAAAGTACTTTAGGCTCTTAAAGTATTGTTTAAGAGTTTTTCAGACCCAATAATACAACAATTTTAAATCAAAAGGATAAGATTGTTTTTCTAGCCACAGTTAAAAGAATGTCCTGTAAAAGAGTTTTACTATAAAGCAGATTGGCTGCAAAGTACTTTACGCTCTTAAAGTATTGTATAAGAGTGTTTCAGGCCCAATAATTCAACAATTTTAAATCAAAAAGATACCTTACAAGAGCAAAAAGGTGATAACCATCATATCCGATCTCTCTAATAAAACAAAAATGCACTTAAGTGGTTGATGGTGTTATGTTATGAAAATATTTAGCTACTTCTCTAATTTTTCCTTGCTTTTGTGTTATCCTCATAATTGGCCAACTGCCCAATTGACATTAAACGTAATATCTCAGTCTGACATAACCTTAAACAACAAACAGTAAACAGACAGTTTAAGTTTATAAATTCGCCTTAAAGAAAGGACCTAAAATACCACTCAAATTGGAAAAGATGCGGATAATGGAAAACCAAGGCGGAAGAAAATCCCTACAAATAAAAATTACTGTATGGTTATTGTATACTTGCTATATATATGTTATAAATATTTACAACAAGACGTCCATCTTAGAAATGTTTTGTCTTTCTATGAATTTAACAATCTATCCCAAGCCTCATTAACATGAAGGTATAGGTATAAAAATATTGCATAATTTGCTTAAAAAAATTGTCTTTTGTATATATTTGCGACTTTTTATTTTTAGTCCGACAGTATGTTAAGCTCCAAACAAAGATGATTCAATGGCGCGTAAAAATTTTTTTAAATAAATGATAGGATATAGTGAAGTGGTGTTCGTTAACAAAATTGTGGTGTACACTATCGGCATCATAAAAGTGGTACGTGATAAACATAGGTATTTTTTAAATTGTATGGTTAACTACCGGATTATATTTTGTGACAGAGTGGTACTAAAATGTGAAAATATTGACATGAAAGATTGCTTTCAAAAATAATTTTTATATTACAATAATACGCTAACGCATAAAACAACTGTAACAAAAATAAAAAAACACAACTGTAACGAAAATTATAAAACAATAGAAACAAATTATTAGGGATATAAATTTTAATATTTAGTCATTGCGCCATTCACCTCAGTTATACCGTTTAACCTTCTTGGTAGAGAATCAGCCAAAATTTCAAAAAGCTTTTCATTTTCACCAATCACTTCTTCATAAGCGTTGACTATTAACTGGACCAAGTGATGTTGATTTCCCGGCACAATATTAAAGCTTTCCAGATTTTTTGAAATTAAACCCCAGATATTTTCCATAGGACTGGCGTCTGGGGTTTTCGCAGGCCAAGGAAGAACTTCAATATTTTGCTCCCGAAACCAAGTTTGGCAAATTCTGGCCGTATGAGCAGGACAGTTGTCTTGTTGAAAAATAAACTAGTCTTGATAAAGTTCTGTGACGGCTGGATGCATGGTGTTCTCTAAAATGTTCACGTAAAGCTGTGCTGTGAGCCTTCCATTAATTCGAAATAGAGCACTATGACCTCTAGCAGAAATCCAACCCCACATATTTACCGAAAATCTTCTAGCGCGATTTCATAGCGCGTTCTTGGTGGACGATACACCCGAATTTGTTTTCTGTCACTACAGGACTGGAAAACTTTTCCATCGGAAAATATTACCTTGCGCCAAAAGTCTGGTTCCTTTAGAGAGTAATTAAGGGCAGAAAGTAAGTTGGCCTGTTTTTTTTTTCATTCGTAAATTAGAGCCTTTACTTACGCGATTTCGTGCCACTCTTACACATCCTGGAAATTGGGTTAATCTCTTTGCCTGGGCAACAGATGCAAAAGGGTTTTCTTCCATAAAAGCGTTAAGGTCATAATCTTGTTCATCAGTTGAAACTTTCAATAAACCAGTCCCTTGTTTTCTCTCTATTGTCTGATCTTCTTCCCATCGGTTTTTAATTTTTATAATCGTGGTTTTACTGCGTTTTAATGTCTAGCCACATCCCTAATTGACCATCCTAGTTGTAGTTTTACCAGGATTTGGGCTTTATTAAATAAAGAAATTTGTGGAGGCATTTTTTATTTATTCATCAGACTGAAATACAGAATGACATACTTTGACAAAAAAGATAAACCAAGGTATTACCACAAAAAGTATTGTGTACCACTTTTATGATGCCGATAGTGTACGTGTTTCAAAATAGGTAAAGTTTTCGCGTAATATTTATTTATTGTCAAGATAGTTTTCTTGTCGTCATTAATACCTACTGTGGAAGAAAAATCAGTCACGTCATAGTTAAAAGCCCATTTTGTTATTTAAATATTTATTCAAATTACATTAAAAAAACATTTCTTCTCTTACTTTAGTAGTTCAGGTTCTCTCAATAGAAGTAAAATACTGTATAATTGTTTCCACAAGGACCTCCTTATAGTATGGATAGGTGTTGAAAGTATTCTATAAATACCACATTAAAGTTACGCAGATCTTTTACACAGTTCTTACGGGTTTATCAATAGAAGTAATTTGCTCTGTATGGTAGCCTAGTAGCGTCTGACAGAACCCTTATATAAGCAAAGTATACAGGCACTCGTTTCTGCAGTTTTTGCTGTAAAAACCTTCTTTCGGCTCTTACAGAGAAAAAAATGCTGATTGGGCAGGACATCCATTGTATAAATATTCGTCTTCGTCTAATGAAAAAATCGTGACTCTGAGGAGTGACCTCAATCATAAATTATTATTCCTATATGGAATTACCTTATTATTCCTGTTTTTGGTATTTCTTCTATGTACGTCAACAGATCTGATATAAGTTATTTTTGTTTTAATAAAAATAGACAGACATTTCGTTCACTAATATTTCAAACAATGTAAATATTATTAGCGATCTAAATATTTCCCTACATGAGTGAGTCCCACGCACTCCAACAATGCTTCTGATTACTCTCTTTTGTGCAATAAAAACTTCAGTAACTGTTGATGTTGAACCCCAGAAACATATACCATATCGTAAAATATTATCTACTTTCCTATAATAAACCAAAATTGATTGTTTTAACGAAAGAATATATTTTAGATTTTTAAAAAGATAACAATTTCGGTGCATTATGGACACAAGTTTCGGGTATTATTCCTTCCAGTCCAGATGGTGATCAACTATAATACTCAAGAAAATAAAAGACTTTGCAGACGTACTCTGAGTCGAATCGGATCTAATATCTAGTTCCAGATTTTTTCCGGTTTTGAAGATGACAGAATCTGAGGTAATCTTTTTTTCAATGTTAAGAAAAAGATAACGTTTTGAGAACCAATTAGAAAGATTCTTCATAATCTTTTTACATTTATTATCACATATCAATAATTAAGTTAAACTTCCAAATCAGTTACATCAACCGAAAAGAATCTAAAAAAGAGAAGATCAAAAGATCTTGGGAGGAAAGAACGAAAATTCAAAATAGGATGAGTGTCCCACAAGGAACACACAAAAGACCAAAGCGAAAGAAGAAACAATTAAACGATGTTTCGCCAAGGGTGACCAGCGTGGGCTCGTCAGTGGATTCACTAGTCAACCTCAATCCAGACATCATTTAATACCAGAGTGTGCGATGAAGTTAACCAGGGCTGGTTACTTTAAAGTCCGTATCCCAATTTTGAAATATCTTTGCTCGTTATATATATGATATTATCCTCCACTGTACAGGGACCATAGTAACATTTGCACCATCTCTACCTTCTAGGAAGAAACTATTAAGCACGGGTATTTTCTTTCGTTTTCATAATATTTTTGTGAATTTTAATGTGACGTAAATCGCATTATAGAGCGTTTACCTCATTTAGAGGATATAAATATTACATAAAATGTTTTATATAATAGTTATGTAACATTTGAAATGTAAACTTAGGGTTCAATTGACTATATAATATAATAATTTTAATTTGATGTAAATCATTTTACAGAGAATTTACATAACTTGAATGACATAATTAATACATATAACATGTTATGTAACAAATATGTAAAATTGTAACTGTAAAGTTAATTGCAAACTGTCTTATAATATTTATGTAAATTTAAAATTTTAATATGACTTAAATCATGTTATAGTGCGTTTACGTAATTTAGATGATATAAATCCTACGTAAAATGTTTTATATAATGACTATGTAACATTTCAATTGTAAACCTACGATTCAATTGATTATATAATAATTATGTAAAATTTAGGACTTCAATTTGACGTAAATAATTTTAGAGGGAAATTATATAACCTATATGACATAATTAACACATAAAAAATGTTATGTAACAATTATGTAAAATTTTAAATGTAAACTTAAGGTTCACATTGTTTTATAATATAAATTATTTTACAGGGAATTTACATAACTTGAATGACATAATTAATTCATATAACATGTTATGTAAAAAATACGTAAAATTCTAAATGTAAAGTTGAGCTGCAAACTGTTTTATAATATTTATGTAAATTTAAAAATTTTAATATGACGTAAATCATGTTATATAGCGTTTAAGTAATTTTAAACATAAAATGTTTTACGTAATAGTTATGTAAAATTTTAAATGTAAACGTAATGTCTAAATTGTTGCATAATAGTTATGTAAATTTTGTTATTTTAAATTAAGTAAATTAGATAATTTTTTATATAATAGATAGGTAATATTTTTTATGTAAAGGTAAGGTCCCACTATTTACGTAATATTTACGTAAATTTTAATAATTTATTTATAAAGTCAAAATATTTACGTAAAATTAACTTGCTTATGATAACAGTCAAAGTTTTGACGTAATGTTTACATCATTTTTTTTTTAAATAATATTTTTATGTGAGATTTACGTAAATACGATGTAACATATTTTACATAAATATATGAACCGTAGATTTATACAAATATTAGGCTAAAATCACCAGTGTTTTTACTGGGTTCATAAAACATCTTTTGGAAATTCCGTGTCAACGACGCTACCAAATTTTGAATTGCTCCTACCAGTCAATAAATTTTGTCGTATAAACTGCAATAAAAGGACTTAACAAATATTTTATAAGAGAACCTGTGCAAACGACGGAGACAATAAAGCTTGAAGCTTTTATTCAAACTGCTAAGTAAAACGACATAAAAATGCAATCAGTAAGACTCATAGATATGGAAAATAAGAATAGATAATGCTTCCTACCTGGGGCTCGATTCTGGGCGTAATAGAACCGGAAAACCCGGACATAAATGGAAAAATTAAAAAATTCAAGATGTATCTCAATTTGTCCCTAAATGGTTGTCAAGATACTAGGCGAATAGTTGGCCAAAGAATAAACCATGCTTTTTACGAGTTTGAAATTACTTATCAGTATTTAACATCAAATTTCAAATAGAAGACGCAGAGTATGACAGTATTCAACTGTTAATATCTCGAAAACAGTTGATGATCGACATAGGGTACGTTATATAAAAATGCTTAGAATTATACTGGGTGTTTCATTTGAAAGTTTCGGTTGGCATTCTTTTTAATATACCTACGCTATATAAATAAAAATATTCTAGTATAGTGTAACATGTGTCAATTACTTTAAACTAAATTTGATTGTTCTAAACTAACATTTTTCGTTTAATTTTGTGAAGTGAGCCTTAAATTAAAATATCATGTGACTTTAACTGTAACGAAAATTATCACGTGACTGGGCACTTTTAAATGGTCACGTGACCATCAGTGCTATATTCAAACTGTATTTGACATCCCAACATTTTTGCCTAAATAAAACACATTCAAGCTCCAATCCTCTTTCAATCTACATGTCCTTCGTAGATCCCCCCTCAAACCACCATCACAAATTTAGCTAATTAAAAAATATATATATTTTACCTCTTAAAAATGTCTTAAGATAAATTTGAAAATTCACACGATCATCCTGTGTATCAGCTAAATAAGAATAAATTTATCTTTTTATTAAAACTAAGTATTTTGTACGATTAAATTACAATGACAACTGTACGAGTCCTACTCTAAAAGGCGGTCAAGTTTGCCGTAGCATGCGCATTAGCGAGTTCGGTCACGTGATGGTCTCGTCCAATAGCGCGCTCTGAAATAATACGAGTGACGTTTTTCACACGAGCTTTCCTACAACTCCCAACTACTGGGTCTAGTCGAGAGAACGGCTTTGCTCAAAAATTGTTGTTCGAGGCAGCTCTGCGCGTGCCCATAATAAATTGGTGATTATTCGATCGTCTCGTCACTGCTTTTAACCGCGTTTATTGGTTGAAACTACTTTTCTTCTCTCAGGCGAACGATCACTTCCGATAACTTCCAGAATCGGTACCCTGTCAGAACGTTGAGATTTGTTACATTTTAATGGCAGACACGTTACAATAGCAGCTTAACATCACTTTTAAGTTCAAACTGTTGTTAACTTTAGCGGTTAATTTTTTTTGCAGAAATCTTCCCATCCAATAAAAGACTTGCACCGTTTTTCCGGAGTAAGATATTCATTACCCTTGCGTGGGTGCTGGGGCACACAGGGGTACCAGGCAATTGTAGGACCTGAACCAGTATTTGGAATTCCAAAAACCTCGATACGTGGCAATATCAAGCTATGGGTGCACGAAGAACATCGAAACCACTGGCATTCAATATCGGGGCAAAACCACAGCAAAGGAATGATGGCATCCCCTTCAGCACCACTCACCTGTAAAATCCTTAAACTGAATAGGAAAGAAATCAGACAAGTGACGGGGCTATTAACCGGTTACTGCGCACTGAAAGAACACCTGTACAGGTATAGAGACGAACCCACCTGCCGACTATGTGATAACGAATAAGCCGCCCACATTATATTTGAGTGCCCATCACTAACAGAGAACACAAAACCTCCTGGGGTGCGTTCAGATTGAACGTCGGGTAACGCCCGGGCGCGCCCTGGCCGTTCAGATTGATTTGGTTAAAATTTACCCGGCTGTTCAGATTTTCGGTAGATTTTTACCGGACGCTACCCAAACGCGCACTTTCGCACCCCACGAAATAGGTTGATAAAATTTGTCCCGCATGCGCAGATCAAATACTCAACTACTTCTAACCTTATTTAAGAGACAATATTTTTTGTATTTATATTTTTTAAATTTGAAGTCTAGTTTTTGACAATGGAAAGAATCAGTACACATTCCCATAATTTGGTGTTGAACGAGGAAGGCAATTTTGTTCTAGATGGAAAAATCAAGAGTGGTGAACTGAGTGAAAAAGTGATGAAAGTAAATCATCCTCAACGAGTAGTTCTTCATTTATAAACGCATTTACTATTACTTCTCCCATAATTACAATTTTTTTTTTAATCTTAAAAGTGAGGTAATGATAATGCGTCTTGTTCGTTCATATTGGACGAATCGACGGGCACACTCGGAGTGCACTCTCTATCGGGTAACGCTCTGCGCCGGACTTCACCCAGACTCTTCAATCTGAATGCACCCCTGGAGGACGACCCTTCCAGAGAAGCTAACTGCTAGAGAAACCTAAGAAAGGAGCTGCTGCACCTCGCGAGGTCGGCAAACCTCTTAGATTAGGAAGGCGCACAGCAAGAGATACAATAAGCTAAGAAGCTGCATTGTCAAGGATTTCAAGATCTAAACTTGCTGTTGAGACAAATCAAATCAAATCAAGATATTCATTAAACAGCGGAGGTCCTAAAGGCACATAAAACGTGCTTAACTAAGAATAAAGTATAGAAAAGTTCAAGATAAAAGTCAGAGAAAAACGCAAAATAAACAAAACGAAATTCAAGTCGCTTGTGTAGTCAAAACTGCTCCCGAGCGATCCGGATCAATCCAATTAAATTTTTATTAAAAGAACTTTTAAAGACCAAGCTTTTATTAAATGCACTCAAAAGTAGAAAATAATTCTTTATCTTTCTTATATGTATCGTATATCGGTCACATCGACAGTTTACCTATGAAACAGTTTTATTACTCTATAACCTAAGCAATTGGTAATCTCACCCGTTCTCAGCTTCTTTAGATGAAAGCATAATGTTTTTCATTCAAATAGAAGAAGAATTTAATTCTTCTTTGTAGATCACTCTTTGTCACCTTAAAGTTAAAATTGTTACTTTGCGCCAAACGCTTTTATTATAGCAAACCTAAATATTATTTTCTACTTTTGAGTGCATTAAATAAAGGCTTGTTCTTTAAATGCTTTTTTTAATAAAAATTTATAATAATAAATTATATTTGTACACTAACCGGCCATTTTGAATCCGTCATATTAAAACCTTTAAATCTAATCAAAAATTCATATCCCCTCTCTGAAAAACCCCTGTATGCCAATTTTGATTTAAATCGAACAAACTAAATCTTTCTCCCTCTCCACTTCCCTCGTGAGAGGGAAGTGTGTACCTAATAATACCATATTGCCGGAACTATAAACGCATACCAAATTTGAACACACACCCTTAATTTTTAGATTTGTACCCTTAATCGTCCATTTTGAATTCGCCATATTGAAATTTTCAAATCTGATCAAAAATTCATAATCCCCAATTCAAAATCGAACAAACTAAATCTTTCTCTCTCTTCATTTCCCTCGTGAGAGGAAGGTGGGTATCTGAGAATATCATATTATTGTATTCTAACCGGAAATATAAACGCATACCAAATTTGAACACAATCGGATGTGGATAAGGCAGTTAAAATTGGTTAGCAAAACATGACTGAGAATCGTCCATCTTGAATCCGCTACATTGAATTTTCAAAATCTGATTAAAAATTCGTATTCCTTATCCCCAATAGCCCCCGTATGCCAATTTTTGTTGAAATCGGACAAACTTAGATGTTTTCCCTCCTCCACTCCCCTCGTAGTGGGGAGGGTTCCCTAATAATGACATATTATTGTATTGTTGCCGGAACTATAAATGCATGCCAAATTTGAAGACAATCGGATGTGTATAAGTTAGTTAGAATTGGTTAGCAAAAGATGCCAAAAATCGTCCATCTAGAATCTGATTAAAAATTCGTTATCTCCATCCCCAAGTGCCCAAGGTTACCAAATCTCAACGACATCCGGCGAACTCTAACTGTACCTCCCTCCACCCCCTTTAAGTAGGGGTGAGTTGTCAATTTTGTCACACTATATTCTTGTGTTGTTACCGCAACTATATAAGCATGCCAAATTTGCACCCGATCGGATGTCGGAAAGTTGGTCAAAATTAAGTTGCAAGATTCCACCCGAAACATATCTTGTTCGTAATTTAGTTTTTGTTTTTTGTGAGTGATTCAAGGTTAGAAATCAAAGTGTTTGATGGCGTTCAATGATGTATGGGGAGGGTGACCAGTAAAACCACTCTGGTTGCCCAGAGCGAAACATCGTTTAATCATTTCTCTTTTCGCTTTGGTCCTTTGTGTGTTCCTTGTGGGATGCTCATCCAAGTTTGAATTTTCGTTATTTCCACCCAAGATCTTTTGTTTTAATGTAATCATGTGATGTAACTTTTACGTAATATTTACGTAACTTTGTTGGCTAGGTTAGTGCCTGGCCTTATCAGTGCCGGGCTTTAACTGCATTTCAATAATTCCCTAATGGCGATCGAAGGCGATAATAAGGATTTTTAAAATGGCGGATGCACACTCGTTGAAAATTATTCTATCTTCCACTGATTTCTACGGTAAAAGTAGAAGAGGCGGCTTGGCCTGGTGGTCGTGCCATACAAAAACTCCGTTTCGAATCTCCCCAATTTAGAATGGAATGTGTTTATGATGTGACAATCAGGATTCAGTAGGCGGCGACGTGCATCAAAGATGCCGACAAGGTACTAAAAAAAAGCCTAGAAACCTTCAAGAAAGTTAACGAGGAATTTTTAATATTTACCCAAATATTGGGACTTAACAAGAGGCTACCTCCTTTGAAAATAAATAGAAAACACGCGTATTTTTTGGTTTTTACGGCTCTGGTGCAATTCATGTTTATATTTCGCGAGTAAATAAAAGTTTAACAAATTATGTTAAATAAATAGTCAGCTTTGTAAATCGGCAGTTTCCGGCAAATTTGTTTTAAAAGTAGAAGCTACCGGAACCAAAAGGAATTCTTTGTGTTAAATTTAAAATATATTAGTGATTTTTAAAATTCATATTTTTAATATCAGTACCTACACTCTTTTTTCTTCAATTACCTGTTCACCCTGCAACAACTTTAAAAAAAAAATCTCTGCAGCTCAAGCAGCATTCTTAATTTTTTTTAAATCGAAAAAGTTTGCGAAAATGTCCCAGAATACAAAGAATGAAAAGCTTAGAAAAGTATTGTTGCACATACAAGTCTTATTGCCAATTATATAAAATGTTCGTGAAAGTTATACAACAATCAAATTGAAATAACCCTACAGGAATTTTGCAGATGACGTAATTGAGAAGTAAAGATAACCTTCACCAAGACAAAGTCTCTGGTAATCTTAAGTATTTGAAAGCTACCATAATGTAAAATGACCTCAATGGGTGGTACAAATTTGCACTAGAATGCTACAAAAATTATTTGAAGTCTAAATCCAATTGGGTGGGCCAGAAATATATCCCAAAATATCATGAAAACGCTGGGACAATCTCTAGTAGAAGCCGATATAAGGAATAAACTACTTGCACAGTTTTGAGGCTAAAAGAAGAAATGAAGAAATTAAAAATCGGATAGCCAAAGAGAACGAGAAAGAGGAAAAAGAGGAAAGGCCCACAGAAATCTTGGAACGAAGGAGTACGTCAATAAATGGTAGCAAAAAAGCTAGAAGATGACCTTTTTATTAATAACATAATGCGAATTTTTAATGAAATTAATTAATTTTTCCGTCGTCGTCCAAAACTATATATTTTGCTAGATCTGTTATAATTGCGGTAACGTTTGGTTTTGAAAGTTGGCCAACCTGCGAAAATTTTCGCGATTGTTATTTGTGCTCAAAATTATGTAATGATAAGTATTGGTTGGCAAGAACTACCCACTAGCGTCACGTATGTTGATATTTAAAACATTGTTAATTTTTCATGCATGCTTAGTATTGCATGTGTTATCAACTAAAAACATTTTAAATAAAGTAGGAATATATATTATCCGTGAAATTCTGACTGGTTATTACATAATATTTTCTAGTGTAAATCACTTATCTTGATTTGAAACACATGCGCGTGGGTATACGCCGAAATAAGCATATCTAAATAGATAGGGTAAAATGTTAATATTTTAATGGTTGGTTTATAGAATTAAAGTTAGATATTATGTTGGCGTTGGCGTTTAAAATTCGGTAATATCTTAGTCATATATTGGGAAATAGTATAGTTCTACAGGTAGCATTTTTTTTCTTTTTATCTAACCCAGCCCTTTAATTCACCAGTGAAAAATTGTAGGTTTACATTCGCAAAAATTATCCTCTAATTGGCTATCTCAGCCAAAAAATTATCAATCAGAGAAAACTCAACAAAAGATTATCCAATTACGCTCTCATTGTTTTTCCATTCTAAATCCTTTTCTGCTAATCATCCCGATAGTAGGTTCTTTAAAATAACAATCTACCCCCCCTAGTTCGGTAATTGATATTGTAGATGCTCTTCTAAAAATCTTTTAACTCCTATTACAGTGGTCCTTTTAATTTACTCGACGATCCAAAACAACGTGTTTGCCTACCTCCATGACTTTCTTCAGAAAAAAATAGATTTGCACGATTCTTTAAAACTTTTAAAAGAAATCAATCGGTGAGCCGGAAATTATTTCCTCTAATCTTATGAAAAATTAGGCTTGGAGCCTAAGTAAACCCATTATAGTTCCTGATAATAAAAGAAGAATGGATGGATGATATATCGACTACTTACAAACGAATAGTCTTAAAGCTAGTATTTTAGCTGATCAGCATACCAACACATAGCTAATGCTCCTAACTCCTCTTCGCAATAAGATATTTTTCCACTGATTTATTAAAAGCGTTTTGTAATCTAGTCAGAAGTTAACTTACTTTGGCTTTTCTAACCGAACTCGTTGATTTTTTTAATTCCATCTAGGAAAGTTGATGTCACATTAGCAGTTCCACAGGGTTGAGTCCTGGGCCTCTTTTTTACCTTATCATTGATAGTTTTGCTGCATTAAAACCTCAAAAGTTGGAAACTATGCAAATGATATCAACATTTAAGCATTACTTTAATTAAAGATCATTTTAAACTCCAAACTCATCGTACCGTACTTTGTTTCTGGTGTGAACCAAACAAATCTTGGAACATCGTCAAATACCACTCTAAAAACCAACCCAATCTTAGACAGTCTTTGACTCCACACTCCACACTATCCTTACAGTGGGATTTACTAAAAGGGCTAGCCTATTTTAGAACGGACCATTTTATACCAACTTTTGTTTAGTGAATAATCATCCACACAATCTCTTTAAACCTACGCTGCGTCTAAATGGTGACCCTCTGTAGAGCATATCAAAATTGAGATTATATGTCACTCTAATGAAAATTTACCCTTGTTCATTGGTTTTCCCGATTAATACTCTATGTAACACATTGAGTTAGATGTGTAATAATAGGATAAAGATTAGATTAACTTTGTATTTATTTAAAAGATATTTTTATTTAAGAAAAAAACATAAATGCAAATTTTGTTTACATTCCTGTCACTGTCAAAATATCAGTTTCAAAATATTAAGCGCGTTCAGATCACAAACAACCTGTTCAATCAAGAAAACAAGGAAAGTTTTCTTGAGTGAGGTTTTAGATAACCTCAATGTATAAATTTCAGTTTGGAAATAAACTAATACAGTTGTTTTGGGGTTGTTTCGTTTGGTATAGTTTTAGTGCCCTCATAAACGTATTTTTGTTCTGAAAATTGGTTCAAAATAAGGAATTAAAAAATATAAATTAATCATTCTAAAAAAAGTTCGTTTCGGAAATTATGAAAACTGACTACCAATCGCCACAAAACGGTTTTTTTTTTCTGGGGACCGATTCTTGAATTTCGTAGGAGAGATCGCACGGGAACGGTCCTCTCCCTGACCAATAATGGGCTTTGAAGTAATCACGAGTTATCCGAAACCTATCCGACCATGACCGAATCTCACCCGATTGCGGTTGTGTCGAAGGAACTTTCTTACACTTTCATACACCTGCCCCCGGATCAGGTGAACGAGCGCTCTTGAAAAACGAAAATCCGGTCAACTTTGCGCGTGAAGCTTCTGAGCCTTTTTATTGGTCGAAACGAAGGATGTGAACGTTCCCGTGCGACCTTTCCTACGAAATTCAAGAATCAGCCCCCTGAAAGCTGTAAATTTGAAACTCAAATACAGATAATTAAGTTATTTTGTGTCAAATTTTTGGCTTATTCATTATTTTACATCTTAAAACCTGTCAAAAACTATTAGTTTTAGGCATTCAACTATGAGATACTGCCCTTGTATTTCCCGAGAAAAATACGTACCGACAATAACTCTTAGCCTGAAAACATGTTTAATATTTTTGTTTTCTTCTGGAAAATTTTCTATTGTTTCCCGTAATTTCGTATTAATAGAAAATTGAATTCCTCTAGATTTAAACATGGACAAAACCAGGATAATTGAGGCCTAATTTGTGACTATTATTATATTGTTTAGGTCAATCTATGGCTTTCTTTCTTGCTAGTTATTATTGTACTTCATTTTTCAAATTTTTGCATGAAAGTTGGGTATACAAGTGCATGGGGTGGTCCAAATTCGAGGGGCCTCTATAGCTTTGGGCTTTTGCAGCATAGTTAGCCCAAAACTAATATACATGTTACGGGCTCGATTTTCAAGAGAAGTCGAAAACTAAAAACCGCATTGCAATATGTCAAAGCGTTTCTGAGCTACAGGGTGATTCTCAAAAATCTGCGTTTCTAAAAACCTTCTGCAACTTTTTCATTTGTAAAGATAGAGATTTTCATTAAAAACATTTTTTGAAAATTTTTTAAGACCTGTTTCACCGATTTTGTCTTAAAGCCTTTAGTTCACGAGATATGACACAAAATTACATTTTTTCAAATGGAATATTCCAATTTTCTTAAAAAATTAGTTTTGTAAGAAAAATTTCCTGTTAAACGATGTGTCATACACCTATTTTTATTAAGTAGTTAAACAGATCTGCAATTTTTAATAATTACCATAGTAGGCCCTATGCAGTTTTAGGGTATCTATCTAGGTAGCTATGATCAAATAAAAACAATTGCCATGGTAAACGGGCCCAAGTGTCAAAAGTGGCGTCTTGGTCAAGATATAAAAAATTTTAAAAACTTTGAAAAGTACGACATGATAAAATGTTATACTGAAAGTAACGAAAATCGACAGACGGCGTTAAATCTATATTTCCAGAGATATCCGGAAAGAAGGCAACCTAGCTCAAAAATATTTTTGAAGCTAAAACGTCATCTACAAGAATACGGATCCTTTACAAAACCGCGGCCTAGGACGTATAGAAGCCAGAGATAGAGAGGTGGAAGAATTAACGGTTCTAGGAGAAATAGAAATTAACCCGAATACTTCCACCAGGGCTATGGAGAGAAACACTGGAATTCCACGCAGCAATGCCGTTCGGGTGCTTAAAAAACACAAGTTTACGCCCTATCGACCCCGACAAGTGTACCAATTACGGCAACGAGATTTTGCTCCAAGACGTGCATTTTGCAGGTGGTACTTAAATAAAAGCCAAGAAGACGCCGATTTTGCCAGAAAAGTTATTTAGACGGATGAGGCAACGATTACTAGTGATGGAATATTCACCAGATATAACTGCTATTACTGGAAACAGCAAAATCCCCGTATTATGGTGGAACAAGCGAATCATGGAAGGTTCAGTTTCAAGGTATGGGTAGGTATCAACAGAGGACAAATTATTGTGCCGTATATTTTTGATGGAAATTTAAATACCGAAAGATACCAACAAATTTTAGAAGAGCAGGTGATTCCGTTTATCGACAATTTGCCACTTCAGCAAAATAATGAGCTATACTTTCAACATGACGGTGCACCTTCTCACAATGCCGTGTTTGCCGAAAACTGGATCGGAAATAAAGGTTCTATATATTGGCCCTCCAGGTCTCCAGACCTGATCCCTTGCGACTTCTTTTTGTGGGGGAGAGTCAAAGACCTTGTATTTCGAAATCGCCCAACTACTAGAAGGGAATTGGAGAGGCACTTCGTACTGTATTCAGGCAGCTTCGTGCCGTAGAACTTCTTAGTGCAGAAAATAGCGTCAAGAGAAGATGTAGGATATGTTTACAAGAAAACGGCCGTCAATTTGAGCATTTGTTTTAGAATTAAAGAAAATTGTTACATGTAGATTTTAGGTGTTACATAGTTTAATTAATAAAAATTTTAAATAAAACCTTTTAATAATTTTATTTTTGTTTATTATTTTAGGGTTGGTAATTATAGTAAAGTAGAAGTTAAAGTTCGAGGGTGCTGTTTCCCCACGTGTTGTAGCCAACTTGAATTGTATTTACACATTTAGGGCCCGCACAGCGCGTATTATGGTAAAATAGGTGAATGTCACATCATTCGACAGGAAATTTTATTAGAAAACTGATTTCTTAGAAAAATTGGGGGTATCCTATTTAAAGAAATAAAACTTTGTGTGATATCTCGGGAACTAAAGGCTTTAAGAAAAAATCGCTAAAACAGATAGATTTGTCTTTAAAAAATCTTCAAAAAATGTTTTTAATGAAAATCTCTATCTTTACAAATAAAAAAGTTGGAGAAGGCCTTTAAAATCGCACATTTTTGAGAATCACCCTGTGGCTCAGAAACGCTTTGACATACCGCAATGCGGTTTTTAGTTTTCGACTTTTCTTGAAAATCGAGCCCGTAACATGTATACTAGTTTTGGGCTAACTATGCTGCAAAAGCCCAAAGCTATAGAGGCCCCTCGAATTTGGGCCACCCTTACCGTAAGTGAGACATTTTGAGGGTTCAGGGCCAATTAATACCAAGTTTATTTCAGGAGGGCAGGTCTAAGATGCAGAAAGAGGCCAAAAAATTATTTAAAACACGAAAACATTACAATAACATAAACAAAATGGCGAAACCACACCTAATCAAAAAAGTGAACTTCTCGACAATGCCGAGTTGTGCATAAAAATTCCCAGAGAAAAAATTGTTGATGTTGTTTTTGTGTTTTTTTTACTAGTTTCTTCATCCAATCGAATACATTTTACTTTATACGACCCCAATGCGTTTAAAAAGCTCTAAAAGGGCAATTAAATTGTAGTTGAAGTACATCTAAAGTAACATAAGATCCTTTCAAATTATTTTACATGCATCGGGCAAAATTGATGTTTTTTGTATTATTTGGTAGTGCATGCGCAGTAGAGTTTTCGCCTTTGGCATGGCCCAAACAGTTTCGAAGTCAACCGCGATTTTGAAAAATCTTCTTTGTTTTTCAAAGATTTTCATTACGTTTTGCACCCCTTGGGTCTATTATAGTATCTTATGGTTATATGGTTTTAAGGCATTTTTTCTTAAAATATGGTATATTTTGAGGAAAAAAGTAGTCTTTTGTGCTATTTTGCAATATCAATACAAAATAATTAATAAATTGCTTTTAAAATGTATAAGTACCCCCACACAGGTCTAAATTTTAAGACCTGTCGGGGTACTATTTTTTTAGGGATTAGAGGAATTAAATACAATAAACCTACCATACTTAAACTTTACACATTCCGAACCATAGTATGGATCAATCACACCCAAAGAGTAAAGAAAAATTCTGATTCGGTAGTTAATATATTCAGATAGTGCACTGAAAGCTCTAGAAACAGTGCAAGTGTCGTCCAAACTGGTTTGAGACTGCAGAACAGCTCTAAATAGGCTGGCAAGTACCAAGGGGGTGACAATAGGCTGGGTTTCAGGACATCGGGGACACTCTGGAAATGAAAAAGCCGATGAATTGGCCAGACAAGGCTCAGCAATAAAGTTCACAGGGCCTGAACCATTTTCAGCGATCGCTAAGGCATCTATTGTCAATTAAACAATCTATTAATCTATAAGCAATCTATTAAACAGTGACCCACCAAAGAGACGAACGGTGTATGGGAGCAAACGCCTGGACAAAGACAGGCCAAACAGTTCATTAAAGAACGCGCACCAAAGCTAACTGCAAAACTTCTTAGTAAGGAAAGAAACTTGTCAGACAAATAGTTGGGCTCCTAACAGGTCACTGAAAGAAACCTCATTAAATATCCTAGGTGAGTATGAACGCCTAGTTAGAACCAGAGCTTACTGGGGCTGCAACTTGTTTTGTAGTTCTAGCAAAACAGGGAAGAAGAAAGGGGAACCACAGAGAAGGATGAGGTGGAAGGTGTCTACACCACTCCATTCTAAACTAATCTAATCTAATCTAATAGATCAATCACTACCTTTATAAGGACGGTTTTAAGTTCAATCGCTTTCTCCGAGGGTTTATACGTCAGTTTAAATAAGAAACAAATAAAGTCCAATTGCACGGTTCTGCTTAATCTAATGTTTAAAATAACTAGTAGAAACTGGTATATTAACTTCCATTTACTTGCACCGCATTAACAGAACGAACACCTTTTAGGTTAATTTGTTCCCGTAGATTTTTATGCAAAAATAATATGTAAACCGAATTCAAGATATGGTTGAATTGCATTTGAATCCTTATCAAAATTATCCAACAGCAATTTAGAATCCCTTTATATAAACGTAGATAATCTGTAAGTGATCTAGCTCCTGCACTGCTGCCAAAAGTGCAAGGTTTCCTCAAATGAAAAAATCTACTTTATACATATCCTGGCAAAACCTGAATTTAAAAACATTATAGAAGACAAAGGGACAGACAAAATAAGAAACACAGAAAAAAATTTAGGAGACGGTACACATATCATTCAAAACAGGTTCTCAAATTAACATTTTGGGATTGGTTTAACCCTTGCAACTGAAAATAGTGACTTTCAACTCTGTGGCTTGGTTTACAGAAGGCTGATGTCATATTTTTTGCAAAATTCAGTTTTTTATAGATTTGGACTCGCATGATCGATCTGCATACATTTAAGATAAATTTAACCCGGGAATATTGCTGTAGGTACTCAAAATTAGAATGTTGTTTTTGTTGTTGCGCCCACTTGGTCTAGCGCCGACTTGTCTCATTCTGCCTTCTAATTACTAACAAGATGGAATTGGAAAAATGATTTGTTTCAAGTTTTCGTCTTATTTTGTGAGGAAAATTGTATTATCATGGCTTGATCCCGGTCATCTTACCACTATATTTAGAGACTTGAGGTTTGCATCAGCCACATCTTGAGTGTTTACAGAAAAATACCCCTTTATATTGTAAAAAACTTCTGGATGGTTGCCACCTAAAACAATGTCAAAATAATTGAAAATAGACCTATGCAATTTTTATTTTTTAGGATGACTTGTAGAAGCACTTACGCGTAAATATTATCAGTAAACAAAACTAAACTATGCAAGCACCCATCTCCCTAGAGCCCTTAAATATCGATTCTAAAAATTTAATTTTCTTCAAAATTCAAGAATAAAATGGTTTACTGTGACTCTGCTGTTACTCAAGCTCCCTCCGCCTCCCACAAGATCAATTTTTGCAAGAATTTTTGCGCACTTTCTGGCATACTTAAGTAATTATAATTACCTCGTGAGTTTATCGAGATGTGAGTACAATTATGTACCTCTCTTGCATAAAACCTCAATGTTGTCAATAATTGATTTATAGGCGAGAAAATGTTGTTTCTAAAAACAAAAAGAAGATTGTTAAAAGATGAAGGCAGGTCTTGGTTGGGCTTTGCCGAGTTTAATTGTTTTATTTTTATCACTATTGTTTATTTTGTAGGTATAAGATTCCAACACTTACCAGGCATTTTATTAGGATTAATTATCTATGCACTAACTACTTACAAATCAAGCACAATAATGTTGAGCACTGATGTAGGCTTTAACAGACGGAATCAATTCAAGTTGTCCATCCCACTGAAATGCTCTTTTCTCTATTATTTACTAAAATATCTTGATCATCTTCCAGCTATATTTCGTCGAAACTATCCATAACCGCTCGCAAAATACACCGAAATAGCAAATTTACAATATTTATTTATGGCAATAACAGCACTTTTTATAGGTTAGAACTGTCTTAGCTATAGGTTGAACCCATTTAATCCGTCGAAATTGAGGGTTTCATTTAACAGTAGTTTAACTGCACTTAAACTTGGCTTAAGTTGCGGTACTGTTAAAATTTAAACCACTGTTAACCTAACGGTGCAATTTCCCCAAAAAACAACTATTTTAACAACTGATTTTTCGGTAAAATTAGAGTTGAGTATTTCCTTAGGTTGAAAGCAATACGGTAAAGCATTTTTAAAGTGTTTATAGCGCTTCTAAAAACGGTTTTAAAGCGATAAGCCACTTTCTTAAATTGCTTTAAAATAAAATCGATTTAGTGCGTAAAACGGTTTTAGTGATGATTATATAACAAAATTTTCAAACCGTCCTTATACAAAAGCGCTTTTAAAGGCCTGTATAAACAAAGTAAATAATTAGGTGGACACGCTTGCTGACTCACAAATAGTCTTAGAAAAAATTTAGAGGCATAAAATAAATTTTTTACATTTTAAGTTTACGGGTAATTAGTGACCTATCTCAAGATTTTCCCCAACTTGAATTACTGCAAACTTTATAAACACACACAATACAAACGCCAAATTAAACCGTAATCGCCTACGCGAAATCCAACTTCAAGTATATAAACCCACCGTAATCCAGCTAATTAGTTCAAAAACAAGAAACAGATTACCGTCGTCGGTGTTGTTGTACACAGACAGTCGCTTATAGCCGTCAAGAGACAGTCATTTGTTATAATAAATCGGCCATAGCATGCGTGGCTATCTTGTGTCTGCTCAGCTGTTTAGCGATGCTCGTATGTCACTCATTTCCGATGCACAGCCTTCTGTGAAGTATCTGCCACTCGAGTATTATTGTTTCACGACCGCAAAAAGAGTTTAGCTCCCATCTAGCATGACAGTTTCGTATGCTCTCCAACTACGATGATTGCACCTAACAGCACAGCATGAAAGGTAATTTATATAGCAGACTAACGAATGGATAAATAATAATTTGCCAAATGACTTCATTTTATAAAGAGAAATTACATTAATTTCGTTTAAAAAATTAAATGGCGTATTGTTTGACGTGCGTGCATTTTTTAATCAACTTCGTTGTTGGTATTGTTACCACTAAAGCTTTCATGAGAAAAAAAATCGAACTTTAAAATTACAATAATGATATTATTTTATATAGACAAACCAGACAATTAATGAATGTGCACTTCCTGTAATAATTGCAAAAAAGGGAAAAGTGCACACAATTAATGATGAACTTTTTTGAGTGTAACGGAATTGTGTGGTTTATGCTTTATGGCCGAGAATTATGGCTACTTTTTACACTTGAACATATGACTGATCTTAATTTTCACGAAACTAAAGTTTTCGTTTTCTTTTTCGTGTTTGCAATAATACCACTAATGCCAATTGGAAGTGGACTGGCAAACAAAGCGATTTTTATTTTGTTGCGGTGATGAAGAATAATAAAATAACTTGGAACTTACTCTCAAAATAAAAACAATTAAAAATCGACCACCGACGCTGTAAAAAACCATCGTTAATGGGTCAAAGAAAACATTGACACCCATAGAAGAAAACTTGCTAAAAGGACTTAACTTTTCATTCGCTCCTAAGGAGAAACCGACCATCGATATCATCACCGCCATAGAAGGTCATCTTCTTCCACAAGACGCCGACGAGTTCAGACATCAGGTAAGAATCATTATTGACAAACCTATTAAGCATACCTCTAATATAAGCAAGATACAGGAAATCGCGTTGAAAAATCTTCAGAAGGCCAAATCAGTTAAAATCTTACCGGCAGTACTTGCTAAAGGAAACTATAAACTTCTCCCAATAGATCCGACGCAATCAATCGAAAGTAAGGTTTATAGAATTTTGAAAAAGTATTCCAGATATATTCCGGACAATACAAGGTCTCAACTTACACCACATTATGGCAAGCCTCCTCATCTATATGGACTTCCCAAAATTCACAAAGATGCAATGCCCTTACGCCCAATTACAAGTTCCAGAAATTCTCCAACAAGCAATCTGTCTAAATTCTTTTTGAAAATTATTCAACCTCTTGCAGGCAAGACCGCTTCATTTGTAGAAAATTCCAACCATTTTGTTAATATTCTTAAATCTTTTGTTTTAGGACTTGAGGTTAGACTTGTCAGTTTTGATGTCGAAAGTCTATACACCAATGTCCCGATAAAGGAATCGCTAGATATTATTAGAAAGAGACAGGTTGATGACGAATCCCTTTAAGAACGTACCAGCCTACCACTGGAGGGAGTGATGGACTTGTTGGAGTGCTACCTACATAACTCTTATTTTCAAGTAAAAGATAGGTTTTATGCTCAGGATGACGGTCTGCCAATGGGTCCATTGCTTTCGCCAGTGGTGGCCAATATTTACATGGAGTGGTTTGAATCACACGCGGTTGATACCGCAACATATAAACCTAAACTCTGGCTGAGATATGTTGATGATACTTTTATTGTCTGGACTGGGAATGACTAACAACTTTCAGAATTTCTTCAGCACCTAAATAACATAAGACCCACTTTTAAATTCACAATGGAGTTGGAGAAAAATTGTCAAATTCCTTTTCTTGATGTACTTGTCAAACGAGTAGAAAGCGATATCAGAACAACAGTCTACCGCAAACCCACTCACACAGGAAATTATTTAATTCAAGGTTCAAATCATTTTGCTACAACCAAACGAGGCATAATCAAAACTTTGTATAATAGAGCCGTTCAAATTCGTAACAATTCTCATGACTTGGAAATCGAAATAAGAAACATTAAGAAGGATCTGCAGCAGAATGGTTACAGCCTTAAACTTATAACAGATACTATTTCTAAATCTCAACAAACAGGACAGAGATTAGAAGATCAAAACGAGGCAAATGCATTCCTTACAATTCCATACCTTAAAGGAGTATCAGAGGAAATTCGGAGAGTAAAACAGCTTTTAAATCTAGTAATACAATTCGAAGCCTTCTTAGTAAAACAAAACCGGAGAACAAACAAGTTCCTTGTGAGTGTGGTGAATCATACATAGGCGAAACTAAAAGACCACTATCTGTTAGGCTTAAGGAACATCAGGCGAATACCCAAAAAGGTGAAACAACGAAATCAGGAATCGCCTAACATGCATGGTCAAAACAACACCGAATGAAGCAGACAGAAGCAAAGGCTTTACAGAAGGAGTCACACTGGAAGAAACGAAAATTCCTTGAAGCTGCCTTTATTGGGCAGAATCAGGGTATTTTCAGTAAACGAAGTGTTGAAATCCCAAATATTTGGAAGCCCCTCCTTGGGCGGAGCCAACTTTTTAAACTTCAAGGTTGAGTGATTTCTCACAGTTTACAAGTACGTAGCCTTAGGAATTGATTGTAGTTTGCACCTGAAGACGATCAGAGATTGTACTGATCAAAACGTCGTGTATAAGTAAAATATAGACAATGGAAGTCCGAAACACAGAGTAAATTTCAACAAATCATTGTCTCAAACTTTCAAACAAGCCTTCCATCTACTCGCGTTTTAGTGAGCTTTAAACGTATGTGGCGGCCATTTTGATAATTAACTAATGTAACTGTCAAAAATGGCGGCGGCATATGTGTAAAAGGGTACTAAAACGGAAGGTGTTGGCTGGCCTCCATGTCGGAGCGACACCTTTCTCAACTAAAAAGCCAGTTAACTCATTTTCATTATAGTATCCTTTAGCCTATGATCGGTACCATATTGGCACCAAACTGACAGAAAATCCATGTTTTACTTGTCAATTTGGTTATAAAAATGGCAGTCACAGTAGGCTAAAGGGCACTGAGGCGGTAGGAGTTAACAGGCTTTTTAGTTTAGAACGGTGCAGGTCGGAGGTATCGGCCTGTGATGTTTTCTTTTTGTAGCGGTTACGGTTAACCTTGGTCCTAAAATTTCCCAGAAGTATAAGCAAAAGAAGGATACCTCGATTGTGTAATATCTTCGAATACTGTTTAAATTTACAGATAATTGTTTATGTGTATATAATCAAAAGTTTTTAATTTTTATGAATTTCCGGATTATACTTAAATTTTCAGATCAAAAATGCTATGACGTCATCTAGTAGCTGACATAAACAGAACAAATGGACGTAGATAGCACATCCTGTGAAGATTCATACCTTGGAAACCGCAAATATTCGGAATCGGCAAAATAGGCTGGTTCCGATTCTCAAGGCATCGAACATGACAGGATGCGCTGTATACATCGATTTTTTCTGTTCATGTCAGCTAATACATGACGTCATAGAATTTTTGATATGAAAATTTAAGTATTATCCGGAAATTCATAAAAATTAAAAACTTTTGATTATAGAGTAAATTTAAACAATATTCAAAGATATTACACAATCGAGGTCTTCTTCATTTGCCTATACTTCTGGGAAATTTTAGGACCAAGGTAAACCGTAACCGCGACAAAAAGAAAACGGCACTGGGCACTTCCGTTTGACAGTGAATCCACTCTTTACAGCTGATCTATGTCAAAATCGGAGTCTAAATAATGCCAGTGTCAGTTCAATATTTTCGTTTCAAAATTCGTTTTTTCGGCAATTTTAAGAACTTTTTCGAGTTGGTTTTTGCCTCGTCCCGTTCCAAAAATGTTTGTGCCCTATTTTATAGTTTATAGTGTCTAAAGCATGGATCTATTATTTACCATTCACCGAAAAGTTGGCTAAATAGCCGTAAAAAGAAAGCTTGGAATAAAAAAAAATACAATTATTTTGCCTGATAAAAGGTCGGCATTTTCTCTTTTTTATCGTAGTGTAAAACTACAGCAAACTAATTTTGTTTAGGCCGTCAACGTAAAGCATTTACCAACAATACTATTTTATACTGTTACTTAGTTTTAAAGTTATCGACGAATTTATCGGGCTGTAAATTAGCGCGACCGAAATCTATCTAGTGTCAATTTTATTAACGCTTGTGCCCAATTGTATTATGAAGCCATCAACATCAATATTAAAGACTTTACATGTGGCAGGATGGTCGCGATTCTTCCAAAACCGACAGAGAATCTCTCCCTTACAAAAAAAATCCGCCGATTTTTGAACACAAGTTTACACCAACTGCTCTTTTGTCAGGACTTATTTGCTAAAATTTCTCAAAATTTAGTTTCTTAATACTGTTCCAGTAAATAAAAAAATATGTTAATTTTAATCTTTGTAGGGAGTTTTTCTTAAAACCCCTTTTTTTGTTTAAAAATATATAGTATTAGCTTAATTTTTTGTTTAAACAAACCTTTAAAACAAGAAGTTAAACTTGCAAATCAGCCACATCAACCGAAAAGAATCCAAAAAAGGGAAGATCAAAAGATCTTGGGAGAAAAGGACGAAAATTCAAAATTGGATCAGTGTCCCCACAAGGAACACACAAAAGACTAAAGCGAAAGGAGAAACAGTTAAACGATGTTTCGCCCGGGGTGACCAACGTGGGCTCGTCAGTGGATCCACTAATTGTTTCTCCTTTCGCTTTGGTCTTTGCGTGTTCTTTGTGGGGACACTCATCCAGTTTTGAATTTTCGTTCTTTCCTCCCAAGATCTTTTGATCTTCCCTTTTTTGTAAACCTTTAAAACTTTTAACTTTTTCTCTTGCAACGTTAGGATATATATAGGGTAGGCCAAAAACAACGGGATTTTTGTATTGTCTATTACTTAAGAAGTAGTCCGATTTTAAAAAGTTTGGTCATTTTGAAAAGCCAGGACATTATAATTTTGGAATTTGATATTAAAATTAACATCTTGTAAAAATCCAAAATGGCAGACAATTTTAAAAAATAGGTTTTTTGACCCGCCCTGCAAATTTTTGGTTTGCGCCACTGGTGCATAACTAAAAATATATTTCAAAAGCCATGTTTTTCGTTAGTTTACTCATGTATTGCTTATTAAAATCGGGTAAGAAATAAGGAAGATATAAATTGTTTAAGTAAGTGAGAGAGACATCACTTTTTATTGGCTCTGCTTTTTGATGTATACGTTCGATTTTAAAAGTACTGACCATTTTGAATAGCCAAGATTTTAAAATTTATAAAATTTTTGGCAAAATTGATATTTTGTAAAAATCAACGATGGCGGACAATTTTAAAACTAGTTGTTTTTGAGCCCCTGCGTTTTTTTTGTGTGCATCACTGATGCAAAAATTAAATTTTACATGTAGAGCCTCACAATTCCCGGGTCTATTAATGTATCGCTTGTAAATATCGTGTAAAGGCGCATTTACACAGACAAACTTTCCTTTGATGTTGAAATGCCGACAAACATTTACACGAGCCTCTTGAGCAAAATGTTAAAAAAAAAGTTCGAGCAAAATCTCGTACAAAAAGACTCACGAAAATTTTGGAGAGAATGTTAAACAAAATTTGTTTGAAGAAATGTTGGTATAGAAATTTCTTACAAATTTAAATTTTATAGTTTTATGGGAATTCATTGAACTTAACTGAAAATAGAAAGACTAAGTTTTAAAACAAGGTATTTTTAATTAAGTGCTTTCCGACGGAAAAACGATTTGATGTCGAAATTCACATTTTACCTCAGAAGCAACTTCGATTGACCTGATGTTTATAGGGGATATGCCATACTTGTAACTTTTTTGAGGTTGTAAAAAAACGAGAATAAAAAATATTTGGCACTTATTTATTGCTGTTTCCTGTAAAATGTAATGATAAAAATTTACGTTTAAAAGAATATCTCTTTATTTTACTTCCTAGTGTAAAACACAATACAATAATAATTAAGTCAAATTAAAAAAACCTATATACATTTTATTAAATCTCAAATATATGAACAAAAGCACGTTCGGTCTAAATAATACCCGTTTATTAACCACTTTTACAATCCTACGATCCCGACCCTTGCCTAAAAAAATATAATTTAGCAGTAATAGACTAGACTTCTTAATCGGAATTTTGCTCCTTTGCATATTGTTTGTTCAGTGTCAGTAATCGACCTTGATTATTACATTAAATTGACAGTAAATATCTATCTTCAGCATTTTCATAAACCTTTTGCTTTTTTAAGCAACCGTTGGGGCCTTAAACTAACTAGGTAAATCTGGTGTGAGGAATTAAAAAAAAACAATCAAAGCTAAGGGTAAAGTAAAGTTACAAAAATATGTTTAAAAAAAATCCCCTCCCCACCACTCCTCATAAACGTGAGGCGCGGATTACCACTTAAAAGTGCAATTTTTGAGTTTTTTGCCGATATTTGAAAAACTCAAAATTTTTTTGGAAAAGAAAAATTTTCCTGGGTTGCTTCTTGAATTTAGGAAAAAACCTTTGGAAATAAAAAAAACTCGCAAGAAAATCCCAAAAAAAAACCCGGGCAAAAAAATCCGGGAAAAACCCTAAGAAAAAAAATATTATAAGTAACCCTAATCCATGTGACTAAACTGATAGGCAAGAATAATATTTCGCTTGCCGTCGGCTTTTTTTCACAAAAATTTAAAATAAAAGTTGGTGTTCCATTTTTTTAAAGAATTGAGATCACTGATCACTGATGTGAAATTTTATTTATTCTCATCTTTAAAAATATGTTTCCAAAACAGATAGCAATAATTTGCTCAAAAATTTACCCGAACAAAATGTTCAAAGAAAAGCTCACAAAAATGTTCACGCAAAAAATTTTAGATCTTTTGCACGAGCTTTTATTTGAGCATGTTCGTCTGTGTAATTGCGCCTTAAGAGTTAACAAAAATATGCATGGAGTTATAAAATTGCGCCTTGCAATTATTTTTTTGACCTGACTAAATTTGGTTACTGATTTGAACAATTTATAACTTTCTTACCTCTTAGCTGAACTCAAATCCCGATACGCAGACTAGGAAATTATGAGGCTCTGCTAATTGGCGCACAAAAAAAATTGCATGGGGGTCAAAAACACCTACTTTTTAGATTTGTCCGCTATCTTGAATTTTTAAGAGATGTCAATTTTGCCAAGAGCCCAAGAAATTTTGAAATCTTGCTTTTCAAAATGATCAGCAGTATTAAAATCGGACAAATACATCAAAAAGCAGAGCCCAGCAAAAATTATGTTTTTTTCGACTTGACTGAATTAGTATTACCGAACGCACTTATTTGAACAATTTATACCTTTCTTACTTTTTACTCGCTTTTAGTCAGCGATAGATTAATAAATTGAGGAAAACCATGGCTTTTGAAATATGTTTTTAGTTATTCAACAGAGGGGCACACAAAAATTTGCTGGGGGAGTCAAAACACCTATTCTTTAAAATTTTCCGCCATCTTGGATTTTTACGAAATGTCAATTATGCCAAAAACGTAATAAATTTTGAAATCTTTGCTATTTACAATGGCCAGCACTTTTAAAATCGAGCATATACATCGATAAGCAGAGTCAATCAAAAATGATGTTTTATGATTGATGAAATGATGATGAAAATTATGACTTTTGAAATATATTTTTAGTTATGCACCAGTGGCGCACACCAAAAATTTGCAGAGGGGGTCAAAAGTACCTTTTTTTTTCTTAATTGTCTGCCATCTTGGATTTTTACGAAATGTCAATTTTAACATCAAATTCCAAAAGTCTCGAAACTATTTTCTAGAAACGAAAAACACCCGAACTATAAATTGATAGAATGAGCAGAACGACAATCCATCCGAATCGCTATTGGGCATGCATCAAATTTAAATCTCTAGAGCGCCGTAAGCCCTGGATTGCAGCGTTGACAAGTTTCTCTATTTAGAAGATGACACAGGAATTTTATTTTATTAAAAATTTTTGTTTAACTTCACAGTTTCTGGCTATCTAACTGTCCATCAAATCTGGCGATTTATTTTTGACAAAATATCCAATTTTAATATTATGAAAAAATGTGGGGGTGGGGGTCGTTGAGAGTGGTAAAGGGGGTAAATTAATACAATATCACAACTTACTTCGACTCTTCTCTGCCGTAAGCCTGGCAACGTAGCAATTGAATTCGTGGCTGTCGGTTCAAATCAATTTCGGACAGATTGGGGTTCTTGAATTTTGTGGTTCGACATTATTATGTTTCTATTAAAGTATTTTCATTAAAAATATTCATGACATTGTGTTTCTATAAAACTATGTCTCGTTTAAATTTAATTCTATGCATATATTTTCTAGCGATTTGATTTTCCCGTCATTTCATTTTCGAGACAATTTTTTTCGGACCAATTATTTTCTTTTCTTTTAAATTCTGACAAATTATGTTTCTGCAAAATTTGGTTTCGGGTTTTTTGTAGGGACCCTCTATGTGATCCATTTGGGATGAATGAATGTCGAAGTGCAAGCGGGGCAATTCCCATGTACATAGGCCACCTTGCTGGGCCCATTGCACGCCCACTATCTATGCCAATTTCGCAAAAGAACAGATTTTTCTGAGCTGCAACCTTCTTGCATCGTCTGGGAGTAACAGATAATTCCCAAAGTGCGACTCTCTTGACCTGGCCAGAGCCAAACAATCCAGCAGGACATGCATCGCCCTCCATGCACCATCGACTCTCTGAGTCTCCGGCAATTCCCAGCGTCTCTATATAGGTGCTTGTTGAGGCAACAGTGTCCTTCCTACTTTGGTAGAGCAAGGAATTCGAGCAGGTGCTTTTCAGTCACCTCTGTTTCGGTTGGACCGTCCATGCTGACTAAGATTTTGACCTGGAGCTTTCAATTTGTTTACATCAGCGGCCTCCGTAGGCGCCTCTGATGCGTTTGTAGAGTGTCTAATGGGAACTTGTGCAGTTCCCTGTCGGGCTTCTTGTGTTGAAGAAGATCTACTGGTTCCTAGAACAGTTCCATGTTGATCCTTATCTTTAGAGGTTTCACTGGGTACCTGTTCGGTTCTTTGTGTTATCTCCTGGTTGTCGGAGGGTTCTTCCGAAGTTCCCTCAGAGACGAGTAAACCGGCTAGATTCACCTCCCCAGCACTTCGGGGAGGAGGCTATATACAACAGGGTACGCCTCGTTCTCTGAGGAAGGTTTTTATTGTGGTGCCTAATCCACGCAGCTCTGACATTTAAGCCAAGGCCGTCCCCAATTCACCACTAAGAAAAGTCAAGAGCGGTCTAGAGTTGGGTTCATATAAGCGCTCCCTATCTCCGGTACACCGACCCTAAAGAGCTTCGTTCCAGGGGGGTGCGGTATGACGTTCCCCAACAGGATTTAGTCACCGAATTACTCAGTCGGGTCCACTCCTGAGTCGTTTACCTTTTCCATTGAATAGTGTACAGGTGAGTACCTCTTGGTATATTGCACCGGCTAAAAATCTTGTCACTATTCTGATCTCATTTCTCGTAAGTTTCGCAATTTCAGCACACTAGTGTTGTCAAAGGATAGTTCACCATAATAGAGCTAAAAACTTTCATCAGTATTTGATTTCACAAACTGGGTTTTGTGATTTTCTCAAATCTCTATTTCTAAGCAGTTTTGATGGTTTTTCTTAACTAAGGAGTCTACGTTTTCATTCTTGGAGGCACCAATGTGCCCCTCTCCCACGAAAGAGTTAAACTCAGTTTTATTGCATTCCCACATGGACACTTTAAAATGCACCACGTGACGCAGGGGGTGATAGTCCCACACTAATTTTGAGTTTATGTATCTTGACAAGTGGCATTTTATACTGAAATTTTGCCTACCTTTATGTAAACGCAGTGTATGTTTCAAACAAAAATATACACTATTCTTAGCAAGATCCTCTCAAATTTACTTAGAAGTGCTCCTACAAGTGTCACGCTTGAGATCTAAGTGTAACGATGCTCCTCCTCAACAAGATATATTTATATCGCACCACATCCTTCCTAACTACCTTTATCTGCAAACCGTGTCGAATTTTGACACTAATTAGCAGCTTTAAGACAAATAATTTATTATGGCTCTGAAAATTTGTATGTACTCGCGAGCCCGCTAATCAACATCACCTCTGTACAGATTTTTTGGTATTGTTCTAAAAATACTTCCGCCACTGTTTATTTATAATTCGATTTACCAAGAACTATCGCGAAATCAGGCAAGAAGTCGAAAAACAGGGCGAAAGAATGGGGTACAATGGAAAGAGAAGGACCGATAACAAATAACGTTTTTTTTTCAAAGTTTAAGACAATGATCTGTTTGAAATTGACTTTGTGTTTCGGACTTCCATTGTATATATTTTATTTATACATGACGTTTCGATCAGTTGGCTCCGCCTAAGGAGGGACTTCCAAATATTTGGAATTTTAACACTTGGTTTACTGAAAATACTCTTCAAGGAATTTTCGTTTCTTCCAGTGTGACCCCTTGTGCAAAACCTTTGCTTCTCTCCACTTCATTCGGTGTTGTTTTGACCATGCATGTTCGGCGATTCCTGATTTCGTTGTTTCTCATCTTTGGGTATTCGTCTGATGCTCCTTAAGCCTAATAGTTTTTTTGTTTCGTTTGATTCACCACACTCACAAGAAATTTGGTAAATGCATTCCGTATTGTCTTTGTTCCTCAGTTTTCTTTTACTTCGAATTGTATGATTAGATTTAAAAGCTGTTCAAAATCAATCATTCTACTACAACCAAACGAGACATAATAAGAACCTTGTATAACAGAGTTGTTCAAATTTGTAACAATTCTCATGACTTGGAAATTAGAATAAGAAATATTATTAATAGTAATAAATGGTTTTAGCATTAAACTTATAACAGAAACTATTTTTAAATTTCAGCAAACAGGGCAGGGATTACAAGACCAAATGAAAAAGGAGTATCAGAGAAAATTCAAAGAGTAGCGAGCAACTTTAATATTAAAACAGCTTTTAAATCTAATAATACAATTCGAAGTGTTCTTAGTAAAAGGAAACCGGAGAACAAACAAAATAAGAAATGCATTTACCAGGATCCTTGTGAGTGTGGTGAATCATTTATAGGCGAAACAAAAAGACAACTATTTGTTAGGCTTAGGGAAAATCAGACGAATATCCAAAGAGGTAAAACAACGAAATCGGGAATCGCTGAACATGCATGGTCAAAACCACACCAAATGAAGTGGACAGAAGCAAAGGTTTTGCATAAGGAGTCACACTGGAAGAAACGAAAATTCCTTGAAGCTGCCTTTATTGGGCAGAACTAAGGTATTTTCAGTAAACCAAGTGTTAAAATTCCAAAAATTTGGAAGCCCTTTCTTAAGCGGAGTCAATTCCTTAAACTTCACGGTTGAGTGATTTCCCATAGTATATAAGTACGTAGCTTTAGGGATAAATTGTAGTTTGCACCTGAAGACTATAAGAGATTGTACTGATCGAAACGTCGTGTACAAATAAAATATAGACAATGAAAGTCCGAAACACAGAGTTAATTTCAAACAACGTTTTCCTAAGAGCAGAACCCAAATTGTATGTAACCGATTTTGGCACTGCGCAAGAATCGAAGAAATGCAGTAGTAATCATTTTTCATCAAAATTTATAAGGTAGAGATCATAAAAGAGTTGTATGATTCATAATTCTTTTTTACATTTAAAAATAGAAAAATACATAATTTTTTTCTTTAAAACCTGTTTTAAATCAAAAAAGTACTTTTTAAAAAATTTGTGGGTTGCGGGCTTTTTCCTTCTGACGGCAAAAATAGAGCCCGTCTACAGCAGAGAAATTCGAGGTGGTAAGTTTTTTGGGTTGGGGATATTCAAATACGTATTAGCTTAAATATATCTTTTATCCAGACCAAACTTGTAATATCTATAAAGAGATTGGATCAGAGGGGTTTCGTTCAGTTTCGGCAGACTTTTTTAATTCCATGTTTTCATTTATGCTGGGCGTATTTTCCACTGTTAAAAATTAGAAAAAAGTAAATTAAAAGATGACGGAGAACATCGAACAACGAAAGAGGAGTGTATTTGTTTTTTCCTTAGTGGCAAACAATTTTTTTCGATATTGGCACTTCATTAGTTTTCATATGTTTTTTAGTATTTTGTAAGGCACCCCCGAATGATTAAAAAAAAAAATTTTAAAAAGGATGCATTTGTCCCAAGAACTCGACCATGAATTAAAGCAATAAGTTTCTTTCTTGCGGCATAAATTACTGTAAGGGTGTCGGCAAAACACGACATAAATAGATAGTACTTGAATAAATATGGCTTGTTAAGGCGCATTTACACAGACAAACTTTCCTTTGATGTTGTAATGCCGACAAACATTTACACGAGCCTCTTGAGCAAAATGTTCAAAGAAATGTTCGAGCAAAATCTCGTACAAAAAAACACACGTAAATTTTGGAGAGAATGTTGAGCAAAATTTATTTGAAGAATTGGGGGTATAAAAATTTCTTTACAAATTTAAATTTTATAGTTTTATGGGAATTCATTGAACTTAACTGAAAATAGAAAGACTAAGTTTTAAAACAAGGTATTTTAATTAAGTGCTCTCCGACGGAAAAACGAAATTCACGTTTTACCTCATAAGCAACTTCGATTGACTTGATTTTTATAGGTGATATGCCAGTATACCATAATTGGCACTTATTTGTTGCTGATGCTGGGTTAGGAGAAGGTAAAAACCGTAGACTAGTGAGGGGGGGTTTTGGTCAAATGAACATTGACACACAAAATTACATGACAACAAACAAGGGTCAACGCAGTTTTTTTATGAAAGTTTTAGAACAAATCTTTCCATAAAGAAAGGGCTCTCCGACGCAAAACAAAGAAATTCGTTTTATTTTATTGACGCCTAGAATTTGCGTTTCCGACTTTTTAAATATTGAAATTTTTGGCGATTTTTACAAGCTTTTATTTATGTATGTTTGTATGTTCGGCTCAAATCTTGCAACTCAAATTTGGTATTCAATTTCAGTTTTCGGTGTGTATTTATAGTTGCGGCAACAATACAATAATATGGTATTATTAGGCACCCCCTCCCGCTAATGAGGGAAGTGGAGGAAGAAAAAGATTTATTTTGTTCGATTTCAATCAAAATTGGCATACAGGGGTTTTTAGGGAAGAGAATTATCGAAAGGATGGATTTATGATAGTCTAAAAATTAAAAAATTATTTTAAATAAAAAGAAGCTTTTATAAAATATAAAGTACACTAAAAAGTCGAAAATAAATTTTAGCATTCTCATATCATAATAATAAAAGCGACGGGCGCAAACTAAAACTAAAAATGTCCATCCATATATCAGAGAAACGTAGAGTAGTTTGGGTCGAGTTGGGTTGGATTTACTTCACAAAAAATTGAACTTACAATACCAGATAAATAATTCTTTATATTTACACGTCGTAGTTGTGGTGAGAGTATTTTTTGTACTCATGGTATTTATTGTCTTTTTTATACGTTAGTTATAAACGCCTTAACACTCATATCTCTTTACATTACTTCCTAGTTTAGTCTTTTACAATAATAATAAAGTCAAATGAAAAAACCTATTTATATTTTATTAAATCTCAAATATATGAACAAAAGCACGTTCGATTTAAATAATACCCGTTTATTACCCACTTTTACAACCCTACGATCCCGACCCTTGTCTAAAAAATATAATTTAGCAGTAATAGACTAGACTTTTGAATCGGAATGTTGCCCCTTTGCATATTGTTTGTTCAGTGTCAGTAATCGACCTTGATTATTACATTAAATTAACAGTAAATATCTATCTTCAGCATTTTCATAAACCTTTTGCGTTTTTAAGCAACCCTTGGGGCCTTAAACTAAGTAGGTAAATCTGGTGTGAGGAATTAAAAAAAAAACAATCACAGCTAAGGTTAAAGTAAAGTTACAAAAATATGTTTTAAAAAAAATCCCCTCCCCACCACTCCTCATAGTCGTGAGGCGCGGATTACCGCTTAAAAGTGCAATTTTTGAGATTTTTGGCGATATTTGAAAAATTCAAAAATTTTTTGGAAAAGAAAAATTTTCCTGGGTTGTTTTTCGAATTTAGGAAAAAAAACCCTTGGAAATAAAAAAACTCCCAAGAAAGTTCCAAAAAAACCTCCGGGCAAAAAAATCCGGGAATAACCCTAAGAAAAAAATATTACAAGTAACCCTAATCCATGTGACAAAACTGATAGCCAATAATAATGTTTCGCTTGCCGTCGGCTTTTTCCACAAAAATTTAAAATAAAAGTTGGTGTTCCATTTTTTTAAAGAATTGAGATCACTGATCACTGATGTGAAATTTTATTTATTCTCATCTTTAAAAATATGTTTCTAAAACAGATAGCAATAATTTGCTCAAAAATTTACCCGAACAAAATGTTCAAAGAAAAGCTCACAAAAATGTTCACGCAAAAAATTTTAGATCTTTTGCACGAGCTTTTGTTTGAGCATGTTCGTCTGTGTAATTGCGCCTTAAGGAGAGCATCTTGATTATTATCCACCAAGGATATTGTCTTATTTGCATCATTTGCGAACAGCATAAAAACATTCTACAGCCTATTTATCAATCCTTGCAAGGCAGTTTCTACGTCGGATCATTGAACATAAGAAGGTGGAAGTTGTCCGAGCTTTATGAAAAGTAAATTTTATTTACTTATTTTGATGGGTTAATATTATGAAAAAACTAAAATAATAATAAAAATAAAGCGAGGATAATTTATTAAAAATATATATTTTCGAGAGGAAGATGGTCTACCAATGGAATCTCCTTTTTGGCTGGTAGTGGCCAACATCTTTATGGAATCCTTTCAAGAAGAAGCTCTGCGAACATCATGGCGGAGACATGAGACATATCATTTGGAAAAAAGACAACAATACACTAGACCAATTCTTAAATTATGTCAACATCATAAGAAACTGCATCACATTAAATCTGGAAAAAGAAGAAAATTGTCAGCTCCTTCTCCTTTCTTGACATTTAGTCACCAAAAAAGAATTCAACCATAATCACTTCCGTATATCGCAAACCAACTCACACTGGAGAATATCTAAACTTCAAATCAAACCATTCCACATCAGCCAAACTGGGAAGTGCAAAATCTCTTATAGATCGAGGCACCTACGTCTGCAATACAGAAGAAGTTTTATTAAATAAAGAAAAGTCAAAAATCCGATGCAACCTGCGGAGGAATAGTTTCTCCAACTACACGATCAATAAAACCACACCAACACAAACGACAAGAGACGTAAATACTGAAAGAAAGGCGACACTTCAAAACGACCACAACAATAAGAAGTCAATTAACAAAAACTAAACCATGTCGCCACAACACCAAGAACTCGACAAGGGGATACAACTGGATTAAAAGTAGCTTAACATTTCTAGGAAAATCAACATCATATTGAACGGAAAAAGGCAAAGATCGTCGCCAAGAAAGAAAATCTATTCAAGTGGAAGTTCAAAGGAACAGCATTCATACAGAGGAACCAGGATGTATTTTCTCAAAAAAGCGTCATTATCAAGGGTTTTTGGTAACTCACACTTTTTGGAGATTACAGAATTTTCCGGCGAAACGGCAGAACCATGAAGTTTACATCATGGTTTTATGGTTTGTTGAATACATGCTAATATAGGAGATTAGGTAGTCTTAATTTTTGTTCAATAAAGAAAATGAAAGATCGAAACTCTGGTTTAATCTTATTAAAAATAGTTGCGAAGCTGTAGAAGACTAAGTCTCGAATAAAATATTTTACAGATTTCTATGTCACTCTTTCATATATATGCGATTTGGACAAAGAAAAGACAAATGGACGTTGTTCAGTTTCAGAGGTTCCACAAGGATATAACTTAGGTCTTCTATTTTTACACTGTTTAAATAATAATCTTCCTGGTGTTCTTGAAATTTGCAAAAGCAAATTACTCGCTGATGATGGCAAGTTCTATAAATAATTGAAGATTCTGAGGATCAAAAAATATTACAGGATGATATAAACAAGGCTCAAAAATGAGTTAACTTTGAATGCAGAAACTGTTTTCAAAGAAAACAAAGCTAGATAAATTAAATTATCAAATGAATAAAGCAGCAAAGTTTTGAAACACATATAAGCAACGTAAGAAAAAGGCTTTATGCAATGTCTTGGATTCCATTTTACCCAGGGACCAAACTTTAATGAGCAAAAAGCGTTTCAATTACTAGAAAATACCTCTATTTAGTTAGGTTATATTGTTTGTAGTCTGTAATTGGGCTGGAGTTGATTCCGCATACAGTCTTTTTGTAAATATTTGTGTCTGTGTAGCGCATGTAGTTTTCGAACCAGTGCACAGTGTTCGGATCCCATTTTTCAGGAAGTTATCTTATAGCTATGTTTTATTAAAATAGACTAGGCAGTTTTACAAATAGTACGCTGGCTACACACAGATGGCAAAGAACTTGAGATATGACGACATGTATAATCGGGAGTAATTTTTGAATCGATTATAATGAAATTTGGTTTTAGAAGTAGATTAGGTAGTAATTTATTTCACATTCATCAGGTAAAATAATGCACTTCGGGGACAGAGCAAATAGCGTAGATTTTAGAAAAATTCGAAAGAATATACTAATCAATAGGGAATTATCCGAGTGGGTTGAAAGGAAAGGGGTGCACCACTTCGCAAAAACGGCACTCAAAATCCTTTCTGAATAAGGAGAAACGTAGGGAAAATCAGCTCCTGATTGAGGTTTGTATTCAGGCCAGTGCCGACTTAAGCAACACATGAATAGAATTGATATGAGCAATAGACGGATTCGTAGATTCTGTGGAGGAGGAGAGGGAGAAACGCCGGTACATATCCTACGCCACTGCGTAGGATTTAGGAGAACAAGGGCGAAAATATTTGGCCCTGGATTGTGCCCAAAATAGACTAATTTCCTTTACCAGGGAAGTTGGGATGATTGACTTTGAGACAGGTATGAATCACAATAGACCTCTTAGGTCGCAGTGGAGGGTGCAGTATTGAGGGTGCAGGTTGTCGGGGTTTTTAAAAAAATATATTTTTTTTTGTTTTCTCCGCATTTATAAAGATTTAATTTGCCGTTACCTGTGCAACATATATTTATTACTATAGCTGCAATCTTATAACTAAGAGATACTATAACGGCCCTGTCCTTGCATTTTTCCAAAAAAAGCCGTAGCGATATTAATTCTCCTAATCAATTCAAGCCTGGACAAAAGGCAGATCCAAACAGTCTTTTGGGCGCCAGCAGACTGCGTCAGATATTCGTAGCAGATATTTCGCCTTTGGCCTGGCCTAGGGCCAACCCTAATTTTAACATTATTTTCTATGATTTTTAAAGTTATTAATGTTGTATATTTTGTGATCCTTGGGCCCTCATAATATCTCATATTTAATATCCAAGTAACATTTTAGGTTGCTACATAGTTTTATTATTTTTGAACTTTTTTATAAGGGGTTTATAGGGGTCGTGAATATTTATAACAATATTTATAAGAAAACTTTAACATGTTAATATTTATAAAGGTAATGGAAAAACCAGACGACCATATTCTTCCAAAATTAGCAATCAGAATATTCGTATTACTATATTTATAAAACTTTTGTCTTAGGTTTTATAATATAGCAAGCAAAACATTTTAAAAAGCTTCCCTATAAAACTTTTTTATAATTTAGCAATCAAAACCTTTTGACCACCTTTCTTATAAAACTTTTAGTGTAAAGTTGACAAGTTTTATAAAATCGTAATCAAAACCTTTTAAAAACTATTCTAATAAAACTTTTAGCTTAAAGTGGTTCAAGTTTTATAAAATAGTTAGCAAAACATATTAAAAACTCTTCTTATAAAACTTTTTAAAGATAATCACTACAAAACTGTTGGTGTCCATAGCTGAACAAGCTTTTATAAGATAGCAAGGAAAACTTTCTGAAGATACCCTAAGCTTTTCACGTGTAAGAGTTTTTTATGTTGTTAGGTAGTAACCAAAACCTTTTCAATAATTTTTATATAAAACCTTCGCTTTAAAGAGAAAGCCAAAATCACGTGACTAGGTAAATTAGCCATGAAGCAAACGCACAAAAGGCCAAGTGCCCAATACATAAGGGGCCTGAATATTTTTATGTTGTTCGCGCGGGTGCACGATTTTAAAGCCATATATTTTATGGATTTTATTTTAAAAACAAAATTTCTGGCGAAATTATCCGCGCGCACTGACAATGACGGAAGATGCTGTCAAATATCAAAGAAAACATTTTGGTTAGTTAAAATGGCTAAGAGGCCACTAGGACTACAGTTTACCAAATAATTAATCACTATCGAGGGAGACCAGTATAATGGTAACTACAAATTCTTGAGATTCTATAAGGGTTTTGATAACCCTTATAAAAATTGACGTAAAATATCTGACTGGCAGTCATTTTCCTAAACTGTTTCATAGTTCAAAAATTTTATATTTTTGACTTTAAATTCCAAACAGTATAATAGGTTATGTAATATTAATTGATTTATTAATCGTTCAGCCTGCATTTTGTTATTTGTTCACTATTGTTTGAATTTCAGGAACTTTAAGAAAACTAACCTTACTTTTTTCTCCATAAATTTGGTTAAGAATTCTTTAAATTACGGTTTTTTTCAAGCGCGCATGGTTTTAGAAGGCAGAAATAAATTCTACACTATAAAGACGACGTGGCTCATAAGACTTCTCGTAGGGAATCGATATAAATATTAATAAAGTATTATAATAATATAGTGTATAAATATTTATCAAAATTAATATCCATCAAAAGTTTCGTCATTTCTGTAAACATTTTACTTGATACATTTAGACAAAGATGAAATTATAAAAAATGCACGCATTGTAACTTTAAAGAAGGACAGCAAATACCATATATATATTATAGGGTTAAATCAATAAGGGGCGGGGTCAAATTGGACGCGCTAAAACCCTCTGACAACCATTTGAAAACTACTTGTAGTTGGCTTGAGATTTTAAAAAGGGTTAGAGAATGTTTTTAAAAATATTTTTTTAAACTAAAACTCATGTGAAAGTAGTAATGTATCCCTTTATAAAAACTGACACTTAAGAGGTATAAGAGGTTTATAAGAGTCCTGAAAAGGTTTTAAAGAGAACCTAATACAACTTTTTGTTTTATTAAGTAGTTGTCAGAAGGTATTGATGGCCATTATAAAAAATTAAATGTTACTTAGGATGGCTGCAACTTTTTCAATTGGCTTGTTTTCAGTGGCTTCAACATCGTGTAACGTCACAATCATCGAGAGGCAGTTAATTTCAAAGACGCCGCCAACTCGATCTGGGTGTTCCATTAAATTAAGGCATCGCCCACAATGCATGCCGTTTTGAGAGAAAACGATATAGTATAAGAGAGGAAGAAAGAGACAGGAAAACTGGCGTAGCTGGAAGAGTGAGAGGGCATAATTATATAGAATACTAACAAGTTGGAGTTTTTATGTTTTTAATGTGCACTATACAGCTTTATTGCTCTTGTCGCTTGTGTGTGGGGCTTTGCGAAATTACCGCTTTTTTAGATATTGTTACTAACAATGAAGAAATTTAAATTTTGCCGTAATGTATTTTGCGAGATTTCTTGTTTATAAAGCGTTCTGGGTGGATATTAAAGTACAGGAACTAATTACCTTTACCCACAATGTAATATAGCCATTATAATTAGTAATGTAAAGAAAACACTCTTAAGCCTTACAGTGGGATTTTACTAAATTAAAAATAAAGACACTTACTCATTTATAAAATGCAAAAGCTATTGATTATTTTTTATTCTTATTGCAAAAAACTACTTTTTTCCTCAAAATATACAATATTTTAGGAGAAGATGCCCCAAAGCTAACATTTTTTGACAATGACAAATGGTGAATACGCCAAAAATTTAGCACAGAAGAGCTTCAATAGGTTATCTATGTTTGAGGTTATAAAGTTGATGATTTTTTAAACCACCGTTTTGGGGGCGATTGACAGTTAGGTTCGTTTATAATTTTTGCAAGAATACTTTTTTGGAAGGATTCGTTTACCTTACATAATATCCCAAGTTCTTCATTAAGCTATATTAATATTATATAATATTAATAACACCTTCAGTTTTTTGTACTTAGTCCTTCACAAGGATGAAACGGCGTCGTCCTAAGTTCCACCCTCTGTGTGAAAAGTCGAAGATCAGGATTGTTGTTTGAAGGTGGTAGATAATGTTGAACTTGAGGGTAAACTGGAGTTTCGAACTTCCATTGCCTTTCTTTTTAACTTTTTCACAACGTTTCGATTGCTTATGGATCTGCAATCGTCATCAGATGAA